>BSYR01000010.1:84937500-86205000 GCA_030270665.1 Hibiscus trionum
AAAAAAATGGCATATTTTGATCTTTTTAAGTTTAACCACTTTTACAATGACAAGAAAAGATAATTATAAAAAAATTTAAAAATTTTATTCAATAAATTTGACTGTTTATATTTAAAAATCAATAATAATATATTGTTATTTTTAGAAAAAAATGTTATATCAATTTTAGACCTAAAATTTAAATTTACCTAAGCATTTACTTATTTTTTTTTTTGAATATTTTACTTATCCCTTTAGCTATTTTTGTGCTGATTTTAGGGATTAAATAGTTATTTCTTAAGATATTTTGGTGTCTTTTTAAACCATGAAAAAGTAGTATATTCTCTTGTAATGACAACTTGAATTATTTTCTTCTTAAATACATATTCAGTATATTTTTGCAAATGTTGATATTTATACCTTCGAAGTTGTTCTTCAACACGTTTTCATCTTAATTTTCGTGATTAATTTTATCTACGCACTCCATGTTGCCAAGACAATCGCGTCTTGGAGGGTCGGTTAGAGCCTATGACCAAAGTTGCTTGATTAATTGCAATCAAAAGGGTTTCTACGACAACACCAAATTCAGGACATCTCCATCATATAAACAGCAAGATCCATTCACACTATTTTCTTCTCCTCCACCTTGTTGTGTTTTCAACAATCACTTTGCTTCGTCAAGTAAGAGAAATTATTTTTATTTATTTATTTTAATCTTTTCGTTGTACAATACCTCTTTCCTCGTATTAGGATGTATTTATTTTTAAAATGTGTGCAACTAAATCAAATATATTTATAATACTTAAAAGCATTTTTAAAACGTGTGCAATTAAATCTACATTTCTAAAATCTAGTATCACGTGTACAATTGAACCAAAACCAAAAATATATATATATAATTAAATAAAATTAAAGTTTATGTATCACATTACATATTAGATTAAAGTTCATTTGTATATTTAATCATGTATTAGAACATACATTACAATAGACTGGGCACATTCCACACACAATAATACTTTTAATTAAAATAAAATTTAGATTAAGAACTCATACATACATACTGTTGAAGATAATAAAAGTTGTTATGAGTTTGTTATTAATTTGTTGAATTTGTTAGTCTATTGGGTAATTGTTAGTTTGAGCTATAAATACCCAACATTTATGTAACTCAAAAGAGATTGCAATCCATTTTCTAATAAAGTCTGATTTACAATTACTTTACTCTCTATTTTCACTAAAGCAATATTTTCCCGTTCATCTCACTCACAAACCACCACCGCCGTTCACTATTTCGGCAATCATGTCGTCGTTCTCACATGGTATCGAGAGCCAAAGATCTTGACGCCGTTTTGCCTTCCGCTGTTATTGCCGTTCAAATCTGACGCTGATTTCCCGTTACAGTTCATCTTCTTGTTTTGTTTTCGGTTCTTCCGATTTCAGATCTAGTTTTTTGCTCAGTTTTTCAACCGTTCTCTGATTTCAAATCTTGAAATCATTTCTGTTACTCAAGTCGCCGATGATCCTGCGGTCGCTCTTCTCTCTCTGACGATCCTGACGGTTTTGTGAACCTTCCTCTGTTATCAATTTCGCGATTCTCTTCTCCACCGCTAGACTTGTTGCTGCTGGAAATTATTATACACCTATATTGGTTGCTATTGCTGGTGCTACATTTTATTGGTTGTTGTTGGAAGCTGGAGAATGCTGGAATTGTGTTCAAGAACAGTGTGAATTTTTTCATTGTCAACTGATTCTCTCACAAGGCAACTTGGAACTTGATACTTCATAGTCAAGTGTCCATGGAAGAAAATCTCTTGGGAATGTCGAGTGTTTAACAGCCTTGCATTTCATTAACCAGACAAAATATGGTGTTTTCTTGCTCGGAAGAGGGCTTCAGATTGCATCCGGGGGTTCGTAGCTTAACCGCCTTGCTCCCAACAAAAAGACGGATCGAATAAGTGAGGAATGAAGACAGTGAAGATGAAGAAAGAAAGATTTCTGAAGGAATTTTGGATAAAGCAAATTCGTATGACAGAATAATGAGTAAAGAAGAACGAAAGAAAGAATAACACTTTCGATTCTCGGTAAACCACTAAGTAAGAACTATGAATTTGTGTTTGAAGGAATTCCGAATGAAAGAATGGTGAGTAAGGAAAGAATTCTTTTTATTCGGGTGGCAACCAATTTCAACATTTACAATCTGTTGAGAACCATTCTTTGCAATTCAGCCTACAGAACCAAAACATGCTTTATGTTTGCTGGTTTTAGCATCTTATTAGTTTTTGAAGAAGAAGATCAAGAAGATTAGAAAAGCAAGGTGAATGTTGAAGATAATAAAAGTTGTTATGAGTTTGTTATTAATTTGTTGAATTTGTTAGTCTATTGGGTAATTGTTAGTTTGGGCTATAAATACCCAACATTTATGTAACCCAAAAGAGATTGCAATCCATTTTCTAATAAAGTCTGATTTACAATTACTTTACTCTCTATTTTCACTAAAGCAATATTTTCCCGTTCATCTCTCTCTCTCACTCACAAACCACCACCGCCGTTCACTATTCCGGCAATCATGTCGTCGTTCTCACACATACATACATACATACATACATACATATATATACTTTCATTAATATTTATATGATTTATATTTGTTAATCAACCATTTTTACTCTATTCATATACATCAATGTCTAACAATTGTTATATGTAAAATATTTTCACCAGTTAAATATATTAAATAAGCCAATATTGTTGATCGCGATATAATATAGATATCTCGTTTTTTCATATACATGATCAGATATATAAATGAACTTTAATCTAATATGTAATGCGACACATACTTTAATTTTATTCAATTATATATATGGTACTTTAGTTTTGGTTCAATTGTACACATGATACTAAATTTTAAAAATGTAACTTTAATTGCAACACATTTTAAAAATGCTTTTAAGTATATAAATATCTTTGAATTAGATTTAGTTGCACACATTTTAAAAATAAATACATCCTGATACGAGAAAAGAGGTATTGTACAACGAAAAAATTAGGATAAATTAACTAAAATAATTTTCCTTACTTGACGAAGCAAGGTGAATGTTGAAAACAAAACAAGGTGGAGGAGAAGATAATGGTGTGAATAGATCTCGATGTTTAGATGGTGAAGATGGCGTGGATTTGGTGTTGTGTCCTTGGAACCTTTTTTATCGCGATTAATCAAGCAACCTTCATTATAGACTCTAACTAACCCTCCAAAACACGATTGTCTTGTCAACCCGAAGTGTGAAGATAGAATTCATCACGAAAATTAAAAAAAGAACGTGTTGAAGAACAACTTTGAAGTTTGAAGGCACAAATATCAATACTTGCAAAAAAGAAAAACTTTAAAAGCATATGTATTCAAGAAGAAAATGATTCAAGTTGTTATAACAAGAGAAAAGACTATCTCTTTTTATAGTCTAAAAAGACACTAAAACACCTTGAGAAATAACTATTTAATCCCTAAAAATCAGTACACAGATAGTTAATTAAAAGGATCAGCAAATGCCTAGGAAAATCTAAATTTAAGCACGTGGAAAGCTTATAATTAAGAGAACACTTCTAAAATCAGTACATGAAGCTTAATATTTCAGCTTTGAATTATTTAATATGCAGTCTATTTTGGACCTCAAATAAGTTTTAGGCATGTGGGCTACTGCCTACTTGGACTAGCAATTTGACTTTTTTCGACCCAAGTATTATTGAAGATTTGAGGACATAGATTTTCTTAAAATTCTTGATTCGTCATGAAGGCTTGCAAACTCTTACTAACAAAATCTTGATCGGTTGAATGTGTTTTGTCTATTTATTTTTAGATGAGTCTACCACGTGCGACGAACACCGATGAACACCACTAATGATAAATATTACTGAACACCATTAAATTAATTAATAAAGATTTAAAATTTTAAGGACCCATCAAATAATTAATAATTACTTTAAAAAAATTAATTAAATTATTTTTTTTATATATATTAAAATTTTATTTTTTTAATAAGAGTAAACTATATATTTAGTACCTCACCTATTTATGTATTTCTATTGAACTCTCATTATTTAAATATTATTTTAATTTGACCCTATTTTTATAAAAAAATAATTTAACCCTTAATACTCAACCTAAAACCCTAAACTATTAAACCTTAAACCCTTAAACTCTTAAATCTATACCCTAAACAAATTTAGAGAAAGTATAACTTTAAGAGTTAAAAAATAGGTGATAGGTTTAAGGTATAGGTTTAAGAGTTTAATAGTTTAGGGTTTTAGGTTAAGGGTTAAATTATTTTTTTATAAAGAATATGGTCAAATTAAAATAATATTTAAATAATAAGGGTTCAATATACCTTCACTTGCTACACATCTAACATGTTTATATCAGTAAATGAAAGTTCAAATAAAATCATAACAATCAAAGCAAACGTCAAACAGTTTTCCATATACCTTCACTTGCTACACATCTAACATGTTTATATCAGCAAATGAAAGTTGAAATGACATAAAATAATTAATAAAAAATACTATTGGCCATCAAAAACTTTAAATAAACCAACGAATCTATAAAACATGAATAACAATATGAAATCGACAACACTAACACAAAAAACTCTAAATTCAGGTTGAAAAGAATTAATACTTTAATTGCATCCGATAAATAATACAATAAAGAATTTGACTCTCAAAGTTATACCTTCTCCAAATTTGTTTAGGGTATAGGTTTAAGAGTTTAAGGGTTTAAAGTTTAATAGTTTAAAGTTTTAAGTTGAGGGTTAAAGGTTAAATTATTTTTTTATAAAGAATAGTGTCAAATCTGGTCTAGTGGGACAACTTGAGACCACTTTCGACATCGGATACCTTTTGGAAACTCACCCCTTTTTCTATCCTTTGGTCAACGTGGTTATATAGAAATGATATAGTCTTTAAAAAAAACTCTTTTGACAAACTTCAACTTCTATTTTTAGTTCGATTCAGGTTGGCTATATGGTTCAAAGCTTTGTTCCCGGAATCCTTGGCTTCGGTGGATGATATCATTGCTAATCCAGCAACTGTAGGAGTTGGAAGCAGGCCTAAGAACAGATTGGCTCCTCAGGTGCTCTGGACCCCTCCCCCTGTGGGTTTCGTGAAGATGAACACTGATGGTGCTGTGGTATCGTCAGGGATCAAAGGTGGCATTGTTCATAACCACAAAGGCGAGCCATTGTTGTCGTTCTCAAGAGGTATTGGGACTGGTCCTCTGGTTCTAGCTGAGCTTCTTGCGGTGAAAGAAGGTTTAGTTTTAACGTTAAAAAATGAGGCTTGCGCAAAGTCTCGCATCATTATAGAGAACGATTGCAGCCTAGCTTTGGAATGGGTAGCAAACCCTGCTTCATGCCCGAATATTTTCAAGAAGTTGGTCTATGAGATTGTATCGTTAAGTGCTCCAAGAAGGTGTATTTTCAGGAAAATTTCCCGTTGTTGTAACTGGGTTGCTGATGAACTAGCTAAAAGGGGTATTGGTTAGTGCAGTCCCTTTGTATATTCTATGTTGTTCCTTGGGGGCGGGGGAAGGTGATGTGTGAATTGTTGTAAGACTCGTTCGAATTCAGAAATAAAAATGCTATGTGACACTCTTTTCCTCCTTCCGCTGTTGGATCATACACTATAGTGTGTGGCCCGATACGAAGGGAATTTTTAATGAGGTCACCAATTTCTATCCAAAAAAAAAGAATAGGGTCAAATTGAAATAATATTTAAATAACGAGGGTTTAATAGAAATACAGAAATAGGTGAGATACTAAATATATATTTACCTTTATTAAAAAAATAAAATTTTAACATATATAAAAAATAATTTAATTGAATTTTTTAAAGTAATTATTAATTATTTGATGGGTCCTTGAAATTTTAAATTTTTATTAATTAATTTAATGGTGTTCAGCAATGTTCATCATTAGTGGTGTTCATCGGTGTTCGTCGCATGTTGTAAAATTTTTCTTTATTTTTATATTGGATAAATACAATTGTCCGTATATGCAATATATAAATATAAATAATGCTACATCGATAACAAATTTAGTGGTTTGTGAAAATTGAATTAAATCATAACTCCATATATATAATTACACAAAACTAAAGATCATACATCACATTAAACAAAAATCATGTCTACTTGTTATATTCATTAATCATCCCTAATATATATAATAAGATACTAATTTTTATTATCATTAGAAGTATTATTTTATGGGACAAATATACTATGAGAACGTGAAGGGTTCGTGTTTTTTAATTTTTTGTTTGATGATAATTTTAGTGTCTACTAATTTGAGTACTTCATAAATTAATTATGATCACTCTTCAATTTTTGATTAAATACTTATTAGGTCCATGTTAATTTTGAAGTTACGCAACTATATTTTTATTATGTAATCCTAAATGTAATGGTGGTTTTGGACATGTGCAAGATGAGCAACTGCACACGGCTCCCAAGAAAAAAGGCCTCTAAATTAGGGGTGAGTGTTGATCGAGTTGAGTTGAGTCAAAAATTTCGAGTTATTCGAGTTGACGCGTCATATTTTACAACTCAAACTTGATTTGAAATTTTTTTTATTCAAGTCGAGTTTTCGAGTTCCTATAAAAATTTAATTGTAATTATTTACCATGTTATAGTACGGTTTGATTCCAATTTAAACGACTTTTTCTAATCATATAAGATATGTACATATATATTTCTTCGTATTTTTTACATGTGACAATATTTCTTCATATTTTTATATATCAGTATATATATATTATAAAAAAAATTGAGAGACTCGTCTCGAACTTAAAGATAAATCCACTAATTACTAAAAATTTTGAGTTATTCGACATTTTACAACTCAAACTTTATTTGAAATTTTTTTCGAGTCGTTCGAGTTTATGAAATTTCGAGTCGAGTCGAGTATTTTCGCCTCGAGCCGAGTATTTTCGCCTCGATTCGAGTTGAGTTATTCAGTTTTTTTGAGTCGAGTCAAGTTTTGCTCACCTCTACTCCAAATGAGTTGAATTAAATGTTTATAGGGAAAATAAAAGATTTTGGTTTAATAAATTACAAGAAAAAGAAATAAAAAATTACTTTAAAATGGACCCCATAATATTCCTTTTACTAAGATAAAAATATTTTTAAAAAAACTTATATATCTTTTGGTTTATAAATTAAAGAGCCTCATTTTAATAAACTATACATATCATGTAAACCTTTAAACCGACTATGCTTAACTGGTTATTTTTACTATTTATTTATATATATGACATGCAAATTAATGTGTGTTGATTTCATTAGTGGTCTATATAATGATTTGACTCAACATTTACTTTTTAACCTTAAATAGTTAAATATTTAATTAAAATATATATGGTAACTGTACAAAGAAAAACATGGAAAATGCAGGCAAAATAAGTGATAAGTTCATAATTAATGCTGGCCGGATAATCCAGCGCAAAAATCACACTGAATTCAATATATCCATATTCGGACAACAACCGCAAGGTTTCTTTGCTTTTGTACCCTTGATATATTGATTAATTTCAATACCAACCCTTTAAATAATGGGTATTATTACTCAAATCCAATACTTTTCACATGTTTTCTTTTAAGTACATCTATACACCTTTTTTATAGGTTATTTTACATATAGAATATATAAAAAAGAAATTATTGCATATAGAATTAGTTCCATAAAATACATTGAAAATGATTAATAAAGTTTTTAATGTAAATGATTTATTAAATAATATTAAAACATATATTCATTAACGAAACCCAAATTTTATAAATAAAAACTCAGCTTTTGTGAATTTTATTGATTTTTTATATTTTAAATTAGAATAAATGTTTAATAAACATAGTTCACGCATAATTACAATTATTATTATTTTTATATAACCGTTGATATTTGATCCATTGACCAACTAAACATATTTAAAAAAAGAAACAATTGCTTTAGTGACAGTAAATCCTTAAAACTTCCGTGTTAACTAATTAAACATGTTAAGGAAGATTAACTTAAAAATTAGTAACTTGTTTGATCATGAGTCAATTAGTATCAATTATGTATTTTCCTAGTTTTTCGATGTTTAAGCTAAAAAAAATTAAAATCAAGAATACGCGCTCATAAAAGCGAGTGAAATGACACGTGCGACATGCATTTTTCATATAGAGTACGTAAAACTATTTCCGCGCTTTCATTTTTAAAATAATAGTATGGCAAAGTGATTAATCCTAAATACGGTTTTTTAAATAATCATGCTTTTTTATCTAAATAAAAATATGCTCAATCAATTTATAAGATATCCAAGGGCAAAATTGAAAAGAATTTAAATACCCTAAGGACTAATGTAAAAAGGAGAAAATCAGTGGCAAAATGGCAAAATCCTAGGAAAACTTACCAACCCCCCTCTATATATGTGAGAAATGAAGAACGTTAAAGAAGAACAAGTAAAGCGATAGAGCAATCTGTTTTGCAGGTTTAGCGCAGTCATGAGGTATGAGAAGGTGGAGCTGATCAGCCCTCCCGGGTCGAGCAAGACGATGGCACCGCTGCCTGTTCAGCTGTCTCCGGCGGCGCAAGCCACCTTGAAGGTGGTGAAGGAACAGACTAAGAGAAGAGATCATAGGAGGACTCGAGGTGTTACCGTCCGTCACTATGACCGGACCTTTGCTGGCTACGACTGGCTGATGCGGGGCTGGTTAGCTGAGGAGCGCTTTGTTCCGACCGGCCGTGGGGGCGCCGGCAGGATCTATAAGGTATATAAAACATTGAATCCTTGATCTTACATACATATATCCATACATGCATGCTATCTTGTATACATATAATTTTATTTTTCTTCTACCATGATTCTAAGGTTTTAATCCGAAATCTCGAAGGTTAAGTTGCAAATGTTGATTGAAGTTATCTTGATTTTTCATTTTTTTTTTGTTTTAACAAATATCGAGATACAAAGACATTTTTTTTCAAATTTACACACACAAAAATCAAATATATCTATGGTGAATATATATATTCATATTCGATACTCGCTCTAAATTGAAAATTCTAAACTCCGAAACGGTGATGGTAATGTTGATGCAGTATTATTATGATCCAACCGGGATGATGTACTACACCAAACGTGATGCCATGTATGCATGGGAGAGAATCAACAATGTCATTTGCATTGATTAAATCAAAGGTGAAAGTACCATGGAATTCAACCACAAAAAAATCTCTTTTTTTTTTTTTAAATTCTCTACTTTATTTCATAATTTTTAAATTCTTTTTATCCAAATAATAATGGGTTATTTATTTATTAAATTGCAGGTTTATCTATGAAAACAGCTCAGAGTTATGAAGATGTTGAAACCCAACCAGAGTTGGATGACTATTTCTTGAATAAAATATAGTTGTTTTTTCACTTTTGTTTTGTGTTTCAAACTCTGTGTAACTTTGAGAATATGGTGGAGAACTAAATAAATATAATGAATAAATGAAATAAGACATTAAGACCTTTGAGCTTTAAACTCAATTGGTATTTGAATATGATCTCTCTTAGATTTTTTTTATTTTTATAATTTTATTTTAGTATCTATTATTTAGTGTGATTTTATGGTAATATATGTTTATATTTTAGTCATTTAATAATACACTTTGTAAATAAAATTATTCAAAGCCGAATCTCTTGAGGATAACAATATTTTTCATTGAATCTGCCCGTAAGGTTCAAGACTTATTTAATAAGTTTCAATATTTCAAATTGATGTCAAATTCTTTACTAGATAAAACACTACATCACACATGACCATGAATTAAAATTATAACAAGTCTTTTTACATTTTGGACGATAAATATTTTAAAATGATCTAACAAACACGGGGTCCAACCCGATTTGAAATCAAAATAAAAATAAGGGTAATTCACCCGATTTGAAATTAAAATTATAACAAGTCTTTTTACATTTTTATCCTCTCATTTTCACTTCCTTTAAAAACAACCATCGTCTCCCCTTAGAAACCATATCACCGTTCATCTTCTCTATCATACTATGATATATAATCACAACACGAATAAACTCAAAACAATGTAAAATATCCATGAAAATTTTGTGAATAAAGCAAGAATGAACTTACATCACGGTAAACTTTAATTTGTGTATCAAATTTTAATCTCTAATTTTGCATACCCTATTGAAAAATGATGAAAAGATCTCTTTTCTACTCAAGAATATAAATCGAAATAAAGAAAAAACGTGAAAACCCGGAAAAGGAAAGAATTATATTTTCTATAACTACTTGTTTCAACCTTTGAATCTACTGAGTAGCTCAGCCCTTTATTCATTCAATTTCTAAAACTCCGCAAAAAAAATGAAGTTTACATCTTCATGTCAAGATTCAAATTCATACAAATGGTCAAGACGAGCTTTCTTAGTCACTAGACTAATTAATGGATCTCAAAAACTATAAAGTTAGAATTTATGAATCAAAAACTCGTTTTTCCTTAAAATATGAAGTAAATAATTATTAAATCAGAAAATTTAAAAAATGAAAAATGTCAAAACTTACTGTTATTTTCGAACTGACTGAATGATGTTCTCATTCTGTCGAATGGGTAAACAAAAAAATTATTAACATTTAAAAAAAACAAAGATCTTCAAGCTTTTACGACTACAAAAATCAATAACAAAAATATTAAAAAAATTAAAACGAATACAATACAGGATCTAGAGTAGCACTGGAGCAGGGTTGAAACAGGAAAAATATGACCCTTTTCTCTTTTGGGTTTTCACATTTTTTCTTTATTTTGGTTTATATTGATTTGAATTCTTCATCAGAAAAAGAATCTTTACATTTATTTCACAACATGACAAGTCTCATAATTCACTGCTGACCTGAGACTCACTATTTATATTTTTAATCATATATATATATATATATATAATTTATTAAAATTTAAATATTTATTAATAAAATCCACAGTTAATTAAAAAATTTATTTAGTCTAAATATTAATGAGTCTTGAGATTTTAATGATTATTTAATTTTTTCTAATATTTATTATTAAGGGTTCATTTTTTCAATACTGGTTGTTTATGGTTTTTTAATATATGTTATTATATGCTTAATTTTTCTCAATATTATTATTAGGGGCCAACTCTTAAGATTTATTTTTTAAATATTTGTTATTATGGTTCAATTTTTTTTCAATACTTGATATTTGATGGATAATTTTAAAACACTTGTTATTAGAGGCTCATTTTTTCCTGATATTTGTTATTAGGACATACTTTTAAATTTCATTTTTTTTCAATATTTATTATTAGAGGTTTAAATTGATCAATACTTGTTATTTGTAGTCCAATTTCTTAATACTTGTTATTTGAGGTTCAAATTTTCAATACTTGTCATTAGATGCTTATTTTTTAAAAAATATTTATTATTAGGGGTATATTCTTAAAATTATTATTATTTCAATAATTGTTATTAGAGACTCAATTTTCTCAATATTTGTTATTAGTAGTTTATTCTTAAAATTCAAAATTTTAAAATATTTGTTATTATGGTCGTACTCTTAAAATTTATTATTTTTAAATATTTATTATTAGAGGTATTTTATTAAAATTTAATTTTTTTAATACTTATTATTAGGGGCATAATTTTTCGGTTTGTCTCGGACCTACAAAATCTTAGGACCGGGCCCTGCAGTATGATCTGCAAATTGGAGATTAAATTGGATACCCAAGTTAAAGTTTACCGTGATGTAAGCTCACTTTTGCTCCTTTTTTTCCGTAGTTTTTGATGGATTTTTTTTACATTGTTTTGAATTTATTCATGTTTCGATTGTATCATGGAGTGATAGAAAAAAGATGAATGGCAGTGGCATGGGTTTTAAGGTAAGAAGATGGTTGTTTGTTAAGGGAAATGAAAATGAGAGGACCAAAATATAAAAAAGTTAAAACTCTAGAAAATGAGGACTAAGTTGATGAAATATATATATTTTGGGATTAAAATTGTTATTATACCATGAAATGTCACCATATCATTTAAAAATTAGCGGAAACTTAACGGTCAGTGACTAAAAAAAATATGTAACGTTAGTGACGATTTTGCCAAAAAAATAGTTTGTGACCAAAATAGAAAAGAATTAATAGTTTGGTGACTACTGATATAATTTACCCAATTTTTAAAGGCGCCATGTCAACTACCTGTTAGATAAGTAACGGAGACTAACGGTTCAATGACCAAAACAAAATTGTTTTCAAACATAAGTGACAATAATAGTCTTTTTAAAATTTGAGTGACCAAAATAAAATAAACCATAAACAAAAGAGATTACGGTAAAAAAATTATCTTAAAAATAATAAACAAATAAAGCACGTGGAAATAAATAACATTAGATAACTCCAAGCAAAATCTTTGTCGTCTCTTCTTCTGTCTCTGTTTCGAATTATCCTTTCATTTCAGGTAATCATTTGTTTTCTTCAAATTCGGAAATTATAACCCACCCTTTCACATTTGGGTTCGTTTTGTTTAGCCTTTTATTTTGTAAAATTTATGGTCTTTTTATTATATAATATATTTTTTTCAGAGTATAGTTGTTGTTCAACCCGGTCAATGCTCGTATGCAACTTTCTGTTCTTTAGTTTTATCATCAACCAAACAGAAAGTCTGGGTTTTTCTTTTTAATTCTAGTATTTTTTAGTTAATAGAAATTCTCGTTTTTATGGATTTATATATAAATATGATAATAAGCAAATTATGAATCTTTCATACATTGCAGTTTTATTTGTTCTTTGATTATCATAAAATGATGAAATAACAACGATTTAATGTATTTTGATGGGTAGATTTTATATTCTTCTTTGAAAAATTAAATATGCGAAGTTGGTGGATTTTTATTTTTGAAGGGTCTTTTTGTGATGAGGAAGTACAGTCCTCCTAGGAGAGGCTATGGAGTTCTCCGAGGAGAGGATATGGCGGTGGTGGTGGAGGTTATGGTAGAAGGAGGGAGCAGAATAGTGGTAGTGGAAGCCTTTTAGTTAGAAACATTCCTTTGTATTGTAGGTAAAAGCTTTCATCATAACAAACCCCTTTTTTGTTTTAAATTGTTGGTTAAATGAATTGCTTGATTACTGTTTGCAGACTGGACGAACTTGGAGTTCGGACTTGTTCGAGATGTGTATATTCGGATTGTAATTTTATCCTTCAAGTAATCTTGTTTAATCATGCATTGTTTCTTTGCAATGGAAGTTTATGATTGTTTAAAGAGTCTTAGGCTATGTTCAGTTTAGTTCTATTCGGATTAAGCTAGAGTTTCGTGTGTGTTTTTTGTCAAAGACCGAGCTTGTTGGTTTGGAAAATTTGTTATTCAACTCGCTGCCACAATTGGTGTAACATTCATATGGGGCAAATAATTGTTACATATATGATCATATGAAAGTGTTTACTTTTTACATAGGATGAGAAATTTCATAAACCGAAACGCGTATTTCTTCTTCGACCATTACTGATCATTGCACAGCATGCTTTTAGGATCGGGAAATAGTGATTTTATGAACTTCCACAGTTTTTCGTATTGTCATCTTAGATCTTTAGTCATCTTATGCTTCCTTTGAATTGCTTTTTGTCCTATTTCTTAAGACACCTTTTCCCCCATTTTCTGGAGTGAATTCTATTTTGGACTGGTTTATCAGGGGGTAATTGGTTTGAAGTAAAAAACAAGCCGAAGCCCCACGTTTGATGAAACCGAGGATTTTACGGGTAAGGAACATATGAAGAATCTTCCTTTATGAAGCAAAATTATATAATTACACAATCAAATAGAGGAAGAATATTGGTATTCGAGACCCAACCAATTGAAGGCTAGTCGAAGAGATATTTAGTTTGAGGGAAATTGTTGATATTTACAAGCATGTGAAGATTTATCGACTCACTTGCTCCTTTTGAAGTTGCCTTTGGTGTTGAGTATTAAGAGAAAAGGTCAGCCACTGCCCACTAGCCCGTTCTTATGTAAATTCTGACCACATATGTTGTGCTTCGGAGTCGTATTTAGATGGGTAAAGTATACAAAGTAATGACATTGTATTCTAATTTCAACATCCCTGTCTCTTCTTTTTGTTAACTCGCATGCTTAAGTGAAGGCTTGCTGTATACTTTCTGCAGGGCTCCACGAGGGTTTGCATTTGTGCAGTTTGTGGATGGGTATGATGCTGCTGAAGCTCAATGGCGCATGGATGGTAAGATATTTGGCAGGAGAGAGATATCCGTCGTCGTTGCTGCGGAGAATAGGCAAAGGTCTGAGGTGATGCGGCATAAAGCAAGGACAAAGTAATCTCTCTCTCACGCATTTAGTTTCATGTTGTTTTACTTTATTTACTTGGAGATTAATATGGCATGTAATCCTTGAGAGGACCACCGACCATCGAGTTATGGGGGACGATCATCTTATTATGGTATGTTATTCCGTACATTACAATATTTTGCATAGCTTATTAGTTATTACTGTTTACGTTTTCCTCTTGTCCTCGTTCTTAATAATGTAATGTCTTATCTTATCCTATGGTTCGTCGTAGCAACCATGATGCTCCGACCCTGAGCCCAAGTGTGGTGAACTGGGTAGTCTGATTTGGATCTGTACAAATTATCATTCATTTATTTTTCCATTCTGTGATAGTAAATAAACTTGTTGCAATTCCTCATGGCGTTCCCGGTCTCGTTCAATATCTCCGATGCGCTCTCCTCACCGTTCCTTGGGTTCTAGAGGCCGTTGTCGTTCAAGGTAAGCCGTCAAATTGCCATCATATACTCGAGTGTTGGCAAATAATTAATGGTTAGATATTGGTTTTGTCAGGTCATACTCCCCTGTTCCAAGACGCCGAATAATCTACTCGGTTTCACCGGATAGAAGGCACGGAGACCATCCAAGATCTCCGAGAGGTCCTCCACAAGATCCTGGTGGTGACTACAGTCGCAGATCATATTCTCCTGGATATGAAAACGCTGGTAGACATGGATACGGGTAGTAAGTCAGCATTCTATTTCATCATTTCAACTTCCATAGTTTTGTGTTCTATCACAACCCATATATGCGTTCATTTTGAGTTTGCTGTTATAAATAAATGACCACATTAACATTCATTATGTCAACAACTACAATAAACGCAATGCAAGGAAAAATACGTTTGACACCACGATTCAAAAGCCTTGCTGAACACTAAACGATTCTATCTTTTGACCACTTGTAGGAAGCCTGAATACGAGTTTGAGGAAGCACCACGGGCTGCAAAGATGCCATCACCGCCCGGTAGAGCATCAAGGTCGGCCGACCAGTCACCAAGGGGTAGCTGATGAAGCAGTCGATGGCAGAAGGGGGATTAACCTTCTGGTTTTAATATGGCATTTGTCATATGGTAGAATTTCTACTAGCAGGCTTGTTTATCTTATTGTGCTCTTCTTCATTGAATCAAACCAAAACTGAAGTATTTAAGGGTTTTGTGTTTTGTTAGTGGACAAGGGATTGCAGATGTTGGAATTTGGATTTCCAGGCTTACTAAATATCACCTCATAAAGGCTGCTTTATTCAAAGTAATCGAACAACTTCATGTGATTATTGTTATTAACTATTAAATTTAGAAATTGAATTTTTAGCATTTGTTACATTCTTTCTAGCCTTTTCCTTGAAAAAAACAAAAAATTGTGGTCCAATTTCAAGAATGCTCGATCTAGTTGCATTTTTTAAAAAAACTGGTTGTCATAATGAAATAAATTTTGAAATTGAATAACGAATACATTTTTTCTTATTTGAATTCAATTTTACTTATTTAGGGATTGTAAACACTCCTAAGACAAGTGTTAAGATTCAAACCCATTTAAAATAAGACAATATAAGTATCATTTACCACTCGGCCAATTATTGGTTATCATCTAGATTTGAAGCTTTACCTCCAAAGTATGGTCAAATATTTTTATTTAGGATCAGCCATTGCAAGCCGTCTTAGCTCAGCTGGTAGAGCGCGTGGCTTTTAACCACGTGGTCGTGGGTTCGATTCCCACAGACGGCGAGGCCTTTAAAACATTTTTACTTTTGGTAGCTTTCCTTAAAGGAGCTAACTTTTAGTTTAATCAGCTCTACCAGACTACCAAACGCACAGATGAGCAGATACAGAAGCCACCCACATTTTATATATTTGGTAAAAAAATCGTAACACGTCACTAATTCATATAATAGAATTTTTGAAATATTTATTTTAAAATTAGACTTTATGTATTTAACAACTTATAAATTCATGAATAAGTTTTCAACTTATGTAAAATATAAATAATTATGTTTATTTTTAATGGTTTTTCAACAAAACTACATGATATGATATTTCATAATTAATAATTATGCACTACAAAATTATCTTTGACCTTTGATTGAATGATTATCTTAGTTTTTATTTTTTTTCCTTAAATCACATTATTTTTCAGTGTTTCAATTTTAGTCAAATAGTTCTCTTTGAATAAAGACAGTTAAATAATTATCATGTAAATAAATATTTTTTATTTAATAAATTAATAGTATCCAATAAAATATGTGATCCTCTTGTAGGTGAAAATAGGAAAATAGGGATTACATGTGAGAAACTTAAAACTATGGACTCTTGAAAGCAGAGATTTAAATAACGTTTGCGGTCGCGATTATCGCAGTTGCGGTCATAATAGAGGTTATTGCGGTCATTGCGGGTGTTGCGGTCGTGATTTTTTTTAATTTACACAAGTTATTGTAAAACATAATAATAATAATTATAAAAACTCATTTTAATGATATTTAGACTATTTTCTAAACAAAAATGAACATAAATTAAAATGAATTAAAAATATCTATTATAATTGTGAGATAGGAGATTAAATTCCTTACGATTTAATCAAAGAGTTCTACCGATTAATACTTAAAATAAAATAAAATGATCAAGGTAAATATCAACAATGGGAGAATTTAATTATAATTATAAAAAGTTACTTTTAATGATTTTTAGAGTGTTTTCCAACACTTATAAAAGAATTTAATTGAAAGAAAATAAGACTTAGAGGCTCAATTGGAAGTTTTATTATGGATTTGAGGACTTAATTAGAAATGGAATAAAACAAAACATCTTAATTAAACTAAAAATTTGTCTTAAAGGACTAAATTATAAGTGTACTAAAATCTTTAAGCCTCTCCAAAAATTCACTAAAACTTGAACCCTCCTTCCCGCCATTTACCCCTTTTAATGTTTTTAAGTTCTTCTTCTTCACTTTCTCTCCCCATTCTCTATCGGTCGTTAACGAGATTTGAACAAAAAAAAAACTTTCGACGAACCATTCGCGATTGATTTGAAAACAAAGATAACGTCTTGTTATTTCAGCGACCGAACGCTATACCTTTATTTCACGTCTGCGACAACCCGCTATCGTCGTGATTTCATTGCCCACCGTAATTTTTTTCAATTGTGATTTCGACCAGCGGCGCGACCGTAATTTTACGGCCACAATTATAATAGCTTTTTTAAACAAAATTAATATTTTTTTTGAAAATAAACAAAATTAATATTTAAGTTAAATTGAAATTGAAATCTATTATATAAAAATATAACATATATTATAAGACTGTTTTTAAAACACTTATTATAATTATTAATTACATTTTTATATTTATGAGAATACATCAACCATGACATAAATTCTAAAATATGTTTGGTCATGAAATGTGCTTTATTTTTATTGGTAAGAATCGAATTTTTTTTAATATGCTGGTGTGATGCAAGGGTAACATATGTTCAACTTTCTAAGTCTTTTTTAAAGACAGTACACACAACATGCATTACTAGTGCTCGAACCCGGGTTCCAAGTGATGATAAATATCTACCTTTACCACCAGGACACAATGGGATGATCAAGAATCAAACTCTTAACCTCATAGTTTAGGGATGAGGTGAGCAACCACCACACCATATCTCATGATTACGATCAAATTTCTTTTAAGAGACATTAAACTTCGGGAACGAATGATTTTCACTGCAATAAAAAGGAAGAAATATTTATAATAATTCTCAGGTTTTCCAGAATCCTATACTTATTGTTTATATAATTATTCTTTAACAGTCAAAATAAAAGTTTTTGAATCCATCAAATAAGCTGAAGTTGAAAGGAAAAAAATCCATATTTATTGTTTATATAATTATTCTTTTAAAAAACTGTATTAGTTCATCGGGATTTTTTATTCTATTTTTCTAAATAACAATAAACATTTCGATTCTTATCATAATTTCACATTATACAATTAAATATAATTTGACTTATATTTTTGTAAGCCGTCTTAGCTCAGCCGGTAGAGCGCGTGGCTTTTAACCACGTGGTCGTGGGTTCGATTCCCACAGACGGCGATTTTGAATATCAGTTGTCCTTTCAGATTTTCCTCCTCTTTTTTTTATTACTTAGCTAACTCTTCGGTTAGAATTTCTATATATTTTTCTGTATCTAAATATAATAATAATAATAATAAACACATTAATAATTCATATAATAGTTTTTTTAGAATTTTATTTTTATGTACCAACGATTTATAAGTTTAAGAATAAATTTATATTTTCAATGTTTTTTTATATTTTTAATAATTTAAAAATGATTTGACATTAAAATACCTAATATAAGATTTTATAATTATGGGTAAACTACACAGGTGACCACTGAACTATGGATTTGGTGTTAAAATGACCACTATATTATTTTTTGCCGCAAATGCGCACCACACAACTATTTAAATGGTTCCATTTTAGCCACACGCCGTTAAAAAAAAACGAAAAAGTTGATGAAACTGTTAAAAAAATTGGTATAATTACACATTTGGTCCTCTATATTTATACAATATATCAATTTAGTCCTAATTTTAATCTAATAAAATAAATTAATTATTTAATAAGATGGTGACACGTGTCACCACCTTATTGGAAGTCTTTAATTATTTTTATTTAATTTATTTAATTAATTTTTCACCTCCAATCAGGTGGTGACACGTGTCACCATCTTATTGAATAATTAATCTATTTTATTAGATTAAAATTAGGACTAAATTGATATATTTTATAAATATAGATGACTAAATGTGTAATTATACTAATTTTTTTAACAGTTCCGTCAACTTTTTCATTTTTTTTAACGGCGTGTGGCTAAAATGGAACCATTTAAATAGTTGTGTGGTGCATTTGCTGCAAAAAATAATATAGTGGTCAATTTGACACCAAACTTATAGTTCAGTGGTCATCTATGTAGTTTACCCCATAATTAAAAACCATGCACTTTCAAATCCATTAAATACAAAACCTTATTGTTTTATATTAGGTAGTTTTTTTTGAATAGGCATATTAGGTAATTTTTTTTGAATAATATACTCTGGAATTATATAAATATATATTAAGTTAGTCGAGATGAGACACAAGATTCTTTAAGTAAGAATAATAGTTCAAATTTTAGCGTTATGTATGATAAAAAATAGATTGAGAAAGTCGCTCTTATACTGTACATTTGCAAAACAAGGTCCAAATTAGTCGACTAATAAATCAAAGACTAATGATTAAACAAAAAAAGCGTATGAATATATTATTAGTTAGGAATTCGTATAATTGAATTAGAGGTGTCTATAAATCAGACTAAAATTTAAATATAAAATTTTCTCAACTCCACGAACGAACATGAACGAGTTACGTTGCTCATGGGAGGGATTGTTGTCCCTTGTCATAGGTTTTTTCTTTTTTACTTTTTGATTCTTTATATTTTTTTTAAAAAATTAAAATAATTGTGAATCTATCCTATATTTTAAAGTTTATGTTTTGCACCAACCTCAAATTATGGCTCCGTCGCTGCTAATGAATTAAAAAATTTCATCCGTACCCAATTCAAATCAGACGAAACAAACCATCCGGTTCATGGAAAAGTTTAAATCGAACTAACCCACCAAAACGAGTTATAATATATGTATGTATCCAGCGAATCCATGAATGTGTTTACTGTTCATGGACTTCACGTCTTCAATTTTTATTATAACTTTCCAGTTTTCCTCATAATTAAATAAACTCATGTGATGGCCATGCACTCTCAAGTCTCAAGTACAACTCACCGCCCCCCAATCACACCACCACCGCTTCTTCCACCGCACAACCCCCCTCATTTTCCCTCCAAAATTTTCGCTTCAATTAATGCCGTCCATCACCTCCCATTTTCAACCTCTTTCTATTTAGGCTTTTAAATTCTTTTCGTTGCTGAATTTGAGAGCTGAGGAAATCTGAGTTTTTCGAAGACGATGAAATTCGAAGATTTTTTGCTGGAGAGAAGCGAGGAAGCGAGGAAGAAGATCGAACTTCAGGAAGAGGTGAGATTTGAGCTCCATTAATGGTTTTTTTAGCAGATATTAATGGAGTTCTTTTTTTGACGATTTAGTGTTTGTTTGTCAGGTCGATAAGTTGCAAGCGGAATTAGATGAAGAGAAACAAGTCAACAAGGTTTTGCGCCGGGCGCTAGAGGGTTCGCCGCTGTTACTATCGCAGCAGCCGCCACTGCTTCCGTCGTTGCTTCCGCCTCAAGTAAGCGCTTATATAAAATATGCTAAAGAATTACTGTTTAGGATGAACTCCCATATTGATTGGTATATGTTTATTTGTTTATTTTTAAAATTTGTTTGGTTCGAGCCTTTTAAAATCATATTTACGTTCGTTTATTTAAGACCATATGTATACGCGTTCTTTCATTTAACATTCGAGAATACTAAATGAATAAATTTTCAAATTTGCAAAACAATTGAAAATTTCTTCGTAAATAATAAACAAACAAACGAGCATATTTTATATAATAAATTGACGTAATATATTGTTTATACTTATTTATTTAACTCGGGTAATACAAAAAAAACAGTCTATAAATATGGTTTAAGAATGATTCGTCGAACGTTAAGTTCATTTATACTATTATTATACGAACACTGAGCATGTTTTCTTACACAGGTTCAGGCACTCTTGGCTGAACTAGCAACAGTGGAGGAAGAGATTGTTTGGCTAGAGAGAAAAATCGATGACCTGAAATTGAAATTGTATCAAGAGAAAAAACTAACCCAAGAATGGAAAATCAGACAACATCAACATCGAAACCGATTAATAGGCGGACCGGACATTGACGGCGGCGACAATCTAAAACATCGAACGAGATCGCAAAATTATGAAATTATCGGAAAAGGAAAACTAAAAGACCATAGGAGAGCTTCCATGGGTTCTGCAACTGATATTCTAAGCTTGTCTTCCTCACAGTACACTGGTAAGATTTCTTATAATTTGTATTTTTCGGAAATTAAACAACGATGATTACATGATAGTATCTGTTAATACTTTTTTAACTCTTTGACAACGTACACACACCTTACACATTTAGGTGCTCGAACTCGAATTTATTAGGATAAATATTATTATCTTTTTTACTGTTGTCACTCGTTGAGTTCTTAATTTTTGTAGAGGTTAAAAACCATTAATTTTATCGAATCTATATATTAAAAAATTAAATCCCTTATTTTATAAGTAACATTGTAGTTAGACTAGTAGATTCAATAGTAAAATTAAAAATCAATGGGTACCACAGTTCAATCATATAATTGGATAAAAAAATTGAAATTCAGAAAGAAAACAATTGGTTAAAATCGATATACTTATATATTTTTGTTCACCTATACACATAGAACTTCCATCAAATGTGTGTTGTGCAACTTTATACATAAATTTTAATTTTGTTAAACTATACACATGAATTAAAACAATATCCATGATCGTAATTTAAATTTCTGAATTTAACAGGAGAATCAAAGAAATTGCAGGCATGGAGAATCCAAAAGCAAAGCCCAATCACCAATGAGAAACCAAATGAACTCTCGGAAGAACTTGTGAGACGCTTGATAGGCATATTCCTTGAATTAAACCAAGGGTCCTCACAAGACAAAGAAGGATCCGCCATTGTTGCAAAGCTTAGCTTCTCCTGCATGGCTCCCAAAGGATACTCGACCAAGAACTCATTCAACTTCAAATCACCCATGTCCGGTTCCAATCGGAGTACATCGAATATCGATCCTTACGGTATAATCCCGGAATTCGATGGGGTTTTAAGAGACATCGGGGATTACAAGAACTTCGTCCAAATAACTCGGAATTCGGTGGATCTCAGTCGGTTATCCGATTGTTTAGCGGCAATCGGAAAGTTAAAGTAAGTTAACTCGGTATGTCAGGCAACAACGTATGATATTGATACCATATATGAGTCTAGTAGTCCTAACTCGATTCATGAACATCGAATTGGATTTTTCAGTTGAAATTTTAAAATAGACCAAAGACGAGTTCTGATCAAATCCAATTCGATTATATTTATTGAAAAGCTTCAGTAATTTTATTTCTTCGCTCTTGTTTTACAGGATTTTGATGCATAAATTATCTAACGTGGACTTGGCATTCTTGACCTACAAGCAAAAGCTAGCATTTTGGATCAACGTCTACAACGCCTGTATTATGCATGTACTGTAAGACACCTTTAAAACCTCAAAAAATAAATCAAAACAATATATTATCATCAAAATCTAAAGCATTACTCATAATGTCAGGCATTCCTTGAACATGGGCTACCTTCCACACAAGACAGATTGCTTTCACTTATGAACAAGGTAAAGTTGTTATCCTAGCCATTGTTTCGTGATTTCGATTCTTTTGTTCATCGATATTAATCATAATTATTTGAATGAATGATGTTCGTTATATTACAATTACGATAAACGTAATGTGACCGAAATATGAATTTGGTTTTGATCCTGCAGGCTGCACTCAATGTGGGTGGAATAGTGCTGAATGCTTTAGCCATTGAGCATTTCATTCTTCGCCATCCATGTGAATCAGAATACGTGAGTCCAAATACGTATGATTATTTACAATTTACTTCATGTATATAGTTTTCGTTAAATCTTTTTGAGGGTCGGATTATTTGTTTAGTTCATACGGATTTAGATTTAGATCTTTAGGTCAAGGTCGAGCAAAAAAATCAAGAAAACCGAAATCTGATTTAGTTATAGTTTGTGATTAATGTCTTTGAAATTCATAGGGTCCGATGGATGAGAAAGAGATGCTGCTGAGACATGCCTATGGTTTGGGGTATCCAGAACCCAATGTTACCTTTGCTCTTTGCCGAGGCACCTGGTCCTCACCAGCAGTAAGTGTCTTACTCGGACTCGGACGAGTTTATTGAATTCGGTTTGTTTTGATTAACGATAATCGAATTAACGGTGAATTGAGTACTGCAGTTAAGGATCTATACAGCAGATGGAGTAGTGAACGAACTGGGGAAAGCAAAAGTGGATTATTTGGAAGCTTCACTGGGAATTACCAACAAGAAGAAGATTTCGTTGCCAAAGCTACTTCAATGGCACATGAAAGATTTCGCCGACGACGTCGAGTCGTTACTGGAATGGATCTACAGCCAATTGCCTCGTTCTGGTTCTTTGAAAAGGTCCATCATGGAGTGTTTAAACAAAGAATCCAAATCCCAGATTGCCAAAATGGTTGAAGTTCAGCATTATGAATCCGAATTCCGGTATCTGATTTGCTGCCCTTATAACTGAATCACGGTACTCGAATTCGAGTGTAGGTGTCGGATTCGGATACGTGACTTTTGGTATCAAATTTTAAAGATTTTTATTTGAAGGGTCTAGAAAAGATATATGCTTGTATTCATGTCCAAGTATATGTCGAATATTTATAACCAATTATGCTATTTAGAATCAAATATAAATGTCAAGTACACAAATATATCCAATACAAAGCCTTTCTACATTCTTTTATGTGCTTGAAGGATCACATGAAATTCATATCATTTGATCTTATCTCGGAATTTGGATTTTACAAAAATAAAAATATGTCATTTAAATTGACCATTAAATAACTCTAATATAAAATTAGTTCAGCGTATTCAGACGACATTTTAAGTAATTGTTTATCATATTAGAATTATATGATTCATTTGAAAAAGAAAATTATATTTTGTTGATAAATAAAAAAAGTTTTGCATGCATATTTATAAAAATTTGTTAATTATTCTGATGAGACTTAAAAGTTAAAACCTAAGTCGTGTATGATGTTGAATGATTTAATTAACTTTTTGTTAGAATTATTAAATAATTAATATAAATAATTTAATTTAACAAAACTAAAACTTGTGACCTAAATAGAAAGTGTGCTGAATTCAATAATTCGTAAGAAAAAAATACCACGAAATTTAGCAACAAATTAGAATTATTTTGTAAGAGAAACTAGATATATATTATTTTGAATAGAAGAGAAACTAGATATTTGCTAAGTCCTCTATTAAAAAAAAGATATTTACTAAGTCCTTAAATCATGTGATTTTATTTCTTTCTTTATTGAAGATGATAATCAAATCCAAACCGGTGTTTGAATTATTGTTTATTAATTTATACAATCAATCTAAAGTTGATTATAAGGTAATATTTGTTGATACAAATTCTTAATCATGTGACATAAAAACAACCCAAACATGATTTAAACAATAATGTGATAATTGAGCCCAACTCCGAACCAGAAATTAACCTAATAAATGAGATATTCGGTAAAATAACCCAAATAAACAGTGTGTTTTATTTTCTTTACGTTTTTTCTCAATAATTATCTAAAAAAATAGTATTTAATTGGTTTTGTGCAGTAAAAAATCTGTAATATTAGCAAAACCAGAGTTTGGGGGAGAAGCTCAAGAGTCTATAAAATCAAAGGCTCATTTTGTGAAGGTAAACAGTTAAGCTCTAATTTTCTACTCTCTCTCTTGTTTTCCCCCTTCAATTTATTTCATGAAGATCGTTGTTTCTGTTTTACCGTCAATTGCATTTCAGTGTGAATTTTTTTTGACCGCAGTCAAATATTGTAGTTTTAATGATATGCTGCTTGTTTTGATCTTTTGATCCTGCTTTATTTTTAAATCTTTTTACTGTGATCATGATTGGGGACATTGCATGCATTTGTTTGTTGTAGTTGTTTTTTTAATTCATTAAGGTTTTGTTTGGTTCCTGGGAAAATCACGTGAAGAATAGAAGAAGGAAGGAGCCTATTTTGTTTGGTTGGATACCGTCTTTTTGCTTCTAGTTTTGTTTTCGTCTCTGTTATTGATATAAAATGGGGTTCGGTTGAAGATTTTGCAAATAGCTAACATGCAACACTATTTCTAACTGTTAAAATTAAAAATCATAGTATTCAGATTTGCTTCTCTGTTAACTCGGACGCGAGTGTGAGTGTCTATTATGGGTATGTGTACAATGTAAACTTATATGTTTAATTTTATTTTCCCTGGCCTGGTAACTAAACATGGGATTGTGGTTCTCAACAAGCAAGTCCTTAACATTTGCTTCATTTCGGAAAATGTAATTTGTATACAGAGGTGTTCAAAGATTTAGCGGCCCTGTGTGATTTATTAAAATGGGGTTCTCAAGTTAAATAATTAAAAATGGTTGATATAGTTAAAATTATTATTTTTTGTGCCGGAGCCGTACACTTGGACACCCCCTGAGGTGTCTGTCTGTCCTTAATAATTTTTCATATTTTGCTCCATTGAAGTTTTATATGCTATTAAGTTCATGAAATATCTGTATACTTTGGTATTATCAGCTAGATAATATGAATGGTCTCTGTTTGAAGGATAAATATGTTTAAAATTTTGTAATTTAATTGGCTTATTAATTGTTCAAACCTATAAGCAAGTGCATGGTTTGCTATTGGATGCAGTTTGATGTTTTGTTTTGTTGTTGCCTTTTAGGATACCTTGAGAATGGATATCAGCTCAGGAGATTCTGATTCAGATATAAGTGAATCTGAAATGGGAGAGTATGAAGATAAATCTTATGAAAAACTAAAGAAGGGGAAGTATCCCATCATGGTTTCAGACGAAACTTATACGTGCCCCTATTGTCCTCAGAAGAATAAGCAAACTTACAGATACAAGGATCTCCTTCAGCACGCTTCTGGTGTGGGGAATAGTAGTTCTTCAAAAAGAAAACCACAAGTGAAAGCCAATCACCTAGCTTTGGCTAAATATTTGCAGATAGATCTCGTGCCTGTTGTTAGTTCATCGAAACCTAAGACACAAGAGGATCCTCCTAGTGGTTGTGAGTGTGACCATGATGAGAAAATTGTTTGGCCGTGGACCGGAATTGTGGTTAATATTCCTACTCGAAGGTCCGAGGATGGGCGATCTGTAGGAGAAAGTGGATCGAAGTTGAGGGATGAGTTGATCGGAAGAGGGTTCAACCCTGTAAGAGTTCACCCACTTTGGAATTTCCGTGGTCATTCGGGGACTGCTGCCGTGGAATTCCGTAAAGGCTGGCCAGGGCTGCATAATGCGTTGTCGTTTGAGAAGGCTTATGAAGCAGATCACCATGGGAAAAAGGACTGGAGTGCTAATGATGATGTTAAGAATGGTCTTTATGCTTGGGTTGCCCGTGCTGATGACTACAATGCAAGTGGTATTATTGGAGAATATTTACGCAAGATTGGTGACCTTAAAACAATTTCTGAGCTCATGGAGGAAGAAGCCAGGAAACAAGATAGACTTGTATCAAATTTGACAGATATCATCGAAACTAAAAACAAACACATAAAAGAGATGGAAGCAATATGTTATGAAACTTCCAAGTCCCTTGAGGTTTTAATGGGGGAAAAGGAGAACCTTCTTCAAGCATATAACGAAGGTGTGTTTTAATTCTTATCAATTTGTAATAATATATACATTCTATTCAGCCGTTGTTTTTATTCCATCTTACTTCTAGTCTGTTCCATGTCATTACTGTTTTCATAACTATACTGTGGTGTTCCATTAACCTTTATTTCTGAAAGTGTTTTCGGGTGGTACTGTCACCTCAAAGGTATCAAACTCATGTTGCTTCTATTCACAGAGATTAAAAAGATTCAGCTAAGTGCAAGGGAACACTTTCAGAAGATTTCCAGTGACCACGAAAAACTGAAGTCACAGCTTGAAACTCATAAACAGGAACTGGAGTTGCGTGGAGCTGAACTTGAAAAGCGAGAGGCACTAAATGAAACTGAAAGAAAAAGGTTGGCTGAGGAGCTTGAAGAGGTGATATGCTTCATTGTTCATTTTCGCCTTTTCTTGTTCACCTCTCAAGTTTTATAACGAAGTGTTATTTCTGGGTGGAACTGTTTGTCTCATAGTTTGTTCATATGACACTTGGGAATTGATGCCATTGGGACTCAATACTGGTGTAGTATTTTTGCTTTTGCAACAATGTTGTGCTAAAATCAACATTTTGTTCCTTATTGACAGTCTTGATAGAAGTTCATCTATCACATATGGTGGATATAGTTGTTGATTTTCAAGATCATGTATACCTCCAATAATTTGTAATCACATATTCCGAAGGGTAAACATAGGTTCCTACTTTGCAGGCTAGAAATCTAGGACTGATGATTTCTTACCATGATTTTCTTTTATCATACTGGTATAGCATTCAAAAGAAATAAAACTTCACTTGCCCTTGCAGCATCAGTTGATGTGTTTTATTTTAATTGTATGCTCGGGAATGTCGGTGGAAGAGTTACTGGAAAAATTAAAACTAACATATTTCTTCTTCCAGAATGCTTTTCAAAATAGTGCATTACAATTGGCTGCTTTGGAGCAGAAAAGGGCTGATGAAAAAGTAATGAAATTGGCTGAAGATCAGAAGGTTTGTTTGTCATTCGTGCCTCTTTTTTTACCACAATACTTCCTTTTCGGTTCTAGATTGCTGGCAACTGATCATATGATTGGACCATCAATTATCCAGAGGCAAAAGGAGGAACTTCATAACAAGATAATTCAACTGGAGAAAAAATTAGACCAAAAACAGGCATTAGAACTGGAAATCGAGCAACTGAGAGGTTCATTGAATGTGATTAAGCATATGGGTGATTCAGACGATATAGAAGTTCTGAACAAGATGGAGGCAAGTCTTAAGGAGTTGAGAGAAAAGGAGGGAGAGCTGGAAGATTTAGAAGCACTGAACCAAACTCTTATTGTAAAAGAACGTAAGAGCAATGATGAGCTGCAGGAGGCTCGCAAAGAATTGATTAATGTGAGTTTTCTTTTCAACCTTATCCCTAATAATTGCGGACTTTAGTTATCAGATGTCCATTTGGAAGTCTTTTAAGATCTTTGAACTTATTCTTTTCCGATGGTGGATATTGAGATAATGATTTGTGTTGCATTACAGGGTAAGCCTGCTTGGTCATGGATTATTTGATGATATTGCAAAAAACAAAATAAGCTGAAGAAATTTTGCTCATTCATCATTGGATAATAATACTTGGTATTTAGCGCATTAGTTGTATTTCAACTTTTCTCAATCAAAAGATTAGCTGAAGCACAAGTTTTAATTTTGATCACTATCAAGTTCCTTTAATTGTGTAAATATTGTTTTACATGGAATGGTGCAGTTCTGTCCGTCATTTTTTATGAAATAAAACACGGTTAAGGCTTTGCAACTGTTTTTACTAAGAATTATAAGTCGATTTGATATTCAAACTATCTTGTGGTGCTTTTCGTATAATTTCTTAAAATTCTGCTTCAGCCTTTTATGGCTCGTCATACTTTCTAGTCAGGAAGTACTAATGCATTCACTTTGTAGGGATTAAAAGAAATATCAGGTCGTGGCAATATCGGTGTCAAGAGAATGGGAGAACTTGACGGTAAACCATTCCTTGAAGCTTTGAAGCGAAAATATAACGAGGAACTAGCTGAGGAGAGAGCTACGGAACTGTGCTCATTGTGGGAGGAATATCTGAGGGATCCAGACTGGCTACCTTTCAAACGTATTAAACTTGAGGGGAAGGAAGAAGAATATAAGGTCTTTATTTCACGACTCCCATTAAACTTGTGCTGCAATCCCCCTTTCTTCCTCTTTCTCAACTTTATCAGTGTTGTTACTACGAAGTTGTCATATATGAGTCTGTGTGTGTGTTATGTCCTTCAATTCTAGGTACAGATCCTTTATAGAAAACGATTAGGGATACAATTGTGAGAGTATAGTTACTTCATAGTAGTTCTAACGTTGCTATCCCCCTTTGCTTGTTGGCATCGTAGAGGGCTGTCTCTTATGTATGTAATCATGCATTCTGTTTTCTGGATATCTGAATGCAGTTATTGACATAGAATCTGCTGGAAAATAAATTTAAAAGTTAATCAACATGTTTTTCTTGTGAAACGCATCTTAGATTGTTCCTTGTTCTGTTGCTTTCCTGCCTGTAAGAAATGGTTTGCTCAAAGTTTGTTAATGCTGATTCAGGAAGTGATTAATGACGAGGATGAAAAGCTGAGAGATTTGAAGGATGAAATGGGCAATGAAGTGTATAAGTCGGTCACTTCGGCTATAACAGAGATAAACGAGTACAATCCAAGTGGAAGGTACATAACTTCCGAGTTGTGGAACTATGGAGAAGGAAGAAAGGCAAGCCTGAAAGAGGGTATCAAATTTTTACTGGAGACGTGGAAATCAGCTAAACGCAAACACCGCTAAACTCTCTGAAAGGATGCTAACTCGTTTTTAAGGTAGGTGGTGTTGAAAGAATGGAATTTTCTTATTAATTCTGGATCCTTCGGATGTTTGTCCTGAATCACTGATCATGTTTTTTCCCCGTTGTTTTCATCGAAGGAAATGATTTTCCAACTGCCTATAATGAAGTGTATCCTTGAAAGGACGAAGAATGCATCTCCGGAATCTCGAGTGCACTTAACGGTAGCGTTTTATACTGCCTGTAAGTAATGTTTATATTATCTAGCGTTTTATACATCTTACTGGGAAGAAACTGCATTCATTTTAACATGTTGAAATGCGGATGTAAGACCCATCCTGTTAAATGTAGTTCTTCTGGTTAGACTGTTCTGTTTATGAACCCTTCTGAAAACTGTTTTGAGTCCCTGGAATATATGGTTAATATAATTTTAATGTTATTCCGAGTGTCCGATTCTTTATTTTTTTTAGAGTTCGAGTAGTTTCGTTTGTAGATATGTGTAAATTTATCCATATTTGAAACTAGACACATATACTACCTTATACTCGAATATCCCTAACAGTGCACACAAATTTGCCCGTATGCATGCTCATGTTTGTGAGTGGAAGTGTTTAAAATTTGGAAAGCGTGGATGGAACTCGATGTCATATGCTACTTGCGTCCTTTTCTCATCTCTTGCAAACGTTGTTTGAATCCGGATTACCGAAAGAAAATAACATCCTATAACACTTGGACTACTCTTATTGTGCTAGTCATGTTTATCAAATGGGTCATGCCCGTGCTCGTGTTTCCATATCATGTCGGGCATGTGTTTCCATATCATGTCTAAGATTAGCGACCGAGGTTATGTGGAATACATTAACTAATTTATGGAAGGGCTCTAATCAACATTCTTAAGCAACAAAAATAAGAGGGTGAAAGTGACCCTTTTTCAACATTAACAGTAAGCAATCTCACCATTAAAATGGCTGACATAAAACTTCATCAGTTTGATGTGTTTTCTTTTCACCAGTCTAGTTATCAAATATAAAATCCTTCTTTAACTATTTGCCTTTGCCCTTACCCTTTCCTTGACCTTTCTTGGCGTCCAACTTGGCCTGAATACGAGCGGTGGCGGCGGCTTTTGCTTCTTCTCTCTTCTTTTTCTCTTCCTCCTTCACGGCAGCAGCGAGTTCCCTCTGCTTCTTCAGCTCGCTGGTTTTATGTTTATCGAAAGTTGAAAGAAATTAGCAGTGTTACCCAAGGATGCAAGCGGAAAGTGGAGCAAGAAAAAAGAAATGCAACTTACTCTAGCCTAGCTCTCTCCTCTGAAGCACTACCGAGACTGGAACCTTTCCGTGGCCTGCAGGACAGTAACTCCACCTCGAATACAAGGGTAGCACTGCATACAAAATATGAAATCACATTCATCCCTATGGAATTATAGAGATACAAATGGCCCAATTTCAAAGCAAATCATCATCCTGACTATTTTACTCAGACTCGGGTGGACGTATCAAATACGGGTATGTTCTAACACAGTTATGTTCAATCTTTTTCTAAGCTTTTCCCATGTATTGTCGGATCCTTGAAATATCGGACACTGGTACTTAAAGTAAAATGAAGAGTTCAAACTTCAAACAACATAGACCCTAACTGTATCTCAAAACAAAAGATAGGGATAGTTCAAGATCTCGTATTTCTATCGTATATCTGTTGACAAAAGCAGATTGCATTATAATGACACAATAGAAGATGAAAAATAACAAATCACATACTTAGGTGGGATATCAGGCGGAGATCCAGCAGCACCATAGGCATACTCAGGCTTGCAAGTTATTTTCGCAACTTCACCAACCTGTCAAAAAGGGAAAAATGATATGTAACAGAGGCCTAATTAACTTAAAATCAACATGAAGAAAACTATATTTTTGACCTTCATAGTTCTTAAAGCAACGTCCCAAGCCTGAATAACCGTGCCCTTTCCGAGCTCAAAGGAGAAGACAGAGTTATCTTCATGTGTAGTATCGAAAACTTCACCGGTTTCAGCAAGAGTGCCTTCATAATGAACTGTTCAAACACCAAAGAAGCAAATTTTACAAAGCCGACCAAACACAATATCATTTAATTTATAAATTTGGACTAAACACATAAATAAAGATTAAAAGTAAATGAAATTCAAGCAATATCATTTAGTATGAAAATTCAAAAATGGTTTCTATATGAACGGATGGATAAAATGCCACTCATCATAGAAAATGAGTATACAATGCATGCCCGAAACAAGTGAATACCATCAACCATCGGAAGATCCACAGAAGGGGCGAGCGCGTCAGCTTTGGCTCGTGTTATGATCTTCTTAACAACACCTCCGTCGCCAGTCAAATCAGTAACATCATCCATTGTGCCTAGACTTTAAAAACCTGATCAGGCAGGAGAAACAACAGATGAGGAAAACAAATTCGAAATTTTCAATTCTATAACAATTAAACAATCATTTCAGTGATTTATGGACAATAAAAACGACCCAAAACCGAGAGAGAAACCTTTAGAAACAAATCAAGAGTAAATTGTCAACCTGTTATCCTACAAATAAGAATCTAAGGAAAACGCCACTAAAACACCCTGTTAATCAATAAAAATGCTATCATTCTTGCATCTTTAAAAACAAAACAAATTGTAGAAACCGGTTCTGTTCCACGCAGTGCAAAGTCAACATGGATTATACATGCCACCATGCTACTTTAATTTAAAACAAAAGTCAACAAAAAATTTAAGAAACCAATTTAAACTTATGACTAAAGAAACATACCAATTAACTATCTCCTCATAATTTCTCTCAAAATACATATAACACTGAATTCACCATCCTAATTTCTTACACCAATTTCCCCGAATGGGAAATATTAATTAGTACATCATTTCACATAATTGGGTTCTTTTCTCTCACAAGTTCTCTCAAAAATCGTAATTTAAAAGGCACCCCCAAAAAACAATTCATTTTCTTTCCACTCTAATTTCAAATTCAGTGGCTTAAAACCCTAGGTAAAAACAAGGGGAAAGAGTATATTGAAGTGTTCATTAACTGACCCGGATTGGAGCAACGACCGAGGATCCGAAGAGATATCGAGCGTATTGTTATACGGGTCGGGTCGGAGGCTAATTTTCGGGAGGAATCACCGTCGATTCTGGTGGCCATAAAGCTGTCAAAGTTGGTGGGTTTTTTTAGGGTTCGACTGAAGAGTTAAAAAGGAAATAAAAAGAAAGTGGAATATTTCCAAAATGATATTCGGACTCGCGTATCTAGCGTGTGCAATACACGCTGATGTTGAAACATGACATGGCCAATTGACCATATTAAACACGAAAAACTAATTAAAATACAGCATAAAATATAATGGTATATGGAAATTAACATTAACAAATAACGAGTATGAAATATTTTAAATTATTTAATATGAGCTCAATATATTTAATTTTATATAATATAGAATACATTAAACATGATGTAAATGGATTTATTCATTTGATATTAATTTTGTTTGAACAATTTAACACTTACTGCACTATATTATTCGAGCCAAACCTATTCTAGTTATAAAATATTTTACTCAAAATCATAGTGAAATGGGCAGGGTTTATACAATCCAGTTTTAAAATAAATTTAATTTTAAGATGATGAAATATATGGACATAATACACAATTTTTTACAATAGACTATTAGTTGGAGCCAAAAAGTTTAGAAAATGATTAGTAAATTTAGCGTGGAATAACGCGCGATGGTAAAAGTGGGGGCATGTGATGTAAATGATTCTGTTTGTTAGTGGGAACTAGGAGGAGCGTGGTTGGTTGATGGCTCAATTATGAATTACCCTAATGAAATGGATTTAAGGCCCTAACATGTTTCTTAAGTTATAGTATTTGCTTCACATAACCATTTTTATATTACGTATCGATTAAGTATTACAAAGGTGATATTTTTAACTTAGTTTATTTATTAATAATGCTAGAATTTGAACTCACGATCTTGCTCAAAAGATAATACTAATATTTTCTTTTCTTTATGTTAAAAAATAATAATAATGTAGACAAATTATTCAAATCTGAATCACCTAAAAATAATGATACTTTCTTCTTTTATGTCGAAAAAATAATATTTTTTTCGACTAGAATCACTTAAAGGGTTTAAAAAGAACTTTGAACTACGCTAAAATATAACTTGAATTAAACTCAGTCATTGTCTAGTAAAGTTAAAGTTTAAATAAACTGACATGGATTATACTAGAGTTTAAGGGCTCGTTCAACATAGCTTAAAAAACTTTAGTTTGGGTGCCAACGTCCGTTGGGGCTACAAAACGTCTATTTAGGACACAAATCAAGCAAAAAAAAAAAAGGAAAGAAGCTACTCCAGCACTCGTCGACAAAACTTTTTCGTTCGGAGTCCAACACTCGTTACAAAAGCATTACCAAACAGGACCCGACTCAAGCATAATGGTATATTCTAAAACTAAAATCACGTAATTAATATATATTTAGTTTAACAATTTTTTTCGATATAAGAATTTTTGTCTAAATCATTGATCGACTAATTCAGGTTAAATATTGTAAAGGTCTTTCATGAGACGATATTTCCAATCCGAATTTTTTTATGTACAATATTAAAATTTGAACCTCTGGTTTTACTTAAGAATCTAATGTCTCCCCCCCCCCCACTAAATCAATTAATTGTTAACAATTTATTTATCCAATTTAGTCGGCATTGAGGACTGCATCAGCACACAGAAATATTTGAATAAATAAAGGGTAACCAATGAAGTTTTAGTTACATTAACAGAAGAGACGAGTAACAATACAACAAGACATCAAGTCTGAAGGCTGGAAAACATTATAATATAAACTAATTAATAAAGTTCAATGCTTTATTGTTGCATTTGAAATTGAATATGACAGGTTATGGAGTTAATGTCAACAAGCATGCATCAATACCACTAACTACATCATAAAACAATATTAAATAAAAAAATAAAACTTGAGATTTCTTAATTAAACTGTGATTTATGATACTCCAACACATGTTCAAACATAGGGTATAAAAATATAACTCTCTCAAGAACATACATACATGAGATTTCTTAATTATCTGATGTACTAGCTGTGTAAACTTTAGTTTACATAATCTTATTTATTTTAAGGTTTAAAATTCTATTTAGAGTTTAAAATTTAAGGTTATATATACATATAAGGAGAAGTGAAACATACCCTGAACTGTCATACACCCGAACGGCTGTATTCGAGTAACATAGATTATGATACCTCAATGCTCGAATGGCCGAGTCCGAATAACATAGTTTGTAACCAAATGCCATTACTTCATATGGCAGAAAGGGATCCCAGGATTGGTATGTTAATGAGGTCCATTTCACTAACTTCACCACTAAATATTTTTAACGGATTCAGTACAAGAAAACAAAAGGCAAAGTTCAATGTTATTGGCTTAGAATTGCTAATCAGTTACACTATAACTCCGACTCTTCATTTTTCTCAAAGTACACGTGTCCGATGCATAGCCGGATGCAAGTCTGAGAATATAACCCACAAAGATCTTCCAAATATATTCGTATCGAAATAAAGCAAAAATATCCATATCGAACAACATACCTGCATCCGACAGTTGCATCTGAACCTGAGTAACTTAACAATACAATAAACAACTGTGAAGCAGCTAAACATCCCCACCCCACTTTGAAAACAATATCAGCAGATAAAACTCAAGTCCCCAGGCAGAATGCTTATTGGTTAAAGGAAATGTGAGATTCAAATAGAAAATAAGCATCTTTAAGGCATAAAAGACATAAAAACATCCTTAAGTTCATTTGCATTCCCCTAAGTGGCTGTGTTTTAACATAAATACATCACTGTTTCGGTAAGAATTTACAGGTGTAAAAGGCATTACAATCATTATTTCCTGATACATTTTATGCGTTATGAACATCGATGTAATTACCTCTGACCGTGAGGTACATGTTACATTTCAGCCTTCAACAGCATGTGAATAAGAACCAGCAAAGATTTTACCAAAGTAACCTGTTCGGAAAATATGGCAAATGATTGCACGCAACTGATTGGAAAGGTTCTTATGCATGTTTTACAATATTCGTGTTTGTCTTGTGTGCATGTGTTTGTGTAAGAGACAGAGGAAGGGGAGAGATTTTATCTGTAAGCATAGGAAGTTTGGCACCTTATCTTCATATATGTGGAAATCCATCACTGAATCGTGACCTTCAAAGACTGCAGCCGGTTTTGGAAGACTTTGCCTTCCATGAGTAGCAAAAAATATGCACTTATGAGGCAGGTACCCAAGATGAGTTTGCATAAATGATCCGTCCCTTCCACCCCTGAAGCAACCAACCATTATCCTCGTCGATCACAAAGTCCTTGTGGTAGAATGTTTTGACTCTCTCCTTCGCTGTCTTCATGATCGCCTTATTCAGTGGCAACTGTCTGAAGCCAGCCCTCGTAGTCCGAACCTGCCACTGCTTGTATGTCTCGGGCCTCTCGATTCTTTCAGCCCCTTCACATGCGATGACATTCATTGCCTCCCACCCGAATATCTCGCTCTCAATCAGCCTCCGTTCAGGAATTTCACGGGGCACATTAGTCTCAAGCATATCAAATAAAGTGGAATAGTGGAAGAGAGCCTCCCTGAATCTGGTAATAAAGAATGGAGCACTGTAGCCACCGTTCACAATCCCCAGTATGAAAACATTAGGATTCAACTTCCTGACCAAGTTCAGAACCTTGTTCCTCGGACTGTCCACAACGACAGTCTCATCAAGCAGATTCCGGAGCCTAAAATTGCAGTTTACAACAAGCACCTCGCCGCTTTCAATCTTGAGGTCCTTGATTGAAATGGTATCCCATTTCTGTGCGATTGAATGGAACTCGAACGGAACTTTGAAAGTTTTTGCATAGTTTGCAAGACGACGACCCGTCTCCTCAACCCTTTCTGCTGGCCGAAAACCTGGTTGCGGAAGATCGATCCCTGTAATCTTTAGTTTAGGCGGGCCCCCGGGTCTAGATGAGAGACGTTGTATGAGGCAAGGCCATTGGAACCCATAAAGAACGCCGAAGTCAACAATATGAAGCCTAGCTGCATTTTCTGCAAGATTCATTATTGTCGTGTTTGAGAAGAAGTCTGTGAGCTTCTTAAAAGGGCATGCAGCAAGAAACAAATGGTAAGCTTTCAAAAAGTTAGCAGCTGATGTCGGCCTCGTGACAACGGGATTGTAACTCTGGTTCCCTGAGCCAGCTAAGCGTGCCTCTAGGCCATCAACAAAATAGTGGGCCAACCGCTGCATCCCATCACCTGTAGGATCAGAATGCTGCCTGATTTGCTTCAGTAGCTCATTAGCACTCCTCCTATCATCGGTTGCAACAGCTTGTGCACAAAGAGTCAAGAGAGTTCTCAAATCGACCACATTCCGTTTACCTTTCTTCCCACGAGCCTTTCCACCTATAGATCCTTTCCACTGTCCATTCTGCTGCACGTTCTTGTTTGTTTCGTTTTGCAAAGTTTTTTGAAGGTCGGTTATACTTTCACAATTTAGTAACACTGCATCAAACATTTCCGGGCTTATAGTGGATTCAGTATAAATTGATGACTGTTTGTTACTCCTGCTGCTGTCTAAATTCACATCCTCGGGATGAGGTTTCTTCTTTCCTCTCAATCCGTCCTGCGGGAACTCATTCTCCACCTTTTGTACCACATCTTTAGCCTCTTCATTTAGCTCTTTGAGAAACAATCCGTCACTTTCTACATCAACAAACAGACTCTTGCGATTTGAAAGGAACCTACTTGCTTCCTCAAACCCTTTTCTAAATTGCTTGGCGGACTCACTATCGTTAAACATTTCAGGAAGCTTCAGCGTACTCACCGGAGAATCCACAAAGCCGTCTATGAGACTACCAGGACTGTTCCCAGAACTATGGGATGAATTAGCTTGAGAACTGAAGTTCAAAGACATTTGCACATCCAAATCATGGTTGCACGGAAGATTGCCAAAGTTACTGCTACTACATCTCCACCAACTTCGACCATGATGTTCATCAAAGCTTTCTTGGATTTGATCCTTCTGTTCGGGTTCCGGAGAAGGTGGATACCGTTCTCCGAGAACCTCATAAAACGATCTCTCAGCAGCTTGAAGGGCAGCCGACGACTCTCTAAACATGCAGGCCTTATCTTCCATATCTTCTTCCATTAACATATCACTTATGTACTTAAGAACTACATCGCTAAAGTCATAATCGTCGTGCAGATCTCGCTCTTCGTTCACACTCAAGGAAGGCGGTAAATTTCTCAGAACCGGAGCAGGTTGCGTAGAAGGAATATCAACACAGTTTTCATCCCTAAACCCGTTACCAAAATTCGGATCGGAAAATGCGAACAAAGTATCTTCATTTAGTCTGAATCTATCAACAGAACCGTAAAGCCCCTTCACCGACGGATCCATGGCGATAAATTTCACCAGCCAAATATGATAGTAACAACTGAAACCCTATTACTGAAATCCCAATTCCGGAACCTAAATCAAAATCAGAAAATCCAACCTCAAATCAAACTCCTCCTCTCTTATATTATTGTCCAAAAAACAACATAAAATTCAACTACAAACTTTTATGTTCCTTGTCAAAATTACCTATAAAAACATCAAATAACACAACATCAAACATATAGAAAACATGGGGAAAAAGGTTAATTGGACAGCATACGACATACAATTAACATGTTTTGACAGTACAGAACATGGAAAAATAGAGAATTTTGAACAGTCTCAAAAAATGAACAAGGGAACTGAAACAGCTAATAAATATAGACAAAACCCAGACTGAAACTATCATTTTCAGAATAAATACAAGAATCAAACTGGAAATTAAAAAGAAAATTCTTTAAGGTTTGAAAAGACAGCCTTAAAAACCCATCAAAGTAGTCTCACAACAACCTTAAAAAAACCCATCAAGCTAGTTTCCAAGTATATTTGTACAGATAAAAAAATAAGAATTTTAAAAAGTAGTTTTTGAAGGTTCAGAGAAAAAAAAAAAAGATCAATATAAGAACAGTACCTGAGCTGAGTCTGCGAGAGAAAAGAGGGGGGGGGGGGGGGGGGGAAGGCTAAGAATACTTCATTTCTGTGTTGGAATTTTGTATAATAAAGGAACTGAATAGTCACTGAACAAAAGAAATGATTTTTAATTAATAGGGCGACAATGGTGATCGGCTAAATCTTAGCCGTCAACTATAGACACGCTTATTTTAAGATTTTTTTGAACTGTCGGGGTATCCGACTCATTTGTCAACAAATTCGAGTTGAATTTGATAGAAGCGTAGGCTATGTTTAGCAATTAGCTTACAGCTGATAGCGGATTACATTAGTTGATAGCTGATTGTATTAGTTGATTTGGGTAGCGGATTGTATTAGTGGATTGTATAAAAGTGTTTGGTAAAATTAATTGATAGCTGATAGCTGTTTGATTATTTAAACAAACAAAATGATATATAAGGACATGATTATATTTAATACTTGTTTGAATAATTTATCAGTTATTAATATTTTGTATCTAATAAATATTAATTAGATTTGTAAAAATTATTTTTTAATATAAATTTCTTAAACATATTTGAAAGATTTATATATTAATTTATTATTTATATAATTATTAAATTTTTTATATGCACATATAAATATGTGATAATAAAAAAATAGAATTAACTTACAAATGCCACCATATAAATTAGTAGTAACAACAAATAAGTCTAATATTTAATATGTTATTATTTATTTTAAAAATATTATTATTTAATTTAGGTTATTCAGAGATTTTTGGTAATTGTTAAGGGTAAAAGAGTCATTACAACTCTAATATCAAACCCCTAATCTCAAAAAGCTCATATTAGGAGCTTTTTCAAAATTAGCTTTTTCACCCCAATCCGCTCTTTCAATCCGCTATTTACCAAACATCAATATTAGCATATTTGACTAGTCAAACCTCTAATTATACCTCAAACCTCTAATTTTTGTCCAAACCGCTATTTACCGGCCATAATATATTAATATGAGACTACTATTTTAATTTAGTTTTTCTTTATTTATAACGTGAAAATTTAAATATTTAACCCTACTTAACGAATCTAATGTTTCATTTTTAAGATTTTTAAACATTACTATTGTATATTTGTTTTAATAAGTTTTAATTAGCGGGTAATACCTTGATATTGAATGTTATACCGTTAATGTTTAACAATCTCTAAAGTAAGTAGTCAAAATACTTTCAATTGACACCCTTCTATCATTTATAGTGGATTCAATATATTAGGGTAAACAACAACGAATGTCACTTAATTATGAGTACATTTGGGTCACTCAACTATTAAAAGTTACACTTTGGTCACTCAATTATGGGTAAGGTTACATTTGGGTCACTCAATTATTAAAAGTTACACTTTGGTCACTCAATTATGGGTAAGGTTACATTTGGGTCACTCAATTATCAAAGGTTACATTTCGGTCACTCAATTATGGGTAAGGTTATATTTGGGTCACCCTTCATATTTAAAAAAGTACATCAATTTCATCATTTTTCTTCTAAATCACTTGTATACCCTTGTTAACACTAGAGTACTTCATTTGAAATCATTAATTAATCTAATACACAAATTGATATATATTTTCAAATGTGAAGAATGACCCAAATGTAACCTTACCTATAATTGAGTGACCCAAGTGTAACTTTTAATAATTGGATGACCCGAATGTAACATTACCCATAATTGAGTGACCTGAATATAACTTTTAATAATTGAGTGACCCAAATATAAACTTACTCATAATTAAGTTACCTCTATTATAATTTACCCTATTATTAAGAGCAAATTTCCTCTCACTTTCCTTTAGGTAGAGACTATTAAAAAATAAGTTTAAAAAGTTGTTTGTTTCATATTGTCTCGAGAATCAGTTTGAACTCCTCAACACTTAATCTTAAATCGGTGAGCTATATTTCAAGAGTATCAAATTTTAATTTTTAAGGACAGATTTGACATTAATAGTTAAATTTTTGGGTAAAGTATACAGACGGTCATTAAACTATACCCGAAAAATAAAATAGTAATTAAACTTTTAAAAATAACAAAATAGTAATTAAACTCTATGTTTTGTTGCAAAATGGTAATTGTGTCGTTAACTTCCGTTAAAGAAGTGACATAGCTGTTAAATTTTTTATATATAATAGCACATTTAGTCCTTCATAATTACACATTCAATCAATCTAGTCATAATTCGAAGAAATTCAATAAATTTAACCCTAAACCTTAAACACTAAACCTTAAAACTATAAACACTAAACCATAAACCATAAACCCTACATCATAAACAGTAAACCATAAATTATAATGATGTGTAAAATTTAAGGGTTAAATTTATTGAATTTTTTCGAATTATGACTAGATTGATTGGATGTGCAACTATGAAGGATTAAATGTGCTATTATACAAAAAATTTAACAGCCATGTCACTTCTTTAATGGAGGTTAACGACACAACTACCATTTTGTAACAAAACATAAAATTTAATTGTCATTTTATCATTTTTAAAAGTTTAGTTATTATTTTATTTTCCCGAGTATAACTTAGTGAAGGAATTTTTTCGAATATTATTAGGAAGGATTTGCTTCAATGGGAGCCTAGATTCTATAATAAAACTTGGGTTGATTTCCTTCTTTCCACATTAACATGATCCAAAGAATTTGGATTGAGTTTCGTTGTCTTCTTCTTCTTCTTTTTTATCAATTGCACTAGAGAGTAATTTTTTCGAATCCAATGCGATGCTTTTTGTATTTTTATGTTCTTTACAGTGACAGATTTAAAATCTAAAAAAATACAAATCTAAATTTTAATATATCATTTTTTATAATTAAGTATGTAAAATAATTTTTTTATATAAATCAAACTATATTTTTTTAATTTTCCCCGAATATATATGCTTCCCATGAGAGCTATATGCATCCGCCCTAGTTCTTCATATTTTTCGATATATTCTAAGCATTTTGAGAGAGTTTTTTTTGTCTTACTGAATTACCATGGTTAAACTCATTTATTTATTATCTATCTTACATCAATTTAAAATAATTGGAAATAAAATAATCTAGAATAATTTAATTATAGATAAACAATGATACACACGACCATTATTGATTAGCTCAAAATTTTCCCTTCTACATGTTAATTATAATAATTTTCATTCAGAATACAGTCGATTTAGAATTTTAAAGGGAATAACAAATTTATTTTTTTTATTTTATTCACAACATTTAAACCCGAAAAATAAAACTCACTTTATGACTTGACTAAACAAACATTGATTATAATTCCTCTAATAAAAATATTTGGAATTATCATTTTTTTCTTCCTAAATCTATACTAGGCAAAAATAATCAATAGAAGTTGGCGTTAGAAATTAACAATTTTTAATTAATATCAGTAAACATAAACAAAAATCCCACTTGGGATTAAGTAATAAAAAATATGTTGCAAGTTTTATTCCGAGTGTGTTGGCTTCATCAGCTAGCACTAGTTGCAAGTTAGAATCTTCCCAGTTAATTACACTAAGCTAATTGGAGAACGAAACCATTATAATGAATTGTGACAGGACCGACATTTTTATTAAAGATACTTTTTTTAATTATTTATCGCAATGACACTTGAATCAAATTATTTACTAAAAAATGATACATTTATCTTATATTAATAAGACTAAGTTTGTTTCGTATAATAGGTTTTATGGAGAATGTTTTCCTCATTTTCCAGTGTTTAGCTGAGGTAAAATGAATTCAATTAATGTAAATGACTTTACAGACATAAACACGAAGAAAACACTTGTTTTCTTCTAAAATGACTTGTGCCTTCTAATTTCGTGGGTCGTTTCCTCAACTTTTTGCTTCAAATCATAAACATCCAAAAAATATTATTTTATTTATTTAATATAATATAATATAATATAATATTATTTATTTATTTATTTTTTTGAAATTAAAAATTTTATTAATGGCTCCATAGTCCGGTGCCTCATTAAAAAACCTCCCTAACCTATAATGGAGAAAAAAGAGTGCAATCGAGACTAGGGAAAAGTTTGACAGACTAACATCAGACTCATAATAAGCAACAGTATCACGACACAATATAACCTGTCTTTCAAGATTACAGCAATAAGAAATAGGGTAGGAGAAACACACGCCAGCCTCACTCACGTAGACGAAACAAGCCAGCTGCTACCAGAAGACATCTTGATCATAAAGCATACGCAAGCTGCCCCTTCTCTCAGAGAGGGGATCCGTCCACGACTGCGTCAGGACCAGAGTGGTCCCCAAACGGCCCCTATGGTTATAGACCCTTGGAAGCAAACAACATTCGAGTGAACCTGGTTCCTGCACCACGCCCTAAAATACTTCAGTTTTCATCTGTAAATACCACCAATAGATCTCTTTGTCTGTCGATCCCACTTTTAACTAGTATGTCCGCAGTCGAGTTTCCTTTTCTATGAATTGTCTGAAACACGCACTTAACACCCTTTAAACACTCCAAACACAGAAGGAACATTTGCTTGAAAACCTGAGGAGCTGAAATTGGGGTTCTTAGCCAGTCAATGATCAAAGAACAATCACTTTCGATGATGAACTTAAAATGACCATACCATTTTGACTGCCTAAAGAACTTCACAGCTTCAATAACAGCCCCGAGTTCAGTAGTAAGAACATTCGCACAGCCAATAGACATGGAAAACAATATTAAGATCTTTGAGTGTTCATTGGACAAAAGTCCTCCAATTCCAACAGATCCAAACCCTCTTTTAACAGCTCTATCCGTATTGAACTTGACGAAACCGTTGTCCGAGGGGCTCCAACTGAGGTTAATGGCAGTCTCGTCCCTTGGTCTGAGAATTTCTAGGCTTTCGGGGCATCTCACGATATCCGAAATACACCAACGTTGCTCCGGCCACTTAGCCTTACTCCACCAGCACAAATGAACCATCATCATATCAAATAGTACATTCTCATCAAACTTCACCTTCCTGAATATAACATCGTTTATGTGTTTCCATATTGACCATATCAAATTGAAGAAGCTTAGGGACCAGATCTGGATATTGATCATTGCCCTGGGAATGGACTACCATAGCAATAATAGCTCAGATATAGTATCAGGCATGATCATACAAACCTTCCAGATGTTCCACCAACAACACCATATACCCTTACACTGATAGAATAGATGAGAAATCGTCTCTACTTCAGCATTACAAAAAGGACAAAGAGCATCCTCAGGATTTACACACTTTCTTTTGATCAGTTCGAATTTAACTGGTATTTTCCCGAGACATAACCTCCAAACAAACAACTCAACACTTGGGGGAGCCAAATTGCACCAGACCGATTTCCAGCACTGAGAGTTCGGCACACCTAGCCTCGGCACAGCCATACAGAAGGATTTAGAGAAGAACATGCCATCCGACGAAGCTGCCCATCTAATGTTATCGTTTACACCCGGCAGAGGCTTATGGTCGCTGATTGTATCAATAAAATCTCTCCACTGTTGAACCTCCCAATCAAATAATCTCATCCTGAGATTGATTACCCAATTTCAAGCTCCATTCAGCATAGCCCCGAACTCAGCTATAGGGCCCGTCTTCTTGACCGCCAAAGCATAAACTCTTGGAAAAACATTTTTAAGCACACCCACAGCAGACCAAGCCTCAGACCAGAATTGTATAGAGCTACCATCACCAACACAATACCTAACATGGTTGTTGAAAATAGAATTACTGCCCACGCTTAGTTTGATAACATTTCTCCATAACCACGACATCTTATATGAGGGTTTATTGCTAGGTAATAAGACCTCATTGGCATGACCATATAAGGCTGAGATAATTTTTCTCCATAAGCTATTTCTTTCCGTCCCATAGCGCCATAGCCATTTGCTCCTCAACGCCTCACTTCTAACATTGAAATCGATAAACCCAATGCCTCCTACTTCCTTCGGAAGACAAAGAGTGTCCCACTTAACCCAGTGAATGGTTCTATAGTCTAACGACCCCCATAGGAATTTTGCAATAGTCTTGGATAGATTTTTGCTTACAGAAACTGATAATGGGAACAGAGAAAGGAAATAGACAGGAGCATCAACTAAAAGTGACTTTATGAGCATTACCCTGCCCCCGAAGGAAAGAGATTTTGATTTCCAGCCAGCGAGTTTGGCTTTCACTTTAGCCACAATTGGGTCCCATATCGAAACTGAATTTTTAGGTTAGCCTAAGGGAAGTCCAAGGTAAGGGCTAGGAAACTTGTCACTCCGACAATGAAGCCATCTCGCCCAATCATTCACAATAACGTCATTTAGATTAATGCCCAGAAGCTTGAATTTGCTTAAGTTTAACTTGAGGCCAGAGACTAACTCAAAGCCCCTTAAGATCCGGACCATATTTCTGATGTAAACTTCATTTGCCTCGCTAAATAAAATCAGATTATCTGCGTACTGCATGTGAGAAATCTCCATCTTAATATTGTCGATCTTGAGACCACTAATAAAACCCTTCGCCGAAGCCATTCTAAGCAACGCGCTTAAACCTTCCGCACAATATTAAAAATGATGGGCGACAAAGGACAGCCCTGTCTTAATCCTCGAGAAATACCAAAGCTCTTGGATGGGGACCCATTTATCAATACTGAGATACTTGCTATGCTAACACACCATTTGATCCATCTACACCATTGCTGCCAAAAACCCATTACATTCATCAAATATAACAGAAATTCTCAATTTACCGAGTCATAAGCTTTCTCGAAGTCAGCTTTGAACACTGCTCCCTTTAAACCCTTGCATCTGACACTTTCGATAACCTTATTAGAGATGAGGAAACAATCTAAGATTTGTTTACCTGCACAAAAAGCAAACTACGATTCTCCGATAACTTCGCAAATTACTGTTTTTAGTCTGGATGCGAGGACTTTTGCAAACAACTTATAAATGCACCCTACCAAACTAATCAGACGATAGTCTGAAATTTGTGTTGGCTCTTGAACTTTCAGAATTAATACGATGAAGGATTGGTTCAAAGAGGGATTTACCGTCTTGTTCACAGCCATATCCTGAAAAAACTCACCAACGCTCTTCCGAACACTAGGCCAGAACTTTTTTAAAAAAACAATGTTAAAACCGTTAGGGCCAGGGGCTCGTGAGCCATCCATCGCATCGAATGCAGCTTTAATTTCCGATTGTGAGAAATTATTTTCATGTAACATGGCAGATTCCTTATCCAGCTTCCGTATATCACAATCCAAATGTGCAACACGCACCTGCTCTAACTGTGGATTATACTTCTGTTTGAAATAACTTCTGACGCCCTCCTTCAGCTTCGTAGGATCAGAATACACCTTCTTCTCAATTTTCAATTTAGACATAGAATTAACCCTTCTTCTAATAGACGCAGCCAGATGGAAAAATCTGGTGTTTCTGTCACCGTGAACAAGCCATCGAAGTCTTGACTTTTGTTGTCATTCCCTCTCGAGTTGTCTATTAAATTGCCAAAGTTTAACTCGAATCTGTTTAATTTCCTTCTGATTCTTAGCCACATTGCAGCCTCTTGCTACCTCATCATCAAGAGCAGATTGCCTCCTCTCTAAATCGATCAACTTTGAGTTCTCTTTAGCTTTCATAGCTTTTTCCCAATTAGAGGCCTTGTTTTTACACATCTTCAGTAATCCAGCAATATCAGTGGACGCCTACGACTTGCAAACCCCCTTGATCAACTCATTGAAGTCATTATGCTCAGTCCAGTAATCAAAATACCGAAAGGGTTTTCGACCTCCATCGAAGCACTGAAGCATGAGGCTAATCGGATTATGATCCGATATATTTTTAGCAAAGAGTTGTTGAATCAAATTGGGCCACCTTTCTAACAATTCTGGAGATATTAGAAACCGATCAAGCCTACTCTGGGAAGGACGCTCTCTGAGGCTGGACCAAGTGAACCTACCACCTGTTAGCGGGAGATCGAATAGAGACAGAGGTTCAATAAAACTTGAGAACACCTCCCTTTCTCCTTTCGATGAAGCATTCCTCGTTCTCTCACTAGTAAATCTAACCACGTTAAAATCCCCTCCGATCAATACCGGGACATTGTAGACTAGTAGCTGGTCCGCGAGGGACCTCAAGAAATCCTTTCGAAGGCCGCCATCATTAGGGGCATACACGTTTGCTAACACACAACTAATATTGCTTCCTTTATATCTGATAGACCCACTCAACAGTATGCAATTCGATTGGATAATAAAGGACTTACAGTCAAAGAAATTCGGATCCCATGCCGATAATAAGCCTCCATCAGCCCCAGTGGAAGGAGAGAATTTCCACTCCAGTAGTTTATCTGAACCAAAAATCCTTTTAACTCCCCATTCGTCTACATTCTGCAGCTTAGTTTCCTGGAGAAAAATCACAGCTGCTTTGTTAGAGTTTATAAATCTCTTAACCGCCACCTTCTTTTCCGACCTACCCAAACCCCGTACATTCCATGATAGAAACAAAGCTTCTTTCATTAACAATTTTTCATTACAGAAGAAACATGCGAAACTGCTCCACCTCCTTCTACTGTTTCCTTGCTTGCCTCTCCGACTCCACCAATCTTCGAGACACCTCCTCCTCACTCGCTTCAAAGAACAATCCAGCACCATTACAGACAGTGAGGCATATTCTTGCTTCCCTTTCCTCTGCAGACTCTGCACCATTGTTCTGATGACCCGATAGCGGATTAGAGTTTTTCCTCAAGTCTTCTGCACTCCTCGAAATATTTTTTTGGGTGGAAAGCATATCGAGAGTCCCGTTAGCCGACCCCATTAAACAAGGGGATCGAGAATTAAAAACAGGGGAAACGGCCACGATCTGCGATAGAGCTTTGGTTTGATCGAAAACAAACCAAAAACTTTGTCAATTACAGGGCCATCAGACGCACTAGACCCATAGGTTGAACTGGGCATATCCTGTGCAATGACTGGAATATCAAATAAATTGTCTTGGGCTTCAGGCCCACCCAAATCAGCTTGCGATTTATCCAGAGCTTCTGAAACGTTCACAACGGTTTCTGGCCCACCAGGAATGTCCAAGTCATATGGGCCCAAGTCAGACATGTGTAATGTCTGAGACCGGTTCAATTCAAAGTTATCTGTATCAACGTTTGAGATATCTTTCTCGAAATCATTTCCCACTTTCCTGGAAATAGGGGCAGTCGTATTTGACTTGAAGGATCTGACCATCCATTCTCCTTCCGTTACCTTTCTCGACGGCTTTCCTAGCCTGGCTGCTATTATCGAAACTGATGAATGCGAAGGTGGTCCTGTTGAGAAGTCTTCTTCCATTGTTGTAGGCAATATAAACCCTAGTTACCTTTCCGTAAGCAGAGAAAGCGTCGCTAAGAGTACTCCTATGAATCCGTTTACTGACATTCCTCACAAATACCTTTGTACCGGCTTTATCTCCTCCATTGACCCTACCGACCTTCGTCTTCCCCACCGATCTTCTGGCTTCCATCTTAGCAGTTTATTCGTCTTCCCCGCTGATCTTCTGGCTTCCAATCATCCCATAAATCACTACCATATAATATAATATTATTAATTAATAAAATATATTTATCACTATTCTTAGTAGTATAATATAATATTTTTTATTTTAATATAATAATTCTGACTATTATAATAATATACTTAATTACATTAATTCAATAATTTTATAATAATGAGCCTAATAAGTAGTCTCAGTGAAAAAGCCATTCTAGAAGAGTTGTGTTCAATCGCAATGTTCATATCTATGAACATATACTACTTTGTAATTAACTTTAGACTATTAAAAAATTATTTTATAATAATATATACTAATATATTTTTATTTAATAATATATAACAATTTATTAATATAACTAGTATTATTTATTATTTTCATAAAAAACTATGTAGTACGATACGCGTGTTAACACAAACAAGATAACAGTGTGGGACTTTCCCTGCAGACTGCAGTTCACAAATCACAATTGACCAGGTTTCATTGAAAACGCGTTTCCTATATTCCACAGTGAAAAGGGCCAGCAATATGAATAGTAAAATTCCAAGGCCAAAAAAGAAACATCTGCTAAAACAACGCCCGCTTCACAGACATTCGGTTTTCAACAACGCACTGGATTTCCAGTTTTAAAGCAGAACTGTGACTCTCCAAAAATGACCACATTTTTATACATCGAGTTGGAACATATCTTAAAAGACTACAAAAAATGAAACATACCCGAAACGATTGAGGGGTTCGGCTCGGCTAGGGGTACATTGAGATCACTGAATCCATATATGTATAAACACCATATCTCAGGTAAGGGTGTTCATTTTCGGATATCGGATCCGATCCGATCCGAAAATTCGGATATACGAAAAATTCGAATCACCTAAATAGCGATCCGTATCCGATCCGAAAATCCGGATATCCGAATTTTCGGATCGGATATTCAGATATCCGAAATTTATGAATTTATTTGATTATTTTTTAATTTAATGGTTCTATCCATGAAAATTTTAGGTTTTCGAATATAAAAATTAATAAATTATTGAATATAACAATCTTTGTATCCATGGAAATTTCAATTTTTCATATATAACAAGTACAAATATCGAATATAACAAGATTTATAACTATAAAAAAATTTGAATTTTCGGATATCAAATAATCGGATATCCGATCCGAATGTAAAACCACTATCCGTATCCGATCCGAAATTTTCGAATATCCGATCCAAATTATCCGAAAAATAAAAAACAGATCGGATATCCGAAAATTCGGATCGGATCAACGAATAATCAGATCGGATAAATTTTTTTTAAACACCCCTATCTCAGGCATGTTAAGGGGAAGCAAGAATTCTCTGCATCTCAACCAATCCAAAAATATCACTATAATAACAAAGATCATCGTACCAAACCTTAACATATATGTATAAACAAATTAATTTTGCTTCATCACTGATTATTAAACTAGATCCATATAAAAAAATCTGAGGAAATTAAATGAACATATTTTTTTCTTAAAAAAAATGAACATATTAAAGTTATAGATCACTAACGGCTAAATTGGCAAGATATTGTTCTAAAAAAAATCGAAATCTATAGCACTCTCCAAATTATTTTTGAATTTATGGTCTTTTTTACAGTAAATTTTAAGGGCGGATAGAAAACAATCCGACCTCAACAAAAAAATAAAGGCCTTGGGAAAGCATTCCGACCTAAAAAAAATGAGGTTTAAGGAAAAGCAATCCAACCTCATCCGGAAAAATTAATAAAAAAATAAAGAGGTCCTGAGAAAGCAATCCCACCTCAAAGAAAAAAATAAAAAAATAAAGTTGAAGGCCGGTGAAAAGCAGTCCGACCTCATGGCAGTGATGGCAGTGGTGCAGGGGTGCAGTGATGTCGCAATGGTGCAGGGGTGCAGTGAGGGGAGCAGGGGGCAGACTTTATTTTAGACCCGTGATCAATTATTTTGAAGGTCTGAAGATGACCCGTGTTCAATTATATTTATTGGATGTTGGGTTGTGTAGATGAAGTTGTTAAATAGGGGCTGAAGATAAGGAATGGTAGAAAAAAATTTGTGAAAAAATTAGGTGAAAAAGGAGAATTGGAGAAAATATTGTAAGTTTTTTTGAGTTTATATATTTTTTTAAAATTTTAGTTCGAATATTTTTAGTTGTTTTTTTTCATTATAAAATTTTAAAGTGGTAATTGTTTTCTTACTAATTTTAAAATTTTAGTTCAAATATTTTTAGTTAGGATTAGATTTAGTGGTAATTGTTTTCTTATTAATATTTTCTTACTTGTATTGTATGTAGTTTTGTTAAAAGGATGACCAATTCAAATCATATGTTGAGATTACAAAATCGACACGTCTCTAGTGTTGTGGTTGATGATATGATAAATTATTTTTAAAGAAGTTAATTTGAGATTAGTAATATTTTATTCTCTTATTTATTATTAATAAATTTTTTTAATTTAATACAGGCAACCGAAGAAACCTTTAAACATCACCTAAGCATGAGAGTAATCACCCACACCCCGACATAATTGAATGGTTGCAAGAGGCGGGATTCTATGTCACATTTATTCGTGGCTACAACCTGATTCATAGTTTAATTACCGCGCTAATTGAGCGCTGGAGACTGGAGACTCATACGTTTCACATGCCGTGTGGAGAATGTACCATTACGCTCGAAGACGTGGTGATGCTAATTGGGATGCCGGTAAACAGGAGTCCATTGGTTAAGGAGCCGGAGGAATCATGTGCACAACTTTGCAGTGATTACCTCAACAAAGTTTCGAATGGAACCAATGTGAGAGGATCTCATATTAAATTGAGCTGGTTGAAGAGAGAATTTCAGCTCGGGCGTAATAACACATCACAAGATATTAGTTGTTCGAGTCAAGCCTATATTTTACAACTCATTGGGGAGATACTGAGGCCGGATAAATCTGGCAATCTCGTTCACACACGGTATCTACCATATTTGTCATCGGCTTCAGAAGCTGCTAAGTATAGTTGGGGATCAACAATATTAACGTTCTTGTACCATGAGTTGTGCAAGGCTGCTCAATTAAATAGTCATGGTTTGAAGGAAAAGGGTGTTGGTGGATGCATGTTGCTATTGCAAACTTGGGCATGGAACAACTTTCATTTTTTACACCAGTTACTCGAAGCATGAGAAATTTTCCTCTTGTCAGTAGGTAATTTTTTTACTTCAATTTAAAAATTTTACTCAATTTTTAAAAAATATTTTATCTAAAAAATAATGAAAGGACTATTATTTGGATGTATATGCAAATGGAATGCGAAAAAAGCTTACACGCGGTTAGCAAAAAATAATTTGAGAGTGTTTAGAACCTCTATTGATTTTTCTTGCAAAGATGAGGTATAAAAATTAAGTTACTTGTAATTAATTTATTTTCTTATTTATATTTATATTTTTTTCAGTTTATTTGGAGCCCATATGTCGATGAACGCGTAAATGTACTAGAAGAATTGATGATTGATTCCTATCTCTGATGTGCGATTACACCGTTGATCCACTTTGCTTTTGTGGAGTACTAGTTTGGAGATAGGGTCTTAAGGCAGTTTGGCTTCCATCAGTCCGTTCCGAGAGATCCATTGTTGCATAACACCAATCATGACACCCTACACCTTGTAGACTTTCGCGGAATGTGAACGTTGAATGGTGGAACAACAGATGTGAACGGTTGCCACCTCGCTCTAGAATTCAAGCCGATGATTTGGATTCTGATAATTCAGAGTACATGTTATTCTATCGCAATAATGGGAAGTCATACTTGACTACTGCGGATGAACGGGAACAATGTCGAATATTTCTACAAAAATTTGATGGTCGTGGTCAATCATCTAATATTGCAGCGGATGAATCTCACAGTGAATCTGGTACATCAGATATGTATGATAGTACTCCTAATCCAGCAATAGTAGGAGCTCGTTTTCTAATCCAGTGGATGGCAACTTTTATCATCCGCAACCACCCATTGAACATCCAATAAAGGCGAGGAGCTCGTTTGCGAATCCAGTGGGTGAAAATTTTTATCATTCATCAATTGGCGGGAGCTCAGATTCCAATCCAGTGGATGCCAAATTCTATCATCATGTAACATCCTCAAATTAAGAAGTAACAAAGCTAAGTTAATTAGTTAATTAATTTAAGTTTAGTAATTTAATTTATAGAAATATTATTTAATTTAATAAGAGTCTTAATTGAGTAATTAAATTAAATTTTCTTTCTTCTCAATTAAGGACCAAATCGAAAGAAATTAAGAATATAGTAACCTAAATTAAGAAAGGCTTAATCAAATACTTGATAAATACAAAAATTGCATGCTTAATTTTTGGATTCCATTGGATGCCTTTGATTTAAAATGCAACATAATTATAGAGTGAGGGGTAGTTAGGTAAACTCCTAACATAATAATCATGGCTAAGGATATTGTTTAGAATCTTCTCCCTTCTCTTTTCTCCTTACCGACCGATTAAGGAAGAGGGAATTAGGGAGAGAAAATTTGAGTGGAAGCCATGGGAGAGCTTGGAAGAATTTATGCATGTTAGAATCTTAAGCATTGAAACCGAAAATTTGAGGTAAATCCATTATTTTCGGTTGTTTAAGCTTGTAATTTATGTTAGTTTGCTTTATAATTCGAATAGATTGATATGATGATGAATTGATTTTGGAAAATTAGATTATTGTTGTTAGAATTCTGGAATTTTGATTAGAAAATTGATATAAATGCATTTAGATCCATATATATATATATATATATATATATATATATATATAGATTATTAGGGATATCGAATGGAATTAGTGACTAAAATGAAAATTTGGAAAATTATTGTCTTAGGAATTAAATCTGAAAATTGTACCCTAGTAAAAAATTAGAAAATTTTATGATCTTGTTGATAGAATTCGAAGGGTAGAGAAAAAAACTTCACCAATGGAATGAATTTTAGCTTAGAATAAGCTTAGGGAGCAAGATGAATAAAAACAATACTTTAGAGACTGTTTTGTTTAAAAATTTAAGTATTAGGGACTAGCTAAAAGGGATGGAAACTTATGAACACTAGAAAATTTATAATTGAGTAATGGGTAATCTTAGACTATGTAAACTATTGAAAGGAACTAGATAATTAAAGGTGACATTAGGTGATGAACAAAGGGTTAAACCCTAGAAAATGAAAAAGGAGAAAACGACTGAGAGAGAAGGGTTATGAAAATAAAGAAAAAACAAAGAGAATGTGGGCTTCGATAATGATAAAAAATCTGAGAAGCCTGGGTCGGGTAACCCTTCACATTTATATTGCCCAACCCAAGTTTAACAGAAAGTCAATTATTGCTTAACTGATCTGTTAGACTCAACGGGCTTAACCCCATCAGTTAGGCAGGTACAACCATCTCTCAACAGTCAGCAAACGGCCCACATACACCTAGCCCAACACTTTCATATGACGAGCCAAACTATAATGCTCAACATTCCCTCTGCTTCCTCCCATGTTATTCAGTAAAAAAAATTCACTGAGCTGAAGTAGAGTGAACACTCATTTTGTAGCGAAATGACTGAAAATATGCTTTAGATAATGGCTCGTTAACCCATCAGCTTCCTGATGTTCAGCAGACGCATAGTTAACCTGAACCTTACGGTCGACAACCTTTTCACAGACAAAATGAACATCAAGTTCAACATGTTTAGATCGGGAATGAAAGACAGGATTGGCAGACATTGCTACTGTGCTAGTATTGTCACACCACACCACTGGTATTGAAGTAGAGCAAATACCCATATCTCGTAACACTGTTTCGACCCACACAATTTCAGAAACAGCATCAACCACACTCATGTATTCAGCTTCGGAGGTCGACCTCGACAATTATCAATGTACACGCAATATCCCGTTGTTGATCTACGGTCATCAGACCCATTCCCCCAATCAGCATCAGAGAAAGCAACAACGTTACCCACACCCAAATCTGACGGAGTGAAGAGCAGACCATAATCAATTGTGCCAACTAAGTATCGTAAGATTTGTTTAACTGCGGCAAGATTCCCTTCACACGGTTTGTACATGAACTGAGTAACACAGTTCACACTGAACGCAATATCAGGTCATGTGTGACAAACATACAACAGTGCACCGACGAGACTACGATAAACATAGGGATCAGGTAAGGGACTACCAACATCTTGCGTTAGCTTAGTGGACGTGAACATTGGTGTAGGTGAAGGCTTAGCTTGACACATCTTAGCCTTTGGTAGTAACTCTAAGACATTTCTTTTGACTAAGTAACAGAGAATCACCAATCCTATGGGCCGTAATACCAAGGAAGAAGGTAAGCTCACCTAAGTCCTTGAGCAAGAACTGAAGATGTAGCTCCTGGATAAATTTTTCAACAAGGGCTTCGGATGATCCAGTGATGATAATATCATCGACATACACAAGAACGTATGTAATGACAGAGTCGTGATTGCACACAAACAAAGAGGTGTCTGCAGCTGACTCTTTGAACCCGAGGGAGAGGAGGCAACCTCTCAATTTAGTGTACCAATTGCGAGGTGCTTTTCACAATCCGTACAAAGCCTTTTGAAGAAGACAAACCAAGTTAGAACCATCTGCAGCCTGTTCAACAAAACCGGGAGGCTGCTGCATAAAGACTTGCTCATCCAAGCCTCAATTGAGAAATGCGTTATTCACGTCCACTTGGCGTAATCTCTATTTTTTAGTTACTGCGACAGAGAGTAGTATATTCAGTGTAAAAAATCGAACTACGGGGCTAAAAGTATCACCAAAGTCTTAACCCGGTACTTGGGAAAAGCCCTTGGCAACAAGTCAAGCTTTGTAGCGAGACATTGAGCCATCGGGATTGTACTTGATGTGGAAAAGCCACTTGCATCTGACCGTTTTCCTTCCTTCCGGTAACGGAACAAGTTTCCACGTATCATTAGCCATTAACGCATTATACTCGGCCAAAACAGCCTCCTTCCAAGCCGAAATTTGCAAAGCTTGTTAAATGGTGTCCGGAACAACATCAGCAGTGAGATTAACAGTATAAACCTTTGGTTTAAAAACTCCTAGCTTGCTTCTAGTTACCAAAGGGTGCATATTGAGACCAGAGGAACTTGGCAAAGGGGACTCGACACTAGCTGGAGCCTCACCAACAACATTAGTCTGATCAGGGTTTACAACATCAGCAGTAAACTGTACCTGATCTGGTTCAGAGATAGTGTCATGAAGATTCACAACATTTTCGGAGTGGTCTGATGTAGGGGAAGCTGGGCTTGCTGCAATAAAATCTACATCCGAGGGAGACGAGAGAAACTGATCCGAGAGCACTGAAGAATGCACACCAGCAACAGGCACGCCTGGAGCTGTGTCACTGGATACATCAGCATGTTCACAACCAGCTGCAGGACTTGTGTGCTCACCACCAAGACTAGGGGCAGGGGAGTTAGATGGCTGCACTGGTTTGGAAGTAGCCAAACTATTGGGCACAACAACTAGAGATGATGGCTTGTGTGCCAATTTATTAGAGCAAGAAGGACCAATATCTCTCAACAGTCCAGCAAATGGAAACACGTTTTCGTCAAAAATCACATGTCGTGACAGTATGACCTTTCCTTGTGAGGTAAGGCACTTATAGCCTTTGTGTTGCATGCTATAACCCAAGAAAGTACAAGGCTCCGATCGAAACTCAAGCTTGTGTTTGTGGAATGGACAAGGTGCGAAAAACAAACGCAACCAAACACACAAAGAAACGTATAATCTGGTGTGCAGCCGAACAACTTCTCGTAAGGACTGAGATTGCCAAGGACACGAGTTGGAAGACGGTTGACAAGGTGGACTGCTGCAATCACTGCATGGGACCAAAACTCTATGGGCAGAGAGGCTTGACTGAGGAGAGTGAGTGCTGTCTCAATAAGGTGTCGATGCTTGCGTTCAACCACGTCATTTTGTTCCGAAGTGTGAGGACATATAACGCGATGCTTCACACCTAACTCAGCAAGCAAGGATGACAAAGAACGGAACTCTCCTCCCAATCACTTTGCACTTCTCTAATATCTGCACCAAATTGAGTACGAACCAAACTTGCAAACTGGTTATAAGCATGAATAGCCTGAGATTTAGTACGTAGCAAATAAAGCCATGTATGGCGCGTACATGCATCCACAAATGCTACATAATATGCAAATCCATCTGACTTTGTGTGAGCAGGACCCCACAAGTCTGTAAATATAAGTTTGAAAGGTTCTGTATAAATGGTAGTAGAGTCAGAGAATGACAATTTGTGGCTTTTACCACTGCGACAAGCTGAGCAAACTGTATCTTTATTCTCACTTGAGTCAATGGACATATTACAATCATGTAAAACTTTGGTAAGCGTCGCGTGGGCAGGGTGTCCCAACTGACGTAGCCATACATCAAACTCACTCTGTGTATAGACTCGAACACAAGTTTCAACAGTATTCACACAATTTCAACATTATTCACAGAAGGAAAACTACTATTGAACGTATAAAGACCAGCATTCTCACCACTGCACAACAACTCTTCACCAGTGCACTCATCACGAACAACACACCGATCAGCATGGAACTCAAAGAATACATTATTGTCTCTAGCACACTTCGAAACCGGAATGAGGTTCTTAGTAATCTGTGGCACTAACAACAAATCTTGTAATAAAAGCTTTCTCGAAGCAATGTGTAAAGAATAGGAACCAACTTTATGAATGTTTAACCCCTTACCATCACCAACTAATAGTTTACCTGGTCCAGAAAAATCGGCACATTGATGAACGTTTGAGGCTTCAGGCGTGACATGATGGGTAGCCCCGGCGTCCACAAACCACTTCCCAGCACTTCCAAACCCGTGAGAGGTGGTCACATGAACACACTGAGAACAAGATGGCGACGCAGAACCAGACACAGAAGTGGATGCAGAGGAGGGCTCAGCCAGACTCTCATTCAGAGAACACACATTAGCTGTATGGGATGAATCATTCCGATACAAACTCGTAGAAACCCTAACAAAACTTTGATCAAATCATCGATAGCACCTGTCAACTAAGTGCCCCATCTTCCCACATAGTTGACATTGAAACCGATTTCTGGATCGACCACGACCCCCATTGGGTGCACTTTGTCTATAGGGACGCTGACTAGAACCACCACCACCAACACTTGATGCTGCAGCCGGGGCAGACGTGGCCAACCTCACTGTATTGGAACTCATAAGAGACCCCTTCTTCTGATCAAACAGGCCTTGCTAAGCTTCAGCATCCACCAAGATGGTCGTGACTTTGTCAAGAGATAACACCTCACGGTTGGCTGTAATGACAGCTATGAACGTCTTATACTCAGCCGGGAGCCCACCCAGGATGGTTGCAATATGCTCAACCTTCGAAACTGGACTGCCGCATGACACCAGAGCGTCACATATCTCTTTGATTTTGGAGATTTATTGTCTCATGCTAAGGTCACCTTTGTGCACCATCCGAATCTAAAAATGGAGACTCATAATCATCGTGGTAGATTGACTGCTAAAAGATTCAAGCACTAGAGACCATATTTCCGCAGTTGAGGTAGCACCGACGAAGTTTTTCAAAAGATACGGGCTCATGGTGGACAGAATCCAAGATGATAACGCACTGTTCTATGCGAGAAACTCTTCATATTCGTCATTCTCACACTCAGAACCATCTGGTTGCCGAATCTTGGCCGGAGGTACCTTCCGAGAGTCGGTGAGAAACCCTTCGAGACGGTGGCTACACACCGTGAGTAATACATGCTGCTTCCAGACTAAGAAATTCGACTCATCAAGGAGAATATTGATACGCTTATTCGCGAAAAATCGACCAGATCGCGCCGATGAATCCGCTTCACCATCACTGGACGAGGCATCACCAACACGCACCATAGAAGCAAACAATCAGCAACCGAAGACGAACCACCAGAGATTAGTGATCAACGGAGGAGCAACGGCACCAGAATCAGACCTCGGCGAATGATACCATAATGAACAGAGGGCTAAACCCTAGAAAATGAAAAGGGGAAATGACTGAGAGAGAAGGGTTATGAAAAGAGAGAAATAAACAAAGAGAATGTGGGCTTCGATAATGATAAAAAATATGAGAAGCCTGGGTCGGGTAACCCTTTACATTTATATTGCCCAGCCCAAGTTTAACAGAAAGTCAATTATTGCTTAACTGATCTGTTTGACTCAACGGGCTTAACCACATCAGTTAGACAGGTACAACCATCTCTCAACAGTCAGCAAACAGCCCACATACACCTAGCCCAACACTTGCATATGACGAGCCAAACTATAATGCATTAATGCTCAACATTAGGCAAAAAGGAATTTAAACTATAAACATAAAAAGTTTAGGGACTGTTTTGAGTAATGTGAAACTTAGGGTTCTAAATTGAATAAAACAGTGGCTAATGAGACTTAAAATAACTTTAATAAGTAGTAAGAACTTATGTGGAATGATTAGTAATAAGAATGTATAGGTTTATTAGTGATTTTGAAGCTTAAATATTAAGATAAAGTAAACTGTCCAGAACTGCCCTGTTCTAAACAGCTACTTAGAAAATTCACTAAAAATTGTGAAACCGATATTTTAATTTTGATATAACTAAAGAACCTAAGGACTAAATTGAAAATGTGAAAATGAATTTTTAAGTCCTCAAACCTCTCTATATGTTTTAAACAATATGCCTAAGTTTAAAATTGAATTTATCAAATGTTTTCTAAGTGTTCTTAAAGCCAAAACAATGATTTTCGAGTCACCGTTTCGAAACGGCCTTAGGCGTTTCGAAATAGTTTTGAAAGTGTGAGTTCATGTTTCGGAACGGGTATCGAAACGATTTCAACACTGCCAACCCGTGTTTCGAAACAAGTTTCGAAACGGCTTAAGAACCTCGAGATACCGTATCGAAACGACATCAAATGTTTTGAAACAGTACTCAATCAGATTTGAAAAATATGACCGTTAAATGTTTTTAACTGATTTTAAACAAGTCGTTAAGGCGTATCGAAACGGCTCTTTAATTCACCCCAACGACTCTTTCTATTTTGGTCTATTTCGAAACAGGGTTGGGCGTTTCGAAACGGTTGGTTGCAGACTGCATTTATGGAGGGAAGATAACATCCCCAATGGCTCTATTGATGAATGCAACAACCACAACAGATAGAATTCAATGAGAAGGTATAAAAGAGACCTCTAAAAGCTTCAGCAACAACTATTGATCCTAACGCAAACATCCAAACATTAAATCCAAGCATTTATGCCTAAATCCCATTATTGTCTTGTAACCCCAATTGTATTTTTCATTCTTATCATTTCAATTGGGTTGAGTGCTTGTAATTGGGCTATATTGTGTATTGAGAGATACTTGTTTTAGCCAACAACTTCTTTGTTTCTATTGTGTGAGGATTGGGTCAAATTTTGGGTAGAAATTTGACCGAAAATTGTAAGGGTTACCTCCTTAGCCTAGAAAAGGGGAAGAGCAATTAGTGGAATTGTTGCAAATCCTTAGTGAAGCTAAGGTAGTGGATGTAGAGTTCAATTGGAACTTGAACCACTTTAAAATTCCTTCTCTACCATTTTTATTTGCAAATTCCACCACCAAGAACTTTAAAAATCCAATTCACCCCCCTCTTAGTTTATTTCGATCATTCGATCCACTCAACAATTGGTATCAGAGCCTACCTCTTTGAAGGATTAACAACCAAAAGAGGAGTTCCTAGAACGAGTGTGATCATCCAAAAATCAAGATATGGCATCTACCTCCGGTTTGAGCATGTATGAGTCTCAATCCACTACAAAACCACCTTTCTTCAATGGTGACAACTATCCGTTTTGGAAGAATCGGATGCGCCTGTTCATCAAGTCCAACGATTACTTGGTTTGGGATGTCATTGAAGATGGCCCCTACATTCCATTGAAGCAAGATAGTGAAGGGAAGATGGTTTTGAAGAAGAAGATGGAGATGAGTGAAGAAGAGAGGAAGAAGATCCAAATAAATGACAAAGCTCTTCACATGCTCTTTTATTCTTTCGGTCTGGACATCTACTCCAAAGTCTCATTCATTGAGAGTGCCAAAGAAGTGTGGGATACTCTTGATACCACCTATGAAGGAACCAACGATGTCAAGGAAACCAAGATTGGAATTCTCAATCTTAGTTATGAGAATTTCAAGATGGAGCCCGATGAGACGGTGTCCAAGATGTTTGATCGCTTCTCAACCATAGTCAATGGGCTTAAAGGATTTGGAGAGACTATACCAGAAGACAAGCTTGTCTAGAAGCTACTCTACTCACTTCCCGAATCTTGGGATGGGAAGAGAACCGCCATCATAGAAGTCAAAAACTTGAAGACTTTAAAACTTGATGAGCTAGTTGGTTCTCTCCTTACTCATGAGATTATGAAGCAAGGAAGAGAAGAAGAAGAAAGAGAAAAGAGTAGAGAAGCTAGAGGTGGAAAAGAAGAAGAAGATGGGAATAGCTCCCAAAGCTTCATTACTTGAGGAGAGCTCTTCTAGTGAGGAGAATGAGCTAGAAGAATTGTCTATGATAGCCAAACGATTCTCACGCTTCATGAGGTCCAACCGGGGAAGAAAAATTCAAAGAAAGATGGAATTCAAAGGTAAAAACAAAGAAGAAGCAAGGGATCAAATCATTTGCTTCAAGTGCAATAAACCCGGCCACATATGTTCGGAGTGCCCTCAACTTAAGAAGAAGGGCTTTGAGAAGAAGAAGAAGCTCAAAGCCAAGCTTGCTACTTGGAGCGATGAGGAGTCATCCGAGGATGATGAACAAGAAGTGGCCAACCTTTGCCTCATGGCACTTGAGGAAGATTCCTCCATGGTAACCTCTAAATCATCATCTTTAGATTTTACATATGATGAATTAAATGATGCATATGATGAGTTGCAAGAGGTCTATGATGAATTAGTTGAGAAATACAAGGAGTCGGTCATTAGGAATAAGAAAATTATTTCGGAATTAAATGATAAAAATGACTCACTTTCTCAAGCTAATTTAAAATTTAAGAAAAAGATTTTAGGGTTGAAAGATGAACTAAAATTCTTCCAAGATGAAAATGTTGACCTTAATAATCTTCTCTCTCAATGTAATAGTGAACACCAAAAGGTGTTAGATGAGCTTAACAAGCTCAAAGAGTCTTTTAAAAGTATTGGTAGTGTGAAGCATGAAATAGGTGAATCTTCAAAAACAAACCAACCTAGGAAAAAGACTAATAACTACAAATAAAGTAGCTTTCCTAGACATAGTAGAACTAAAAGGATTAGAAGTGTATGGGTTCCTAAGGAACTTGTAAAATCTAATAACATTGTTGCTATGTCATCTTGGATTTCTAAGGGAACCAAGTTATTGGGAGCTAACACTCGTGGACCCAAAATGATTTGGGTACCAAAAACAAAAGTTTAATATCTTTGTTTGTAGGGGGAGCATTGCTACAAGGCCAAAGCACAAAGTCAAAACTCATGGTACCTTGATAGTGGATGCTCGAGGCATATGACCGGAGACAAGAGTAGATTCATGGATCTAAAGCCAAAAAGTGGAGGAGTGGTGACATTTGGTGACAACTCCAAAGGCCACATTAAAGGTATTAGCTCCATAGGTAATCACTCTACTATTCTTATTGAAAATGTCTTGTATGTCGATGGTCTTAAACATAACTTGTTGAGCATAAGTCAATTGTGTGATAAAGGATTTAATGTTTTATTTGATAAAAATGGGTGCAAAATTGTTGACATTAAATCTAATAATATTATGCTCATATGTCATTGCATAGGTAACATTTACATGGTGCATCTAGATGACATACATACATCTCATGCATGTTTAGTAGCTCAAAATGAAAATGATGCATGGTTGTGGCATAGGAAACTAGGACATGCTAGCATTAGTGTTTTAGAAAAATTAGTTTCCCTTGATCTAGTTAGAGGTTTACCCAAGATTAAGTTCTCAAACGATAAAATTTGTGATACATACTCTAAGGGTAAACAACATAAGGCATCCTTTAAATCCATTAATGATGTTTCTACAAGTAGGTGCTTACAACTTATCTATATGGATTTATTTGGGCCAATTAGGACTATGAGCTTGGGTGGTAAATCTTATGCATTTGTTCTTGTTGATGATTTTTCTAGATTTACTTGGGTTCTATTTTTGAGTACTAAAGATGAGGCTTTAGAAAAATTCATCACATTTTCAAAACTAACACAAAATGATCTTGAACTTAGAATTTCTCATATTAGAAGTGATCATGGAACCGAGTTTCAAAATTTAGGGTTTGAAGAGTTTTTGAATGAAAATAGTATTAGCCACAATTTTTCGGCTCCTCGAACTCCTCAACAAAATGGGGTAGTTGAGAGGAAAAATAGAACTTTACAAGAAATGGCTAGAACCATGCTTTGTGAAAAACAATTTACCTAAATATTTTTGGGCGGAAGCCACAAACACCGCTTGCTACATTGTAAACCGAGTAATGATTAGGCCAATTTTAAAGAAAACACCTTATGAGATTTTAAAATCTAAAAAGCCTAACATTAGCTATTTTCATCCTTTTGGTTGCAAGTGTTTTGTTTTGAATAATGGAAAAGACAACTTAGGTAAATTTGATGCAAAAAATGATAAAGCTATTTTCATAGGATATTCTTTAACCTCTAAAGTCTATCGTGTATTTAACAAGAGAACTTTAGTAGTAGAAGAATCTATACATGTTGTATTCGATGATAACCTCCTTCCAAGGAAGGATTCTTGTGATGATGATGATGTAGGAATCATAAATGCCTTTGATGGAGGACAAACTTCAAAGGAGGATGAGATTCCAACAAAAGAAGAGGACACACAAGATCCACCTCTTGAAGCCTTGAAAGACTTGGCTCTTGAGGAAAAGGAAGTGAGCTATCCAAGGGAGTTCAACTATGTCAAAGATGGTGAAATCTTGGGTGATCCATCCAAGGGGGTAACCACTCGATCTTCTCTTAGACTAATGAATCATGTTGCATTTATCTCATGCATAGAGCCTAAGAATATAAAAGAAACATTGAAAGATGATTTTTGGATTATGGCTATGCAAGAAGAGTTAAATCAATTTGAGAGAAGTAACGTTTGGACATTAGTTGATAGGCCTAGTAATCAATCTACCATAGGAACTAAATGGGTCTTTAGGAACAAACTAGATGGGAGTGGTAACATTGTGAGAAATAAAGCTAGACTAGTAGCACAAGGTTACACTCAAGAAGAGGGAATAGATTTTGATGAAACCTATGCACCCGTAGCTAGAATGGAAGCCATTAGGATGTTGCTTGCATATGCATGTTATCATGATTTCAAGCTTTTTCAAATGGATGTTAAAAGTGCGTTTTTAAATGGCTTTATAAATGAGGAAGTGTATGTGGAACAACCACCGGGTTTTGAAGACTAAAAATTTCCAAATCATGTTTTCAAACTCACTAAAGCTCTTTATGGTTTAAAACAAGCTCCTAGAGCTTGGTATGAAAGACTTTTAAACTTTTTAATTGAAAAAGGTTTTGAAAAAGGCAAGGTGGACACTACACTTTTTATAAAAAGGTATAAAAATGATATCTTAGTAGTACAAATTTTTGTTGATGATGTTATTTTTGGTTCTACTAACGAATGTCATTGCAAAGAGTTTGCTAAGCTAATGTAAGGTGAATTCGAGATGAGCATGATGAGGGAGCTCTCATTCTTTTTGGGACTCCAAATCAAGCAAAAGAAGGATGACACCTTCATCAATCAAGCAAAGTACATAAAGGATATGCTCAAGAAGTTTGGCTTGGAGAATGCAAAGCCTCAAGCCACACCTATGAGCTCATCTATAAAGCTTGACAAAGATGAATGAGGTAAGTGTGTTGACTCTAAGCTTTACCGTTCTATGATTGGATCATTGATTTACCTTACCGCAAGTAGACCGAATATCTTGTTTAGTGTTTGCTTGTGTGCTAGGTTTCAAGCTAGTCCTAGAGAGTCTCACCTTATAGCCGTTAAGAGAATCTTTAGGTACCTTAGAGATACTCCTTGTTTAGGTCTTTGGTACCCTAGAGACTCCACCTTCAACCTTCATGCTTATTCGGATGCGGATTATGGGGTGTGTAAAATCGATAGGAAAAGTACTTCGGGAACTTGTCAATTCCTAGGTAGTATGCTCATATCTTGGTTCTCTAAGAAACAAAATAGTGTAACCTTATCTACCACCGAAGCCGAGTACATATCCTTAGGGAGTTGTTGTGCTCAAGTCCTTTGGATGAAGCAACAACTCTTAGATTATGGTATTAAAGTTGAAACCATACCCCTTAAGTCTGATAACACTAGTGCCATATGTTTGACAAAAAATCCCATCCAACACTCTAGAACCAAACATATAGAAATAAGGCATCATTTCATTAGAGATCACGTCCTTAAAGAAGATGTTGTTATAGAGTATGTTGACACCTTAAATCAATTAGCGGACATCTTTACAAAATCTTTAGACAAAGAGCGTTTTTGGTCCCTTAGGAGAGAGTTAGGTCTAACTAGCCTATCTTGACCTTTTAGGACCTCTTTTGTGCTTAAAATTGCTTGATCTTGTGAAATGCCATGTTTATGTGTTTTTACTCCTAATTTCATCCATGCCTATAGCTAGGGGGAGTATGTTTATGTTTTCACATGTTATTCCTGCTCATCCATGTCATTCATGCAAGTTAGGCCTTCAAAAATTTCATTTTTCTGCACTTTTAGAGCCTCATCTGCACTTCCAGGCCTAGGTGTATCGAAACGGGTCCACCTGTTTCGATACAGATGCTTTAAAAATTATATCTAAGAGAAGGGTGTTTCGAAACGCCTTCCAAGGGTTTCGAAACGTTTTTGCTACTACCAAGGGGTGTATCGAAACTTGTCAACGAGGATTCGATACGGTCAAATCCGTATCGAAACGGTCAGCTGAATTTGAAAAGATGGTCAACCCTCGGTGCCCGTGTTTTGAAACCGTTTCGAAACAGGTTAGCAGACAACTTTATATAGGGCTTTTAATGTTAAAGTTCTACTTTAATTAAAACTCCTCTCAAACCCTAAAAACCCTAAAACGATTTTCCCTATAAAAACCCTCTAAACCTTATTGTTTTTCACCAAATCTTGAGGGCTTTTACTCTTAAACACAAGTCTAAGCAAGCATCAACAACTTTGTGCAAGGATTTTCATCTATTCATCCAAAATCCAAATTTAAGGTATATTTTCATCTTTTTCTTTTTCCTTAAATTTGTATTCGAATCTTAGGTTAGAAAATTTTAATTTTTTATAGTTTATGTGTTTTGATACTTGGGTTTTTCAAATCTTGTAAAAAAAATTCACAATCTTAAATTTTTTTATTCAAATATATAATTTTTTATTCGCATTTCTCTTTACTGTTTTTTTAAAAAAAATTGCTTTTCTCTTTTTTGTTTTGTTTTATATCTTTGTTCTTAAAATTTGTTTTTAAACCTAAGTGAGATTTACCATTGGATTGAATTAAGATCTTCATGCATACACTTCAAATTTATTTTTAAATTGCTTGCTTTATGTTTTTAGGATGTCTATGGAGAACGTTAACAAAAAGCGTAAGATGATTCAAACAAGTGATTTGAGTATTCGTCCTAATCTCACCCAGTTGTTTCTCAAAAGTCTTCGGACTCCAGAGATGAGGGAGCGTTTCAATTATGTCAAGGAGTTTGGCGTTCGTCGTGAGCGTGTTGTTGACATCTCGTTTCTTGACTCCGAGCGCTTTCTCTTTCGTTACCTCCCCCGTTTAAGAGAATGGGGATTCCTTGGTTTCTTGAGTATCCCGGATATTTGCTACAAGCACATGGTTCTTCTCTTTTACTCAAATGCCCAATTTATTAATAGTGAAGACAACTCCGAAGTTTTTGGCCTTGAGTCTTCTATCTTGGGAAAGAGGATTGTCATTGACATCCCTTATTTAGAGACTACTTTTGGTCTTAAGAACGAAGGAATCGAGAATGAGACTCACTTTGGTTCCCACACCAGTTCAGTGCTTGCCTTGGATGCTCACGATAGGTTCCTCCACTTGATGATCTCGTGGTTTCTTCGCCCCTCCGGAGGTAAATTTTCTCACGTTCGTCAAGTAGATTATTTTTGGCTTGAATGTTTTCGTCGTGGTGAGCGCCCTAATCTTGTTAAGATCATGTTTGCCGAGATAGTAAACAATGTTAAGCTCCATGACACCGATGCACTCAAATCTTTCACTTATGGAACTGTTTTAAGTTACATCTTTGGAAAGCTTAATCTTGATTGCACCTATGACTCACCGGAACCCCGCAAGCAAAAACTTGGTGAATCTTCTCTCCGCATGTCCGGATTTCAATATATCAACAATGGCCAATGGGAACGTGTTGATAGGGAAGCACCTCCACCTCAAGCTAAACCTCAACCACAAGCTCCAGTTGCGAACAATGAAGCTCTCACGGCTTTTCTTACCGAGCGGTTCAACACTTTGGACACTAACATGTCTAGAGGTTTTGGTGCTATCAATACACGCTTGCAATCCGTAGAGGATCGTCTCCTTGCAAATGAGTATCGACTCACATCCCTTGAGAATCAACACACATCTATGGACATGTCCTTCTCCACCTTTTATGGCCAATGGATGAATTTTCGTCGTTCTCAAGCCAAGAACGATGATGATTCCATGGATGATGATGGTGACGACGATGAGGCTTAGGATTCTCATGTTATCTCATATTAGCTATGCATATTAGGATTAAGTTTGCATCTTTATTTCCATTATGTTTTATGAACCTATGCTTTGATTTTAGGGTAAACTATCTGTTTGACCACCAATCTATTGGGAAAGTTTTAAAATGACCACCATAGAAAAAAACGCGTCATTTGACTACCCAAACTATTAAAATGGGATCAATTTGGCCACCGGCCGTTAAAAGGCTAACGGAAGGTGACGTGGCAGTTAAAAAATTAAAGGTATAATCACACATTTGGTCCTTATTATTTACACATTTTTTCAATTTAGTCATAATTTATATTAATAAAATAAATAAATTAAATAATTAGATAGTGACACGTGTCAACACCTTATTAGAGGACTTTAATTATTTATATTTTGATTTAATTAATTTATTTCCCTCCTCCAATCAGGTGGTGACACGTGTCACCACCTGTTTAAAGGAGAAAATATGACTTCAAAGAAAATGCCTGACATGGGAATCGAACCCAGGCACTCATGTACGAGTGGCAGCGGCATAACCACTGCACCAAACTCAATCTTATGTTTAAATCTACTCAATTAGATATATATATCTCTTATGCTCAAACCCTGTAACAAAATCCCATCAAACACCAAAGCCAGACATTTTAACAAACACCATACAATCATCCCCCCAAAACTCCACCCATCATATTTTCTCAGCAACCAAACATTTCTTCATTATTTTCGGAGCTTACACGGGTACATATTCTGTCCTCTTGCTAGTTAATACATGTCTTTTATTTTGACAACAATTGAAGAGCAGTAAGCTCCAAAACCAAATAACATAACAAGGGCTGGCAGTTCTGTTGTTGGCCTCATGTGATAAGCTTCTTATGCTTGTGTGAAGTTTATGCTGCATGATAGGAGAAGTGTAGTTGGTGATAAAAGTTATTCTTCACTTCTGACACGCATGGGGTGCCCTGGGTTCTTAATTTTAAGAGGCCTCTCTGCCATTGTTGATTAGTTTTAGATTGGATGCCTATAATATAAATTTGGACTGTTTATATACATAATTGTGTAAAAACATCGCTATGCTTTCTTGATCTGGTTTCACAATGAAGCCTGAAGTTGCAGACCTATTGTAAAACAATGATAGCATGGGTAGTAAACCTCGCATGGCTACATAACACCAAAACTGAATGACAAAAAAGCAGAAAAAAACAATCTTCATGTTTATAATCTTCAGACATTGATCCCTGAACTACATAGTTTATCCTTGTGTTTTTTTTACTGTATAGCAGTATCCTTGTGTGTTTTTTATTGTATAGCAGTAAACTATATATCAGTTTAGTTTTTCCTTTATTTAGTGATGATGTGAAGGAAAAAGATGGCATATTTGTTTGTAGGTTGGAGCACTGGAAGAGGCTGTCAAGCATGGAAGGATTGAATTAGCTAAATTTTTGGGGTTGCCTGGAAAAGATAATTTATTCGATGCTTTAGTGATGGTAATAATAAGAGAATACTTTTATTAAAATTTCTATTTGGACCATTGATCTTGCTTCTAGAATGTATTGGGGATGTGCCTTCTCTTAAACTCGTGTTCGACACATACTTGGACATATTCGAAAAATTGAACATTCAGGAAGCTAATATTTTGAGTTGGTTTTCTTGTTAGGACTGTGTTGCCCTGCTGGCATACGAACGTCCACATGAGTCCTCTTTCGGATATCTTCTCCAAGAGTCACATCGAGATGTTGTGGCAGACACGGTTAATGCAATGATACTGTCAACAAATCCCAAAATGAAAGACGTGCAAGGCTGCCTACAATCGTATCTGGAAAGACTACTCCGGCAGCTAACAACTTGCTGTTTGGGGAGAAGGTTGGCGAATGGTGGGCAGGGTGAAGCTTTCCATTTGTGTCGGCTTCTTAACTGATATAAATGTCGTACCCCAGCTGTTCTTTCATCTCTTTTCCATTTGCTGTTTTATCTGTTTGGTTGCTGAGAAAATATGATGGGTGGAGTTTTGGGGGGATGATTGTATGGTGTTTGTTAAAATGTCTGGCTTTGGTGTTTGATGGGATTTTGTTACAGGGTTTGAGCATAAGACATATATATCTAATTGAGTAGATTTAAGCATAAGATTGAGTTTGGTGCAGTGGTTATGCCGTTGCCACTCATACATGAGTGCCTGGGTTCGATTCCCATGTCAGACATTTTCTTTGAAGTCATATTTTCTCCTTTAAACTGGTGGTGACACGTGTCACCACCTGATTGGAGGAGGGAAATAAATTAATTAAATCAAATATAAATAATTAAAGTCCTCCAATAAAGTGTTGACACGTGTCACTATCTAATTATTTAATTTATTTATTTTATTAATATAAATTAGGACTAAATTGAAAAAAATGTGTAAATAATAAGGACCAAATGTGTGATTATACCTTTAATTTTTTAACTGCCACGTCACCTTCCGTTAGCCTCTTAACGGCCGGTGGCCAAATTGATCCCATTTTAATAGTTTGGATAGTCAAATGACACGTTTTTTTTTCTATGGTGGTCATTTTAAAACTTTCCCAATAGATTGGTGGTCAAACAAATAGTTTACCCTTGATTTTATTTGGGATTATGCTTTGAACTTATTGTTTAAGATTTTTGTTTTGGATATTTGAATTTTATGAATTTAATATTATGTTGCTTGTTGCTTATTGATTATTACTCTTAATCATATCTCTTCTCTATGAGCCTTGTTTATTATTTTTGATCTAACAAAAAGGGGGAGAAAAATGTAATCTAAGAGCCAAAATTCGTTTTAAGTGTTTTTTAAGTTTTAAAACTTTAAAAACCCATCTTAAATTGAGGGGGAGTTAGAATGTATTCAAAATTTTCAAAACTCTTAAAAATTCTAACTTTGGTTTTGTTATATCAAAAAGGGGGAGATTGTGAAACCGATATTTTAATTTTGATATAACTAAAGAACCTAAGGACTAAATTGAAAATGTGAAAACGAATTTTTAAGTCCTCAAACCTCTCTATATGTTTTAAACAATATGCCTAAGTTAAAAACTGAATTTATCAAATGTTTTCTAAGTGTTTTTAAAGACAAAACAGTGATTTTCGAGTCACCGTTTCGAAACGGCCTTAGGCGTTTCGAAACAGTTTTGAAACTGTGAGTTCATGTTTCGGAACGGGTATCAAAATGATTTCAACACTGCCAACCCGTGTTCCGAAACAAGTTTTGAAACGGCTTAACAACCTCGAGATACCGTATCGAAACGACATCAAATGTTTCGAAACGGTACTCAATCAGATTTGAAAAATATGACCGTTGAATGTTTTTAACTGATTTTAAACAAGTCGTTAAGGCGTATCGAAATGATCTCATCCCGTTTCGATACGGTCCTTGACAGTGGAAAAATTGTTTCGAAACGGGTTTCGAAACGGCTCTTAGCGTATCGAAACAAGTCTAACCGTTTCGATACGGGCTCTTTAATGCACCCCAACGGCTCTTTCTATTTTGGTCTGTTTCGAAACAGGATCGGACGTTTCAAAACGGTTGGTTGCAGACTGCATTTATGTAGGGAAGATAACATCCCCAACGGCTCTATTGTTGAATGCAACAACCACAACGACTTGAATTCAATGAGAAGGTATAAAAGGGACCTCTAAAAGCTTCGGCAACAACTATTGATCCTAAAGCAAACATCCAAACATCAAATCCAAGCATTTGTGCCTAAAACCCATTATTGTCTTGTAACCCCAATTGTATTTTTCATTTTTATCATTTCAATTGGGTTGAGTGCTTGTAATTGGGCTATATTGTGTATTGAGAGATACTTTTTTTAGCCAACAACTTCTTTATTTCTATTGTGTGGGGATTGGGTCAAATTTGGGGTAGAAATTTGACCGAAAATTATAAGGGTTACCTCCTTAGCCTAGAAAAGGGGAAGAGAAATTAGTGGAATTGTTACAAATCCTTAGTGAAGATAAGGTAGTGGATGTAGATTTCAATTGGAACTTGAACCACTCTAAAATTCCTTGTCTACCATTTTTATTTGCAAATTCTACCACCAAGAACTTTAAAAATCCAATTCACCCCCTCTCTTGGTTTATTTCGATCATTCGGTCCACTCAACAAAAACCGTGTGTAAGGAGTTTGGAACTGAAATTTTAACTGGAAATACTATAGGATGTCTAGTTTAATTGAGAGAAAACAGAACTACATTTGAGTATGGGAATCATAAGCTATAAATAAAAGAAGACAGATAGTGCAGGTTGTCCAATTATGTAAAACAACTTGAATTAATGTATTAAACTGTACTAATATGTATAAAGGAAAATTATAAAATTTATTTGGTAATAAAGTCAGTTACCTAAGCTTTCTAAGGAGGTATGATAATTGGAATTTCGATGAACGGTCTAGGAGATATGGTCAATTTATTGTAGCTAGTACAAACTGCTTAGATAAGAAAACAGTTTCAATAGAATTGGATTACATAAAATTTGTTGGTTAATGAATAATGGTTGAATTAAATGTAAAATTGATTCTTATGGAATCTCACATGTATTGCAAGATCAAGGAGGAGAAGAAGCTTTGGAAGGTCCAACCAAGAAGAACCAAGGAATTCTAGTTAAGGAGCAAAGCTAATGGAAGCTTAGAGAATTAGTGAGTGTGGCCAAATTAGGGTTATGATTAGCATCCTAACCAACCCTTGTACTTATTTAATTTTTAGTTTCATAACCCTAAGCATGAAACATGATTAAGTAATATTTGGTAATCCTAAAATGAGGGAAGGAGGCTAAATGGGAACTTGTCTAAGCTTAGATTATTAATGATGGTTATGAATTATGTCATGGTTGCTATGAGATTGTTTATTGTATTGTTGATTGCTCGATTTATTAGATTGTTGCTTGTTCAATTTATTCCATTGAGCTTGTTCGATTGTTGGACTGTCGCTTGGTTGATTGTTAGATTGATATTTATTTGACATGAATTGTTAAGGTTAATCGAAATGATTGGGTTGTTTATGTTGAATGAATGACTTGGTTGGGTGTAAAGGTTTACTTGAGATGTAAGAAACGTAATAAATGATATTGAATTATTTGACTAAAACAAATTAAGAGAAGACTTGGCGGTGTAGTTGGTTAAGTAGTTGGCATGCCTAGAGTTTAGGTCTGATCTTAGTACATACGTACTCTCTGTAGATGTAGATACACCTAATGGTCACCTTGTGAAGCATATATTGGTGAACTCGATACAAGTAGTGTAACACCCGGGTTCGGGGGTCGAGTGAAAATAATAATTTAATAATGGTTCGGGTTTCAGTTCCAAATTTTTAAATAATAAAATAATGGTTTGGGCCTCGGGTTTTAAGACAACAAAATTTAGTTGGACCATTTTTAAAATAAACCCAAAAAGCCATGGGTGTCATCCTTTGTAGTTATCTTATTTCATTAAGGGCATTTAGGTCTTTGGACCTTTGATTTTAAACCAACCTAAAATAATGTTTATTGGAGTCATCTTCTTCACCCTCCAATATCCACTTGAACGACAAAAACCCCTCTCCCTCTTGAAATACTATTCCATTCTAAAGCTCACTCATTTTTGAAGTTTTCTCAAAGGTATGGACGTTTTTGACTTGCTCTCACATTCCCCTCTTTGGAAGTACTACTATTTTTCATTTTTACCCATGTTTTGGAAATAGGAGTTTTTGAAAGTTTGGATGTGAAAATGGTGCCTTTAATGTTCTTGACTTAATGTTTTAAGTGATTTATGATAGACATGTTGTTTAGGAAGCATAAGGTCCAATTTTTATGATTTTTAAAGAGTTTTGTTAAATTTCCCGGATTTGGGTTTTTGGGAGGTTTTGGGTTGAGATATGGGGGTGTTTTAGGTGGAAATGAGAGGGCCAATGGATAGGCTATATGTGAGGGCTGTTTTGGAAGCTTTAGGGAGTAATTTAAGGTTTGGAATCATTGGTTTTGAGGGGTGTTTAGGGGCTGCTCAAGATTATGGATTTTGAGTTGTTTTCAATGGGAAAATTGATGTTATGTGCTTGGTATGTAATCCAGGTTGATTATTTTGGAATATGGACTGATTTGGGATTGTTTACTTGGTGTTGGAATGTTTAGAATCGAGAAATTCGGTTGGTGAAGCTTCAGGGACAAATCCGGGGATTTCGGAGTCTTGAGCTTGGTCTTCGATCTTCTCTTGGGTAGCAACGGTGAGTAGAATTATTGGTTTTTACATTGTGCTCAATATGGATTCCTTTGGGGTTTGGGTGGAACCTTGAGAGGTCACCTAAACCCGTGTGTAAGCTTCTCTACTCTCATGATGTTGTGATATGTTGGTTGTGTATACGTTGTGACTTTTGAATGCATTTTAAGTTGTTAATGTTGTAGTCGTGTTGAGTTCGTGCCTCACGTGATGGTGGTCTAAACTACGGTGATGTGTAGTCCCACCGGTAGTGACTAGTAGGGTAGTACTTTGATGTGTAGTCTCATTGGAAATCCACTAGTCGAAACGGTGATGTGTAGTCCCACCGTACGTGTATATTGGTTGTGCTTGTGCAAACCATGTGTTGTGTTGAGATTGACCTTTCGTGCATCCATTGCTTTCCTTGCATATTAAACGTGTTTTAGAAAACTGCATGTTGTGAATTTTAGAGCCTCCCTCACTAAGCTAGTTGGCTTATGCTCTCTTTGTTTCCAACGTGTAGATCGTTAGAGTTCGGGAGGCAAGCGGGCGAGGGAGGAGCTTTTGGAGTTCTCAAGCTAGTGCAAGTATGGTTTGCATTTTGTAATAATGCCTAGACAATGGGGTATAGAGTTTAGGAGTTGGGGTCAAACTCCTTAGGAATTTATGTTTAGCATGTTAAACTCATGGTTGTGCTATGCTTTTGTTTCATGGTTTGCGATCTATGCTTGTTATGTTGCTTATGTGAACATGCCTTAATATGCATGTTGTTGGCCTATGTATGCCTTATATTTGACTATCCTTTGTGAGGAGTTCTATGCTTGCTAAGTATGCACTTTTGGTGAAATTGCATGAAGTCTTGATTAGTAAGATTTTTCGTTAGATTAAATGCCTCGCATGTTAAATCCCGATTTGTGGTTGATGTATGTATGTTGTATGTGCCTAGGGGAGTCCAAAAATGCATCTAGAGTCGTGTTTGAGGTCACCTAGTGCAAAATTGTGGAATCGTAGAGCAGGGCGTATCGGTACGCCTAAGGGCCGTATCGATACGGTCTTGCCTGCAGAGCTCAGTTTCGGCTGGGCGTATCGATACACGGGGGTGTATCGATACGGTTTTTGGTCACTGGAATTCTGAGAAATTGGGGAGTTTTTGGCGTATCGATACGGTGCTGGGGCGTATCGGTACGAGTTTATCTCGTTGACCACGAGATGTTGACTGAAGAGGGTGTATCGATACGCTCAAGGGCTGTATCGATACGGTCTTCTTCGAGTTGACTGTTTCAGTTGACCTGGTCAGGGCGTATCGATACCCCTAGTTAGGGTACCGATACGGTCCGCCCTGTAAACTTAAAAATGGACTAAGTGTGTATGGTCGGGGTTCGAAAGTGATCTTCCTTGGTTGTTTTCCGCTGTTGTGAATCACTTAGGACTCAATATTCCTCTAGACAATATTAAAATAAAAGAAAAAAAATAGGGTTGCTAACCGAGGGGGAACCTTAACGGATTTTCACTCGGTTTTCCCCGTGTGGCCCACTCGGACCGGTCATCCGGCCAGACCGGGACGAGGGGGTTACAAGTAGTATCCTCTGTCTTGGTGCTAAGAAGCACCCCTTCGATTGGTATTATAACCTTCTGTTAGACTCGACTACTTACTCCATTAAACTCTGAGGCTATTCTAATAACTTGATAATAATAAATTAAGTGACTTAACCACCTTGAACTTATATGGTTTGCTCATGATTTCGATAATGTTATGTGTGCTAAATTTTATGCTATGTATGCTTGAATCTTGTACATACAATGGTTTAGTATAATAAGTGAGGGAACTTCACCCTCAATCGAATGGATAAGTTGTATGAATGTAAACCTTGGTTGCTCTAGTCGATTGGTTTATGTGGTATACTTTGGCTTATGTGATTGTAATTACATGCTTGTATACTTGTATGATTATGTTGTTATTTTGTAATAACAGTTGTAGGATTATGCATGCTAGGAATTAACGTTTGATCTAAGCCTAGCTAGGAAATCCCTTAAAGCAACATAGATCATTAATGAATCAAATGGTTAGTAATTAGGAATCACCTCACTAAGTACTTCAGTACTTATCATTCGTTTGTTTCCTTCTTCCCAAAACCAACAGATCTTGGTTCGAAAGATTTTAATCAGATTGAAGTCCACACAAGCAAACTTCAAGTATGCCTAGTCTAATTTTGTTTGCCCTACTAGCCAGTGGCTTAATGTCTAGCATAGTCATTCAGGTGGTCTGTCTTTGCATCTTATTTCGTATGTATTTGAATTTTATATGAACTTGTAGTACAATGCTTAAGTCACTTGTTAAGTAAATATGTAGTAAGTCGGCCTAAACTTTTGTTGTGCTTATGTTATAAGCTGGGTGTAACATTTTGTATGTATAGAATCACCAAGTAAATGGATTGTTGTAAATATTAATGGTTTGATAACGAATGGCCGAATGGTATATGTATGTAGAATTTTGAATGGTTGAGTTAATTATCATCGAACTATGCTTTAATGTAGTTAAATTAAATTTCTAGAATTGAATTCATGTCTTTTGAAACTTAGTTGTAAAAAAAAGAAGAGAAAATTTGTAGCCCACTATTTCGCTAATTGAATAATAACATTTATCACACCTGGATCTGCTTAAGTGTTTTAAGAGTCTGTTTAGCATTACAATAATGCTCATTACTCCTAACCCGGGTAATAAGTGTTACACATCAATATTCAACAGCCACCCATTTATCATCAATAAATGGGCGAGAGTTGTGTTTCTAATCCAGTGGATGACAGATTCTATCATCAGCAGCCACCCACTAATCATCCATCAATGGGCGGGAGCTCGTGTGCGAATGATTTTAAAGCATACGTATCAAATTTTCAGCATCAACCACCCATGTACCCGAGCTTTGGTGGAAACATGGACTATCAGCAACCACCCACTTATCATCCATCAATGGGCGGGAGCTCGGGTGCAAATGATTCTAAAGCATACGTACAAGATTTTCAACATCAGCCAACCATGTACCCGAGATTTGGTAAAAACATAGACTATAAGGGGATCATAGATTTCATGGCGGTTACGTCGATTAGCAGTCCCACGTTGGCACCACGTAATACTAAGTATGTGTATACAACGTCGTCTCCTAAGCGCCGTGTGATTGATGATGATGATGACGACGACGATGATGATGCACACCAAAGACCGCAACGAGAACGACGAGCACCGCACCGTTACAAAGATACTACATCCCTCAATGGACAAAAATTGCATAGAAAACGGTAGCTCATATAACTCTTCTTCTATGTAATACAAATAATTTGTGGATGTTTATTATTATTAGTTATTTAAATTTTGTTTAGAAATATTTCTCGAATATTCTTTGAAATCTTTTTACAATAATTGAATTTATTCTAAAAATATATAAACAAATTGAGCATATAATTCATTGCCAAAATAAACACCGAACCGAACATGCATTAACTAACAAATAAACATATGCATCAAATAACGTACTTATAATCAAATAGAAAATGTTCATTCGAATAGAAATATAAAGAAATGAAACTAGTTCAACTACAAATAGTGAATGAAAGGCATTGCCATGTAATTCGGTTGGCTTGGGCATTTCTTTTGTGGTGCCCTCCTTCGTTGTTGCGCATAGAATCAACAACATCAAAAATCTGTCCATTCAGGTCGAACCCGTGAACAACCATCGATCTTGCCAAATTCATGTTTTTTCCATCTTTGTCACAAGATCTTCAGACCAAACTTGCCCCCTATTTATCATAGCTTGAATTTATGACCCTTTATCAGACCAAACCTTTGCCAACCTATAGTACGTCTCTCTCACCAAGCTAGCTATTGGGAGATGGCGTGTTCCTTTTAATACACAATTTATGCACTCCACAAGGTTGGTTGTCATCTGCCTGTATCGTCAACCTTCATCATACGATTGGGTCCATCTTTCCCTCTCTATATTGTTTGCCCACGCCCAAACATCTTCGTCGTACTCCATGTGTAAATTTTCCAACTTCTGCTCAAAATTTGGTTGTAATAGTTCGTAGCCTATTCCATAATATATGTTGTTAGCATCGACAAAAATCATAACACATAATTAATTAAGTTCGAGAAAAGAAAAATTACATACCCGTGTTTAAAATTGTGCTACGAAAGTGAGGTTTTTTCCATCTTTCAATGGCGTTCTTGCCAATATGGCGTACACAATACGCGGGATATGCGTGCGGAGGTGTCCATCTGTTGCCCTGTCGATTAATTGTTGCTAAAATGGTCGTTGCTCTATCAGAAATCAAGCAAATCTCATCTTCTTTGATGACATGCTTACGTAAATTGCTCAAAAAGAATTTCCAAAAGTTCCCCGACTCTTTATCAACAATTGCGAAGGCAATCGGAAAGATAGTTCCGCTACCATCTTGTGTAATGGCAATCAACAGTACATGTTTATATCTTCCCTACAACCACGTACCATCGACTTGGACCATACGCTTGCAATACGGAAAGCCATCAATGCATGGCTTGAACGCCCAAAATAGTTTGTTGAATATTTTCTTCCCTTGAAGAAGTTCACCTTCTCGGTTGCATGCATCCAATGTTTTGTACTTGATTATGGTTCCCAGAATGAAAAACGCCATTGCGTGTAATAAAGGCGGTAGCTCATTTTACGACTTCTCGTAATTATCGTACACCTTTTTCAGCGCCTTATTCCTTGCATACCAACCCTTGTCATATTCTATTTGGAATTCAAATTGTTGTTTCACAATTGCCATAATCGTTGAAACATTAACCTTAGGATTTGCTTCAACCAACATATTCACGTGACGAGATATTACATCAGAGTCAAACTTACGGTGATCTTGGTTGATTGAATTTCGTAAGCAAGTGTGTCCACCATTGCACTTTGTAATCTCCCAAGCAGTTCTCCTCTGAAGTTTAGACATTCGAATCTTCCAATTACAACCTTGTCCATATTTAACACATTTGGCAAACATAGTTCTCGGAGTGGATTCTTTAACAGTATAGTCTACACGCTTTCTGATGGAATACTCTTTAATTGCCAATGTAGCTTCTTCCTTGTCTTTAAATTGCATCTGAACCGAGAATTCATCAGAGGAACAAATACATATTTGAGGTATGGTCGGGTATTCAGGTGCCCTCATCATATCGTAATCTATTAAGTTTATGTGAGCAGGAGGTTCGTACCATGTAATGTCATCCCCACCCGACACGAACTCACCACCACCAAAAACAGGCTCATCACCAAGGTCATCACCACTCAAATCGGGATGTCCAATTTCTTCATCTTCATCTTCAGTAGAATCAGCAAGCGTTTCTCCCCATCGGCCTTGGAGATTTTCAACGTCAATGCCAACACTCTGATCAATTATCGGCTCAACCGTTGGGAACGTCGAAGGTCTGTCATATGGATGAAATGCATCTGATGTCCCACTTTCCAACAAAGCTGTCTCCAAACATATATGGCTGGTCCTCAACCGCACTACCGAAACTCATTTGAGAAGAACTTCCATATACATTTCTAGATGGGCTCGAGCCGTCATATCTCCCACGCAACTTAGCATGTAACTCAACACTTCGAATACGTATTGAATCATGCTCTGTAATCATGAGTCCAACATCGTCATCATCTTTAAGAGCTATTGCAGAATATCTGATTGGATCATCAGAGGTCTTCCACCGGTACTGCAAACAAACAATTCCATCTCTTATTTTTCTTTCTATGTCTTGCTTCAGCTCTCGAAGAGAAATGTTCTTTGAAAATTTCATTTTTGTAATGTTTTCCGAGTCAAATACGACACCAGTATCAGTTTTCACAATTTCTCCCCCGTAATAGATAACAACCACAAACACGTTACTCATTGTCTCTGCACGTTCAAAACCATATATATTTTTCAATAAAATTACAGAAATCAAAACTATCATAATGTTATATTATATTTTCACGAATTTTTACCTAAACAACAAAATAAAAATAAACAAACAATATGCATATTCAAAACAAAATGTTAAAATCGACTTATTGAAAATTTCTTCAAAGCTTCTTCCTTCACTTTCTTCTTCTCCTTTTTCACTCAATTTTTTTTTCCAGACTTTCTTCAACTTTTACCTTTAACATCACTTATTTAACACAAAAACAAAACACCGAAATAATACAATTTCCCCCGTTATTTACCCTTACAATCTATTTAATAACCATTCAAAATTCCAATTCAATACTCCTACAATCTGCTCAATAACTTTATTTCAATCAATACAAATCACCACCCTATTCTCAAAATATTTGAACCTGCCATCCACTATTTTATAGCACTGCATGATGGGTCATTCACACTACCATGACCAGTAATTTACCATGCACCAGTGTTTTCAGCACCCTATTCCCCCAAAATCAATCTCAATTATTCAACCCCTATTACTCGTGTTCAGCACTGCCACAAGCTTGCACCGGTTCAAACTTTTTATTATTATTGTTTACCTATGAAGTCGGATAGAAATCAACATGCCCTCAATTTTTTTAAAATTTATTTTGACCATGAGGTCGGATTGAAAGTATTGAGACTTAAAAAAATTCTTGTTGAGGTTGGATTGCAAGCAATGTGACTTAATAATTTTTAAATTTTTTTATTCTTCCGTAAGTTCGGATTGAAATCAGTTTATCCTTAATTTTTTTACTGTAAAAATCACAATAAATTCGAAACTAATCTAAGGGGTACAATAAATTTCAAAATATTTTTTCTGGAGAACAATATCTTACCAATTTAGCCGATCGCTAACCCAAAATAGTACATTAAGAGAAGAATATAGTAGCGCAACTTTGATCAAATTTATGTTAAAGTTAAAATTTTCACAGTAAAATTTAAATTAAAATTGATTGAAATTCCCATAAACAAAGCAACTTAATGGTCAAATTCCCCTAAACCTTAAAATAATTAAAATTTTAAAATTATTTTTTAATAAATTATGTTCGTTTTTCTTTTAAAATTTAATTATTTTAATATTATCATATATATAATATTCTAAACTAAATTTTTCTTGAATTGATTAACTTAATTAATAATTTTAATATTTATTACAAATTTAATTAAATTATTATATATATAATTATATTAAAAACCAAAATTTTAAAATTATATTTAATTAGGTTAGAAGTTTTTATGCATCATAAGTGTGTCATGTTCGAGCCTCCTAAAATCACTTTTATTTTTTTAGTCATTACAATCGGATAACACATATATTATAGTTAGTATTTTATTTTACAAATACATGCTTGACCTAGTGGTAAACTTATGCCATTCACACCGTGTATACTTAGGTTCAAATTTTACCAAAGTCAGTTTCTTAGCTTTCATTTTTTATATGTAACTTGTTTGGAAAATAAAAATAAATTTATTAAATTAAATAAAAATAGATCACCACCTAATTAAATAATTAATTTATTTTATTAAATTAAATTGAATAATTAATTAATTTTATTAAATTAAAATTAAAATCAGATTAATAAATTGTGTAAATAACAAAAACTATATGTATAATTATACCAATTTATTTTTTAACGGTTGATGACTTAATTGAAATTATTTAAATAATTAAGTGATATATTTATCAAAATTAAAAATATAGTGGTCAAATTGACATACCCCGAAATTTAGTGGTCATATGTATATGTATAGTTTACACTAAAAAAAATGTGAGATGGAATAAGTAGACAAAAAGGGATTGAAAAGCCCTTCATCTGTGGATACCATCCCTACGGTTGTCTGGCCGCTGCTTGGTTTTCTGAAATTTTCAAAAACAAAAAATCAAGCGTTTAATTTCTGCACTGTTGTTGAAGAAACAAAGCACTGGAAAATTGCTTTATTTCATAAAAAATACAACAAATGCGAATATCAGTAAGAACACAACAAAATATTATTTTTTTTTAAGAGAAAAGAGAGAAAATTAGGGCTCATATCAAACGTAAAACTGGATTTTTCAAGTCGTTGTGGGGAAAAAAAACCCAGATTGAAAATGGGTAGAAAGAACAAATCAAGACACCGAAGCCTTGAAAAGAAGGCGGCATCTTCGATTTTCCCACTTTTCACGATCCCGCACAAGCCTCGCTCTTTTTAATCAAATCCCTTTTGTTTGGCTCCTCAGAAAATAACTTTCCGTAAAGGAAAATTTAAGCAGAAGGCAGGACTTTTTTTTAATGCAGAGACTTGGTGTTTTGATGGAGGCGATTAGATTTCGGAATTTGGGAGCTTTCATATATTTATAATGGATTGTGAGCTAGGGTTAAGGTTTTTTCGGGATTTTGCTTTTCTATATCTATTTTAATTTTGGGTTTACCCTTTTTTTTAAAAAATTAATGGTATTAATTAAGTTTTTTTATATTTCATTTATTTATAAATAAATTTTGATATATATATTTTTTAAATGGTCTACAAGGTAATATTTGTTCATACATATTTTTAATCATTTGACAATATGCATACATCTAGTAGATTAAGTGATTTGAATTTGTATCTCCTAAATAAACATCACTCATTTTTTACTGGAACAATTGTTTGAGTTCATTTTAATATATTTTTTTAAATAAGCGTGTATGTTGTATTTAAAAAACATAATTCAAAGGCTATGCCCCGAACAAGGGGACAACAAAAAGAAAATCCAAACAACAATTTACAAAAGTATCTATAATCTCACTCTATGCATCTAAACTTTGGTCATGTTTGGTAAATAGCGGTTTGGGCAAAAATTAGAGCTTTGAGATATAATTAGAGGTTTGACTAGTCAAATCCGCTAATATTGATGTTTGGTAAATAGCGAATTGAAAGAGCGGATTGGGGTAAAAAAGCTAATTTTGAAAAAGCTCCTAATAGGAGCTTTTTGAGATTAGAGGTTTGATATTAGAGTTGTAATGACTCTTTTACCCTTAACAATTACCAAAAATCTCCAAATAACCTAAATTAAATAATAATATTTATTAATATAAATAATAACATATTAAATATTAGACTTATTTGTTGCTACTACTAATTTATATGGTGACATTTGTAAGTTAATTCTATTTTTATTATCACATATTTATATGTGCATATAAAAAATTTAATAATTATATAAATAATAAATTAATATATAAATTTTCAAATATGTTTAGGAAATTTATATTAAAAAATAATTTTTACAAATCTAATTAATATTTATTAGATACAAAATATTAATAACTGATAAATTATTCAAACAAGTATTAAATATAATCATGTCCTTATATGTCATTTTGCTTGTTTAAATAATCAAACAACTATCAGCTATCAGTTAATTTTACCAAGCACTTTTATACAATCAGCTAATACAATCCGCTAGTCAAATCAGCTAATACAATCAGCTATCAGCTAATGTAATCCGCTATCAGCTATCCGCTAATTGCCAAACAGGGCCTTAATCTTATATAAGTTCACTATTTACTTGCTCTTAATTGTTTATCAACTGAGTTAGTATATTTGGTTGGTTGGTCAAACTATTCATCTTTGTTCCCTCATATTTCTTTAAGTCGCGAGTTTTAGATTCACTAGGAATACCTCCTTTTTTTCTACTAGAATCTTCCCTTCCCCTCCCATTTAGGTAAGATTATGATTAGAATTAGAATTTGTCAAAAAAAAATAATTGTTTCACAACTTATTTTCTTTTAGTCGATAAGTCTTGTTTCTCTTTTTCGGTATTTCATTTTTATTCTTATTTTACAGTTCATTTGACGTGTTTTGTTGTTCTGGTATTTCGTTATTTTAGTTTTTTTTCTCTATTTAGATATATTATATTTTGTTATTTTCTCTTATAATTTCATTTCTTTTAAATTGTTTCTATATTTTGATTTCTAATAAAATTCAGTGGCATATTGTTAAAAAAGTTATTTAACAAGTTATCATTTTAAAATTCACTAATTGGCCTAGTGACTAAAGATGTTTAAGAAAACTCCATTGATAGTCTCGGTGTCCCTCTCGATCTTTTTTTCAGTTTTGAAATGGATGTTGTTTTCTCCCCTTCTTTTAGCTGTTCAAAGTGACCTTTTGTTAAGCTTGTTAGGGTTTTTTTTATTCTTTTATAGGTTTTGACTTTTGATCCCTTCATGGCGTCTTAACTCTTAATAATCTCTTAAATAAGAGCGAGAAGTGTTGTGGTTTAAATACATATCCATTCTAGGTCAGTGTAGACAATAGAAATTTCCTTGTTAATTCGCAACTTATGGCTGATCTTTGTATTTGACAAGTTCGTAGAATAGCCTCTCAAACCTACCTGAAAAATCAACTCCTTTACCTAAATATCTACAAATGTGTAACAAATTGCATTAGCTGAAAAGAATTGATGCAAAGCAACTTCATTGTCCACTCCTTCAACTTCTACTGCATTATTTTTTTACCTTTAAAACTTTTTATTTTTATTTTGTCAAATTGATCCAAATGTGACTGAACAGTAACAACGTTATTAAGATGTGTTTTTTTTCATCACATTATTAAAAGGGTAATTATTCTATGTATTTGTTTCCACAAGCGCATTAGTTTTAGTGTTTATGGATTTTGTTTATCTTTTTAAAAAATTATGGATTTTGTTTAGGGTCTAGTATTTAGGGGTTTTAGTGTGCGGGTTTTTAATTTAGGGTGTATGGTTAACCTAAATCCCTAACCATATTACCCTAAAACTAAACCCTATCATATAAACCCTAAACTCTAATCATAAGCCCTAAATTCTAAACCCCTAAACTAAGTCCCTAATCCCAAAAACTAAGATACTTATAGAAATTTTTCGTTTCCACCGCCAGTGCATGAGTTATTTTTCCTAATTAAAAAATACAAAAAATAAATATCTTGTGCTTATTGAAATATTGTTGATAACACTTATTTCTTTTTAACTATTGTTGATATATTTTTTTTTAAAAAAATTAATGATGTTACAGAAAACGACAATAATTGATGTTAACATTTAAATAACGATAAAATAAAGGCTAAAGGGGTATTTTTATTTTTAGGTTCGACTTAAAAAATTAATTTCGTCACTCGCCGTAAAACGCACTTAATGTGGTCCCCAGTTCGCGAAATCGATCAAATTGACTATTTGACCGACGTTGACCGTTACGGTGCTGACGTGGTAGTTAACGATGATGATGTGGTGGTCCACGATGCTGACGTAGTGGTCCACAATGATGACGTTGCAGTACACGTGGGATGATGACGTGGTAGAAAGAGCTGAATTGATTAATTTAACTGAATTCAAAGGCATAATTGATTTTTTTTTACCGAATTAAGGGGCATGACTAATTTTAATTGAAAGTTCGATGATGTACCTAATCGTTAAGCTAAAAAATATTAATATGTAAGTATTCATAAAAGATTACAAAAAAATAAAAACACCATAATTAATTAAAAAATAAGTAAAAATATTAAAATTATAAATATAAAAAGTTATCAATATTAACAAAATCAAAATTTTAAAAATATTTATAAACCATTGGAAAAACATTCGATTGTTTCTCGTTATGCTAAGTGTACTAATGTTCCTTGAACATATTTTCAATTGAAACATCATTGTATTAGAGTAGTAATAATTAATAAAATCAAAATTTTCTTTCATTTTTGTACATCAAATATTAATGAGCATCAATTTGATGTAGAAAAGCGAAAAAAATTTGAGTTTTATTGTTACTCTAATACAATGTTGATTCCACTGAATTTTTTAACGAATCTAATACTCAGACTGATGAAGTCGAATTTTTTTTCGTTGAAAGTGTTCAATTTTTTAATATTTTATAAATACTTTTTATTTATTAAGTTTTTACATTAAATTTTATAATTTCTAATACATTTTAAAATTTTATATAATTTTTATTTTTGGTAATTTTTAGAATATTTTATTTATTTATATTAACTTTAGGGATATTTATAAAAAATTGAAGAATATTTTAATTTTTTGTGAGAGTCTTCGCTTTACTTATTTTAAAATTATCTCCGCTTAATAAAATTATTTATCCACTTTTAATATTTTAAAATTTAATAATTTATAAATTCTTATTTTTCAACTTAAATATTAAATAAGTTATCAAACTTTTAATTAAAATCAATTATGCCCCTGAACTCGGAAAAAAATCAATTATGCACTCGAATTCAGTTAAAATAATCAATTCAGCCCCTTCTGCCACGTCATCATCCCACGTGTACTGCCACGTCAACACCGTAAACCACCACGTCAGCATCGCAAACCGCCACGTCATCACTGTTAACTACCATGTCAGCACCGTAACGGTCAACGTCGGTCAAAAGGTCAATTTGATCAATTTCGCGAATTGAGGGGCCACATTGAGTGCGTTTTTCGACGATGGGCGAAATTGATTTTTTATGTCAAACTCAGGAGCAAAAATAGCCCTTTAGCCTAAAATAAATGATGTAAATTTAATAATCCTATTATGTTTTGTTCAATTTGATAAAAAAAATAAAAACTTAAAGATAAAAAAGAACATAATAAAACCTTAAGAGTTAAATGATTAAATTGGCAAAATTGACGGGCGAAAAGAGTCATATTACCTTTAATAAATATGTGTATACGAAAAATGTATTAAAATAAGAATTATTATCCTATACACTCGCGGTGGAAACTAAAAGTTTCTACAAGTGTTTTAGTTTTAGGGTTTAGGGGTTTAGTTTAGTGTGTAGGACTAGGAATTTATGTGTAAGGATTTAGAATTTAGAGACAGTGGTTAGAATTTAGGATTTAGAGGTTAGAGTTTAGTTTTTAGAGTAATATGGCGAGGATTTAGGTTTTAATATATAAACCTTAAATTATAAATTTCAACCACAATTCTTAAATTCAAAACATATACACTTAAACCCCTAAACCATACACCCTAAACTAAATCTCTAAACCCTAAAATTAAAGTGCTTGTAGAAACTTTTAATTTCCACCGCTAGTGTATCAAATAATTACTCTTAAAATAATCAACGGGTTAATATAATGGTAGAAAACACTTAATTCCAATGTTTTTTTTGAATGAAGTGTCGGTTACTTTATTGAATTAAAAAAATTAAAAAGAAACAAAATAGGACAACTGTCCCGCAATAAAGCTAACCAAACTGAAAAAAAGAAAGCTGAAGAGACACTTAGAGGTCTCTGAAACGAAGACCGGCACACTACCCACCCCCATTCAACAAAGAAATCCCCAATTCACAAACAGAGGGGTGCAGCAAAATAAAATTCAGATCGATCCTAAAGCACATCGAGCCTAATTCCAATGAAAAGCCCGACGTTCCTCTTCCACCACGCTCGCAATCGACGGGGGAACCTCCTCCACCCAAAAATGATCGTTCAAATCCCACGTCGAGTCCGCAGCCAACAAATGTGCTGCCCGATTACTTGCCCTAGAAACGTGGTCAAACCTTACTACATGTAACGATCGACTCCTCTGTTTTGCTTCCCACACCAGTGAGCTTATCGCCGACATATTCGGAGCCGGAGAAACCATCTTTCGAACCACCGTTAGCGAATCCCCTTCGAAGACGACTTGAGATAGACCCAGGTCAAGCACAAAAACTAACGCATGGATCAACGCCGTTGCTTCAGCTGCAAACGCTGACTGAATCCGGTAAGTTTTCCGACGACACGCTCCTAGAACCTCCCCATTTGAATCGCGAACCACCACCCCTGACCAAGCTTGTTTTGTGTTAATTGCAAATCTGGCGTCGAAGTTGGCTTTGACATATGGGTCATGCGGCGGAGACCAACCCTGTGGCAGTGACGGAGGCAAAGCATGGAGACAGGCCGGTAAAATCCTTAACTCAGTTAAATATGACTTTACGTGCGTTGCAATATCTTGTGGTCTTTGATCCAATCTTTCATGTACAAATTTATTGCGTGAATACCATAGTGCCCACAAAGCGATTATAATTTCTAAATGCATCGTTTTCATATTATTATCGAACATCCACGAAAGCCATTCTTTAAAACCCAACTGTGTCTCCGTATTAGTCCAAAAGTAGCCTAGGACATTCCATACTTGTCGAACTTTTGGGCAATCCCGCAATACATGTAGTATATCTTTAGGGGCATTCGAGCAGACTGGACATGTAGAATCAGACAGAAGTCTTCGGTAAAGCATATTAGCCTTCGTAGGAACATAATTCCTAATAAACTTCCAATTTTGTAATTTAATTTTAGAGGGGCAGTCCACAAACCAAAGTTTACGATAAAGACTTTTATCCTGCTGTGCCGTAGTCGTAGGCCCCAATAGAGTTCGATAGCCACTCCTGACGAAATAGATTCCAAATTGCTCTTCGTTCCACACTTGACAATCTTCTTGAAAGAAACTCGACAAAGGGATAGAGAGAACTAGATCCGCCTCTTCTGGAGAAAATATTCCCTGTATCAATCCTTCATTCCATTTTCCTCCATTAGGTAGAATAAGATCAGCCACCAGCAATGCATCAGTACGTTGCTCGGATAATACTCGTCGAAGAGGGGAGCAAGGAAGCCAATATCATTCCATATGTTGATGGTTGTCCCCGCATCAACTTTCCAACGCAATCCCTGTTCCAGCAGCCCACGTGCACTCCATACACTCTTCCAGATATAAGATGGTTGTGAGCCGAGATTCGTAGTAAGAAACGAAGATCACGGATAGTATTTGGCCCGATGATTTTTTGCCACTAACGATGTAGGCTGGACCATTAACCGCCAGGCCTGTTTAGCTAGGAGTGCCACATTGAACTTCATTAGATCACGAAACCGAAGCCCACCTTCCTCCTTCAGCTGACACAAATCGGCCCAAACACACCAATGGATGCCCTTTCTGTCCTGGCCCTTTTGCCACCAATACCTAGCCATAATAGCTTCCAGGGACTTGCATAATATTTTAGGTAACAGAAATACACTCATAGCATAAACCGGAATTGCCTGTAATACTGATTTGATGAACACCTCTTTACCTCCTTGGGATAAAGGCCGTAGACTCCAAGAATTAACCTTCCCTTTCATCTTCTCTCCAAGTCCACTAAAGGCAAGACACTTATTTCGACCCACTAAAGGAGGTAGGCCCAAATATTTTTCCATACTCGACACATTCTCCACCCCCATCATCTGCTTAATCAACGATCGAGCATGGTCTGCTGTGTTGGACGAAAAAAACAGACCCGACTTATTAAAATCAATAAGCTGACCCGATTTCTCAGCGTAAGTCTGGAGAATATCTTTAATATGCTGAGCACCAGTTGATGAAGCCTTGCCAAAGATGAGGCAATCACTGGCAAACAAAAGATGTGTTACCGATGGTGCATATCTGTTCAATCGAAAACCTTTAAGGTTACCATCCATAAGAGCCTTCCGGATCAACGCGGATAAGCCCTCAGTGCAAAACAGAAATAGGTAGGGGCTTAAGGGGTCCCCTTGCCTCAAACCTCTAGTAGGCGAAAAAGGTTCACCTACAATTCCGTTGATAACCACCGAATAAGTTACAGAAGAGAGAGAATGCTGAATAATTAAAAGCCACTCCTCCGTAAACCCCATTTTCCTCATAAATGCCAACACAAAGTCCCACTCCACACGGTCATATGCCTTACACATATCTAGCTTCAAGGAAAAATAACCTTCCGAGCCCGTCCGATTTCGAGTGAAGGAATGCAATATTTCATAGGCAATCATCACATTGTCTGTAATTGCACGCCCCGGAATGAAGGCACTCTGACTCTCATCAATGCAGATATTCAAGAACTTCTGTAACCGATTCGCTAACACCTCCGATGCAATTTTAAAAATCACATTGCACAAACTAATTGGGCGATAGTGCGTCATGTTGGATGGATTACTAACCTTCAGAATAAGCATAACATGGGTCTGATTAATCAGTTGCATATCATAGACACCATTCAATAAACCAATGCAAAAATCAGCAACCTCATGTCCAATGATATGCCAAAAGCGTTGGTAAAAAACTGCTCCCAACCCATCCGCCCATGCCGTTTTAAGAGGACCCATCGACTGTAGTGCAGCATAAATCTCTTTCCGGTCAAAAGGGGCCAACAATATATCATTGTCATCCATCGAAATACATGGATCAATCCCTGATAGAATCTGCTCAAATCTCTCCGGTTGAATAGTAGAAAATATGTTCATGAAATAATCCCTGGCAATTGCGTGAATTTCCAATTCCGACTCCGTACGAATACCTTGGTCTGAATCCAGAAATAAAACTCTATTACGTCTTTTTCGTTCTGATGCAAAACGGTGAAAGAATGCTGAGTTCTGATCATCATGGCGTAGCCAATTGGCACGAGCACGTTGTTCCCAATACAATTCAGATCTGTCAAGTTCTAAGTTTAGCGCAAGCTTAGTCTCCATGATCTCCTCTAACGCCTCGTCTGTTGGTTGTTGATTAGCCAACATTTCCAACCGCTTCTTAAGCATAGCATTGGTCACTTTACGGGAGCAGCGAAGTTTACGAAACCAATTGTCTAAACCTCTGTTAACAGCAACAAGTCGTTTAGGGACCAAACCTGTTGACTCAACCCATAATTTATATACCTCCTGCTCACAACTTTCCTCAACCAATCAGGCCGCCTCAAACTTGAAGTGAAAATGCCGCAGACCTCCAGGATCACCACCCGTGTTTAACAAAAGGGGACAATGGTCCGACAGCGAGTCCACCAATTGTTGTAAAGAAAATAGAGGGAATAGATCCCACCAGGTCCCATTAGCCACTCCGCGGTCCAACCGCTCTCTTATATTTGTGGTTGAAAATTTACCTTTCTCCCATGTGTACCATCGACCAGTATATCCAAGGTCCGTAAGGCCACAGTCATCGAGTACAGCCTGAAAAGCATCCATCTGTCTCTGACTACGAATCCGGCCCCCCGCCTTCTCACTAGTGTAAAATATTTCGTTAAAATCACCCATTACCACCCATGGTATCTCCGGACTATCATCCAAGTGACGGAGTAAAGCCCAAGATTCATTCCAAAATTGTTCCTCCGGTGCGCCATAAAAACCAGTGAACCGCCAGCAATTGTCATCCGAGTCTCTTGAAATTATGCCATCAATGTGTCGATCCGAAAATGACCTCAAAGTAACAGCACAATTTGTTTTTACCATATAATGGTAGAAAACACTTAATATTCTTAACCTTTTGATAATGCACATACACTTCAAAGCGATTGAACTGGAATGGTAACGGGGCGGGACGAATTTTTTACCGCCGGACTCGAAAATTACAAGATAATACCCGACCCGCCCCAGCATTTGCAAGTGATCAAATATTTTCCATCGAAGGAATCAAATTTTTACTATATTCTGAAAGTGAACAAAATACCCTAATCAATAAAAGTTAGTAAACAATACATGGAGATTTCTGTTCTCATTGAAGAAATAAACCGATAATGGAGTGTTTGCCATGCTTGTGCTTAAACAAAGCAACTACTGATAGCTTAAAGTCCAATCCTTGCAAATAAAAGTAATGCACAGATCACCTTTCCATCTACTCAATCAAGATTGTTCTGTTTTTATGCAAATTTCAACTTCTAAATCTTGTAAAGAGAATAGAAATGAGATTCAAAAACTAAAATATATTGAATCAAAAAGAAAGAAATATAAGGTAAAATAAATAGCTTAAAAACTGCAATAATTGTATAGCTAATAAAAAACAATCTAGAAATAAATTTTGCAGTTACATTCGATAAAAGTAATAAAATCTTTGACAAAAAAAAACAAAAAAAAAACAAAAACCCAGAAACAAAACTTAAAGAAAAAAAGGTACTGGAAAATCAAAAAAGAATAACAATCTAATACAAAAATTTTGATTAGTTTACATGCGAAAAAGTTGTACAAAATCTAAATATACAAATAGATCTAAGATTAAAAAAAATGGAGAGATGGGGGAGAGTAGAGGTGGCAAACGGGTCTATCGGTTCGGGTCATTTCGGTTTCGGTTATTTTGGGTCTGATATTTTCGGTTCAGATTCAGTTTCGATTTCGGTTCGGTTCAGTTTTAGTTCAGGTCTATTGTGTTTCGGGTCATTTCGGGTCGGTTGATTTTCGGTTCGGTTAATTTCGGTTCGGTTCAGTTTTAGTTCGGGTCTATTGTGTTTCGGGTCATTTCGGGTCGGTTGATTTTCGGTTCGGTTAATTTCGGTTCGGTTGATTTCGGTTCAATGAGAGATCAGTTGATTTTAATCAAATTTTTAGGTTGGTCAAATTTTTACACCCTATATATGACTTTATAAAGTCAATATATTTGACATTTTAGTGATTTGTGCGGCTGTTCATATTTTATCTTTCTTTATTTCTATTAATCGGGTCCATTCGGTTCAACTAAATTCGGTTAGGTTCGGTTCGGTTTATTTCGGGTTTTGGATCAGATTTCAGGTCAATTTCGGGTTAATTTTCGGTTTCGGGTCTCGAGTCAAGTTTGCCAAGTCTAGGGGAGAGGCAGCAGAAGGGGAAAAAGAAAGAAGAATAAGAGGAGAAAATGAAAGAGATAGTTGCGGCTGAGAAGAAAAAGGAAATATAAAAAACCCTAAACCTTAAATATATATAAGGGTATTTTTGAAATGTTATCTTAAATACCTCGGGTCGAGTCGGAGATTTTTAACTCTAAACCCGACTCCGACCCGACCCGCCCTGGACCCGAAATTTATTTTAAAAAATCTGACCTTATCGAATCGGGTAGGGTCGGAATTTGTTGGATTCGGGAAAAGTTGCCATCCCTAGATTGAATCCAAATTTCTTATGATAAATATATCCGTTTTTTTACTGGGATCACTTGTTGAATTTTTTTTTTACCCTTGTAAAAGATAAAGAACAAATAATTATAGTATATGATTTTAATGAAAACATTGGTAGACTGAACAAAGATAGACGTAATGGTCTTTGAGTCCTTAAATTTATGTAAGTTATGTGAATTCTCTTTGAATATAATACAAGTATATATATTATATATTATTCTATAATGATTATAAAATATAAAATTTCCCTTTTGTTAACATTTACTCTTGAATTTGTTGTGAGATAAAGTTGCATCAATTCAAGAATTACTAGGTAATTCTCTAACTTCAATCTCAATGATATGATAAGAATTTAGAGAAAAGGAGAAGGTACTCTCAAGAGATTGTGGTCTATTTGTGTGTTTGGATTGGCGTTTAGAGGCACAAAATCCCAATTCAATGGGAAAATGTGCCTCGAACGTTGTGCCCACATATTTGGATTAAAAATCTAAAATCAATTTTGAACTCCAAATGTGATTTAGTGAAAAACAAGGTAGAAGTAGCTTTGCGTTTCATCGTGATTTTTACACTATATTTTTATACAATCGTGATTTTTAAGAAAAAAACTCTCAAACATAAATGTGAAGGTTACTTTAAAATCAATTATACACAAAATCAATTTTATAAAATCAGGATGATCCAAAATCAATTCTACCACCGTAAAATCAATTAGTATGCTTATATTTGAATGGTAAAAGTGATTATCCTTAGAAACAAGCAAAGCAGCATAGTTTAGTATATGAATAGGTTTTATGTTGCAGGTAGCTTGGTTGGTAGGATTCCATGTTTGTAATGCAAATAAAAGAATAAAGAGAAATGCTTTTAATTGAATTGCCTTTCTTCTCAAGAAATTCTTTACTTGTTTGAACTATCAACTTGATTCTCTCGTAACAGACATGTTGATTGCTTATTGTATTTAAGGAATGGTTGGTTTGAACATCACATGTATCTACTTGTCATTCATTACTCACAATTCACAAAACACACAAATAATGGAGATTGAGAAGAATAAGAGACAGATTGAGCATGAGGAGCATCCCCTGGTGTTTGTGGAAGAGCAAAGCAATGGAGGTGACTGCTACGGCTGTGGGGAATTGCTTTCAGCTCCCTCCTTCAGCTGTGCACTCTGCAATTATCACCTTCATCAGCAATGTCCGGAGGCACCCCTTCAAATTCCCAATCACCTGATTCTGATGATGTATATGCTTGTGCATTATGCAAGGAAAAACGTAACATCTTCTTTTATGAATGTAATGATTGTTACTTTTCCCTTGACATCCATTGAGCTTCATTGAAAATCCCATGCCCATGGCCATGGATGAACTCGACTGCACCTGGTGTCATCAACCCTTGCTCGATGGTGCTTTCTATTTCTGTTTTGAATGCCCATCCTTTGTTTTCCATAACAAATGCATTGATCACTTACCCCCTCAAATCCATCATCACCCTTCCCATCGCCTACACCCTCTTCTTCTCCACTCTAAAATGAATCGCCTTTTCTGCAACCTATGCCAGAACCAACATTCTGGTTACTTTTATTCTTGCTCTCCTTGCTATTTTAACATCAACATTGAATGTGCTTGGCCGAGGCCTGTGAGAATGGCGACATGGTTGCCGGAATAGTTATTGACGCTGGTTTGTGAGTGAAGGGAGATGAACGGGAAAAGATGGATTTAGGAGATTAGAAACTTAGAGAAAATAACTCTTGGAAATATTATTGAGAATGATAGGTAATCCTTATTTTCAGCCCATTACAATATAGAGTATTTAAAGCCCAACGTCTAACAACTTAATAACAAACTTAAACTAACTAATAACAGCTCATCTTTAACAAGGCCCATTGTTGAAGATGAAAGGCACCATCAGCACACATTCACCTTATTTTGGAGACCAGAATCATTCATTTGCGATGCATGTGACACTGAGGGAAAATATATTTCTTATATATGCTCCACATGTTGTGTTATCGTCCATAAACACTGCACAAAACTCCCACGTATTATCAAATTTTCACGACATCCTCACTGTCTGTTTCGCAAATATTTTCTTGAAAAACAAGAGCTTACAAGGCAGGATTGCAAGGTCTGTTTCCAACAAGTGAGGGAGTTAGTCTTGTGTGAAGCCAGGTTGCAATTACGTTGTGCATGTGAATTGTGCCTTAGAGGATGAAAGATTGTACGAGGTAATTGAGCAAGAATGCCGATGTGAGGAGCTTGATGCAGCCACGCAGTCTTCCATCACTCGTGTTATTGAGAAGAATGAAGATGGGGAAGCCACAAAGATGGAACATTTCGGCCATCAAGGTCATTGCTTGGTGTTGGCAGACAAGATGGAGGAGGAAACTGATAGAAACTGTGATGGCTGCATGCTGCCTGTCTCAACTGATATGTTGTACTATTGTTCAGAATCAGAATGTCGTTTGTGCTGAGTTGCCGAGAATCAACCAACATTGGTTTCGTCAATCTAATGCCACCCTCCAGTCCGCAGACATCCTGAGATGTGACTTGTGCAGAAGAGAGTGTAGTGGCTTCTTCTACGAGATTGGAGGATGGTTCTATGTTTGCTTAAGGTGTGCTAAAGTTGGTGATATCATTGAAAGTGAAGGACGCCAACACTTGATCTTTTTTTATTTCAAATGCAATGAGCAGCCATGTAATGGTTGTGGCACTGCTAGTGGTAGCTATGGTGCATTCAGATGTGGAAATTGCAGTACTTTTTCTCTGGATTTTGGATGCTTAACGCTACCACAATCAACTCTTCACAAATGTGATCAACACATGCTCTACCTTACTTATCGTGATGATAATAACTACAAAGAGCATAATTATTGTGATATTTGTGAAGGAGAAAGGGATCGGAGCCTTTGGTATTATCATTGTTCAATCTGTGCACATCCCGATTGTGCTCTTGGTCGATTTCCATTTCTCAGGGATGGGACCAGTTTGACCGGTTATTACGGACTTTCACATTCACAGGATCTCTTATATTTTAAGAAGACCGAGGGCTACCCTGAATGCTCTCATTGTGGTAAGCTTTGCCTAGAAGAAATTCTCATATGTGCACAGCCTACATGCAACTTTATTATCCACTTCAAATGTTGCTGGAAATAGTAATCCAAACATTTCTGCTAAGCTCCTTAAATAATTCATTATTCACTTTAATCATCAATGTTGTTGATTTTCATGACTTAAGTTTTCATCAATTTTAGCTATGTGTTTGGGTTGAGTACTTCACACTTCCCATGAAGATACTCCAACTCCAATTTCAGTGAGCTGTCTATGATTTAATGTCTTGTTATTCTAAGTGTTGCTTCATTAATGAGTTTGTACCATTTGATTTCAGTGTGACTATGAATTTGTTTGGGTTTGTAAGAATTGATTTTAATGTTATTTTGATTTTTTTTTTGTAAGATTGTATTTGAGTTTATGATTTGTCTATAGTTTATTTGGATTTGTAAGATTCCATTTCAATATTACTTTGTGTTTGAATTCTAAAGAAAATATCTCATGAACTAGCTGCGGAAATGAAAAATTTTCAGGGGCGCTTTATTTTTTTTCACCTCATTGTATTGATTATAAATATTTAAATTGTTTATACAATGCGAATGAATTTAATTATTCTCGAGAGTATTGTTTTATATCGAACCGAACGTGAATCGAAAGTTCATTGAACCGTTCGACAAGAAGTTGTTTATGTTCATTTATTTATTAAATGATTAGACATGAACAAAAGGTTCATTCTTTCGTAAACGTTCGTTTAAATTTTGGGTAAACTATACTAATGACCACCGAACTATGGGGTTGGTGTCGAATTGACCACTATATTTTCAATTGTGTTAAATATACCACACAACTATTTAATTGGTTCCAATGTAGCCACCTACCGTTAAAAAAACGAAAAAGTTAACGGGACTGTTAAAATAATTGGTATAATTACACATTTAGTCCTCTTTATTTATACAATCATTCAATTTAGTTCTAATTTTAATTTAATAAGAAAAATAAAATTGTAAAATATGGCCATAAGGGGAATTGAACCTAGGTCATTTACAAAAGAAGGCAATGCTCTTGCCACTGGGATAAGTATGTTTCTGGTATATGAAATATCAAATATAATATATGTGGTATATTACAAACACGAGCGAAGCAGAGATTTTTTTCTTTTCTTTCAACTATGGCTAAGCATGTTTCTGGTATAAAAAATAAAATTCTTTTACCTCGTCTCTGACTCTGAGAATGCAAATTAAAACAGTGAATTGTCTATTTTTTTCCTGAGCATCACCATACTGAACCCTTAAGCTTCATTAGCACGAGCAATAGAGACATCTGAAAGTGCTATAGGCTATAGTTGCTGCATCAGCCTTTGATTTGTCTTCTTCTGGTTTGAGTCTTTACATACGCACATTCAAAATATAACTACGGAGTTCTATGACTCTATAAGATAGCCTTACTATGTTTATATGTTTTTCGGTTGTTGCATGCAAATGATATATCGTATTTGATATTTTAGCCCTCCATATCTAAAGCTTCTTCTTGATAAAGAAAATATATCTAAAGCTTTTCAGTTTATTTTCATTAAAAACACAAGCAAAATAGTCCTTTGCCCATGAAATACAACTTCAGTCTCTTAGGATGGAAACTAACTTTATTACACAAAGCCTATAACAGGGTGAATTGTTTTATTAGGACATGAGGGTATTAACAAGGATAGAAGACTAACACATTCCTATTGCTTAAATCAATCATATCTTGACCAAAAGCTTCACACAATCTGGCTCCTTCAACAGCTCAAATGCTTTGTTTATGTCTTCTAGCTTAACTTCATGTGTCAAGAGTTCATCAAGATGGATTTCTTGTGGGAGAAAAAAATGCATTACTACAGAAAACTCCTTTCACACATAAAACTATGTTATCCGGACATCGAGTGAAAAAAATGAAAAATCCAGATAACATATTTTATGTATGAATCCAAATAACAAGATACTGCAATATCTGGAAAATGTTTCCTTGTATAAATGTTAAAAAGATCTGGGGTCCTGAAATCTGAAGAAAAAAAATAGTTGATATAAAAAATGATATACCTTATTCCTACATTTTTCAAGCAGAACAGGAAGATCAGATGTTTTTAGGCCTCCAAAATCACACCCCTCTATGCTCCTTCCACAAAGAAGGGGGAGCAGATTTATCTGCAGGCTTGAGTTATTTCCTACACTTATCAAAATGGTTGTTCCCTTTCCCTGTCCACCAGTGAAACCAGACGGTGCCATCAAAATCTTTCTAGCAGAGCTGTATCAAATAAAAGAATCAAGCTGCTTTCAAAATCTTGATTTTATTTTTATACTCCGACTGAAATTCCTTGTTGATGTCTTAATTTTGTACAGGTAAATATGTTTCCTGAAACAATTTTGTAGACTAATTAGAATTTATTTGAATAATTTCTACTTTAATATTTTTGTCTGTGCCAGGAAATACCTCTATCATCATTTCTTACGCTATTATTTCTTTATCATCATGTCCAGACTTTCAGAAGTTGTTTTGTTATTTGCAGCAATGCCTTGGAGAAGCTCTTTTACCCTGTCTTGGTTGATGTTTCCAACATTCAGTTGTCTCAGCCCACCCTGGCCACCCAAGATCTCTATATCGTGAGTCATATTGAACATTTACTGTATTTGCTGCATCGTAATAATCAGAAACATGCTTAGCCATAGTTGAATGAAAAGAAAAAAATCTCTCATTCGCTCGTGTTTGTAATATACCACATATATTATATTTGGTATTTCATATACTAGAAACATATTTAGTCCAGTGGCAAGAGCATTGCCTTCTTTCCTAAATGACTCAAGTTCAATTCCCCTTGTGGTTATATTTTACAATTTTATTTTTCTTATTAGATTAAAATTAGAACTAAATTGAATGATTGTATAAATAAAGGGGACTAAATGTGTAATTATACCAGTTATTTTAACAGTCCCGTTAACTTTTTCGTTTTTTTTAACGGCAGGTGGCTACATTGGAACCAATTAAATAGTTGTGTGGTATATTTAACACAATTGAAAATATAGTGGTCAATTTGACACCAACTCCATAGTTCGGTGGTCATTAGTATAGTTTACCCTTAAATTTATTCACATATGTCCATTTAATTTTTTTTTTTATTTTTCATAAAAAAATATTATATTTTAAAAAAAGTTTAAAAACATATATTAAAAATATGAAATAAAAAGGAAAAAAAATTAAACAATACTCAATGTACATGACTTTAGGCTTCTTAAGGAAAAAAATTAAACAATACTCAATGTTCGCTTATTATTTAACGAACAAACATGAACGAACACGGAAAAACTACATTCTTTAACAGACGAATACAAACAAAATATGTTTGTTTAGTTGTTCGTATTCGTTCGTTTGTTCAGTTAAAATAAAACAAATGAACGAACATGAATATACATACGTTCGTGTTCGATTGCTTTGTTTACATGTCTAAAATCTTGTACATATTTGACCCATTCAGCAACGCTAAACCAACGCCCGATTCCATGAAAATCCGTTTGGGAAGCATAAGCTAGAAAATGGTGCGGCCGGAAAACTAGCATTTTAGGCACAAAATCCCCCAAAAACAGAGGCAACGCGGCTTCTTTAGAGGTGTTCAGCAGGACTTCAGCATGTGGTGATGAAACAAACGGCTAGCTAAACGGGCCTTTACTCTGTCTTAAAAAGTGGTAAGGATCTCTTTGCGGTTCCTTTTTGGTCAAGATGGTTTGGTGTGGAAGATACGAAGTGTTTTTAGGATAAAAATCTATTACCATTTTTGTGTCCCAACAATAAAATATTAAATTTTAAGTTCTAACCTAAATTTTAAATCTTAAATCCTAAATTTTACTTAATTTTGAATATTTTTAGTTGGGTGGTCAAAACAGGTCGCGAACCCATAATTAGGTGGTCACTGGAGTAGTTTACCCTAACTTTAATCTTAAATCTAATTTTTTTAATGATTGAATATAAATAGACACTAAAAAAATATAGGCAATTTCTATTTTTTTTTAGCAATGGTGAGAGTTTATCCGTGATTTAGATATTTTAATTATTATTCGTAATAGATTAAAATTACTGAACATGATGATTCGGAACCGAACCGATAATGAACCGATTTTTAGTTGAACCGAAATGGACCCGAACCAAAGACAACCCGAAGAAAATAAAAGATATTAATAGAAATAAAGAAAGATGAGATATGAATAACCACACAACTCACCAAAAAAAAAATGACTTTATAAAGCCATATAAATGGTGTAAAAAATTGACTAACCTAAAAACTTGATGAAAACCGACAGATCTTCCGTTGACTCGAAATAGACCTGAACCGAACTAAACCGAAAATTAACCAACACGAAATGACCCGAAGTACAATAAAACTCAACTGAACCGAACCGAATGACATCATACCCGAAATAACTGAAATCGAAATAAATCGAACTGAACTCGAACCAATTGTCCTGTTTGCTACCTCTTCTATTAATGAATTTGGATTTGAATATTTGAATTAATTGCCCACTTTGCATTTAATTCTTTTATCCTTTTACTCAAGATACATGGTCGTAATCATATCATTATTTGAATCCATAGTACCTGCATTTCTGTCTGTTTCCTTTTATTTTTTTAATAGTCTTAGGAATGTACATAAAAAAATAGTCTTAGGAATGAAAAAAAAATTACCTGATTCTGTCAAGATTTATGTTCATATTTTTTTTTAATTTTTTAATTATATATACATATTTTACAAATAAAATTAATTAAATTAGAATCTTCTAAAATGAATATTTTCCTCTTTTATGCTGAGAACACTCATTAAGTTCCCTCTTTTATCTATTTGTATTTTTGTTTTATACTTTCAACAAAACACCAGCCATATTGTTAGATCAATATCTTTGATAGTTGTATTTCATTTTTACTTCGTTTCCTTCGTTGTTTATTATCTAAATATAACCACACTTAATTTCATTAAGTTTTCACTTATAACAACTAACCAGTGTTGGGTGTAATAGCAAGGCTGCCAAGACACATTACACACTCTCAGGGCCGTTTCGGAGATTTTCGGGGCCCTGAGCGAAAATTAGAAAATTGACCTCTATATAACAAAAGCATATCTTATTAGTTTGAACAATCAAATTAATATTTTTTAAGACTTAATTACAAAATAAGTGTCCAAACTATACACGTTTTTTTTTTATTTAGGTGCCTAAAGTTTATTCTATTATCATTTTGAGGTATCGATCATTATTTTTTATATAAAAAATGAAACTTTAGACATCTAAAAAAACGACATAATTTGAGCACTATTTTTTTAAAAAAAATAGACACCTAAAAAAAACAGCATAATTTGAGCACTTGTTTTTAATTTTTTAACGGTCGTTATCTAGAAATGGCGACAGAGTAAACTTCAGACACTTATTTTGACCCAAAAACATTTTAATGTCTAAAAATAAAAATAAAAATATAGTTTGTACACTTATTTTGTAGTTAAGCCTTTCTTTAATAAATTATAAAAACATGATTAATTTTTTATCAAACACATTATTTTTATTGTTAGATTAATTAATTTATTTATCTAAGAAAAAAATTAATTTTTACCATTAAATTAATTATTTAATTAATTAAAAATATAAAAAAATTAAAATTTAGGGACCCTAGGCTGGTTGGGGGCCCTGAGCGGTCGCTCGGGTGCTCCCCCTCACAGCCGGCCCTGCACACTCTAAAAGGATACCTTACCATTCAATTCAAGCCACTCTTGTTTTGTTTGTACCTACTTGCTAGGATTAATGTTGAAATGCTTTCCTTTTTAATTAATCATCGGTATGAAAAAGATGTTCCAAGGTTACATGATTCGAATTCTTTTTTTTTTATGTTGAGTTGAGTTAGATATGAATATAAACATGAAAGGAACAATTCTTTTAATAAAGAAAGTGGTTTATTCTTGTAGAAATGTTTTAGTATATCAACTTTTCCATGGTTTCGAAAATATATAATGAGTTATATTTTGATACATAAATTTGTGTAAAAAAATATTATAAAATATCTTCTTTAAAATCTAGAATATAAATTCCTAAACCTAAAATTCTAAACTCTAAATCATGACTTCTAAATCCTAAACCTTCAAATTACACAGCTTTAGTGTATCAAAGTTTTTTTTTATGTGTGTGCGTGTGTTAGGATCCACTTACACTAAAACTCAATTTGTTTTACACTAATTCATGGTCATTGGATAGGTGAAATGAATGAATGAGACTAAACACTCCTCCCTTTTTTTCCCTTAAAAATCTCCTTATTTTCAACTTTTAATCTTATTCATCTATTTCAGTCATCCAACGCCCATGAATTAATGTAAAAGTAAGTGAATTTTACATGAATAAGTGAAATGGATGGATAATATTAAAAATTGAAAATAAAAATATTTTTAAGGAAAAGAAAAAAGAAGAAGAAAAAAAGTGCTCAAGCACATTCATCCATTCTACTCATCCATATGTAGTTATATGGACCGACAATCCATTGCATGTTTGGAGTTTATGTACATTCCAAAATTTATGTAAACAATGGCAGATCCAAGTATACTTTACGTTTGACAATTGAACATTTTAATTTTTATATATTTAACTTTAATTTTTGTGAATTAGTACTTAAATTTTTAAACTTTATAAATTGTGTTCACTTAAAATTTTAAATTTTTTATTTGTTTACCTTTAAAAATACTTTTAAATCTGCCATTGGTATCAACACCTTCATTAAAGGGAATGTCCAAATCGCCATTTACCCTATACGATGAATAGGAAAAAAAACTATTTATATAAAATTCTGTTATAAAAAATAATGTTGATGGTGCACTAGGAGCCGCCATTAGAGTTGTGAAAGGAATGTCTACTGGGAGAGCAATGGTTAAGTTTTCTCTAAAATTTTCTTTAAAGTTTTCCTTTCCATTTCATCAAAACTTTTTAATTTCTGAGGATCATTTTGATGTTAGAACTGGATTTCTTCACAATGGAAGTTGCACGAATCAATTGCGAGATGGGTGCAATAGATTTCAACAACAATGGACGCATACAATCAAAGTTATAGATTATGACGATTTCTTCAAGACTTGTGTTCTTGAAGTTCATGGGGTTTTCAACTTCTTTGGACTGGATTTTAGTTGTTTTTGTATGGAAGAAGACGGATCTGCAACATTGGTGATGTTTCATCATATTTCCGATCATGTTTTTTCATTCGTTTCAAAGATCGGAGGAAGTTACTTTGGTAACCGCCCGATGGAGGTAGTTATGTTCTTTGAAAGGGAAGCAATTTTCCAGGTTTTATCCTCCCGAAAACTTATTCTTGCATGGATGCAAGTTTTTTCTCATGATCAACATGTTACTACGGGGAAAATTCATCACTTTGGTGATGGAAATTCTATCTATGATCATGGATGACGGTTTTTGGAAGTTACATGGCGGTTATGTTCTTCAAGTTCTTCATACTTCGTGTGGCAACGAACACGTCTTCTTAGAATTCTGTATATTTTAACTATGGAAATTAAGGACGAATCACAGTTGATTCATGAGATTTCCTACTTAAAATTCCAGAATTTTCATACATGCTTCGTGATGCAATGTTCACGTCTACTTGGAAAATTTTCTTCAAAATCCTTAACAATTGAGGACTGTTCTTGGATGAACAAGGAGATTGTTAGTGATTTGGATTATTTTTCCAGATTTTTCATTGTGGATTTGATCCAATTTGATTATGATTCCCTGAAGTTTGGTGTTGCTACAGTTTCTCCTCCGTTGGATCAACAATTTGTTCGAGGGATGATGGGTGGTCGTTGGATGAGTTGGTTCAACGGTTGAAAGATTGCAAACTGCACCCGCTAGCTCCTACGTGTGCATGGACAGTTGAAACTCGGTTGCACCGAGATGCAAGCACCATGGTATGGTTCGGACGGGTGCAAGACATGGCTCTAGTGGGATTCGACCCTAGGTCTTGGACTGACGGTTTACAACGGTTGAACAGTTATTTCCTGGACCCTATAGAACCCTTGGGTGCGCGGACAAATTGCACTCGGTTGAACCGAGATGCTAGCACCAAGGCGTGGTTCGGCTGGGTGCTTGATAACATGGCCCTTGTAGGTTTTGATCCTACATCACTTTGTATGGATGGTGACTCTATAGCAGTTGTTATGAATTTGGTTCTGGTGGGATTCGATCTCGTGTATTGGTGTTCAACATGGGAAAGCTCTAAGGCTACATTGATGGCCACCATTAGTTTCGATAACGGGACCTTATTAGTGTTTCAAGGGAGTCTACATGTATGCTCGTTGGTTTTGATGGGTTTCGATCTCGGATCTTTTGTCTTGATCCGTGTCATAGGTCCTTCATTGCCGTTAGATTTGATGGTTAAATTACAAGAGGATACTCTTAACCGTTGGATATATGGTTATCAGCTATTGTGTTTTCTCCTCTTATTTTACCGTGGGAATTTTTGTATGATAAGCAGCTCTACATATCTAACTACCTTATCACAAGGTTGGTTTCTCTATGTCCGGCATGTTCTTCAACTTAATGTTAGTGGGCAGTTTCCACTAACACACATTCATGTAACTTATTGGCCGGCTATCCTTGGCTATATAAAGGAGGAATCATTTTCATTTGGTTCTTTTTACTTCACTGTTTTTTCTCTCAAAGTTTGCGATTTTCTCCCTTCTCCAATGGCTGCAAATTTGCATGCGATGATGGCTAACCTCCGATTTACCGACAAGGAGAAAGCTGCCCTTCTTGAAAGTGCCTCGTCCGATGAAGTTTCGATGGCAGCGGATGTGAAGTTCGGTTTGGTTGGTAAGGTGATCACACCCCGTTTGATTAATAATAACACATTCATCCGTGTGTTTTCTAGTATTATGGCATATGAGAACGTGGAAATCATGGCTCTAAAGCCGGGGATATTTCTTTTCAAAGTCCCCACCGAGTTGAACCTTGAAAGCCTACTCAGGCGTGGACCTTGGTTGTTCGATGGTGAGCCTATTGCTATGACGTTGTTCCGGCCATCACTATCCCTTGATGAATACCGGTTCGACACCATGACTTGGTGGATCCGGGTTTATGGATTGCCGTTGGACAAGATGACTATGTCCATGGCAAGCAAAATAGGTGCATGTTTTGGTGAGCTTGATCATGTGGATTGCCGACAAATCAATGGAAACTTGGGGGAGTACTTCCGAGTTAAGGTCGAGTTGAACATTACTCAACCTCTCTTACGGATGGTGATGTTGCCTAATGGAGAGGATGGTCCGAGAATTTGCCCGATTCAATACGAGAAGTTACAGAATTTTTTTTACTTTTGTGGTGTCCTTGGACACGAGGTGGAGCTTAGTCCTCAAGAAGTTCCAAAGAATGAGGCTCTTCCGTATGGGCCATGGTTATGTGTCCCCGTTGAGACTAGGATGCCGAGACAACGAGCAAGGAGGGGAATTGTTGCTGCCCGAGAGCTTGAGGTGCAGCCTCGTGTTCCTAATGCCCCAACCTTACCGGCACCGTCCGATGTACCATCCTCGAGCACGGCTGCTCCATCTTTTCCCGTGCAAGAGGTGGTGAATGCTCCTTTACCGGCTGCTATTGAAGAAGAGGGGCTGACCGTGGGTGAGTTGGATGCTCTTGATATTGATTTACTCGTCTTGGGTGATGATCTAGTGAAGACAGCCGAGATTATTTTCGAGCTACTCTCGGATGATGTGGTTCCATTGGTCGAGGAGGAGGTTGTGGCTCCCCCTATTGTGATCGAGACTGTTGAGAAAGTGAGTGATGGCAAGGCCCTTCCAGCCGAGCCAAGTGCAACCGTGGGCAAGCCGACAATGGCCAAAGAGATCCCGTACGATGCAGCAAGGCACAAGGCTGCTCGACAAGTTGATGTGCGTGCGGATGAAGGGGCAGCTAAGACCAAGGCCAAAGCCCCCACGGACCGTGGTGATCGTGGGAAATCGAAGGTGGGATCGACCGAGAGTCTCGACAAGGTTACTGCAAAATCCTTAGCCGAGGACAACATCCCGATTGGGCAAATCATGCGCAACCGGGATGGCACCAGCAAGAAGGGATCCTATGATTCCTTGGTGACCGAGAGGGTGGCTAGTGACAAGCCCGTGCATGGTGACAATGCACCCGATGGTGCCGGCCAGCGCACCCCAGGTACCTTCCGACGCAAATCACTACCGGGCCGAGTTGAGCCTAAATCTACCATAGTGGCTGAGATGGCAGCCGATGAGGTGAGCCATGGTGCGGTTCGTGACCGAGAGGATCCCAGCCGCAAGGCCAAGCGCAAGGACCATTCGAAGCACCGTCCCTCCTCTCATGCGAAGCGCTCCCGCTCGGGTGCTGATTTGATGACTTCTACTTCAGACATTACTATTTCTACCACTAATTCGGCGGAGGCTGTTGGACAGCCCCGCCCGGCACATTGAAGGCTTTAATTTAGAATTGTCAAGGGCTTGGGAACCCTTCGACAATTCGTGCGCTTGAGCGCTTTGTGGAAATTCAAGCTCCCGACTTTATCTTTTTATGTAAAACAAGAATGAAAAAATCCCGCGTTGATCATGCTAGGCGGGTATTAGGATTTGAAGGTTTTATTTCCGTTGATGTTGGTCAAGCTTGTACTGGTTTGGCTTTGTTATGGTCTAATAATATTCAGTGTGTGCTTTCTTCTTTTTCGAAGCTTCATATCGATGTATCTATCACTTGTAGTGGTTCTACATTCCGATTCACCGGTTTTCATGGTTTTTGCACCAACAAATCACAAACATTGAATCTTATATCTTGTTTGCATGCTTCCTCGGATATGCCTTGGCTTCTCGGAGGGGACTTTAATGAGATCCTCTTTGATAATGAGAAGCAAGGTGGTCGAAGACGCCCTAGAGGTGAAATTCAGCAATTTAGGGACGTTCTCGATGCATCTAACTTATTTGATATTCAACCGGCACGAGGTTGGTTCACTTGGCATAAAACAAGTGCATATGTTATGTGTGAGAGAATAGACAATTTTGTTGTATCTTCTGTATGGATGGAACAGTATGGGAACCATCGAGTTATCACTGAATTCACGGATGCTTCTGATCATTGCTTCTTGATTATTGACACTGATTCGGTTGTACATTCTCCTGCGAATAATCATAGTAGTTATTATTTCAAGTTCGATGCTTGTTGGGCATCAGAAGATGCTTGCCATGAGCAAGTTCTTCGCGGATGGGTGGGTCCTAACGGATCTACCCTTTCTAAAATTAAACAGGTTGGATGTGCTCTTGATTCATGGCAGCAAGATAGACGACAACAATCCCAGGGCCGAATTAAAGCCCTCCGGAAACATATTGCAGAATTGCTTGCCCATGCCACTGATGATGCTGATTTGACATCCTTATCTAATGCAAAAGCCGAATTGAAGGCCTTGTTAGATAAGGAAGAGGCATATTGGTTACAACGGTCACATGTACAATGGTTACGTGATGGTGATCGTAACACTAAATTCATCCACGCCCGTGCTTCTGGGCAGAAAAAAAAAAGAATTTTGTACGTGGTCTTACAGGTGATGATGGCCAATGGTACGACCGAAGGCCGGACATGCTTGGCATAGCTGAGGATTACTTTCATACTCTATATCGGTCAGACAGATGTACTCCGTCGTCGGAGATCCTCAGTTGTATAGCGCCACACTATCACATCATCTATGAATGATGTTCTTCTTGCTCCTTTCACTAAGGAGGAGGTCCACCAGGCAATCATGCAGATTCACCCATCCAAGGCACCGGGAATAGATGGTTTGCCATCTAGTTTTTACAGGAAATATTGGGACATCGTTGGTGATGATGTTCTCAATATATGCCTTGATATTCTATATGACAGAGTTAGTATGACTGATGTTAACAAGACTGTCCTTGTCCTGATTCCGAAGGTAGATGATCCGGCATACATGCGGCAATTTCGCCCGATTAGCTTATGTGCCGTTGTGTACAAAGTCGTCTCTAAAGTTCTTGTCAACCGATTGAGACCGCTGATGCCGATTTGCATTGATGAAGAGCAAGCTGCATTTTTTCCGGGACGTCACATCTTGGACAACATTCTTATTGCACATAAAATATTTCATTATATGCAATCATCGAAAAATGGCCCTAACAAAGGTGCTGCATTGAAATTGGACATAGAGAAGGCCTACGACCGCGTTGAGTGGTCTTTCTTAGAAGCTGTGATGCTCCGTCTTGGGTTTGCCCCTCAGTGGGTGTCTATTATTATGAGATGCATTACAACGGTTTCTTATCAGGTCCGGTTAAACGGGGTTCTCTCAGAGGTTATAGTACCTAGCCGAGGCATTCGTCAGGGTGATCCACTATCACCATTCATGTTCCTATTCTGTACACAAGGTTTATCTGCTCTCCTACATCATGCCAAGCAACAGGGTACAATTAGAGGCATACGAACAAGTGTGTGTGGTCCGAGTATCACTCATTTATTATATGCCGATGATAGTTTGCTCTTTGTTAAAAATTCAGTGCAGGAAATTGTTCGAGTCAAGGAAATCCTTGATATTTATTCAGAGTCTCCTGGGCAGAAAATTAATTACTCAAAGTCCATGATCTATTTCAGTCCTTCCACTACTCAGCAAAGTAGAGACAGATTTTAGGAGGCTTTCCCTATTACTGAAGTTGAAGATCCGGGTCATTATCTTGGGATGCCTCTTATTATTGGCAAAAACAAGTCAGTGAAGTTGGGCTTTCTGCTGGATAGAGTGGCGAAGCGTGTGCGAGGATGGACGAAGAACCTCCTATCCTATGGTGGGAGGGAGGTATTTCTTAAAGTTGTTGCTCAAGCTTTGCCGACATATGTGATGACATGCTATTTATTACCTAACTGTCTGATCACTCAAATAGTTAGCGTTATGCGAAACTATTGGTGGTCGGGTAGGATGACGGGACGAGGATGGCCAATGATAGCTTGGCAGAAGTTGTGCACACCAAAGAGAGTTGGTGGTTTGGCTTTTCGTGACTTACATCAGTTTAACATTGCTTTAATGGGTAAACATGTTTGGAGACTGTTGACTGATCCTGAGTGCCTGGTATCTCGTGTCCTCTCTTGCAAATATTTTGCAGGAAAATCTGTTCTTGATGCGAGACTAGGTGATAAGCCATCTTATGCTTGGAGATCTATATTCACTGCACTACAGAAGCTTCGAGAGGGATTCTTTTGGCAGGTTGGCATGGATAATTTTGTTCCTATTTTCGCTGCACCCTGGGGTGGTTCACATAGAGTTGCTTTATCTGATACATATGTGGACAGTACGACAACCCCTATCACATGTGGGGAATTCATGATACCATCTTTTAACGGATGGGATGCATCTAAAGTGAGACAAGTTTTTAGCGCAGAGGATGCATCTGAGATATTAGCATGTCCTGTTGCTAATAGATCGGGTGATATATTTGTTTGGGGTAATCACTCTAGTGGTACATACTCCACTAGATCAGGGTATGCTTGGCTTATGAAGGAGTTTCATGGACTGGACGTTCTATCAAAGCTTTGGCACAAATTGTCAAGGCTTAAAGTGTTGCCGAAGATCCGAATCTTCATTTGGAGGGTAGCTCATGAGGCGCTACCGGTCTATGGTCGCATCGGTGTTCTTAGCTCTCCGGATGGCATTTGTCCTCTTTGCCAGTCTGATATTGAGACAGTTCTTCATGCCTTACGTGATTGTTCTATGACTAAGGAGGTGTTGCATTTGTTTACCCTCCCTGGTCGGATTATTGTGGATAGGTCTCAGACTTCTCTTGATTGGCTAGAACATTGTGAGGCGATCCTTCCTGCAGACAAATTCTCAGAGTTTGTCGTGTTGCTTTGGAACATATGAAACAGGAGGAATACTCTTGTTCATGATCGGAAATTACAGTCGACTTTCCTTATAGCTGAAAATGCGCGTCATTTGCATCAAGAGTTTAATGGTGCAACCATTACGGCTCTACCTTCTGGTGTTCCTAGTCGGCCTACATAATCGAAATGGGTGAAACCTCCGTCATGTATGATTTCACTCACTGTTGATGGTATGTTCCAAGTGCATTCAAGGTCGGGAGCATTTGGATTCCTTGCTCGTGATCATCATGGATTGGTCCTTGCTGGATGTGCACGTATGCTACCGAGGGCAGATTCAGCCGAGATGGTGGAGAGTCATGTTTTTTATGCGGCCATACTATTTGTTGTTGATCAAGGATGGATGAATGTACGCATCGAGGGTGGCGCAGCTAATGTGGTGAACTAGTTGGTGAGCCTAGATGTTGGTAGATCCTTGCTAGCACAGAGCCTGGTCAAAGCTAGAGAGACATTGCGAGCCAACCCCAGCTTAAGGTCGCGTTCATTCCCCGATCGGCAAATGAAGCAGTGCACACCTTAGCTCAGTGGGCATTCAATGATCATCGATGTATTTATTTTTATGACAAATGTCCATCTTGTATTGAAAACATTGTAATTATTGACGCTATTAATGGATGACAGGGTGGTGGGTACTCTTTTCCTCCTTAGGATTTAGAAGAGGTTTTTAACGAGGCCTACTTACTCTTTTCTTTCAAAAAAAAAGAGTTGTGAAAGGAGACATCATGGCTTGGTTGCCTGATCCAGAAATTGAGGAGTCTTATGGTTTTATGGCAGGCATTGAACTTACCATTAAGAAAGGATGGCCATTTGTGATTATAGAGGGTGATGTTGTTGTTAATAAGTTGAATAATCCACAAACAGATTTATTTTTTACTCGATCCCTGTCTTTAAGAAGTTTAATAGAATTTATTCTTAACAGCTGTAGTTAGTTAGGTTTTTTGTTTAAGTTTCTTGATTAGTATTTAATCATGTAATTAATTAGTTTTAGAGACACATTGTAAAAACGCAACGTTTTGAGTTTTAATTAAATAAACGCGTAATGTTTCTTTTCCTCTTCCAAGAACCGATCCCCATTCCCAAATTCTGAAACTTTTCTCAACCTTAAATCTTCATAGCTTAACATGGTATCAGTTGATTCTTCCGATTTGCGTTCGTCTGCTTCTCGTTTTCGTTCTATTGATCCTTCCGATGAGTTTTATATACACCCAAATGGGAACCCGGCGCTTGTCCTCACATCTATCTTACTCACGGGAAGTAACTACCATTCTTGGGCGAGGTCGATGCACATGTCCTTAATTTCCAAGAACAAGTTCGAGTTTGTTAATGGAATAATCAATGAACCTCACGAAGATGATGTTAGTTATTCCGCATGGGTTAAGTGCAATAACTTTGTTATGTCATGGCTTCAACGCGCACTCAGTCCAGAAATTGCTTAGACTGTCTTTTGGTTCGACAGAGCTTATGATCTTTGGACAGATTTACATGATCGTTTCAGTCAAGGCGACTTGATTAGGGTTTCTGATCTTCAGCAAGAGTTCTTTTCTTTGAATCAAGGTATTAATTCTGTTACTACCTTTTATACTCAATTTAAGATGATTTGGGATGAGTTGTGTAATCTGAGACCTCTGTTATCTTGTTCTTGTTCTGCTATAAAATTTTAAAAACAAGACTTTGCTCTTCGTTTTCTTCGAGGTCTAAATGAGTCCTTTGTAGTCCCTAAATCTCATATTTTAATGATAAAATCTTTCCCTGAAATTCATGAATTTTTTTTCATAGTAATTCAGCATGAAAAATCTATCTCTATTGTTTTTTGTGATTCTAATGTCTTGACTGTTGATAAAAGTTCTATAAAGAGGAATAATTCTAGTGTTCATAGATTTTTAAAAAAAAAGTTAGTTTTCCTAATGATGGTAACTGTAGGCCTTTGTGTACCTTCTGTAGTCTTTATGGTCATTCTGTTGAGAAGTGTTACATGAAACATGAATATCTTCTGGTAATGTTTCAAATTGCAATGTTTGTCATTTGGCAAAACATAAGAGATTGCCATTTTCTGTTAGCATGTCTAATTCTGTTTCCATCTTTGATATTATCCATATAAATGTATGGGGACGTTTTCCAATAAAGAATTTGTATGGTCGCTATTTCTTGACCATTGTTGATGATAAGAGTAGATTTTTTTGGATTTTTCCTATGATTATTAAGTCTGAGGTTCGCAATTTGATTTCTACCTTTTATAATTTTGTTGAAACTCAATTTTCCAAGAAAATTAAACGCATACGGACTGATAATGCAAAAGAATTTGAAATGGATGAATTTTTTAAACTTAAATGTATAATTCATCAAACATCTTGTGTCTATACTCCTCAACAGAATAGTGTGGTAGAAAAAAAACATCAACATTTACTTGTTGTTGCTAGAGCCTTAAGAATACATGATGGGTTACCTTTGTCTTTTTGGATAGATTGCGTCCTACATTTTAATTTTTAATTAATTTGACTCCTACACCTGTTTTGCATAACAAATCTCCCTATGAAGTTTTTTTTATCAAAAGATGCCAAATTTTGACAATCTCAAAGTTTTTGGATGTTTGTCCTATGCTTCTGATTTAACTAAAGTTGCTACTAAATAGCATCCTAAAGTTATGTGTGTTTTTATTGGTTTTCCTAAAAACATGAAGGGTTATAGGTTATACAATCTGGATACTAAGTCTATTTTTGTTTCTCGAGATATGGTTTTTAATGAATCAATTTTCTCTTTTCTTAAAAATATAACTTCTTCTGATATTGTTCTGCCAGCTTATGATAACTCTATTCCTTTAGATGATTTAATTTCTTATTCTCCTAGTAATTAAGATTTAGTTAATTCTGATAATAAGTCTCCTTCTAGTCAAGATAATTTGACTACTTTAACTAATTCTAATAGTATACCTTCTAATATTGAAATCATTAAACCTATTGTTTCTTCTTTACATGTTGTTACTCCTTTCAAACCATCGAGAACTATTAAAGTTTCTCAAGTTTCAGGATTTTTAGATACATTTGCCCAAAACTTGAATTACATCTCATTTTGTTGCAAATGTTTTATCATATCATAATGTTTCCTCACAACATCAATCTTTCATTGGTAATGTTGATGTTTTATCTGAACCTAAAACATACAAACATGATGTTATTCATGAGTGTTTGAGAAATGCAATGAAAGAAGAAATTTTAGCCTTAGAATCTAATCATACTTGAGATTTAGTTCCACTTCCTTCTGATAAGAAAATTATAGGCTGCAAGTGGATTTTTAAGACTAAGCTAAAATCTGATGGTACACTTGAAAGGTATAAAGCTAGGTTAGTGACTAAAAGGTTATACTCAACAATCTAGTGTTGATTTTTTACATACTTTCAGTCATGTAGCTAAAATGACTACAATTAGAACTTTAGTAGCTCTTGTTGCCTCTAAAAACTGAAAATTGTAACAGTTAGATGTTAATAATGTTTTTTTTCATGGTTCTTTACATGAAGGGGTTTATATAGATATGCATCATGTGTTTACTAATAAGATTAACTTTGGTCTGGTCTGTAAATTGAAAAAGAGTCTATATGGTTTGAAGCAGGCCAGTAGATAATGGAATGAGAAACTAACCACTACTTTACTTGAGCAAGGTTTTAATCAATCTGTTGCTGATAACATTTTGTTCACAATATGAGTAAAAAACGACTTTATTGCCCTAGCTGTCTATGTAGATGATATTGTTCTGACCAGTCCTAGCTCAGACCTTTTTACATGATGCTTTCAAAATACAAGATTTAAGGGATTTAAAGTATTTTTTAGGTCTCGAAATTGTTAGGTCTGCTAGTGAAATTAATATTTGTTAAAGAAAATATACCTTAAAATTGCTTACTGAAACTGGTTTCTTAGAATCAAAACCTGCTTCAACTCCTATTGTTGTTACTAGGGGTACTACTAGAATATCTAAAGATGTCGGGGTTGTTTTAGAAGATATTAATGCTTATAGAAGGCAGATTGGCAAACTTTTATATCTTACAAACACCATGCCTGATATTACTTTTTCTGTTCAACAACTTTCTCAATTTTTAACCTCTCCTACCATTGTTCATTTAGCAGCTGCTCATATGATTCTTAAATATTTGAAAGGTACACCTGATCAAGGGTCGTTCTTTGTTGCCGATAATGATCTTAGCCTAAATACTTTTTCTGATTCAGATTGGGCTTCTTGTCCGGATTTCAGGAAATCTATTACAGGTTTTTGCATATTCCTAGGGTCATCTTTAGTTTCCTGGAAATCTAAGAAACAACAGATTGTTTCTCGTTCTTCAAGTGAGGCTGAGTATTGTGCTCTAGCCTCTGTTACTTGTGAATTACAATGGTTATTTTTATCTGCTTGCTGATTTTCATATTCCTTTTCAGCCTGAAAATTTTTTTTGTGACAATCTCTCTGCCATTCAACTTACAGAAAATCATGTCCATCATGAAAGAACAAAGCATATTGAGATCGACTGTCACTTGATACGAAAAAAGGTTCATCAGGATGTTATCAAGTTGTTGTCTGTGTCCACTCATAATCAACTTGCAAATTGTTTGACCAAAGCTTTGCTGACTTTCTCCTTTCATTCTCTTATTTCCCAAATTGGGCATACAAAACATATATGCTCCAACTTGAGGGGCTAACAGAATTTATTCTTAACAGCTGTAGTTAGTTAGGTTTCTTGTTTAAGTTTTTTTATTAGTATTTAATCATGTAATTAATTAGTTTTAGAGACACATTATAAAAACGCAATGTTTTGAGTTTTAATTGAATAAACGCGTAATGTTTCTTTTCCTCTTCCAAGAACCGATCCTCATTCTCAAATTCTAAAACTTTTCTCAACCCTAAATCTTCATAGCTTAACAAAGTTCGAATAAAACTTGCTCAAATTTGTTACATCTAAATTAAATTTGTTCGGTGAAATGCAAATGTGATTGGCCATGAATTAGCTATATGGACTTTTACACAACCTTCTTTATATCATTTTAATTTGAAATGTCCTACGTTTTTTTTGAACAATTTGTACTTGAGAATGTCCTTTAAAGTTCATGAAAATTACCTCATGATCTTTCTTTCAAAAAAAGTATTAAAGTCTCCGAGGTTGATCATCTAATTATGTTGAATTTACGATGTCAATACGAGTTGGACGGTTATTCTTCAAATTCAATATATATATATATATATATATATATATATATATATATATATATATATATATATATATATATATATATATATATATATAGTTAAAAGTTACAAAAGTAAAATATTTAAATAGGTGGATTCAACTCCTATTGGTCATGATCGTAAAATATAATTAATAAATTTTGAAGTATTAATAATTTATACAAGTTTTTACACATTAGCATATTTGTACTGAAATACTCTTACTCATATCGAAACAAATAAAACTCATTGTTAAAATAATTATGATTCAAATTGATTTAAATTTAAACTTTTTTTGTATAAAATTCGATTAAAATAAATTAAACTTACTGATTCAAACGAATAATCCGACTTGATTGGAACGAGACAAAGCGAAACATTCCAGAGAAACACAAAATTAGAGGAATCAAATCCACTTAGAAACAAAGGGCAAAGGATAGTTTTGGAATATCTCACATAATTACTTAAAATAGAAAGGGTTTCCCGTTTTCAACCCAATACTATATCGGAGGCAAAAGGCCTAGAATTTGTAAGTGCAGCTTCCATCATCACTCCTAGCCGTTGGATCAAAGTTATCAGCACCTGGGTCAGTGCATCCTTCAGGAACTGGAACACCAACTTGCTGGGCTGCTTTGCCTGCCATAAAAAAACAACAACTGAATTTAAATAACGACCGCAACACGATCTTACAATTATAAGGCTATTTGTATCTAGTTCGAGCTCAATTCGAGTTTAAATAAACCGTAAATAAAAGGGATCTAACCGTAGAAAGTTCCTCTTTTGATGGAATCTTCATTAGCTTCACCAAGGGCAGCTTCACTCAAGTACTTGTCGGCCAATTGGACTCTCTTAACATTCTCTTGCTCGGTAACAAGCATGTTTCCATATTCCAATAGCTTTTCGATGGTCATCTTAGGTTGCTCGAATGTTGGGGGTCCTTCCCTTGAGTTCACAAGCTTCTTCCCGATACCCTGAACTCCGACTTCTCCAATCCATTTCCTCACTTCGTCGTCGTAAACTCTCGCCCTCACGGCACCGAAGAAATCTACGAAACCAATCGTATATGTATCACCCGAATTCGTATATCCGAAATAATGAACCCGAATGACAAGAAGACTTACCAATGGATTGGCCAGGGAAAGTGTCGACAAGCTTGACAATGTCTTGTTCAGGGACACCATCAGTCCTAAAGATACCTTTGCAAACACCAATACGGTCTTCCCTAGTTGGTGCCCAGTAAAACTTCTCCATACGACCGTCACGGATGAGAGGAGCGTACAATGTCGAGAAATCGTTACCGGTGACGATGATCGGGACACGGGGGTTGTCTTCCTTGTTGTACATACCAGGGAGCTGGACGTTGGTCGGGTTATCCGCAATGTTCATGAGGGTAGCATTAACCATCTGGTTGTTGACTGTGTATTGAGTTGTGCCTCCCATACGACCGGCTCCGGCATCGAGATCGTTGATGAAGAGACAGCACATCTTGCCCTTTTTGATGATGTCGGCAGCCTCACGGTACCTTTGCCTGATCAACTTGGCCGGTTCACCGGCGTTTCCACTCTCGAGTTCTCCGGCACTCATCATAATGGGGCTGGAAATAATCCATTCATTATGTCTCATCAGTTATCAAAGCATGTTTGTTTAAGAAACTTGTCTTAGGAAAATCATTAACTCACTTGATTCCCATCTTGGCAAAGACAAGCTCACATTGGAAGGATTTTCCTTGACCTTTGCCTCCCCAAATACCCAAGATAAGAGGGACCTGTAAGAGAAAATTTATGAAAATTGGTTAATTTAATGTTAAAATAAATGGATCATCTAAATAATAATACATCTGTTTATGTTTGAATTACTTGAGAACAGATGTAATTAATAGAAAAACAATGTTACATATAAAGGGAAAATTTTAAGCAACCTTAATGTTAGGGAGTGTCATGAAGTTCTTGGTGATGTGGACAACAAGCTTGTCCATGAAAGCAGGGGCAATGTAGAAACCATCCATGTTGTTGTCCAACTCGTACCTAAATTACATCCGTCATTACTAAATGCTAATTAAAATATCGAAAGTCCGGCTCGACTCGACTGGATGACACATTTGGATACTTACGTTTTAAGCCCTTGGCTGATGTATTCGTAGGAACTCATGACAGCAAAGTGAGTTCCGTCATTCATGGGAGCTTGGAAGAGGGTATCAACCATTCCTTTCCCTCGAGTGATGTCTTGTTGGTCGTCGGAAATATCGGTCGTCAGCCCCTTCCATCGGTCCTGGTCGGTCTGCTTGCTTTCGTCAACCTCTTTGGCCGCCACCACCTTAAAACTTCCCGACGGAAGCTTGCAGCTGTTGCTGGATCTCGCGCTCACTCTCTTCCCCATGAAACCTGAGCTTGGAACCGAAACTCCAGCACTAGAGCCATTCAAGCTCAACTGTTTCCAAAATAATATTTTAGAGGGTCAAAGTGTAATTTTATCATAAATTAATTTATATTTTTTATTATTAAAGGAACTCAAAATTACTTTGACTCCTACCAGCCCCTGATTTAAAGAACATGTGAACATATTACAACTAATACTTATATCCGAGTTCTAATAAGATAAGAAGTTCATTAACTTAATCTTAATCTATGCTGCTCCTACTCTTTATTTTTCTTAACATACGTAAACTCCACATTACCTTGGCTCTTCGTTTTTCAAGTATGTGAATATGTATATATACACCACTTGCATGCATGTGGTCTACTTGTATACCATAAAGGCGTAAGCATACACATATTGGATATATATTCGACACGAATACTTTAAAAACACGAAAAGTTCGAGAAACGTGAATCGACACAAACTCAGCACACACACATGCAGGAACAAAGCAAGAAGATGATGAGAAAGATTACCAGTGCTCGGTTGGAAGCAGCAATGGTGGAGATGGCTGCAGCCATGGCAGGGGAGATTATCCAACTCCGAATTCTGTTGTTACTGATCAAAGGCCTTTTGAGAAGCTGAAGCAAGGAGAGTGTGGGGGCACAACTTATAGGGATAAGTCCGTCTCATTTCTTGTGTACCAAAATTAAGGATATTCTTTCACTTGTTCAAGGCCACACAATGGAGATTGGTCGTGAGGACGCGTGGCGGATGTGGATTGGTCGCACCTCCCTCTGTTCATTAATCATTTATCCTTTATCCTTGAGGTTACCGTTTCAGGACGTTTCTTTGCCACTCAATCCTTTTTTCCATTCATCACCACACACCGGATAAATCTTATGTCTCTACCTGTTTTTATCACTTGATCTGCTCCACCATTAGATTTTGGCCACGTAACATGCTTATACAGAATCAAAATAATGGTTTTAAATACGAAAAACTAAATAAAAGAGAGAAATTTTGATACTTAGAGATTATGTGTTTATGTTGTAGAGTTTAGAATTTAATGTTTAAAGTTTAAGGTGTTAGGGTTATGGTTTTAAATTTTTTATTTTTTTAAAAATATTGTATTAAAAAAATACACGGATTAGTTTCAAAATATAACCCAAAATAAAACTATAATCATAATAACATCAATTATCAATTACGGAAATGAGTTTTCAGCTCTGAAAACCGGTTAACGTATGACAACAATTTGATACTTTTAAATAATAATTTGTTATGTAATTCGGAAATAACAACTAGAGCAATAATTTATAGTTTTATACTCATAATCAATGCTTACAAATTACAATCACCATTAGTATGACTTAGTATCAATTAGAACAGCAATTACAACTGGAATCAATATTGCAAAAATTGAACGGTAAAACTAGTTAAAATTGTCGATTGATTATAATTTCAATCTCATTATCGTTGGTACAATATACAAGGGGACGTGAGATCGAGCATAGTCTAAATAATGTAAACATTGTACATTACGTTAAGTTCTCGTAAATTTATGAAGATCTTCGAATATAGAAATATATATCGTCTAATAACTTTCATATTATATTGAAATTCACATATAAATTAAAATAATTTCATATGTAAATTTATTTAAGTACAACTTATCAAAATACATTGTGGGTATAGAACTTCAATACAGTTTGAGAAGAGCGCATGAGACATGAACATTCCCAACGTTTTGGGTTTGTTTGGTTTAGCAGAAAATTGGAAGAAAAAGGCACGAGAAAAGGAAAAATAAGGAAAATTAATTATGAGTTGCTTTGTACAAAAGAAAATAGATATGGGAGTAAAATGGGAGGGGCAGTTTTTTTTTTTTTTTGTGTAAATTGACATTCGCCCAAAATTAGGTGAAAGATTCACCAGAAAAAATATTGAATCTTATTTTAAAAGGTGAAAAAAAAATAGTAAGAAATTGTCCCTTATAGATGTTTCTCGAATGTAAAACAGTTGGCACTGAAGTGGTCCTTTATCCTTTTGTCACACTCGAACTAGGATGGACATGAGACGAGGACTCAATGGGTGAAAAAAATTTGTATTCCGATCAAGTAAAAGGTTATTACATGTTAGTCAAGTCGAGTTTGAATTTAATGTAAAAAATATTTAACTCAACTCGAAATAATCGTATAATTCTCTATATATTTATGATAATTACTATAATGTGTTTTTTTTAATATATTTTTCAATTACCTCCTTCATTTTATAGAATAAAATAGGGAAAGTTATAGATAATTACAATAAATACCCCTCTTTAGATTTTTGGGACAAATCAGATTTTAATCCTAAAATTTAAATAGTGTGAAAAGTCATTATATGCCGGGTCAAATTCATGTAAAAATTTTAAATTTTTGGATTAGATTAGAGTTGGCCAAACCCCTCACTCCAACACGTTTTTGACTTGTCTTTTTATTGTGTTCTTTACTTTTTTATGCTTATGTGTCAAAATAAATAATAATAGATTTTATATTTTATTTTAAAATTATAAAATATTAAACAAGCACATTTGACCAGTTGGTCAAGCTGATCATCCTTGTTCCCTCATTTTCTTTTAAGTCATATGTTCTAGACTAACTAGGAACACTCCTTTTCCCGCCTAAAGTTTCCCCTTTCCCAGGGACGGATGGTAAGGTGAGGCGAATCTATAAATTTTTAGGGGGTAAACTTATAAAAATTTAGGAGGGGCGAAAATAGATTTTCAATAGAAAATACATAAAAAAATTCTAAAAATTTTCTAAGTCGTACAAGAATTTCAATTAGGGGGCAACTGCCCCCGTTAGCCCCCCTCGGTCTATCCCTGCCCTTCCCCTCTCCTCTAAATAAGATTAGGATTAGATTTAAAATTTATCAAAAATATTAATTAAATATTACATTCATTTGTATTTATGAATAAATCGGTTTAATAAAACATTTTTCTTAAATTTTAATTTATTTACTATCAAAAGATTAGTAATTTGTATTGTGATATTAATTTTCATTGCTTAGAAAATCCTTATGAGTCTTATCATTGAATTAATAACAAATATATCATTTTATGGTAAAAGAGAGAAGATAGTATGACTCGTAAAATGAATTATTTTATTGTATCTAGCAAAATTACAGTAAAAGCTGATATTACAAGATTTAATAAATTAATATCTCAATAAAATTAAAATTAGATAATATAACAATAAAATTTATCAATAAAAGAAATATAAGTATAAAAGTGTAATGTTTCGCCAAGATATTATTTTTATCTTAAATGCCTTGATTATATTCATTCGGTTGTATTTGAAGGTACCGTTATGGGTTAATATATTCATATTTTCTATTTAAAAAAACGTACAAAAGTGTAATGGTAGAGTGAATTTTCTTTTTTTTCTATTTTTTTATTGTATCAAGAAATGAAGAGGTAAGAAATATATTTTATATATAGTGTTGGGATGATCAATTAATAGTGGAAGGCCAAGAGGGGATAAATTGACCATTTAAAAAATCGATGAAAGCAATTGAAAAGATAAAAATTTGAGACACAAAAAATTATAAAGGTTCAACATTCTAACTAGATTTACATCCACTACCTTAGCTTCTCACTAAAGATTTTTCCTAAATTCACTATCAATTTTTTTTCATTTTTCTAGGTTCAAGAGAAACCTTTACAACTTCAAAGCTTTGAAAAAACCTTTTCTTACAAGAAAAAAACAAATAACAAACTAGAAAACCCTCACAAAGTGCAATGTTCGCACAATTAAGCTCTTTCAACCGTAAATTTTGAATAAAATAGATACAATGAAGTACACTCAAGTGGGTCACAAAATATGACAATAAAATGCTCAAAGACTATTGGATGTGTGCTTGAATACTTTAGGCTTGATGAATAGTTGTTGTTGAAGCTTTGGAGACTTTTTTTATACCCCTCGTTGATTTCTTACTGTTTGGGTAGCTGAGATCATAATTATAGTCGTTGAACTTTATTCTACCCACAATAAATGCAGCCTGCCAACATTAGTATCGGTACTCGGTACCTGTTATAAGAAGTAAGAGCCGTTGTACAAAGGGGTATCGATACGCGAGAAGCCGTACCGATACGATGAGTTCATTTTATAAAGGCGTACCAGTACAATTTGTATCGTATCGATACCAGTTTTACTCACTGAAATCCTTATAAGTTGTGCAATAAAAATCGTACCGATGCGCCTAAGAGGGTATCGGAACGTGTTAACTAATTTTCAAAGTTATGATTCCAATAAACTGACAAGCAATGGTCAAATATTTATTACAAAGAATTTACAAAATCTTAGCACCTTGTACCGGTACACACAAAGGTCGAACCGATACTCGAAGGCCAACTGGTTCCCAGGTATGAATGGCGTATCGATACGGCCACACGCGTTTCGGTACCCTATAGCCATTAAGTATAACAATTAAATTCAGTAGCTAAAAACCGTATCGATACAGCCAAAGATGTATCGATACTCCTGGACTAATTTTGGCTATTTGAGTACAAAAACACTTAGAAATAATTTGGGGTTTAAATTTTTTGACTTAAAAATTATTTTAAGTTCAAATATTTGTCAATTTGTAAGTTTTTTTGAGTACTTAAAAATTTATCTTATTTTACAAGATAGTCCTTAAAATTCTTCGTTATATCAAAAATCAAATATATATTTTACATATAGTTTTACATCTTCCCACCAAGCACACAACTTGTTCAAAAAACACACAAATAAAAAGAAAAAAAATTATGTTTTCCATATTTCCACTTTTCAATCCACCAAATTTTCATCATTCATTATTTTTTTTATCTCTACTAACAAACCTTAAAATTTAGTTAGAAAAGAATTTAACAAGTGTCACAGTAGAAAAACAGATGATATTCATCATATGAAACACGAGTTCAAATCGTTTTGTCTACAAATTATATGCACATTGTTAAAGAATTAAAAATATGTATAAACAAATACTACTTTTCAAACAGAGCTATAACAGAAGGTCATCCCCGCTAAGTGGGCAAAATGCCGGTGAAGGCACCGCAGAATTCCACAAATAAGGCCAAAGAACACCAGGTAAATAAGGAATCGGTGGAGGAAAGCCGTTAATGTTCTCCATTATGTTTTCTTCAATGCAATTTCTACCTCCTTCGTCCATCGAATTTGAAAACCGTGATGGAAGATCCACGTGAGTAATCATCATCATTTTCCCTTTTGCAACAGAAACCCTTTGTCCTTCGAGGCAATGGAATCCATTTTGGGTACCATTCAGAACCTTTTTCTCCCCAAGGTTTAAGACAGAAGCCATGAAATCACAAATGGATGCATCTAGGCCGAAGCTAAGTACCCTGCCAATAGGACGGAGGTATGTATAGTTTGGGAGGTATGTATAGTTTGGGAGGTGCTTTTACCCCTCCTAATTTTTTAGTATAATAGTATTTAAAGTCCCTTTTTTACTTTAAATAGTAGTTCTGTCATTTCTAATTTTTAGATTTAAAAGATTAATAGACCTTTATATCTCTCAATGTTCGATCCTAGTTCCGTCCTTAGCAGCCTGCCATTCATTTTCAACTAAATCAAATGGACTTGGTAAAAGAAATTTAGGTCTTAGGTTTTTCTTATTGAAGAAGATGGATTTGATTTGAAGTTTTGGGTGTTTTATGCGGTTAAATTTTATTTTTAGGGTAAACTGCACAGATAACCACTGAACTATAGATTTGGTGTCAAAATGACCACTATATTACTTTTTTGGCAAATGCACCACACAACTATTTAAATGGTTCCATTTTAGCCACACGTCGTTACAAAAAACGAAAAAGTTGACGGAACTGTTAAAAAATTGGTATAAATACACATTTAGTCCTCTATATTTATACAATATATCAATTTAGTCTTAATTTTAATATAATAAAATAAATTAATTATTCAATAAGATGGTGACACGTGTCACCACCTTATTGGAAGTCTTTAATTATTTTTATTTAATTAATTTTCCACCTCTAATCAGGTGGTGAGGCGTGTCACCACCTGTTTAAAGGAGAAAGAAAAAATTTAAGCTTTTGCTTACGAGGGGATTCAAACCTGCGTGTGATAGGAAGAAAAGTAGTGGCTTAGCCACTGCACCAAGCACATCTTTGTGCTACAAATCACCAGACTTTTTATATATCTCTTCTTCGTTTTTACATCTATAAGCTTAAAGCTCAAACCCTAGACATTAAGTTCACTAATTTATAACCCTAAACCCTAAATATTTCAAATTAATTTCACACTAGATATTTCAAATTAATTTAACATATATAAACCTTAAGCCCTAAACCCTAAATAGCAAACCCTAAACCCTAAATATTTCAAATTAATTTCACACTAGATATTTCAAATTAATTTAACATATATAAACCTTAAACCCTAAACCCTAAATAGCAGACCCTAAACCCTAAATATTTCAAATTAATTTCACAGTAAATATTTCAAATTAATTTCACATATATAAACCTTAAACCCTAAATATTTCAAATTATTTTGAAATATTTAGGGTTTAGGGTTTATATATGTGAAATTAATTTGAAATATTTAGGGTCTAGTGTTAGGGTTTAAGGTTTATATATGTGAAATTAATTTGAAATATTTAGGGTCTAGGGTTATGATTTAAGGTTTATATATGAGAAATTAATTTAAAATATCTAAGGTTTAGGGTTATATATGTGAAATTAATTCGATGATTATATATGTTAAATTAAAAGAATGAATGTAGAAAATTTAAGGCACATATATTTAATTTGGAAAATTAAAGCACAAAGATGTGCTTGGTGCAGTGGCTAAGCCACTACTTTTCTTCTTATCACATGCAGGTTTGAATCCCCTCTCAAGCAAAAGCTTGAATTTTGTTTTTCTTCAATTTTTCTGGGCACTAATACTATTTAAATATATATCAAAGATTGTATATCATAGCACAAAAAAGTGCGCCAAGCACCCGCCCTTTGCATTCTAAGGTCCCAGGTTTGATTCACCTTGGAAGCAATCTCTATGTTAATATTTTTTCACTTTCAATAAGGTGGTGACACGTGTCATCATCTTATTGAATAATTAATTTATTTTATTAGATTAAAATTAGGACTAAATTGATATATTGTATAAATATAGAGACCAAATGTATAATTATACCAATTTTTTTAACAGTTCCGTCAACTTTTTCGTTTTTTGTAACGGCGTGTGGCTAAAATGGAACCATTTAAATAGTTGTGTGGTGCATTTGCCGAAAAAATAATATAGTGATCATTTTGACACCAAACCTATAGTTCAGTGGTTATCTGTGTAGTTTACCCTATTTTTTTAATTATATTTGGAATTTAATATTAATAAAAATGACATGTCAAGATAAAAATAAATAATAAAATAATTTATGTGAATGACTAAAATAGGTCAATGTATATGATGAGTTCTCAAAGATGACATATTTCATTTGCTATTTTTCTAGTTATTTGGACTTCTTGCTGCTTAATACATGTTGTTTTTGCTATATTTTGTGCAGGGATCCAATTCTGGAAATAGCAGTGAAAATGGAGCATTTCTGCAGTTTTTATTATTATTCTGTCATGACTGGCATCATGGGCACGACGCGTCTAACGTGGCAGTGACGTGGCAATGACGTGGCGACTTCTAGATGCTTCTGGAATGTTCGGAGAGATCTTATCAGCTTATCCGTTTAGATTTCCTGCATTTAAATTTCAAAACATTTGAATTGTTTTATCTTTTATTTATTATTTTAAATTATCTCATCACCTTATCTTTGTAAATCTAAGCCTATAAATACCACCCCTTGGTAAAGGCTTAGGCATCAATCAATTAAATCATCTTCCAGCTTTGAGTCTTTTATCTTTGTAAACATTTTTAGTTTAATCCAAGTTCTTTTCTTTTATTTTCTTTGTCTCGTTTCTTTTATGATATTTAATTATTTTTCCAAAACCAAGTTAAGCATGATAACTAATATCATGTTTAGCTAAATCTTTTAAGTCAAGAACCAGCCAAGTCAATTCGATTCGTGAGAATTGAACTTGCTTAAATTCTTTTGGGAAATCATTTTTATCTTTCTGCTTAGATAGTTTGACAATCGGCCTTACTAAAGGTTTTTAACCGTTTTTCAAATCAAAAAGAGCTCGTTGGTCTGAAATCGTTTAAAGACATAGTTAGGAGGAAGGATCGGCCTGTGGCAAATTTCGACTTCATGTGAACACTCTTAGCGGCGGTCCGCTAAGGAAAGATAAAATCAGAAGCGATTCTATTTTTTTAGACAATTTCTGAGTCGGGTTTTTCCTGCTTTTATTCTAAATACTTTAACGGCGATAGACGTGGTTGATTTATTTAAGAACCATCTTTCGAAGATAGACTTGGGAGGATTGGTTACTCGAGAGAGAAACAAGTTACGACGGGTTGGGCCTCGTAGACTGTAACCGACATGATCCCCGAAATGAAAATCTATTTCAGTGATCGAAAGAATTGAAGGAGCTGGTTCGAGGCTGATTTGCACACTTGGCTTTTCTTATTATTTTTAATTCTTGCATTTTATTTTATTACTTAACTCAAAATCATATCACCCCCTTTTTATTTCTTTGTTTTTACAGATATTCCTGGGAATTCAAATCCGACAAATTCAAGTCAAGAATCCTGACTAATCTCCCTGTGGATCGGCCCTCTTTCCCTATATCTACTTAATTTCTTTATTTTATTTATTGTTGAAAGAGGTTAAATACTTATTTATTTTTGACCGGTTAAACGACGACTTGTCAAAATTGGCGCCGTTGCCGGAGAGATTTACTTTTGGCATTTTTGACTGATTTTGTTTTATTTTTATAACCAGGAAGAACCCGGGTACTTTAGCTCCATACAACCCGGAAATCGAAGCAAGCGCTCGTAGAACTCACGGCGAAACACTTCGACAAAAGAAACAAAGCACACGACTATCCGAACAGGAATCCACTTCCGAAACTACACCAATCGAAGAACCTACACAAGAACCAGAACCGATGGCAGATCAAACGATTCGAGAGCTGAACGCAGCACCTACTGTGCAACAACCACTCTGCATCGCTTTTCCTCAAGATGATACTCCCTTCCAGCTCAAAACAGGATTAATTCACCTACTCCCTACCTTTAATGGCCTCCCTACTGAAAGCCCACACAAGCACATTGCCGAATTTCATATGATGTGCAGCAGCATGAAACCACAAGGGGTCTCAGAGGACCAAATAAAACTAAGGGCTTTTCCTTTTTCCTTAGCCGGAACGGCTAAAGAGTGGTTATTTTATTTACCTCCGAATTCGATTAATACATGGTCTAATCTTTCTCGTGTTTTTCTTGACAGATATTTCCCTGCGGCAAAAGCGACAGAAATTAGGCGAAACATATTGAGTATCCAACAAATGCACGATGAATCCCTATATGAATATTGGGAAAGGTTCAAGAAGCTGTGCGCAAGCTGTCCGCAACATGGCTTATCCGAGCAAACACTCCTTCAATACATATACGAAGGAATGTTACCAATGGACAAAAAGATGGTAGATGCAGCAAGCGGTGGCGCACTCGTTAATATAACCCCTACTGCAGCAAGAACATTAATCTCCACAATGGCTACTAATTCGCAGCAATTTGGTTCTGCAAGTGAACCCAGCCGACGGGTTCAAACAGTAAGCACAATTTCATTGGAGAATAAGATAGACAATTTGACTAATATTGTGTATTCCCTTGTTTCAGGGGAAATGGGAGCTGCTAAGGCGTGCGGGATTTGTACTATGCAAGATCACGCAACCGACTTATGCCCATTGTTGCGGGATACATCCGGTGCCCAAGTTAACGCCATACACAACTTTCCCGGACCTCCCCAAAGACCCTATAACCCTCATAGCAATACGTTCAATCCCGGTTGGAGAGATCACCCAAACTTGAGCTACGGTAATCAGAACCCGAATTACCAACCTAGGCAACAACCTCCCCACCAAAACCAAGCACCCCAAAAGTCCTCGCTTGAGTCTATTGTTGAGAGATTGGCAGTTTTGCGGGAAAAATTCCAAACCCAAACACAATCTCATCTCCAGCAAATCGACAAACAAATAAGCCAACTAGCTCAAGCCGTTAGCCGTTTAGAATCCCAGGAAAAGTTACCATCCCAAACCAACCCAAGGGAAAATGTGTGCGCGATCACTCTGCGTAGTGGAACTGTGATAACGCCTAAACCGCCCAAGCAAACCGAGCAAAAATCCGACGAGCAAGGCAGCTCTTCGAAGGATCAGAACGAAAAGTCTCCACCCACTGCAGGTAACTCTAAATCCAATATTTATGTTTCTACTTACGAACCAATTCCTCCTTTTCCAGGTAGATTGGTGAAACGAGATAAAAATGAGGAAGAGAAGGAAATTTTGGATGTATTCAAGAAAGTGGAAGTCAACATTCCACTTTTGGATGTTATTCGGAAGGTTCCTAAATACGCAAAATTTTTGAAAGATCTATGCACAAACCGGAGGCGATTTTCTGGGAATGAAAGAGTTAACCTTGGTGAGAACGTTTCGGCTATTCTTCAAAGACCATTGCCGCCAAAGTACAAGGACCAAGGTATGTTTGTGATTCCCTGTAAAATTGGGAAAGTTGGGATTAAAAGAGCGATGTGCGATTTAGGCGCATCTATCAACGTCATGCCGTTAAGCGTTTACAACAAAATTTCGAATGAACCATTGAAAGAAACGCGAGTGACGGTTCAATTAGCCGATCGATCAGTCATCTACCCCGAGGGAGTGCTAGAAAACGTGTTGGTACAGGTAAAAGATCTTATTTTCCCTGCTGATTTTTATATTATTGACATGGAAAATGATCGCAGCAATAACGGATCCGAAATCTTGCTTGGCCGACCTTTCCTATCAACCGCGCATACAAAGATTGATGTCCGCGGCGGCATCTTAACTATGGAATTTGATGGGGAAGTAGTTAAATTTAATATGTATAAAGCTATGAAGTATCCTGATTCGGTCGCAAGTTTAAATTTCGTTGATATTATAGATTCGTTAGCTGATTATTTGATCGAAACTGATTTGTGTTATGACTTTTGTAGGGAATTCGCGGATCTCGACGATATAGGCGAAATCATTTCAACTCTTTCTTCCCTTTATGATTTTCGATTAATTCCAACTCGATCTAAACATTTTCCCTCAATTTTGCAGGAACCAAAGCCGAAGTTAGATCACTTTAATTTTATATTTTTAGGCGACAACCAAACTTTGCCAAACATCATCTTGAGTAAGTTGTCGCATCGGGAACGAGGTGGAAGCTTAGTTGTTGATTTGCGCACAAATAAAAAGATGAAGGAAGGCGTTAAAACGACAAGGGATGGACATCACCGTTTATTTGAAGACCTTTCCTTTGAAGAACCAAAAATTCAGCAAAGGTCGTCGAGCTAAACGACGTTAAACAAAGCGCTAAATGGGAGGCAACCCATTGGTTTATTTTTCGTTAATTTTTACTTTTTTTAATAATTTAATTTATGCTTCATTTTTCATTTTCCTTTTTTTTTGCCTTAAAAATTTTTCTTTTTCATCTGCAGGACTTCTTTTCGCGAACAACAATGGCAAACTTAACCCCAGCTGAAGTGCACCGTTTCATTAATGCGGTGCATTTTAGCACGCTCAATGAACGGTGCACGATAGCCCAAGCCCTTTCCCCTTAGCACCCGTCCATTTTTTTCCCTTTTCCCCCATTCCTTTCTTTCTTTCTTTCTTCCCGAAAACCACAAAATCCCTAAAAACACAACACACCCAGCCGCAAACTCACCCAGCCGCAAACTCACCCAGCCGCAATGCCCCGCACCTCCTCCACGCCGCGGTGGTCGACGACGGCAAGCCCCCAGCCCTCGAACGAGAATCCCATCCCTACGGCTTCCACCACTCCTCCGCCTCCTTCTCCAACTGTCAGCCGACGTTCGCGTCCTTCCAACAACTCGGGCCAGTCCCTACTCCTCCTCCTCGCCGTGGTGGCCGACGACCAGCAACGAGATCACTCCCCCGACGAGAATGCCGAACCACCCTTCGCTGCACCCTCTTTGGCACATCCGGCAGCTCCGTTTAAAGCCCTCTGCCGCCGCTGATCCGAGACACTCATAGTGCACCATTCCCATCGACTCACTCTACATCCACGGGGAGTATCTTTTGCCCTTTTTATCTCTTTATTTCCTTAATTTTTATGAATTGGGGCAATTCACTTAAGTGAGGGGAGGGTAAATTACCACTTGTCCTATGCTTGTTTGATAATATGTTTTGATTTTGATAAAACCTTGAGATGAATTTTTTTTCTTGCCATTACTTGTTGTCCAGCATGTTGTACTTGTTCTTGTGCTTGGGAATGGTTGAATTATAGCATTTTGATAATCAAAGGATATAGGTAATCTGCAGTTTGACATCTCTTTTAATTTCTCTTGATTGTGTTAATTAGATTTCTCGCCTAGCTTAATCAAATTAGCCCAATTTTGGTAAGATTTGAGCCTTGAGCATGCATTCTTCATATTATGCTCGTTTCTTTTGCTTGAGAGTGTCATCCTGAATCTTAGGAATCTAGAACTTGTGGCTTGCTTACGATTTGAGACTACACTAAGAACGAGGTGCTTTAAAATGATTTAGGCATTAGGCTTTAACCTCTTCCATTCCTTTCATTTTAATTTACCCTTTCTCATCGCCTAGTGAGCTTTTGTTAGCCGTACATCCCATTTCTTTGACTTAACCATTTCAATTGATCAAATGCTAGAATCTTAATTAGACATGAAGGAGATACTTTTCAAATAAGGGCATAAATTTTCCTAGAAAAAAAAACAGAATAAAAGGAAGCAATTGCTTCAAAAAGAAAAAAAATGAAAAAATAAGAAAAACAGTTTCGAAAAGAAGAAAAAAAGAAAAGAAAAAAATGTGTGTTTGCTTGCCTGTTTTAGCTCATTTTTAATGTCTTCACTGCTGAATGTTTGAAATATCTTGCATTGATCATCCTCTTTTGTTTTTTCCCATCTTTCTATCCTTTTTCTAAACCCACATTACACCTTGAACAAAGGCCTAATGATTTTTGCACCTCGATTCTATTAAAGTAGTGGAGAATTGAACTTGTTACAAGCCTATGAAAACCTTTATTCATGATTGACTTTGAGTGTTTTTGCTTCACATTTACCTTTAAACACTTTGAGTGCTCTTGAGTGTACCTTGGTGAGGATTAAGACTAGGTTAGGATTTGATTAATGCTTGATAGGTAATTGGAAGAGATAAGGGATGTTCTTGCTTACAGCCATTTGGTTTGATTATGTTTCTTTCATGACACTCCTTTTGCGCTAGAACTCTTATGATTATGTTTGATGCTTGTAATGGCTTGAGAAATGCATTCTTGGGTTTATGTTTTTTTTCGGACATACTTGAGGACAAGTATGAGACAAGTGAGGGGGAATTTGATGAGTTCTCAAAGATGACATATTTCATTTGCTATTTTTCTAGTTATTTGGACTTCTTGCTGCTTAATACATGTTGTTTTTGCTATATTTTGTGCAGGGATCCAATTCTGGAAATAGCAGTGAAAATTGAGCATTTCTGCAGTTTTTATTATTATTCTGTCATGACTGGCATCATGGGCACGACGCGTCTGACGTGGCAGTGACGTGGCAATGGCGTGGCGACTTCTAGAAGCTTCTGGAATGTTCGGAGAGATCTTATCAGCTTATCCGTTTAGATTTCCTGCATTTAAATTTCAAAACATTTGAATTGTTTTATCTTTTATTTATTATTTTAAATTGTCTCATCACCTTATCTTTGTAAATCTAAGCCTATAAATACCACCCCTTGGTAAAGGCTTATGCATCAATCAATTAAATCATCTTCCAGCTTTGAGTCTTTTATCTTTGTAAACATTTTTAGTTTAATCCAAGTTCTTTTCTTTTATTTTCTTTGTCTCGTTTCTTTTATGTTATTTAATTATTTTTCCAAAACCAAGTTAAGCATGATAACCAATATCATGTTTAGCTAAATCTTTTAAGCCAAAAACCAGCCAAGTCAATTCGATTCGTGAGAATTGAACTTGCTTAAATTCTTTTGGGAAATCATTTTTATCTTTCTGCTTAGATAGTTTGGCAATCGGCCTTACTAAAGGTTTTTAACCGTTTTTCAAATCAAAAAGAGCTCGTTGGTCTGGAATCGTTTAAAGACATAGTTAGGAGGAAGGATCGGCCTGTGGCAAATTTTGACTTCCTGTGAACACTCTTAGCGGCGGTCCGCTAAGGAAAGATAAAATCAGAAGCGATTCTATTTTTTTAGACAATTTCTGAGTCGGGTTTTTCCTACTTTTATTCTAAATACTTTAACGGCGATAGACGTGGTTGATTTATTTAAGAACCATCTTTCGAAGATAGACTTGAGAGGATTGGTTACTCGAGAGAGAAACAAGTTACGACGGGTTGGGCCTCGTAGACTGTAACCGACATGATCCCCGAAATGAAAATCTATTTCAGTGATCGAAAGAATTGAAGGAGCTGGTTCGAGGCTGATTTGCACACTTGGCTTTTCTTATTATTTTTAATTCTTGCATTTTATTTTATTACTTAACTCAAAATCATATCACCCCCTTTTTATTTCTTTGTTTTTACAGATATTCCTGGGAATTCAAATCCGACAAATTCAAGTCAAGAATCCTGACTAATCTCCCTGTAAATCGACCCTCTTTCCCTATATCTACTCAATTTCTTTATTTTATTTTATTTATTGTTGAAAGAGGTTAAATACTTATTTATTTTTGACCGGTTAAACGACGACTTGTCAAAATTATAAAATTTAGTGAGTAAATTAGTCGCTTTTAAAGTTAAGTGATCAAAATAGGTTAGAGAGCAAAGTTAAGTGATGATTTAGGTATTTTACTTTTAAAAAATTAAGTTAAAGGTTAAGATTAGGAGTGGGCATTTCATCGGTCTAATTTTGTTTTGACCCAATTCAATTTGATCAGGTTGAGGTTTTATGGTAAAAATATTAGGTTCGGGTTGATTTAGGTTTTTCTATTAAGAGTGATATTGGGTCAGGTTTGAGTTTGTGGTGAAAAATATTTGACCTGACCTAGGATTAATAATGTATTTTTTCTTATATTTTTAAGGATATTTGCAATAATACCCATATTTGTAATTTTCTTATAATTAAGTCCTTAAAATTGAAATTTTTACAAGTAGGTCCTTAAAATTGATTTTTATAATTAATTCCTTAAAATTTAATTTTTTACAATTAAGTATTTAAAATTTAATTTTTATATAGATCAAGTTGATCGGGTCGAGTCAAATTCGAGTTGTAGTATATAAATTTCGGGTCGAACCAGATACTTTTAAGGATGAAATTGATTAGAGTTGGCCAAAAATACTCACCTCGTTCCTATCCCTAATTAAAACTCAATTCACGCTCGCATAACGTTTGCATGTCTAACCTAATTCGATTAACACATGTTTTTGACATCTTCTTTTTTAATTAGGTAAACGAAAATTGGTAGATTGTGTTAACCTAGGGTTTTAGATAATTTACATGTTAATTATATAATAAAAACATTTTATTTAAATATTATTTTATATTTTAAATTAAAAAAATTGCCAGGCCTGCAAGCCTAACATGTATGGGTTGAGCCTCAGAAAATAGGTTTTCAAATCCAAACCGCTATGGTCTGTACTAAAATTAAATAATAAAAAGTATTTTTAAAAGAAATAAATATGTTCACAAACTGATTTAGATATTTTTAATTCTAAAATATTTATCGCACTCCTTGATGAAGTGATAAAAAAATTAAGATAAATTACATTAGTGGCCATTAAGGAATAGTTTTATTCCGATCACAATCATTAACCGTTGTTGAATCAGCATACTTACATGTCATTATCTTTAATAATAATGTTCTCCCATAAGATAACAACATATTTCATCATTTATTGGTACAAAACCAAGTAGATACGTATATAAATCGCGAGAATTGAACTTAGACTTTATCGAGGAATCCAACATTTAACTAATAGAGTACTTTTTTAAAATATGAATAAACAAATTTAATTCGGACATATTCTTAAAACACAAAAAATAATATTTTTAGATCATAAGATGATCATACAAAGAAAACGTAAAAACCTTAATTCAAAGGCTTGGAACAAAATAGATAAAAACATCACCAAAATTCGACGGTAAAAGATAAAAACCAACATCAAACAAACACTAAAAAATACATATTACAATAATAAGGTGCGTGCCGTTTCTGAGATTTTGATGGCCCTAGGGTAAACATAAAATTGGGCCCTAAATAAGGGATTTAATTTACGGTCGTGATAGTTTTTCGGTTGTGTTACGTTTATCGTGGTTGTAGACACAACAAATTCTATTGTGGTCACCACGAGTATTGTGTTTCTGATTTTTTTAATAACATAAGATATTGTGGACACAACAATTGTAGGTATCATAATTTTAGATAATATAGTTACTGTTATATAACAGTTGTTGTTGCAGTTGTATACCGCTATTTAAATTCTTGTCTCTAATAGAAAGTATTGAAAAATAAATAAATTTCAAGAGTATGTTTATAATAACAAGAATTAAAAAAAATCGTCCTTATAAAAATTTGAATTTCAAAAGTATGTCCATAATAATAAATATTACAAAAAATGGGACCGTAATAGCAAATGTTAAGAAAAAATAAAATTTAAAAGTTAGACCCTAATAATAAATATTGAGAGTAAAAATTATTTTTAAACCAATTTGGAAAAAAAATTATTCCTAACAGAAAAATAAATAAACTCTTAATAATAAATATTTAAAAAAATTAAATTGTAACAAGTAAAAACTATAATAATAAATACAATATTATTATCACTTATATATTATAAGAACTGTGGGTCCCACTTCTCTTTATTTTTAAATTAAGTTTCAATGTCTTAACTACGTGAATATGCATGCTTATTGTTTTGATTATGTTCAAAGTTGGAGGCCCTGGCAGGCTGGGGGCCTTGGGCTGGTGCCCCTGTTGCCCTGGCCCAGGGACGGCTCTATACGTATCCATATTATTGTAATATGCATTTTTAATGAAAACAAGAACACCATTTTAATCATAAACGACCTCTTTTTTCTTTATTGTTGAATGCTTATCGCTGGTTCATTCGTCAGTTTTTGATAATGAGATGATGGAGTTTTCAAGCATAGGGGTCCAACGAAGAGAATGATGGCCGATGGTGGTTGAACCGGTGGTCGAAAGTAAGAATTTTATGGATGTAGGTATTTAGGGTTAGGGTTTTTTTAGAGAAATCAAAGGTTTATGTGTTTTTTTTATAAAATTAAAGATATTCTGATTTTTAAAAATAAAATTTAAAGAAAATAAAAAATAGGCCACATGTCGCATTTTTATTGGATAACAAAAAGTTAACATATGTCAGGAAAAAAGACTTATTTTGTAACCCCCTCGTCCCGGTCTGGACGACTGACCGGTCCGAGTAGGCTACACGGGGAAAACCGAAATGAACCCCGCTAGGGACCCACCTCGGTTAGCAACCCTAAAAATTTCTTTTAATTATTATCTTGTCTAAAGGCATTCATACATCCTATGTGTGACACGACAGCGGAAGAGGGTATCGATACGCATTGACCAGGTCAACTGTCCCAAGTCAACTCAGAGAGACCGTATCGGTACACTGGTTGGCCGTACCGATACACCCTCCTTGGTCAACATCTCACGGTCAACGATAAACGACCGTAGCGAAACGCCTAGAGTCCGTACCGATACTCCAAAATCTCGTCAAAATCTCAGATTTCCAGTGAGGTTTTGGCGTACCGATACACCCCCGTGTATCGGTACGCTAAGCCCAATCTGAGTCCCAAAGTGTAGGACCGTATCGGTACGGCCCTTGGGCGTACCGATACGCCCTGCACTGCAAGACTCCAATTTGCAGCAAAACGAACCAAGACTCAACTCTAAATGCAATTTACGACTCCCCTAGCCACAAACAACTAATCATCCAACACTTAACCAACAAAACTAAACATACCATGCAATTTAACCCAACATACATAGCATCCAACACAAGATAAGCACAAAGGTAAGAAACTTGCAAAAAGGCATACATAGCAACCATTTCATACAAGGTTTGCATGCTGTTGAGTGGATCACACGAATGATAATAACCAAGAGGGGGGTGAATTGGAATTTTAACGATGTTGTAACGGAAATTGCAACTAAAAATATTGACACGGGATTTTAGAGTGGTTCAAGTTCACCAACCGAACTCTACATCCACTACCTTAGTCTCACCAAGGATTTGCAACAATTTCCACTAAATTGTTCGTCCCCTTTTTCTAGGACAAGGAGGCAACCTTTACAATTTCGGTTAATTTTTCTACCCAAAAATTAACCCAATCCTCACACAAAAAAACAAAGAAATTTGGTGGCTAATAAGGTATCTCTCAATACAAATGATAGCCCAATATCAAGCACTCAACCCAATTGAACAAAATAGAAATGAAGAATACAATTGGGGTTTCTAGACAAAGTAGGATTTTTGCACAAATGCTTGGATTTGATGTTTTGATATCTTCTTGAGGTTCAATGTTATGTTGCTGGAGCTTCTTGGACCCTTTTTATACCATCTTGATGATTTCCAACCGTTGTGGGTGTTAGCTTTAAGTTTGGAGCCGTTGGAAAGCTTTTTCTCCACTTTCTTGCACTTTTCCAGCTATGCGTATCGATACTCTATAGTGGGGTATCGATACCTGTCTCACAAAAAAAATAGCCGTTGTGTACAAATAATAAATGGGTATCGATACGCATTCTGGCGTATCGGTACTGGGTATCGAAACGGCACAGGCCGTATCGATACCTTTTTCTCGACATAGCTCACTGTCAAAAGCGGTATCGATACTAGGGTTAGGGGTATCGATACTGGTTTAGTGACCGTTTAAAAATCTCAACGGTTATATTTTTAAACCGACTTTTAAATTAATAATTATAAAATGGTATCGATACTGGTTGATCCGTATCGATACTGATTTCATAGCGTATCGATACTGGGGTTTGCCGTATCGATACGTGTTCCGGAAGTGGCAAACTTTGCTAAAAAGGTATCGATACTCCTTTATGGGTATCGATACTGGTTGACGTTTTTCAATATTTTTGCCTTGGAACACTTAGAAAATATTTGAGTTTGAGTTCTAATAAATCAGTTTAAAGTCTCTGGAGTTTCAAAAACTTATTAAGGGATTTGTACAAACAATTTTAAGTTCTTCAATTTGATCCTTAAAGATCTAGTTATATCAAAATCAAACATAGGTTTTACAATCTCCCCCTTTTTGATATAACAAAACCAAAACTTAGAATTTTTGACAACTTTTGAAAATTAACTCCCCCTTAATATAAGCTTGATATTTCAATTTAGTTAAGATCAAAAATATTTCTCAAAGTCAAAATTCTTAACTCCCCCTTGATGTAAGCTTGATAAAACCAAAACCAATTTTTTTTTTGAAGTTTGTGAGCTATTCTTCTCCCCCTTTTTGTTAGATCAAAAAAAATTGTGAGAGCATAATGTGCATCAAATATCAAGAGTATAAAGATAAGCAACATAATCTTATTATATCATAAAACGGGAAATCCAAAACATAAGCAAACCTAAATCCTAAATAATCAAAGCATAGGTATTAATCCTAATAACAAACTTAATCCTAAGAACATAAAACATAGGTGCATAAAAAAAATCCTAAATGATATGATATGATATGCAAGGATAGAAGTCTAGGCATTATCTTCATCGTCTTCATCATCTTCATCTTCATCTCCCAAAGGCTCATTGGTCCTCATGCTATTACGCCATTCATCGTGGAAAGCGGCAATGGAAATATTCGAGGAATTTTGCCCGCTTTCGAGGGATGTAAGGCGATTCTCCATACCCGTCATCCTTGTATCAAATGTAGTTTCTATAGAGGTAAGACGAGTATTCAACCCGGTGAATTGTTCATTTAGATAGGTCATGAGATTTTCCATATTGGGTTGAGGAACTTGGGGAGCTTGAGGAGGTGGAGGAGCTTGTTGTTCTAATAAGGCGGCGGCCTCGGGTGGAAGCTCGGTAAGACGTAGCCAATTTCCATTAAAATAATGAAATTTACTTCGAGCAAGAGAATGTTCGTCGATAGGATCGGTAAGAGTAGATGCAAGATCAAACGAACAATCAATATCCTTTTGAACAAAGTAATAGCTTAAGGCCGTACCATAGATAAAAGATGTGATGAGAGGAGTTTCACGTTGTTGAACATGATAAGCAATCTCATTGAACATGATGCGAGCAAGATTTGGGCGTTTTCGTTGACGGAAACTTCGAATCCAAAAATCATCCAATAGACGGATGGTGGAATATTTGCCTCCGGAGGGACGAAACCACCATGATACCATCAAATGTAGGATTCGATCATGAGCATTGAGGACGGTTACGGAACCGCTAAGAACATGCCCTAAGGCATTCTCATTATCTTCACCTTCATCCTCCAATTTAAAAACCTCACAAATAGACTTGACATCAAGAACAATTTGTTTCCCCATAAGATAAGATCGGATGGCAACGACTTCTCCATTACGATAGATGCATTTAGCATTAGAAAAGAAAATTAGAACCAAAAGCCGATAATAAATACCCGGAATAGTGAGAAAATCCATGAACTTCCAAAGACGAAGAAGCGGAAGATATTCAAACTTGAAGCGCTCGAAATCGAGGAAAGGGATGGATACGATCCTCTCCGCACGAATTTTGTAATTTTCAAATTGGCGGAAATAAGGAAGACCCTCGGAATGCTCAAAGGATTGGTTGTAGATTGTAGCATAATCTGGACGAGCAACCGATCCGGGAGTTGAAGAGTCTCCGGCAAGAAGAACTCTTTGACGTTTCCTTGAATGCTCTTTTGGTGCCATAGATGATAGAAATTTTGAAGAGAGAATTTTGAGAGAGAGCAAAAAGCTTTGATTCAAGGGTTTCTTTTGATTTTTGGTGAAGAATATGAAGGAGAAGAGACCTTTATATAGCCAAAAACGTTTAGGGTTAATAGGATATTAAAGAGTTTTAATTTTGGTAAAATTAGATCTCATTAAAAGCCTATTTAATGCCATCAGCGCGAAAGGGTATCGATACTCCTTAGTGGGTATCGATACGGGGATAGAATTGTCTTTCCACAAATTTGACCGTTGAAGGAGGTATCGATACTCATTAGATGGTATCGATACAGGGATAGAATTGTCTTTTCTCACTTCTGACCGTTGGAAGAGGGTATCGATACGCATGTGGCGGTATCGATACGCGTGAAGCGATGAGAAATTCTGAGAAATTGAAATGAAGAACAAGTATCGATACCCATTGGGCAGTATCGATACCTTATGCCCAGAATTTTGCCTATTTGGTTAAAAATAACCAAAGACATGAACTTAACATCTCTTAAAAGTATGCAAATGATGAATGAACAGGTCTAAGCATATTTTAACAGAAACATACTCCCCCTAACTATATGCATGGAAGAAATTGGGAGACTAAACACATAAACAAGGTAATTTCACAAAATCAAGCATATTTAATTTTAAAAAGGAGGTCCTAAAGGTCAAGATAGGCTAGTTAGACCCAACTCTCTCCTAAGGGACCAAAAACGCTCTTTATCTAATGGTTTTGTGAAAATGTCCGCTAATTGATTTAAGGTGTCTACATACTCTATAGCCACATCTTTCTTAAGGACATGATCTCTAATGAAATGATGCCTTATTTCTATATGCTTGGTTCTAGAGTGTTGGATGGGATTTTTCGTTAAACATATTGCACTTGTATTATCACATTTAAGGGGTATGGTTTCTATTTTTACACCATAATCTAAGAGCTGTTGCTTCATCCAAAGGACTTGAGCACAACAACTCCCTAAGGATATGTACTCGGCTTCGGTGGTAGATAAAGCTACACTATTTTGTTTCTTAGAGAACCAAGATATGAGCATACTACCTAGGAATTGACAAGTTCCCGAAGTACTTTTCCTATCGATTTTGCAACCCCCATAATCTGCATCCGAATAAGCATGAAGGTTAAAGGTAGAGATTCTAGGGTACCAAAGACCTAAACAAGGAGTGTCTCTAAGATACCTAAAGATCCTCTTAACGGCTATAAGGTGAGACTCTCTAGGACTAGCTTGAAACCTAGCACACAAGCAAACACTAAATAGTATATCCGGTCTACTTGCGGTAAGGTAAAGCAAAGATCCAATCATAGAACGATAAAGCTTAGAGTCAATACACTTACCTCCTTCATCTTTGTCAAGCTTTGTAGATGAGCTCATAGGAGTGGCTTGAGGCTTTGTGTTCTCCAAGCCAAACTTGTTGAGCATATCCTTTATGTATTTTGCTTGATTTATGAAGGTGCCATCCTTCTTTTGTTTGATTTGGAGTCCCAAAAAGAATGAGAGCTCCCCCATCATGCTCATCTCAAATTCACCTTGCATTAACTTAGCAAACTCTTGACAATAACTTTCATTAGTAGAACCAAAAATAATATCATCAACATAGATTTGAACTACTAAGATGTCATTTTTATACATTTTTATAAAGAGTGTAGTGTCCACCTTACCCTTTTCAAATCCTTTTTCAATCAAAAAATTTGAAAGCCTTTCATACCAAGCTCTAGGAGCTTGTTTTAAACCATAAAGTGCTTTGGTAAGTTTGAAAACATGATTTGGAAATTTTGAATCTTCAAAACCCGGTGGTTGTTCCACATACACTTCCTCGTTTATAAAACCATTTAAAAATGCGCTTTTAACATCCATTTGAAAAAGCTTGAAATTATGATAACATGCATATGCAAGCAACATCCTAATGGCTTCCATTCTAGCTACGGGTGCATAGGTTTCATCAAAATCTATTCCCTCTTCTTAAGTGTAACCTTGTGCTACAAGTCTAGCTTTATTTCTCACAATGTTACCACTCTCATCTAGTTTGTTCCTAAAGACCCATTTTGTTCCTATTGTAGATTGATTACTAGGCCTATCAACTAATGTCCATACATTACTTCTCTCAAATTGATTTAACTCTTCTTGCATAGCCATAATCCAAAAATCATCTCTCAATGCTTCTTTTATATTCTTAGGCTCTATGCATGAGATAAATGCAACATGGTTCATTAATCGAAGAGAAGAACGAGTGGTTACCCCCTTGGATGGATCACCCAAGATTTCACCATCTTTGACATAGTTCAACTCCCTTGGATAGCTTACTTCCTTTTCCTCAATAGCCAAGTCTTTCAAGGCTTCAAGAGGTGGATCTTGTGTGTCTTCTTCTTTTGGTTGAATCTCATCCTTCTTTGAAGTTTGACCTCCATCAAAGGTATTTATGATTCCTACATTATGATCATAACAAGAATCCTTCCTAGGAAGGGGATTATCATCGAATACAACATGAATAGATTCTTCTACAACTAAAGTTCTTTTGTTAAATACTCGATAGGCTTTAGAGGTTAAAGAGTAACCTATAAAAATAGCTTCATCACTTTTTGCATCAAATTTACCTAAATTATCTTTTCCATTATTTAAAACAAAACATTTACATCCAAAAGGGTGGAAGTAGCTAATATTAGGCTTTTTAGATTTTAAAATCTCATAAGGTGTTTTCTTTAAGATCGGCATAATAGTTACTCGATTTATAATATAACAAGCTGTGTTTGTGGCTTCCGCCCAAAAATATTTTGGTAAATTATTTTCGCAAAGCATAGTTCTAGCCATTTCTTGTAAAGTTCTATTTTTCCTCTCAACTACCCCATTTTGTTAAGGAGTTCGAGGAGCTGAAAAATTATGGCTAATACCATTTTCATTTAAAAAATCTTCAAATCCTAAATTTTGAAATTCGGTTCCATGATCACTTCTAATATGTGAAATTTTAAGTTCAAGATCATTTTGAATTAATTTTGAAAATGTGATGAATTTTTCCAAAGCCTCATCTTTAGTACTTAAAAAGAGAACCCAAGTGAATTTAGAAAAATCATCAACTAGTACAAAAGCATATGATTTGCCACCCAAGCTCATAGTCCTAATTGGCCCAAATAAATCCATGTGGATTAGTTGTAAACATCTACTAGTAGAAATGTCATTAATGGATTTAAAAGAAGATCTATGTTGTTTACCCTTTGAGCATGCATCACAAATTTTATCGTTCGAAAATTTTATTTTGGGTAAACCTTTAACTAGGTTTAGAGAGACTAGTTTTTCTAAAACACTTGTGCTAGCATGTCCTAGCTTCCTATGCCACAACCATGCATCATTTTCATTTTGAGCAACTAAGCATGCATGAGATGTATGAATGTCATCTAGATGCACCATGTATATATTCCCTATGCGATGACCTATGAGCATAATATTATTAGTTTTAATGTCTACGATTTTACAACCGGTTTTATCAAACAAAACATTAAAACCCTTATCACATAGCTGACTTATGCTCAATAAATTATGTTTAAGACCATTGACATATAAAACATTTTCAATGAGAATAGTAGAGTGATTACCTATGGAGCCAATACCTTCAATGTGGCCTTTGGAGTTGTCACCAAATGTTACTACTCCTCCACTTTTTGGCTTTAGATCCATGAGTCGACTCTTGTCTCCGGTCATGTGTCTCGAGCATCCACTATCAAGGTACCATGAGTTTTGACTTTGTGCTTTGGCCTTGTAGCAATGCTCCCCCTACAAACAAAGATATTTAAACTTTTGTTTTTGGTACCCAAATCATTTTGGGTCCATGTGTGTTAGTTCCTAAAACTTTGGTTCCCTTAGGAATCCAAGGTGACATAGCAATAATATCATTAGATTTAACAAGTTCCTTAGGAACCCATACATTTCTAATTCTTTTAACTTTACTATGTCTAGGATAGTTACCTTGTTTGTAGTAGTTAGTCTTTTTCTTGGGTTGGTGTGCTCTAGAGAATTCTCCTACTTCATGCTTGACACTACCAACATTTTTTAAAGACTTTTTGAGCTCATTTAGCTCACTCAACACCTTTTGGTGTTCACGTTTATTTTGAGATAAAGAATTATTAAGATCAACATTTTCATCTTGAAACAATTTAAGTTCATCTTTTAATCCTAATATCTTTTTCTCAAGTTTAGAATTAGTTTGAGTAAGTGAGTCATTTTTCTCATTTAATTCTAGGATAATTTTTCTATTTCTAATAACCGACTCCTTATACTTCTCAACTAATTCGTCATATACCTCTTGTAACTCATCATAAGCATCATTTAATTCTTCATATGAAAAATCTAAAGTAGATGAGTTAGAGGTTACCAAGGAGGAATCTTCCTCAAGTGCCATGAGGCAAAGGTTCGCCACTTCTTGTTCGTCATCCTCCGATGACTCCTCATCACTCCAAGTAGCAAGCTTGGCTTTGAGCTTTTTCCTCTTCTCAAAGCCCTTCTTCTTGAGTTGAGGGCACTCCGAACGTATGTGGCCGGGTTGTTTGCACTCGAAGCAAGTGAGTGGATCCCTTCCTTCTTCTTTGTTCTTGCTTTTAAAGTCCATCTTCCTTTGGATTTTTCTTCCTCGGTTGGACCTCATAAGGCGTGAGAATCGTTTGGCTATCATAGCCAATTCTTCGAGCTCATCCTCATCACTAGATGAACTTTCATCAAGTTGGGAAGTTTTAGCCTTGAGAGCTATTCCCATTTTCTTCTTTTTCTCCCCTTCAAGCTTCTCCATTCTTTTTTCTTCTTTCTTTTTCTCATCTTCCCTTCCTTGCTTCATGATCTCATGAGTAAGGAGAGAGCCTACAAGTTCATCAAGCTTTAGAGTTTTTAAATTCTTTGCTTCGATGATAGCGGTTTTCTTCCCATCCCAAGATTCGGGAAGTGAATAGAGTAGCTTTCGAACAAGCTTGTCTTCCGGTATAACTTCTCCATAGCCCTTTAGACCATTTACAATTGTGGAGAATCGATCAAACATCTTTGACACCGTCTCATCAAATTCCATTTTGAAATTTTCATAACTAAGATTGAGAATTCCAATCTTAGTTTCTTTGACATCGTTGGTGCCTTCATAGGTGGTTTCAAGAGTGTCCCACACTTCTTTGGCACTTTCAATTGATGAGACCTTTGAGTAGATGTCCGGACCGAAAGCACAAAATAGCATGTGAAGAGCTTTAGCATTTACTTGGATCTTTTTCCTTTCCTCTTCACTCATTTCCGTTCTTCTTTTAAGCACCATCTTGCCATCAACATCTTGCTTCAATGGAATATATGGTCCATCCTCAATGACATCCCACACAAGATAGTCACTTAATTTAATGAATAGACGCATTTTATTTTTCCAAAAGGAGTAGTTCTCACCATTGAAGAAAGGAGGCTTTGTGGTGGATTGTGAGTCGTACATGCCGGGAGCGGAGGTTGAAGCCATCTCTTGATATTTTGATGATGATCACACTTCTTCCAAGGATCTCCTCTTGTGGTTGTTAATCCTCAAAGAGTTAAGCTCTGATACCAATTGTTGAGTGGATCACACGAATGATAATAACCAAGAGGGGGGGTGAATTGGAATTTTAACGATGTTGTAACGGAAATTGCAACTAAAAATATTGACACGGGATTTTAGAGTGGTTCAAGTTCACCAACCGAACTCTACATCCACTACCTTAGTCTCACCAAGGATTTGCAACAATTTCCACTAAATTGTTCGTCCCCTTTTTCTAGGACAAGGAGGCAACCTTTACAATTTCGGTTAATTTTTCTACCCAAAAATTAACCCAATCCTCACACAAAAGAACAAAGAAATTTGGTGGCTAATAAGGTATCTCTCAATACAAATGATAGCCCAATATCAAGCACTCAACCCAATTGAACAAAATAGAAATGAATAATACAATTGGGGTTTCTAGACAAAGTAGGATTTTTGCACAAATGCTTGGATTTGATGTTTTGATATCTTCTTGAGGTTCAATGTTATGTTGCTGGAGCTTCTTGGACCCTTTTTATACCATCTTGATGATTTCCAACCGTTGTGGGTGTTAGCTTTAAGTTTGGAGCCGTTGGAAAGCTTTTTCTCCACTTTCTTGCACTTTTCCAGCTATGCGTATCGATACTCTATAGTGGGGTATCGATACCTGTCTCACAAAAAAAATAGCCGTTGTGTACAAATAATAAATGGGTATCGATACGCATTCTGGCGTATCGGTACTGGGTATCGAAACGGCACAGGCCGTATCGATACCTTTTTCTCGACATAGCTCACTGTCAAAAGCGGTATCGATACTAGGGTTAGGGGTATCGATACTGGTTTAGTGACCGTTTAAAAATCTCAACGGTTATATTTTTAAACCGACTTTTAAATTAATAATTATAAAATGGTATCGATACTGGTTGATCCGTATCGATACTGATTTCATAGCGTATCGATACTGGAGTTTGCCGTATCGATACGTGTTCCGGCAGTGGCAAACTTTGCTAAAAAGGTATCGATACTCCTTTATGGGTATCGATACTGGTTGACGTTTTTCAATATTTTTGCCTTGGAACACTTAGAAAATATTTGAGTTTGAGTTCTAATAAATCAGTTTAAAGTCTCTGGAGTTTCAAAAACTTATTAAGGGATTTGTACAAACAATTTTAAGTTCTTCAATTTGATCCTTAAAGATCTAGTTATATCAAAATCAAACATAGGTTTTACACATACCCTAAAACATACCACACATAGCATTCGTAGACATAACCCTTTAAACACAAGCGTTAGACAAAACATAACATGGTTTACAAATCCAACAAGGCATAAACATCCAACCAACATACATGAGTCCAACAACGCTCATACATCCACATGGCAACAACAACCAAACATACTAGGACATCAAAAGCCAACAAAGGAGTTTGAACTCCAACACCAACAAGTCTACACCCCCATTGTCTAGGCATTATTACAAATACGTAAATCATACTTGAGCTACTTGAGAACTCCAAAAAGCTCCTCCCTTTCCCGCTTGCCTCCCGAACTCTAACGATCTGTATGTTGGAAAAAAGGAGAGCATAAGCTTGACAGCTTAGTGAGCGAATCTCTAAAACTCATCAACAATGTAGTTTCAAAACACATTTCTTAAGGGTTAAGTAAAGCATTTAAATGCACAATGAGAGGCACAACAACATAAGTACATGGTTTGCACAAGCACAACCAAAACACGGTGGGACTACACATCACCGTTTCGACTAGTAGTTTTCCAATGGGACTACACATCAAAGTACTCTTCTACTAGTCACTACCGGTGGGACTACACATCACCGTAGTTATGACAACCATCACGTGAGGCTCGACATCAACAACGACTACACAACTACAACAGATATAAACACAATCCACAATGCACATGTTAATACCACAATTAACCACGCATCATCACACAACCAATAAGGTAGGAGTAGTAACTTACACTTGGGTTTAGGTGAGCCCTCAAGGCTCCACCCAAACCCCCAAGAGTCCTATTTCGAAAGCAAAACAAGGTTAAACATTTCCACTCACCGTTGCACCCCAAACGAAAGCCGAATATCAAGCTCAAGTCTCTAAATTCCCCGAATTCGTTCCTGAAGCCTCTCCAATGGTTTCCCTTGATTCTAGTCAATCAAAAATAACAATTTACTCAACAATTCAGCCATGAAATCACTGCCACAAACAAAACACTATCTCAAGACCCATTTACCACATTTCCAACCCATGAGCTAACACAACTTCTTCATTTTCGTACACCCAAAATACCCAGCAAAGAACTACAACTTCCAATGCCCGAAACACTTCTAAACATCCTCAAAACACCCTTCTAATATCACTATAACTCCAGCCCAACTCCTCTTCACAAAAACTCCCCAAAACACAAAGTTTGACACCTTTAAAAATACCCCCAAACCCAAATTCGGGATTCCTAATAAAAATCAACCAAATTGAGATATAATGAACCTTAGGGCTAGGTTAACTCATATTTTAACTCTACACATCAAAACAAAACAAAAATCTTTTAAAGTTCCATGCTTTCTCTTCAAAAACTCTAAAAACTCAAAAACCTTGAAAATGGGTTTCTATGAAAACTAGAGCCATGGAGATGTAGAAGATAATGAGGAGAATTCAAAAATAAGCTTACCTTGAAGAGAACACTTGAAATGAGGGTGGAATTTGATGGAATAGTGTTTTAGAGGTTTTAGAGGGGTTTAACGTGAAATGAAGAGGAAGAAGAAGAAAATGAAAAAGCCTTTTCAAAAATCCCCCATTTCTCATCTTTTCTTTATTTTCAAAATTACCGGCATACCCTTAATGATACCAAACCCTTTTGATTTAACCCAAGACTTAGTTAAATTTTAAAACAAACCCACGACTCGAACCCGATTTACCCGAGTAACATCCGAACCCTAAACCCGGGGCATTACATATTTGAGTTACGAAACGAAACAACAAAAAATAATGGCTTATATTTTTTATACACAACCTGTGTAATTTTTTTTACACAACCCTTCATATTTAAGCTATAAAATCTAAAACCTAAATCCCTAGTCCTAACACCTAAAACTCTAAATTTTAACCATAAATCTCAAATTCTACATCGTACACATTAAACACCTAAACCCTAAAATTAAAAGGCTTGTGTAAATTTTACTTTACAAAAATTTGTATATCAAAGTATTTTTCAAAAATAATTTAAGCACATAACTGAAAAAGTATAATTTAAATACTTATTTAACAGTTAAACCTTATATTTACACAAAAAGATTTACTACTAATTTTTAAAAGGTTTAATAATAAAATAAGTGTTAAAGTGACCAAATTATTATTTTGTGTCCCTTTTAAGATCAATTGAGATACTTAAAAAGATATAAAAAAAAAGCAACACCTAAAAAGATAGAAGAAAAAAATTTAACACCTAAAAAAAGTCAAACAACATATTTTAAAGGAAAAATCTCAAAAAAATTGTTGTGGGATTTTTTTTCCAAATCTATTGCTGGTACCAGAATAATTCCTGAAATATTGCACTTTGAACAGTGCAAAGTGAAGTCGGATTCTAATGGTCACGGTTTCAAAAAAAACTAAAGTCTCTCCTTAAAGGGTCCGACTTTGGGGAAATTTTTGGGGAAAAAATTCCCTAAAGTCAGACTCTAATGGCCATGGTTTCAAAAAAAATCTCCTAAAGTCTTGTTCATTAGAATTCGACTTTGGGTTGAATGCATGCTTTGCGTGTGCATGCATGAGGAGGCAGAGAGGGCACGACATGAGAATCTAATTCTCAATCAAGTGGGTGACGAGACCAGTCACTGAATTCTGATTCGAATATAAATTTAGGTTGGGTTTTATTTTTGGGGAAGAGTTCTTATTCGAATATATGTATAGGTTTAGGTTGGGTTTACTTTTTATTTTTTGGAAGAGTAGGTAGCAGATTAATTTTTGGGGAGTGGTGGATGTGATTTTTGAATGATGATGGGTTTAGGGTATTCTGAAATGTATAGATGTGGAGGTTAAAAATTTATAGTTGCTAGTTAGGTAGAGATAGGGGTAGTATAAGGGATAATTTTTTTTTGTTAAATAGTTAAGTTAAGGTTGAATTGAAAGGAAGTTAAGATTGAAAGAGTAGAAGAAGAAGAAGATAAAGAAAGTAGTGAAGAAAATATTGTAAGTAGATTCGAATTTTTTAGAGTTTTGTTTTTTAGATTGGTAATTTTATTTTGTTATTTTGTAAGTAGATTCAAATTTTTGAGTTTGGTAATTTTATTTTGTATGTTTCATATATTTTTAATTTTTTCATGGAGTTTATTTGAGTTAGTTCGAATTTGGATTGGACAAATGGTATATTTTTTCATGTAGTTTTTTTCATGTAGTTTATTTGAGTTAGTTTGGTAATTTTAATTTTTAATTTCAGTTTATTTTGTAAGTTGATTTACTATGTTAGAAAAAATATATTCGAAATATATTTATTTTTTATTTTATTATGAGCATTTTGATTTAGTATGTTTAATTTCTATCATGCAGAGAAAATAGGCAACAACAAATTTATGGTGATTGTTCATTACAATGGACAAATGGTGAAAACTGATGTCAGGGTTGTATTTGATTGTGAAAGCAGTACAAAGATGAGATTTGAGAAGGAAATCGCGCTTCGAGAAATGAAGGAGAAAACATCACAGAAAATTAGGAAAGAGATTCATGGTTTACGTTACCGATGGATGACATGTGACAATCTGGTCAGATATTGTGCAATCACTCTCCAAGATGATGACGATGTTTCTTTGATGATCGTAGAGCATGATTCTATGGGAATTTGATATATCGAGTTGTTTGGCGATGTGTGTTATGTTCCCGACCCATCTACAAACATAGTTTGAGAATCGGCTCAAATAAACTTTGGTGATGAGATTGATATGCTCGGAGGAAGTTTTGTTACAATGTCGACAAGTGGGACATCAAATACATTTCATGAAATCGGGCCTTCAACATATGCTTCATCACACGGGTCGAGTGTTGATCCTACTGTTGAAGCTGATGTGGAACCCTCACGAGGTCGATGGGGAGAATCACTTGCCGATTCCAGTGAAGATGAAGATATTGGGGATCACAATTTGTTCCCTGATGACGTCAATGCAGCTCCTGATTTTGGTGTTGGCGAATTTGTTTCGTCTGGGGCGACATTACATTTTATGAACCTCCTTCTCACATGAGTTCGGTGAATTTCGATGCAATGAGGGTGCCTCAATTCTCGGATTTACCCCGATTAACCTCGAGTCAACACATTGAATTATATGTTAAGCTTCAATTTGATGACAAGAATGAAGCTATATTGGTAGTGAAAGAGTACTACATCAAGAACCACGTGGACTACTTTGTCGCAGAATCCAGTCAGAGGACTTTCTTTGCCAAATGTGTGAAATACGGACAAGAGTGTAATTGGAAGATCCGAGTGACAAAGCTACAGAGGTCAAATCGCTTGAAGGTCACAAAGTATAATGATGTTCACACATGTTTAAGAACTTCCATCAACCAGGACCACCGGAAATTGGACTCCGGCGTAATAAGTTGTCACATAATGAAGTTGGTTGAAGCAAATCCACGGGTTCCAATTTCAACGATTCATGCAAGCATTGCGCAGCAATTTGAATACCAAATAGAATACAAGAAGGCATGGCGTGCAAGGGATAAGGCAATAGACTTGGTGTACGGTTATTACGATAAGTCGTACAACGAGCTACCGACTTTATTACTAGCACTGACACATTTTATCCCGGGCACCATAGTGAGGTATCAAACCAAGGATGCGAAAGACCGAGAAGGCCAAATTGTTGAAGGCTATAAATTTTTTCATCGACTTTTATGGGCGTTCAAGCCTGCCATCGAAGGCTTTCCCTATTGCAAACATATGATCCAAGTTGATTGCACATAGTTGTACGGGAGATACTCTCATATATTGTTGGTTGTTGTTGCGCAAGATGGTGACAACAACGTCTTCCCAATTGCATTCACAATTGTTGAGCAGGAGACGATAGAAGCTTAGAATTTCTTTTTGATGAATTTATGTGAGCATGTCGTCATAGAAAGATGGGGTATGCATTATATCTGATCGAGGGTCTGGTATCAAATCAGCAATTAATCAAGGCAGAAGTCGTTGGACACCACCGAACGCATACCCTGCCTAATGTATTCGTCATATCAGTAAGAACTGCTACGAGCGGTTCAAAAATAAATATCTTCGCAATGAGATTGAAAGCATGGGTAATCATCTTTTTTTCAAACTAAATTATATTTGCACATGCATTTATTTATTTATTTATGTTTGATTTTTGTCGATACTAATAATATTGTGACACATGATATCTACTAACGTGGCCACATTTTGAGAGGAAGATGACAAATTTAATGAAGTACGACGAGCAGGTTTGGAGTTGGGCAAATGAAATCTAGAGGGAAAGATAGGCCCAACCATATGACGAAGGTGGTAGACGATGTGGGTAAATGACTACCAATCTTGTGGAGTGCATAAATGGAGTACTAAAAGGATCACGTCATCTCCCAATAGTTAGCCTGATGAAAGAGACATATTATAGGTTAGCGAAAGTTTGGGTAGTTAAAGGAAAGAAAATTTAGGCCTTATTAAATAGGGGCCAAAGTTAGGCTCCCACTCTTGTGACGAAAATGAAAAAGAACATGACGAAAGCAATGTCGCTAAAGGTTCACAACTTCAACCGAACTAATCAGACATTTGATGTTGTTGGTGTCAGACACAACAACGAAGCAGCGCACTCAAATGTATTTCGAGTCGATTTCAGGCATAATTAGTGTGATTGTGGAGCATTCCAAGTATGGCGATATCCATGCATTTATGTAGTTGCAGCGTGTATGCATGTAGGGGTTAACTCGTACACTTTTGTTGATGAATGCTTCGATCTCCACAGGATGATCAATATTTACATAAGTGAGTTCCCACCGATTGCAAATTCAATTTATTGGTCGTCGGTAGAGCATGAAAAATGGTTACCGAATCCTACACTTCGTAGATCTCCAAATGACCGACCTAGATCGACTCACATATATACCAGTATGGATCTTCATGATAGGGAGAAGGGACAGCGGAAGAGATGCACCATATGTAGGGCCGAAGGACATTCCAGATCAAACTTTCCATATGAACCAAGATTCTTGTCAATGCCTCGGTGATTTCTAATGTTTGTATTTGAAAAATGTTATGTTGTGTTATGTTGTGTTGTGAAACAATTCAATTTAATCACTTAATTTGAATTGTTCTAATATAATCGATTAAGTCGAAAAACATTTTTCTTTTAATTTGTTAGATACAAAATAAAAATAAAAAACTTATTCAAACATTACATTTTAACATAGTCCAAGTTATTAACTACTTGAAATAAAAAAGCTAACAATGCTTATGTCCATCGGTACCACACCCCGGTGGATGACGAGACCGATCGGGATTGCGTCGACGATGAGGCTGAAGTTGATGCTCTTCATCGTCATCGGTTCCAATTGGCCCACATGTGAAGAACAATGACTGCAGTGTTGTTTGCTGAACACAGGGGGTCCCAAAATTGGGTTGATACTGATACATATGGACCGATCCTTGAGGAACACTGGACGAGACAGTCATTATCGGCGAAAACTGCATCGTAGGGGTTGGCCACAAGAGGTGTAAAAAAATCCATGTTCTCGCCTAAGTTCGTGTAATTGGGTGTCTGTTGCAAAATAAACTCGGGTCTGTATAAATTAAGATCATCAAAACCTACATTGCTTGTAGAGCTCCCTCCCACATTACCTGAATAGCTCGAGCTCACTGGTGAATATACAAATGTAGTAGGCTGAAAAAAATCCTATATTATCCGAAGATCTCGGGGCCACTTCCGGTTGTACACAAGTAGGAGTCGATTCTTTTTCCCATATAGCCATTGGTGGGGCCACTGGTGGCTCCCATGTCGTTGGCCATTTCGTAGGGTCTCGACTACCAATTTGTTGCCCCTGTGATGAGTTCGTTGCAGCCTTCGATGATTTATTTTTGTCTTCATATTTTTTTCGGAACCTTTCGCATTCCTTTCGTTCAGCTTGATCTGTTAAGTACGGTATTCCATGACTACGATAGTAGATCATGTACTCTGAACTCTCGAAATCAAAATTGGATGCTTCCATTAGACGGCGTTCCGGCAACGATGAACTTCTGTTGTTCCATAAACCAATATACTCGCTATGTTTGACTTCTCAATCCATATCTGGCCTGCCACGTCCATCATAGGCATGAAGATGGTAATGGTCACGTGGAATGCGCGGTATAGGCTGGTGGAAGCCAAATTGCCTTAACACTCTATCTGCAAAGTGGAACTCGACAGTAGAGAAATGGATCAATGGTGTAACACTACAGCATGAAAGTGAATCCTTCGCCAAATATTCCGGTAAAAATATATGGTCATCTTCGTAGGCCTTCTAGATAAATTGCAAAAAAAATAATGGTTCATATACCTGCCCTTGACAATGAGAATCAATAAGAGATCTACAAACTCTGACGTTGTTGTACGCCAACCCCGTCTCATGCTTCTCCTCGCACCATCTGCATACAAATCACAATATATTTAAATAACAAGTTAATTTAATTAATTTACAGATTCAACTAAGAATAAAGATATATATTTACCTTGCAACGAGAGGAAACTGCACATGTGTTCGAGAAAGTGCTGTAAAAAGGGAAGTCGCTGCCAAGCCCACGCTTGCAACAATAACAGGCAACCACCAATACTGCCTACCCTCTGACCCTTTTGCAGTAAAACGCCTTTACACAACTTGCGATACAAGCACGCTAATATAGTTGATCCCCAACTATATTGACAATTAGGTTCCCGAGGAGTATCAAAAAATGAAGATACCTTACACTGACCATATTGCCAGATTTATCCGGCATCAGTATACGTCCGATCATCTGTAGGATATATGCTCGAATGACTATATAAATTTCTTCAATTGTATTATACTCAGCGAGTTGAAATTCTCTCTCTAGCTAACTCAATTTCACATGAGACCCTTTCACGTTACTTCCATACGGTTCCTTCCCAAGAAACCGTTGACAAATTTCAACCGTTAAGCCTTTGGTACGCTTGACCATTGACTTCCTGTTGCGTGATCTTGCAATACTATAAATGATACACAAATGGTGCAAGTATACACGTCGAACGAGTAATAAAGTGATGAGTGAGTATCATCTCTACAGGGATTGGAGGTGAATACAGTTTTCGTATACAAATTGCTACAGTAACCAAATTGTAATATGAGTATGCTGAGGAGGAATGAAGGATGGAAAAATGCTGTAGCAAAACAAGCAGACAGAAGAGATAATCAATTGACAGATAGGCCCTCTCTCGGATATGAAGCTCTCTACGAAATGGTTAGCTAGCTTCTGAAGAATAACCCTCCGAAGACTCTAAACATTGCTAACGAAACCTAGTTCTCTACGCTATGCTCGGCGGGATTTACTTAGGTTGCTCCTAAACTATCTCTAGCAAGAAAGCTGGGAGACTAAAATGCTACAGCAATACCTCTCGGCTTAACTATCCTAATCTCTATCCCTCTTAGCCGTTTAAACCTATCACTTATCTCTAAGGTAAGTTGGAGTCCTTCCTCTTGGTGGTTACTCCATTGTTTATGCGATCTAAGGCTAGTTCTCTCGATCACTCCCCCAAGCTAATGCTAAAGCAATGACCTTCTCTCGAAGGTTGTCACACACTACTCTAACTGTCACTATTGGATACGGCTTACTCTCTTAATTACCACCCCAATCTATACCTAGGGAACGACCATCACTCAAATGCATCATAAGGAATGGCCTGTCTCTCGAGGCACTAACATCCCTAATCTCTTACAACCCTGGGTTGTTCCTAAAGAAAGGCCAACTCTCGAAGGCGCTTAAGGTAGGGCCTATGTCTCAAAGCACTGACAACCCTAAGCTCTTACAACATTAGGAAATTAAGCACACCACAAACAAAGCAAAGATCAAGAGAGAACAGTAAACATTAACATGAATTTAAGAAAATAAACAGCGTATCATCCAACAAAACCCACGCCATCTAAAACAGTTCATGGCTGGGCAATAATCAAATGTATCATCATCATACAACCCTCCAGATAAATGAATGCTATAGCAAAAAGGAAAGAAAAACTCTCAGTTCGCCAGTGGACTGCCATGACCGCCTTAGGCTCACCGCCTCAGAAGAGGACGGTGAGACCACACCTCGAGCTTCTCGATAAAGGACATCAAATCTGGTCAACAATAAAGTTCTCCTCCCCTCTGTTATGCTTCTTCTTGCACACTCTCTCTTCCTTTTTTTCCGTCGCCTCCCCTCTGTTTGAAGAGATGAAGCCTTTATATAGTGGGGGGTCTTCTAGGGTTTTGGTGCCTTGGTATCTCCTTGGGAATCCCAAGGAATATCCTCCGACAAGCTCTGTCCACCATGGGACAAAAAGGACGGTCTGCAGATGGAGTGCGGCTGCTGTATAAAGCTGTCTGACAGTGTCAGGCGTCCTTTCCTGCACTTCACGTGCTTGTACTTTCGTGCGCCAGCTAGCCTTCTTTCTCCTCCTTTTCTATAGCATTTTGTTCCTTGCTTCTTCCTTCACATTCTGCTCTATCATCCTGCACACAAACAGTCAAAAACTACCTTTCACGCAGCACCAACTCCACATGAGCAATAAATTGAAAAGCACCCATAATATACTAAAAATGCAGCCTATATGCAATGCAATGCACCTGAAAACAATCAATTGTTGTAGCAAAGAGGTATAAATATAGAGGTAATAGCATAGCTATCACTACCCGTTTACTAGGACCCCAATAAGATAAACCATGTCCTCGAGGGTGATCGTGCATTCCCTGCAAGGCATATGGAAGGTATGTATTTCAGGTCTCCAACACTCAATTAGAGCGGTAATCAATCCGGGCACCAACTTGTACCCACGGAGGAACTTGACATGATAAAATCCTGCCATATATAAAAAAATTCTCGATTTCGTGGTTTAGGGGTTTGTCTACCATGCACAAATGATGTTTAAATGTTTCCTCTGCATCCTGTAAATAACACATTATTTAAACATAATTACTAAAAAAATACAGAAGTGACATATTTCGTAATGAAACAAATTTTAAAAAATTATATCAGCTCATCAACTCTAAGGCTAGTAATGTGTCGATTCTGTAAATGCAACAATGGAGCTTGCTCAGCCATCCTACATGACAAGTAAGAAAATATTAGTAAACCGAGACTAAATCTATCACGTTAAAAAATAACAATTAAAATAAATGTCGTATTTGCTTATTGTCTACTAAATCATCAATTTAACGTTATTTTTTATTCAACCACCTATAAATAAATATAAATAAATTAACAAACTTAAATAAAATAATAAAATCTATCCACCTATTTTTCTATATTCTCAAAATAAACGTTTCTTCTCTTATATTCAAACAATTTTTCTCAAAATCTCTCCACCTAATATTTGACACAAAATATTTAAACTATATTCTCTCCAAATAGCATCGAAAATTCAAACATCAAATAAAAATTACAAAAAATTATGAACTTAAGTTAAACAATAAAATATTAATTTACTTACTATATTTTTTTCTCAAATCTTCACATATTTAACACAAAATTTTCAAATTATATCCTCTCCAAATAACATCAAAAAATCAAGGAATATCAAAATAAAAATTAAAAAAATAACGAATTTAAATTGAACAATATATAACAAAATATTTCTCAAATCCCCACCTATTTCACAAAAAATTCAAACAACAACTTCAAAATTAATCAAACAAATAACTTAACTTACTATATCGTCTTTAAAGTTTCTTCTTCTCTTCAACCACCTATTTAACACAAAAAAATCACAAATTTTAACTTAAAAACACAAAAATATAATTTTCGTAATTACTATAAAATAAAATATAAAAAATAAATTAAAAAAATACTTACTAAAATTATTCAAAATAATAGTGATAAATTACAAAAATAAAATACTTAGTTACTTACTCTAATAAAATTCTTCAAATCTTCTTCTTCTTCAAAATATTTTCTCTCTCTATACTATCTACCTAGGGATGGGCACGGCACCCGGACCCGATGGGTTCCAACCCAACCCGACCCGATCGAGTCGGGTATTTTTATGAAAAAATCGGGTTCGGGTCGGGTCGAGTTCGGGTTTTAGGGTGAAAAAATCTGACCCGACCCGACCCGGGACTAATAGTGTAATTTTCCCGTAAATTTTTAGGGATATTTGTAATAATACCCCCTCTTTATATTTTTTTATAATTAGGTCCTTAAAATTATTTTTTTATTTACATTTTAGTCCTTAAAATTATTATTTTTTATAATTATGCTTCTTAAAATTATTTTTTTACAATTAAGTCCCTAAAATTAATTTTTTTCTATAGGTCGGGTCGGGTCGGGGTCGGGTTTAGAATATTTATTTTCGGGTTGGGTCGGATCAGTTTTTTTAAACAATTGGATCGGGTCGGGTCGGGGTCGGTTTTAGGATAATTAGTTTCGGGTCGGGTTCGGGTGGGCCAAAAACCCGACCCGTGCCCATCCCTATATCTACCTTCAACCCACCCCTATTTGATCTCACACAAATTAAATCTTAACCACTCATACCACTTACCCAATTAAATTCTACCATTCATCCAACTAATCCCACTTATACTCAATTTACAAGGCCTATTTTTTTACCCTTTCTCAATTTTTCTTCATGTATGCACATCATGTAGAGTCGGTGTATGCTGCCCGACACCCTTTCTCAATTTTGCTTCATGCATGCACAACATGCAGAGTCGGTGCATGCAGGCTGCCTGACATGACAGATATTTTTCAAAGTCCGATTCAACTGGGGTAGACTTTGAGACAAAGTTAGAGTCTTATGCCCAAGATTTTGGGATATTTTTTCCTCTAAAGTCAGATCCAGCTAACTTAGTCTTTTTGGCATTTTTTCACACTCGAGTTTATCAAAATTCGACTTCAAATGCACTGTTCAAACCACAATATTTTTAAAAATAATCTGGACAGTGCAATAGTATGTGAAAAATAATTCCCATCAAAAAAATTTTAAGTAAAAACTCTTATTTTAAACGCTTATTTTGATATTAAACTTTCTTAAAATATATATAGCGTACATAAATCCCATTAACCAACCCAGAAACTCCACGAAGCAAAAAAAAAAAAGTCTCAAAGAAAACCTCTTTATTTCCCTCCGGTCATTTAATCACCGCCGCCGGTGCTACTGCCGCTGCCACCACAATCGCCGTCACCTGATCTTAACCTCTTCACTTCCACATTTTACCCTCACAATTTCTCCAAATTTACCTAAGAAATGAAATTTCTAGGGTTAGGGTTTTGGGGAACTTGATGAAAAGAAGAAAGAAAAGTAACATGGAAGACTTCAAGGACTCGGAATCTAAATCGGTGAGCGAGACGGTGAACGGGTCACACCAATTCACGATCAAGGGTTATTCGTTGGCGAAAGGGATGGGTGCCGGGAAATGTATATCCAGCGATGTTTTTACCGTCGGAGGTTACGATTGGGCGGTTTACTTTTATCCCGACGGTAAAAATCCGGAGGACAGTGCGATGTATGTTTCGGTTTTCATTGCGTTGGCTAGTGAGGGTACCGATGTTCGAGCGCTTTTCGAGCTCACCCTTGTTGACCAGAGCGGGAAAGGGAAGCATAAGGTTCATAGTCACTTTGATAGAGCGTTGGAGAGTGGGCCTTATACGTTGAAGTACAGAGGAAGCATGTGGTAAGAATTTTGAGTTTTAGAATTTAGGGGTTTGGTTCAGAATTTTATGTTCCCTTTAAAAGTCTAGTTATTTATGCGTTGATAGAATGATTCTGATAATTTATTTGGCACCCGTTGTTTTTAGTTATATTATGATTATTAAATGGGCATATATGTTGTTGAATTTAGATAAAAAAAATACGGGTTCAGAAATTTCTTTATCACTGTTGAATTCTTGATCACGTTTAAGGTATGTGTTGAATACGATAATAATTGTATTATGTAGATTTTAAGACACTTGCACATTTGTGTTATGTTGTAGCTGTTTTTTCCCCGTAAGGTCTGTTCTGTTCAATAGGAGATATGAAATTGTTATTATGATTTTGATTGATGAACTGGTAAATGTGGGTGCCCTTTTAGGACATGGTAATTGAGAAGCATTGATAGGTTAGGTTTTCAGCAAATTCTCTTATATAACTTTGAGGATCTAAGCCCTACACTGAAATTTATTGAAGGTGTCTGAGAATTATGAACTCGTATATTAAAAATCACATACAAGCTGTTAGTATAACAGAAGCAAACCTGGGACAAGAACCAATGAGGCAATGACTGAAATTTATTTATGTTGGTGATTTCCATGTAATTTCACTTTATATGTTATATGTTCATCTGTGTTGTTGTTGAAACATGCACGTATTATATGATGACCATCTAAGTTTCTCTACGTTTTACTGTAATATTCATTCCATAAGATGTTAAATTTTTACAATCACATAGACATAAGACTTGCACATTCCCAGGTCATATTTTGATAAGGTATTGATTTTATCTTCTTTCTTCCATGCATTTAGGGGCTACAAGAGATTCTTTAGAAGAACAACATTAGAAAGTTCCGACTACATAAAGGATGATTGCCTAATCATGAACTGCACCGTTGGAGTAGTTAGAACTCGCCTTGAGGGGCCAAAACTGTCTTCTATTCCTGTACCACCATCAGACATGGGTCAGAACCTTAGAGCTTTGCTAGAGTCTGAAACTGGTTGTGATATAATTTTTCAAGTTGGTGACGAGACATTTAAAGCGCATAAGTTGATACTTGCTGCACGCTCGCCTGTTTTTAAAGCACAGTTTTTTGGGCTCGTTGGAGACCCTAACTTGGATAAAGTAGTAGTGAAAGATTTCGAGCCTTCTATCTTCAAGGTGATGCTTCCTTTTACTTTCTATTGGACATTGAATAATGAGCCTACAATTGAGTATGTTGCATAAGCAAGCCCCGGAATAAATGTACTTCATAATTTGGTGAATTAGAAATAGGATTCAACAAATTGTGGTTTTTTTCCTGGATGTGAAGATCCAAAAGTAAACTGATCAGATTGGTTGATTGAATCAGGAATTGTTGACCTGTCCGGCCTGCTATATATAACAGGGAATTTTTCGAACTGGAAAAAGGGAAAACCTGTAAAAAAATGGTTTTGAGCTTATTTTTTTACTTGGGGAAAAATCGTACATGATGAGTTTTGAACATTTAACTACTTGAATTTATATTGAAACTTGTACCTTTTAGTAGAATAATTTTTATTTAATGTTTGTTATACTTGATACTTGATTAACACCAAAATTTAATTTTTTTTAAATTTCTTATTAAATGCAACCAATCTTTTCACATGGTCTTACCTGTTCAACTGTTAACTGGGGTTCTTACTGGTTTTGATGTCCAGTCCGTTTTTCGAACCATTGCCAAGTATAGATTTTAGTTATCTAGGGTTGCTTTTTCATTTATTGGCTAATCAATGCAAATGAGAATTCATCCTTACCTTGACTGTTGTTCCAGGCAATGCTCTTATTTATTTATACCGACAAGCTTCCTGATGTACAAGAAATTACAGACTCAACATCTATGTGTACATCAACCAACATGGTGCAGCATCTTTTGGCGGCTGCTGATCTTTACAATTTAGATAGACTCAAAGTGTTGTGTGAGGCAAAATTGTGCGAAGAACTTAACGCTGACACGGTGGCAACAACCCTTGCACTTGCTGAGCAGCACCACTGTGCACAACTGAAGGCCATATGTTTGAAATTCGCTGCAACTCCGGCTAACTTGGGAGGTGTGTGTTCGTAGATACTACCGGTGCAAATTCCAGGTTATGTAAACTTGGTTTTTGTATTGTTTGCACTTCAGAAAGCTTTTTTGTGGTTTCCCTTACACGTCTAGCTCTAGATGGATGCTTATATTTCAATTTTCAAGTACCAAACACTCTTGAAGGTTAATGTACATATTCCTTAACCCGCATGCAGGTTGGTACTTGAATTTTTTAGATAAAACTGTTAGGTGAAATGCTTAGAACGGATTAGACCACAATATTCGTGTGGCCAAAACTGTTCAATGCTTTGGATATTGGATTATATCCTCAAAAATTTGGTCATATTCTTTTGCAAGTATATGATTTTTCACTTAAGCTTGGCCTAACAATTGTTGACAATTTGTTTGGAGGTCAATGGAAAACAATTGTTTGGCATGGTGGCGCATAAACTAATGTATATTCCCAATGTTTTGCAGCGGTAATGCAATCGGAAGGGTTCAGGCACTTGGAGGAATCTTGCCCATCTTTGTTGTCAGAGCTGTTGAAGGCCTTTGCATCCAGTGAGGAGAGTGCAAGCCTGCTGTCAAGTCGGAAGAGGAGTGCAAGCAGTGTCTATGGGATGGATCTTGCAGCGGAGGGTCCTGTGGCAGAATCGGTGAATCCTAATGGCAGGCGAGTTCGGAGACGTTGAGTGCGATGGTTAGTATATTTCTGGGACATAAAATCGAAATATTCAAAGGAGTGCCTGGTAATGTGATTTACTCCACATGGTTAATATATTAGTTAGAACTTTAAATGGAGTTTTGGTTCTGTGTATAAAGGGAACTATGTGTTTCTTGAGGTTGAAATGTATTTACTCCTGGTTTCTGGGGCAGTTAAATAAACTACTGATAGTTTCAGTTTGGCTGTCCAAAGAAAATCGGGGTATTTCAAGCAATCGGCTTGTATTAATTCCGTATCCTAATTGATTGCGTTAGTTTCATACATCATGTTGCAGTAATTGAGGTGTAGCACTTAATTCTTAAGAGATTTGGATTTGAATAGTTTATCTGTAAGGTGCCTTATTAAAGAATTAGAAAAAAATGAACAGATATTATTATAAGATCAAAAAATGTCTAGTGTATAATTCTTTAGTTCTCTGGAAGGTCTAAAACTAGGGGTCTTAAAATTAAGTTAAATTTAGGCGTATTTTTGTGCAGCTACATAAATTCTTATCATTTTGGTAAAAATTTGTGTACGATGGACAATAAATTATGTAACTACATAATTAGTGTATAATTATACAAATTTTTATATAATAACTTAAATTCTTACCATTTGTGTAAGAATATGTGTAGCTTGTGTTTGTAAGTTGTATAACTACATAAATTCTTACTATTTTTATAAAAAAATTGTGTAACTACCCTAAAAATTCTTTTAGTTCACACTCTTGTAAGAATTGTAATGTATTCTAACATCTAATTACACTCAATGCATTAAAAACTATTATTTATAATGATATGTAAATCAAATCATATATCTTGGTACAAATAACTACACTCAGATCTAACTATTATTTTTAAAACACACTTTAATAGATTAAATAAATTGAGCTTCTATTCTCATTTAAAGTTAAGTTTTCTTATAACTTGAATCTCATTTGATTCAGTGATGACAATTCCTACCACGCTTTTCAATACCACAAGCACAAACTTCTGTTTCTCGATTTTTTTATTGAATGAAAATAAGGAGCTACGCACGCGTTATTATTTTGATATCCTAACTATTATTTTTGAAAAAATAATATCTAACATTAAAATTTTATTTTGTTTTGGTACTTCTTCCGTTTAAAACTAACGTAATGATGACGTGGCTTGGGTTAATAACATTTTTAGTCTAAAAATTTATACAATCTATCAATTCAGTCTAAAATTTTATCAATTTAATTTAATTTTTTTATTTTTGGATCAAAATAGTAAATTCCTCATTCTTCTTCATCTTCTAGTCGAACAATTTTTTTGGGTTTTGAAATTTAAAAAACACGCTAGGGACAATCAAAACTTTAGAATTTACCGATCAAAAGGGGCTAATGCGGGGTCTATTGGAGGACCAAACTCCACGATCGAGATACCGGAGAGATTATGCGGGGGTGAGAAAGGGATGAGACAAAATTCTATCAAAATTAAGATGTTATTTTAAATTGATGAATTTTAAACTAAATTGATAATATATAAAAGTGTTTTGGACTAAAATTGTTATTATTCCAAGCCACATTGTCATCTTCGCTAGTTTTTAATGGTTGGGGTACCAAAACAGAACAAAAATGTAACATTATGTACCATTTTACCAAAAATAATAATTGAGGTACTAAAACAGTAATACGTGCATAGTTAGGGTACTAAATATGTAGTTTTCCCTAAAAATAATTACATTTTCAAGACAAATATCAAGATTTGAACCAATACAATATAAGACATGATAAACTACGCATAGTACCACCAAACTATTAGGGTTGACCCATTTTAACCACCAACCTTTTAATTGGTCCAGATTTACCACACAACTTTATTTTTTTGACTCGTTTAAGTCAATACGCCGTTAACTCCTTAACGAGACAATGACATGGCGGCCGACATGATAATTTAGATGCTAGACTAAAACGACACCGTTTTGCTACCGCTATTTTGATACTAAATGGCCTAAAACAACGTCGTTTTGCTGGAGTAAAATATGAAAAAAATATGCATTTAATAAGATTTGAACTTGAAAAATTTAAAATCAAAGACAAACTCTTAACTACTAAGCCAACTTAACATCTTTATTTTATTTTAACAAAAAAAATATATACTAAACTGCCGTTGAGATTATTTCAATTCAATTTATTTTATTATATAAATAATATTACTCTATATATTAGTATATATAACTAATAAATAAAATATTTATATTATATAAAAATTTATATTATTAATAATATTAAATATATAAATAAATATAAAATTTAAAAACAAATTTTCAAAAAAAAAACTCCAAAATTTCTAAAATTTACAAAAGTTAATGTTGAGATTTAGGGGGCTCGATTCGATTAACCGTTCTTGCTCGCCAAGTGTGGAGAAGTTGGATAATTGGGTGTTTTAGTGGGAGGTGAAAATTTGGCAATTTGACACAAGGATTTATAGTGGTTCAACCTTCTAACAAGGTCTACATCCACTACCTTAGCTCCCCACTAAGGATTTCCAACAAATTCACTAAGAATTCGTCCACTTTTCTCGGATTAGGAGGAAACCGTTACAACCCTCAAAGCTTTCTACCCAAAGCTTGAGGGAACACTCTCTTTACAAAGAAAGACTTAGCAAACTAGAAATCCCTCTAATAGGTGTTTGTTTGCAATTCTAAGCACTCACCCAAAACCTAAACACTTGAGCAAATTTAACAATGTAAGCTCACAAGTGTTGTCTAAGCAAGAAATGTACAATTAAAGCTCTAGACAAATTTTTACATAATAATGTTGTAACAATTGAAGCATTAACCATTACAAGATGCTTGGAGGTCCCTTTTATACTCCCAAATGAGTTTGTAGCTGTTACTAGCCGTTGGGATTGAACTGGAGCCGTTTGAGTCTTTATTTCCCACCATAAATGCAGTTCTACAGCTTGGCTACCCTCTCAACCCGTAACGATACGGTCTCGAAGAGGAATTAGTCGTTGTGCTCTTCAGCTGATGCGTATCGATACGCTTGTCTAGCGTATCGGTACGGTCCTGCAAATTCAAATGACCGTTGGGAAATGACCGTTGGGGTAGTTAGGCGTATCGGTACGTGATACAATCGTATCGGTACGCGACTAGCCGTTGGGCTATTTCAAAGCACACCGTATCGATACGGCTAAGCGTATCGGTACGGGTTTTGGCTACTAGAATCCTGGTAGTTTGAAAACCCTAAGGCGTATCGGTACGGTCACTTGAAAAGCATGGTGTTGACCACTTTAAATGTACTTTAAACCCATTCCAAAGCCTTTAAAACCCTTAAACATATTTTCAAGTTGTTTTTGACTAAAAACATATTTAAAATTCTTTTCAATTTAGTCCAAAACATTTTTCAAATATTATATCAAAACCTTAGTTCTACAATTCCCCCTTTTTGATATAATAAAACCAACTTGAAAATTTGTTTGAGATTCTCCCCCTTTAACTTTAAAATTGTGAATAAGAGATTAAAGATATGAAATCAAATAAAACTCCCCCTTATTCATTTGAAAATTCAATTTTTCAAACCATTTCTCCCCTTTTTGTTATATCAAAAAGAATTTAAAATGACATTTAAGTTCAAGATAACATAGGAGGCAAAAAAAATTGACACACTTAAAATTTTGGTTTTTGAAAATTGGCTCCCCCTTACTCAAAGCATCATGAGAATGTTAGTTCAACATATATGATTATCTAGTTGACATAAATGAAAATAAATCAAATAAACACAAACGCAACTAGATTTTACCACACTTGAACTCAAGGGAGGATGTGAAGTCTTCATTCTTCAAGTGTTCTTCCTTTGTGTGCATGGAGCTCCCCCTCAATTTTTGACTTGTTGATCACTCTCCATCACACCTAGCAAAAGACAATCAAGTAATTTTTGGTATCCAAATTGCTTTGGATCCATAGACATTAGTAGCACAAAATTTAGTCCCCTTAGGAATCCATTTTTCAATTTCATCCTTTTTAGTTGAAGTGGTTAGTCCTTTTGGGACCCAAACACTTCTAAAACATTTTCCATTCACAAATCTAGGGGCACTAGATTGTCTTACATAAAAGTTTGATTTTCCAAAACTATTTTTCTTTTCAAGTTCATTGGAAATCAAATCTTTTTCTTTTTGAACTTTAAGAAGCAAATTTTGTAAATCAAAACATTTTTGTTCAAAATATTTCAATTTTGCTTCAAGTTCAAGATTTGTTTTGGAAATCAAATCAAATCATTTTCAATTTTTATTTTTGAAATTAATTTTTTGTTCTTAGAAAAGGATGCCTTGAATTCCAAAAGCAAATTATCATAGGCATCTTGTAACTCATCAAATGTATAAGAATTTGAAATAGATGAGTTAGAAGTTACCTCCCGCTCATTGAGGGACATCAAGCAGGTGGGCTACTTCATCATCGATGGAGTCTTCATCACTCCATGTGGCCACATATGCTTGTTTTGAAGATGACCCATTCTTTTTGGATTTGTGAGAGTCCTTCATCTTCTTCATCGATTCATGCTTGGATCTTTCCATTTTTCTCTTCATGAACCGGGCAAATTTGTTGAAGAGATAGGCCATCTCTTCATCTTCACTTTCCTCCTCACTTGAATCTACATGATGGCATGTGGAGGATTTGAGAGCTACGACACTTGCATTGATGCCTAGCTCCATGATCTTTTTCTTCCCCATTGCTCTAATCTCTTCCTTCTTCTTCTCCTCTTCTTTGTTTTTCTTCATTATTTGATGAGTGAGAAATGACCCCATGAGTTCATCAAGCTTCAAGGTTTTGAGATTCTTGGCTTCGATGATGGCGGTCCTCTTTGAGTCCCATGACTCGGGAAGAGAGTAGATGAGATTTCGGACAAGCTTCTCTTTTGGGATGGCTTCTCCATAACCCCATTGGTGATGGTGGAGAACCTATCAAACATCTTCTCGATGTTCTCTTCCGGATCCATCTTGAAGTTCTCATACTCTAAGGTGAGGAGCCCAATCTTGGTCTCCTTGACTTCATCGGTTTCTTCGTATGTGACTTCAAGTTTGTCCCATACTTCCTTGGCACTCTCACAAGAAGACATCTTCTCATAGATGGTTGAGCCAAAAGCACAAAAGAGCATGTGCAAGGCTTTGCAATTAAGCTCCATCTTCTTGCGATCGTCGGCACTCCATTCCGCTTTGCTTCCTTGAGGCACGAACGAACCATCTTCAACTATGTCTCATAGCTTGTAATCTCTTGACTTCAAGAAGAATTTCATCTTTGTCTTCCAATGGGCATAATGATTTCCGTCGAAGAAGGGCGGTTTGCCGATGGATTGCGCCATTTGAGTCGGTTGGTGAAATTTCGATCGAGCTTGCCGGATCTTCTCAATAGGATGTGAATCCCCTTTGATTGAGCCAAGCTCTGATACCAATTGTTGAGATTTAGGGGGCTCGATTCGATCAACCGTTCTTGCTCGCCAAGTGTGGAGAAGTTGGATAATTGGGTGTTTTAGTGGGAGGTGAAAATTTGGCAATTTGACACAAGGATTTATAGTGGTTCAACCTTCTAACAAGGTCTACATTCACTACCTTAGCTCCCCACTAAGGATTTCCAACAAATTCACTAAGAATTTCGTCCCCTTTTCTCGGATTAGGAGGAAACTGTTACAACCCTCAAAGCTTTCTACCCAAAGCTTGAGGGAACACTCTCTTTACAAAGAAAGACTTAGCAAACTATAAATCCCTCTAATAGGTGTTTGTTTGCAATTCTAAGCACTCACCCAAAACCTAAACACTTGAGCAAATTTAACAACGTAAGCTCACAAGTGTTGTCTAAGACAGAAATGTACAATTAAAGCTCTAGACAAATTTTGACATTATAATGTTGTAACAATTAAAGCATTAACCATTACAAGATGCTTGGAGGTCCCTTTTATACTCCCAAATGAGTTTGTAGTCGTTACTAGCCGTTGGGATTGAATTGGAGCCGTTTGAGTCTTTATTTCCCACTATAAATGCAGTTCTGCAGCTTGGCGTATCGATACCCTCTCAACCAGTATCGATACAGTCTCGAAGAGGAATTAGCCGTTGTGCTCTTCAGCTGATGCGTATCGATACACTTGTCTAGCGTATCGGTACAGTTCTGCAAATTTAAATGACCGTTGGGAAATGACCGTTAGGGTAGTTAGGCGTATTGGTACGTGACTAGCCGTTGAGCTATTTCAAAGCACACCGTATCGATACGGCTAAGCGTATCGGTACGAGTTTTGGCTACTGGAATTCTGGTAGTTTGAAAACCCTAAGGCGTATCGGTACGGTCACTTGAAAAACATAGTTTTGACCACTTTAAATGTACTTTAAACCCATTCCAAAGCCTTTAAAACCCTTAAACATATTTTCAAGTTGTTTTTGACTAAAAACACATTTTAAATTCTTTTCAATTTAGTCTAAAACATTTTTCAAATATTATATCAAAACCTTAGTTCTACAGTTAAAAACTACCAAAACATTAAATCATAATTTCCAAAATTTCCTAAATCATAAATCTTAAAACATAAGCCCATTACCAACCAAAATGGATGGATTTGAAGTTTAGAGTTTTGGTGATTTTTTTAAAATTTTAGAAATTTTTTAATTCAGTTTTTGATTTTTTTACAATAATATATTATTTTTATATATTTTAATATTAATTATTTATAAATAAAATTTTAGGGTTTAAGGTTTATAGTTTAGGATTAAGGTTGATGGGTTTAAGGTTTTTGGTGGATTTTAGGCTTTTTGTAAATTTTGGAAATTTCGAAGTTTTAAAAATTAATTTTTTAGTTTTTATAATAATATATTTAATTATTTATATATTTAATATTATTTATAACATAATATATATAAATATTTTATTTATTATTTATATATTAATATATGTATACTAATATTATTTTTAATATATTTATATTATTTATATGATTAACTGATGTTTGACATATATATTATTCGTGTTAGAAACAAACAAATATGTTAAGTTGGCTTAGTGGTTAAATGTTTGCTTTTGATTTTGAAGGTTCTAAATTCAGATATCATTGAATGCATATTTTTTCATATTTCATCTAACAAAACGACACCGTTTCGATCCATTTAGTATCAAGTTAGCAGCACCAAAACAAGGTCATTTTGGTCTACCATCCAAATCATCACGTCGTACGCTATGTCATCGTCTCGTTAAGGAGTTAACGACGTGATGGTATAAACAAGTCAAAAAAATAAAATTTGGTGATAAATTTAGACCAATTAAAAGGTTGATGGTAAAAACGAATTATCCCAATAGATCAGTGGTACCTTGCGTAATTTACCCAACAAAATAATATAAGGATCTTTATCCCTCAACAAAATTAGTTTTTCTCGACCATATATTTTTCTTCAAATATACATGTTTAATTCGTATAACATTTAAAATAATATAAGCATCTTTATCCCTCGATGAAACTAGTGGTTCTCGACCCTATATTTTTCTTTAAATATACATGTTTAATCCGTATAACATTTATCAAAATGTTGGTAAGAAAATATGATTCAAAAAATATTTAATGCATATTGTCACGGGGTAGGTTCTGACTCGCCAACCCATACGGCCTTAGTCGTCGATCTTAAGTCGAGGACTAAGTCAGCCTTCGAAAATCTAAGCTGAGGTGCTTAGAACTTGATGTGCGGAAGTTTTTGGAAAAGATGGTGATGACTAGGCAAGTTAAAATAAGAGAGACAAGGAATTTTTATAAGCAAAGAGCCTCGTTAAAAACTCCCCCTAAACCTAGTTGAGGAGAAAAGAGTACTCGATGCCTAGAGATGGGCACGGGTCGGGTCGGGCCGGGTTTTTGGCCCACCCGAACCCGACCCGAAGATATTAACCCTAAACCCGAACCCGACCTGACCCGACTATATCTTTTAAAAAACCCGACCCGACCCGGAAATAAATACCTAAAACCCGACTCCGACCCGACCCGACCTATATAAAAAAATCAATTTTAGGGACTAAATTGTAAAAAAAAATAATTTTAAGAGACTTAATTGTAAAAAATAATAAATTTAAGGACTAAATTGTAAATAAAAAAAATCAATTTTAAGGACCTAATTATAAAAAAATATATAAAAAAAGGGTATTATTACAAATATCCCTAAAAAATTTAGGGGAAAATTACACTATTAGTCCCGGGTCGGGTAGGATTTTTTTCACCCTAAAACCCGAACCCGACCCGACCCGAACCCGATTTTTTTTCATAAAAATACCCGACCCGATCGGGCCGGGTCAGGTCGGAACCCGTCGGGTTCGGGTTCCGTGCCCATCCCTATCGATGCCTTCTCTTATTAAAAAGTAAGGAAAGAAGAAATGAAGCAAGCGTGGAATGATTTACAAAAGATGGGAAAGACTCTATTTATAGCCTTGGCCCCCTCGATTCTATGGCTACGAATGACTCGATCCAATGGCTATGGATGAGTCTTACAAAAGAATCTCCTATACATGGCAAGTTTGTCATCCTAATACAAAGTTGCCTAGAATATGTGCCCAATGACATCATGGCTTTGGTGGCATTGGCTTGTTTCCTCGTTTGTGGCTTCAAGGATGGAAGCTTTCTTCGAATAGTCTCCATAGTTGATATCTTACCATGAGTGTTGGCCAAAAGATGACACATTGGCTTGGGTCTAGGATGCTTGGGCGAATTGGGCTTGGCATGGCCCGGTTCTTGTGTCCAAAACCCCCTCCTTAGCATGCTAGGTGCTAAATCGGGCCCTAGGGGTGTGAGCAACTCGGATGGGCATCCCCTAGGCCTCTTGGCGTGCACGTCGGGTGCGGGCTCGGGCTCCATGGCTTGGGCGGCATGGAAGGTGTGTAGCAAGGCCCCCTCGTGTGCGGGCTCGACCTCCTTGGTGCGCACGTCGGGTGTGGGCTCGGGCTCCATGGCTTGGGCGGCATGGAGGGTGCATGGCAAGGCCCCCTCGGGTGCGTGTATTGGGCCCCCTCGGGTCCAAGTCTCGTGGGCAGCACATGGGGTGCTTGGCAAGGCCCCATGGTGCGCTGGAACTGGCCCAGCTCGGCTCTCTTGGGCGTGAACACCACCAAGGGCGTTGTGCATGGCCCCTTGGTGCGTGGTGTTAGTAATAACTCGGGCCCCTCGGTCGGGTGGGAGAAGTGGTGCACAAGGGTCAGCACCTATGGGTGCGGCTAGCCCAATCGCGAAAAGTTGGCCCGTGACAATATGCTTATCTACTCAAGTATATGTATTTTAGAAATTAATAATTTAATTTAAAGTTTTAGGTGTAGTGTTTAGGGTTTCATGTGTATACACATGCAAGCCTTTTTATTTTAGAAATTAAAGATTTAAGATTTTATGTGTAAGATTTAGAGATTAAGATTTTAGTTTTTAAAGAGTAAATATATGAGTTTGTATAAATATTTTTATAAACAAAATGTACAAAAGCTAACCATGAGAACCAATAAATAAATTTAAATAAATGGAGTCTTAAGTACCAAAATACATGATCAGGTGGGAAAATAAATTAAAAAAATTGAATAAAAAATAGTCAAAATTTGCACTTACAAGCAGCGAATTGGAATTGAAGACAATGTCCGGAAAGAAGCTAATACTATGAATTCTAGTTCGATCTTGGCGTGGCCCATTCGACTCGCAGGATGAGATTGTCGTAACCGTAACCATTGAGCTTGTTAATAGCTCTTTGAGCATCCTCTCTGTTTACAAAGTTGACAAAACCGAAGCCTCGACTCGCGCCTGTCTTCTGATCCATAGCAACATACACGCGAGTTACAGCACCAAAAGGGCGGAATAGCTCCAGCAAGTCGGGCTCCCGGGTATCCTCAGATAAGTTTGTTACCCTCACCGAGTTCTCATCATTCCTGCGTCTCATATCCGATCCGGCAGTTCTATCAGCACCTGCTCTCATGCTTGGTGGGACATAAGCTCCCTTACTGGATCCAGAAGCAGCCACGGAGGTCTCCGATGCCGCAGGTTTATCGACAAAGGTTTCAGCTGGAGCAGCAAGATCCTTGTATGGACATTTGGAAGTCCAGTGGTCACCTTTCTTACCGCATGTCCGGCACACCATGAGAACGGCACCTCCTTTGCTAAGCTGAGCCAAACTGTCCCCTGCTACCTTCATTTCTTCCTGTTTGGAACCTGTATAACAACTCCGTGTTTCAAAACTTTTCCCACCCAAAATATGAACGAACGATAAAAACCGAAAATTCAGAAATTTACATCCTAATTTACAACTCTTTCAACTACAAACATCTTTCAACCATTCTAACAGTCTTCATATACCAGAGATGCATTACATTTGTACAGGGTCGACAATCATGGATACAAGCAAACGTGCCTGAGTGTTTATTATGGCCTTAGAACAAACCAATTTCTTGGTTTCAAGATTCAACAATTGAATGCCAACAAAGCACAATGTTATCCATTCGGCTAATATGTGATTGGCAAAATCTAGCCACCGTGTTTGAATGAAACACAAAACCGAAACCTAATATGCAAGCATTAAAGTTTAAAAAAAACAAGTGATTGAACGAAAAAACCATGCATCGGAAGAATGTAGTTGGTGGCTCAAAAGTGAAACACGGAGATACATTTCACGGTGATAAGAGGCCACTAACAACTATATTGGTGGCTAACTGACCATTCACACAAAACAACAGCCAAAATGGCCGTTATGCGACTGGCTGACTGCAACAACCATATGAATCCAATGAGGCCCCATTCCTATGTTTCCCTGATTCTTTAGTTTCTTGAAGTATGAGTTTCCAATGTATATCCGGATGTGGGTACAAGAATATGACCGCTCGAGGACTCGACACAGACTCGTGTCCGACATTCACAACAACATGAAATCACAATTCTACCTTTTAATTCCACAAGAATATTATTTGCTCAATTCCAAACACCAATCCTATCAAAATTGTACATGAGAAAGACTAAAATCACAAATTTCTTTTCCAATAAAAATTTCAACCTAGTAATTTATAATTTTATATCCCATAGCACTTTAACAATAATCAAACTGAAATAAAATAAATATACCAATCAATCATCCCAAATCCAACATTTCAAACTTAACATATTCAATTTCACGAGGAATGTCAATCTGTTCGTATATCTGCAATTTTTGTAATATCCGAATCAACTGCTTTAGATCTGAATTAGCTTATTATCCGCATTAAAATCGAGTATTACTATTGAATTTTGAATCCAAATTAAAAAATTATTTGCCAGATATTTGAAATTCACTAAACATCTGAATTTAGTAATAAAAACTTAACGCAGATAAATTAATTCAGATTTCAGAATTCATTATCGAATTTGGATAATGAACATATGAATCTGAATCGTATCCAAGTAAAACAAACACGTTCTAAATATACTGCCAATAGTAATTAGAATATCTAAATCTGAATATTAACCGAATTCAGCATTATAATTAAGAGAGAAGAGAATGAGAATCGAACCAGGAGCTCTTGGTCGTTCAAGGATGATTTCTTCAGTGGAAACCATGGTGAGCCGACTCCCAACATCTTCACGAACCGCATCGCCGAATTTCTCCCAATTTCTTCTCTCCAATGCCCGTTTGTTAAATCGGGCCTTCGCCAGTTTTCGGACTCGGGTCGTCGTCGTTATTTTCACCTTATTGCCTTCATCGTTAAACTTGTATTCGATCACTTTTTTAATCCCGTTTTCATCGGGTCCGATTACTTCCTTGGGCGGTAACAAAAAATCCAGATCGTCGTCTTCCTCTAGCTCTCCCCATCGGAGCTTGCTCGGTTTCGATAGGTTCGGGTCGGATTTTTCGAACGCCATGTTTGAGAGCTGGATGTTTCGAAGAGACAATTTAGAGACGTGTAGAGGGAGAGGGCTTTGTTTTGTTTTTATACTTGGCTTGTCGTTGGACGTCGGTATAAACGGTGACGTTTTGAATAACACATTTTGAAGATAGTTAAACTACACCAGCTATCACTATTATACCATTGAACTGAAAATAAATATTATTTTAATATTAAATTTTAGTTTAGACTTCAATTATACATAATTTTAACAGTCCAATAATATAACTAAAATATAAACTAAAATTCAACGCTAAAATAGTATCAATTTTTAATCTAAAAATATTATCAATACTAAATTTAAACTTCAATTGTATATATTACAATTTACTCAAACAATTAATATGTAATACAAACTATGGTCTATGACGTCTTCTCACTGTGATAAACAAAAATAATATAGTTAAAAAATTGAATTAATTCAAAATGTAATTAAATTTTCCCTTAAAAATCAGATTAAATTCGGTTCAACTGCCGACTAAAATATATGTTTCAATTCAAAAGTGACAATGAAATTAAGATTGGAAAATTCAGAGACCAAATCATAATGTGAAGACATAATGAAATGAACTCTTATTTAAAACTAATAAAGCACAATAAAAGGGTAGGGGCTTATCAATATTTTACCCAAAACTTAAAAACAATAAAAAAAAGAGAGAAAAAGACAGTAGGCAATCTTTGTCTGCGACCAACCCCACAAAATCAAAATGTCACTATTGGTATTGGAGTATTATTGTTTTGTTCAAATATTGGTATTGGAGTATATGAAGTATGAAGTGCTCGCTTTGTAATTTCTCAGCCCTCCAAGTCCAATCCCAATCCCAATCTCATCTCCCCATCTTCACTTCTCAACCCCATATTTCGCTTTCTCAATCCTTTCAATTTCATCCATCCAAATCTCAATGGCCAAAGGTAAACCAAAAATAAGTTATTTTTAAAATAAAAAATCTAATATATATTTATTTTTATGGTTTTAGTTTTGTTTTGTTGTAGGAGGATCGGTGGAGTCTGTGGCGGAACGATACGAGTCGATGTTGGACGCCTTGTCGTCGTTGATAACGAAACGGAGCCGTGCCGATAAGAGCAACAAAGGGGACCGCTTCGACTTGCTTTTTGATTATTTGAAAGTCAAGTTTTTGGTTCTGGTTTTTGATTGAGTTAAAATTTCAATTTTTTTTCTCTTTCGAGCTTTGAATTAAGCTGTTTTGTTTATTGGGTTTTAGATTTTGGAATTGGAAGATGCGATTTCAGAGTTGAAAATCATCCATGTTGCTGGCACTAAGGGAAAGGTATTGGAAATTTTCTTTCTCTGAATCTCATTTTAAAAAACAAATCAATTTAGCTGATAATCTTTTCCCGTTGCTTTTCTTCGTATGCTGCATTTGTCCATGCTTTCGTCCTCACTTTCGGCACTGTTTTTGAATAGCTTACATTCTTTTTTTGGTCACATTGGGCTCCAACTATTTTGGAGTCGAGTTATGTTGACCCTCTGAAGTGGGAAAACTAACTCGAAACCGAGACTTGCATAAGGGGTACCGAGCTCCTTACTACTCGGCTTAGGCATTAACACTATTTTTGTCTAGTTGGCTTCAGTGAAACATGATTCTTCTATCTTGTTTGTATACGGCATGTGAATTGTTGTACTGATTATTTCTTCATTTGGTAAATTGAAAAGGGATCAACATGCACGTTCGCAGAATCTATATTACGTAATTGTGGGTTTCGAACTGGACTTTTCACGTCTCCACACCTTATTGATGTTCGTGAAAGGTTTCGATTGGATGGGTTAGTGTTTCAGTTTGCTAATATATCTATTTGATTCATCGTATGTTGGTAGTTAAGTTGTTATTTATATTTTTGGGTATAAATAGTTTTGTAATTTTCTTGTCTTTCCTGACTGCTTCAGTGTGGAAATAAGTGAGGAGAAATTCTTGGAATATTTCTGGTGGTGCTATGATAGGCTGAAGGTATGTCTGCGGTGGTGTTTCACACTGATTTATACATTAATTGGTCATAAATTGTTTATTAGAATTTGCTAAAGTATTTCTTACGGCAACTGTCTTCAACAAAGCATCATCAGACTTAAAGTGATAATCCTGCATTGTGGATACTGGATATGAACTTTTGGGGGGAATACGTTTTGAGAATTCAGCATGGCAACATGAAGTTGGGCTTCTGTAGCCAATAGTAGAAGGAATAAGAATTGAGCTGTGTAGCATTTCAAACAAACCTGAATAGTAAACATGGACTTACCTAGACCGCCTGTCTTTGACAACTTGAAACTGCATCATCTACAATATCTTCTTCTCTCTAACCAGTTCCATATTTATCATTGAACAATAGTACTGTCTTTCATTTTGTTTGTTCCCATGAACAATGTGTTTAATCCTGTTGACCTTTTTTTCATTGATTTGCAGGCAAAAACCAGTGATGATGTACCAATGCCTACATACTTTCGGTTCCTGGCCTTGCTCGCCTTTAAGATATTTGCAGCAGAGAAGGTTTGATGTGTGTTATGATCCTTCTATATGAAGCTGTTTTCTTGTGTTGCTTCTTCCATTTCATGAGCATCCTCTGCTAGTGAAGCAAAAATAAATATTGCCTTTAAATTGTCTATGCAGGTTGATGTTGCTATTCTGGAGGTTGGTTTGGGTGGAAGGTTTGATGCAACTAATGTGGTATGTTTCCTAATTTAGTTCAAAAGTACGCTACATGTCTGCCAAGCAAAGTGTAACATTTGTGGCTGCCGCTTTGCTGAAATATAATGCTAGTGCTTACCTTGTTCTAATTTTTGTCAATGTGTTATTTTTTCAGGTTCAAGCACCTATTGTGTGTGGTGTATCTTCCCTTGGGTATGATCACATGGAGATTCTTGGTTAGTGTTATATATATATATTACATCAGTTAATTCCTAGAAATGTATCGTAGACTTAATATAAATGACACATCCCTTAATAGCTTTTTGAAATTGCTGGAAGCTGATAGACAACCAAATTTTTTTCGGACAGAACTTAAGCTGCTTGGTATCGGTTTAAGACCGGTATGACCAATACTGGTACGGTATTTACTACCATGTATACAACACTAAAACAAGTCTAACTATACTTTCACTTAATTCTGCATAATTTAGATTTTCTCTATTTTAAGCTTAAAACTTCAAGTGCTCCGGATAATGAAATTGTTGAATAAGATCTTTGAGAGACAAAGAAGCATTTTAATTTGTATTGCATTATTTTTAAAATCATGCAGTAAATTCATAATATCAAAGATTTTCTTGAACTCATGTTGACAACTGTATTTTCATTACATCTATGATGTTTCATTATCCGAAGCACTTGAAGTTTTAAGCTTAAAATAGAGAAAATCTAAATTATGCAGAATTAAGTGAAAGTATAGTTATACTTGTTTTAGTGTTGTATACATGGTAGTAAATAACGTACCGATATTGGTCATTACCGGTCTTAAACCGGTACCAAGCAGTTTAAGTTCTGTCCGACAAATTTTGGTTGTCTATCAGCTTCCTCAATTTAGACTATGAATCTGCTTAGTTTCCCTATATACCAACTTTCTGAGCTATGAGAAATAGTTACTTGTGAATTTTGTCATTTGATGTATCCATGTATGTAAAAAACTCACTGCTTTCAGAATAATTCAAGTTAATGCTAAAGGTTTTGCTTTCTTTTCTGGATGGCCATAAACAGGAAATACTCTGGGAGAAATTGCTGGGGAGAAGGCTGGTATATTTAAGGTGTTTTTACTTTTAGAAGTATATTGATTTAAGGCATATGACAAGAGTCTGTTTCTGTGTTGTAACACAATTAAAATCTAATCTCCTTTTATTTTTGTTTGTACCTTTTCAAATGCAGCATGAAATACCAGCCTTTACTGTACCTCAACCTGATGAGGCAATGCAGGTGCTTGAAGAGAAAGCTTCGAAGTTGAATGTAAGTTGCATAACTGTTTCATTTCTAAGTTCCCTTACGAAGATTTTAAATACACGACTCAACTTGTATTCAAATTCCTGTTTTTGCCTTGTTCTAGAGGTCATAAGCTATGCTAGTCTGAAGATGATTATGTTCTTTACAGGTAAACCTTCAAGTGGCGCATCCAATAGATGTAAGTTCACTGAATGGTCTGAAGCTTGCACTTGAAGGTGAACATCAATTTTTAAATGCTGGTCTTGCTGTCGCACTGTGTACTGCTTGGCTTCAGAGGACTGGTCATCCTATCAACAATTTTAATCAAACAGTGGGTTCTATTTATTAGCGACTTTTTCTGCATTCCAACTACTGTTTGCTTGAACGTTATTTATTTACTTGGAATAGGGTCCATTACCTGAACCATTTATTAAGGGCCTAACAACAGCAAGTTTGCAAGGGCGGGCTCAAATTGTCCGTGATCAGTTTACTGAAATTGAAAGCGTTGGAGATCTGGTTTTTTATTTGGATGGTGCCCACAGTCCTGAAAGCATGGAAGCTTGTGCAAAGTGGTTTTCTCTTTGCACTAGGGATGACAATCACCAATCAAACCTGAATCCTGAGGCACAGCAGCAGACGGATGAAAGATCTAAGGATACTGCCCAGGTAGAGCAACCTGCTTTGTTCTACCATAATTTCCGCAGTTTTTAGAACTCATACGTAAAATAGAGTACTTTATCCTTATGGATATCCATGTTGTTGATGATATTCTCATAACTTATATATTTGGTCTCATTATATCCACTATTTAAGCTTTTCTATTTCAGTTTGGCGCTGGCTTGTATTTTGCTTATGAGTTAATAGTATTAAGGATAATCTAAACCTAGGAGGATATAGGGTTTTCAGAAAGCTTCAGAGTTTTGAAGTTTGACGATTGAGTTTATAAAACTCAAACATAACTTGAGGCGAGAGTAAACATATATTTTGATTATTCCTTGAGCTGTAAACTGTTCACATTTTTCTAATATATATGCATGTACATCTAATTATATTTTTGTGCTTGGTTCTATCGTGACTTTCTGAACTTCAAGCTTTAAAGTGTAAACTAGATCTGGGCTGCATCTTGCTGATGGTGGACTAAAGCTTTTGAGAATTATTTGCAGATTCTGCTGTTCAATTGTATGTCGGTGCGAGATCCACAGTTGCTTCTGCCACGCTTGATGAGGACATGTGCCAGCCATGGTAATTGCTTGAGTTAGAGGCCTGTTTAGATGTGTAGGATAGACTTTTGTATCCATGTGATGGAAAGCATCATAAATGCATTTGAAGTTCATGAATAACTGGTATTCAAGGGGAATGATCATGTTCAAGTGCTTTAATCCTATGTTTCCCTGCTTTAGTCTAAACGGATATGTTCGATTTTTTCTCAATTTTTTCCATATACTTGGATGGTTCTTGGAGGGTTATATCTCCATACCCATGGCTGAATATATGTTGGACATGGATGTCAAGCAAGGGTTACTTTAAGAAAAACAAAGATTCAGAGCAACATAGATTATAGCATTATACTTCTTTGTTCTTTGGATTGAATAAAATGTAAGATTCGTTTTGACAAGAAGAAACTTTACATTTTATGTCAATGGGATGGCAGGAAGGTTTCCTGGACAAAGAAATTTATATCTTATGTTCCTCACAATCTGTTAATCATTATTTCAGGTGTCCATTTCAATAAGGCTCTCTTTGTGCCGAACATATCAGTGTATCACAAGGTTGGATCCCATACTTTACCTACAGTTGATCCTCAAGTTGATTTGTCATGGCAATTTGCTCTTCAAAGAGTGTGGGAAAACCTTATGCAGAGTGATAAAGGTATCAGTCTAATACACGGCATCACATTATTCTTATTTTTCGAAATTCTAGTTTGTGAATTCTGTTGAATTTGTAATTTTAAACTAATAAAGACTGCAATCCTTTCCTCGTAAAAAGCTTTTTTCCCCTTTCCCTACATTTTTATTTCTAATGGGATTTACTTCCCTTGGATTCAAGTCCCTGTATCTGCTTTATCATATAAGTGAATTGATTTTAGTGATCATCGCAAAATGTGCAAAGTAATGGGAGACAAGGAGCATAACCATGTGTGCTTCTGTTTGGTTTGATTTATGATGATTGTTTCCTTCATATTCTAGGAGGGGAGGCCTTTAATACGGATCAAGTTTGTGAAGAAGTGAAAGACGATACAGGAATGAGCGTTAGGTGCTGTAAAAACAGTTCTGTCTTTTCTTCTCTACCATCTGCTATAAAGTGGCTCAGGGATACTGCCCAGAAGGATCGATTTGTTCGATTTCAGGTAATGCTTGAGATTATAAGCTCGCTGTTGCCAATATTTTCCTGCCTTTTGTATAGAGTACTTTAGATGGAGTTCATGGCTATGGTACTTTAGAGTACTTTATGGATTTTAACTTTTTTTAGTTGTTGAAAGTGTAGCTTGTAAAACCTCATAGGTGTTTAGAACACGTAGGGCTATGCATGAATCAAGTCATTGAGTGACTCTTGTTCCTCCAAAACATTAGTTTTTTAATCGAATTGAGTAAAGCATGGATAAGCTCCCTATATGGCTATGCTTAGGCTTATTGAAGAATTCGTCAAAAAAAAGTACCCGATCGATGAATGCTAAACTTGTGTAGATTTCAGATGTGTCATGTGTGTTCGACACATAAATATTTTTGAAGATTTTTCATATAGTCATTCTCGTTTTATTGGGTCTTATTGAAGAAGTATAGAGGTTCAGTTGTAACTTCTTTAATGCTTATGACACTCGCTTCTTTTGTGTTTCTCTTGGGGTTGTAATTCCCTTTCTCTGGTTGATTAGGTCCTTGTCACTGGTTCCTTGCATCTTGTCGGCGATGTCTTGAGATTAATCAAGAAATGAGGCCAAATCTCCCTGTGCACTCGTTCTTCTTCCTACATCGTTCATGTAACAGAGACAGCATTGGTTTGTTTTCTTCACTGAGCGAGGCAACTTCTCCACGGTTCTCAACTGCCTGCTAATGGCTTCTGAGCAGTCAGTTTTCCGAGGGTTGCTGGTAAACACTTTCGTTTGTGATTTCCCAAATCTACATAACTTTGATGAGCAAATGAATTATTGTTTCTGAAACATGTTGTGATTTCCCAATAGTTTTGTGCTTTTTTTGCCTTTTTTATTCCTCAAGTAGGATTGTAGATGTCGAGATTCGAATATCAAAATTGTATGATGATACAATACCTAATGGTAGAGCAAATATAAGGCTCACTATTCTGCCTCCCTACTCTTGTATTATAGGTGTTCGTGGGTCGGGCCTCGTCTACGTACCGTACTGTACATATTCCCTTAACCTCTGTCTGATTTTAGATGTAAGGCTCATATTTTGGTTAGTATTTGATAAATATCTATTTTCGTTCATATTAGAGACATCAATGTGGTGCTTCGAGGAAGGCTCGTAGCTGAAGTTGTCATGCCAAAGCTTTTTTGCTTACTATTTGATAAATATCCTTTAAAATCTCTCGAAATGCTTTCTCAATATTGAAAGCTTCGAGTGCCGATGTCTCTAGGAATGATAGGCCTTTTGTGGTCGCGCTTTTGGCGTCTTCCTTCGACCAGCATGATTACGACGATATTCGAACCCGCATGGTGTTGCAGTTCTTTGAGCCACTGCAGGGTGTTGTCGAAGGTTTGTCTTTTGGTTATGTCGTAAACGAGAAGCTCCCCGACCGTGCCTCTATAGTAAGCCATTGCAGATTGTTCGGTATCTGCCGGCTGCAAATCATGCAAGAGACAACTTGGGTTTAAATTGCCATCGTTTAAACCTTTACGGTCGTAGATGTAACGAAGTTAAAAAAATAATTTTTTGAAAATTAAATTGTAAGTGAAAATTTGAAGTTGTTAAACGAATAAATGATTAATTTATTACTTATTTTTAAGAAAATAAATGTAATAAAATCTAAAAGGTATTTTTACTTAAAAGATTTTGTGATGTTGGATTTTTTTGTAAAGCATATATCCATTTTATGGTTTATATTCGAATTTATAGCTCTCATTTCTAACAATATCATTTTTTAAGGTTTAAATGTGTTCTCCCATTAAAAGAACAATGTGTCTTCCTATTGCACCAAACCTTTGTTATCATACTTCTTTATTTTTAAAAAAGTATTTATATACAATAGTATATTAAAACATATTCGAAATTAAGTAGGAAAATACAATCCTACAAATGTTGCATGTATATTACATAAATAAATATACATTTTGACATTAGATATTTACGTCTAATCCAAATGTTACATGTTATATAAATGCTAAATTCTGTGGTTAGTCCTTCTACATAACTTGTGAATTTATTATTTGTACTTTAATTCGGTCATTTGAATACGTTATATTTTAATCATATTATTAGTCCTTGTATTTTGCGAGTTGTACATTTTGTTTCTATTCTTCAATGTAATTACTTTTAAACCTTATAATTTAATCCTATTATACTAATAACATTTCAGGTCAGAACTAAAAATTTAAAATTCAAAAAATTGAAAAAATGTTAAAAGTTAAATCAAATTAGAACGTTAAAACTAAGTCCATAACCAATACAAAATAAAGACTGATGGCGGAATTTGAATCTTATAAATATGCTTTGGATAAAGCCTGCAAAAATCGACCATCAACACTATTTGACTTAGTTTTGTGAGTTAAGATGTCACTGTTATTCCTATTTTAATTGGCATGCTTATTTATGAATTGGTAAAATACACCTAAAGTCATTTAATTATTAATTCGGTTATAAATTAATTATTTTAAAATATATATATAATTTAGTCATTCAATAATAAATTCAATCCTTACTATTTATTTATTTTTATCAATTTAGTTTTTTCCTCTAAAAAATGTTATATTATTTCCATGTTGGAGTTATCCAAATGTTATTTTTATAAGTAACTTTTGTTGCCGACTGTTGCTTTAATCAAATTGACTTAGTTTGATAGTTTTGCAAAAATGATTAAATTTATTAAATTGTTTCGAATTATAACCAAATTGATTGAGTATATAAGTGCGGGAGACTAAAATATACTAGACCCATTTGATGTATGTTTTAATTTTAACTGTAAAATGACATGTTTGTAATAATTTTTAACTGAATAACTAAATTTAAAAAAAAATGACTTGTTTGTAACCAAACTAATAATTAAATGACCGAAATGTATTTTATCCTTTATGAATTGACTTTTAATTATTCTAAACAATTTCGTATTGCGAACAGAATAATTAATGAAAAATATCACTTTCCATCTTTTAAAATCTATAAAAATAAAGAACCTATACCCTCAAAAAATAAAAATAAAAAGAACAACACCGTTGATTATTTCTAATTTTGTGTGGATTAAAGCCAAATGACATTATGCAAAGAGAGATTGTTTTTATTTTATACATTTGAAAAGTTCTTTATATGATTATTTATTATCTACATGCTTATTACCAATTTTTTTATATGATTATTATATAATTATGAGTAATTATACCATGCACCGGTGATGAAAATAAAAAGTTTGACAATTGTTTTAGTTATAGGGTTTATGATATAATTCAAGGTTAAAGGTTTAGGGGTTTATAATTTAAGGGTTGTGGTTAGAATTTAAAATTTACAGGTTAAAACCTAAATCCTTAACCATATTAACCTAAACATAAACCTTGACATTTAAACTCTAAATTCTAACTACAAATCATAAATTTTATGCTCCTAGCATGGGCAAAAGCAGCTGGCTCTCTATAAGAGCAACTGCATCCCCATTATCTTCTAATTAAATTTAAATTAGATTAAATTTTTCTTTAAACAATTTAATTTAATGTGCAAAAGTAAAAAATAATTATTTTGCATACTCATTTTAAAAAATATTTTGGCCCCTCATTTTTTAATTTCTAAATCTACCACTAGTTCTTAAATCTTTGTTCTTTAACCCTAAATTGAATTCTTAAACCCTAAAACTAAAACACTCGTAAAAAAATTTTAATCACCGCTTTGTGTATGGAATATTTTTCCTATTATTGTTATCATTTCTTTATATAATTATTATTTATATGACTACATATAAATCTATATATACACGTCAAACTCATACCTTAGCAAGGAAGCAACAGTTATCAATGGAATGCCAAAGATTATCTCTTCTTCATTGTCTTCTCTTCCATGGCCTTATCTTGGCTCTTCTCGTTACCAACGGTGTGTCTCAATCCGACAAGAAGGTAAATGTTTTAATGTCGTTTTTTTTTATAATCGTTCATGCTTTTAACGAATATTATTCGGATTTGAGTATAAATATCACAGGTAAAAATGTGTTTAACATGGATATATTCATTCAAAAAAATCGTGAGTTTTATTAATTGGTCTAGTAAATATGTTAATATTGTGTTTAAATTTAAGAGAATGTAATACCTTTTTATTTAAAAATAAAAAATATGTTTTTGGAAAATTTGTAATTATTTTAGTATTTAGATTCGAGTCTGAGTGTCAGATACAAATATGTGTTTAACATGTTAGTTTTTGAGGGTTTCTTTTTTGTATTTGAAGGGTCCTAAATGAGAAAATTGTGGATTGGTCCCTTAAGAGGTTTTGACGTAACAATTTAATATAATGGTAAATTTTATTCAAGTCCCCCTAAATTTACAAAAATGTAATTTGGTCCCTAAAATATTATAAAGATACAAGTTAAAATAATGTAAAAAAGAATTTGCTACCTAAAAACATTGTAATTCAATTATTCCCCTAAATTTTTTGACTTCGCCCTGATACAAGTTAGTATCGGATGCGGATATGTTCAATTTTTTTTTTCTTTTCAAATTTATTTTATGTATTTTAGAGGCTCCTTGGAGGATCATATCTTACCTTCTTTGGCATCTAGACACCAATGTAAGTGTCAATTCTAGATACATATTTGTATTGACACTTACATCACTGTAAATTTTAGATACAAGATATGACACTCGAGTATAAGTAATATACATTCTTGTTAAATTTATATGTATCTTAACATCCATATTACTTAGACTCGAGTGTAAATTCTAGATACATATATGTGTTCGACGTGCATAGTCAATTTTTTAAGTTTTTTCATATATTTAAAGGGTCCTCGAACAATCATATCCCTATACTCGTATTCAAATGTGTCAAACACAAATATTAAACCTCGGAATATGCAGAGCTATGTTGTATATATGGGCAATCAGCCTAAAGGTGGAAGTTCAACAGCCTCACTTCATACCAGCATGCTACAAGATGTCTTTGGCAGGTATATAAATTATTAGTAATTTATCTAATAAGCTATGTTATTTGGATTTATTGTTTTTCTTAAATATTAGCTATATATATTCGAATACGGTTTTAAAAAAAATGAAAACACTTATGTTGAATATATATAATATTATTTCATATCTTCGAGTTCGGATAACATAAAATTTGCCAATGAGAATCTTAAAACATTATATAATTAAAATTTGTTGAAGTATATATCTAATGTCGTGAACCATTACATTGACTGTAAAACGGAGTGGATTCAGCGACTCCGTCACGAAATCGGTGCTCTATAGCTACAAAAGAACTATTAATGGGTTCGTGGTGGAGTTAACGGAGGACGAAGCACGGAAAATTGCCGGTGAGTGAGCACGATTTTTTTAATGCCCTCAACTCTATGTTTAAATATTGTAAGGATTCGATATGATATGTAGAGATTTAAATCCATATTTGCGGAATATTTTCCGTAAAATGAAATCGTAAGGTGGATAATATCTTACGATCACGGATCGAATACGGGTCTCCACGATTTCTCCGATTTTTTTTTTTCTTTTTTCTTTTTGAAATTATGTACTAATCTTTGAACATTTAGGAGTGAGTGGCGTGGTATCAGTGTTTCCAAATGAAAAGAAAATCTTACATACAACAAGATCATGGGACTTCATGGGCTTCTCCGAACAAGTTCAAAGACAAACTTCAGAAAGTGATGTTATCATCGGAGTTCTAGACACCGGAATTTGGCCCGAATCCGAAAGTTTTAACGACCATGGACTCGGTCCGCCTCCCGATAAATGGAAAGGCAGTTGCCCAGCAGCAACTAACTTCACTTGCAATAAGTATACATTTCTTAAATAAGCATAAATATTTTTATGGATTTCGTAAAAGAATCGAATTATGATAAATGTTTGTTTTACTATATCATTTTTTTACTTCTAATGAATATTACCATCTGAATACAGTAAAATCATTGGAGCTCAATTTTACCGAAGCAATGGATTGTTTAACTCGGACGATTTCATTTCTCCAAGAGACTCGGATGGCCATGGGACTCACACTGCATCGACTGCTGCCGGAAGGTTAGTTAATCGAGCAAGCCTGTTCGGCCTCGGAACCGGAACGGCTCGAGGAGGAGTTCCATCAGCACGCATTGCGGTATACAAAATTTGTTGGTCCGATGGTTGTTATGATGCCGACATTCTAGCAGCATTTGATGATGCAATAGCCGATGGGGTTGACATTATATCATTATCAGTCGGATCAACGATTCCGAACGATTATTTCAGAGACTCAATATCGATTGGAGCTTTTCATGCAATGAGGAATCGCATTTTAACAGTGAACTCTGCAGGTAATCAAGGCCCCGGACGAGCAACCATCACGAATTTCTCGCCGTGGACCCTTTCGGTGGCTGCTAGCACCATTGATCGGAAGTTCCTCACCCGAGTTAAGCTCGGAAATGGCGTGATTTACGAGGTAATGTCACTAATAGTCCCTATTTCTATTCAATGAAAGAAAAATGTTAAAGGGTTTAATAATTTGTACTCATTCAATCCCTTTGATCTCAGACATTTGTTCATCTTAAATGTATTCAGGGTGTATCAATTAATACATTTGATCTCAAGAATAAAATGTACCCTATAATTCATGGTCGAAATGCACCCAACAGAAGTTCTACCCCAGCTTCATCAAGGTAATAACAATTATGTTGTTCTGACTTTTTATTTTTCTTGAATAATTTATGTTTAACAAATGCTAGTAATAGGTATAGGGCATGGTCCTCCGAATTTATAAAAAAAAAGAAAAAAATAACCATACTAGTAATGTTTGCCTATATTGCGACACTCTCTAATTTTATAATTTTTCTTGGAAAGTTTCAATTTCTTTATCTTGGTGTGCAGTAAAAAAACTACTCGTATTCGACACACACCTCTAGAATAACACAAATTAACCATTTAGGAAGGGTTGGAGAGGCCAAGACCCCTGTTTGCCTTGCCTTCTCCGGCACCGTCTCTGATTGAATATCAATAATTGTTCGAGTAATTCTTTATTTTTCTCGAATAAAGATATGATCCTCTGAAAATATGGAAGTTTAGGAAAAAATCAACTCAATGACATACCCATATACAACAGTTATATTCGAGCTTGAGTAACATCGAATATAAAAAAATCGGAAAACTAAACTTTTTTTTTACAGGTTTTGCCTTGGGAACTCATTGAACCGCAATTTGGTGAAGGGCAAAATTGTTGTATGTGATAGGCTTGTCTCCGGGAGCGAACCACTGGCGGCTGGTGCAATTGGTGCATTGTTTCAAGACAATAGACCACGAGATGTCGCAAGATCGTTTCCTTTGCCTGCTTCTCATCTTGATATGGTTGACGGAAGCCGGATTTTCGTATATATAAACTCGACAAGGTAATTAGTAGTTCTGGGTTTCGTCTTTCGATTTTCGCCCTTTTCATACACGTCGGAAATGGATCGAAAATCATCTTACGCATGCGGATTACAGGAATGCAAGTGCAACGATATTTAAGAGTGATGAAGGTAATGATACAATGGCTCCTTATGTAGCCTCTTTCTCGTCGAGGGGTCCGAATCCGATTACACCCGACATACTCAAGGTAATCTGATGACTAAATAATCTTTATACGCATACTGTTTTCCTAAGGTAATAGTAGTTCCATTCGGTTCATTTTTAAATATTCGATTCGAGTAATGTCACTTAACCATTAAAACAACAAGAATAACGAATGACGTGCAACATTTTATTTTGCTTTTTTAATTACAGCCAGATTTGACAGCACCAGGAGTTGATATTCTAGCAGCTTGGTCTCTGGTTTCAACAGTTTCCGAAGTTAGTGGGGACGATAGATTGGTTCCATTTAACATTATCTCTGGAACTTCAATGTCTTGTCCCCACGTATCTGCCGCAGCTGCCTATATTAAATCTTTTCATCCCACTTGGTCTCCTTCTGCTATCAAATCTGCCCTTATGACCACCGGTAATTTACACTATTTCGATTTTTCTTGAAATATTCGTACATTCATCGCATAACTGGTTATAAATAAATAGTTAAATTATAAATCTTACCATTTTGTTATGCTTAAATTTGACGTCATTTAGTTCATCTAATTTTATAGTACATTATATTTACTAAACTATAAAATCTCATTTGAAATGTCCATTGCAGCCTCCCCTATGAGCTCAGGCATGAACTCGGATGCTGAGTTTGCGTATGGATCAGGCCATTTGAACCCACTCAAGGCTATAAATCCAGGCTTAATCTACGATTCCGACGAGGTCGATTACGTAAATTTCTTATGCCGGCAAGGATATGGAACTCGGCTTCTTGAACAAGTTACCAGAGACGACACAACATGTCCCGAAGCAAGAAACGGAACAGTTCCGGATCTAAACTACCCTTCGTTTTCTGTTTTCACTTCTTCTTCAACAACTGTTAGCCACGTTTTCAACAGAACTGTTACCAACGTGGGATCTCCAATGGCGGTTTATAGATCAAATGTGAGTTTCCCGACCGGTGCACTGAAAATCCGAGTTAACCCTGATGTTCTGTCCTTCACATCTGTCGGAGAAAAGCTGTCTTTTGAGGTAACAGTTGAAGGAACAACGGTTGAATCTATGGTGTCTGGTTCTTTAGTGTGGGATGACGGTGAACATCGAGTGAGGAGTCCAATAGTTGTATTTGTTTCAATATCAACTTGAATCGTGAATTATTGTCCTGTGAATTTATCATAAACATAAGGGTAAACTATATAAACGGTCCCCCGACTATGCTTCAATTATCTTTTGCATCCCTCGACTATCAAATGTTACAAATTAGTCCTTTAACTAAATTTTACATACAAACTGGTCCCGTTCCGTTAAAAAACGGACGGCTTATCTGGACGTTAACATGCTGAGTTGAGTCGAGTAAAAAAATTTTGAGTTATTCAAGTTGACGAGTCTAATTTTATCATTCGAACTTTCATTCGAAAATTTTTCGAGTTCCTATAAAAAATTAATTATAATTATTTATCATGTTATAATACGATTTGATTCTAATTTAAATGGCTTTCTCTAATCATATAAGATATGCATATATATATATTCATATTTTTCATATGTGGCAATATTTCTTCATATCTTTGTATATCGTTATGTATATATCAATAAAAAATTGAGAGACTCGTCTCGAACTTAAAAATAAATTCACTAATTACTAAAAATTTCGATTTATTCGAATTTTCATTTTACAACTCAAACTTTATTTGAAATTTTTTCGAGTCGAGTCTATAAAATTTCGAATCAAGACGAGTCAAGTATTTTCGCCTCGAGTCAAGTCGAGTTATTCAATTTTTTCGAGTCGAATTTTGCTCACCTCTAATTGATATAAATTTCAACATATTAACCATTGCAAATTGTACCTTACCGACCGTTGTTACAACAATGATGACCGTAGTTGTAGGTATATGTCGTTAGGTCTATTCCAACGGCCACAATTTTCATCGATAAGAAGCGTCTACCAGCGCAACATATAATGATTCTATTTTTTTCGTGTACGGAATAAATTACCATTAAAAGAATAGATTAACACACAAAAATTAAATATATAACACGAGTCAATTTAGATTAATTTGAAGAAAATTCTAGAATCGGAGGACCAACAAAAAAATGAGTTATGTTTTGGATTCCAATGAAAAATCACTCGTCCAATTTGTATCAATTTTAGGCTTAGTTTGTGGTTGCTTTTAAAAAGTGTGGTGAAAAAAAGTGATTTTCAAACTAGCTGTTGAAAAGTAGTTTTGAAAAGCTGGTTAGTGTTTGTCATTGATGTCAAAAAGTGATTTTGAGGAGATAAAATGTCTATTTTAGACACGATATTGAAAAGTAAAAAAAAACTTGGGTGATGTTCAAATTAGTTAATGTTATGATATATGAAATATATCAATTTCAATTATAATAAAAAAAATATTTTTTGAAAAATATAATTTGAAAATATAAAGTATATTGTAGATTATATACGAACATACCACTTATAAATTAATAATAAATTACAAATAAATTACAAATAAAACAATTTTATTCTCAATATAAATATTATAAAATATATATTATTTTACAATTATGTATGTATAAATATTATTTTAATAATAAATTATAATTAAATAACAAGGGTAAAAAAGTAATTTTATTTTTAAACTAGCTTTTTCACCCAATAAGCTATAAAATCTAGCTTTTTAGTTTGGGTGAAAAAATTACTTTTAAAAGCAACTTATTTTAACTAAAAACACTTTTTAAAGTGCTTTTAGGTTGCTAAAAGCAACAAAAAAAAAAACAGGCCCTTAAGGGCCTATTAAAAAATTGTCGGTAGGGCTGAAACAAAAAGAGAAATTGAAAAACGATTTTGTTCAGAAGTTAAAAATTATGGTTGTTTAAATCAATTTGAACTTTACTTTTATTTAATTTATAATTCACTTTGATTTTTTATATAATGTAAATAAATATTTATATTTAAGATAGTAAAATAGTTTTTTAATATTATATAAAAAATTATTTTTCCAAAAAAATAGTATGTAAAAATTATTGATTTTATTATTTAAAAAATTAATTTTTAAGAATATTTATAAAAAACTTTTAACCGTTTTAATGTGGAGGCTACGTTAGCATCCTACTCAGCATGTTAATGTCCAGATAAGCCGTCCGTCAATTTTTCAACGAAACGGGACCAGTTTGTATGTAAAATTTAGTTAAGGGATCAGTTTGTAATATTTGATAGTCGAGGGACGCAAAAGATAATTGGAGCATAGTCGGGGGACCATTTATGTAGTTTACCCTAGATATAAATTCAACATTTGGATTTCATTCCTAAATTCTAACCATAAACCTTAAGTTCTACGTCCTACACACTAAACCCATAAACCCTAAAATTGAAAAGTTTGTATAAATTAAAGTTTACACAAGCTTGTATATATAAAATTATTTTCCTTTTAATAATTGAAAATCTATATTACTAATAAAAAATAGGGTTATTATTTTATACACTGGCGATGGAAGATAACTATTTCACAAACAGGTTATTTTAGAGTTTAGGAATCTAGTTTAGAGTTAGATGTTAGAGGTTTATGTTATAGGCTTTAAAATTTAGAGTTTGCGATAGAATTTAAAATTTAGAGGGTTGAGGGTGTAGAGTTTAAATTTTAAAATTAAAATAGACATGCTTGTGAATTTTTTTCTGTATCAAATAATAACCCAAAAATATTAAAATTATTTATTATGGCATAATGGGTAAAAGTTGAGAATTATGTTTTTAAAGTGTTGAGGGCTAAATGTTTTAGAATCAAAACCAAATTGACATGATATATAAATGTTCTCATTACATAACAGATATGGACCGAAAAGAAAAAATCAGAAACATATGTAATTATTTTGTAATTTTCATAATTAGAGGATTAAAAAAGAGTTGGTATTAATTGGATGACTACAAGTGAAATATACCCGAATTTCGAAAGTCTAAAGTCAATAAGTCATTGCCTAGTGATTGGTACCGCAATTTATTGATCAGAAAGGAAAAATGAAGAAGTGTAGGCCCATGCTTACAAGTCACAACTTACGAGTGACGCCGATTGGTACAGCAAATTATTGATCATATCCCTTATCTTTTTTTTTTGGCCAAAGAACTGTCATGCATTACTAAAATAAAAAGGTCTTAAACAAACACAAGCATGGAGAACCATGCGAACGAGAAACCAGAAATAACAGAGCATAAATAACAGCTCTCGAGCTCAAAAGAAAAAACAAACGACAACAACACAAGTCATCAAATGTGCGCACAGCGCAACAGGACCATGCTTCCTGTGGCAAAGCCCTGGGTAGCATCATAACAACAGCGACGTCCAGCAGAAAGGACGAAAGATCCGAGACCAGCCCTCGCATTCTTTGGCTACCATGAACATGACTAACTCCGCCGGAGAGCTCTATCCAGAGGCAGGCTTTCACACCATAGGTTGTGATCCTTATCACGGCGATAGAAGACATGAGCTTTGATAGATAGCTTGGGAACACGAACCCGGAAAGATCCCCCATCCATGACCAAAACGCAGAAGCTCCTCTATTAAAACAACAACAACCAACAACAACACAAAGACAACAAGGAGAAAAGCTAAAACACAAAACCCTACGAAAGAAGCTAGTGCAAACGAAGTTAAGGATACTTAGGGAAGGCCTCAGAGTCACCGCCACCAACTTCACCTTCCATACGTCGGTAGCGGGATAGAAAGGGATCATTCGTACTGCGGATAGCTCCCACCCGAGCTATCCGCAATCATAAAATCAGTTCCATAGTTGCCAATAATATTACTCCGATAGTAGACGATATAAAAACCAATACAAGCATAAATCCACATTCTTGGCGAGAGAAACTGGATAAAGTTAACCATCTGGCTGAGGGATATTGGAAAGCAGACACAAATCTTGAAAAAAATACTCCATATCCCGCCAAATCTAGAACTTGATCGCCCCACCTTAAAAGAATTATAGGATTTACAGCTGTCCCGTGGCCCAAAGTCAATCTTTCCTAAAGAGGAAACCAGAATTGACAATATGGAAGGGGATCCAGCTGTCCCTGTCAGCCTGCAGATGTCCTTGAACGCTTGAATGGACGAAACTGTCCCTGGTACCGTAAACTTTTCCCGTAACACGTCGGAAACAGTCACCGGTTTGGAACACGGCATCATCCCGGCGGGCAAGCACAAACCAGGTCGTTCATCGGAGCTGACGGTGGCCAGCAGCGCCTCATCCTTCACCGTTCCGTCGCCCTCAAGATGGCCAAAAACACGAAACAGCAATGGTTCTGGGCCCTCTCCGGCAAGGAGACGAAGATCGATCTCAGCTCTGACGATCCTACCGAGGTTCCGAGTTGCACCAACAAGCGCGCCTCCGGGCCAGCCAATCTCCCAGATCCGTCGAAAGGAGCGGGGGCCTGCTAAAATGGGCTCTCCGGCGAAAATGGTTTGATGCGGGTGCTCCTCATCCTTTCCGTAAAATGTTACCTTCACCCCGACGCTAAGGAAACCAACGTCAATGAGGTAACCTACACACACTGCCCGTCTACCGGCCTGTATCGGAAGTAGTCGGCGGCCCGGTAGTTCCTGATTTCCGGAAGGTGTCGACACCAGGCCAGAACCAGGTTTTGTGACAGCCACCGTACGAGTGCAGAGGCTTCTGCTCACTCAGCCAGACCATTGCATGAAACTGAAACACCAGCCAGCACGGGGACGGAGCTGCTGTTGGACGGAGGACACGAGGCTCAACCCGGAGCTTCGGTAAGAAACAGTAGACAGCGACAGTGAAACAAACTTCGAACGGCTGAGAATCGGATCAAAACTCCGTTTGAGGGACAAGGGTATCAGAGAAGATGGGGGGGATTTGGGCTCCGCTGCGCCGGCGACCATCGGCCCTTGAACGGTCCGAGCCCTGTTTGCCGCACCCTCCTGCGCAAACCTGCTACAACCCTCCCCTGAGAATCGGACCAAGCCTCCACCAGCCGGCGTCGTCCACCATAGCACCGGCAGCCGACGAGCACAGGAAGGAGGGAGCCACCTTCTCATGGCTTCGAGCAAGACAGCCGACTCGGATAGATCACATCGCCCTCTGAGGGTCACAAATTCCAGGAAAAAGGAAGAATAAAGAATGGTTGTTGGACTTAATATATTCATATCCACAGGAACTAAGTTTTTAGATATGCTAATTTAACGAGTATGCATATTTAGTCGGTTGGTCAAACTGTTCATTTTTATTCTTTCACTTTTTTTTCTATGTCATGAGTTCTAAACATGGTAGGAACACTTTCATTGATTTTTTTATGTTTTTTTAATGTTCGAGATGAACAACTGTCATTCTCAATAATATTATCTATTTAAGGTCTAAACATGAATTCTCTCATTGATGATTTAATAAGTCTATTATTATGTTAAAAACTAAAAAGAATATGAAAAATGCATATGATTTCATTAATCAAATTATGAGAAATTGTACATTCTGTTGTATATACACACAACTACAAAAATAAAAACTGACTAACTAATTATCAATTACAAGCTAACAAATACAGATAACTAACTAACTGTACAAGAAAAAAATAATTAACTTCTAATACTCTCCTCAAGTTGGTGGGGAAAAAATCTTTAATCCCCAACTTGGATACTAAATAATCATGTTGCTGCACTCTAAGTGCTTTGGTAAAAATGTATGATAGTTACTCAAAAGAAAAAAAACATATTCAGTTCTGATCAAGCCTTCTTGTATCTTCTCCCTAATAAAGTGACAATCAATTTCTATATGTTTGGTGCGCTTATGAAGTACCGAATTGGCAGAAATCTGTAAAGCCATTTTGCTGTCACAATGTAGCTTTATAGGTTCTTTTCTATCAAGTCCAAGCTCAGCCAGTAATCCATTTAACCAGACCAGCTCAGATGAAGCCACTGCCATGCTTCTATACTCAGCTTCAGCAGAAGATTTTGCCACGGTAGTTTGCTCCTTTGATTTTCAGGATATCAAAGAATCTCATATCTTGACACAAAAGCCAGAAATCGATCTTCTCGTCATTAGACATGTAGCCCAATCTGAATCACAATAAGCTAAAGATCACAATTGCTGTTTGCACTCAGTAAAACACCTTACCTTGAATTTCTCTTAATATACCTTATCACTCTTAATGATGTTTCCAAATGAGTTCTTTCGGGAAGTTGCATAAATTGACTCAAATTATGGACAACAAAAATTATATTAGGTCGTGTGCGTGTAAGATATATCATCCTCCCAATCAATCTTTAAAAAATAGACTTATCAGGTAACAGTTCATCATCATTAGCCTGTGAACATGCATCATCATATTCTGGAGTTGTAAGTCTTACATTCTGCTCAAGGGATGTCATGGCAGGTTTAGCTCCCCTATCTCTAATTCCTGAATCAACTCAAGGGCATACTTGTATTGATTGACCAATATTCTTTCTCTTGATCTTAAAACTTCAAGATCCAAGAAGAATTTTAGTTCCCCTAAATCCTTTATTTTAAAATTTTGGTGTAACAATTGTTTCAAAGATTCAATAAGCTCATATCATTTCATGAAATCAAAAGATCATCAACATAAATGAGCTTAATCATTATTCTATCACCTTCTCTTTTAGTGAAAAGAGAATAATTATATTTGCTCAGCTCATAATTGTTGAGTGTATAAAAGTTATATATTTTACCCCTCATTTACCCATATTTCTACTGCATTTAAGCATAATTCATTTTATTTAGGAAAGATATTTGCATATACATCATAATTAGATAAAATGGCACAGTTGATGCTGATTTTGGTTACTTTTGCAGGTATCTGCTGCGGCAGAACCAGGGCAGCGAATGAGCAGAGGCGGATTGCAGAACTGGAGTTGAGAAGCAAAGGCTGTCGTGACATCTGCCGTGGCAGCCACGACGACAGAGAATGCTGAGGTGAAAAAGTGAAGTGGAGCTCGACAGATAGAGGATTTCAAGCCGGTCTTTCGTGGACCACTCCCATATTTTTCTGAGTCTGGAAGCAGAATGAAGGCCAAGCCCAAAGTTCAAGGAAGAAACTCAAGGCAAGAAAAGAGGACGATAATTAACGATGAGGGGAGACATTTCGATAATAGGGTAATTGTTGTTGCATTAAGGAAATACGGAGTGAAGCACCGAATTACAATAGCGTACCACCCTCAAACCGATGGGCAGGCCGAGATATCAAACAGAGAAGTAAAGAACATACTATAGAAGATGGTTAAACCCACTCGAAAGGATTGGTCTCTACATCTCAATGATGCACTCTGGGCCTACAGAACAACGTTCAAGACACCATTGAGGATGTCACCCTATCGACTCATCTATGGGAAAATCTGTCATTTACCTGTCGAGATAGAACACAAAGCTTATTGGGCTATTAAGGCAGTGAATATGGACTGGGATAAGGCAGGACAGAAAAGGCTACTAGACCTGAATGAGATTGAGGAAATTCGAGCAATGGCCTACGACAATGCCAAGATCTACAAGGACAAAACCAAGAAGTGGCACGACAGGAAGTTGCTGCCACGACAGTTCTGCCCAGGGCAGCAGGTGTTGTTGTTCAACTCTAGGTTGAAGCTTTTCCCAAGAAAGCTTAAATCTAGGTGGTCTGGCCCTTTCCAAGTTGTCCAAGTTTTCCCTCATGGTGCCATTACAATCAAATCCATGAAGGATGGACATCAATTCAAGGTCAATGAACAGAGGCTCAAGCATTATCAAGGGACTGAAGCCCCAAGGATGCAGTAAGTAGTTACTTTAGGAGATGCCCCTCAAGGTATCCCTAATTTAACTTAGTTTTATTTTATTTATTTTATTTATTTATTTATTAGGAATAAAGATTTTTATTTATTAATTTTTTAGGAAATAAGATTTTAATTCAGTTTATTTATTTAATTATTTTTATGAAATAAAGGAAGCAAAGCAAAGAAGAGGAATGAACCAACCCACCGCAGTCACAACAGCCCAAAAAGCCCAACGGACAAGCCTGTCGTCACAGCCTGTCACCAGCTGTCGTGACAGACGCGAAAAAGACAGCCTGTCACGGAGCTATCGCGACAGACACGCAAATGCGTAACAGACGCGCAGCAGACACGGAAACGCGTGACAGACGTGTCAGAAAACCGTATAACAGATGGCCCTATTATTCGCGCCTGTCGTTACAGTCCTAACGGGAAGAAAAACCCCGTTCTATATAAACCCCTACTCTCATTTCATTTTTCATCTCATTCGTATTCTCTCTGCTTTACTCTCCAGAAATTAGGCTTTCAGAAATTTCTTTTATTTTTCTACAGTTTCCCTTGCAAATGACTACCATATCAACAAGACGAAGCACTGCCTCCACCTCTGCCGCAGCAGTGTCAACACCCAGCCACAGTGAAATACCTGACCGCTTCGCGTCAGAGGACTCAGCAAAAAGGTACTATGGGTCCTTCCAAAAGAGAGAAATGTGGGAAGAAAGAGGGTTCACGTATACCCAAAAGATAGAAGAATTAGGGCTTGAAAGTTTCATCGCCAGGAAGATCCTCGCACTCAAGTGGCAGATGTTTGCTGCCCAGCCAGAAGAGATGAACGTCACCCTAGTTCGAGAGTTCTACGCTGCCGTCCCCGACAAGGATGCCACGACAGTGACTGTCAGAGGCAAGAAGATCTCCCTCAAACCGGCATACATCAACATGTTGTATGGGCTTTATGTGGGCAAGAAGGAAGACGCCCATCGGAGGTTCGTGAATCTCTGTCGCCGGTAGACTACGACGCTGTCATGGCAGAGTTGACAAAAGTGGGCACAGAATGGAATGATGACCCCAAGCACCGGTGGACTGTGCGGAGGACTCAGCTCACCCCACAAGCCAAGCTGTGAAACCATTTCGTCAAGAAGCGCCTCATGCCTACCTCACACAATACCACTATTGACCGGAAGAGATTAGCCCTCGTCCACTCCATTCTCAACGAAAGGCAAATCAACATCGGCCGATACATCCGAGACGAAATCATCGAGTGCGCACTCCGACCTTCAGGCCCCCTAGTCTTCCCCTACTTGATCACCACGCTCTGCCGGGGCAACAATGTGCCAGAAATCAACGAGGATGTCAAGGTCCGAGGGAAAGGATGGACGCAGCAAAATCTCTACAGTCTGATGGAATTAAAGGCTGCCACTCCTCTGTCGTATGTGGACCCCACTTCTACGACAGAACCGACGACAAACTCTGACTCCCCCGAACCTGTCGCAGCAGAACCAGAGCAGACGACGGCAGCACCACCGACAGATACCTCCAACCAGATCCTGAAGATGATGCACAAGATAGAGGAACGACGGCTCGGCCTAATGGGATTTCTGAGGGACTTCACTGTCGTAACGGTAAATTTTATCAAGTCTGATTTAAATTTTCCCAATGTGCAATTCCCTGCTTTCCTAGAAACTCTCTTTGTTTCACCCACACCTGCTGCCAGTCCCAGAACCCCTACTGCCGCCTCCACACCTGCCACGACCGGAGATGGCGGCAGAAAATTTGCCACTCCCCGAGGAGAGAAAAGGAAGGACCCCCTACCAGGGATCGACCCAAAATATTTTGAAGGGTTCTCTTCTTCCTCCGTCTGGCAAGATTCTGACTCAGAGCCGTTGGTCGTTCGAGACATATCCAATGACTTCCCTCCGATGAAAAGGAAGAAGCTGAACGAGACTGTCGAAGGACCCTGCCACGGTATATCAGACAGCAGCAGCGATGATGAACTTGAGGTCCTGGACCAGCCCCCACACATCTCATCTACCCGAGTCCAGCCACCTCGAGAGGCAAAGAAGAAGATGGCCTCCTCGTCTCCCAGCACCCAGCCAGCCCCTGCCGTCAAAGTCACTACCCGCAGGCAGCTTCTCGTCAGCAGCAGCAGCAACGACAGCTCATCAAATTAAGTGCTTTTCTTATATATTTGTTGTCTTTACTGCTAATTTCTTTATTTTGTGATGTTAATTTCTGCTTTTTATTTTTAATTGTTGCCATGCATTGAGGGTAATGCAACCCTCGAGTTTTGGGGTGAGTATCCCTCCATTAATGAACTTTTTAGTTGTGTCTTTTATGTCTCATTTTAAGTTTATTTTTGTGTCAAAAAAATAAAAATAAATACAAAAAATTGGCTTAAATCTTTGAAATGAACTTACCTGCCGCGACATTCTCTGTCGTGACAGTGCCTTTAGGATGTTTTAGGAACTATTTAAAGCCTTTCTATAGTTCTGAACTTTAGAACACCCTTTGTGATTCTTATGATGTCTAGATTTTGGTAGTGAACTAGAATAGGAAGGTTTACCCACTTGAGTTGCCCCTAGAGGTGTCTAACACTGGCTCTAGGAAAAGAATAAAAGAAAAGAAAACTTAGACTCAATACCCCTAAAGGTGCCTAATACTGGCTCTAGGGAAATAGCTAGAGGTACCCAAAAAAGGCCCTAGTCAATTCAAAATAAGAAAAAGACTGAGTCTAATTCAGAAAAAACTAAAGGAGCCTAAGAATTGCCTCCAGAAAAAATGAAAATGGCATAAGGCTCAAGTTGGTAGCATAACTATTCGGGTAAGCTAAAGGAGTCTAGGCACATATTTGTTCACAAAACCTGCACACACTGCACAAGAACTATAGCATTGTTCCGGATAAATCCAGAAACACCCGACAAGGTACTACTCTTAATAGTGAATGTGTGGTAGGTAATGAAAAGTTCACTGAATTAAGTCAAGCCAAAAAGTTTTTATTTTTAGTTAGGTCGTATTTGCTTGAGGACAAACAAGAACTTGAGTTTGGGGTGTGTTGAGTGTATAAAAGTTATATATTTTACCCCCAATTTACCCATATTTCTGCTGCATTCAAGCATAATTCATTTCATTTAGGAAAGATATTTGCATATACATCACAATTAGATAAAATGGCACAGTTGCTGCTGATTTTAGTTACTTTTGCAGGTATCTACTGCGGCAGAACCAGGGCAGTGAAGGAGCAGAGGCAGATTGCAGAACTGGAGTCGAGAAGCAAAGGCTGTCGTGACATCTGCTATGGCAGCCATGATGACAGAGAATGCTGAGGTGGAAAAGTGAAGTGGAGCTCGACAGATAGAGGATTTCAAGCCGGTCTGTCGTGGACCACTCCCATATTTTTCTGAGCCTGGAAGCAGAATGAAGGCCAAGCCCAAAGTTCAAGGGAGAAACTCAAGGCAAGAAAAGAGGACAAATCAAGGCATCTACTCAGAAGATTTAGTCTTAAATAGAGTTGCACTTTAATTCGAAATTGCATTCTTGCCATATCAGAAAAATTGGACCCAAGGCCTATATAAAGGCATGTAATTCGACCTAGGGAAGGATATCTCATTCCTAGCCGTCTTCCCCCAAAACCCTTGTCATTTTCCCTTCTCCACCATGTTCTAAACTCCCCTAGGGCTAAGGGTTGATTCTGTAAAGTAGTTACAAGGATTGTATTGTTTTAGGAATTTTCTGTCAAGCAATAAAAGCACTTCAAGTTTATTTACTCTGGTTTTTCATATCTCATAAGAGCATCGAGAGAGCATTGTGAGGTTATCTATTTTTTTGATATCGGGAGAGTCAAGCATACGAAAAGAGTAGATACGAGTTTTCCAGTTTATGGTTAAACCATCTTGGTTTAGGGATAAGTACAAGGTTAAGTGGCTAAGGAAGAATTCAACAACTTTGGTGTTCACCCTTTGATTCACGCCGGGAGGTATCATCCAAGAAGTGTTCATCAACAGAACTTGGGAATAGGGATAGGACAAGTCATAACAAGGATTCTTGCCAAGCTTGAAGTACAGAGTTGTTGATCGCTGCCGCGACATCAGCAGACTTCTGCCGCGACAGGAACGACGACAGACAATAGAAGTTCCTCTAACAGTGCAACACCTGCACTACTGAGCAATTCAATATCAGCATATTCTTTAAATATGATTCTTTATTCTTTTACTTTATTTGTTTCTCAAGATTACTCCACCAATTCAATTAAACTATTTTTTTCTCTTGTGCAGCAATTAAAGGATAGAGTTATTTCCAGTCCATGTGGAGACGATATCCGATACTCTAGTATCACTTTACTACTTGTGTCGTGTACACTTGCACTATTTGTGATAGGACTCTTTTACACGCAACAATAATCAGCATCGAAAAGTATTTTTGTCAATTTTATATTTCATTGTCTGGAAGCCTGTTTTAATCCATAAAGAAATTTTTGTAGTATGCATCCCTGAATACAAAAACCATCAGGCACATTCACGTAGATTTCCTCCACCAAGTCTCCTTGCAAAAAAAACATTATAGACATCGAGCTGAAACAAAGGCCAGACAAAAATAGCAGCCAAGGCAAGCATATATCTGATAATGACAAGTTTAACAACTAGAGAAAAAGTATCAACATAGTCCACACCCTCTTGTTGACTGTAACCCTTAGCAACTAAACGAGCCTTAAATCGCTCCACCTCACCAGAAAAATTATACTTGATTCTATACACCCATTTGCAGCTTATGAGCACCTTCCCATGAGATAAAAAACACCACTGACCAAGTCATATTACTTTTAAGAGCTTGTAACTCCTCTTTCATGGCCTGAACCCAATGTGGGTATTGGATGGCTTCCTGGTAAGTTTTGGGTTCAAAGAAGTGATTAGCATTGGAAATACAAACTTGAGTGGAAGCAGGTAAGTGATGATAAGAAATAAAATCAAAAATAGGATAAGCAACAGAAGATGATTGAGAATGAAAAGTAAAATTAGAAATAAAATCATGCAACCAACGAGGTTTACGAGGGACACGAGATGACCTTCTAAGAGGGACTGGAGCCACCGGTATAACAGATTGAGTACCCTGAGATGACTGTTCTGTTTTATGTACAAAAGGTGGTAGGTGTTGTGAAGATGAAAAAGGTAAATTTGAGGTAGATGGATGAGGTAAATTCTGAGAAGATGGTGGATGTGCAGTGACAGGAACAGTCGAAGTAACTGGACCAGGAATAGAAGAATCAAAAATATTAGAGGGATTTTAAAAGGAAATATTCAGAAATTCTGAATCAGATATATAAGAAGCAAGAAAGAAAGGAGAAGAATGTTGAATGGGAAAATAAAAAGGGAACACATGCTCAAAAAAATTGACATCCCTATTGACAAAAAATTTATGGGATTTAAGATTGAAAAGAATATACTCTTTTTGAGTATTTGAATACCCCATGAAAACAGAAGGTATTGCCCTGGTCTCAAATCTATCTGTGGAGTGAGGTATATTAGCATAATAGAGACATCCAAAAACTTTAAGAATAGTAAAATTTAGTTTTTTGTTATATAAACACTCAAAAGAAAATTTTCATTGTAAAAAAGAAGAGGATAATTTATTAATAAGGAAACATGCAGTCAGAATACATTCTCCCAAAAATTTAATAAGATTATTAGACTGAATTCGTAAAGCACAAGCTACTACTAATAGATGCCCATGTTTATGTTCAGCAACTCCATTCTGTTGTGGAGTGTGAACACAAGAGCTTTGATGTACAATTTTAAGAGAAGTAAACAAGGAAGAACAATTAAAATTAAAAAAATTCTATTCCATTATCACTGCGAATTATTTTAAGGACAATGGAGAACTGAGTTTAGACAAAAGTCAGGAATTGTTTGAGAAACATGACAGTTTCAAGTTTAAACTTTAACAAATAGACGAATGTCATACGAGAACAGTAATCTACAATGGTAAGGAAATACCTATGGTTGCTATGAGTAAAGATTCGATAAAGACCCCATAGATCTAAGTGAATGAGCTCAAAAGGTGCTAGTGTTTTTTATTTTCTAGGGAAGACAGGTAACCTAGTTTGCTTTGCCAAATGAAAAATAGTACATTGATGAATGCAATCAATATCAAAAGAAACAGAATCATCAAGAATAATTTTATTCATAGTAGTAGCAGAAACATGGTCTAAACGAGCATGCCAAAAGCTTGATATATTTTGCAAAGAATGAAAAGAATTATTTGGAAAATGTGAAGAACTATTACACTAAACTAAAAAAGACAAACCGACAACTCCTTTAGCATTCTCAAAGTAATATAGCCCTTTAGACTCTCTACCAATCCCCATGATCTTGCCAGTGAAGTGATCCTGCAAGATGCACAAGTTAGGGTAAAAAAATAATGCAATAATAATCTTTGGCCAATCTAAAAACAGAAAGCAAATTATAAAAAAAAATTGGGAACGAATAAGACTTTAGTAAGAAGAAAATATGAAGTCAAAGAATGAGAATCAGTGTAAGTGACTATCTCTGTTTTACCATCAGGAAGATGTATAAAATGGGGTTTAGTACACAAAACATGTAACCCCCTCGTCTCGGTCTGGCCGGATGACCGGTCCGAGTGGGCCACACGGGGAAAACCGAAGCGAAACCCGTTTAGGTTCCCCCTCGGTTAGCAATCCTATTTTTTTTCTTTTTACTTTAATCTTGTCTAGAGGTATATTAAGTCCTAAGTGATCACGACAGCGGAAAACATTCAAAGGAAGTCACATTCGAACCACGGCCATACACAAAACAGTCCATTTTTAAACTTACAAGGCAGACCGTATCGGTACCCTAACCAGGGGTATCGATACGCCCTGACCAGTTCAACCCAAGGAGTCAACTCCGGGAAGACCGTATCGATACAGCCCTTGAGTGTATCGATACGCCCTTCTCGGTCAACCCTCCTTGGTCAACAGAGTAGACCCGTACCGATACGCGTGAACCCCGTATCGGTACGCCCTGCCCTCACCCAAAACTCCAAATTCCAGTAACTTTGGAGGGTATCGATACCCTTAGGGTATCGGTACGCCGGGCAAAAACTGTGGCGTTTGGGAAAGGCCGTATCGATACGTCCCTCAGGCGTATCGATACGCCCTGCTCTGTAATTCCACAATTTCCAAATTAACGACTCCAAACACGACTCTAGATGCACTTTTAGACTCTCCTATGCACATACAAACACCTAAACTATCATACTTAAACCAAAGGTAGCAACCAAACAAATAGCAAGGCATCCATACATAGCATCCATACAAAGGGGCAATTTATGCATATATGGACATACAAGCACTTAAGATTTCATGCCTTAGCAACCAAACATGTAGACGTTCAAGGCATGTAACATAAGCAATATTTATAGATCAAACAAGGCATCCAAGAACCAAACCAATATCGACATACATCAAAACTCAAATCAACAATACCTATCACATCGCTTAACTATTACATTCCATCACTTAAAATTCATACATTGAGCTAACCAATAGCATCACTTGGAGACCTTTCCTTGCCCTTGCCACCCACAAGCTATTAATCTGCATTGTCGAACAAAAGAGAGCGTAAGCATAAAAGCTTAGTGAGGGTAAGCTCATAAAACAAACCTTCGACAATGCAGGGTCCAAGCACGAGCAATTTCCATAATGAAATGCATGATCTTACCTCCGATCCGCAAAAGCCAAAATGAACATGATGCATGAACATATAATCAACATTATGCCATGCTCAACAACTCATAAGTTCAACGTACAATGATACATAACTCAATGCATTAACCACATCATATATCAATTCATAAAGGGCATCACATTTCGTATCATATAAGCATATGTACATAATCTCATATTGGTATACACATACAACCTCATATTGGCACCTAGCTATTACTCGAATACGCGGATAACCCGTTGGAACGCATTTCCAACAACAACATTACCTCGGTGGGATTACACTCATCATCGGTCCTTGCATGGGCGGGATTCCACTCATCACCACATGCCCTACGGATGAGATTCCACTCATCATCCCGTAGAATATATATAAATTTCCGGTGGAATATTACATCATCGTAATCCTCCTTGGTGCCTTAACGCCACCAAGGCCACGTACGTTTTGACTCAATTTGTGTGCACACTCATCCTAATGATCGATCATTGTACCCAAGCATACTAGTGTCAATATAAATCAAATTCCACCACCTTTCACAATATCAATTTCAATATAAATTTCGTGCTTAGCACGTACTCACCATGATTCTCCAAAATCATGCAACTACCTCATTACCTCATTTCACAAACTAACACCACATGTATATCATCCAAACAATTATCACATCATATGTCCACATACATGTATCCACATTATATTTGTTACCAACATACATATAACAACACATTAAGCCATACCTCAACATAAATGTATATCATATTATACGCAATCATCACAACACAAATCATCACGAGGCATAACATCGATTAAAGAGTTCATCCAAGGTCTCTAACTAAAGCTTAGGATTAGGCTACCACCCTAATCCTAACTCTTGGTGGGTCTACCGAGCTCAACCTAGTCCACATGCTTGAACCAACCACTTAATAACCAATTTAAAAACATTAACCACTCACCTCCACCTCCAAGCTCAAATACCAAGCAACCCTGGTCTTCAATTTCCGGATTTGTTCCCAAGGCTTCACCAACCCAAAACCTCGCTTCTAAACACCTCAACACAAGCAAAACAACCTCAAATCAACTCAAACATCAAAGTGGCTAACCCGGAATACAATTCAAACATCAACCTCAACATTTCAAGTCATGATCAAACCCCAACTTTATCAAATTCGAGCAGCCCATAAACCTTGACCAAAACTCAAGTTTCCAACACATTTTATACTCACAAATGATTTCTAAATTCAGCCACAACTTCAACCTATAGGTGCAAGCCAAGCTCCAACAATTTCCAACCCAAACAATCACCAAAATTCCCATTTTCGTACTCCTATTTTACCCAGCATAAAATCATGTTTTTAAACACCCAAATGACATCTAAATGGTTCCAAAACATCCTCCTAGCATACATAAACCATCAGCCCTCTAATTACACCCTAAAACCCACCAAAAATCAACTTTTTGACACCTTAAAAATGGCTCTAAGAACCCACTTCGGGTTTTCAACAAAACTCAACCAAATTAACATATGTTGCACCTTTTAACATGAATAAACAAAGACCCAACTCAATTTTGCAAAACAAGATGAAAATCCCCATAAAAACCCAAACTTTAAATCAAACCCTAATTTTCAAAAGTTCATATCTTTGAAATCTAAAACCATAGGTAGATAGAGAATAAAGAGGAGAGTGAGAATATGATTTTACCTTTCAAAAACACCTTGAAATGAAGTTGTAAACCAATGGAATAGTAACTAGGAAATTTGAGAGAGTTTGAAGATGGTGTTGGTCATCTAACGTTGGAAAAAGGGTTAAGGGGAGAAGATGACAACTTTTGTTTTAAAGTGGTCTTGCTTTTAAAGACTTTTGGGTCAAATCACTCTTTTAGTGCCTCCCCTTTTTACTAAAGCCCAATTGGATCTTTATTTAGGTTGAATTGATTTTTATTTAATTTTATTGACTCGGACTACAAACCCGACTAACTCCTAGCCCCAAAACACGGGTGTTACAACTCTCCCCCACTTAAGGGAATTTCGTCCCCAAAATTTATCGGACAGGAACCCACTTTCTTTCACACCACAACACACTAACCAATCTCGGTGGACTTACCACACATCAATAGATATCTGATGCTAAGATCTCAACTGATTCTTCGTTGCACGCAATTTCAAACTCAACTCAATCTCTTCAACAAACATAGCACGGCACAAATCTGACTCACATTCCCGAATCATAGATACACAAATCACATCACAACCCCTTTTCTAACTCTGGTGGTAGCCGCAACAGATAAACAACAAGACTAGCCCGATTCACAATCTCATACAACACTGTTTGGATACCTGACCCATAACTTTCCCTGACTGATCACCAGACCTCAACATACAATCAAACACTACGCATACGTCTTCAAAAATCTAGCAGAAATCTCGAACCTCTATTACTCACTTTCACTAAGAACCTTCCACGGATGTAACAAACTAGAAGGAAAATGACGTTCGGTCTTGACATGCTGGCAAATTATACACTTACCCTCATACTGAACCACATCACACATCATCTCAATCCCGAAGTATTCATCTTCAACCCACAATACGTCTTCATACTACTCAGATGCAATACAAATGAACTACCGTGTGCTTCGGCCAAACAATACGTCTCAAAGCACTATGTCAATCGGCACAACTATTCTGTCTCTAACAATACAAACTCTATCATCTCTGAACTGTATTCCGAAGGTCTTCCTTCTACTATGCCTCGCACGTGAGGTGCCAAGAACTTGTCTTACAACTGTTTCTCCTCAAGCGTTCTGACTCAATGTAGGTTCAACATGAAACTCGGCCACAAGAATACTATCATTCGGTAAACTGAATTCGGCAATTACATCTCGCAACTCTACTACTAATCTATCAACAACATAGCTCGGAACATCGGTTTCTACGTTGACTATCTTCGGATGGTACTCAATCTTGATATTACAGTCTTCAAGCATTTCTAACACTTTATGCGGTTCGAGTTTCAACCCTTCCTAAGTCTTCAAATATTTCGAGTTCTGATGATACGTACATATACACTGTGCATTTCTTATTATACAAGCTTTGTCTCTAAGTCTTCGAAGCAAATACAACCGTAATTAACTCTACGTCTCATATCAGATAACTCTTCTCACAGTCTTTCAACTATCTTGATGAACAAGCCGCAATCTTCTGCCTTGCATAAGCACACAACCTAACTCTACACGTAACACATCACTATGGTTCGCAAACTCTTTCTCTGATATAAGCTGATTCAAGGTCGAAGCTCTCTTCAAAGTTTCTTTCGGTTTCTCAAGGGCTCATTGTCTCGCATCTAACCACACAACTGAACATTCTTCTGTAGCAATCTATCAATGGAGCAACTATCTTCAAAAGACTATTTACAATTCTCTGAAAGTAACAATGTTAGACCTAGGAACTATAGATACCTGTCACAGTCTTCAATTTCTTCCAACTCATATCTTCTTTTGCCTACTTGGGATTTACTCTAACACACTCGGCTGAACTACTTGTCCTAGGAGAACATCTTCATTAACTCGGAGTTCACGTTGCATAACTTGGCATACAACTAATTCTCTAATAGGATCTACAACACTAACTCCATAGCTTGTCATGATCTTCTTCGGTACGTGAATATACTCATGTGTCAACTATGAGAACTATTACAACTGGTCAAGGAACTCGGGGATTATTCTGCTCAACATCTCTATAAAAGTAACTAACACACTAGTCAAATAAACGGCATAACTCGGAACTCAAAGCGATCACATCTTGCCCCAAAAGTTGTCTTCCATACTTCAACTTCTTTCACTTCCAACTGGTAGCAATCTGATCTCAAATTAATCTTCGAAAGGACTGAAGCACACACTAACTGATCAACAATCCACTGACACTCGGAAACGGATGCTAATTATTCGTTGTCACTTGTCTCGACTATCTGAAATCTAAACACATTCTCGTATTGTCACTCTTTCTTCTTCACAAATTGCATTGTCATACTCTAAGATGATGTACTAGGCCTAAAGAATCTAAGGTCTAACAAGTCTCGAAGTTGATTCTTCAACACTCTCAATTCTTTCGGAAACCATAAGATACAGAGCAAACTAGAACGAGAGCAAACTCAGTGACGGCATCAATAATAAACTCTTCTTCTCTGTCAAGAGATAAACTGGGCATTTCTTCTAAGCACTTCTAAGAAGAATCACAAACTATTTTAACATTTTGCGGTCTAGTCTTCGTTCAAAAATCAAATCCATCACATCTGCTAGGCAAGCCTGTCAACTAAACTCAATCAATCTTTGACCTCTAAAACTGGGTCAACGTTCAATAAGGAGTTCACGTCCTCACCTACTACTATAGTCTTACAGGAATCGGCAACTTCAAGGCAACTCTCTCTTTATCTCAACGTATATCCTAGCTTGTGTTCTACAAGCCAAACCATGTCAAAAAGGTACATCAAAACCGTAGGAAGACAATCACTTCACATCTACTAGAAACTAGTAACCTTGAACCACCAACAAACATCTTCCGTACATTTCTCTGACCACCCCTATCTCACTAAAAGGTCCAGTCACATGTGTCTTACGTCTAAAATCTTAACAAGTATATCTAATTTCTTTGCATGCTCACACAAACAGACGAATCCGCAGAAATTGCAACTTCACAAGTACACAGCTGTTAGTCTTCAGTCCTCTTGTTCTCAGACTGGTTCTTCAACAAAATCTGACTCTTCTATACTATTCTTAGAGCATTTCGAAACTTCAAAAACGCAGTTCTGAGCACACACAGACAACCATGCTGGAAAACAACTCGGACGCACACTGGCCCAATCACACAAATCGATTCCCACTCACGGATACTGACCGGCTATCATGTACTAAAACCGTAGGCCGAACCCCAACGATCACTAACTAGCATTTCCGAGTCTCAGATTACTCACACCAAACCCTTACCTTGATCTTGCTAAAAGAACCCAGGTACTTATACCTACCTCTAACACTTCACCAGGCATTTTCAAACTTGCATACTTGCTAACGATATACAAAAGCACGGATTTAGAATCAACTAGAGGAAACAACTTAATATTGTACCAAGGGCTTATCTGTTAAAACATCGACACCACTCTGACTCCCACTCATAGGCCTCCACTTCTTCTTACCAACTAATGTTAGAGTTGATCACATCGTCCCACATCCACAGAAATCAACCCACATACACGCGGACTCGAGCAAGCAAATTGTACCTCAACTCCGGTACAACCATACCTCCCTAACTAAGGTGATGGACTCCCTCAACATCGTCCACCTTTTTAGAAACTACAACTTCTACTTACCGAAAAGCAATAAATCAACAACAACAGCAACAATAAATTAACATATAAACTGGATCAGCAAAGGAAAGGGTCCAAGTGGCTCAAGTATGATTTCCTCACTTAAAAATCTCCCTTTTGATGTAATAGTAGCAATGGGACTCTACTAAACATGTTTCAAACAATTCGACTCTCATATATGCTCAATCAAGCATATAACAAGGCTTACTTGCTAAACAAGCAAACATATGCGTACTATCAAACAACATACATTCTCAATCAAACAATCATACATCACAACATTCACGGATAACAAGCAACATTCTTACATGGCAAGCAAGCACCGTGCATATCAATCACAAAACACAACTTACCTCACTTACCTGCCCAAGGTCTCAGAAACCTTAGGCTCTGATACCAACAAATGTAACCCCCTCGTCTCAGTCTGGCCGGATGACCGGTCCGAGTGGGCCACACGGAGAAAACCGAAGCGAAACTCGTTAAGGTTCCCCTCGGTTAGCAACCCTATTTTTTTTCTTTTTACTTTAATCTTGTCTAGAGGAATATTAAGTCCTAAGTGATCACGACAGCAGAAAACATTCAAAGGAAGTCACATTCGAACCACGGCCATACACAAAACAGTCCATTTTTAAACTTACAGGGCAGACCGTATCGGTACCCTAACCAGGGGTATCGATACGCCCTGACCAGTTCAACCCAAGGAGTCAACTCCGGGAAGACCGTATCGATACAGCCCTTGAGCGTATCGATACGCCCTTCTCGGTCAACCCTCCTTGGTCAACAGAGTAGACCCGTACTGATACGCGTGAACCCCGTATCGGTACGCCCTGCCCTCACCCAAAACTCCAAATTCCAGTAACTTTGGAGGGTATCGGTACGCCAGGCAAAAACTGTGGCGTTTGGGCAAGGCCGTATCGATATGTCCCTCAGGCGTATCGATACGCCCTGCTCTGTAATTCCACAATTTCCAACTTAACGACTCCAAACACGACTCTAGATGCACTTTTAGGCTCTCCTATGCACATACAAACACCTAAACTATCATACTTAAACCAAAGGTAGCAACCAAACAAATAGCAAGGCATCCATACATAGCATCCATACAAAGGGGCAATTTATGCATATATGGACATACAAACACTTAAGATTTCATGCCTTAGCAACCAAACATGTAGACGTTCAAGGCATGTAACATAAGCAATATTTATAGATCAAACAAGGCATCCAAGAACCAAACCAATATCGACATTCATCAAAACTCAAATCAACAATACATATCCCATCGCTTAACTATTACATTCCATCACTTAAAATTCATACATTGAGCTAACCAATAGCATCACTTGGAGACCTTTCCTTGACCTTGCAACCCACAAGCTATTAATCTGCATTGTCGAACAAAAGAGAGCGTAAGCATAAAAGCTTAGTGAGGGTAAGCTCATAAAACAAACCTTCGACAATGCAAGGTCCAAGCACGAGCAATTTCCATAATGAAATGCATGATCTTACCTCCGATCCGCAAAAGCCAAAATGAACATGATGCATGAACATATAATCAACATTATGCCATGCTCAACAACTCATAAGTTCAACGTACAATGATACATAACTCAATGCATTAACCACATCATATATCAATTCATAAAGGGCATCACATTTCGTATCATATAAGCATATGTACATAATCTCATATTGGTATACACATACAACCTCATATTGGCACCTAGCTATGACTCGAATACGCGGATAACCCGTTGGAACGCATTTCCAACAACAACATTACCTCGGTGGGATTACACTCATCACCGGTCCTTGCATGGGCGGGATTCCACTCATCACCACATGCCCTACGGATAGGATTCCACTTATCATCCCGTAGAATATATATAAATTTCCGGTGGAATATTACATCACCGTACTCCTCCTTGGTGCCTTAACGCCACCAAGGCCACGTACGTTTTGACTCAATTTGTGTGCACACTCATCCTAATGATCGATCATTGTACCCAAGCATACTAGTGCCTAGGGCTGTAAATGAGACGAGACAGATCGCGAGCTACTCGAGCTCGACTCGGTCAAAGCTCGATCAAAGCTCGACTCGATAGGACTCGACTCGAGCTCGAACTCGGCTCGAGTTCTTGACGAGCCGAGCCGAGCTACTGGATATCCGACTCGAAAAGCTCACGAGCTACTCGAAAATATAATATAGTAATTTTTTTATTATTTATAATTTAAAATCTAAATTCTTAAACTTAAAACCCTAAATATAAACCCTAAACATAAGTATTAAACCCTAAAAATCTAAATCATAAATTCTAAACCCAACAATCTAAACCTAAACTAACACCCTAAACCCTAAAATTAACAAGCTTGAGTTTACAAAATATGTGTATCAAAGTTTTTTCTTCATAGGACTTTAAATGAGACATGATAGATGAAGAGTTGCTTGACTCCAATGCGATCAAAGATCGGTCAACACTTGACTCGATTGAGCTCGAATCAAGCTCGAACTCGAATCAAGCTCGAACTCGACTCGAGTTCTAAACGAGCCGAGTCGAGCTCAGATTTCTCAGGCTCGTTAGAAATTACTCAAGCTCGAACTCGACTCGAAATCTTAACGAGCCGAGCCGAGCTTAGCACTACTCGAGCTCGACTCGGCTCGTTTACACCCCTACTAGTGCCAATATAAATCAAATTCCACCACCTTTCACAATATCAATTTCAATATAAATTTCGTGCTTAGCACGTACTCACCATGATTCTCCAAAATCATGCAACTACCTCATTACCTCATTTCACAAACTAACACCACATGTATATCATCCAAACAATTATCACATCATATGTCCACATACATGTATCTACATTATATTTGTTACCAACATACATATAACAACACATTAAGCCATACCTCAACATAAATGTATATCACATTATACGCAATCATCACAACACAAATCATCACGAGGCATAGCATCGATTAAAGAGTTCATCCAAGGTCTCTAACTAAAGCTTAGGATTAGGCTACCACCCTAATCCTAACTCTAGGTGGGTCTACCAAGCCCAACCTAGTCCACATGCTTGAACCAACCACTTAAAAACCAATTTAAAAACATTAACCACTCACCTCCACCTCCAAGCTCAAATACCAAGCAACCATGGTCTTCAATTTCCGGATTTGTTCCCAAGGCTTCACCAACCCAAAACCTCGCTTCTAAACACCTCAACACAAGCAAAACAACCTCAAGTCAACTCAAACATCAAAGTGGCTAACCCGGAATACAATTCAAACATCAACCCCAACATTTCAAGTCATGATCAAACCCCAACTTCATCAAATTCGAGCAGCCCATAAACTTGACCAAAACTCAAGTTTCCAACACATTTTATACTCACAAATGATTGCTAAATTCAGCCACAACTTCAACCTATAGGTGCAAGTCAAGCTCCAACAATTTCCAACCCAAACAATCACCAAAATTCCCATTTTCGTACTCCTATTTTACCCAACAGAAAATCATGTTTTTAAACACCCAAATGACATCTAAATGGTTCCAAAACATCCTTCTAGCATATATAAACCATCAGCCCTCTAATTACACCCTAAAACCCACCAAAAATCAACTTTTTGACACCTTAAAAATGGCTCTAAGAACCCACTTCGGGTTTTCAACAAAACTCAACCAAATTAACATATGTTGCACCTTTTAACATGAATAAACAAAGACCCAACTCAATTTTGCAAAACAAGATGAAAATCCCCATAAAAACCCAAACTTTAAATCAAACCCTAATTTTCAAAAGTTCATATCTTTGAAATCTAAAACCATAGGTAGATAGAGAATAAAGAGGAGAGTGAGAATATGATTTTACCTTTCAAAAACACCTTGAAATGAAGTTGTAAACCAATGGAATAGTAACTAGGAAATTTGAGAGAGTTTTAAGATGGTGTTGGTCATCCAACGTTGGAAAAGGGGTTAAGGGGAGAAGATGACAACTTTTGTTTTAAAGTGGTCTTGCTTTTAAAGACTTTTGGGTAAAATCACTCTTTTAGTCCCTCCCCTTTTTACTAAAGCCCAATTGGATCTTTATTTAGGTTGAATTGATTTTTATTTAATTTTATTGACTCGGACTACAAACCCGACTAACTCTTAGCCCCAAAACACGGGTGTTACAAAACAGGACAAGACAAGCTCTCAAAATCAGATAGGATGTGATCGGTGGCACCTGTATCCAAAATCCAAAGAAGGTAAGAATCAGCAACATGTAACATACGAGCTATTGTACCTGCGAGATTCACAGAGGAATTTGAAAGAGTCTTATTCAACAAGCATAAGATCCGGTTGTATTGCTCAGCTTTAAAAGACGGAACCGTCGCGGCCAAGGGAGAACTAGACTCAGAACTCTTGTTTTCAGATGAACCAGAATCAGCCGCCATGGCCACTAGAGTAAATCTTTTCTTGTTGAACTTAAAATTTAACGGAAAACCTATCAGACGATAGCAAGAATCGCATCGATGGCCCTTAATTTTACAATAATCACATGTTTCAAAGAACTTCTTTCGATTAGACCCCTTGGAAGAGTTGAAATACATCACAGAAACTTCATTGACAAGTCCACCAGTTAGTTGAATGTGTTGCGACTCTTCCTGCACAATCATCGAGTAGGCTTGGTTGGCTGTTGGAAGAGGTTTCATGAGCAACATTTGACTACAGATTGCAAAGTAGGTCTCATTTAGCCCCATGAGAAACTGAAAGAGCCTCTGTTGCACAAGATGAGTCGAGTTTTTTTGTGCAACCTCGCACTCACAAGAAGAAAATAGGACCAATGCGTTGTATTCATCCCATAAAAGTTTCAGGCGAGTATAATAGACAGAAATAGAGGATTCACCTTGAAGCATAGTTGCAATTGACTGATGTAGGAAATAAACCCTAGAGCCATTGACCTTGTCGAACCGTTCCTTTAAATTCTTCCAAACAGCCACCACACTCGTCACAAAAACGATCCCAACTGATAAATCTTGACTCATAAAGTTGAGAATCCACAAGAGAACGATAGCATTGCATCTTTCCCACTGAGAATGCAACGTAGGCTGATAGTTTTTCTTTCGACAGTCACCATCAATGAAACCAAGCTTGTTCTTCGCCAACAACGCATAGAGCGGCTCCAAATACTGTAATTTTCGATGCCAACAAGTTGATGAGAAACCAAAGTAACTTCGGGTGTATCCGACAGATGCAAGAAGAGAGGATGATTGTTATCAATCGTATCCATGCAGAAGAAAGAAGAAGCACGAGAACGGAGAAATAAAGAAGCTAGGGATTTTGACAATTAATAAAGTCAACAATCAATGAAAATATATGCAACCCAAGAGGAAAAGACGAATTGGGCCTTTAAGGAACCTATCTCTTGATACCATGTTAAAATCTAAAAAGAATATGAAAAAATGCATCGAATTATGAGAAATTGTACATTTTGTTGTATATATACAACTACAAGAGTAAAAACTGACTAACTAACTATCAGTTACAAGCTAACAAATACAGATAACTAACTAACTGTAAAAGAAAAAAATAATTAACTTCTAACATATTAACTATTGCGCTCAACACTTATTGATACCATTAATGCCGAAAGGACTCGTGAAGTTGTTCATGCACTTAAACGTATATTGTCCTTCCTCTACAGTATAATTAGTTAAAAAAATGAGGGTTAAAATAGAAAACATGAGTTATTATATAAAGATGTCAAGGTCTGAATGAGAAATGATCGTTGGACGATGTTTAAATGGTAGTTGGTTAGTTGTTTTAATTACTGTTTAGAGTCACGCCCGTTTAATGAAATGGTGCGTTTTGAGTGACCTATGTTAATACACAATACGAAGTCGTTTTTACTATGTATGAGTATAAGAGTTTTGTGACTGTTGTAAGTAGGGGTGATAACGAGCCGAGCTGAGCCCGAGCCTGGCCAGGCTCGGCTCGGAAACAGTGTAATTGGGCTCGGCTCGGGCTCGAGGTTCGCCGAGCTCGGAATTTTAGGCTCGAGCTCGGCTCGAAAACAATTCTATTGGGCTCGGCTCGGGCTCGAAGCTCGTCAGGCTCGGCTCGGGCTCGTCAGGCTCGGCTCGGCTCGAAATGAAAAAATTTGCTATAGTTTTTTAAAATATTCGTTAAAAATCCCTTTCATAACCAACACTAAAACGAAATTCAATGACCGTAAAGGAGAAAAAATTCCAAAAATTAGATTAATCCAAATAATCAATAAATATTCTTATAATACAGACACATAATTAAAGAAAATACAAAAGCAAACAACAATCAACTAATGAACGAAAATACAAACACATAATTTATTTTAGTGCATATGTAGATTCCGAGCCTGTTCACGAGCTTTTCGAGCCGAGCTTGGGTAAGCTAGGCTCGGCTTGTTAAGGTTTTGAGCCGAGTCCGAGCCCGAGCCGAGCTCACTCGAGCCGAGCTTTGACCGAGCTTTGACCGAGTAGCTCGCGAGACGGTCAGGCTCATTATCACCCCTAGTTGTAAGAACCATTTTTTTTTTGGCTGAAATCGAATCTAGTCTTATCCCTTTTCTCTCATTTCTCTCTTGTCTGTTTCTTCCTTCCTTACTCTAATAAAAATTCTACCTTTTTTCTCATTTGTTGCGTTACAATAGAGAAATAGCTCGAAAGTTTATTTAAATCCAGAGTTCAAATTTTGCGAAATCTAAACTTAATATTAAATATAAAATAAATATAATTTACTTCAAGGTTAACCGAATACAAAAAGTTTGTTCGATGTGGTATATGATATTATCTTTTAGCATTGACGAAGACTACGACTTAAACATATTTCCCCACATTTATAGCAATTGGAAAACTTCTTTCAATGTGAGGCCATTGTAGCAATGGAGGGAGGAAAATATCTTCTTCATTTCTTTCTCTTAGCTTTGCTTGCTACCAAAGCAGCAGCTGATCTTCCTCAATCCAACGCCAATGCCAATCGAAAGGTAATCACTCTGTTCATTTTTTTTATTTATTTTCTATTTTTAAATTGTCGATAAGCTTCATTTTTTTTTATTTGTTTGGTTAATTTTCAGAGTTATATTGTCTATATGGGCGACCGGCTCGACGATGATGCTTCCACATCTTTGCTTCATACCAGCATGCTTCAAGATGCCTTTGGCAGGTGCAAAACTAGGTTATTTTGATCTATTTTTTTCGTGTTTAAAACATTTGTGTCTGATCTCTATAACAAGCACATATTCGGACATAATTGATCAAATTTTGAGTTTTTTTGTCATGAATCAAATGGTAGCAGTTAAATCTGCTAAGCCAAGTTCTGCTATTAGTTTTTGTTTTCCAATTTGATCACTATTAGTACTTACAATTCAAAAGTACATGGGTTAAAATTGATCAAATTAGAATATAAAGACTAAATATGTGCCTTATGTATAGTACAAGGACTAATGAAAAAATTTAACATTTTAAATCCTAAAGGCAAAATGACAAAAGATGCACCCAACGTTTGTATGTTTTGTCATTTAGCTCCTTATTTTTTTTGTCCAAATATCCCCCAACGTTTCAATTTGGTCCAAATATGCCCCTAACGTTTCAATTTTGTCTAAATATGCCCTCGTTGGATGGAAACTGTTAGTTAACTGACGGTCAACAGTTGATGCTGACTGAACTTGCCACGTGTTAAGATCTACTGATGCCACGTCAGATTTTTTTTAAAGAAAAAATTGTTATACCCTTCTTTATGGTGACACGTGGTCGACTATCGTGCTGACACGTGGCCGAAATTGATAATGATACATGGCAAATATAATGCTGACACATCAACAGATCTTAACATGTGGCAAGTCCGGTCAATATCAGCCGTTGACAGTCAGTTGACTGACAGTTTACATCCAACAAAGGTATATTTGGACTAAATTGAAACGGTGGGGGCATATTTAGACCAAAAAAAGAATAGAGAGCCAAATGACAAAACATACAAACATTAGGGGCATCTTTTTCCATTTTGCCAATCCTAAAACATAGTTCAATGTATTGTGACTTTGTGAGTGTATGCAAATGGAATGAATGCAGTGAGTCCAAGTCAGTGCTTTGTAGCTACAAAAAGAGTTTTAATGGGTTCGTGGTGGACTTAAACGAGGAAGAAGCCCAAAAAATGGCTGGTAAGTGCATCACTCCAACTTGAAACAAACCCGGAATTAATCTAAACTTGAAATGACCTGAACAAGTGAAGTGGCCAAACCCAAATTGTATAAATCCGCAATGACCTCTGAACCTGGAATCGACCCTAACCCAATCTGACTCGAACCAAAACGTTTTCAAAACTAATGAAACCATTGTATGGACATTTTCAGGAATGGATGGTGTAGTATCTGTGTTTCCAAATGGAAAGAGGAAACTCCACACAACAAAGTCATGGGATTTTATGGGATTTCCTCAACAAGTGGAAAGAGCAGCCATGGAAAATGATGTTATCATCGGAGTTTTCGACACCGGAATTTGGCCTGAATCTCTAAGCTTTGATGACAAAGGAATCGCTCCACCTCCTACTAAATGGAAAGGCAGTTGCCAAGTTGATCCATCACTCAATTTCACTTGCAACAAGTAATCTTTAAAACATTATAATTTCTTTAATATTACTCGACTCTAATAATGTCACGTTTTTACTGCTATATGCCCGAATATCTGACTAGGGATGTAAAAACAGGTCAACAGTTGGGTTTCAGGTCGGGCTCTGTCAGGTCGGGTCAAATCGGTTACAGGTCATTTCGGGTCATTTTTTGTTTTGACTCGATTCGGTTCGGGTTCGGGTTCATTTCGGGTCGGGTTCATTTCAGGTCGGGTTCAATTCAGGTCGGGTTCATTTCGGGTCGGGTTCATTTCAGGTCGGGTTCATTTCAGGTCGGTTCATTTCAGGTCGGGTCAAAACGGTTAATTGACAGGCTGATTTCAGGTCGGTTTCGTTTCAGGTCGGGTTCATTTCAGGTCGGTTTCGTTTCAGGTCGGGTTCATTTCAGGTCGGTTTCGTTTCAGGTCAGGTTCGTTTCAGGTTGGTTTCATTTCAGGTCGGGTTCTTTTCAGGTCGGTTTTGTTTCAGGTCGGGTTCATTTCAGGTCGGTTTCGTTTCAGGTCGGGTTCATTTTAGGTCGGGTTCCTTCGGGTTTATGGTTTATTGTGTTATGTGTATTATATATATTGACGGATTATGATTTTTATTTTTACGGTTTAGGGTTTATGGTTTAGGGTTAGGGGATTACGTATATGTGATATATATATATAGTTAGGACTATTGGATTTATTTTTAGGGTTTAGGGTTTAGGGTTTAGGGTTTGGGTTTTGTGGTTTAGGGTTTACTGATCTTAAATTAATACAAACATGCCTACATTAATTATATATATAATGATGGATTATGATTTTTAAGGTTTAGGGTTTACAGTTTAGGGTTTAGGGTTTAGGGATCTTAAATTAATACAAACATGCCTACATTAATTATATATATATATATATTAATGGATTATGATTTTTAGGGTTTATGGTTTAGGGTTTACTGATCTTAAATTAATACAAACATACCTACATGTATTATATATATATTGATGGATTATGGTTTTTAGGGTTTAGGGTTTATTGATCTTAAATTAATACAAACATGTCTACATTAATTATATATATATTGATGGATTATGATTTTTAGGGTTTATGGTTTAGAGTTTAGGGTTTACTGATCTTAAATTAATACAAACATACCTACATGTATTATATATATATATTGATGGATTATGATTTTTAGGGTTTAGGGTTTAGGGTTTAGGGTTTACTGATCTTAAATTAATACAAACATGCCTACATTAATTATATATATATTGATGGATTATGGTTTTTAGGGTTTAGTGTTTAGGGTTTAGGATTTAGGGTTTACTGATCTTAAATTAATACAAACATATCTACATTAATTATATATATATTGATGGATTATGGTTTTTAGGGTTTAGGGTTTACGATTTAGGGTTTATGATTTAGGGTTTAGGGTTTAGGGTTTATTGATCTTAAATTAATACAAACATACCTACATGTATTATATATATATATTGATGGATTATGGTTTTCAGGGTTTAGGGTTTAGGGTTTAGGGTTAGGGTTTACTGTTCATAAAATGATACGTACATACGTACATGTAATATATATATATATATTGATGGATTATGGTTTTTGTTTTTAGTGTTTAGGGTTTAGGGTTTAGGGTTTAGTGGTTATGGCTTTAGGGATTATTATTATTATTATATACTTAAATACAATTATTAATATTATTATATATTTACTATGCTTATTATTATTATTAGTTTTTATTACTATTATTATTAGTTTTTATTATTATTATTATTATTATTATTATTATTATTATTATTATTATTATTATTATTATTATGATTAGTAATATTATTATTATTATTACTATTATTATTATTATTATATACTTAAATACAATTATTATTATTATTATATATTTACTATGCTTATTATTATTATTAGTTTTATGATTATTATTATTATTATTATTACTATTATTATTATTATTATTATTATTATTTGTAATTAAATGTATAGGGTTTGGGGTTTAGGATTATAGACTATGGTTCATTGATTAAATATTAGGGTTTAGGGTTTAAACCCATAATGTCTAATTCTAAACCCTAAGCATTAAACCCTAAAGCATAAGTAATTAACCATAACCACTAAACCCTCGGTCTAGGATTACGGACTATGAGCTATAGATTAAATATTAGGGTTTTAGGGTTTAGAGGGCAGTGGTTATTGTTTAGGGTTTAGGATTAGGGACTATGGTTCATTGATTAAATATTAGGGTTTAAGGTTTAAACCCCTAATGTCTAATTCTAAACCATAAGCATTAAACCCTAAAGCATAAGTAATTAACCCTAACCACTAAACCCTCGATCTAGGATTACAGACTATGAGCTATAGATTAAATATTAGGGTTTTAGGGTTTAGAGGGCAGTGGTTATTGTTTAGGGTTTAGGATTATGGACTATGGTTCATTGATTAAATATTAGGGTTTGGTGTGTAAACCCCTAATGTCTAATTCTAAACCCTAAGCATTAAACCCTAAAGCATAAGTAATTAACCCTAACCACTAAACCCTCGATCTAGGATTACAGACTATGAGCTATAGATTAAATGTTAGGGTTTTATGGTTTAAACCCCTAATGTCTAATTCTAAACCCTAAGCATTAAACCCTAAAGCATAAGTAATTAACCCTAACCACTAAACTCTCGATCTAGGATTACAGACTATGAGCTATAGATTAAATATTAGGGTTTTATGGTTTAGAGGGTAGTGGTTATTGTTTAGGGTTTAGGATTAGGGACTATGGTTCATTGATTAAATATTAGGGTTTGGTTAGGGTTTAAACCCCTAATGTCTTATTCTAAACCCTAAAGCATAAGTAATTAACCCTAACCACTAAACCCTCGATCTAGGATTACAAACTATGAGGTATTAGCTATAGTTTTAGGGTTTTATGGTTTAGAGGGTAGTGGTTATTGTTTAGGGTTTAGGATTAGGGACTATGGTTCATTGATTAAATATTAGGGTTTGGTTAGGGTTTAAACCCCTAATGTCTTATTCTAAACCCTAAGCATTAAACCCTAAAGCATAAGTAATATTCTAAACCCTAAATTAATTAAAATAATCCTAAAACCCTAAATTAATTAAAAAATAATACTCGAATCGTATTGATTAAATATACTTAATAAATAAATTCTATTGGCGTGATGTCATTGCTAACGTCACATGGGTGACGTCAACCTCCAGCTGTATCCAGATAAGGAGAAAACACAGATCTATGTGAAACCGTTTGGACCAATCCAAGCCTGCCACATGGCCTATGGATTATCAAATTTGGGCGGGAAAGGGCTTTTTTGTGTTTGTTGGGCTGGCTTTTACCCGAAATGAACTGTAAAATTTGTAAAAAAATGGGCCTTGAATGTAATTTTTGGCTTTGTGTATATGAAAGGGACATTTGGACTGATTTAATGTTTATTGGATTTTTTGGACTGTTTAAAAAAAATATACTTAATAAATAAATTCTCACTTCATTTCTTTTCAAACTCAGAAGAATAATACTCGCATCATATTGATTAAATATACTTAATAAATAAATTCTCACTCCATTTCTTCCCCTCTTTTTAATATCCACAAAAAATTAATCACCTCCATTTTAGCCTTAACCGCCCATTCCTTCACCCATCCCCATATTTTCTTTTCCGAGAAAAAGAAAGAGAAAATTTGATGAACAATGTCGGAATCGGTGAAGTAAGGTGAGTTCATCCACTTGTTCATCGAATCTCTCAGTCTATTTCTTTTTTCAATCCCAAAGTTAATGTTTTAATATATTTTAAACAAGTTAACTTAATTAAGTCATTTAAGTTAATCTGTTTTTTACTAAGTCAGTTAAGTATGTAATGTTAATTAAAAAATTTAGTTATCTTTTATTAATTTAGTATACAGATTTAGTTTAATAACTTTAAACTAATTTTAGTTAAGTATAAAAAAATAATTTTATAATGCTTATTCATTCAACTTAAGTAGATTAAGTAGTTTATAAGAATGCAAGTTAAGTTAATTTAATAACTAACTTAACTTAAAATGAATGCAAGTTAATTAAATTCATTTTTAATTTTAAGTTAAGTTAATTTAATAACTAACTTAACTTCAATTAAAATGAATGCAAGTTAATTATTTAGCATTAATTTATTCCTATAATAAAAAATTTAAGTCATATTATTTTAATTAAGAATATAGATTTAATTTAATAATTTTTACTCATTTAACTTAATTTTATTAAGTATAAAATTTTAAATTAATAATGGTTATTCATTCCACTTAAGTTAATTAAGTATAATAGTTTATCTTTGAAGTTATTTTAAAATAATAGTCAAGTTAATTAGAAATACAATTTATTAATACTTAAAATTATTATTAATTCAATTTATCATTTAATTGAAGTTAAGTTAGTTAATTTATTAATACTTGAAATTATTATTAATTTTAAAATTTTTCAATACTTGACATTATTTTATATTCATTAAATATAACTTCTTTAAATGTCAGATAATTATCATTATTAGCAAATCAAATAATAGTATTAGTTCAGGTTAATATCAGTTCAGGTCAATATCAGTTCAGGTCAATATCAGTTCAGGTCAAGAACAGTTCAGGTCAAGAACAGTTCAGGTCAATAACAGTTCAGGTTCAAAACAGGTCGGGTTCAAAACAGGCCGGGTTCAAAACAGGTCGGGTTCATTTCAGGTCGGGTCCAAACAGGTCGGGTTAAATCGGTTATCTGGCAGGTTAGTCTCGGGTTCGGGTTCGTTTCGGTCGGGTGCAGGTCGGGTTCGGTTACTACAGTAACAGGTCAATTTCGGGTTCGGGTTCACTTCGGTCGGGTGCAGTTCGGGTTCGGTTTCTACAGTTACAGGTCAAATTCGGGTTCGGGTTCGTTTCGGTCGGGTGCAGGTCGGGTTCGGTCTTTGAATTCTCGGGTTAAACCAGGTTCTGACTCGATCGAGTTTCAGGCAGGTTACCAGGTCGGGTCAGTTTTTCACACCCCTATATCTGACCATAGTAATGCCATATGTTGAAATGCAGTAAGATCATAGGTGCAAAATATTACCGCAGCGATGGAATGTTTTTTCCGTCTGACCTCGTATCTCCGAGAGACTCCGATGGTCATGGCACTCATACCGCATCCACGGCAGCTGGGAATTCAGTCAATGGTGTAAGCCTCTTTGGCTTCGGTTCAGGTACAGCTCGTGGAGGGGTTCCATCGGCACGCATTGCAGTGTACAAAATCTGTTGGGCCGATGGTTGTCAAGATGCCGACATTCTTGCGGCATTTGATGATGCAATCTCCGATGGGGTCGACATTATATCAATTTCAGTCGGAGGAGGAGCAACCGACGGTTATTTCGAAGATCCAATCTCGATCGCGGCTTTTCATGCCATGAAAAATGGAGTATTGACAATAAGTTCAGCCGGAAACGATGGCCCTGGACGTTCGACGATCTCTAATTTCTCACCATGGTCAATTTCCGTGGCTGCTAGCACCATCGACCGCAAGTTTTCTACCATGGTTCGACTCGGCGATAACACGATTTACGAGGTAATTTCACTAGTATAATTATAACGGAACAAGTTTTTGCATTGGTTTGGAGATGATATGTATGTATTCTAATATGGCTTATGTGCAGGGAATATCAATAAATGCATTTGATCTCAAGAATAAAACGTACCCTATGATTTACGGTCGAGATGCACTCAACACTACTTCTGGATATACTAGTAGATCGTCCAGGTAACATCGAAACTTGGCCATTTTTCCGATCGATTTTGCACATTTCTAAAAAATAAAGATTTAGAATAGCGTAATTTACGACATCGAATAATAGAATCGATTTTTGTACTACAGCTACTGTACTCAAGACTCGTTGGATCAAGATTTGGTGAAGGGTAAAATTGTTCTGTGTGACACGTTAAGAGGATCCGGGAGAGGGCCCGTTTTGGCTGGTGCTGTTGGGATGGTGACTCGAAGCAAAGATAAGACCGATTTTACTAACTTATTCCCTTTGCCTACATCTAGCTTTAATTTGGTTGATGGGGGCATGATTTATCAGTACATAAACTTGACCAGGTACAATTATTCGATACCAATACGGAATACATACACAAATTATCTCATCTAACACAAATTATATTTATAGTACCCCAACTGCAACAATATTCAAGAGTGCCGAGGTTAATGATACATTCGCCCCTTATGTCGTCTCTTTCTCGTCCAGAGGTCCAAATCCGATTACACCGGACATCATCAAGGTAAACTTATGCAAATTTTATTTCTTTTTCTTTTCGAATATATCTTTTAACATAAAAAAATATTGAGAATTTAAATATTATTTTATTGTAACAAAATAAATACGTAAAAAAAGGACATGTTACCATTGAAAGACTAGTTGTATAAATTTTTTTCGTACTGATTATTGATGATTTTTGCATTTTACAGCCGGATTTATCTGCACCTGGGGTTTACATTCTAGCAGCATGGTCTCCAATTAATCCCGTTTCTCAAATTGAAGGCGACAACAGATTTGAGACATTCAACATAATCTCGGGAACTTCAATGTCTTGTCCTCATGTTTCTGGTGCAGCTGCCTACGTTAAATCATTCCACCCCACATGGTCTCCTGCTGCCATTCAATCTGCCCTTATGACCACAGGTAATTACTCTTCGATCACTAATCACGCCAAAAATAGGTTTTTAACGGTATTTTTTTAAATTTTATAACGCTGTTTTAAAGCGTCTTAAGTACCTTCATGACGCTAACAAAAACGTTGTTAAATCAAACGTCGCAATAATTAGCAACGTTTTTTTTTTTAAAATACCGTAATGACATATAGTTATAATTTAGTATACAATCGCTCATATTATTTCTGAGGTTTAAAAGTTATAATTTAGTCGTTTAATTAAAATTTTGTGATAGACAATTTATTGTTATTAAAATTAAAATGGACGGTTTGATATAATAACAATCTTAATTCTAAAACTTATATATTCTATTATTTGGTCTTAATTTGAAATAATTCAATAATTTAACCTTTTATATTTGAAATTTTTATTAGTGAAGTGATTGTTTACTAGCAGGCGGTGTTAAGGTCATAAATAAATATGTTCCAGTAGTTTGTCAGTTGTCCAGTAGTGAAGTGATTGTGTCTGTCGAACTATCACATTTGTCAACTATTGAGCTGAGAGACAATAACATGAAGTGCAGTAAGTAGTCGGGGTGTGCCAGGAGGGTACGGTGTTGAAACTTTTAAATATGAAGATGTAAATTTATTAAATTATTTTTAAATTAAGACTAAATTGATAGAATGTATAAGTTTTATAGATTAAAATTGATAATATACCATGCCATATTTTAATTTTAATAGCTGAGGGACTTGTTTGTCTCGAATTTTTTAATTGAGTGACTAAATTGTTATTTTTAAAAGAAAAGTAACCTATTTGTTACCAAACTTATAAGTGAGTTGTGGTGTATTTTACCGCTAATTTAACCCAACTCGACCAATTCAATTGACACTTATGTACCAAGTGCAATGTTATTTGCAGCCTCTCCTATGAGCCCCAGCATCAACTTAGAAGCTGAATTTGCATACGGTTCAGGCCATTTGAATCCTTTACAAGCAGCCCATCCAGGTCTGTTATATGATGCCAACGAAGCCGATTACATAACCTTCCTGTGCCGGCAGGGATATGCCGCTCGATTCTTACAATTATTAACGAAAGACAACTCGACGTCATGTCTTGGATCCACCAATGGAACAGTGTCGGATCTAAACTACCCTTCCTTTGGTCTTTCGATTTCGCCATCGAAAACCTTTAGCCGTTCCTTCAAGAGGACCGTCACAAACGTGGGGTCTCCATTGGCGATTTATCGAGCCGAGCTGAGTTTCCCGACAGGTGGAGTGAAAGTCCGAGTTGATCCCAATGTTCTGTTGTTCACATCTGTGGGACAGAAGCTGTCTTTTGAAGTTGTAATTGAAGGGACATTGGATGAGTCCTTGGTTTCGGGCTCTTTAGTGTGGGATGATGGTGAACACAAAGTGAGGAGTCCCATTGTTGTGTTTATTTAGTTATTATAGCTTTTATTGCAGCCTGAATCCGAACCGAAGACGGACTTTGATGACCCGACGGCATCGAGTGGAAGGATCGTCGCTCAACGAATTAAATTTTAAAAATCACTATTTAATTATTACAGGTTGATCTTTTCCGAATCGACGGGAATTATTATTATTTGTCTGTCACCCTTAAAATGTTTGTAAAATGGAATCTTAATTCCTTCTCGGCTTGTATGTTGTTTGGGCAATAAAATTTTATTAAAGGTATTACAATGAACAGAACATGTTCATGTAAATATAGTTAGCTAGTTTCAAAAATATATATAATTAGTTTAATTAAAATAATACACAAATAAATTATAATTACAATCAACCCAATTTATATAACTACAATCAAAATTAATCATTATAAATTAAACGGCATAAAGTCAAAATATACCACAACGTTTGATTGAATAGTAACTTTGGTCCCTATTTTTTATAGAGCAATTCAACCCTCAACGTTTCATTTAAGGTCAAAATAGCCCACATGCGGATGAAAATTGTTAGAAAACTGACGGTAAACAGTTTGAAATAAGCCAGTAGAAAAAATTATTTTATATTTTATATAATTATTTTTTACTGATGTAACGTTTTTTCACGTCAACACATTTGTCTATATGATACTACTATGTCAGCATGCACTACCATATATGTTTGTTACGTCATTTAAAGCAATTTACCGTCAGTTAACTGGCAGTTTTCATTCGCGAAAGGACCATTTTGACCTAAAATGAAACATTGAGTGTTGAATTGCTCCAAAAAGGACCAAAATGACTCTTAAGTCAAACGTTTGGTGCATTTTTTAACTTTATCCCAAACAAGCAGAGCATCATAATATATTATTTTTACCAATAGAACATATTTTTTATCGAATAATTTCATTTTTTTTAATTTATAAAGGAAAGATCAAAGTGTTTTTAATACAATTAATTATAATACAGACAGAACCCAACTGTGTTTTAAAACGATTTAATAAGTACTTTACAATGTAAGGTCAACAAGGGCATTTGGTCTAGTGGTATGATTCTCGCTTAGGGTGCGAGAGGTCCCGAGTTCAATTCTCGGAATGCCCCTATTATTTTTTTTTTCTTTATAATATCGCATGAACACGAAGGATAGTCTCTTTTGATAGAAAGATGCTTCAAATTTAACTACAAGAATGTGTTAAACATAACCAACTTATGCAGATCAGTATTTTATTACAACAAAGAAGTTTTGTGTTATCAACTATTCTATTTATCATCTCTTTATTCTTTTCATCTTCGAAATATCTAAAGTGATGATATATCACGGAGGATTTCATCTCATTCCCGTCCCATTCTTGTGTGCTGATAATTGTTTCGATGTAGTTTGATCCTGTTGACTCCCTAGGATATCTGTAGTTGATGAAACATTGTCTGTTGGATTACCTTGTATCTTTTCTTTTGGATCGACTCCGAGATAATTAGTCAAAACCCTCTTCACACCGATGCCACGGCGATGAGGCTTGCTGTTGTTGTTCTCCTTGAAAAAAGGACTTCTTTCTCCCCTTGCAGGGCTGATCCGTGGTACAGCCGGTGAAAAGCTTGGTGTGGTGATTGCTGTTTTGTAGGGAGTGCTCAAGACTGGCACCGAATATGGGAACAAAACCTTTTTGTGTGTGCTTACACTAACTGTAGTTGGATCCGATGACAACTTTTCGGAATGCTTTGTTATGTCATCTACATAGAGCAAATCGTCTATCCGTGCCACGATGTTATATGCCAAGCTTTCCAGAACTCTTGAATAGCTTTCAAGGATGGACTTCCCAACATCCTGAAAGTTTAAAGTAAGGTATAGTTTGAATAACATTCGGAACCATAACAAAGTAGCTTTCGGCAAAACCGGATGTTTTCGGTAAAAGGGTTTGAAGTTCAAACCTTGTTGCACTGGATTTTGCTCGTATCTAATGCAGTTTGCATCAAACCCGGGAATCGTTGTTTCAAGCAAAGCAGGAGAGTTTCAGCTCTTTCAGCTAGATATTCTCTCTTATCTCCAACAACCATCATATCTTTTACCATTTCCCATGATGATTTTGTAGTAGATCGGTTCGGATTGACTGTGGGCTTCGAGCAAGATCTTCGACGCCACACATATATTGAGGCTTCAACACGATTCGCAATCTCAAGAGCAACATGTTCCGATGGTAGGTCAAGGAAATCAAGCAAGCATTCAGCTGAGAATCGATTGGATGTTATATACCTGTAAATCAAATCTCCTAGACAAGCTCTTCCATTCTGCAACAAAATTTTCGGAAACTATGTCACTCATGCCATATTTGATAACAGTTTGTAACACTTAAGACATCAGATAGGGGCTTGTGGAATTGTCTGACGACAAAAAATCAAAAATGCAGTCCACAAATGGATAACATAATGAGACTGCAATCTTATGTCGAGTTTTCTGACCTTCGGGAGTGTGTCTAAATACGAGTCTGGAACATCCATTCCGGATATAGAAATGCTGTTGATTGCCATTGCAGCTTTCAGTATTTGATTAGTGCACTCGCGAGTGTGATTCAATTTCTTTCTCGAATCTTCACTGAGGCCGCCAGCAGGCACACGGGGCACTGGTAGCCACCACTTATCATCCTGTCGTTGCAGTGTTTCCCGGAAAGAGGTGGAGCCATCGGCATCCGGGGCTATAATCCCTTGATCAACATACCAAAACTCAGTGTTGGTGAAACTATCTAATATATCCTGCACAACAAAAGCAAGCCTACAGCTTTAAACTCGAACTCAAACTCGAACCTTAAAGCAAGCATATTTAGTTCTTACAAGAAGCATGTTATCGAGTTTACGCAGGGCCGGGAGGTTTACGGAAATATCTGATCTAGGCCTGCAAGTCATGATCTGTGTAAAACACAAAATAAACAGTTAAGAAGTCTGAGAAACTTCAACTCCGGTGACATATCCCTATACTAATTTCGAAGAAAGAAAATGAAGAGTCGGAGCAATACCTCGGACTTACTTCCATCCGGAAAATTTTGCCAAGAAGGTATCAACTCAACAATGTGGTCACTAACACAAACAAGCCATTCCATCTCTCTTTTCCATATTGATTTCTTCTCCTCAGGAACTGGCTCTAATCTCCATATTTGCCCAAATACAGTAGCTACATATATAGTATTTTCCAAATTTAAACAGATGTGACCGAAAATATGTTCGCAACCGTAATTTAAATCTGGAACCTCGAAATTCATAAAATTCAGAGAGGGAAGGAGAGTAATACCACAGAGATTGGTAATGGCATTTGAAATAGCCAAAGCTGTGCAAACCCCTTTGCCTGAACCTGACATGTCCTCACCAAGCAACAATTTTGCAAATCTCCCTTTCATCACATCAACCTCTACATAAATTTCCAAAGAAAAAAAAAATAAAACCAATTAGACTGTAAAAAATTCAAACTTTGGTCTAAATTGTTAATATTGTTTCTATTCGAATTCGAGTATCATATATAAATATGTGTTGAACATGAATATATTCGAATTTAAACTTAAAAACAACATTACTCACCATTAATCTTTGAACCCAGTTTTTTATCCTTTTCCTCTTCATCTCCATTTTCATTAGAAACATCTGCTGAGTTCTTTGACACTGAATCAGCAGCAGTGGTAATGGCTCTCCTTATAGGCCAACCCAAAAGTGAAGAAACTAACCCGGACCCGGACTCACTGGAACTTCTACTAAAACCACTGGAACTGCTCTCTTTTGACTCACCACAACCATTAAAGCTACTCAAATCACTTAGAGACACTGACTCGGTACAATCATCTTTCTTCTTCATCAAAGCCTCCATATTTGGAAATTTTGCTAACTTAAAAATCTACCTTTTTTTCTTTATATTTGAAAAAAAATTACACAAAAGGCTAAATCTTTGAGTTAAAAAGAGAAGAACTATATTTTAACTCACCACCATTGAAGCTACTCAACTCACTTGCAGACACAGACACAGTCCAATTAGCTTTCTTCTTCAAAAAAGCCTCCATATTTGAGAATTTTGCTAACTTAAAAAACTACCATTTTATCTTTGAAAACATACTCAAAAACACAAAAATAAATGCTAAATCTTTGAATTACAAAGAGGAGACATTTGCTGAGAGGGTGGGAGATATGGTGGGAGAGTTTTAAAAGATTTGATTTTTGAACTTCCTGAAGAAGAAGAATGAGATGGGGCACGTGCTTTCCTTGGGACTAAAAGCAGCTTTTTCTTAGCGGTTTAATTCTTTATACAGTCCTTGTAATCTCCATATATTTAAAATCGGATGTCTATTTTAAAATTTAAGAACTTGATCACCTGATCTTTTGATTTAGTAATTGAAATGCAATTGATAACTCTCTCAAAACAATTATTTGAAATTGACATTTTTAAAATTAAAAAATCTTCTCATGTAACCAAATAAGTAAATAAAAAAGTTCAATTTAAAGTTGTAAGCTTTCGATGTTTAATCTAGGATTGTAAGGTACTTGACCACTCTTTTAGAGAATAAGAGAAAATCGATTTTTATTTTTTACTTACAATGCTTCCACGCGACTTTAAATTGGTTGTAAAATTAGTTTTCTTTATATAAAAAACCACACTTAAAATTTAAAATTAAAGGAATAGATTGATTAAATTTCTGAGATTAGCAGTAGAAGGATTGAATTTAAAATATGAAAAAGTACAAGGACTAAGAGCAGAATAAGACCTTGCAAGAAATAGTTTCAAAATAATGATAAAATAAGTAAAAAGTGGGTGAGGGATGAGCTAGTTTGGAGCCGATGGATGTGTCAATCTACGTGAACTACGCTCTCATCTCTGTCCCCACTAGGAAATTGTAAATGCATGACTACACATACGTATTAAATACGACTACCCATATAAATATACATCTCCTTAAGCAATAGTATACCAACTTAGTAGGATAATAAACTATATTCTTCAAATAAGATTAAATGTTAGAATCGTGACACTAAATAAAATAAATTGCGTTGGAAGGATCACTCCCATAATAAACATTTGTAATATCTAATATGGATTAGTCAGTCATCGAATTCTCACCAAATAAACTATTTTTTAAGTATGAACCAAACTTTTATAAATTTAGTTAATCAAAATATAAAATATTTTTTTATGAAAAATACGAAATATTTGTTCTATAAACTCTCACAATATATGTGACATTTATTGCAACTACTAACTATTACATTTAAACAAAATAAGTCATTGTCATTATTTAATTGGTAAACTAAAATATGACTGTAACATGAATTAGAATTGAGAAATTAAAGGAATGATGTAAGTGTGTCAAAATTGGGCGAGATTGAGATTCTATGTCTCCATGAGTGCTCTCCTTTTTTTAAAAGAAACGACAATGAATGTAAGTTAGTGTTATCAAGATTATTTTTTTTTTTAAATATACTTATTAAATATAGTGGGCGTGTGGGAATAATGCAGAGCAGACTTAGATGAAGCGGGGCGAGTAGAGATAAAGCGGGTGCAAGGTTATACTCATGCTTGCACCATCACCGATAACGAGGTTAATTTTTGCCTTATCTTCACCTTACTACTCGTGAAATTTATATCTAATTCGTACAAATATATTTATGTGATATCTACCTCATTGATATTTTTAATAATAATTATAATTTAATTAAGTTATGTGTAACTTTTCAAAATTATTTTTCTACATGAAAAAATCAAGCTAACATATAAAAGTTATCTATGTATAAACCTAAAATTTTAATTTTAAATCTTAAATTTAAAATTTTATAACATAAATTTTTAACATTTAAACCATAAACTAAATTTATAAACTCTAAAACAACTCCACTTGTAAAATGTAGTTTTATTCCATCATTGTACTGGATAATAATCTTTAATCTCATTCTTAAAAAAGTAAAGCTATATAGTGACAAAAAAGAGAGTAAAAAAAGATAATTTGTTCAAATGATCACTTAACTTTTAAAATTTTATTAATTTAGTCACTCAAAAAAATCTTACAATAAAGTCGCTCAATCTTTAACAAAAGTTCTCAATTTTAATCACTCATGTTAAATCTCATAACAACACGTCACCTTCAAATATATAACAACACATATCACCATCAAAATGACATATTCTAAAATTCAACAGCTCACCACCATTAATAAGACAGTAAAAACATGTCATCTTGGGAGCTTTTAAACTTGTACAAGTTTAAGAAAGGTGACATGTGGGAAAACATGTCACTTTTTGTCATGAAGATGGGTGTTTAAGAGCATCGTTTTGATTATTTGGATGACAAACTTTAAAAAAGAAAAGTTCAGAGTTTCCATAAATAGAAAGCAAAGTTCTTTCCTTTGGCTGTGATAAATTTTCGCATTGAATTCCAACCATGGGAATTTGAAAATGGAAAGAAGAGGTAGAAACCAATTTCCCAGATTTCATATATAAATATATACATTTACAGATTGGAGAAGAAAGATAAGAAGAGAAAAGGGAAAAAGATCAAAACACAGGTCAAACATGGTAGCAGACAATAGATTTGATGTTGAAAATCATAAATCATCAGCTGCTGAGTCCCCACAATCTGCTCATCAGATTGGCGTTGGTATGTTCATTCTTTTTTTCCGGGAAAATTTTTATGTTCTTTTCTCTTTTGAATATAGAAATTTTCTGGGTATGTTTGGGGTGAAAGATTGTATGTTTTGATATGTTTAATTGTGTTTTTCTTCTATTCAACGAAAACAATGTGTTAGTTATAACTTTTTTAGTAAATTTTACTCTTATTTCTAGGTTTATTACATATTTCACATTTAAAGCCGTTTTTTTTATCACTTTAGTATTTTAAGATTTTTTTATTATTGTATAAGTATCTTAAGTTGTAAATTATTATTTTTACTCATTTTTTCACGTCACGGCATCTTAACTAATTACATTACTCGTGGTCTAATAGTAACAATTTACAACTCCGTGCATCAAAATAACAAAAAAAAAATTAAAAACGTGCTTTTATAAAAGTTAAGGTATGAATATTTCAAGAAAAATAAAGAATCTGAAAATTTGATCAAATATACCTAATTCTGATAAATTCATATATGAACTCGATCAAACTCGATATAACCATAAAAGACAACTTGAATAGTTGAACTGGCCTACTTAATAGGTCTAATTTTAAGTCGTATGTTGTTCTTCTTGAGCTAACTTGGCCTTTCTTGCCGAGATTACAGATCATTGGTTCCAAGCAGCATTTGTGTTGACCACCGGTGTCAATAGTGTCTTCGTGTTGGGATACTCCGGTACGGTCATGGTCCCTCTCGGCTGGATCGGAGGTGTAGTCGGATTGATTTTGGCCGCTGCCGCATCCTTGTATGCAAACATGCTTGTTGCCAAGCTCCATGATTATAGAGGAAAGCGCCATATCAGATACAGAGATCTCGCAGGAGAAATATATGGTACAAACTATCATTTTCTAAAATATTTGTATTTTATACTCATATTCGAATATAAGTATGAAATATACGAGTTTTTAGATATACATGAGTACTACATGATCACTTTTAGTATAGATCTTAATGAAGTAATTATTTGTTTTCAACAGGTGAAAAAGCTTATCTTATTACATGGATATTGCAATATATTAATCTATTCATGATTAACATTGGGTTTCTTATTATGGGCGGTGCTTCTTTAAAGGTAATTCGAGTTTTTTGTATTTAATTCTAATTTCGTCTCTACTGATACGAGAAGTCTTAAAACATATGAGATATTGTTTTGACTCCAAAGTCTCTGAGTTTCTCGGCGTGAGATTAGAGTGTCCGAATAAGTTTGAAGGTTTTTTATTTCTAAAGTAAATGAATATTAATGCAATGCAGGCTTGTTATGTACTTTTCACCGAAGACCGTACCATGAAGCTTCCATACTTTACGGGCATGGCTGGATTTGTTTGTATATTGTTTGCCATTTCAACGCCCAACCTGTCGTCCCTAAGAGCATGGCTAGGATGTTCCACAATTCTCAGCTTGATTTATATCGTTGTGGCTTCCGTGCTGGCTGCCCAAGATGGTAAGTTTTTTCTTTTCTTTTCGAATTTCGAAACTATATATTAAAGTTTTAAATGTTAAAATTTATTAATGTATACAATATAATATTCGAAGATGTTCATAACAACATATCTCTATGTTCATGTTTGAGTGTGTGTGAGACACACATTTTCAAAAAATAAAAATGTCGAAATAACATATGGATATGGTTCAACTTCGAAGACTTTTTAAATGCGTAAGAAATATAATATATGTATCAATATCTAACAATTGTGTACGATTTTATCGAATTTTCTATGTTTTGTTTGTAGGAATCAAATTACCACCAAGAGATTATAGTATACATGGGACAACAAGTGAGAAGATATTTGAAATCATAGGGGCATCTTCAAGTCTTCTCTTTGCATTCAATACAGGAATGGTTCCAGAAATACAGGTGAGCCTAAAAGCACAGTCATGGCATCTAGAAATCTATGTTATTCGAACTCAAGGATGAATATCGGATATCGGTATGTATCTGGTACGAGTATATTTTTTTATGTATTTTGAAATATTATATTCCGTTCCCATATCTAAATATGTATTAGACACAAACACTTCAAATAAAAGAGAAATTCGAACAATTCGAAACTTGATCCTTTTCGGAAGAACAATGTTCTCAAGGATATAATTTGTGGGAATTTCTAATGGAAAGCCCTTTGAGTCCCAGAGTTGAATTTTTTATCTTTGATTCGAAATTCTATGTTCTATTCATTTTTGTGTAAGTGTCGGATATGGATACGTGTTTGACATGAGAATGTTCGATTCTTGTTCGAGTATCTTTCTGTTTTTAGTTCTTATTATACTTCTTAACCATTGTTTTCACAACAGGCAACACTGATGGAGCCATGTGTGGATAATATGCTGAAAGCTTTGTACTTTCAGTTCACGGTCGGATCCATACCGATGTTCGCCGTTACATTTATCGGCTATTGGGCTTACGGATCTTCCGCACCGTCGTATTTGCTTAGTAGCGTAAGCGGTCCGGTTTGGGTGAAGGCGTTTGCTAACATTTCAGCCTTCCTACAATCAGTCATTTCCTTGCATGTAAGCAATAATACTTGCTTTCCGTTCTATCATTTTCAGTAATATACTGTGTTTATAGGTCGGGTCGAGTTGGGTTTGAACCAGATACATGTATCATATCAATATTATAAACTTGGTATAAATCCAGATATATGACTCGAATTTTGACCTGATCTATCCATATTTATAAATAATTCACCTAATTCTGTTTAAGTCCCTATGTATTAACTCGGTTTACCTTTGGTGCCGATCTTAGATATTCGCGAGTCCGGCATACGAGTACATGGACACAAAATTCGGAGTCAGCGGAGGCGTGTTCGAGTTCAAAAGCTTATCTTTCCGGATTGCAGCAAGGGGTGGCTACCTCGCCATCAGTTCGCTCGTGGCGGCCCTACTTCCATTCCTCGGCGACTTCCAAAGCCTGACCGGAGCATTGAGCACGTTTCCGTTAACCTTTATCCTGGCAAACCACATGTATCTAATGGCAAAGAAGGACACAATGAGTAGTTCACAACAATTATGGCACAAGCTCAATGTTGTGTTCTTTAGTTTGATGTCGCTTGCCTCAACAATTGCAGCTATAAGGCTTATAACAGGAGATTCCAGCAAATTCAGTGTATTTGCTGATCTTTGATGTCTCTAACTCCAACGTTTTTCTTCCGAGCTCGATCGAGTTTCACTGTTCAAATGATTAATTGGAGACGAAGATCGAACTGTTCAAGTTTATTCGAATAAGTTCGATCTTCTAGTAAAAAAAAAAATAAGCTCGAGTATTTGTACTGGAGCTTGAATTCAAGTCCAGATTGAAACTTTTCAATATTAAATAAAAATAAAAAAAGCTCGATTAAGCTTGTCTGAGTTAAGCATTAAGATGTTCTGATTTAGTTTTCTCGATAATTCAAGATTACTTTACTCGATAATGACCTAGACATATTCGAATTTCTCTTGCACCCAACTTATATTTAAAATATTATAACTTTATTTAACAACTAGCCCATAGCTGATTATAGTAGTTGATAATATATTATATTAATACAATTTAAATGATTTTTGATAAATAAAAAGAAAATAATTATTTAAAGGATTAATATCTTATACACTGGCGGTGAAAATTTTTTATTTCCACAAGCGCCTCAATTATAGGGTTTAGGGTTAGGGTTTAGGGTTTAGGGTTTAAAGTTTAGGGGTTTAGTGTAAAGGCTTAGAATTTAGGGTTCGTGTTTAGGATTTAGGATTTAGGGTTAGAATTTAGGGTTTAGGGTTATGGTTTAGTTTTAGGGTAATATGGGTAGGGATTTATGTTTTAACCTATAAACCCTAAATTTTAACCCTAAACACAAAATTCTATCAACAATCCCTAAATTCAAAACTACTACACTTATACCCCTACATTTTAAACCCTAAACGGAGTCCCTAACCTCTAAAATTAAGACGCTTGTGTAAAAAAGTTTCCACAAGCGCTTGTGTATAGAACAATTACCCTTATTTAAAGTATATATAAAAACATGTTTCGATTCAAAAGCACAAACAAGGATAGAGTTAGACTTAAACATTGAGAGAGGTCAAAAAATTATTAAACCTTTAAAATTAAAAAAATTTAGAGGGACAAAAGCCTTATAAATAATCTAAAATAATATTATACCAAAAATTTTAAGAGGGGCAATAATAGTCCTCCCAAACGAGTACATACATTCGTTCATGAGCACAAGCGAGTTATTCAAATTTACCTTCTTTGTAATTGTTAAAGATAAAAAAAAGTTTTTATAATGTTATGTTCAATCCTTATATTCAAGTGACTTATTCATACTCAATTCGTTATTATAATTCTCTATTTATTAAACAATTAAATTAGCACATTTAACTGACCAACCTTCTAAAAATAATCAAAACTTTTAATTTTAGCTCAAAATTTTGACTTAAATGAAAAATCAGCCCTTAAATTATGTCTTTAGTTTGTTTTTAGCCCTTTCATTATTTTTTTGGTCAAAATAAGTACCTAAACTACGTCTTTTTTTTAGTCCCTAAACTATCTATTGTTTAAAAAAAATTGTGATGTGTCAACATCTTATTGGCTGAAATATTTTTTTAACTTACTACTTAAAATGACTAGAAATAATAGTTTGAGGACTTATTTTGACCAAAACACAATTTGAAGGCTAAAATTAAACAAAATGTATAGTTTGAGTGTTGAATTTTAATCCGACAAAACCCAAATAGCTCAACGGATTCTTTTTTTTTAATTAAAATTAAACTACTTGTAGAACTGAGGTTTTGATATAATATTTAAAAAATATTTTGAACTAAAATGGAAAGATTTTAAAATATGTTTTTAGTCAAAAACAACTTGAAAATATGTTTTAGGGTTTTTAAAGCTCTGGAATGGACTTAAAAGTACATTTAAAGTAGTCAAAACCGAGTATTTTAAGTGACGGTATCGATACAGTGAGTACCGTATCGATACACCTTAGGGTTTTCAAACTACAAGAATTCCAGTAGCTAAAACACGTACCGATACGCCTAGCCGTATCGATACGGTGTATTTTGAAATAGCCCAACGGCCATAAATGGTACTATTTCCAACGGCTATAAATGGTACTATTTCCAACGGCCATAAATGGCACTATTCCAACGGCTATAAATGGTACTATTTCCAACGGCCATAAATGGCACTATTCCAACGGCTATAAACGGCTCTATTCCCAACGGCTATAAACTGCTATATTCCCAACGGCTATAAACGGCTACAAACTCATTTGGGACTATAAATTGAAGGCTGGAACACTTGAAGAAAGTAAGAGACAACATCCAAGCTTCATGTTCAAGAGAAATTGAGTTTAAGTCTTTATTTTCTTCATTTCTCTTGTATATATTGTATAGAGAGTGTTTTTCATTGTTTTTATTCTTTACACTCTTGTGAGCTTTAATTTGTGTAAACACCCACCTAGAGAGGTATTTAGTTTACCAAACAAATCCCTTGTAAAAGGAGAGGTTCTAGTTTAGCCTTGAGAGAAAAACTAGAGTTGGTTCTATCTTAGCCAAGTTCAAAAGATAGGGTTGTAACGGTTTCCTCCTGAGCCTGGAAAAGGGGACGAATTCATTGTTGAGTGAATTGGGAAATCCTTAGTGGTGTGCTAAGGTAGTGGATGTAGACTCGGTTGAGTAGTCGAACCACTCTAAAATCATCGTGCAAATTTTCTACCTTTCTTTCGGTTTTAGCCAATTCAACCACAAAAAATTTACAACCCTCCTTGACGGTTTCGGTGATCGATTCGAGCGTGCTAAAAATCCCAACAATTGGTATCAGAGCCTCGTCTCCATCGAAGGACTAACATCCGTGAGTAAAGATCATTTGCTCGAAGTCCACCGTTCAAGAAAATGGCAAGATTTGAAGAAGGTCGCTCTATCTCGTGTCCTCCGCTCTTCAAAGGAGAAGCATACTTCCAATGGGCAAATATCATGAAATTCTTCATCAAGTCTCAAGACTATGAGGTTTGGGACATCGTTGAAGATGGGTATTTGGAAGCTCCAAAGAAGAAGAAAAAGCAAAGGAGTGCCAACGACACGAAGGCAAAGCTAAACACCAAGGCGATGCACATTCTCTATTGTGGCCTCAACGAAGAAGTTTCCAAAAAGATCTCCACATGCAAAAGTGCCAAAGAATTATGGGAGAAACTTGAGAAGCTTTATGGCAACAAGAAGGGAGAAAAGAAAAATAATGATCAATTATGTGCAAACCTTCTCTCCAATCCAAAGGTGGATGGTGTTTTGGCTCTCGATGAGCCCGAGGTATCTTCTAACTCAAATGAATTAAATTCATATTCTTTTGATGAGTTACAAGATGCATTTGATGAATTATTTTTGGAATTTGAGACCATGAATTCCAAATTTAAGAAAATGATTTCAAAACTTGAAATTGAAAATGATTTTCTTTTAAAAACAAAAGTGGATTTTGAAAACCAAAATGAAATTTTGAAAAATGATTTAGAGTTTTCAAAAACAAGTAAAGATGTTTTAGAAAAAGAAAATCTTGATTTGAAAGTTAAGCTTGAAAGCTTAACAAAAGAAAAAGAAATTGTTTTCAATAATTCATCTTGTCACATAATGGCAAAATGCTCACATTGCCATTATCATGGTCATTCCTTACATACTTGTCCTATTAGGAATAGAAAGTCTTATAGGATTAGACAAGTATGGGTTCCCAAGGGAACTAAAGACATTGTGACTAACGTAAATGGATCCAAAGCAATTTGGATACCAAAAATCAAGTGAATGTCTTTTTGTAGGTGTGTTAGAGCAATGGTAAGCAAAGCAAAATTAAAGAATGCTCAAATCACACATGATAAGAAGATTGGGTAACCTCTAAGCTTAATGCTTTTATTTTTTATTTTTCATTTGGTTATCTAATTTCTGTTTGACTAATGTTCATGCATTTGAGCTTTTATTTAAATATCTAAACAAGCATGACATTATTTGAAAATTTTATGCATATGAATCATATTGTTTCATTCATATGTTTGCATAAAGTTTTAAAGTCTTGGATAAATTGAATTTCATGTGTTTTTAAATTGATTTGATTCAATGGTGAAATTCAATCTCTTAAGTGTCAAGTTTATGAGCTAAAAATTTAATGTGATGCTTTGAGTAAGGGGGAGCCAATTTTTAAAAACCAAAATTTTAAGTGTGTCAAAATTTTTTTTTGCCTCCTATGTTATCTTGAACTTAAATGTCATTTTAAATTCTTTTTGATATAACAAAAAGGGGGAGAAATGGTTTTTTGAAAGTTTTTGAAAAATTGATTTTTCAAATGAATAAGGGGGAGCTTTATTTTGATTTCATATCTTAAATCTCTTATTCACATTTTTAAAATTAAAGGGGGAGAATCCCAAACAATTTTTCAAGTTGGTTTTATTATATCAAAAAGGGGGAGATTGTAGAACTGAGGTTTTGATATAATATTTGAAAAATGTTTTGGACTAAAATGGAAAGATTTTAAAATATGTTTTTAGTCAAAAACAACTTGAAAATATGTTTTAGGGTTTTTAAAGCTCTGGAATGGACTTAAAAGTACATTTAAAGTAGTCAAAACCGAGTATTTTAAGTGACGGTATCGATACAGTGAGTACCGTATCGATACACCTTAGGGTTTTCAAACTACAAGAATTCCAGTAGCTAAAACACGTACCGATACGCCTAACCGTATCGATACGGTGTATTTTGAAATAGCCCAACGGCCATAAATGGTACTATTTCCAACGGCTATAAATGGTACTATTTCCAACGGCCATAAATGGCACTATTCCAACGGCTATAAATGGTACTATTTCCAACGGCCATAAATGGCACTATTCCAACGGCTATAAACGGCTCTATTCCCAACGGCTATAAACTGCTATATTCCCAACGGCTATAAACGGCTACAAACTCATTTGGGACTATAAATTGAAGGCTGGAACACTTGAAGAAAGTAAGAGACAACATCCAAGCTTCATGTTCAAGAGAAATTGAGTTTAAGTCTTTATTTTCTTCATTTCTCTTGTATATATTGTATAGAGAGTGTTTTTCATTGTTTTTATTCTTTACACTCTTGTGAGCTTTAATTTGTGTAAACACCCACCTAGAGAGGTATTTAGTTTACCAAACAAATCCCTTGTAAAAGGAGAGGTTCTAGTTTAGCCTTGAGAGAAAAACTAGAGTTGGTTCTATCTTAGCCAAGTTCAAAAGATAGGGTTGTAACGGTTTCCTCCTGAGCCTGGAAAAGGGGACGAATTCATTGTTGAGTGAATTGGGAAATCCTTAGTGGTGTGCTAAGGTAGTGGATGTAGACTCGGTTGAGTAGTCGAACCACTCTAAAATCATCGTGCAAATTTTCTACCTTTCTTTCGGTTTTAGCCAATTCAACCACAAAACATTTACAACCCTCCTTGACGGTTTCGGTGATCGATTCGAGCGTGCTAAAAATCCCAACACTACTGAATTATTAAATTGGACTCAATGTGACCACCAACCATTAAAAATCAATGGAGAGAGTGACGTGGCCGTTAGTCAAAATTGGTATAATTTTACATTTGATCCCCCGTTATTTACACATTTTATCAATTTGGTCCTAATTTTATTTAATAAATTAATTTGATTATTTAATTAGGTGGCGACATGTGTCGCCACCTTATTGGATGACTTTATCGGCCTTTGGTGTGAAATGGCAAGTGTTTACCACTGAGCCAAGTGTTTTTCTGTGTTATAAACTGCAACATTTAATATATGTGTTAGATGATTGTTAATGCATGGAGAGAAGAAGGAAATGTGGTTTTAGAGAATTCGAACATGACATATTTATGATGCATAAAAACTTCTAACCCAATTAAATAAATTTAATAATTAAATTAAAGTTAACAATATTTTATATATTTTTTAAATTATAGTTAGTGCACGATTTAAAATCAAACGTTTAAAATTATATTAAATTCATTTAGCGAATCCAAACTCACGAACAAATTTTTAATTTTAAACGTTTGATTTTAAATCGTGCACTAACTATAATTTAAAAATATATAAAATATTTTTAACTTTGATTTAATTATTAAATTTATTTAATTAGGTTAGATGTTTTTATGCATCATAAATATGTCATGTTCAAATTCTCTAAAACCACATTTCCTTCCTTTTTCCATGCATTAACAACCATCTAAGACATATATTAAATGTTGTAATTTGTAACACAAAAAAACACTTGGCCTAGTGGTAATTGGTAAACACTTGCTACTTTCTCACCAAAGGCCTTGGATCAAATCCCCCCAGTGCCATGCTTACATCACTCCCTCTGTTGGTTTTTAACGGTTGGTGGTCATATTGAGTTCAATTTAATACTTTAGTGGTTTAATTGCTACAATTAAAAGTATAGTGGTTAAATCAAGTCCAAACCCATAATACGATGATCATTTATATAGTTTACCCTTAAAATTATATATTGGCCATGTTTGGTAAAGAGCGGTTTGGGAAAAAATTAAAAGTTTGAGGCATAATTAGAGGTTTGATCAGTCAAATCTGATAATATTGTTGTTTGGTGAACAACAGATTGAAAGAGCGGATTGGGGTGAAATCGCTAATTTTGAAAAAGCTCCTAGAGCTTTTTGAGATTAGAGGTTTGATATTAAAGTTGTAAAGACTCTTTTACCCATACCAATTACCAAAATTCTCCAAATAACCTAAATTAAATAATCTTATTTATAAGTTAATCCTATTTATTTTTTCTTTTTATTATCACATATTTATATGTGTATTTAAATTTATTAATTAATTAAATTATATTAAAATAATTATATATAATTATAAATTAATATATAAATCATTCGAATATGTTTAGAAAATTTATATTAAAAGTAATTTTTATAAATCTAATTAATATTAATTAGATACAAAATATCGATAACTAATAAACTATTCAAACAAGTTGGTGGTCATATTGAGTCCAATTTAATACTTTAGTGGTTTAATTGCTACAATTAAAAGTATAGTGGTCAAATCAAGTCCAAACCCATAATATGATGGTCATTTATATAGTTTACCCTTAAAATTATATATTGGCCATGTTTGGTAAAGAGCGGTTTGGGCAAAAATTAGAGGTTTGAGGCATAATTAGAGGTTTGATCAGTCAAATCCGATAATATTATTTCTTGGTGAACAACGGATTGAAAGAGCGAATTAGGGTGAAATCGCTAATTTTGAAAAAGCTCTTAGAGCTTTTTGAGATTAGAAGTTTGATATTAGAGTTGTAAAGACTCTTTTACCCATACTAATTACCAAAATTCTCCAAATAACTTAAATTAAATTAATTAAATTATATTAAAATAATTATATATAGTTATAAATTAATATATAAATCATTTGAATATGTTTAGAAAATTTATATTAAAAGTAATTTTTATAAATCTAATTAATATTAATTAGATACAAAATATCGATAACTAATAAATTATTCAAACAAATATCGGATATAATCATGTCCTTATATGTCATTTTGTTTAAATAATATAACATTTATCAGCTATCAGTTAATTTTACGAAACACTTTTATACAATAAGCTAATATAATCCGCTAGTCAAATAAGCTAATACAATCAGCTATCAGCTAATATATTTCGCTATCAGCTATCTGCTAATTGCCAAACAGAGCTATTGTTTTTGGCATTTTTTTTACCTTTGGGCCATTCGATATTAAAAAGGCCCAAAGGCCGAATCAATCTCATGCTTCACTAGGACCATAAGCGCTTATACTTACCGTCTACAAACTACGCTCTATAATATAAATTCCCCAAACCCTAACAAAATTAGGGTTTTTTTAGGGCTTTCTCACTTGCAGTTGCCATTGTCGGAATCAAAAGGAGTAAGCTTCAGCTTCTGAATCGGGGGAAATGGTGAAAGGACGCCAGGGAGAGCGAGTCAGGTACACTTTGAATTCGATCTCTTCATTTTCTCTTTCGAAACCCTTTTTTCCAGTTTCTGTTTTGATATATAGAATTTAGTTTTCGGATTTAACTTAATCTTTTCCCTTTACATTTGTTCTTTTAACTGCAGACTCTATTTAAGAGGGACCATCTTGGGTTACAAGAGGTAATAAGAATTTAACCTTTTTATTGCCTTTATTTTATTTTTTTGCTCTGTTGGTTTTGAACTGTTCCCTCTTTTTTTGTTGAATTAGAGAATCATTTTAGGTATCCTTTGGGAACTTGGATTTCAAATTTTGGCTTTGGATTTAAAAAGTAATGTAAATTAGGTGATAAGACTTAAAAATGTAGCATTCATGATTATTTCTCAAATCCATGATTTTTTTGGATGCTTATTTAGTAGTGAATTTGAATTTCCGAAGGAATGTATAAATTCAACAAATTCATTTTTCTTTTTTTGAAATATGCAGTATGTTGAAACTCAACTGATTTGTAGTAGTAATTTTAATATTTTGTTATATGTACGAGTTATTTTAGCTTATTTGATGTGCTAAAGAAAATGGAATTGAACGTATACAACAAAGGAGGAAAATGAGTAAAGGAAATAAGAATTTAGTTGGATTTTTATTGCCTATAGACTCATGCTAGTAAGTTAGTAACTTGTTTTTATGAACTGAAATTACAATTTGCGAAACAAAGGGAACAAAAAGTAATTGCTTTTGTTAACTAAAATGAGGGTTCAGGGTTCCTTTTTTAATTGAGTGTAGAAACTTGAAACTGAATTTTTGAGCTGTTTTTCTATGTTTTGTATTGCTGCTTAAATTTGTATTTGGTGGTTGTTAGGTCAAAGTCAAACCAGTATCCGAACACTTCATTGATCCAGATTGAGGGAGTTAACACTAAGGAGGAAGTAGCATGGTATGCAGGCAAGCGGATGGCATATATTTACAAAGCTAAGGTGAAGAAGAATGGCTCACACTATCGCTGCATTTGGGGAAAGGTTGCTAGACCACATGGTAATAGCGGTGTCGTTCGTGCTAAGTTCAAGTCTAATCTTCCCCCCAAATCTATGGTAAATGTGGTATATTTGTTTGTATTTAATGGCTTACTTTCTATACTTTGTACTTTTGATCTTAAAATAGTTTTGGTTGCTTTGCAGGGAGATAGAGTCCGAGTGTTCATGTACCCCAGCAATATATGAGGTAATGTTGATTTCCGGTTTGTGATCTTTCTTAGTTGTTATTTGGGTTTGTGAGTTTTCCGTTTTTATCTGTTTGTCCAGTTTGTCCATTCATATCTGAGGAACCTTTGTTATGTTTAATGATTAACTAACTCTTGATGGACAAGTTGATTTTTGCATCTTGATTGATGTATTAATTCATTGTTCAATCCTTGTCTATCTTTGTGACAGTTTTTAGTTTGTCTCTGATTTTATCCCTGTGGCCGTGTTCAGTAATGATTCATATATTCTTGTTTCAACTACAAGCTTCTTGTGATTGTTCATTGTGAGACCCTATAAATATATGGAAATCTTCAAAAGATTTAACATGCCAATGTCCATCACTTCATTTTTTATGTACCTACTTGTGTCCATATATAGGCCCTTAAAGTGCATGGAAAAACTTCAAAAAATTTATATATCCATGTCAGGCAGATACTCGTATCCAAGTAACATGCGTGCTACGTGTCTTTGTAGTCTTGTTCGTTGCGATCTTTTATCCTACTTTGTTGTTTAGATTGTTGTTTTTCCTTATTATCCTCCCGTAATTTCATATTTTTCTTCTTTCCTTGCAGTTGTCTAAATGTCCGACCGCATTCGCATTTGATCAACGACTCGAGTTATTCCTTCTTTTCACTTTGTCTATGTAAACTTGGTCAAAATGATATTGGATGAAACTATTTTTGTTTACATGTTTTTTGTTACCAAGATTTTCCAGTAATTTCTTCTTTGTACTTTGAAGTTTTGGTATCGTTTATGGAACTGAATAGCAAGATTGGTCTACTGTTCTTTCACTGTTATCTTAAATCGCCTCACGTATCCCGTAGGAATAAAAACCGGACCGGTTGAATCGTGAGTTGATGACCATGGTTTGAGGCGTATGTATGAATCGGAGAACATTAGGCCGGTAAAATGAAACAACTCCGATTTAGGCTTTAACCTATAAACTTTAAATTATAACCTTTAACTTTAAATTGAAACAACTATCTCTAAATTTTAATCTTCTACACTTAAATCTCTAAATTATATACCCTAAACTAACTTCTTATATCTTAAAAAACGCCTGTGTATAGAATATTTATCATATATATGTTGTGCAGCTAATGTCATGTATGCAAATGGTTTTATTTGTTTTTAAAAATCAAGTAAAAGACATGCATGCACGTGGATAAGCCTTAATAAATATCCGATTTGGTCTCAATAAGCCAACTTCTCCGGCATCACCTCCACTACCAATTATTCTGATTATTTTAAGATTTAGAGATTTGAAGTTTATGTTATATAATTAGTATTTAGGGTTAAATGTTTAAGATTTAATTTTTAAGGGTTAGGGTTTATGATAAGGTTTTAGAACTACTTTTTAGATGTTAAAGTAAATATATATATGTTTGTGTAAAATAATTTCACTGACAATATATCAAATAATAATTTATGTATTAATTATATGTATTAAAATCATGGAGCCAAATATCGATTGTTATATTAATGTGGAAAGTATTAACATAGGATGAGTCTACCACGTGCGACGAACATCGATGAACACCACTAATGATGAACACCGATGAACACCATTAAATTAATTAATAAAGATTTAAAATTTCAAGGACCCATCATACAATTAATAATTATTTTAAAAAATTCAATTAAATTATTTTATATATATTAAAATTTTATTTTTTAATAAGGGTAAACTATATATTTAGTACCTCACTTATTTTCGTATTTCTATTAAACCCTCATTATTTAAATATTATTTCAATTTGATCCTATTCTTTATAAAAAATAATTTAACCCTTAACCTAAAACCCTAAACTATTAAACCTTAAACCCTTAAACTCTTAAGCATATACCCTAAACCATATACCATTAAAAATAATTTCACCACCATCGATTCGATTCAATTCAATGAATCATTGAATTTTCCTAAAAAAATTTAATTAAATTCCGAATCACGATTTCATTGAAAAATTCCTCAACTATAAGGAATTGCTACCGGCTGATGTGCTGGAGATTGCTTTTGAAAGGCGAAATGATGGGAAGTTGACAGAATTGGGAACCAGGAATGTGAATTCCAGCAATACAAACGTTGGGGATTTTGACCAAGATGTTGGAGTTGGCCCAGATGGGTCTTCGAAGGCGGGAGGGAAGAAGAAGGGGAAGAAAGGAAAGAAGATAAGTTCGGCTGTCTTGGGATTCAACGATTCATTGAATTGAATCGAATCGATGGTGGTGAAATTATTTTTAATGGTATATGATTTAGGGTATATACTTAAAAGTTTAAGGGTTTAAGGTTTAATAGTTTAGGGTTTTAGGTTGATGGTTAAATTATTTTTTATAAAGAATAGGGTCAAATTGAAATAATATTTAAACAATGAGGGTTTAAGAGAAATACGGAAATAAGTGAGGTACTAAATATATAGTTTACCCTTATTAAAAAATAAAATTTTAATATATATATAAAATAATTTAATTAAATTTTTAAAATAATTATTAATTGTATGATGGGTCCTTAAAATTTTAAATCTTTATTAATTAATTTAATGGTGTTCATCGGTGTTCATCATTAGTGGTGTTCATCGATGTTCGTCGCACGTTGTAGAATTTTCCATTAACATAAACGTTAATTTTTAATAAAATACTTTTAAGATGCTCATTACCAAAATGCCTTTAGCGAATGAATAATTATAGATGTATAGGGTTGAAAGGATTTTCTTATACTAATTTTTTATATTATTTGATTCAAATTAATCAAGTAATAAATCGAATACTTAATTTTTATAAAAATATTATGTCTACGTACCTAATCTTATTTATAATTGTTCAAAGTCTCCTTTCATACCAATACGTTCCCACTATAAACATTTGACTTTTCAATCGAACCCAGACAAAAATTGAAAATATTAAAAATGCTGGAATAAATCAATCCTCGTTAATTAATCAAAACCTAAATAAACAACAGATTAAATTCTGTGATTAGTCCCTATACCGTGTATAAGTTTTGAATTTTGGTCCTTATACTTCCATTACTTTTTAAATGTTGCAAATTTAATTTTAAACCAAATAATATATAGACAATACGGTTAAATTACAATGACTTCAAATGATTAAATTTGAGGAAAAGAATTAAATGCAAGTCAAAAAAATTTATTAGCTTTGTACTATGTATAAGTTGTGGATTCAACCATTTTACTCTAATTTGATCATTTTTAATTTTATACTTTTAAAATTTAGTATTGATTCAAATAGTAGTTGTGCAATAATGTTAAGTTAAATTCTGTTATTGGTCCATGTACAATGCACAAGTTAAAAATTTAGTTAATGTTCTCTAATTTAATCATTTAGGTCTCTACAGTTTTGTTTTAGGATTGACATTTCAAAATTTGAAGAATGAAGGAGTTGAAATTAACCAAATTAAAGTACATAGACTAAATTCATAATTTTTATAGAGTTTAAGGTATAATGATACATTTAACCTTAAATATGCAACTTACACATAATATACTGATTAAGAACGAGATTTAATTTAACAAATTTTCATGGTTACTATTTAAACTGTGGTTGTAACTTAAATTTTGAAAAGTACACGATTAAAAATATGAAAGTATATAAAGACTAAATTTTCGACTTATGCATAGTGCAAGGACTAATAGAAGATTTTAACCTAATTAACTAATTAGAAAAGAAAAAGAAATAAATAACACAAACGCGTTTACTTCATCTAGTTTAAAATTTGTCCCTCTTCGTTTTCTCAGAGAGAAAATTTGCAGAGAGGCAGCCATAGTTATTTCCATAACATTATTGCTTTTCTTCTTCCCTTTCATTTCTTCAAGTTCAATTTTTTTTCATTTTTCTTCTCTTTGGGATTCATTGCTATTGTAATGAAAAACTTGAGTAAGATCCATGGAAGCTAATTCCACCAAATCATCTCTAAAAACCCCATTTTCCACACCAAAAACACTCATAATCCCCCAAACTCCACTCAGATCCACCTTCGTATAACCCCAAGATTCTATTTTTCTCTCAAAACCCAGTTTTTTTAACACCCAAATTAAGATACCCAGATTCTGAAAACCATGAAAAACCAATCGAAAATGTTCACGATCGGGCTGGTATCAGCCTGGTACACATCCAACATAGGTGTATTGCTGTTGAACAAATATTTACTAAGCAACTACGGCTTCAAGTACCCAATCTTCTTAACCATGTGTCACATGACAGCTTGTTCTTTGTTGAGCTACATAGCGATTGCGTGGATGAAGATGGTTCCAATGCAAACGATTCGATCTAGGGTTCAGTTCTTCAAGATCTCGGCTTTGAGCTTAGTGTTTTGTGTGTCGGTGGTGTTTGGTAACATTTCTTTGAGGTATTTGCCGGTTAGTTTCAATCAGGCTGTCGGTGCTACAACACCGTTCTTCACTGCGGTCTTCGCTTACTTGATGACATTGAAGAGGGAAGCTTGGCTTACGTATTTTACTCTTGTTCCTGTTGTTACTGGGGTTATCATTGCCAGTGGAGTATGTATATTTTTCCTTTTCTTTTTATTTATTCAGTTGTTTTGCTTTATTTTGTTGGTTTGATATGGTTTTTAGTGTAAAGTTTGGGAATTGGTTTTGCTTCATTTTATTTTGATTTGTATGTTTTTTTTTGTAAATGGTAGCTTTTTTAGGGGATTTCTTGAAGATTTGATTGGAACTTGGAAGTTGGCTTTGCTTTATTTTGCTCTAAATTGGGTTTCTTTTGCTATTGGAACATGTGGCTATGGCCTCCCACAATATTCCAAATACTTGGAAAAAATCTAACCGTGCCGTGTTCGGATACATTCCTATATCCGCCCAGGGCCGAGTCCAAGTAACTTGGCATGAATAAAATGAATAATTTGTTTGCTTAATTTGGATGTTTTTCGTAATGGTTTTGATTTGTGGATTATCTTTTCTCTTCTCTTGGTTTCAAATGGATGATCAAGTCTTTAACTCTGATATGAAAACCTTGTTGTTTATGGTTCATCAATGGTTCTTTGTGTATACAATTTCCTCATTTGTTCATGCATTTCACATATCATATGTTGATTGTAGCATTAAAGAAGTGTGTAGTCTGATATTCTATGTTACTCGGACTCAAGTCTAAGTGTTGGATCCGTGTACGACAAGGGGATAATATCCCCATACCATGTCGTGATATGTGTTGGTCATTGGTTCTTCTATACAATGAAGAATCGGAGTAATATAGCTGGATTATGCTCCTTATTTGATTTGAAAACCTTCACTGTTCCTCTTTATCTTTTATAAATTTAAATCATGTTCTGCATTATTCACATTGTTTCGTTTCATTTTCTTAATCCGGTTTCCGGTTCTTATTTTACATTATTGTTCAATTGCCATAGGGCGAACCGAGTTTCCATCTGTTCGGGTTTATCATGTGCATTTCAGCTACAGCTGCACGAGCTCTCAAGTCAGTTTTACAAGGAATTTTGCTTTCGTCCGAAGGGTGAGGAGATTTTCTGCTTCTATGGTTGATGGCATAAGTTTTTAATATGTTTGCTTTAGTTCGGAGACTGGAAACTGGCACTGAAAAACTATTGTAATTTTATTTTAGAGAGAAGCTGAATTCCATGAACCTCCTCCTCTACATGGCCCCTATAGCTGTTGTATTTCTACTTCCAGCAACACTCATCATGGAGAAGAACGTGGTTGGGATCACCCTCGCTCTTGCCCGTGATGATGTCAAGATCATTTGGTATCTACTATTCAATTCAGCACTAGCATATTTTGTGAATTTGACCAACTTTTTGGTCACAAAACACACCAGCGCCCTAACTTTGCAGGTACGTCATGCATCTGCTTCTTTAAGAGTTTATTACATTTATTTTGCATCTGTTCTTTGAAAATGTAAGGCGGATTCTATAAATCTTTTATAAGATATGGAAATGCATCAACACAACTGCACTTTGTTCAATCATTCGAACAAGATAGTATCGATCATTTAGTTGCTTGTTACCAGCACAGTTACTACAAGGGTTACTTCTTTCTGCAATGGAATTAACATGAGTACACTTATGAAACAAGAAGTAATTGTAAGTTTTGATTGCTTTGAACTCGTAAAATTACGAACAGAACCATCTTTTAGTTGTTTATATAACCAACCAAAGTAGTTCCTATGAGTGTTGCTTCTTTATGAAGTTTTGATAGGAATGACTGATGTATGGTATGGGTACTGAGATGTTTGCTCTTGCAGGTTCTAGGAAATGCAAAAGGAGCAGTAGCTGTGGTGGTTTCAATTTTAATTTTCAGAAATCCAGTCTCTGTTACCGGAATGCTCGGTTATACACTCACAGTTTTTGGGGTCATACTCTACAGTGAAGCCAAGAAACGAAGCAAATGAGACGTTGTCTGCGTGTAAGATTGTCATATATGTTGTTTCCTTTAGTGCAAGGACATTGATAATGTTTTTAGAGGCAAAGTTTCAGTCACAAGGACATTGATAATGTTTTAGAGGCAAAGTTTCAGTCACATGGTAGCATACGACACTGCAGTTCCGCGCCACAGATATTCTTTTTCCCGGGAAGCCTGGGAAACTGGTTTTTCTTTTGTATCGGCAATAGCCTTGGGATTTTAGTAAAAGAAAATAGAGGAATTACCATTTTATGTTTCATTCTTTCAGGAAAAAAAGGTTGTAGAATTGTTTACAGTTCCTATATTTGATTATTAATGGCAAAGATAACTCAAAGTTACAATTCTATTGTTTAATGTGTTAAATAGCCTTTATATGAATGGATCAATTATGCATGTATGATGATCATGGCCATCATGATGGTCATGCAATGTTAGGATGATAAGAATCAATAATTTGCATATCCTTTACATTCCACAAAGTGTGAAAAACTATTATTTGGTATTTTTCCTCATGCCAAAGGTTGCATGTAATGTATGTTATCACTAAGCATGACACCATTAAACATACCATTTCCTCTAAGAGTCGAGAAGTATGATGATCATGCAATTTTAGAATGATAAGAATCCATAATATCCATACCCTTCACATTCAGGCATTCACAAACTCTCAAATAACTATTGTTGGTATTTGCTCATCTCAACATTTTATCATTAAACCTACCATTTCCTATAACAATCTTCACATCCTAAATCTTAAACACTGACCGGAGATTTATACAAGAATGTTGTGTACAAGTCTACGTCTTTGATTATATGAAGTTTAGTTTCATCAATTTCTATTATACCTCTTTTGGCTTGGCTCTGGCTTCATCTCCAACTTTGGCTCAGTTTAATCATCAATTTCGATTTTCTCCAGCTTCGTTGTCTCTACCTTTACTTCACCCCCCTCTGTAGGCTTGGTTGTCCCTAACTTTGGATGGCCACTCTGTAGATAGTCATTTCTGCTCGTTAATAGGTTACGGTCGAGGGTGGTCAAGTTTGGATCGCTGCGGTGCTTGTTCCAGGCTGTTTCAAACTGTAGCCCTTTGCATCTGCGATTACACAGAAAAAAAAAGGATTATAAACATGGGGGGAAAAGATTTTAGAAAATGCTTTTGAGATTTCAACTTTGACTTACTGCTGAAGCATGATTAGTAGACTAAGAATATCAGTTCTAATTTCTTCGCGCGCCTTTCTCAGTGCTGCTTCTTTGTATAATACAACAAGTTCATCCACCAATCTGAAAAAAAAAAGGATATGAACAAGATTGAAAACCATGGAAGTAAAGTCTATTGAACAATTCACTGTGATTGAGTGGTTAATTAATAGAATCTCCTTGAAATGGAGTTCACAATGAACAGCAAGTTGAGAAAAGACGACGATAACAAGTTTTGATAGAAACAACTTCAGACGAAGAATCAGAGGAGGCTTATAGGACTTTTTATCATTCACAGAAGACTTCAAATGATTGAAATTCCTAAAACAAGGCGGCATTAAGAAAATCTCCATTCTATTTCACTTTTTCTATTATCATTTGAATCATCACTAAGCATTGTGTTATTACAAACTGTTTAAAACGCCATTAAAAATGATCAAACAAACCAATATTACTTTCCATTGAACAATTCAACCACCTAGGCCTAGCTATAAATCAAATGCAAACCCAAAGTATATGTACTTAGTTTACCTTTCAAAGTATGGTGACTTCCGTATCCATGTTAACCGGACAATTGTATGAAGTCGTTTGAGAACCTGCAGAACAATGAAACTTTAATGAAATGACTTGTTCGTTTAAACTTTTGAACCGGGAATTAAACTGAAATTTGATGAGCAAGAAGATACAATAATCTTACCAGTAGAACTGTTTCATCATCATCAACATGTAGCCACTGGAAGAGTAGTAGGAAAATATGCCCAAAATGGACTAATAACAAAAGGCTCATAGAATTGAAGATTGGCTCAATAAACTTAAGCCATGCAATACGTCGTTCTCTATTCCTTGGTTGTCGCTCCAAATGGCTCAACATCTCGGTCAGGATCTTCTCAAACCTATATAAAATGCAAATGAAAAATAAAGAACTAGCCAGCACGACATCCAGTACCACCGCAATAAAAATTATGAAGTATACGCCTGAGATATGAATGAAGTAAAGCCAGCTACAAGTATCAAGAAACAACCATCTAAACAAGTAGACTAAGAAAAGGTCAGAAATTGATCAAAAAGCAGCAACTAATCTTCTGAAATGAAAAAACTTCATAACTAAGACCAAGCATATAGCCTCATGCCCAGATCTGAAAGTCCCTTATTGCAATCCAATTGGTCAATTGATAAAACTTCGTAACATTTTCTCCCTAATGCCCCTAATAAGACGTTTGAGTCCATAATTATTCGCTACACCATAATTATGCACAAAGTTTTCCCTACCATGAGATGATAAGAGCTTGCTAAACTTATTCAATGAACACAATCAATATGCTGAGGAGACAAAGGAAGCAGGTATAGTACGAGATACGAGGATTATCTTGCATCATAAGACCATACTATACTTAATCAACAAACACAATCAAGGTGCTTGAGAGATGAAGAAAACAAGTAAACCATGAGTTACGGAGATTCTAAGAGCATAATAAACTTAGTTAATAAACACAACTAATATTTTAAAGAGATGAAGAAAACAACTATACTGCAAGCTACAGGGGTTATCATGCATCATCAAAGCATACTGAACTCAGTTATCAAACACATTCAAGAAGCTTAAGAGACAAAGAAAACAAGTATACCCCAAGCTACAGGGATTATCTTGCATCATAAGACCATACCAAACTTAGTTAACAAACACAATCAAGACACTAAGGTGAACAAAACAATCATATCTCAAGCTACAGGGATTATCTTGCATCATAAGAGCACACTAAACTTAGTTAATAAAAACAATCAAGACGGTAAAGAGATGGGAAAAAAAAAGTATACCACAACCTACAGGGATTATCATGGATCATGAGAGCATACTAAATTTAACAAAAACAATAAAGACGCTTAAGGGACAGAGGAAACAATCATACCATGAGCTACATGGATTATCGTGCATCATACGAGCATACCAAACTTAGTTAATAAACACAATCAAGATACTAAAAGGACAAAGAAAACAACAATGCTGCGAACTACAGGGATTATTAAGATTATCTTGCTTGATAAGAGCATATTAAAATTAGTTAATAAATACGATCAAGACATTAGAGAGACGAAGAAAACAAGTATACCACAGACTACGGGGATCATCTCTTTGAATGCAAGTAACAAGTAAAACCGACATCTCTACAACATACTGCCATATTTCATCAGCAGAGGCAATGTTCTGGCAGCAAGCATCAAGAATCACGTCTCCATACCAATCAAGCGCCCCTGCTTTCACATTTTTCACTACATGTATAAAGCTGATCATGCCCTGCCCCTAAACATAATCAATGCCAATTAAAAAAAGGAACATAATTCTTAATCTCAAGAATATTAGAATCATAAAAACATTAAAATTACAAAGTTGCTTACTTTCACCTCCGGTGACCAGTGATCAAGACAAGTTAATGCACAAGGAATAACCAAGTTTACCATTTTATCTAAATCCGGATACTCAATCTACAAAAAAGATAGATTATAAATGTTAATTTTCTTTTTAAATAAAAGAAAAGCAGATAGAATTTCTGAGAAAATTAAACTTCCAATTTACAAAATACCTTAGAAACGAACCATCTAAATTGATAAGCAGCCAAAATGGCGAAATCTACGGGAGCCCTAGCCGACGCGGCGGAAAACTCGTCCGCTTCATCACTCTTATCAACGGAGCTCTCCTTAACCTTGTCCTTCAAAACTGGCACGATTTCGGGCATTAATTCCGCCGCCAAATTTCGCTTCTCGCCGCCCGGAATGCTGTAAGCTTCTGAGAGGTCGGAAAAGACTGTTTCCGCGGCGGTCGAAAGGTGGTCGGGGATCCATATGAGAAGCTCGTGAGTGGAGGAGCGAGAAGCGGAGAGCAATGCGCAAGCTAAGACGAAGTCATTGAGTGATGATTCTGTTGATAGAAGAGATTGGAGCGTTGATTTTGTTGAGATTCTGGAGGTTTCATGAGGAGTATATGGCGTTTTCATTAGTGAGTCGAGTATTTGCTTCGTTAATCTGCAAAAAAAAAAAACAAATGTAATGAAACCATTTTTAAATCAAATGAAAAAAAGAGAGCAAAGAGAGAAGGGGAGGGAAAGCTTACTGAGAGAGATGGCTATGGAGGTCGGGTAGTGAGTTCGTCATCTTCCGACCTAGTTGGAACACGGATTCGTTTCCGAATCAGTGAGTTTGCGACACTGGGGAACACATATAATATTGGTACCAAGTCTCGGCCTCTCGGGAGTAAGGCAAGTAACATATAAGCCTACTTTGATACCTATAATGTTTATGTACTCACTACTCATAATATTTGAATGAACTATTAATATATTTAATAATATATAAAATAAATTATTTAATATTTAAAATAAATTCATTATATATTATTAAGATAAGAATATAATGTTATGTATAACAGTTTATCAACTATAGTTAAATTATATACAATACATTGTTAACTTATTTCAAACAAACAATTAATATATTTTAGTAACAAAATCTAACAAGTGATCTCAATAAAAAAAATATATTTTTTTAAGAGACATAAATTCAAACAGTTTTATCTTTACCTATAGTATTCAGGTTCTATTCTCTTTTTAATTTGACTCAGTAAAATATGAGTATAACAATTACCAAATGTTTAATTATTAATGACATCAATTTTAATGACAGGTGACTTGAAATAAAATCTTCCAATAATTGTGGTCATTAATGTAATTTGACATAAAATATTTATAAAAAAAGAACATAGATTGAAATATAAATTAAAAATTATTCGATAAATAAACTGCTCGGATGGCTCATTTTAATTAATAATTTTTTTATAATTGAAATAAAATAATAAAAAATAGTACTACTATATAAGCAATAATTTGTACTGAGCCAATCTGAATTTGATAAAACCTTGAAAAGAGTTGTTTTACAACATTCACTTCTACATAGATCAAACAAACACCATGCTTAACTGCAGATTAATGTCCGAAAGCAAACCCAGAGGAACCGAAATTCTTTTTTCTTCCCGGTTCCCTCCTGAGCATAAATCTGAGAGATTGATAAGAAATCACACCAGCAAACACACACACAAAAAAAAAGAACGAGCAAAGGTATTCAAGCGTCGGGAACGGATGCAGCACCACGCTTGATCGATGCGGATTTGATAAGATGATTGTAGCTTCCTTTCTCCTTGAAGAGCTGGGAAAAGTGATGTTTGCAGTACAAAATGCCTTCAAGTGCTGCATAATTTGATGGACTTAAAGAGCAGCCACCATGAGAGCACTTGAAACATGATTTGTGGTAAGACTGTCCCTCCACGGTTACCTGTTGAAAGTTCGGGACAGATAAAGTTACAGAAGTAAAGATCATTGTACAGACGAATCGAGCACATTAATACGCATTTCAATTATGTCAAAAGCAGATAAAGTTACAGAATTAAAGATCAAAATGTATAAGACAGTAGTTTTAAGGAAATCTCAACAATTTGACCTCTTCATAATGCTGAAGTGTTGATAGACACGGATATAAACCGATCAAGTTAACGTCAAGCTCTAGGTTAGTCGGATTCATAAAGAAACAAAGAATCACTTATAGCGTGACGACATTACTAATCTTATCGGAGCAGTTGATTACATACTGGCAGAAATTGAACACACTAGTTTTGGACATGTAATCATATCCGACACCTACACCCTAGTTCGAGTAACATAGGACAGATAGCCAGAAATTGAAGTCTCACAATTGCAGAAAAGATACATTTCTCACCCTAAACAAAAAGAAAAAAGACTTATTGGAACCTTGGAACTCTACCTTCTCAAGTGGATATGCAGTTTTGCCACAAGTAGCACATTTTTCAACTGTCCCGGAAAACATGCCGGCAGCTTTGCTCGGTGACCTCGTCTGCAATTCAAACAAGCTATCAGGAATTAGCAAGAACATCCAATAACCAATCAAACCCTATAATTTCACAAATCGAATCACCAAAAGCATGTGCTTTTTGCATCAGAAATTTACCAGCTCGGGAGTTAACTTCTCAGCTGACTTTGCAGCTGTTGACAATAAGATTAATGGCATATTAAACCAACATAACAAAATTATCAAGGAATCAGACAAACAATTTTATCTGGCAAGACCAGAGATACATACGTGACTGGAAATTCTTGTTGAAGTTACCCGTCTCCTTGAAGAGTTGCTCAAAATGAGGCTTGCAATAAAGAACACCTTCCATCGAGGAGTAATTAGCCAACTGGAGATATATACAATATGCCAAGTTAGAAGCAGAAACTTCATTATAATTCAATCAATAAAGTCGGTCAAAACATAAACTATCACATCAACAACTCAAGTGCACCGAGGAGCCTCGAACAATACATATTCTCTTTAAAATGTAATAACATTGAACATTCTTTCGTACGGACTGTATTATGATAACAGTAATGTCTAAGGCACTCCTTAGTACATCTTGAAGTACCCTTATGCAAGACATTTGTACATTGATTATAGGGCTATGACCCTCCAAATATATAGGAAAACATACTCATACCAAAAACATATCTATGTCTAATACTAGCACTAGAGTCCGAGGTAACATAACCAGAAGATGCTACTAAATGCAATAAATGGCAAAACAGATAACACAATAACCCATTTGCTTTAAACTTAGTCAATGTACAAAACAAGCATGTCAACTAAATGGGAACAGATACATCACATCTCATTTGCTGTAAACCTAGTCAAGCATTGTCAACTATTTTTTCATCTACATCAACCAATGATCAGAAAATGCTCGAACAGTGATTGGAAAACCACATACTGACACCCAAATCCGAATAACATAAGTGAAAGCTACTGAATGTAATAAACGGCAATACATACATCATATCCCATTTGCTTTAAATCTAATCAATGTACAAAACAAGCAATGTCAACTCTTTTTCCATCTATATCAACGAATGATCAGAAAACTATCGAAATCCATCAATAAAAAGCAAACCTTTAGAGTCCCTTTGCAATGACTGCACTTAAAGCAAGATTTATGGTAAGGAACTCCATCCGCAGACAAAAGTTCCACCGGATAAACAGTCTTTTCACAAGCCTTGCATTTCTGTTGGGTACCAGTAAACGACATGGCTCGAATGTGCTTTAGATCGAATCACGATGCTCTTTATCGAATTCCACAGATAAGATTCAATTCGATTTCTTCTCTTATATGAGACTATATTAACTGCTTAAACAAAGAGCAAAATAACACATTTCAGAATCAGATCATGTCAAATTCAACAACATTCGCTACAAATTTTAGAACTTTGAACAAGTTTATTTTTCATTCATGGCAATCCATAGAGCCACTATTGCCTAGCTAACTCTTCATTTTTCTCAACAATGTTCGAATCGAAACTCGTGTTCAACACATATTCGAACATGGGTATTTGAATAGATGGGGAAAAAAACATTCGAAAAATGAATGAATACATGCGAATCTACAAAGCTAAGCCTTTTACATAATCTCAGACACTATAGAAACTTCGATTCATTCTCATTTCATTTTCCTAGCATTCTCAAAAACCCCGATCTAATTAGAAAAAACCCAGTAAGCTGATCTAAATAGAAAAAAAGCTTAAAACCCAAAAAAGTGATGAAAAGATAGTGAGATAAAGAAAAAGCAAAAATGGTTTGGAAATGAAACTTGCCTTTGATAGAAGCGGAAGAAGAAGGGGTGGATCTATGAGAGATATAAAGGAGTCAAAAAGGTCTTATGGGTTTCGTGGGGTGAAAGAGAAATACAAAGGAAGTGGGAGATTTGGAATTTTTGCAGCGAATAGATGGAGTAAAACGTGGATGATGATAATGATTGAGGAAGAGAGGGAATTACGGAAGATATTCTATCAAATTATGTCCAAAATAAAAATAAAAAATAAAAAAGACAAAACTAATTTCAAATTAAAAAACGGTTGATGCGATACAACCAAAAATATTATAAAAATATGTAACAATTTAAATTGAATGCGAGTAATTATGCATATAATTAGAAAAGTCTCAAATTGCATAAGTTATATGTTTGTAGCCCTATACAGTTTTTTATGTTTTTTTTTGCCTTAAACTTGTAATGGTTGGTTGAATTTGATAAAATTCATGCTTTGTTTGTTTAAACGTTATGTTTTGAGAAACATGTGTAGTAAAATGTATATTTAAGACTTATTAAAGTCTTTGTATGAACTTTTAATTAAGTTGTACGACCATTAAAATTATTTTTGCAACATATTTTTACCAGTTTCGACCTTTGATATCGGTACCGCTCATACAATATCGATACAGCCTTTAACCAAGTCTCGATATATCCTATATCGTACAAGTACGTGTAGACAAAAAAGAATAGTTTTGTCTCTTTTTGCCATGCCTTTGAATGCTTATATGAGTATCTTGATACATGACATGTTTTAATTGAATTTTTTTTTTATATTTGCTTTATTTAACTGAAATTTAATATTTTTTCTCTTAAATTATTGGACTAATAATCTTTTTGATGATTGATTAAGGGAAACTAATTTTTAAATTCTTTCTTATTAAATCTTTTTTGTTGTCTCTTTTCTCATTGTTTTTATACACCAACGATTGATATTTCCTATTAATTGATACTAATTTTTTCAACGATTGGTATTAACCTTTCAATATTTGGTGTTTTAAACTTAAATGTGATTTCAAACTTAATTTTAGAATTATTTTTGATATAACAAAAAGGGGAGATATGTTTAAAAAATTAAATTTTTAAAAGAAAAAAAAAGAGCTTTAAACATTTTTTTAAATATTCTCTTTTTCTAAAAATATTTTTCTAAAGGAGAGTTTTCACAAAAATAATTTTTTAACTGATTTCGTTATATCAAAGAAGGGAGATTGTTGAGATATTTGATTTTGATATAATCTAAAAAAAAATATTTTTGGACTTAAATTAATTTGCAAAAATATTTCAAAAGTTCATAAACTTGAAAAATAAGTTTGAAACGATTTCAAAGGATTTTTGACGTGTTTTAAATGATCTTAAATAACTAAAGTGTCAAAAATAGGCATTAGGTACTAATACGCTTATTCTCGTATCGATAGCCATTGTGCCCGTACCGGTACAAATTTTTTAGTACTGATACAGTTTTCATCCCAATTTTTTTAAAATTTCAGTAGCCATTTTCAGTACCAATACGGTCTTAGACGTATCGATATCCTTTGGGTTCGTAACGATACAGTTGTATCTGTATCGATACCCTTGTGACATAAATGCTCCAACGACTATATTTTCATAAGGCAAGTACCGATACCAATCCTCGCGTACCGATACGCTCTACACCAGAATACATTTATTGTTGGAATTAAAGTCTCTAATGGCTCTAATCAACTCCCAACGGCTAGCAACGGTCAATAACTCATTAAAGGACTTAAAAGGGACCTTCAAGCAACCATGAAAGAACAAGAAACAACAAACCAACATTCAATGTACAGAAAAAGTGTTTTGTGCTTTTGATTGTCAATTTCTTTTGTAGAACACACTTGTGAGCTTAATTGTCATATATGCTTAAATGTTAGGTTTTGGATGAGTGGGCTTATTATTGCAAACATATCAACTTTGAGAGATTTTTCTAGTTTGCTTTGTATCTATTTCTAAAAGAGTGTTTGCTCAAGCTTTGGGATAGAAAGCTTTGACTGTGTAAGGGTTGTCTCCTTAGCCTAGAAAAATGGAAGAAATTCAAGAGTGAATTTGGAAAAAAATTTAGTGAGAAGCTAAGGTAGTTGATGTAGAGCTTGGTTAGAAGCTCGAACCACTATAGATTATTGTGTCTAATTTTTATTTCCATATCTTCCTCCTAAATCACCTTAAAATCAATTCACCCTCTCTTGGCTACTCGGTTGATCGATTAAGCCTCCTAACAGTAACATTTTAGGTTGTCACCGAAAATGTTATTAAAACGTATAAAATTTTATATTATCTGAGGTAATATTTTAGGTTACCAACACTCAACCTAAAATATTATTACATGTTTTTGTAACATTTACTGTTGTAATTGGTTACGTCGTTTTTTAGTTGCCATACAATAAAATTATCCATATTTTTTAAAATATTAAAGGAATGATATTTTATGAGTATTTTACACATGTGTTACACCGATCATGTCTAGATAATATATCACATATGCGACACCTTCTAAAAACATATCACGTTGATTGTGTTTTGTAGTGCACCAATAACGAAAATGAAAAAAAAAAACTAAATAAACTAGAGATTTAACAACATAAATTGAAAATGTTATCGACAATATAAAATATGGGATCAAAATATGCATTCAAAACATAGGGATAAAAGTCGACATCAAAAATAAGTTAATTGTATAATTATTTGGACTAATTAATACTATTATTATAAAAATAGACGATCAAATTATATTAGAAAAATATTAAATCTCAAATTTTAAAATAGTAAAAGGATTAGAACAATAATTTGAGCACTATACATGGATTAAATTCTAAATTTGAAATAATATAGGGACTAAAATATTAATTTGAGCATTCTATATGCGCGCCAGATAGGTAGAACCTATGACTTTCTGCCTCTATCCACTGAGGTACAGGCGCCCTTTTCAGAACAGTGATTTGTGCACTTAAAACAATTAAATTTTAAAAATAAAAATAATAGAATGACCAAAACAATAATTTGAGCACTCTTCTCTAAAGAAAAGAAAAGACAGCGCGCCAGATAGGGGTCGAGCCTATGACCTTCTGCTTAGGAAACAGACGCTCTATCCACTGAACTACAGGCGCGTTATTAGTATAAAGTATTCGTCAGTATTTTATAACCTTAAATACTTTTATCCCTAAACACACTTAACTTCTTAGTTATTTAAAAATGAAAAAAATGAACGTATCCCTACCTAATTAATGACAATTTGGTCGATTAATTTTATAAATTTTAAGTTTTATTAAATGAAAAACAATGATGTTTTAAGATACGCAATAAGAAACTTATTTTCAAGTTAGTTTAATATACTAATGTGATTATATATTAGTATTTATTTATATTTTTCTTAACTATTTAATAATGTGTAATATCCTACGCACATAAATGCTCAAATCTAAGTTTCTAGGGATGAGCACTCTTTTGGATTCATTTATTAGTTTAGCGTTAAAACCTGAAGATAAGTAATAATTTCGTTGGCATAAATTCAAAGATGAGAGTAGACACCTTCTATTCAAGTTATGGATTCAACACTTTTGAGAGCAAATTTATCTTTTTTTATTAATAAGGGATGGATACTACCATAGGCCTCATTAAAAACCTCCCTAACCTAGATGGAGAAAAAGAGTACCTATGGTAGTATTACAGAAACAAGATGGGATGAACCTGAACATCACAAAACAAACTAACATTAGCTATTCAATCATCATGCAATAAATTAAGAACCTCATCTGGTGGAAATAGATATGATCAAGCTTGGAAGCCATTCCAAGGGCCCAATCTAGAAATAGCAATCTACTCGGTTGCCTTTCCTAGAAACATGTCGAAACTCAACACTATCAAGCCTTTGCATCAACCTTTGGATGAAAGCTAGTAGAGAAGAATAAGGAGACTTCCCGCCACCGTTTTTAAAGTACGAATCACCTCGAGGCAATCAGACTCAACCACCACAGAAACAACACTCCAATTGAAAGTACATTCCAACCCCTCATGTACAGCCCAAAATTCAGCATCTAGAGCAGAGCATCTACCAATAAATTTCGAGAAATCAGCAATCCAAAAGCCCGTAGAGTCTCGGATGACACCACCACAAGACGCAGTCCCATCAAATGGGTTACGCGCACCGTCAACATTAAGTTTCCACACCCCACTTGGAGGAGCGATCCATGGAACATGTTGCTGTCGTTCAACAATGTTGGACTGTCCCAGTAACCTTAAAAAGCCTAAAGCACGAAGAGCCTCCTGCACAAGACATCGACTGCGACCAAGGACATCGTCACTATCCATAGCATCAAGCTCGAACACCTTTTTGTTTCGCGATAACCACAGATTCTATAAGATAGATCCAAAAAACAAATCTCGATACACATCATCAACAAGAAAGGACTTTGGGTTTGCTAAGTTCAACTGAATCCACTCCACCAACGGAAGAGAGAAGAAAGCCGATTGTTTTGCAGACAGAATCAGACCAAACCAAATAGATGCTGCACACAGACAATGACGAAGGACGTGGTCAATGTCCTCCATGCTTGATCCACAAGCCACACAAGCAGCCAAATCTGTTAAGTGTCACCGAACCCGCTCACCATTAGTAAGAACTCGACCCTTACAAACCAACCACAAAAACGCCTTAACACGTTGTGGCCCTTTAAACTGCTGAATTAACTCTCAAATGCCTTGCCCATCACTAACAAGCTGCGGAAATTGTATTGTATAAGCCGACTTAACTGTGAACAAAGAGTTGTCGTTCCATCGCCACCTAGGAGTATCAATGGCATTTCTTAGGCCTAGTGCTTTAACCGCTGCAATGTGATCAAGAATAGAAGCATGAAGAAGGTGCTGAAAACGATTCCAAGCCCACTTCCCATTGACCGTCACCATTGCTCGGATCGGTGTGAAACTCGAAAATTGATATGAAGGAGCGGTTGCAACCATAGCTAACGGACCGACCCCTTTAAGCTAAAAGTCATGCCAAAAATTGATGCTTTCACCATTGTCAACGTTCCAAATAACACTACTACGCACATCATGCCGAACAGAAGCTAAGCCACGCCAAAGGTGTGAACAATTGCGCCGATATAAAGACCATGGTAAGGTATCCATGCATTTATATTTGGCATGGATGAAGCAAACCCAAATGTGACTCCTTTTGTCGATTAAATTAAAAGCCACCTTCACTAAGAAGGCATCATTCTGCGTGTACAAATGTTTAAAACCAAGACCCCTGGATAACACAGGTTTGTATAACTTATCCCAATTGAGTAAGTGGACACCTCTTTTACCATCATTATGCCCCCCAAATAAAGTTGCGGATCAAGCGTTAAATCTCTTCACAAGTGCTTTTGGGAAAACGAGTAGTCTGCATAGAATAGTAAGGTATTGCAGACAAAACGACTTTAGCAAGAGTAACACGCCTCACAAAGGACAATTATTTAGCCTTCCACACTGAGAGCAGAAAATATTGGTCTTCTGAACATTTACCTTAAGCCCTGAAACACTACAAAAATCCAAAAGAACATCTCAGACCACCTCAAGCTGTTCCATAGAAGCTTCGGCAAAAAGGACTATATCATCTGCAAACATCAAATGAGAGACCACCGGGCTACGCTTTGAAGTACAGAAACCTTTTCACTGTTCAAGAACATTTTTTTTTGGTTGATAACCCGACTGAGACGTTCCATACAGAGAACAAATAAGTATGGCGAGATAGAGTCGCCTTTCCTAATACCTCGAGATGGAGAAAATGACTCAGTCAAATAGCCATTCCAAAGAATCTGAGTAGACACACTAGAAACACACTTTAAAATAAGTTCACGAATACCATTTGGAAAGCCAATGTCTCGCAACATATCATCAATAAACGACCATTCTAGCATATCATAGGCTTTCTCCAAATCATTCTTCAGATCCATCCATCCACGCTTTTTGATTTTCCGTTTCATCGAGTGCACCACTTCCTGGGCAATTATGATATTGTCAGAGATAGCTCGCCCTGGAACAAAACTCGTTTGGTTGTCAGCAATCTAGTCCGATAAGAATGGTTTCATTTGATTCACCACCACCTTAGTAATAGCTTTATATAGGACGATACAAAGACTTATGGGTCGGAATTGGCTCATCATCTCAGGAGAAGTAATCTTGGGAATTAAAACCAAAAGTGTTTTATTGATAGACTCCGAAAAAGGATCCCCTACAAAATGCACCTGATGCACTGACACACACTCCGACCAACAACATCCCAATTTCACTGATAGAAAAGTACATATAAGCCATCAACTCCCAGTGCCTTAAACAGATTTATATAAAAAATTGCTACCTTGATCTCATCGTCTGTAAGTGGGGCATCCAAAAAGTGAAAAACATGGTCACTTATTCTAGGAATGCAACATCGGGTATGATAATGCCCATTAGTGACGTTTGCCGAGGTAAATAGATTTTTGAAGAAATCAATGGCATGAGCTTGTAAAACCTATTGGGTCGAATTCCATTCCCCATTGCCCAACTTGAGAGCTAAAATTGCATTAGCCCTACTGTAACAAGGTTTTTTTTGAGTCCCCGCCTTTTTGGAAAACAACATTTAAGTTAAAGGGGGGTTTTAAAAACAATTCGGGTTTTGGGTAAAAAAACCTTTTACGAAAATCTTTTTTTTCTCGGTTGGAGTCGCCACCGGCCACTATGGTAGGCCAAACACCGTAAAAAACAAAATTAGAGATTCGTTTGAAAGGGTTCGAGAGTTGGTTACGTGTGGGGAAGGGTTAGCACCCCCATCACGCCCGGAAATCGGTACCAAAACAATTGTTGCTTTTGAATGATGGAAATTATCTGAATTTAAAAAGACTTTAATTAGGGGTTCTTAATTGAAAACCGGACTTTAATTATACGAGCTTTATCCAAATTGGTAGTTTCGAATTAATTAAACATTTAATTAAAAAGGATGACGGTACACCGGACAAAAGACTAAACCGACATCACATAAGACTGACTGCTGTGTTAGTTTAGGGTTCGGATCCCGTACGTCACCTTTATGCATGATGCAAGCAGATAAAATATGGTGCTATGGTCTTGTCCGTTTTAATTACGAATTTACCTTTAGACGATTCAAATTAATCCGAATATTCGAGGAACATCCAATAAGCTAGGCTAGTCAACTCGAATACGCGAATTAATATGTATCTCCGTTTTATAATTAAAATTAATTAATATACATATCAAGATACTAAATGTCACATGTAATGATATGTAAAATGCATGCCACAAAAATATATTCGAACCACATGTAAGAAGCTAAGCTATGTGCACATACAAAAAGAAACCACATATTATGGATGCACATTAAATAGACATAAGAAAATGTAACAATATGGCATAGAACATATATTCGATACAAATTAAAAGGGCCAATACATGCATAACAAAATATAACATGCAAAATGAAATGCAATGTAAATAAATAAAATACAAACTGGAAGGGACTGAAAATGCAATAAAACAAAAAAAAACTAATTAAACACGAAATTGGGACTTAATCGAAAGGGCGCGGAAAGATATAGAGACTAAAAAGGAATTTTACCGTTCGGAAATCATTGAAATGGGAACGGTGACGAAATTAACAACGCTTAAAAACTCGAAGGGACTGGGGAGGGATTTATTAGGGGTGTTCAAAAATATCCGATCCGACCGATCCGATCCGATTATCCGTTGATCCAATCCGAAAATTTGGATATCCGATCCGGTTTTTATTTTCGGATCGGATATCCGATCCGATTATAGATTTTCCGGATCGGATACGGATCGCAATATTTCAAGTTTCGGATTATCCGAAAACCCGAAAATCCGAATATCTAATATATTTTAAATATTAATCTTGTTATATTTAAAAATTTGATGCTTGTTATATCCGAAAATTTAAAAAATTGATTTTTTCATAGATGTGAATCTTGTTATATTTAGCAATTTGTTGTTTGTTATATTCGAAATTCTGAAATTTTCATAAATACGACCTTCAAATTCGAAAAAATAGTTGAATCAAATTATATGTTCGGATAATCGGATATTCGAATATCCGATCCGATTATCCGGTATTCGAAAAACTGGATATCCGATTTTTTCTGGATCGGATACGGATCACTATATTGCCGATCCGAAAACCCGGATATCCGAAAAAACCGGATCGGATCGGATCCGATATCCGACAATGAACACCCCTAGGATTTATCACCGCAGAAGCCCCTGCGCGCATAATAATCAATACACAGAGGGGCTTAAAAGGTCATTAAACCCATTTTAATGTTTTAAAACATTTTAAATTCGGACTTAAAAAGAATCAGCCCCCTTTCCCGTTTCACAAACCCTAAAAACCAGAGAGCTCCCCCTTTTGCTCTGTTTGCTTTGGAACCCTAAAAAAGGGGGGTTCTTCGACTTCCCCGACAACCCAAAACCAAAGTTGAAATCCTTTTTTGTAAAACTCAAAAATCTTTCTGCGCTACCACCTCGCCGGCTCACCACGCGTGATCTCCAGAGAGATTAATGGGTTTATTACTGGCGAGAAGACGAACGGACAAGAAGGGCGAGGAAGAGACGCGAATGGTAAGACACTTCTCCCTTTCTATTTTTTTATTATTTCCGATCGGAAATGGAAAAAAGATAACAATGGTGATACCTTCAAACTTTTTCCTTGCTTGTATTGATATGAAGATGATTACAATGTCTCTCTGAAATTTTTGAATCCTCTCCTCCCTCTTACAATGCTTTTTGCTTCGGCTTTTATAGCCGGAAAATTGTATTTTTTTCCTTTTTCTATATTACATAAAATCGCTGAAAATTGATGTTATCGTCTTTGTTTGTATTCGTCTGCGCCTCTGATTTCTGTTGATTTTGCCTCTGTGATTTTTGTTTCTGATTTCTGATTTCGGTTGCATCTTTTGGCTTCATGCATCTTCTGATATTTTCGTTTTTTGTTGCATGTGAGCCGTGGCTGCTGGAGGAGGACCAGAGGAGGACGCGACGTGATCCTAACCGTTACTGAGGGATCTGGACGGTCGCGAGGCATCCGAAAAGGCACACGGTGAATCACACGCACGCGTGGGAGTTGAGGAGGCGCGGACGCGCGGGCGCGTGGAGGCTCTAGAAGCTTCTCTGCGTTGATCTCGGCCGTCCGATGCACTTCCGATCCAACGGTGGGCATGTTGCGGCGCTAGGGTTGTTGAGGCCTCAGCTAGGGTTTCTCGCGTCAGAAGCCATCTGGGCCGTTGGATCTCCCCTCCAGATCCAACGGTTATGGCTTGGCGGCTGCAAAGACAAGAGGCATATTAGATTAGGGTTTTTAGCAGATTAGGGTTTATTAATTTGGGCCATATGGGCTTTGTAATAATTTTTTTGGGTTTTTATTGTAAATGGACTTTGAAACTTAATAAAACTTTGGACTTTATTTAATTAAACATATAATGGGCTTATTTATTTAATGTTTTTGTTTTTTTCCAGATTTAATAATAATAGTAATAATAATATTGGATAATAATAATAATAATAATAATATGATAATAATATTATTTATGTGATAAATAATAACGGTTCATACGATAGAAATAATAACATAATAATAATAATAATAATAATAATAATAATAATAATAATAATAATAATAATAATAATAATAATAATAATATATGATAGTAGTGTTAATATAATGATGACAATATTAGTAGATAATAATAGTAATAATAAGTATAGTAATAATAGATAATGATAATATTAATAAGAAAAATAAATATGATAGTAATATAGTAATAATGATAAGATTAATAAGGTAGTAATAATAATATCATATTAAAGCCCATTACTAAAGGAAAAGAAAACAGGTTTTGACACCCTAGACAAAATTAGTGATTACACCTACTACGCGCCATTTTGGAAGCATAGAAAAGCGTGTATTCTTATCACCATACATAATCCATTTGCTTCGCGCCTTTTTGAACCACATAGACTCCTTATGTTCAAGAATATGGTCCAGTTCAACACACAATTTACTCGCCAAGTCAACCAAAAAATCTGAATAAGAAACCTGAAGAGCTCTATCAATCCCACGAAGTCGCGCCAAAATCCTTTTTTTCTTGCACCCAATATGTCCAAAGTCCTAAATATTCCACTTTTTAACTACCTCCTGAAACCACTGCACATTTTTATCCATACTAACCATGTGATCCCATGTGGAAGTAAGCAACTCATGAAACTTCGGGTGATCCTGCCAAGCTGCCAAAAATTGAAAAAGGTCACGTCACAATACTCGCCTTAGCACCACAAGGCTTTAGAAGTAGCGGACAATGATCACTACCAATCCGATCAAGATGCATCACAAAAGTGTCAGGAAAATCCAAGAACCAAGCATTATTTGCCAAGCATCTGTCAAGGCGTTGGTACATATTTCACCGATTTTAAGTAAATTTCTCCCCTCTATAATCGATTTCAGACAGATCAGCAGTACAAATAAAGTCCCGAAATAGGGAGCTAGTACCTAACACAACACTTGAACCACCAAACCGCTCATTCTTACGAAGAATAACATTAAAATCACCGCTTAAAACCCAAGGCTCATCATCCCACAGGTTTAAGAGAAGCAGGTTATCCCACAAATACTTGCGTAATGTTGCATTCAGGCTAGCATAAACAATAATGAAATAGACCCATTTATTCAAAACTGGATCACGATACTTCCCATGCACAAACTGATTACAAACAGAAATGAACACCACATCATCTCCTTCCCGCCAAAGGATCCAAATGCCTCCACGAAAACCCCGTGATTCCACTTGAAAAGAATTAGAAAAACCAAAACGCTTGAGAGCTTTGTTCGCTTCACGGCCACTAACTCGAGGTTCCATCAAAGCAACGATCTGCGGATTATTAGTTCTCACGAAATTCTTAAAATAACGTCGAAATTTTGTGCTTGCTGCACCCTGAGTATTCCAAAACATGATATTAATCATTAATATGACAAAAGGAGAAAAGAAGGATAGACCTTACTGAGAAGGAGGTAAATTCTCCTTCCCTCTGCTCGCGACAGTACTATGATTAGCATCTTCACCGTCAAGCATGGTTTGATCATTCACACCTCCCATCGACTCACTCTGTTGTCCAGTGTCATCGGGAGCGACTGCTTGTACCTGATCAGGATGTTTAAGCTTGTTCAATTGTGACAAGAGCGTTTGGACCCATTTCAATAAAACATGACGAGAGGGCACCCGTGGCTCAGGTTTTTTAGTCACATTCAAACTCTTCTTATTTATCACTTTCAAAGTAGCTCTGCTCGTCCCTGAATTCAAAGAATTCTGTAGCCTTGCCATAGACTTAAATTCATTATTTCCCTCAACAATTGAGATTGCTTTATGAAAACCAGAAGCAATTGCCGGTATGTGCGAACTAACTTGGACATCTGAACCCGCCACTGTTGGTAAAACAACAAATTCCCTAGTTTCCGCAACAACATCAATAACCTGATTGGCAACATTTGTTACATCAACTAATGTCGAACGCGATGGTCCAACTTCAGACGCTTTGGCCAAAACCTTCTTCCTCGGACGCACATCCAGTTCAGACTGTAAGCCCTTCCCTTTATCTAAGGCATTTTTTGTATGTTCTTGAACAACATTACTATCCACAACCCCTCCCTCATCAATCATATTGTGAAGCACGTTAAAATGAAAGCCATTGCGTGCATTTCGACCACCATCTTCTTTAGTACTAGGAACCTTTGTCGGTCGCCGACGCATTCTATCAACAATTATCCATGGCCCATAAAAATTCTCCTCAAAACTAACCGCCTCGACCACAGTCGCCGGGGGAGCATTAACCGATAGCTGACCTGCACCCGTGTCAGAAGTAGCATCAAGTTTACCACATCAGTGCCCATACTTACCACATTTGAAATAAATTTGCTGCAAACCCTCATACTCAAGCTTTAGAATGAAATTGTCGATTCCAATACAAGATAATAAAGGTTGATTGAGGTCCACAACCACAGCAAGCCGTGTAAACCGACCTCGCTCACCCACATTCTTGGTATAATCAATCTTGATAACATACCCTATAACATTAGCAATTTTTCGAAAAAGCGCTTTGGAGTAGTAACAATATGGAAGACCCGATAGGCAAATCCACACTACAACCTGAGATGGGTGTTTCTCAGATATCGAAAAGGACCTAGTCTAGGGTTGCACCGTTAAATGACAACCGAAAATTATCCATGGTCCGCCCGTAAACACCTTGGTGTAGTCATCGTCAGACTCAAACTTAACCAAAAAACAGTTATTATCCAAATCAACAACCTGAAAATTCCTGCCAGTGTGCCACAAAGCTTGAACACGATTTACCAAGGTCTTGAAGCCAATCGATCTGTCGAGAAGGCGAACGATAATAGAGCAAATTTCTCTTCTCTTAAGTAAGAATTTGTTGGGCTTGATAGGCTCGATTTCTTTCAACTATTCTTTCTTTCCAAGTGATGGAGAAGTTGGATATTTAAGTAATTTTGTGGGAAGTGAAATATAGACAAAAGACACAAGGATTTATAGTGGTTCAACCTTCTAACAAGCACCTACATCCATTACCTTAGCTTCCTACTAAGGATTTCAACAAATTCACTCTTTGAATTTCTTCCCCTTTTCTAGGTTAAGGAGGCAACTTTTACACACTCAAAGCTTTCTAACCCAATGCTTGAGTAAACCCTCTTTACAAGAGAAATTCTAAAGCAAACTTGAAATCCCTCTAATAGGTAATTGTTTGCACTATTTAGCTCTCACCCAAAACCTAAACACTTAAGCAAATTTGACAATGTTTAGCTCACTAGTGTTGTCTATACAAGAAAATTAACAATTCAGCTCTAAGACAATTTATTGATCATTATGTTGTTGACAATTGAAGCATTAGTCTTCTCTTGATGATTGGAGGTCCCTTTTACACTCCTAATTGAGTTTGTAGCCGTTGAGGACCGTTGGGGTTGTTTTGGAGCCATTGAAAACTTTATTTCCCACCATCAATGATGTTTTGCAGACGTCTATTTTGAAACAATCGACCCCGTTTCGGAACGGCCTTCTTCCGAACTAGCCGTTGAAGTCTGATGCAACAAGCCGTTTTGAAATGTCTCTGGTTGTTTCGAAACACCTTTGATCCGTATCGAAACAATAGCAACCCCATTTCGGAACGAGTGACAGTTGAGCTGTGATTTAAAAAGCCATTGGGAAAATAGCCGTTGGGGAGGTTTTGACCGATGGACGTATCGAAACACCAAAAGGGTGTTTCGGAACGAAACCCTCTCTATATCGAAAAGGACAAGTCCTGTTTCGGTACGAGTTTTGGCAGTTTCAAACTGTTTCGATACAAGTCCCCCTGTTTCGAAATGGGTACTTGAAAAACCCTAGTTTGACTATTAAAAACGTTTCAAACCTTGCCAAAACCATTTAAAAACTTTCTCAAACTTATTTTCAAGTTGTTTGGACTGAAATCTTTTCAATTTAGTCCAAAACTATTTTTCAATTATTATATCAAAACATTAGTTCTTCAATATCCCCTTTTTGATATATTAAAACCGACTTGAAAAATTGTTTGGGATTCTTCCCCTTTAAGTTTAAAATTTTGAATAAGAGATTTCAAAATTGACAAGTAATTAAAGCTCCCCCTTATTCATTTGAATAAGAGATTTCAAAATTAACAGGTAATTAAAGCTCCCCTTATTCATTTGAAAATACAATTTTTCAAACCAAACTCTCCCCTTTTTGTTATATCAAAAAGAATTTAAATAACTTTAAGTTCAAAATAACTTGGGAGGTTAAAAATGACAAAAATAAGAATTTTGGTTTTAAAATTGGCTCCCCCTTACTTAAAGCATCATTAAGAGTTAGTTCAACATATATGATAATCTAGTTGAAATAAAAATAAATCAAATTAATAAAAACAACTAGATTTTACCAACACTTGAACACCAAGGGAGGATGTGAAGCCTTCCTTCTTCAAGTGTTCTTCCTTGTGTGTATGGAGCTCCCCCTAAAAATTGGACTTGTTGATCAATCTCCATCACACCTATCATAAGGTAATCAAGTAATTTTTTGTATCCAAATTGCTTTGGATCCATAGACATTAGTAGCACAAAATTTAGTCCCCTTAGGAATCCATTTTTCAATTTCATCCTTTTTAGTTGAAGTAGTTAGTCCTTTTGGGACCCAAATACTTCTAAAAACTTTACCATTTACAAATCTAGGGGCACTAGATTGTCTTACATAAAAATTTGATTTTCTAAAATTATTTTTTTCAAGCTCTTTGGAAATCAAATCTTTTTCTTCTTGCACTTTATGAAGCAAATTTTGTAAATCAAAATATTTTTGTTCGAACTCATTGAGTTTTGCTTCAAGTTCAATTTTGGTTTTAGAAATCAAATCGTTTTGAATTTTCAAATTTGAAACAATTTCCTTATTTTTCAAAATGTAATTTTTAAACTCTAAAACCAAATTATCATAGGCATATTGTAATTCATCAAATGAATATGAACATAAGGTAGATGAATTAGAAGTTAACCTTGAATCTTCTTCGATGGCCATAAGGCGAAGGTTGGCTTGTTCATCGTCGGTGGAGTCTTCATCACTCCAAGTAGCCACATATGTCTTCTTCTTATGGCTTGAAGTGTTTGCCCTCTTCTTCTTTATTGATTCTCGTTCGAGTTCTTTCATTGCTTTCTTCATGAAAGGAGAACACTTCTTGAAGAGGTGAATTATCTCTTCTTCTTCATCCTCCTCCTCACTTGTATCAACATGGTTGCATTTGGAGGACTTGAGAGCAATGGCATTCACGTGGATGACAAGCTCCATGATCTTCTTCTTCCTCGTCATTCTTATCTCTTCCTTCTTGTTCTCATCTTCTTTGTCCTTTTTTATAATTTGGTGAGTGATAAGTGACCCCATGAGTTCATCAAGCTTCAAAGTCTTCAAATTCTTACCTTCGATGATGGCGGTCCTCTTTGAGTCCCATGACTCAGGAAGAGAATATATAAGCTTTCGAACAAACTTTCCTTCCGAAATGACTTCTCCATAACCCTTGAGTCCATTAGTGATGGTGGAGAATCGATGGAACATATTCTCAATGTCCTCTTCTGGATCCATTTTGAAGTTTTCATACTCTAGGTTGAGGAGGCCGATCTTGGTCTCCTTTACTTCGTTTGTCCCCTCGTATTTAACTTCGAGCTTGTCCCAAACTTCATTGACACTCTCGCAAGAAGACATCTTCTCGTAGATGTTGAGGCTAAGTGCACAAAAGATGAAGTGCAAAGCCTTGCAATTTAGCTCCATCTTCTTACAATCGTCGGCACTCCACTCCGCCTTGCTTTCTTTTGGTACGAACGGGCCATCTTCAATGATATCCCAAAGCTTGTAGTTTTTGGATTTGACAAAGAACATTATCCTTTTCTTCTTAAGCATAATTGGTCCCGTCGAAGAAGGGTGGCTTGTCGATGGATTGCACTATTGAACCGGTTGTTTGAAATGTTGATCGAGCTTGCCAGATCACCTCAATAGGATGTTAGTCCTCTTCAATTGAGCCAAGCTCTGATACCAATTGTTGGGCTTGATAGGCTCAATTTCCTTCAACCGTTCTTGCTTACCAAGTGGTGGAGAACTTGGATATTTGGATGATTTTGTGGGAAGTGAAATATAAACAAAAGACACAAGAATTTATAGTGGTTCGACCTTCTAACAAGCACCTACATCCACTACCTTAGCTTCCCACTAAGGATTTCAACAAATTCACTCTTTGAATTTCTTCCCCTTTTCTAGGCTAAGGATGCAACATTTACACACTCAAAGCTTTCTAACCCAAAGCTTGAGTAAACCCTATTTACAAGAGAAATTCTAAAGCAAACTTGAAATCCCTCTAATAGGTAATTTTTTGCACTATTTAGCTCTCACCCAATGTAACCCCCTTAACCCGGCCTAGACGATTAACCCGAATTAAGAAGTTTACACGGGGAAAACCAAAGTCAACCCGAAAGTCAACCTTGATTAACGACCCTTTTTTTCTTTTTAATCTTATCTAAATGCACATTAACCCTAGATATGTTCATACAATCGACATACTCAAAGATCAGCGCATTCGGAAAACATTCAGGGACTTAATTGCACAACATACAAGTTTAGGGACCAAAATGTAAATTCTGGAAATTAGAAGGACTTAACCAACTTTTGAGTTACCATTATAAAATTAGTCATGTTTCATGCTTCTCTATCAAATTTCAGCTCAAACGGACATCTCAAACTCATTCAATTGCATAAACAAGATTCAGGACCAAAACGCAAGGATTTCAAAACATTTAACCAACAATTTCAGTGCCCAACGGTCGGGTGTTTCGAAACAGGGAAAGCCTGTTCCGAAACGCGGGACCGTTCCGAAATGCGTTGCGCAACAGGGCCTGGCAGTGGCCAAACTGTTTCGGAACAGCCCTGCCCGTTTCGAAACGCCTAGGCCATTTCAGGCCCTCTGTTCCGAAACGGCAGCACCTGTTCCGAAACAGGCTGCCCAGATTGCAGATTTTTCTCTGGTTTAACATACAATTGACCCATCAAACATGCTCCAAAGGCAACCAAATTATACCAGCAAGACATTACATGCATAAGGAACATATTGGCATCAACAATTCATAAGCATGGCATCAAACATGAAAAACCCCAAATCTATAGGCAAGAATCCTATATAGCAAACCATGCAATCCTCAAATCACCAAAACAAATACCAAGAGGCCAATTACATGTTCCAACATCATCATCAACATAAAACCAACATAAGGAGTCCAAAACATCTCCCAAAACATCAACATAGGTTCCCCATTGCCAAATGCCTAAAGCTAATAGTGTTTAAGAAACTTTCACCATACATGAGCTTAGTTCACCACTTGGATTTCTTGACCTCCTTGCTGCCCTCAATGCACTTTAATGCTCTGCATTATTGGTTTAAGAAAAGAGAGAGCGTAAGCACATAGCTTAGTGAGGAATGCTCATTTAAAACAACACAATAATGCATTTATAAACATTTTTATAAATCTTACATCAAAGCAACCTTAAACCATGCACAAAAGCATTTAAACAAGCATACATGCTTCACATTATTAACATGTCATATTGGCTACAAGTAATAAACATAATCTTTCCATTTCACAATTCAATCAACATAAGACTCACACATGGACTTTTAAACACCATTGTGATCTTACAATTCACAAGGACCACACAAGGACTTTTAACCACCTTTGTGTCCTTAACAAGAATCATCCATGGACTTTTAACCACCATGATGTTCTTAAAATACACAAGGTCTACACAAGGACTTTTAACCACCTTGCGACCTTAAAACAAGCCATGGACTTTTAACCACCATGGTGTTCTTAAAATACACAAGGCTCACACAAGGACTTTTAACCACCTTTGTGACCTTACAAGGCTCACTCAAGGACTTTTAACCACCTTAGTGACCTTAACAAGAATCAACCATGGACTTTTAACCACCATGTTGTTCTTAACACAATAACCACCTATGGACTTTTAACCACCATAGTGTTCTTAACCATTCACAAACATCACTTGCCAATATGCATCATTAACAACAATATTTCACTGTTTTAAAACATTTAACAAAGCCATAAATATCATGCATCATTAAGCATCAAAACCACATTTAACAATGTTCAAAAACAAGGATCTCTTACCTTGGGCATCCTTCAACACATGGCTTATAATCTCAGCAATTAAACATGCTAAAACATGCTTTCAAAACAGAATTTAAAACATGCAAACAAATCACATTGCATTCAACCAACTCATGGTTCATCAACAAGGGAGTTATTCCGAAAACTTACTCTTGAGCTTAGCTAAGTTGCTTAGACTTAAATTAAGCTCCCAAACCTTCAAAACATTGGTTTCAAAGCTGAAAACCAAAATCCACTCACCGATTCCGTTTCGCCACTTGCCGAAACACCAATCAAGCTTCCGGATCAACACTACAAGGATCCAAAGATGTCTCCCCTGTTTTAAACACATCAAAAGAGTAGATTAATGCATCATCATGCATTAATATCCTCAACCAAGACATCTAAACTCGCTGCTCACATCAACACTCACATTTCGGCTACCAAACACAACCGAAATCACATCCAAACAACTCCACAACACTACCCAGCCAAGATCCATCAATTCTAAACATCCTTAAACATCAATTAACATCCAAAAAGGATCTAACCACGTCCTTATACCTCCAGCTATAACAGATCATCAAGATCACTCCAAAAACAACCAAAAACTCAAGCAAAACTTAGGAAAATCAACCTATCCGAGATTGCATTGATTAAACCTCAATTTCTTATCAATTATACATTCATTTTACATCAAAATGACATCTCAAAACAGTGCCCAATCAGATCATACGAATTTCATCAAAATTAAAGCAAATCTTGCATTTTAAAGCCAATATCAAGAACACAATTGTAAAACCTTTAATAAAAGACAAATCAAGGATTGAGAACTTGGGAATTTCAGTAAAGAACTGAGAATTTAGAGGAGAAGGACGTTCATACCTCTAAACTTGAGTTTTCTCCCTTTTTGGACTCAAAATCTTGAAAATCCAATAAGCAAATGCTAAGGTTTTGTTGAAGAGATGATTAGAGATCAAAAGAGGATTAAAATCTCATATTTGGATGTCAAAATCAGAGGGAAAATGTGCTGGAGAAATGTGTTTGGGTTGAGAGAAAGTTGAGAGAAAAGGAAAATGGAATTTGGGAAAAGTTAGTTGAAAAAGCCAAAATATCTTTCCCTCCCTTTTACCTTTATTTTTAAAACATTAATTAATCCTTTAATATTTAAGAAAAATCTGGAGAAACTCCTATTGGGTAAATAGCTCCTTAAAGATTCAAAGTTTCAATCCTTTTTAAAACAGTCACCCAGTTTTCAAAAATTACATTTTGGTCACTAACCCAAAATGTCACTCTTCCAAACCTCATTTTGTAAAATTGATTTCACCTTTATCTTATATATAATAAAAGAGGATTTTAAGACATTTTTCCATATTTTTAATGCAACCCGAACTGGGCTTTCCTAAATTCACCCTTTTATATTCGAACCGCAACCCGACCGGTCCGGTCCAAACCCAAAACTTCTAAGCCCAAAATTGGGGTGTTACAACTCTCCCCCCCTTAAGAAATTTCGTCCTCGAAATTTACCTGAAGGAAAGAGGTACGGAAACTGCTTCAGCATGTCATCCTTCCGTTCCCACGTGGCTTCCTCAACACCACGATGCCTCCACAACACCTTTACCAACTCAATGGTCTTGCCACGAAGAACCTTACTATCCGAATCCAGAATCCTCACTGGTTCCTCATCATAGGTCAAATCCAGATTCAATTCCACTTCTTCCACAAGCATCACATGTGAAGGATCCGATTTATACTTCCGAAGCATAGAAACATGAAACATATCATGGATCTTCTCCAACTCTTGTGGTAACCTCAACCTGTACGCAACAGGACCCACACGCTCAACCACCTCGTATAGTCCAATGTACCTAGGGCTCAACTTACCCTTTCGGCCAAACCTCATCACCTTTTTCCAAGGCGAAACTTTCAAAAATACACGGTCACCCACCGCATACTCAATCTCCTTACGCTTCAAATACGCGTAAGACTTTTGCCGATCAGATGCTGCCTTCAAGCGCTCACAAATGAGCTTCACCTTCTCGGTGGTTCCTTTCAACATAGCTGGCATCGAAACCAACTTCTGACCCGTTTCAGCCCAACACAGAGGAGTCCTACACTTCCTCCCGTACAAAGCCTCATAAGGTGCCATTTGAATACTCGCCTGATAACTATTGTTATAAGCAAACTCCACCAAAGGCAAATGTTTCTCCCATGAGCCCTGAAACTCAATCACGCAGCACCTCAATATATCCTCCAAAACCTGGATAACACGCTCAGACTGACCATCCGACTGAGGATGATAAGATGTACTGAAATTCAATCGTGTACCCAAAGCTTGATGCAAACACTGCCAGAAACGCGATGTAAACCTCGGATCCCTATCCGACACAATCGACTTAGGCACACCATGCAGCCGCACAATCTCAGCAATGTACAGCTCCGCAAGCTTATCCAAAGAATACGTAGTATGCACAGGCAAGAAATGCGCACACTTCGTCAAGCGATCCACAATCACCCACACCGAATTCTTCTTCGATGGCGACAAAGGCAAACCAGATACAAAGTCCATGGTAATCCTTTCCCACTTCCACTCAGGAATTCTCAACGGTTGCAACAAACCTGATGGAAACTGATGCTCAGCCTTAACTCGCTGACACACCATGCACTTGCTTACAAACTCAGCAACATCCTTCTTTAGACCCACCCAATAGTACTCATCACGAAGATCACGATACATCTTAGTACTACCAGGGTGCATAGCAAAAGGACTACTATCCGACTCCCAAAACACAACACTCCATCATCATTAAAACAGAAATCTGAAGGTCTACCCTCCGCGATATCCTGAACATGCGGTACCAAGGAATCATCCAACAACTGCTTTTCCTTGATCAACTGCACCAAAGATGGTTTCACTTGCAACTCAGCCACAAGACCACCATCACGCGAAATACTCAAACTGGCAAACATAGCCCTCAACTCAACAGCTACCTTCCTACTCAAGGCATCTGCTACAACATTAGCTTTTCCAGGGTGATACTCAATCGTCAAATCATAATCCTTGAACAACTCCACCCAACGCCGATGTCTAAGATTCAACTCCTTCTGAAACATCAGATACTTCAAACTCTTGTGATCCGTGTACACAGTACACTTCTCACCATACAGATAATGTCTCCAGATCCTCAAAGCAAAAACCACCGCAGCCAACTCAATGTCATGCGTAGGATAATTGCGCTCATGCACCTTCAACTGCCGTGATGCATAAGCCACCACCTTACCCTCCTGCATCAACACACATCCCAAACCAACATAGGACACATCACTATACACCACAAACTCTTTCCCTGATTCAGGTTGAACCAAGATAGGAGCTTGTGTCAAGGCTGCCTTAAGCTTCTCAAAAGCCTGCTGTCTCGCTTCCGTCCACTCATACGAATCCCTTCAGCAGAAACCACATGACCAAGAAACACCACTTCTCTAAGCCAAAACTCACACTTGCTCAGCTTAGCATAAAGCTGATTCTCCAACAAAGCTTGCAGCACAATTCTCAGATGCCCTTCATGCTCCTCCTCAGTACGTGAGTACACGAGGATATCATCAATGAATACCACCACAAACTTATCCAGGTATTCATGAAACACACGATTCATCATGTCCATGAAAGCTGCATGAGCATTTGTCAAACCAAACGGCATCACAAGGAACTCATAATGCCCATACCTCGTCCTGAAAGCTGTCTTTGGCACATCCACATCCTTCACCTTCAACTGGTAATACCCTGACCTTAAATCAATCTTAGAGAACACCGCTGCTCCCCGAAATTGATCAAAAATATCATCAATTCTCGGAAAAGGATACCAATTCTTGATAGTCAACTTGTTAAGCTGACGGTAATCAATGTACATTCTCATAGTGCCATCCTTCTTCTTCACAAACAAGACCGGCGCACCCCAAGGTGACACACTCGGCCGAATGAAACCACGATCAAGCAACTCTTGCAATTGCGTCTTCAGCTCTTTCAACTCTTTAGGTGCCATTCTATAAGGAGTAATGGACACATGAGTTGTGTTCTCATACAGCTCAATCCCAAACTCCACCTCACGATTAGGAGGTAATCCAGGCAACTCCTCAGGAAACACACCAGGAAACTCTCGCACAATCCTGATATCTTGCACACACAACTCCTTAGAGCTAGGATTCATCACAAAGACTAGATAAGCTTCACAACCTTGGCTCAGCATCCGGCTCGCCTCCAACGTAGACACCATACTGGCAAGAAACTTCACATTCTCACCAACCACAACCACCTCATAATCATCCGCAAGCTTCAACGAAACTCGCTTATTCTCACAATCCACTACAGCACGATGCTCAGCAAGCCAATCCATACCAAGGATTACATCAAAACCATAGAAAGGCAACTCCATAAGATCAACATGAAAAACATGATCTTGCACAAACAAAGGACATCTTCTATAAAGCTTTCGAGTCACAACAGTCTCACCAAAAGAACTAGTGACACGCATACCAACATCCAAAGACTCAACATGCAAACCAAGCAATTCAGCATGCTCACGCAAAATGTATGAGTGCGTAGATCCAGAATCAATCAAGGAAAGTAATGACAAGGACTGCAAAGTAAAAGTACCTGCAATCACATCCGCGTCATTCCTCCCCTCCCTCTGAGCAAACACTCTAGCCTGGCCACCACCCTCTGGCTGAATAGCTACAACATGAGCCACATTACGTCCACCATCCTCCCTACGCTGGAAGTTACCACGGCCGCGACCACGACCTCTCTGTGGTGCAGCAACAACAGGAGCACGCCCTTGGCCACCAGCCAACATAGGACACTCTCTCCTCATGTGATCCGTAGATCCACAGTTCCAGCACGAATTACCAGCTGCCACAACAGGAGCTTGCACCTCCCTCACAGCTCGAGGACAATCACGTTTCATGTGGCCACGCGATCCACATGTCCAATATGCGCTCGGATCAACTCTTGCCTTGCCTCCTTGAGCAGGCGCACCACCACCTCGCTTAGCCGAAGGCTGATACCTCTGATCACGTCCCCTCTTGTTCCTTCCACCACCGGAACTATACTCAGCAACTCGCTTACCAGCACCAGAACCATCACCTTTAGATGATAAACCCAAATTCATCTCAATGTCCTTTGCTCTCCCAACCAGCACATCAAAATCATTGTACTCAGCAGCTAGCATATACGTCTTTACATCCGTCACCAAACCATAACGGAACCTTTCACACCTTTCCTGCTCATCCGGAACAAGCTCAGGTGCGTATTGACTGAGTCGAACAAACTGAACCTCGTATTCAGCCACAGACATGCTCCCTTGGGTAAGAGACATGAATTCCCTCTTCTTTTCATCTAGGTATCTCACACCCAGGTATCTCCTCTTGAACGCGTTCTAAAAGAACGTCCAAGTTACATCAGCTTCCTCCATTCCAGAGATAGAGGTTGTCCACCAAGTGTAAGCATCGTCCTGCAACAACGATACCACACAGCCCAGCTTCTGCACATCAGTGCAACTCATCTACCCCAAGATTCTCTTGGTACTTTCCAGCCAAGACTCAGAACCTTCAGCAGACAAACCCCTGAACTCAGTCCCTCCCAGACTGCGCAAACGCTCCAAAGGTAGTCTAACACCAGCATCTCCCTGATGCCCAGCTCCTTGAGCTCCAACTACCGCCGCTCGAAAAGAACCAGCAATAGCTTGAACCAACATTGTCATGTCAGGAACAGCTTGCCCCTGACCAGCTTCAGGTCCAGCGACCCCAGCACCAGCTGCAACTCCAGCTCCTTCACCCCCAGCACCACCACCACCAGGTGGAGGAGGTAAATCCATCGCATTCTCAGCGTTCTCCTCATTCTCATTTCGAGCCATAACTCGCGTATTAACCCCCAACTCTCTACGAGGTGCCATTCACTAAACAATGCAATCACAATGCAATAAACAAAGTCAGGCTCAGCAAGGTAAGCAATCCAAGTACTCAAGCTCATTTCCAATTAAAACAACATCATTTCATTAGCTTCGATTTGGCAATGGGTACCCACAACATGCTTCACCACAGCATACACCACAATTGCAACATGCTTACAATTCACACATCATGCTTCCAATCAACAAGCATACAAAGCATACATACTTTAATCACCCACATAATCATTCCCAATTACTCGAGAACTCAGCTCTGATACCACCAAATGTAACCCCCTTAACCCGGCCTAGACGATTAACCCGAATTAAGAAGTTTACACGGGGAAAACCAAAGTCAACCCAAAAGTCAACCTTGATTAACGACCTTTTTTTTCTTCTTTTTAATCTTATCTAAATGCACATTAACCCTAGATATGTTCATACAATCGACATACTCAAAGATCAGCGCATTCGGAAAACATTCATGGACTTAATTGCACAACATACAAGTTTAGGGACCAAAATGTAAATTCTGGAAATTAGAAGGACTTAACCAACTTTTGAGTTACCATTATGAAATTAGTCATGTTTCATGCTTCTCTGTCAAATTTCAGCTCAAACGGACATCTCAAACTCATTCAATTGCATAAACAAGATTCAGGACCAAAACGCAAGGATTTCAAAACATTTAACCAACAATTTCAGTGCCCAACGGTCGGGTGTTTCGAAACAGGGAGAGTCTGTTCCGAAACGCGGGACCGTTCCGAAACGCGTTGCGCAACAGGGCCTGGCAGTGGCCAAACTGTTTCGGAACAGCCCTGCCCGTTTCGAAACGCCTAGGCCATTTCAGGCCCTCTGTTCCGAAACGGCAGCACCTGTTCCGAAACAGGCTGCCCAGATTGTAGATTTTTCTCTGGTTTAACATACAATTGACCCATCAAACATGCTCCAAAGGCAACCAAATTATACCAGCAAGACATTACATGCATAAGGAACATATTGGCATCAACAATTCATAAGCATGGCATCAAACATGAAAAACCCCAAATCTATAGGCAAGAATCCTATATAGCAAACCATGCAATCCTCAAATCACCAAAACAAATAACAAGAGGCCAATTACATGTTCCAACATCATCAACAACATAAAACCAACATAAGGAGTCCAAAACATCTCCCAAAACATCAACATAGGTTCCCCATTGCCAAATGCCTAAAGCTAATAGTGTTTAAGAAACTTTCACCATACATGAGCTTAGTTCACCACTTGGATTTCTTGACCTCCTTGCTGCCCTCAATGCACTTTAATGCTCTGCATTATTGGTTTAAGAAAAGAGAGAGCGTAAGCACATAGCTTAGTGAGGAATGCTCATTTAAAACAACACAATAATGCATTTATAAACACTTTTATAAATCTTACATCAAAGCAACCTTAAACCATGCACAAAATCATTTAAACAAGCATACATGCTTCACATTATTAACATGTCATATTGGCTACAAGTGATAAACATAATCTTTCCATTTCACAATTCAATCAACATAAGACTCACACATGGACTTTTAAACACCATTGTGATCTTACAATTCACAAGGACCACACAAGGACTTTTAACCACCTTTGTGTCCTTAACAAGAATCATCCATGGACTTTTAACCACCATGATGTTCTTAAAATACACAAGGTCTACACAAGGACTTTTAACCACCTTGCGACCTTAAAACAAGAATCACCCATGGACTTTTAACCACCATGGTGTTCTTAAAATACACAAGGACTTTTAACCACCTTTGTGACCTTACAAGGCTCACTCAAGGACTTTTAACCACCTTAGTGACCTTAACAAGAATCAACCATGGACTTTAAACCACCATGTTGTTCTTAACACAAGAACCACCTATGGACTTTTAACCACCATAGTGTTCTTAACCATTCACAAACATCACTTGCCAATATGCATCATTAACAACAATATTTCACTGTTTTAAAACATTTAACAAAGCCATAAATATCATGCATCATTAAGCATCAAAACCACATTTAACAATGTTCAAAAACAAGGATCTCTTACCTTGGGCATCCTTCAACACATGGCTTATAATCTCAGCAATTAAACATGCTAAAACATGCTTTCAAAACAGAATTTAAAACATGCAAACAAATCACATTGCATTCAACCAACTCATGGTTCATCAACAAGGGAGTTTTTCTGAAAACTTACTCTTGAGCTTAGCTAAGTTGCTTAGACTTAAACTAAGCTCCCAAACCTTCAAAACATTGGTTTCAAAGCTGAAAACCAAAATCCACTCACTGATTCCGTTTCGCCACTTGCCGAAACACCAATCAAGCTTCCGAATCAACACCACAAGGATCCGAAGATGTCTCCCCTGTTTTAAACACATCAAAACAGTAGATTAATGCATCATCATACATTAATATCCTCAACCAAGACATCTAAACTCGCTGCTCACATCAACACTCACATTTCGGCTACCAAACACAACCGAAATCACATCCAAACAACTCCACAACACTACCCAGCCAAGATCCATCAATTCTAAACATCCTTAAACATCAATTAACATCCAAAAAGGATCTAACCACGTCCTTATACCTCCAGCTATAACAGATCATCAAGATCACTCCAAAAACAACCAAAAACTCAAGCAAAACTTAGGAAAATCAACCTATCCGGGATTGCATTGATTAAACCTCAATTTCTCATCAATTATACATTCATTTTACATCAAAATGACATCTAAAAACAGTGCCCAATCAGATCATACGAATTTCATCAAAATTAAAGCAAATCTTGCATTTTAAAGCCAAGATCAAGAACACAATTGTAAAACCTTTAATAAAACACAAATCAAGGATTGAGAACTTGGGAATTTCAGTAAAGAACTGAGAATTTAGAGGAGAAGGACGTTCATACCTCTAAACTTGAGTTTTCTCCCTTTTTGGAACCAAAATCTTGAAAATCCAATAAGCAAATGCTAAGGTTTTGTTGAAGAGATGATTAGAGATCAAAAGAGGATTAAAATCTCATATTTGGATGTCAAAATCAGAGGGAAAATGTGCTGGAGAAATGTGTTTGGGTTGAGAGAAAGTTGAGAGAAAAGAAAAATGGAATTTGGGAAAAGTTAGTTGAAAAAGCCAAAATATCTTTCCCTCCCTTTTACCTTTATTTTTAAAACATTAATTAATCCTTTAATATTTAAGAAAAATCTGGAGAAACTCCTATTGGGTAAATAGCTCCTTAAAGATTCAAAGTTTCAATCCTTTTTAAAACAGTCACCCAGTTTTCAAAAATTACATTTTGGTCACTAACCCAAAATGTCACTCTTCCAAGCCTCATTTTGTAAAATTGATTTCAGCTTTCTCTTATATATAATAAAAGAGGATTTTAAGACATTTTCCATATTTTTAATGCAACACGAACTAGGCTTTCCTAAATTCACCCTTTTATATTCGAACCGCAACCCGACCGGTCCGGTCCAAACCCAAAACTTCTAAGCCCAAAATTGGGGTGTTACACCCAAAACCTAAACACTTGAGCAAATTTGACAATGTTTAGCTCACCAGTGTTGTCTATACAAGAAAATGAACAATTAAGCTCTAAGACAATTTATTGATCATTATGTTGTTGACAAATGAAGCATTAGTCTTCTCTTGATGCTTGGAGGTCCCTTTTATACTCCTAATTGAGTTTGTAGCCGTTGAGGACCGTTAGGGTTGTTTTGGAGCTGTTGGAGACTTTATTTCCCACCATAAATGATGTTTTTTAGACGTCTATTTCGAAATAATCGACCCTGTTTTGGAACGACCTTCTTCCGAACTAGCCGTTAAAGTCTGATGCAACAAGCCGTTTCGAAACGTCTCTGGCCGTTTCGAAACACCCTTGATCCGTATCAAAACGGTAGTAACCCTGTTTCAAAACGAGTGACAGTTGAGTTGCAATTTAAAAAGCCGTTGGGGAGGTTTTAACCGTTGGACATATCGAAACACCAAATGGGTGTTTCGAAACGAAACCCTCTCCGTATTAAAACGGACAAGCCATGTTTCGGTACGAGTTTTGGCAGTTTCAAACTGTTTCGATACAAGACCCCATGTTTCGAAACGGGTACTTGAAAAACCCTGGTTTGACTATTAAAAACGTTTCAAACCTTGCCAAAACTATTTAAAAACTTTCACAAACTTATTTTCAAGTTGTTTGGACTTTGAAATCTTTTTAATTTAGTATAAAACTATTTTTCAATTATTATATAAAAATATTAGTTCTTCAGAATTGTTAAAAAAAAGGAGAGACTAACATCATAAATAAGTATTTAAAGTATATCATTTGTTATCTAAGTACTTAAAATATTTTTTGGTCAAAATAAGTACCTAAAGTTTTTTTAATCAAAATAGGTACCTAAAGCATTTTTTATCTAGGTTCTTGAAAAATGACATGTGATAATGATTAAAAAACAATTTTAGGTACCTATTTTGACCAAAAAAACATATTAGAATTACTTACTTTAACCAAAAAATAATTTATGTGCCTAAATAAAAAAGGTAGTATATTTTAAGTGCTTACTTTGATAAAAAAATATTTTATGTACCTAAATGAAAAACTTGATATATTTTAGATACTTGTTTGTAATATACGTCTTATTTAAATGGGTAAACTACTGCAGGGGTCACTTTCGTTTACCGTTTGTACAGATTTAGTCACCACTTTTGAAAAGTGCCAATTAGTAGTCTTCTATGTTTTCGATGTGTAAAGACTTGGTCACTCCGACGTTATACTCCGTTAATCCCCTAACGGATTGCTGGTGTGGCTGAATTAATTAAATTACAATATCCACGTGTAAAACCCTGTATTCCTATAATTTCAGCTTCTTCTTCTTCCTCCACAAGATGACTATCCTCCCACTTTCTTCAACCCTAAACCCCTGCAGTGAGACATCTTTTCAACTATAACAGCGTGGAATGGGTATGGGTTTAGGGTTGAAGAAAGTGGGAGGATAGTAAAATAGTAAAAATGACAACAAAGAAACTCAGCTAAAGTGACCAAAAACAGCGGTTTTTCTTTCTTCAAAACATTCATTTCCTCTTCACCCCCGTTTCTCAGCAACCCATAACAAAATTACGATTGAATAATTTATATGATTTAGATTTGAGATATTTATGAAGATAGATAAAAGATAAAACTGGGGAAATGAGTAAACAATTTTGAAAGTAAAACTAACCATTGAGAACGGCTTGACCATAAGAGCACTGCCGAGGGAGTGGGACTTCATGCGAGACTTTGGATGTTTTATCGTCTAATCTTGAGGAATGTCTCCTCGACGGGATCGGAGGCAGCAAGGTGTGAGAGCTTCGTCTGTGAGGCTGTATTTGATCATCCACAGTCGGCAACAATGGCTTCATCGCCGCAGATAACGATTCCGGAGTGTGTCGTTTGGTTAACGACGATGAAAGATATGAACTGCTTAACCTTGAAAGTGTCGGAGTGCCTAAGAACCCGATGTTCGGAGATGACACATTGCTGTATAAATCAATTGATTGCCTGAAAATAAAAATAGTAGAAGCCGTTAGCACTGGACGCCAGATGTTCGAAGAAATGCCTCAAAGAAGTAAGTGGGAAGAGTATATATCCCAACGAACAACAGGGCAATAAAATATGTTACTACAAAAATTATAACTTTTTAATTTATAAACTAAGATTAAATAAATTAAAGGGTAAACTATACTAATGACCACCGAACTATGGGGTTGGTGTCAATTTGACCACTATATTTTCAATTGTGTTAAATATACCACATAACTATTTAATTGGTTCCAATGTAGCCACCTGCCGTTAAATCCTAACAGGAAGATGATGTTGCAGTTAAAAACAAATTGGTATAATTACACATTTAATCCCTATTACTTAGGTATTCTATCAATTTAGTCCTAATTTTTATTTAATGAAACAATTAATTATTTAATTAAGCGATGTCACGTGTCACCACCTCATTAGAGGACTTTAACACCATTGTAGAGTAAACAGTTTACCCTTTTTTTGTCTGTAGTTATAAAGGAATGATGAAATGCTCACCCATCGTAAGGTTACTCGTTCCTTGACCTGTCTCTTTGATTCAATTGGATATCTTCCGGTCATCAACTCCACGAGCAATACACCAAAGGAGTATACATCACTTTTGTCAGTGAGCAGATATGTTCTGGTGTATTCAGGATCCACGTAACCTGCAGTTCCTTTGACTTGAGTCGAGATGTGGGTCGCAGAGGGATCCATTTTAAGTCGTGCGAATCCAAAGTCCGCCACTTTTGCCCGGAGTTTCTTTGTGATAAGGATATTTGACGCTTTTATGTCTCTATGGATTATAGGAGGATCTGTCAATTTATCATTTAGACACATTGTCACAAATAGTTGTAATTCAATATTTATTTCAGGTGCAAAAGTGTTGAAACTGGTCACTTAACATTTGTATAGTGAAAAAATTTGAGTTTTGAACTTCAAAACTCATACCATTGCAGAAAGGGAGAGACTGACATATCAACTCTTTGAATCATTTAACAGACAAAACAATGCCTCTAAGTCAGATAAGTTGGAGAAGTATACAAGTAATACCTGTGTACGTATGAAGATAGGTAACCGTGTGGGCAACATCGATTGCAATGTCCAGACGTTCAGCGATTTCAAGCCCGTTCCCCTTTACACCTGCATTAAAAAGCTATGTTGAGCACCCAACTCTCTGCCGTTATCTAAGCCATTGAAGCTATTTCCTCTGAAAATAAGTTTATCTAAGTTTCATATTAACAGTTATCCATTAGGTCTCTATTCTCAGCCATTATTTCCATCCTACAAATCAATACATAAGTTTTTGGAAAACAACTCTAGTTTAGAAACTTCGGTTCAGAGTTTGAAACATGTTCCTTACCATCAAGATGTTCTCAAAGATTTCCATTTGCAACATGTTCAACCACGATAATTTGCTCATCTTTGTGCTCCAAAAACCCAATCAACCTTACTAAATTCAGATGTTCGATCTTCGATAAGGTAAGAATTTCATTCTTGAACTGCAGTGGTAAGCCTTGGTCATACTTGTCCTGTCACAGATTGGTACTGTTAACTGCAAATGTACTATATAATTGAGCATATACTTCTCCAAGGCTATTGGCATATAGTTTTTGAAGAATTCCCCCATGCTCTTAAGATTAATGCCTATGTATGCACATTCAAAAAAAAGAGAGGGTAAACTGTTTACTCTACAATGGTGTTAAAGTCCTCCAATGAGGTGGTGACACGTGGCATCGCTTAATTAAATAATTAATTGTTTCATTAAATAAAAATTAGGACTAAATTGATAGAATACCTAAGTAATAAGGATTAAATGTGTAATTATATCAATTTGTTTTTAACTGCCACATCATCTTTCTGTTAGGATTTAACGGCAGGTGGCTACATTGGAACCAATTAAATAGTTATGTGGTATATTTAACACAATTGAAAATATAGTGGTCAAATCGACACCAACCCCATAGTTCGGTGGTTATTAGTATAGTTTACCCAAAATTAAACCAAACATTAATAATCAAAACCAAATTTTTGTCGGTTGGTTAAGATAGTATCTTATAGTCATATAGGTCCAATTAATATTCATAATCGAATTAGATACGTTCATGAACAGAATGACTACAAAACATGGATGTTCGAAATTTAACACTTCACCCGAATCCGAGAAACATGAAATAAATGCAAAACAAAGCAGAGAAAAACAGAACAGTAGATTGTGCAGTGATGTAGAAAGAGAAATGACCTGTAAATTTGAGGCCATGGAGTATTGTAAGAATTTGGTTTGTTTTGTTGCTGATTTTCAGCCGAAGAATCTGAAGCATCGGATTCATTTCCATCAACTGCTTCATCTTTTTCATCTCCGTTGAAAACCTTCTCTTCGTCTTCCTCCTCTTCACTCTCGATGTAAAAGCTATGATCCGAGACTGAGTTCTTCATCTTTTCTTCCCGAATTTCTGGGAAAATCCAAAAGAAATCATATTCAAAATTCTGTTAAATAGAATAAAAAGGGAAATATTGTTTTTCTTACCTTAAGTTGAAGTATCCAATTGATTTTTTCCACTGGTGATTTGATTGATTGTTTTCACCTACATAATGTTCATTGGAAAATAAGATAGAATCTTGTAAGGATTTATGTTTTTGAAATTAAAATAGTAAAAATGGAAGTAAAAAAATGTGTATCAGAATTCAATAATGATAAGAGTTTGATCCACTGAAATTTTGAAATGTTTTCGTTTCCTGCGAAATGAGTCTGAGAGTTTAAAATGGACTACTTTGATTCTTTATTTTCTCATGATCTGTTTGGTTTCCGAAAAAGGAAAAGGGAAAAATAGTAAAAATGACAACAAAAAAACTCAGCTAAAGTGACCAAAAACAGCGGTTTTTCTTTCTTCAAAACATTCAATTCCTATAATTTCAACTATAATAGCATGGAATGGGTATGGGTTTAGGATTGAAGAAAGTGGGAGGATAGTCATCTTGTGGAGGAAGAAGAAAAAGAAGCTGAAATTATAGGAATGCAGGGTTTTACATGTGGATATTGCAATTTAATTAATTCAGCCACATCAGCAATCCGTTAGAGGATCAACGGAGTATAACGTCGGAGTGACCAAGTCTTTACACATCGAAAACATAGAAGACTACTAATTGACACTTTTCAAAAGTGGTGACTAAATCTGTACAAACGGTAAACGAAAGTGACCCCTGCAGTAGTTTACCCTATTTAAATATGCGTAGAATTTGTAATACTTGCTTCGGTACAACAATAACATGACTTATTAAATATAGGAACATGTACCACTCGATGATTTAAAGGACGTTGGCCCTGTTTGGTAATTAGCAGATAGTTGATAGCTGGATTATATTAGTTGATAGTTGATAGCTGATTGCATTAGCTGATTTGACTAGCAGATTCTATTAGCTAATTGTATAAAAGTGTTTGGTAAAATTAACTGATAGCGGATAGCTATTAAATTATTTAAATAAGCAAAATAACATATAAGGACATGATCATATTCAATACTTGTTTGAATAGTTTATTAGTTATCAATATTTTGTATATAATTAATATTAATTAGATTTATAAAAATTATTTTTAATATAACTTTTCTAAACATATTCGAATGATTTATATATTAATTTATTATTTATATAATTATTTTAATATAATTTAATTAATTAATAAATTTAAATACACATATAAATATGTGATAATAAAAATAAAAAAATAAATAGGATTAGCTTATAAATAGGGTGAAAATATTTAATTTAGGTTATTTGGAGATTTTTGGTAAGTGGTAAGGGTAAAAGAGTCTTTACAACTCTAATATCAAACCTCTAATCTCAAAAAGCTCATAATAGGAGTTTTTTCAAAATTAGCGGTTTCACCTCAATCTACTCTTTCAATCCGATGTTCACCAAACAACAATATTAACAGATTTGACTGGTCAAACCTCTAATTATGCCTAAAACTTCTAATTTTTACTCAAACCGCTATTTATCAAACATGCCCATTGTATAGTTTATTAAAATGATATTTTCTTTTGAAAATTAAATGTTTGTTGAGTGTGGGACAGGTTAAATTTTGAGAAAATAAATCTAATCGGACTTGAACCATAAAATACAATATTTTGTTTCTGGTATGCTTTTCCACTATGCTAGATTTTTTTAGTAATTCGTCATGTTATCTACTACGCCAAATCAACTTAACTTTTACTATCCAATTTTAACTCGTAATTTAAAAATTACACGAAGCAATGACAATAAATTATAAGCAACAACCAAATCAACGATTAATTTAACAATTTAATTGGTTTGAATTTAGAGGCGTTCCAATCTCTATGTCCACGCGATTAATAATTATATACATTGTATTATCCGATTAAAAATATAAGCTAGACTAATTGTCATATTAAGTTCCTTTTCCATGTATTGTAGTTGTAGATAATTTTTTTTTTTAAAAAAATTATGAACAACGCAGAATAAACTTAGATAACCTCATAAATTCCATATTCGTTCTGACAAATAAAACATGATATTTGGATAAAATATGAAATCAAATTAATCGGTTTGTAGTTTTTCTGTATTGAATGTATTCCAATTATTTTGATAATAGTTACTCGAAAATTTATTACTTATATTTAGTATCAAAGTGGTGGTCCAAATAGGACGGGAAAAGGCAATGGGATTGGACGGTGGTGGACAATGCAGGAAAACACATGCTATACTGACCAAACTCACTAACAACAATAGTAAAATACTACAAAGGAAAGCAAATCCCTAAAATGGGTAAAGATTGGGACTCTAATTAAATCATGACAAAACTGCAGATACATTTATCTACAATTTTTCATTTTCAGACAACAAAAGAAAAGAAAATTAAACATCGATTATTTAATCAAATACCTTCTTCTCTTAAGCCTGAAAGTTTAGCACCATCACTGTTCGAACGTGGTTCATCTGAGCTGCTAGGTCCAATCGGCTTATTTGCATCAGGATTGTCACGGCTGCTGCTGCTGTTGCTGCTGCTACATCGTTTTATAATGCTATCTACCATGGAGCTGGAAGAAAGTGTGACCAAACTCACGGCGGCAATGCCTTCGGCAATTGCGCTTACGTCTCTAGTTCCACTGTATAGACCACGGCTCCCGGCAACAAGGATACCCTTTTTCTCGTCAGCACTGGTTAGAACTGCGGGAAATACATCAATCAATGGAGGGTTACTCTGTGTTGAACCACTGATAAGCAGCCGAAGAGTTTCTCTAGCACCCTTTTCGACCATGGATTCGGAGTTCACAAGTTGTGGATGTAACGGAGGAATTGTGGTTGAAAGGGAGGGACCAGCACTAACCAAGTAACCTTGTCCTCCTGAAGAGCAAACATCAATGATCGGAATATGAACAATGGGATCACAAATCAAAGGATTGAAGGTCGGAATTTGTTGTGAACTTGCCATCGGCAGTCGGACCAATGGTTCCGGGAGGAAAGCTGGAAAATCCAACGAAGGGACATCAGCTAGACCGAAAGGGGGTGTTGGTTTCAACAAGCTGGAGGCACTATTCATTGGCAAGAGTGAAGAAAGTGGTGGAAGCTTAATAGATTCAATTGATGAGGTTGGAAATTCTGAAGCAGATGAGTGTTGCAGAGTCGATGGTCCTGGGGGGCACCAACAATAATAAGGAGAAAAGACAGGCAACCCTGAAGAAGAGATTTGCGATACGGAGCTTAGAGTTGGCGGTAAAGAAATTTTTCCTAGTGATTCAAGGAAGTTCGGAGGGAATGGACAACTCTTGACATCTGGAAGCTTATTGTTTTCAGATTGGTTGCCATCAGATGAATCATTTGTAATAGGTGAAGCAATTGTAAGGCTCTCATTTACTGAAAGATGGTTATCTCCACGTCGTCGTAACTTATCCCTAGCATTGCTCCTCAAGGAAGACAAGTTTCGGGTCAAACCCTCTTTGAAAGAACTTGATCTTGGACTTAAACTACCTTGATAAAGTGCATTCACCTTGAGTACTTGACTGCTAGAGTGCCGAGACCGCGAAGATTTTGACGTTGTTGATGAAGATTGTCCACTGTGCACATCGATGGGGTCGAGCACAGAATTAGGTGAACGTGGACCTGAATAACTTGCTTGTGTATTACTCACTGTTGATCCAACAAGATAGGCTCGAAGCTGAGTTACAAAGCAGCCTAGTCGTGACTCGCTGATTCCAGTTAATTCAGTAATTGATGGTTTTCTTTTTATCAAATCCCTCATCTATCATGAAAAAAAAAAACACAATATTAGATGATGTTACTTGGACTTGATTATTAGTGTTGGATAAGTATACATCTGACATGAACAAATTTAATTTCATGCATTTAGAGGACCCTTTGAGAGCCATATCTTCATGCTCATGTCCGGATATGTATTTGAAACAGGTATCATGCATAGCGAAATTAAAGTTACTAACAAGAAAACCATGAATACCTTTGAGAGCAATTCAGTCCCCAGGAGCTTTGATTTCTCCGAGCACCAATAGTAAAAAACACCGCCATCTGGGATCTTCACAAGGAAAGATAGTCCAGAATTGTCTGCTGGGATTTCATCAATGGAAACAGCAGCACACTGAAGTTCATCACTTAAGGTGAACAGTCTCTCAGTTTGACCATCATCCCCAACAAATGAAAGGCGCAAGTCTGATGTAGGCAAGAGTGTAAGAATCAAATTTCCCCTGCATCAATTCAAGAGGTTTCAGGAAACATTTAAGACAAGGTAAAAAATGGCAATTATGATCATAAACACTAACAGCAAAATCAAGTTATAGATTGACGACTGCCTTCTTTTAGAAAGTTTTCAGGCCCATTAAATACCTTAATGATTGTTAACTGGGGGACTGGAACCTGTTTATAGTTTTGCAATTAATGGTTGGGTTTGTAGCCATTGTCATCTTTCATATTAGCAAGCTTTTGCCTATTTGATATAAATTAATAAGTTCACTCACCCGAAAAAATGTCTATTACATAACACCTTGCACATAGCAAGCTGTGAGAATCAGCAGTTTTGGCAAGGAAAAGCTAAATGGAGATAAAATCTGAGGAAGTTAACCAGACAAGTCTTTTTAAGGAACTGATGTGTTGCTCTGACTCTTGATTTTGGTATTGAAGTACAAGGATATTCCGACATGGGTGCAAGATATAACTTTCCAAGGATCCTTTTAATACACGAAAAAACTAAAGACCAGTCTTTACATTTTATGTATTTTCAAAAAAAAAAAAGTCTTCCTGATTCTAAAACAATCTTGGCTTATATACTCTCACATGCCTTATACACCTATTTTTTCATAAACATAGCCGAATTGAACAGCAACAATATATTATCACAAATAACCTTCCAGAAATTGGTCCTCAATGACTATAAAAGAAAACAACAAACACAAGGATGAGGTGTGATAGCAAAATACTAAACACAATATCATAGAAAACAAGAAAAGTAAGCAGTTCAGATTTAGACAAATTTACAGCAAAAGTGAAGACAACTGACTGAAAAAACATCATAACTATAATTCACACAAAATGTAACTACAACTCAATTCTACTTAAAACTTAATTATTAAATGCAACCCTATATATCCACAAAACAGCGACAACAGTAGCATCAAACTCTATAATAGAGGAGATGAAACTACCTTTACTTCCTCATAATTCAGAGATCATTATAGAATATGCCCACTTTACCTACAAGTCAAAAGATATTATTTGGAAGCATGAACATGATGGCCAACAACAACTTAAAATAGAACCCTGAAACTTCTATTAACTAGTACCCACTAATTTATAAACCTTCCAGACAAATTATATTCTAGGGTAATCCTTCCTAGTACTAAAGGAAAGATTCCAATAGAGGAAATCAATTAAAGTAGCTTCTAAACCAAAGCACTATTCAGACAACCTGTAATGTAGGAGTATGGATCTATATATAGGATCTTTTTACAGACAACAGTCATGGAAGAAAAACTATGCTGAAATCACTGGAAGTGATGCAGCAATCTAGAAAATCATGAATATCAATCCACTATGGGCTAAACACAATGCCAAATTAAACAAGAATGTCTTTAAATGATAAAACAATAAATTTAACCTAAAATTATGCATCAAAAAGTAAATGAATGAAAACCCGTAATACAACTAGTATATATAGAGTACAATGACTTTATCAATAGTATGACCAAGTCCAAATATCAAAAGGTTGGTACTCTAAACAAGTCACTTGCAAATTCTAGCACATAATCATACAAAAACACATGGCATACAAACTTACAGGTAGTAAACATGTGTGACATACTGCAAACCAGAAAATTTATAAATCATGCATATTTTAAAATCCACAGCCCGCATGGAATATTGAAATCATCACCATATAACATAATACAATCAATTAATATCATCCGAATTCCCTAGGCGAGACAACAGGGAAAATTTTACGAGTTGTACTAGACAATCTGAATTGCCAAGAATATGCAACTAAAAGTGTACGAAAGACCAAATAAATAGGTAAGCCATTAACGACACAGCTATTGAATATGAATGAATTAACGGATCTAACAGAATAAATGTTCACTTCTGGTTGTAACTATATATATAATTGGACTTTAATATTGCAATTAGCAAACCAATCATCACATTTACCTAATTTGATAATTCCAAATTTAATTAAAAAGGAAAGGAAAGCAACCAAAATGGCAAGTTTTTAGAGATTAATTTCACCGCAAATGAATATGAATGATGGATCAGGGCAGAAGAATCTATGATAAATCAGAGACCACATATCAATAAGAATTGAATTACCTTGTAGCACAAGGGTGAAAATGAGTTCCTTGTTTGTTTATCTTCCCTATTCGAACTGAAACCAAAGGTATGCAAAAACACCTCGCCAGCATACCAACTTCCGATGGCTCAAAGTGCTGCAAATTTCATCGAAACAAATGAAATTATACACACACAAAATAAAACATTAATAATAATTTCATATTAGAACTCGATAAAAAAAAATCGAAACATCAATATCAACGGAAATTCCAATTCATCAAAAAGTACCTGACTCAAATGAGCTAACAATCGATCCTCTGCGACGCCGTTCGATACGTTGACTTTCAACAAAGGCTTTAACCTTTCATCGGTTCGACAAGCGCCGATTAATTGCATATCTAAAGCTTGTAACCATTGAAGAACCCTATCCTCTCGATCGCTTTGTTGGAGCAACAAATCCCCGTCGTTTTCATCAACGAATATGTCGGTTAATCGTTCTGCGAGTCCGATTCCGTTCCCCGTCTCACCGTTTTGACTAGTACCTGTTCCAGATCCAACGCCACACGAGGTCTCAACAACGCCGTCCTCCGATGAATCGAACAATTCGTCGCTGTTTTGATCCGCGCGATCGTCATCAACAAATTCTCTGTTTCCGGAATTAGCCATCGCTGATACTTTAACCACCACAAATCTCCCCCCAAAAAACTCTTAAAAATCAAATTCTTTCAAATTTCTTCGATTTATGAAGAAATCTAACGTTTGCAATCCGTTAATTTCTTCTTCTTCAAATTATTAGAATTAAAAGCGTCGTTTTTTAGAGAGAGAAGTAGATGAAATTATTAGAGAGAGATAAAATATCTCCTTCACAAAAAATTTTAGGAAAGAAAGAAAAAATGAAAAGATAAGAAAGAAGGTATAACAATGGAGTGGGGGGTTTATATATGTAGAGGAAAACACGGGCGGACGTGAAGGTGGTCTATAGAATACGGTTAATTGTTACTCGGTTTGAGATCCGTGCTTTTGATTGATTGGTTAAAGATCCACGTCGTATTTTATTTAGTGGTGTGGATCCCACCAGAATAGAAAATGCCACGTCAGAGGAGACGGATGAGTCAATGACAACGATGACGACCTGAGGTTGGTAGCTGTATTTAGCAAGTAATTAATTATTTATTTATTGAGTTAATTAATCCGTTGGTACATGAATTATACCGAATTTTCAGTTTTATGCATAACGTTTTAAAATTCTCAGTTTTATATATAGAATTTTTGCCGTTAACAGGTCTACCTATTTCCGTGATGAAATTTGGCGTGTACCCCTTGGTCCAATTAAAAATTAACATGTGACATTTTTTTTCAAAAATAAAATCTCTATTTACTTAGATATAATAACACTTTTAGTCCTCAATATTTTATTGATTTTTTTAATTTCATTCTTAGAATTTAAAATTTAAATATTTATTTAAAAAATATTAAAAATAAAGCTTGATTAAAATTATTAAAAAAAATTATTTTAAAAAATCAAAGCTTGATTTTTTTTTAACTTCACCCGGTCACCGGCGTTTGATGACAGCAACGACGGGAGCAATACCAGTTCACTAGTATTCGGCTGGAGCTCAGCAGCAAACACTCCAACACCCATTTTGCAGCAAGATGAAGATGGTTCGAGATGTTTGGAAAGCTCCGCGTAGGGTTTTGCTTTTGTTTATCTATAATTTTTTTTCTCTACTACAGGCTTCTCCGTTCGACCTTTGACGACAATCAAATTAAATTGAAGGAAAAAGCATCAAAACACAGCCCCAAATAAATGGCAAGGATGGCCATTCGTGAATTCTTTAGTTTCATATACATCGTATTCGCTAACCCAACTCTCCTTTTCTCTTCATCGAAATCCAAACACCAATTTTCATCATCATTTTATTCTACCAAGTCAATGGTTGAACTCTAAACCATTTTTTATTTAGCCTAAAGAGAAACTGAATAATATCTACAAATCCAACCTATTTTTTTCTAAAATTTTAGAACTACAAAAGAAATAGTGGCTAGATGTTTCACCCACTCACTGAATTTAATCAAAGTTTAAATACAATTTCAGGGTGAAACTCAAGTTTCTAAAACCATTGTTGTTTGTTCTTTTTTAGCCATTCAGTCGACTATTAGAAGACCGTTATCAAACCATTATTTGTAAAGAATTCAGTTCAATTGAATCGGTTAATCACCCTCAATTAGTTAAATCAGATTGGGTTATCCTTGGGTCAATCTGGTAACTAATGTTGGGCTATATAAACCACTCTTATGTGGCACTGGCCCTGTCAGTTAATTTGGCCTACATAGTAAAAAAATGCCAAACAACCCTCGTTTTCTTCTTCCTTGTTTTCTTCAGATTTCATTCCATCTTCTTCTTTTTTAGTTCATTTTTGTTCTTCTTCTTCAATTTCAGTTTTGTTCGTATCTCCAGTGAAGTTTTAACATGGTAAAAGAGTTTTTTTTGTTCCGACCTTTGCCTTTTGTTGTGGTGATTTGGCTGTGAATCATGTGGTTAGGGTTCAACGTAATATGTCGTTGCCTGTGGATGCTACAAATATGCCGACTAAGCAAGCAGGTAATCTGCAACTCTCTGATGATCAGGACGAAGGTCAATTTTTTACTAATAAAAAAGTTAATGTTAAACTGGATGATTATAATTTCTTACTTTGGAAACAACAAGTGATTATTCGAGGACATGATCTAGAACATTATCTCGATGAATCGACTCCTTTGCCTCCTAAGGTAGTGACCAATTTCAGTGGGCAACTTGTACTCAATCTTGCTTATCATCGATTCTGAAAGCAGAACAGTTCTCTTGCGTCATGGCTCCTATCTACAATCAGTATGGGCATCCTTCCTCAGTTAGTTGGCACGGAGACCACGGCTGCGATTTGAAATGTTGTCATCAAGCTTTATTCGAAGCTTTCGACTACAAAGATCATGAACCTCCATTGTAGACTTCATGCCATGAAGAAAGGATCATCTACCACCATCGAATATACTACACAAATCAAAGAGATTTGTGATTTACTTGCTACCACTGCCAGTCCTATTTCTGAGTTTGAGCAAATAGCTATTGTCCTCAATGGCCTTCCGGTTGAGTATGAAGCGTTTGTTGCGGCCATAACGGTTAGTCGAGAACCCTATACACTTGTTTGTTACCTCTGTTCTTAAGGATGCTGAATCTAGACTCTTAGATTCCTTGAGAGTTCTAATAAGTATCAATGTAACTCGTTTTAATTATGGAAAAAGTTATGAGATGTGCACTGATAATAAAGATAATAGAGAATCTTTGTGTCCGTATAATGAGTCTAGGTCTCGTGAACAACATGGTTCAAATCAGTCTAGAGGTCGTTTTTATGGCAGACCAAGAATTCAATGTCAAATTTGTGGTAAATTGGGCCATCTTGCAGATAGATGTTGGTATAGGTTCGATAAAGGGTTTAAAGGGTCAAACTCTCCTCAGTTTATGTCATCTAATGAGAATCAATGAGCTACTACACAGGCTAATGTATGTCAATTTGTTACTGATACTTCAGACACTTGTTATGATCCCTTTGTGAGTTGCAAAATAGGTCACACAACTGATACAAGTCTAAAAATTGAAGACATTGCCCAAATTAATTCTCTTATTGCGAGAGGTTTCTTGTCCACATCTGGCATGTGATACCCTAATTCTGGGGCAACACATTATGTCACAAGTGAGATGCTAGCTAGTCAAAATACTCAACCCTATACAGGTAAAAGGAAAGTGTTTCTTGGTGATGGTTATATGTTGAAAATATCACAAGTTAGTAAATCCTTTATTTCTGCTCAGTCTAGGCCACTTGCTTTTAATCATGTACTTATTGTGCCTCGTATTACCCGTAATTTAATGTCAGTTTCTCGATTTGCTAAGGATAATTCAGTGTTCTATGGATTTTATAAATCTTGCTATTTTGTTAAGGATAAAAGGTCAAAGGTTGTTTTGATGAAAGGGAGACTTGAAGATGGCCTTTATTGCTTTAGTATGTAACCTTCATCTCATTATGACTGAGTGTCATAATACCGCTTAATCAGTAGTTGTAGATTCATTTGATACAAATAATGTTGTGGTGAAGCCTTCTCTACACTCTGTCTATTGACTTTGACATCAAAGACTTGACCACCCTACTGTAAAGATTGTCAATCTGCTTTCGACAAACCTGTATTAGTTGATAAGAACAATCTATGTGCTGCTTGTCAATTAGGAAAGAGCCACAACCTTCTTTTTTCTTCTTTTTTGACAGTTTAAAAAACTCCTTTTGAGCTTGTTGAAGCTTATGTATGGGGCTCAGCTCCAATTAAGTCTTTAGGTTGGTAATACTATGTGACATTTGTTGACATGTATAGCAGGAATTGTTGGATGTTTCTTTTAAGGAATAAATCTGAAGTTCATTAGCTTTCAAAGCCTTTATTGCTTTAGTTAAAAATTAATTTTCTACTTTTGTTATTGCTTTACAGACTGATGAGAGTGAGGAATTTAAAGCTTTGGAAGCTGATCTAGTCACTATGGGGATTCAGCATCGAATTACGTGTCCATACATGTCTCAACAGAATGACGTAGTTAAAAGAAAACATCGCCATGTAATTGAAACTGCCTTAACCTTGTTAGCTCAAGCAAGTGTTCCATTTCAGTATTGGTCCTTTGTTGTCCTAAGTGCGATTTATTTGATTAATCGGTTACCTACTGGTGTTTTAGGAGGAGTTTCCCCACATAAGAAATTATATGAAAAAAGCCAGACTGCGAGTTCTTAAGGGTATTTGGCTCTCAGTGTTTTCCTTACCTCAGTTCCTACAACTCTCACAAGTTTGATTTTTGGTTAAGGGCGTGTGTATTTTTTAGGTTATTCACCAAAATATCAAGGGTATCAGTGCTTGGATGCTAATGGTCGAGTTTTTGTGTCACGTCATGTCAGATTTAATGAGCTATGTTTTCCTTTTGCCATTGGTGCTACATTCAAAGAACCTACTATGCGAGAAAAAGCACATATGTCATCTACTTTTCCCCTGCCTCATGTGCAACCAATTGTGCCCGTTGGAAAAACATCTAGTTCTTCAACCTTTGGTTGTCCTGTAGCTGGTGGTCAGTCCGAGAGCCTCTTAGCCCCTGTGGTCCCTACTACTGGTTCTTTGCATGCACTCTCCAATTTAGACGTGTCAGGAGCTGATGCACAAGTTGGTTCTTCTGTGGCTCCAAGTGAGCAGTCTGCCCATTTTGAGTGTTTGATTGAATCCGTGCAACCTCTACAATCATCTGACTTGCGACCAGGCATTGTTGGTGATTTCAGGTCACTTGGACCATCGACCTCTGAGCAATGTATTGAACCAGTTGACTTGCCATCTACTATCCCTTGTGTTACTACAAACAGAGGTGACTCTGCTTCTCCAGCCACTCATACTAGTGCAACCAGGTTGGTAGAGGATATAAGTTTAAGTGTTGACTCTCAAGTTCCAGTGGTTGTTCCAGCTGTCCCTAGTTGCAATACTCATTCAATGGTCACTCGAAGCAAAGTTGGGGTGTTTAAACCCAAGATCTAGAATGTTGAAGGTTGTGAACTACCTGATATTTTCTTTTGTGCCCTTGAGCATCCCAAGTGGTGTGAGGCAGTCCAGCCAGAATAAGATGCTCTCATCAACAATGACACTTAAGAGTTGGTTTGGTTACCTCCAAACAGAAAGGCCATAGAATGTAAATGGATTTTTCGTATTAAGTACAACTCAGATGGGTCATTGAATTGCTATAAAGCACGGCTTGTAGCTAAGTGGTTTTCTCAAATACCTAGTTATGACTTTGGTGAAACCTTCAGTCCTGTTGTTAAATTTTTTTACTGTTAATATCTTGTTTTCTTTGGCAGTCTCGATGAAAATGGCACATTCGACAAGTTGATGTCAACAATATTTTTTAAAGGGTGACTTGCAGGAGGATGTGTTTATGAAGCAGCCTGATGATTTTGTTCGAAAGGGGTCTGATGGATCAATACTTGTCTAAAATTAAAGAAGACACTTTATGGTTTACGTTAGGCACCGATGAATTGGTTCAGTAAGTAAAAAGAGTTTCTTTACAGTGTTGGTTTTAAGGCTTGCTATGTTGATCCATCTCTATTTGTCTTTAAAAATGGTGTGCTTATGACTTATGTAGCTTTTTACGTAGATGACATTTTGTTAACTGGCTCATCCTTAGATCATGTTGACAGTGTGGTTCAAACCTTGCATGATAGATTCTCTTTAAAAAAATCTTGGTCTTGTTCATTTTTCCTAGGCATAGAGGCTATTCATACGAAAGATGGGTTATTTTTAGTTAACGCAAGTTTATTGTCGAGTTGTTGAAAAAAAAAATTGCAAAATACTAAATCAGTCGAAACACCAATTGTTATTTCTCCTGAGCTAAGTAAAGAGGTTGGGGTTCATGAAGTGGATGCTCAAATGTATAGGAGCACAGTTGGGGCGCTACTATATGTTTTCCATACTCGCCCGGACATCTCTTTTGTTGTCAACCGGGTAGCACAATATATGCAAGTACCAAAGGATGCTCATTGGTCTGTTGTCAAGCGAACTTTACGCTACTTAAGAGGAACATCAGATTATGGTTTACATTTTTCCTCCTAAAGTGAGTCGTATGATCTACGAGTTTTTTCGGATGTTGATTGGGCGGGTGATATAGACGATAGAAGGTTTGTCTCGGGGTATTGTGTGTTTCGTGGCTCCCACTTGATTTCATGGAGTTCTCAAAAACAACGGTCTGTTTCAAGATCAACAGCTGAAGTTGAATATCGGAGCCTGGCTGATGCAGCTTCCAAAATTCTTTAGGTTAAGGCTGTGTTGACAGACATGAGGTTAAATGTTGATGATCCGTTGAAGATGTGGTGTGATAATACAAGCATCGTGGCTATGGCTGCTAACCCAGTTCTCCACACAAAAATGAAGCATGTCGAATTGAATTTACATTTTTTTTCGAGAACGGGTTATGACTCGACACCTAGGAGTGAATTATGTACCTGCTTTATTCCAAACAACTGATATTCTTACGAAATCTCTGGTTGTGTCCAGGTTTCAAGAACTTCACAGTCGATTATGTGTTTGGCCGCTTCAGCAACTTGAAGAAGAGGAGGAAAAATAAAGCAAGGTGAATATTAGAAGACCGTTATTGTTTGTAACGAATTCAGTTCAACTGAATCGGTTAATTGCTCTCAATTAGTTAAATCAGATTGAGTTACCATTGGGTCAATCTGGTAACTAATGTTGGGTTATATAAATCACTCTTATGTGGCACTGGTCATATCAGTTAATTTGGCCTACATAGTAAAAAAAAATACCAAACAACTCTCGTTTTCTTCAGATTTCATTCCATCTCCTTCTTCTTTAGCTCATTTTTGTTCTTCTTCTTCAATTTTAGTTTCATTCGTATCTCTGGTGGAGTTTCGACATCGACCAACGCCGCCTCCACTACTTCTCACCTACAACCATCCTTGTTGGTGCATATTGAACGAATATCGAGTAGAATATCAAACGATTTCATCACTTTCATCTGATTTAATACTCATAAACTAAAATCGATTTCTTTTCTTTTTCGGTGTAATTCTCATAACCATCAAAATTTATTGCCAAATTTATTAAACTTAAATTGAAATTTTGAGTAAAAGCTTCATGTATAGTAGACAGCACAGTGGTCAGCAACGGTTGACCGTAGCGGCCGACAAAGCTTGTTGAATTCTGCAAGGATGATGAGATGAAGATGATAAAGAAGTTAGGGATTCTAATTGGTTTTTCTTTCCCCTGGATATAAAAAAGAATTAAGGAAATAAAGTGAATATAAAATAAATAAAAATTAGTTTTTTAATATTTTTGACACGTGTTAATAATTAATTGGTATGAATATTTTTTAATAATTTTAAAATAAATACTTAACTTTTAATAAAAAATAAAGACATTTGAAAAATCAATGAAACATTGAGGACTAATCGTGTTATTATACCTTAAGTAAATAGAGTTTTATTTTTGAAAAGAAAATGCCACATGTCGATTTATGATTGGGCCAAGGATTCCACATCAAATTTCGTCACGAAAATGAGTAAACCCGTTAACGACGAAAAATTCTGTGTATGAAACTGAAAATTTTAAAACGTTATGTATGAAACTAAAAATTTAGTATAGTTTATGTATCAATAGGATAATAACTCTTATTTATTTAATTGGTTTCACTAATTCCAATAATTATTTTTTAGAATCTTTTAAATTTGTGTAGTGTTGTTTGTTATATAATTAATTTAGTGTTTAATAATTGACATTATTTTAAATTTATTGTATCCATATTTGGATTCAAAGATTTCAAAAGTCATCTAGAACAAAACTTGATATTTGTTTCCCCTCAAAGGCTCATCTCTGAAATCTACAAAGCCTCAATTTATAAGCACTCGTTGTAGAACCTCCAGAGCATGATCCCGTCTACTGAGCTTATTACTTTACAGTCAAGTTTACCTTACCAACCCATCAATAGCTATCAGGATGATAAGTCTGATTTTACCCCATCAAACAATACCAAGATTTATAAATATCGGCTGAACCAGAAGGGAAAAAAAAGTTTTTTTTTCAACTGTCTCTACCTTGACAGTAGTTTTCATCCACTTTAGGTGGGATAAACCGCCATTAACTGTCACATTACTTTGATTTTTATCTCTGTTATCTTATTTGGTGTCTGATACTTTTGATATCAACAAAATTAATTTTTTTTTTATATTCTGTTGAGAATCATTAAAATATTCATACAATTGGAAATGCCTTGAATACTTGAAGAGGCTTGACCTCGTACAGTATGTGAATTATTAAGGTTTAATGGATAGTCCAACAAATGTCACTTTACATTCTTCCTTTAAAAAAATATTGTTAAATGTTATTTATATTAATATAATATACAATATTTGTTTATCATATTGGATATTTTTAATGTATCAACTGGAAATATTTTCAAAATGCTCGTGACCAAAATTTATTAATTACTATTTTGTTAAAAGATCTAGAAAAAAAAAAGCTATGTGAAAATTTTGTGTTATAAAATAAGTAAAAAATTGCTAATTGCTTGTGTTATCTCCAAAGATCTTTGGCTTAGATTGGAATTCGCCCCCCCCCCCTATTTGATGAAATTTAATAGGCTAAAGAGGTTATTTTGCCCCGAGTTCGACCCAAATTAGTAATTTTTTCATTCACGCGAAAACGCGTTCAAATAAGTCCTCCAATTCGCATATTACAACAAATTAGTCTCTTGACCAACGTTGATCGTTACGGTGCCGACGTGATAGTTAACCATGCTGACGTGGCAAAGCATGTGTGATGATGACGTGGCATAGGGGCTGAATTGATTTTTAAACCAAATTTGAGGGCATAAATAATTTTTTTTGCCGAGTTTAGGGGTATAATTTATTTTAATTGAAAGTTCGATAACTTACTTAATCTTTAAACTAAAAAATAAATTACTAAAAATTTAAAAATATTTAAATACTCATAAAATATTAAAAAAATAAAAATACTATAATAAATTTAAAAAAATAAGTAAAAACATAAAATTAAAAATATGAAGAAAAAAAATTAAATATAAAAACTCAAAATTTTAAAATATTTATAAACTATCAAAAAATCTTCAACTGTTTTTGGCTATGCAAAGCCTACCAAATATCTTTGTGTTAAAGTAGAAAAAACAAAAATTTCCTTCATTTTTCTACCTCAAATATTAATTAGCATCAATTTGTTGTAGAAAACATAATTTTTTTAGTTTTATTGTTACTTTAATACAATGTTGATTCCACTGAAAATTTGTTTATCGAATGGTAATACTCATATTGCCGAAGTCAAAGATTTTTTCGATGAAAATGTTCGATTTTTAATACTTTATAAACATTTTAATTTTTATATTTATATTTTATCATTTTTAATCTTAAATACATTTTAATTTTTTATATTAGTTTTTAATTTCAATAATTTTTAAAATATTTCATTTATTTTTATTAAGTTTATAGATTTTTTTTAAAAATTGAAGAATATTTTGATTTATGTGAGAGTTCTCATTTTACTTATTTTAAAATTATCAGAAACCCAAGAATCTTTATATCAATTTTTTAATCGATTTTTCATATATACTATTCTTTTGAAACAAAAGCCTTCAAATTTATTAAAATTGAATCGAAACCCCAAAATGCTATAACTCGTGCGTTTAACCAGATGAAAAGACATCAGGCAGAAAACAAAACACGGAAAACTCTAGAAGGCTAAAAACACTCCTCTGAAAACAGACAAAGCTGGGAAACAAGTCGGTGAAGAACATCAGAGGGAAATGAGATCCAAGAGCGTAGATCCTTACATGTAGATAAACTCTTGGACGGAAACGGGAATAAAACCAACTCTACGGTGGCCGATCGACTTCCACCGCCTGGGTTACACCATCAGGAACTTTCTCCACCCAAAACCTATCGCCTGAGTTGAAACGAGCATCACCAGCAATGAGGTGGGCCACCAAATTTGACGGCCGAAAGGTATGCTGAAAAATATTCTCCTCAAAATCGTTAGATCTTGCTTTTATATCATGGATGATGGCACTAATTACTGAGTAATCGTCTGTCGGAGCGCGCAACTTACGAATGATGGCAAGAGAATCCCCTTCTACAACCCCTCGCCTAAAACCTAGGTCAGACAGAAGAGCGACTGCATGGAGCGCCGCCACCGCCTCAGCATGGAAAGCCGACGGAATATGGTAAGAGACTCTTCTCCCTGCCCCCATAACTTCCCCATCTGAGTTTCGAATAACCACACCTGACCACGCAACATTTTCAGAGCTAGGAAAATGCGCATCGAAGTTAGCTTTGACAAAGCCATCAGCTGGTGGACGCCACGACGAAACCGGAGGACACGAAACGGTGGCCGAATGTGGTAAGAGATTTAACAATTCCGAGTAATGTGACTTGATAAAAATAGCTGTAATGTTATGTGGATAAGACACACCTTCATGCACTCTTTTGTTTCTTGCAAACCAAATCGACCATAGAGCTATTAGGACTTCTGCTAGACGCGAATTAGGAATTGAAACAAAAATTCATGAGAGCCATTCTTTAAACGACAAACTTCCTGTATTCGATGGCCAAACAAACCCTAACGCGTCCCAAACAGATGAGGCATACTGGCAATCCCTAAGAGCATGTTCAGTAGTTTCAGGGGCCAAATTACATGCTGGGCAAAGGGGATTAGGTGTAATTCGACGGTTATATAGATTATACTTAGTAGGCATGAAACCACAAATAAATCTCCAGGCTTGAATTCGTATCTTCGATGGGCAATTAATTGTCCATAATTTCTAGAAAAGTGAAGTATCTAGCGAGGGTGTATCAGACACTCCCAGAAGCAAACGGTATCCGCTACGAACCGAATACAACCCTGACTTCTCACCCGACCACACCAAACAATCATTCTGGGGGTAACCCGATATATGAATAAAAAGAATCTTCAAAGCCTCTTCATGGGTAAACGAACGGGAAACGAGCTCCTCATTCCAAGACTGTGCATTCGGGGAAAATAAATCCGATACCCAATGTAGGCCTTCCACCTGTGGGGATTCCAGCCGACTAGGAGGAGAACACGACAACCAACAGTCATTCCAGATCGAGATTGATCTGCCATTGCCAACCTTCCAGCGGATACCCTGTTCAATTAGGCCCCTCGCACTCCAAACACTCCTCCAAACAAGCGAGGGCTGTGAACCCAACCTTGACTGCATAAAGGTTGAGCCCGGATAGTATTTGGCTTTAAAAATTCGCCCAACAAGCGAAGTTGGGTTCGATAGGAGCCTTCAGGCCTGTTTAGCCAACAGGGTCACATTAAATTTAGCCATATCCCGAAAACTCAAACCCTCATCTTCCTTAGGACGACAAAGAGCCTTCCAACTACACCAGTGCATTCCTTTTTTATTAATGGACCGTTGCCACCAGAATCTAGCCATAGCACTCTCAATATTCCGAAAAAGGACTTTAGGAATGAGGAAGACCCCCATAGCATACACCGGGATGGCCTGCAACACTGATTTAATAAAGACCTCTTTTCCACCTTGTGAAAGGGGAGAGACGCACCAGCTAAAAATCCGAGCCTGGACCTTATCAAATAGATTAACAAACGCCTGACGCTTATTCCTTCCGACCAAGGAAGGTAATCCCAAATATTTCCCAATCGACGAAGAATGCCCAATCGATAGCACATTCTGTATCTCTACCCTGGTTACATCCGACACATTTGTGGAAAAGAAAAGACCAGACTTATCGAAGTTAATAATCTGCCCAGAACATTCACTGTATTCCTGAAGGAGGAGCTTGAGATGGATAGCACCCGACATTGACGCCTCCCCAAAAATAAGGCTATCATCCGCGAACAATAAATGGGTCACTGTTGGGGCGTACCGGTTCAGACGGAAGCCTTGTACACGTCCCAGTGAATTGCCCTGCTTGAGAAGGGAAGAAAGGCCCTTCATACATATCAAAAAAAGAAAAGGGCTAAGGGGATCACCTTGCCGAAGGCCCCTCGAAGGCTTAAATCGTTCACCCACTATACCATTGAGGACCACTGAGTATGAGACAGTGGACAAACACATAGAAACACGGTCAACCCACGTCGGATCGAAGCCCATTTTCAACATCACCTGGATAACAAAATCCCACTCCACACGGTCGTAGGCCTTAGACATGTCCAGTTTCAACGCAAAGTTCCCCGCACGGCCCAGACGTTTCTTCTGAAAGCAATGTAGAATTTCATATGCTATCATAACATTATCAGAAATAAGACGGCCAGGGACGAAGGCGCTTTGGGCCTCATCGATGCAGTCCGAAAGCAAGCCCTGAATACGGTTAGCAAGGACCTTGGAAATAATTTTATAAAGCACATTACATAAACTAATAGGACGGAAATGACTCATCTGGGAAGGATTTGTGATCTTCGGGATAAGAACAATGTGTGTACCATTAATATCTTCCATAGACGATTCCCCAGACAATACACTGATACAATATGAGGCTACCTCCGCCCCCAAAATGTGCCAAAACCGCTGATAAAACACCGCCCCAAGCCCATCTTCACCAATTGCCTTTAAGGGGCCCATAGACCGTACCGCCTGATATACCTCATCACTCATATAGGGCCTCAATAGATAAGAATTTGACTCCGCCGAAATTTTAGGGGAAATGCCATCTAAAATATTTGAACAATCTGCTATACCTCAAGACGTAAATAAACCCAGGTTAAAATACGATTAGTTCGCTTACGATGAGAGGCATGACGGTGAAAGAACGAAGTATTCTTATCGCCATGTCGGAGCCAATTAGCACGGGCTCGTTGCTCCCAATAGAGCTCAGATTTGTCCATCTCCAAGTTTAAGGCCAATTTGACCTCCATAGTTTCCTCCAACAGGTCATCCGAGGGTTGCATAGCAGCCAATGCCTCAAGCCGTTTAGTCAAATCTTGCTTAGAAACCTTCCTACTAGCCTGTAACCTCTGAAACCAAATATTCAGACCTTGGCCCACGAAACGTAGGCGCTCCGGTATTGGGCCCGAGGACGCAGCCCAGAAACTACTAACCTCAGACTCACATGATTCCTCCAGCAACCAGGCTGCCTCAATCCTGAAATGCCACTGAACACGGGGGCTAGCTTGTTCCACAGTTGACAATAGTAACAGGCAATGGTCCGAGAAAGAATGTGATAAATGGGTTAATGTGAAATCAGGAAAAAGGGACCACCAACCTGGGTTCGCCACACCCCTGTCGAGTCTCTCTCGTACATTAGTATCAACAAAATGGCCCTTCTCCCAAGTGTACCAACGCCCAGTATAACCAATATCAGACAAGGAACAGTCCTCTAAAGCATCCCGAAAATCGTCCATCTGTCTCTGACTCCGGATACGTCCTCCAGATTTTTCAAAAGAGAAAAGGAGTTCATTAAAATCCCCGATAATTAACCAAGGGACATTGGGCAGATTGTTCAACTGACGGAGCAAATCCCATGAAGGTCGACGATTTTGCTCCTCCGGAGCTCCATAAAAGCCAGTGCAACGCAACCACTGACCAGAACCATCATCAAACACCATAAAATCAATGTGGCAAACCGAGAACGAACGAAGAGAAATTTGGCAACCAGCACGCCAAGCTAAACATAAACCTCCACTTCTACCACGGGAACCAACTTCAATACCATTCGGGAAACCACATCTTTTACGAACCTTCATCATCTCATCGGTCTGTAGTTTTGTTTCAATCAAAAACACTACAGAAGGGTTAACGTCCCGCAAAAAGTCACGAAGACGTCCTACTGTTCGAGGCTTCCCCAAGCCCCGAACATTCCAGCTTAGAAGCCTCATTGTGCCCGGCGGGCCTGACTGTCCAAGCCGGCCGATGAATTGCCTTCTTTCGAGTGGGAGGCCCCCACAACTGCATGATTGGGAGATTCCGAAACATTGCGTGGGCGCTTAAGTCATATATACTATTCTTAAACGTTAAAATTGAAAAATTAAATTATTTATTAATTTTTTTCAAAAAATAAATAAATAGATTAAATTAATTTAAACTTTAAACAAATTATTTATTTATTTTTAAAATTTTAATAATTTCTTAAATTATTATCTTTTTAGCTTAAATATTAAATAAGTTATCAACTTTCAATTAAATGAATTATGCCTCTGAATTCGGCAAAAAATCAGTTATGCCCTCGAATTCGATTTAAAAAATCAATTCAGCCCCCATGCCACATCATCATGACACATGTACTACCACGTCAACATCGTTGACTGCCACGTTAGCATAGTTAAATGCCACATCAGCAACGTTAACTGTCATATTATCACTGTAATGATCAACGTTGGTCAAGGGGCTAATTTACTATAATGTACGAACTGGAGGACCTTATTGAACGCGTTTTCGCGCAAAGGACAACATTACTAATTTGAGTCGAATTCGAGGACAAAATAATCCCTTTAGCCTATTTAAAATGTTCGATAGTGAAATCAGAATTCATTTTCCCGATTAGCCTATTTAAAATGTTCGATAGTGAAATCAGAATTCATTTTCCCGATTTTTACTTTCTTTTCAAGATTAAGAAAGTTGAGTTGCAGGAGTGACAAAATAATATAAATTTATCCTCTTAATTTGAAATATGTTAGAATTTTACGACTACAATCAAAATTAATCGGTTCAATAAACAAATAGAATTAGAATATATTTACTCAAAATAATTGGAACTAAATGCTCAAGTTAGGACCTCAACTTTTTAACTCTATCAAAACTAACAACAATTCAGTTTTTATTTAAGAAACTTAAGGAAAAGCTGGTATAATTTTAGAGCAAAGGTCAGCTTCACACCACTTTTAAAAGTATATATAAATATATAAAATATTTATTTTTGATACTATTTTGTGAATGTAAAAAAATATAATATAAATAAAAACAAATGAATAATTTTATTCGAAAGTACTTTTAATAAAAAGTTAAAAAGACTAAAAATTTTAACTTTTAAAAACCTTTTCAACCCAAGCTAAAAAAAACTTTTAATTAAAAAAGATACATGTTTTGTATTGTTTTTTTTTCAAAAGTTTTTTCAACTTAAATCACTTTTAAAAATAATATAAAACAACCAACAAGTGTTGAGTGCATTGGTAAGACACACTGCACTATCAAAGAGAAGACATAAGTTTAAATTTTGAAGATAATATTATTGGGAGGCGCAGCCTCGCACCGTGAACATAAACCTTAAAACAAACATGCATATAACAAAAAAAAAATGTAGAACAAGATTCAAATCTACCTCATCTTTAAATTTTTATTATTAGAATCTCTTAACATTTATAAGACTTCATTTTCTTGTTAGAACTAAGATAATATAAAAATCCCAAAGCATGATGTATACCCGGCTCCATTATCATCCCTAGTTATTACTCTCGGAATCCTTATGAAACCAAAAAAAAAACATTATGAATTGTATATTGATTTTATTCCGACAAGTAATCTTTCTATATCTATACCTTTTATTTCAAGGTATAATATATGGTACAATCCGAGTTTGAATATATTAGTCGACAACTTACTAGTTTGGAAATCGAAGGAGATTTGAGGCGGAGCGTGATAAAGCGGGGAAAAGAACAAACCAGTTTTTGAGTCAAGGAGGCTTTGATTTCACGGTGTGGACGTTGCCCTTAACAAGCAACAACCGAGCACCCTTGACAAGTTCTTCTTTGATCATGAACAACACGGCAGCTGCAAGAACACTTTGTACGATTTTCGTTCTCACACCTTTGTAAAATCCATGGAAGCCTTCGTAACGGATCATCTTTAGAATAGCATCCGAAGTCCCTATATATAAGAATGACATATTTTTCATCGTCGTCGTTGAATATCGGTGCAAGTCAACATTTAGAGAATTTTTCATTAACACAATTATAAATTGTACTTTTTTGCACCAAGATTGAATATACGAATTTTAATTATTTGATTCTATAGTACGGACTACATATTAGATCCTTTTAACTGTCAAAACATCGATATCATGTAAAGTTCAACATAATGATTCAAACCTTTGTATTGATGCCTTTGGTCCCCAGTTGTAACCTGTTTTGCTTGAAGTCTGGCCTGTAAAGACAACCAAAAGAATGCATAAATGACACATTTTCAAGCTGCCATAGAAAGGTTACCGGCTTATCGCTTATCATGACGAACAAGGATCCCAGGACGGGTATATTTATCTTTTTTAAGTTTTTTACATGTATTTGGAGAGTGCTTGGAGTGTCATATCCCCATACTCATGTCCAAAAAATTGCATCAGACATAAGTGTAAAAAATGGTTCTTCAAGAAAAAATGAAGAATCAGAGTAACTTAGTTAGTATGACCATACCTTTACCACGTTAAGCGGGTAGGTCACAGCAGTAGCTCCAAGTTTTGCCAATGCTCCAAAAATAAATATCTAGCATAATTAGACAAATTAGTCAGAGACTAAAACGTAGAGGAACAACATTTACACTTTGCAAGGAGCACCAAAGTAGTAATTCGGGACTTAAATTTTATAATATGGATTTCAAATGTCAAGCGAGTCGTGAAATAGAACACACACACACATATATATATATTTAAATGTAACCTTCGCGATTATTTCTCAAATTCATGGATTTGTATATATAATCCTATTGAATTTCAGCAAATACATAATATGCATACCCTTCTCACAATTTATATATCAAATGAAATCCATATGCAAATTGCCAAATTTATGTTCCCGAACATAGCGTAACATCATTATTATTTAGGAGAGATGAAATCAGAAGCAACCTCCCAAGCAGTTACTCCATTATTGCCCGGGCTACTAATAGATCGCCGTTTCTTCAGCTTCTTCAGCATCGTTTCGTACAGCATAAATTGTATAGCCGGATTGCTGACCTGTGCGGAACAGCAGGAACAATAAGTGAAACTCCCTTAACAAGTGTAACAGTCATTTCTCACATACCATGATCAATGTTGGGAATACACCCTTCCAGAAGCCCAAAAATCCAGCTTCATCATAGACTTCTTGAATCTGCAAGTATTTTATATGCAAAATAATGTATTATATCTTAATAAAATCCCATCATCCATTTCTTCATCATTTATCAGTTATTACCAATCCTAACATCTACCCTTTCCAAACAGACTTTCCAGCACTTGATACAAGGTTATGCATACACAAACAAACAAACACACACACAAGATTATGCATTTCTTTTTTGAAGATAATGTTATGCATTTCTGTTATTGTATAAAGTTTAAAACTGAAATGTTCTACCATCTCTAGAGAAAACTAGAATGAGCTTCAATATTATAAGTGAACAACATAAAAGAACTATGTAGAACACCCATGGTGCATACCGCATGACCAGTGCTGTAAGGAAGAGGGTCAATGACAGAAAGAACTGTTTCCTCTGGAGCAGGTGTTGCCAATCTATTAGGGTTATCTTTCTTCGAAACTTTTTTGTGAGTCTGCAGCACAATAATTGTTTTTGTTTACGTATTAGCAAGCATGTAAACTGAAAATTGATGCCTCCAAATTGCAGTTCACAACTAAAAAACTTTAAATCAGTACAAAGCATTATGTGTGATCTAAAACAAAGTTAGGCATACTAAGCAAGAACACATAATTATACACAAGAGGCCATGTTAGTTTCCTGTATTTTCTCCAGGCATAATTCTGGCAGGGGGATCTAGGATGATGAAAAAATTGTGGCCATTGACTTGGATCCAAAGAGCCATGCTTATTGTATGAATATTCAGCAATGAATTTATTACATTAAAGTTTGTTCTTTTTATGTTTTATAACAAATGAAAAGCTTTCTGAAATGCCTTTTACCTGCATGCGTGTCACAATGACCCAAATGGGGTTAGTCAATAGCACATTTACGCACCTACACAGAGAAATGATATAAGCATGTAATTAACTAATATAGAAAGGAAATTACTACTGCAGTTAAGAATATTATCATCAAAGAAATTGATGCAGTTTCTTTACAATTTAGAGAACTTTTAAAAAGCATGCAACAACAGCCACAGGCAACCAGCAACAGTGAAAATAAAATAAAACTAGATTACCCAGATAAAGCAGCTACAATGAGGGACGAAAGCATCCCAACAGATCCATCACCAATCCTTTTTTTCCGGTTTTCAAGTGCTTTATTTTCAGCTTTGGTCCTGAATATTTGATAGAAATAATAGTAAACACCCTGTATCATAAAAATAGTAAGTATTCATGAATCCAAACAAACTAAACAAACATAATATTGCAAGTCTATGACCACTTTACAAATAGAAGAAAGCAGTTGATGCAAGGCAAAAGCATGCAGTCTTTCTTAAAGATAGATCAGTAAATAACTCAATTCCGAGAGACAATGTAGTTAAGCAACAAAAATAGCTCCATAGAGGTCAGAAGATCCATGAATTAAAATCCAATAAGCATCCAAAAATCTATTTCATCCAATTGAGGCTTCAAATTGGATGGGAAACTGATTATGGCGTTTGACCAATTTTTGTCTTATCAACAGCTCAATTGGACGAAAGACGTTCAAGGGCTTAACTGATTCCAATAAAATAACAGCTGATTGAATGGTTATTTAGTTTTAGTTCAAGGGATTTTGTGTTTTGTATTCAGGCCTACTAGCTATGGTCTCCAGACTCTTTATTTCCCTTAAAATACCTATAAGTAACACACATGACCGGCACATGTTCGAATGTGTACAAGGCTATCATCTTCCAAATATACATATATATAACCTTAGAGAAAACAAGTACACCCATTTCAAACACATTTCTGTATACGACACTCACTTTCGAGTCCAGATAACATAGTACTCTTGTTAAACATAAATCAATATAGTAACAAGAACAGTTGTCTTGTGCTAGAAATATTAAAGGTCATCACCTGAGATGCAGCTGTACCAACTAACGAAGGAGTTAATCCTCCATACAACCGCTCCCATCCTTCTTGCTTTACAACCTATTCACAAAGTAGGCAAACAAATTCAATATTGAACACAAATTTTACTTCGTTGAAATGCAAAAGACCATATTTGTCAACTGAGAAACAACACAACAATGCAACATCAGTTTTAATTGTCATGTTCTATTGCTATGTTAGTGTTGATGGTGCTTATCTTTCACCACCACAATGGTATTTGTTTGTATTTTTTACATTTTATGACTTGTTTGGTTTTTTTTACCCCTTGTATGATCCATTTTCATTATTCAGCTCCTAGTTTTTCATCTTTGATGGTTTGAAGGTAAATGACCGATTAGTGTGATTAGCCTTCTCTTTATCGACATTGTGAACTTTTGTTGCATTTACTCTTTATTTATTTAATAAAACTAGCTGCTATTATTATTTAAAGAAAAAACAAATAGCACCTAACAAGAACAATAGCTCAAAAATTAGATTCCACTAACAGATTCCTCTAAAATATTGAGAAAGAAATAACCTGGCACATTTGTTCAATTGTTCCAACTTTCCGTTTCTGTTTCTTGAGATCACGTTCTGTTTGTTGACGAGTATTTACCTGTAGATCAATTTTACAAAAGAGAGAGAACAAGAAGAAGTTATAGCTAAAACAAGACAAAAAAATTAAAAATGAAGAAATGGAAAGCAAAATCGTACAGTTTGAAGAGGATACGTAATGAGTTGGGCTATGATCCCTCCACCGGCTCCAGCCAATCCATTTATCAAAGCGTCCGACATCGTTCTGATCCCTCAAAAAAGCTTTAGCAGAGAAAAAAATACTTGGATATTTTCTCGAGAAAATCCGGTGTTTGGGGAGAATTGCAAAGAGATCTACCGTTTTTTAGAGAGAGGGAGCAGTGAATGCCATCTCTGACTTTGGCAGTGACGAAGAAGCAATTAAAAAGGTCATTTTGGGAAAGGGAAATCAGAAATGGTCGTTTTATTTCGCTATCGAAATATTTAATTTTTGGGAGTCGCTGGCTGTTCCGTTTAAGAACGCAAAATTGAAAGGGAATTTGAATGTAAATGTAATATCAAGGTAAATTATATATGATCATTTTTTTCCGTATTGTTTGGTTTTGATACTTATTTGAAAGAAAAAAAATTACGTTTTAATGGTTTATGTTATTGATTTATAATATTTTAGTCATTAAACCGTTAACTCTCATAAGTTTAATGACGTAACATGTTAGTTAAAAAGATTTATTTTTAATTTGACCCATTAATTTTAAATAAAATATTAATTTGCCCTAAATTTTAAATAAAATATTAATTTTACTCGTTAACTTTAAATAAAATAAAATTTGACTCTAAACTTTAACTATACCCTTTTGTCAACGGTCTTTTTCTTTTTATCGATTGTCGCTCATTACCATTTTCGATCATTGTATATATAATTAAATATATACACTTGTCACTCATACATTTTTAGAGGTCATGCTTTATGTGCTTAATATAAAATATAAAATTTACTTAAGCATATTTTCCAAAAACAATCTTTTAGTAAGATTCTAAGGCATGTATACAAATTTATTATTGTTTTTTATGTTTAAAATATTAAGCTGAGCAATAATTCTATTTTTTTTAAAAGCTCCTAGTCTAAACTCGAATTTGAACGGATCTGACGATCTGTGTGACAACTAATATTAATAAAATATTTAGATTAATATTAGTATAATTTATAAACCTTTCCATATGCCCAATGTAATGGCCCATTCTTAACCTTCCCATCAACAATTTCAGGATTTAGGTGTAATTGAAGGAGTCCACCCCCCCCCCCCTCCCTCTCTAAACTACAAAGACTAAAGTAACAGTCTTTTAAATTTTTAATGACTTAATTGCAAGAATTTTTTTTAATACCAAATTTGATAGCACTTTAAAAATAGAAGTCATTCGAATAGTTTACCCTTAAAAAATACTAATAAATTATTATTACGTTCACAAAAATAAATTCATTATTTTTTTAGTAAACAACATCAAAGAGAATATGCATAATAACACACACACATATATATATATATATATATCGATACACAAGTGTAAAAAAATTACAAATTCTTCTATAAAATTTAAAACTTAAATCACAAACTCTAGCACCTTAAAATCTAAACCTTAAACCCTAAACTCTAAATTCTAACCATAAACCTAAAATTCTACACCCTACACCCTACACCCTAACCTAAAACCCTAGACCGTAAAATTAAAAGGCTTGTGTTTACACTAGCTTCTGTATCAAAGTATTTTCTATATATATATATAATTCGGTAAAAATTAAATCATATAAATCATGATGCATACATTTAAAATTTTAAAATATTACAAATAACTTTAAACAACCCCAACCCAAAGAATCTAACCCAAAAAATTAAATTAAAAAATCTAAACTTAAAATAACTCGAAACGAAATCAATCTAAACTCGCCCGATTGTAACCCTATTTTATGTTAAAAAATGGTGCAGAATTAATCCAAATAAATAAAGCAGAATTAATCCAAATAAAAAAAATACCTTGAAAAGAATAAATAATTATAAATTAAAAAATAGAACTTGAAATTTGACATAGTTGAAAATCAGAAGAATTTTGTTGAAGCCTATATAAACAATTTTTTAAGACAGGTTCAGCTTCTCCTCGGTGCTGAGTAACGTTGGACGTCTATCTTCCAAAATATAAAAACAAACGTAGACAGCAGTAGCACAATTGCAGTGAACAATCGAACTCAATTTTACCCTTCGTCTAACACCGAAAAATAAAATGAACTTTGGAAAGAAATTTTCTAAGTCGAAAACTTTAATGTTGTTTTTGTAAGTTGATATGAAAAAAATTAAATCGTTTAGGCGAAAAGATTAAACATTTTGATGGAAGGTTTTGTTGAAAAGTTAATAGATAAGATTGAATGGATGCAACTTTAAACAAAAAATTAATAAGTCTATTCACCAAGTGACACGACTTATTATTAGCATGTCTATTTACCAAGTGACATGGCTTTGCATCAATATTATTCAATCAATATATATATTTTTTCCAACAATCTCCTACATGAATAAAATTGATAGTTTAAAAACATTGACTCGATATGGTGATAGATTCTATATTTGATATTTGCATATGATAGCTAGGCTTCCCCCTTTGAACATTCTCTTGTGAAAATATGTTTACCTTACTGTTGTTCAGTAGACGTGATGTCCTTTAATTGTCTTGTCGTTTGTGTAAGCGATGACATACATGACACAAATACCTCACTAACAAGAATTTGGTTATCGTGGTTATGTCCATGTAGCCTTGGACATCTCTAGGGATGGTAAAAATACTCGGCCCTGACCCGACTCGGTGCGCCCTGACCCGACCTGATCGAGTTTTTCTTCATAAATTTCGAAGATCGGAGCGGGTTTGGGTATGAGGTAGAAATTCCCTACCCTCGCCTCAATATATTTTTAATTATATTTAATTATTTTTATTATATTTGTAAAAATATCACTATATATAAATACTTTCAGGGGTTTTAAGCTATTTTTTAGTTTGTTTTTATCATAAATTTTTGTTAGATATTGTTCGAGTTTTAATATATCTGATTCCGACAATCAATGGTTATAGTTTATTCTTTTAAATATGTATTTTTTCATGTGGGTAATTTAATTGATCTTATTTTATTTTATTTTTTTATAGTTTTAAAGGTCACCCGAAACCTATATTTTGTGACTATGATGATGGATCGATCGAATCTAACATTTATCGTTGATGTGTTTTTTTAATTTTCGAGTTGGATCAAAATCGGGTTTTGAGTTGATACATCGAGACGGGGCGGGTAAATTAATAGTTTTACTCGGGTGGAGTTAGGTTTAGAAGTTTATAAGTCGGGGCGGCAAAAAACTTGCCCCGTCCCGCCCCGTTGACATACCTAGACATCTCTTGGTTATGCAAAAGCTTAGAGAACTATGCCTTAATAGTCTCCTTGAAGCGGCTTCACTTCACTTTCACATAGGTGATTTATGTTGTTCAGTTTATTGAAACACACAATGATTATTAAAAATATTGCTTAACCTATTCGACTTTTTAATCATTGTTTACATCATAAGAATAGACTTAGGGGTAAAAATCTCACAGTGACTCTACAAGGTCTATGCAAGTAGCTTGTCCCATTGAACCTAGATCTTGAGCAATAGCGCCTTAAAAATTCATGGACATTAGTTACATTTCTTTCGGTGTTTTATTAACTTGATCTCGATTCAGCCCTTTGGTTAGCAGATCTGCAGTATTATCTTTTGATCTTTGCATAATCAATAGAGATAATTCATGTTGAGAACAATTGTCTAACAATATTATGTCGATGACACAAATACCTCGACTTACCATTACATTCTGTGCTCTACCAAATGTAGTTTGGTTAACACACTATAGACATATTGTGGGCACATGTTTTGGTCATTCTAAAATATACTTCAAGAAATTTCATAGTCATGCAGCCTATAACACATAGGTTAGAAAATTCGATCCAAAGAACTTTTCCACCATTGCTATTTTACTTTTTTTTGTTCTGTCTCGACACCAACCTCTTGTTGAAAGTCTTGACAATTTTCATTAATAGTCTTTATAGTTCGTTCCATTAAACTTGACTAACTTTCATAGTCTTACAAAACAATAAGGCATATGTATATTCTAATATTGTAATTTTGTGTATTTCACAAGAAACTGTTATAATTTTGTTATGACAAACATAACTAATTATCACAAAAATAAGCATGTTTGGAGGATAATTCATGTAACACCCGTGTTTTGGGCCTAGGAGTTAACCGGGTTTATAGTTGAGTCAACGAAATTTAATTAAAACAATTCAACCTAAAATGTGGTGTAATTGAGCTTTTGTAAAAAGGGGAAGGACCTATATTGTGATTTCACCCCAAAGCTTTTAAAAGCAAGACCACTTTATTGTAAAGTGTCTTCTCTTTCCCCATTTCTCTTTTTTTAACGTCAAACCCCTCTCCCCCATTTTCAAACTCTCCCAACTACACTAGTTACTATTCCATTCATTCTCTTCTTCAATCCAAGGTGTTTTTCAAAGGTAATTACGTTTTCTTAACCTCCTCTTTATCCCCTATCCAACCATTGTCTTAGATTTCAAAAATATGGGGTTTTGGAAATTAGGGTTTATGTTAAAGTTTGGGTATTTAAAGGGGTTTTTCAATTTGTTTTGATAAATTATGTTGGGTTTTTGTTTAATCATAACGAAATACACAATATATATTAATTTGGTTGATTTTGGATGAAAATTCGTAGTATGTTCATGAGGTAATTTTTAGGGTATTAAAACTTGGATTTTTGGTGGGTTTTAGGTTGAAAACTAGGGGATGATGGTTAGGGTATATTAGGAGGGTGATTTGGGGTGTTTTGGAAGTCATTTGAGTGTTTGGAAATTGAGATTTCAGCAAGGGAATTGGGAAGCACGAAAATTGGGTTTTTGAGATATTAAGTGATTTGGGAAATTGTGGATTTTGGCTTGTGATTGTAAAGTCAGTTGATGGTTGAGTTTAGCATTGAATTGTGGTGTAATAAGTGTGTTTTGTTTGGCTAGAAGCAAGAGGAAGCATTGAAGAGGCGTTGGGACCGAATCCGAGTTCGTATGAGGATTGTATCGAATTGTTAAGGAAGGGCGGTGAGTGGTTTCGACTTGTTTTTAAGTTTGGTTCGAGTATGTGTAGTGTGTGTTTAAAGTGTGCTTGGTAGGCCACTTCCATTTAATTCAAGTTGATAGCTTAGCCTTTGATATCCTTAAATGCTATTGTGCTTGCTTAGCTATGCTCTTGTACTTGTGATTATATGGTGCATGTATGTATATCATGATGTGGATATATGTGATGAGCATGAGTGTGGTTGATGATATGTGTTTGATAATGATAATTGGCACTAAATAATTACCGGTTGTAAATGATCGATCATTAGGATGGTGTGCACACAAATTGAGTCAAAACGTACGTGGCCTTGATGGCGTTAAGTCATCAAGGAGGAGTACGGTGATGTAACATTCCACCAGAAGCTTTTATTTATTTCTACGGGATGATGAGTGGAATCCCATCCGTAGGGCATGTGGCGATGAGTGGAATCCCGCACATGCAAGGTCCGGTGATGAGTGTAATCCCACCGAGGTAAAGTGATGTTGAGGTTTATATCCGCACAATCGGGGTAATTAAAGTGGCCAATTAAACTTGTTCATGTATTGTGATATATGATGGTGATATGTGATTGTGGCATATGGTGTTGTTGCATGATGTGGATGTTGATGTTTAAACTTGTTAGGATTGAGAGACCATATATGCCACTTGAAAGACTAGCTAGGTCTACTTGGTTACATGTTAATGTTTAATGTATGTGAGATTAGGATTTACATGCTTGAACCCTGCATTGTTGATGTTTTTCGTTTTAGAGCACCCTCACTAAGCTTATAGCTTACGCTCTCAATGTTCAACAATGCAGATCGATAGCGTGGCGTTAGCTCGAGGCAAGGCAAGAAGGGCTTCCAAGTTTGTGACTCAAGTACGGTGGTGATTTTGTATTAGTTAGCAATGTGGCATGGGTTGTGTATGAGCTTGTATGACTCATTTACATGTGTTGTTTTGTTGGATGAATGTTAGTTGCTTAGGAGCTTGCTTAGACTCCTTGTTATCTTGCTTTTGTATGGCTTGTGTTGCCATGTTTAAATTGTAATTCATGCCTAAATTGCTTATCTTGAATGTTGGCCATGTGCCTTTGAAGTTGCCTATATGTTTGGATGTTGAAGTACGATCTTTGAATGTTAAAATGTCATCTTGAGTCCTTTGCATGAATTCCTTGTTGTTTATACATGTTGGGTGCTTGTATGGCTATATAGTGGTATGTAAATGTTGTATGAGTGCTTGTTTGGGTCTAGGGAAGTCCTAAATTGCATCTAGGTTCAAGTCTTGTTCGTTTTAGTTGAGTTTGGAGGTTTTTGCTGTGCAGGGGTATCGATACGGCTGGTCTGGTATCGATACCGCCTTCTTGTTTCAGGCCTCGCGTATCGATACACGATGGGGCGTATCGATACCATTTTGGTCACTGGAGCTACTGTCCATTTTGGTATCGATACGGGCCTCTAGTGTACCGATACCATTTTGGTCACTAGAGCTACTGTCCATTTCGGTATCGATACTGGTCTCTGGTGTATCGATACCGTCATCTTGGCGTTGACCGTAGAAAGTCAACCGTTGGGGAGAGTTACGAGAGTATCGATACACTCCTTGGGTGTATCGATACGGCCTCTACGGGTTGACTTGACCTGTTGACCTAGTCAATGGGGTATCGATACACCCCTTAAGGGTATCGATACCGCCTGTAGTTAAAGCTTAAAATTGGGCTGTAAGTTGTTGGGCTGAGTTCGGTTGTTTGCCTCATGAATGTTGTTCCGCTGTATGTTCACATAGGATTAAATACTCATCTAGGTAAGATTTAAAATGAAAAAAATAGGGTTGCTAACCGAGAGGGAATTCCTTAGGGGGTTTTCACTCGGTTTTCCCCGTGTGGCCCACTCCGACCGGTCATCCTGCCAGACCGGGACAAGGGGGTTACATTTGTTGGTATCAGAGCCTGAGGTTACCGAGACCTCGGGCAGGTAAGTGAGGTAAGCTTAATGTGTAAAATGCTTATGATGTTCGATGCATGTTTTGCCATGAATCCTTGATGCTTGATTGATCGTATGATGTTTTGAATGCATGAATTGTCGTGTCTGGTGTGAGTGTGTGCCCATTGCTACTATTACTTAAATTAAAAAGATTTTTGGAAAGAGGAGTACTTGAGCACTATTGGACCCTTGCTTTGACTAACGTAATCCTTATCTGTTTCTTGTTGTAGTTTTACCTTGCTAGTTGAACCATGAGACCACGTGGGAGGCCTAGGATGGTTCGACCGGAACCACGGGCAGAGGCTCCAGGAGTAGAGCTAGTAGTTAGGGTTGAGGCCCAAGTGGGAGAGCCTGTGGTTGGAGTTGGAGCTCCTCCACCACCTCCACCACCACCACCTCCTCCACCGGGAGTGGGAGGTGAGGCCGGGGCTGAAGGAGAGGGACCACAAGGTGGCCAAGGTGGCCAAGGACCGGCCGGAATCGATTTAGCTCCGTTGGTTCAGGCAATAGCCGGGGCATTTCAGGATGCAGTAGCTGGAGGTCAGGCAGCGCACCATCAGGGTGAGGGCACTGGATTGCCTTTAGAGAGACTTCGGGGCCTTGGGGCCGAAGAGTTCAGAGGTGCTACTCCGGAGAGGTTAGAGTTATGGTTTGAGAAGATGGTCCGTATTCTTGCTCAGATGGGATGTACTAGTGAGCGTAAGTTGGGATGCGTTGAGTCTTTGCTTCAGGGTGATGCCTACACCTGGTGGGTCACCGTTACTTCGGGGATGTATGAGGCCGAGATCACTTGGGAGTTCTTTGAGACAGCATTCCGGAAGAAGTATTTGGGTCCGCGATACCTCGATGAGAGGAAGAGAGAGTTTATGGCATTGCTTCAGGGGAGTATGTCTGTGACCGATTACGAGATCAGATTTGTTAGATTGAGTCAGTATGCGCCCGAGCTTGTACCTACTGAGGTGGAGCGTTGTAACCGCTTCCGATATGGGCTGAGTGAGGAGATCAAGACTTATACTCTAGCTTCAGACTACACTGATTTTAATGTCTTGGTCTCGAGGGCCAAGGACTTAGAGCACAGCTTGAGTTTGACCAGGCGGTCAGGTGGATCTAGTTCGGTTAAGAGGTCCAGCAACTTTGATAGAGGTGATGCCAAGAGGCATCGAGACAACAGACATCAGTATGATCATAGGCGTGGTGGCGGTAACCACGGTAAGGGCCACCAGGGTCAGAGAGCTGGTGGGAAGTTGCCCACATGTGCTACTTGCGGGAGGAACCACACCGGGGAGTGTTGGGGAAATTATCACTCTTGTTGGAGTTGTGGTGCTAGTGACCACATTAGACGTGACTGTCCACATCAGGTGGGACAGGCACCAGCTCAGGCTCCTGCTAGAGCCAACGATTTTCAGAGAGGCCGCGGGCACGGTAGAGGTAATTTCATGCCGAGGAACGATGGTCAGAGAAATTTAGCTCATGTAGTTGCAGTCCAGCCGGAGGGCGGAGGACAGGCCAGGGTTTACGCTCAGCGCGGGGAGCAGCATGACACCGATGTGATCGCAGGTAACTTCTCGATACAGTCTTTGGGTTTGCTTTCTTTGATTGACTCTGGGTCTACACATTCGTACATATTGAGTGAGCATGCACAGTCTTTGAATTTGCCTTGTGAGATGTTAGAGGTAGGAGTTAGTGTTACTAGTTCCTTTGGGGACACGGTAGTAGTTAGGAAGATGTACCGAAGGTGTCCGTTGATGGTTCAGGGACATGTGTTTCCAGTGGATATGATGGAACTTCCTTTCTATGGTTTTGATGTGATCTTGGGTATGGACTGGCTCACGGAGCATAGAGCTAGGATAGATTTTGAGACTAAGCGGGTTTCTTTGAGGCTCACAGATGACTTTGAGATTGTAGTGGTGGGTGAGAACGTGAAGTTCTTGTCCAATGTGGTTTCAGTGTTAGAGGCTAGGAAATTAGTTGAGTTGGGGTGTGAAGCATACCTAGCGTATGTGATGAACCCTAACATGAGTGAGGTTAGACCTCAAGACATCCGGACAGTATGTGATTTTCCTAGTGTGTTCCCGGAAGAATTGCCAGGGTTACCACCGGACAGAGAGGTAGAGTTCAGCATTGAGACTTATTCTGATTCACCTCCTGTTTTGATTGCTCCGTATCGTATGGCACCGAAAGAATTGAAAGAGTTGAAGACTCAGTTGCAAGAATTGACAGATAGAGGTTTTATTCGACCTAGTTCTTCACCTTGGGGTGCACCGGTTTTGTTTGTGAAGAAGAAAGATGGAAGTATGAGAATGTGCATAGATTACAGACAGTTAAATCAGTTGACAGTGAAGAACAAATATCCGTTGCCTAGAATTGATGACTTGTTTGATCAATTGAGAGGAGCATCTGTCTTTTCGAAGATTGATTTGAGATCAGGTTACTACCAGCTAAAGGTTAGAGAGGTTGATGTACCGAAGACGACCTTTAGGACTAGGTATGGGCATTATGAGTTCTTAGTCATGCCTTTTGGGTTGACTAATGCACCGGCAGCTTTCATGGACATGATGAATAGGATCTTTCATCAGTATCTAGATCAGTTTGTGGTGTATTTATTGATGACATCTTGGTGTACTCGCGAACTGAAGAAGACCATGACCGACACTTGAGACTTGTTTTGAAGACTTTGCTAGATCATCAGTTGTATGCGAAACTCAGCAAGTGTGAATTCTGGATTCGAGAGGTAGTCTTCTTAGGACATGTAGTGTCAGCCGATGGGATTATAGTCGATCCGAAGAAGATTGAAGCCATTGTTGAGTGGAAGCAACCGAAGTCTGTGACAGAGGTACGTAGCTTCCTAGGTTTAGCCGGATACTATAGAAGATTTGTAGAGGGTTTCTCTAAATTAGCCGTTTCATTGACACAGTTACTTCAGAAGAGTGTTCAGTTTGAGTGGACAGATGCAAGACAGAGAGCCTTTGAGAAATTGAAAGAAGCTTTGACCCAAGCTCTGATTTTGATTCAGCCTGAGTCCGGGAAGGACTATGTAGTCTACAGTGATGCCTCTTATGTAGGGTTAGGATGTGTTCTGATGCAAGACAAGAGAGTGGTGGCTTATGCCTCAAGACAGTTGAAGACCCATGAGCGCAACTATCCGACCCATGACATAGAGTTAGCTGCAGTTGTGTTTGCTCTGAAGATTTGGAGGCATTATTTGTATGGTGAGAAATGCACAGTATACACCGACCACAAGAGTTTGAAGTACATTATGACTCAGCGAGATTTGAATCTCAGACAGCGTAGGTGGTTAGAGCTGCTAAAAGACTACGATCTTACTATTGAGTACCATCCGGGTAAGGCCAATGTAGTGGCCGATGCTTTGAGTAGGAAGATGGTCGTAGACTTGAGAGCTATGTTTGCTAGATTGAGTTTGTCCGGAGATGGTGGCTTGATAGCCGAGCTTCAGGTTAGACCTACTCTAGGTCAGTTGATTCGAGAGAAACAGCTTCTAGATAGATCTTTGGCACCTCACGTGCAAGATATAGCCGAGGGTAGATCTTCAGACTACAGCTTTAGTTCCGATGGGGTTTTGTGTTTCAAAGACAGAATAGTTGTGCCAGAAGATAGTGATTTGAGACGTACGATCTTGACTGAAGCTCACAGTAGTCCGTTTGCTATGCATCCTGGAAGTACGAAGATGTACCGTGATTTGAAGAATGAGTACTTTTGGGTTGGCTTGAAGAGAGATGTAGCCGACTTTGTGAGTAAGTGCTTAGTGTGTCAGAGAGTGAAGGCGGAACATCAGGTTCCCTCAGGTTTGTTACAGCCGTTGAGAATTCCGGAATGGAAGTGGGAGAACATCACCATGGATTTTGTTTCGGGTTTTCCTTTGACTCCTACGAAGAAGAACTCAGTTTGGGTGATAGTGGATCGCTTTACGAAGTGTGCTCACTTCTTGGCGGTCAACACCACCTACACTTTAGATAGATTAGCCGACTTGTACATTGGTGAGATTGTGAGGCTACATGGTGTATCGAAGTCCATTGTATCGGATAGAGATCCGCGGTTTACTTCTAGATTTTGGGAGTGTCTGCATACAACTTTGGGTACCCATCTGAACTTCAGCACTTCTTATCATCCTCAGTCAGATGGTCAATCAGAGAGAGTTATTCAGATCTTAGAGGATATGTTACGTTGTTGCATCATTGACTTTCAGGGTACTTGGAAGAAGCATTTGCCTCTAGTAGAGTTTGCGTACAATAACAGTTTTCAGTCGAGCATTCAGATGGCTCCGTATGAGGCCTTGTATGGCCGGAAGTGTAGGACTCCAGTGTGTTGGGCCAAAGTGGGACAGAAATTGTTACCTATGCCGGATTTGCTCAAGGGGACAACCGACAAGGTAAAATTGATTTGTGACCGTTTGAAAGCTGCTTCGGATAGGCAGAAATCCTATGCCGATTTGAAGAGGAAGGAAATCGAGTTCTCAGTGGGTGAGAAAGTCTTCTTGAAAGTGTCTCCGTGGAAAAAGGTGATGAGATTTGGCCGAAATGGGAAGTTGAGTCCGAGGTACATAGGACCGTATGAGATTGTGAAGAGGGTTGGTCCGGTTGCTTATCAGTTGCGTTTGCCATCCGAGCTAGAGAAGATTCACGATGTGTTCCATGTTTCGATGCTTCGTAAGTATAGGTCCGATCCGTCACATGTTATGCCCGTAGAAGAGATTGAATTGAATCCGGATTTGACTTATGAAGAAGAGCCCGTTGAGATCTTAGCTTCTGACAGTAAGATGTTGAGAGGAAGATCGATTGAGTTAGTGAAGGTGCGGTGGCAACGTAGAGGTGTGGACGAGGCCACTTGGGAGAGGAAGGATGATATGGAAAAACAGTTTCCGTATCTCTTTCAGTCAGGTAATTTCGGGGACGAAATTCCTTAAGTGGGAGAGAGTTGTAACACCCGTGTTTTGGGCCTAGGAGTTAACCGGGTTTATAGTTGAGTCAACGAAATTTAATTAAAACAATTCAACCTAAAATGTGGTGTAATTGAGCTTTTGTAAAAAGGGGAAGGACCTATATTGTGATTTCACCCCAAAGCTTTTAAAAGCAAGACCACTTTATTGTAAAGTGTATTCTCTTTCCCCATTTCTCTTTTTTTAACGTCAAACCCCTCTCTCCCATTTTCAAACTCTCCCAACTACACTAGTTACTATTCCATTCATTCTCTTCTTCAATCCAATGTGTTTTTCAAAGGTAATTACGTTTTCTTAACCTCCTCTTTATCCCCTATCCAACCATTATCTTAGATTTCAAAAATATGGGGTTTTGGAAATTAGGGTTTATGTTAAAGTTTGGGTTTTTAAAGGGGTTTTTCAATTTGTTTTGATAAATTATGTTGGGTTTTTGTTTAATCATAACGAAATACACAATATATATTAATTTGGTTGATTTTGGATGAAAATTCGTAGTATGTTCATGAGGTAATTTTTAGGGTATTAAAACTTGGATTTTTGGTGGGTTTTAGGTTGAAAACTAGGGGCTGATGGTTAGGGTATATTAGGAGGGTGATTTGGGGTGTTTTGGAAGTCATTTGGGTATTTTGGAAATTGAGATTTCAGTAAGGGAATTGGGAAGCACGAAAATTGGGTTTTTGAGATATTAAGTGATTTGGGAAATTGTGGATTTTGGCTTGTGATTGTAAAGTCAGTTGATGGTTGAGTTTAGCATTGAATTGTGGTGTAATAAGTGTGTTTTGTTTGGCTAGAAGCAAGAGGAAGCATTGAAGAGGCGTTGGGACCGAATCCGAGTTCGTAGGAGGATTGTATTGAATTGTTAAGGAAGGGCGGTGAGTGGTTTCGACTTGTTTTTAAGTTTGGTTCGAGTATGTGTAGTGTGTGTGTAAAGTGTGCTTGGTAGGCCACTTCCATTTAATTCAAGTTGATAGCTTAGCCTTTGATATCCTTAAATGCTATTGTGCTTGCTTAGCTATGCTCTTGTACTTGTGATTATATGGTGTATGTATGTATATCATGATGTGGATATATGTGATGAGTATAAGTGTGATTGATGATATGTGTTTGATAATGATAATTGGCACTAAATAATTACCGGTTGTAAATGATCGATCATTAGGATAGTGTGCACACAAATTGAGTCAAAACGTACGTGGCCTTGATGGCGTTAAGTCATCAAGGAGGAGTACGGTGATGTAACATTCCACCGGAAGCTTTTATTTATTTCTACGGGATGATGAGTGGAATCCCATCCGTAGGGCATGTGGCGATGAGTGGAATCCCGCACATGCAAGGTCCGGTGATGAGTGTAATCCCACCGAGGTAAAGTGATGTTGAGGTTTATATCCGCACAATCGGGGTAATTAAAGTGGCCAATTAAACTTGTTCATGTATTGTGATATATGATGGTGATATGTGATTGTGGCATATGGTGTTGTTTCATGATGTGGATGTTGATGTTTAAACTTGTTAGGATTGAGAGACCATATATGCCACTTGAAAGACTAGCTAGGTCTACTTGGTTACATGTTAATGTTTAATGTATGTGAGATTAGGATTTACATGCTTGAACCCTGCATTGTTGATGTTTTTCGTTTTAGAGCACCCTCACTAAGCTTATAGCTTACGCTCTCAATGTTCAACAATGCAGGTCGATAGCGTGGCGTTAGCTCGAGGCAAGGCAAGAAGGGATTCCAAGTTTGTGACTCAAGTACGGTGGTGATTTTGTATTAGTTAGCAATGTGGCATGGGTTGTGTATGAGCTTGTATGACTCATTTACATGTGTTGTTTTGTTGGATGAATGTTAGTTGCTTAGGAGCTTGCTTAGACTCCTTGTTATCTTGCTTTTGTATGGCTTGTGTTGCCATGTTTAAATTGTAATTCATGCCTAAATTGCTTATCTTGAATGTTGGCCATGTGCCTTTGAAGTTGCCTATATGTTTGGATGTTGAAGTACGATATTTGAATGTTAAAATGCCATCTTGAGTCCTTTGCATGAGTTCCTTGTTGTTTATACATGTTGGGTGCTTGTATGGCTATATAGTGGTATGTAAATGTTGTATGAGTGCTTGTTTGGGTCTAGGGAAGTCCTAAATTGCATCTAGGTTCAAGTCTTGTTCGTTTTAGTTGAGTTTGGAGGTTTTTGCTATGCAGTGGTATCGATACGGCTGGTCTGGTATCGATACCGCCTTCTTGTTTCAGGCCTCGCGTATCGATACACGAGGGGGCGTATCGATACCATTTTGGTCACTGGAGCTACTGTCCATTTTGGTATCGATACGGGCCTCTGGTGTGCCGATACCATTTTGGTCACTGGAGCTACTGTCCATTTCGGTATCGATACTGGTCTCTGGTGTATCGATACCGTCATCTTGGCGTTGACCGTAGAAAGTCAACCGTTGGGGAGAGTATCGATATACTCCTTGGGTGTATCGATACGGCCTCTACGGGTTGACTTGACCTGTTGACCTAGTCAAGGGGGTATCGATACACCCCTTAAGGGTATCGATACCGCCTGTAGTTAAAGCTTAAAATTGGGCTGAGTTCGGTTGTTTGCCTCATGAATGTTGTTCCGCTGTATGTTCACATAGGATTAAATACTCATCTAGGTAAGATTTAAAACAAAAAAAATAGGGTTGCTAACCGAGAGGGAATTCCTTAGAGGGTTTTCATTCGGTTTTCCCCGTGTGGCCCACTCGGACCGGTCATCCTGCCAGACCGGGACGAGGGGTTACAATTCATGATAATAAAGTTCTTTTGTTTTCACCACTAATACCATTACCATTATTGGTATGGCAACCATAACCAATGAAAATACTATTTACCGCTTTAAGATTTGTTTTCATTTGCTTTGGTAAATGAGTCATTACATTGATAAGCCCTTACACTTTCAAGCAGTTGTAGAAAAATTTTCTACCATTTTATAATTCATATGATGTCTTTTTTTGTGGGGCACTTTATTTAACTGATAACACAGTTTTTCTCACACGTTCTGTGATAACCCAGAATTTTTCATCGTTCTCATAATTTATGCACTTCATAATGTGCATCGGATAAGACTTTGAGAATTTAGTTACGATATAAAAAATCAGAGTACTTTCTTGTCTTGACAATGTTAAGAACTGTAGTAACATGAGTACTTCCATGTCTCGACAACACTGAAGGCAGTAACAACATCTATATCATCCTTTTTAATAATAGGAGGAATAACATGATTATATAACACAACATTTTTCTATTACAGTGTTTGACTTTGGTTCAGAGTTTGGGCCATAGTAGAGACTATATCACCGAAATGAGAACTGAACGAGTTCTTGAATTATACCGCAGTAAAATTATAAACTAATTGTCGTGTCATAATTATGAATGTTAATCGTCAAGAATTTAGTCAGAAATTAAAAAACAGAAACAAAATACAATTAATCAATTTCTGTTGAACGAAAAAAATTTAATAAAACTAAAAACTTGAAATAGAAGTACAAATATTAACTTTTGTAAAACGATAAGAATTTAGTAAATTAAAATTCAAAATAAAAGTGCACATGGTTTAACAAAAGACTCAGTAATTAAATGTGCTCCAAGTAGGTAACTCTGAAAGAGAGGTGGTGCACTAGGCACAATTAAATATTGGGTCTTTCAAAGAACTAATCTTAGACATGCACTCTCATATTGTCTTTTTAATCCACATTCATACTAGTCTTTGATTTTAATAGTCAACATAAATTTGTTCAACTTTAATCGCAGACAAAGATTAGTCTTAGAAATAATTTACTAAAAATAATAAAATACTTTTATCTTTGGTTTCCAACAGATCGTGAGGATCGAACTAAAATTGAAAGCTATTCAATTTGGAGAATTTCTCGTTCCACAATCATTTCCTTACTTTGTCAAGACTGCAAATTTCATGTTGTCTTTACATATTTCTCAAGAAATTATTAGTACCTTAATTTTCACAATGATTGAAACTATTTGATACATACTACAATTGTATATAAATTAATTAAAGGAAAATTCTACAACGGGCGTCGAATACCGTTGAACACCATTAATGTTAAATATCGTTGAATATTATTAAATTAATTAATAAAAATTAAAAATCTCGAGGACTCAATATACAATTATAAATTATTTAAAATAAAATTTCAATTAAATTATTTTTATATATATTATATATTTTTAATTTTTTAAATAATTATATCAAATATCAACGATAATTAATCCCTAAATTAAAATACGGTAAATCTTTTTCCCCAAATTAGAGTGCATACCCCAACATTTAGCTTGGGGTTGTCGGTGTCTTCATGGTCGGAGCAAAGGGTGTAATAGTTCAAATTACAAAAAGATAAATTGTTGCTGTCGGACTCTGGTGTTGGAGGTTCTGCCACCTGCCGTTTGCCAATTTATCTTGTCAAAAACTTTTTAATTTAGGGTTCTAGGGAAAAAAAATTATAATTTTATAATTTAAAGATTGATTATAGTTGATATTTGATCTAATTATTTAAAAAATAAAAAATATAATATATATATATAATAACTTAATTAAAATTTTATTTTAAATAATTTATAATTGTATGTCGAGTCCTTAAAATTTTTAATATTTATTAATTAATTTAATAGTGTTCAACAATATTCAGCGTTAATAATATTCAGCAGTATTTGCCGCACGTAATATACTCATCTTTAATTAAAAAACTATATTACTCTCTTCACGATCCACTTACGCCCATATTTGATTACCGACATCATCAAATATTTGAGTAATGAAAACTGATGTCCAAGTTGAGCCGAATAAGGTAAGATAAATTACCGAACAGGGAGCGCATACTCGCAAATTGTAATTAAGGGTGAGCAAAACTCGACTCGATTAAAAAAAATTGAAAATTTTGACTCAACTTGAGGCGAAAATCTCAGTTCGTTCCAACTCGACTCAAAATTACATAAACTCGACTCGAAAAAAATTCAAATAAAGTTTGAGTTATAAAATAGAAATTCGAATAACTCGAAATTTTTAATAATTAGTGGGTTGATTTTTAAGTTCGAGTCGATTCCCTCAATTTTTCCTGATATATATAATACCTATATAAAAATATGAAGAAATATATGCCACAGATGAAAAATATGATGAAATATGCATGCATATCTTATATGATTATAGAAAGTTGTTTAAATTGGAATCAAACTATATTGTAAGTTGTAACATGATAAATAACTTCAATTAAATTTGTATAGGAACTCGAAAACTCGACTGGACTCGAACTCGAACTCGACCTGTAACCCCTAAACCCGACTCGAAAGAACTGGGTCGAATATAAGGAGTCAAGTTCAAAGCTTGTCCCTCACGCAAGTAACCTGATTCAAAATTTTAATTCCAAAATAGATAATAATAATATCGCATAATACATATTGATAAAATATTTCTGAAAATATTAAATATTCGAAATTTACATACATGATAAAACGTAAAAACCTTAAATAAAACATCCGAAATCTGAAATTCTATACAATCTGATAAAACATATAATATAAATAGGTCCAAGTATCATACTAACAATAATAAATAATTAAAGCTGGAAAATGAGGTCACTACAACAATTAAGATTTTTAGTGACAATCTAATTGTGACTATGTATTATTTTGTCACAGTTGCTAAGTTTTTGTGACAAAAATTTGTGTACGACACTATTGATATAAGTAATTGTGATAAATCACTATGTAGTCGCTATTATACTATTAATTGTGACGGTTTAAATTTTGTAGCAGTTAAATTGTCACTATAGTTGTATAGTTGTGGCTAAATTTTAATCTGTCACTATAATTTTGTCATAATAAAATCTACATTGGCGCCAATTTCTCTTTTGGCGGGAAATAATATAATAGTGACATTATATAGAGTGGTCACTATTACTAGACATTATTGAGATAATAATATTGTTTGTCACTTCAAATTTTAATTTTTTTTTACAATTTTCTTTGCCACTATTAAATATTTAAATTAATGTCAAATAGATTTCTTACACAATAACAAATTTATTTTTATAATAATTAAAATGTCACTTATAAAACTTATGAAGGATGGAAATTAATTTGTCATATTTATAATGATATTTTTTCTAAAAACTATTTATAATTATAAAAGACTTTAAAATGATATTTAAACTAGTTGAAATTATTAATAATGCACCAATGAATAATTATAAAGCAAAGCATAACTTTGAATCTATAAAAAATAAATGAATATAAGTGTATATAGGAAATGAACAATCAAAGGAAAACTAAGAAAATAAATAAAAGATACTTAACAAGGTAAGTAAAATAAAATAATTATAAATTATTACAAAAGTAAATATTATTTTTTTGAACAATTTCTACCTAGGGGAAGGGGAAGGGGAAGGGGAAGGGGAAGGGAAAGGGGAATTTTGCTCTAGTGGCTCATGAACCCACAACCTAGGAGAAGGGAAGGATGTCAACTGAAAGTTTTAACCACATGCTCTAGAGATTGTTGACTAAAAGTAAATAATTAAAACATATAGAAATGAGTTAAAATTAGGAATGACAACTGGTCAGGTATTTACATTTTATCGACAAATTATCCTTGCATTATTATCCAAACCCGAATTATATATTATTATTTGCCATATATCTGAATCTGAAAAAATACAATTTTTATTTTTAAATCATAAGCTGAATATATGATCCAAATTCGTTAAAATTTAGATGACAAAGGTTCAAATCCCTTTACAAACAAACATATTTTTCATTTTCTAATTCTTAGTCAAATTAAGATATCTCAATTTATCTAATGATATTCGAGGGTGTCAATCTGAATATGTAATCCTCCTTTTCATAAAAAAAAAGATATCTCAATCTATATAATTAATGCATATTTGTGTATTAGATATTCGAGGGTGTCAATCTGAATATGTAATGATAGTAATTTTAAAATAATATCTGAATCCACACTAAACCTAGTTGGGTTAGATTCATTTTATTATCCCTAATTATGACTCACACTAATTTAAAATATATAAATACTTAAAAAATATAGAATAATGCATATTTATTTGCTTAAATTAATTGACAAGTAAACTACTCATATTATTAAACTGAAAAAGATACGCACAAGCAACTTTTTATACATATATTTTTGTATAAAATAAAATAATTAAAATATACACATTCACACAATGTTTACATATAGAGAGCACGAATCCACGTCTTCATTTTTCCGATCAGAAAAAAGGGCTCAATAAACCAAACCCTAAAATCCATTATGAGTGTTCTCTTCAATCTTTTTCACTAGCAAATGGCGTGCATCCCTTTCCAAGCAGCAACATGGTAAATTTTCTTTCAATTTCATTATTGATTCTATATTTCATGCTAAAGACATTTAAATTACTCAATTTCCTGTCATTTTAATTTTTAATTCTTTTGACGATTTCTTGTAATGTTTTAATAGTAAAGATATTTAAAAGTTTTAAGGTTGGTTTTTATGTTTCTTTTTCTTTTTCGATCCTTGTAAAAGGATGTTAAATGCAAGATTTCTTCAATTGGATTTTAGATTTTTGCTTTTGAATAAGGGTTATTTCAATCTTGGGTTTTACTTGTTTTTCATCGGCATAACAACATAATGTATTTGTAAATTAGGGATTATACTTAATTTTTAATTCTACCGACTTGAGCGGGGAAATTGGATCCCTGAGAGTTCATCGCTATCGAACTACTAGTATTTCATTACTAGAAGAAGTTTTAGATTGATTAGTTGATAACATCACAATTGTGTATAATATATCAACCTCGTTAGTCAACCTCTCTATGTTTTGCATTTTAAATTTGATATTTTTTCTAGTTTATTTAATTATTTCATTCCACATAATTATGAATCTCAACTAAACACTTGAAGATTACCTAAAATTTCAGGCAAAATGTACAAGGATGAAGATACAATACGAACTCCTATAGCTTCAGTTTCTACAACATGCATGGTTCTGTGAGTTTTGTTATGAGTCCTAAAGACTTTATTTTTAGCCTTAGAATAAAAATTGTTTATTATTTTTTGCTTTTCTATGACATTAACCTTTATCCTGACGGAATTGCATGAAATTGTTGTATCTAGTTCTTTTGTATTTAAAAATGAATTGAGTTATGTTTATAACTATAAGTATTTAATAGATATACTCTAATATTTTCTTGTGGCTAGCCATAGAATTTGGTTGTATGAAACACGAGTAAAATTTATGGTGTAAGATAAATCCATGGTCTCATTTTTTTCTCTAGCCGTTTGCTCTTCCTCTACTGTATTTGTTAGAATTAATAAATCACTTGATCTACTACTATATTTGTTCGAATAAATTAAAACTGGAGATGAAATAGTTAAAATATCTAGATTGAGAAGATTATAAACATAGCCTATTTATCTCTGACAGATCATTTGATAGAATGAAAGTAGCTTGTGAAATTTGTTTCTTTGTTTTACAACTGTTTTATTTATTTAAATTATTTGGAGTTACTACATGTAAATCATCACCAATACCAATTATATTGTTAATTTTTTGTTCAATAATACTAATTGATTTAATTTTTCCCATGTTTGCTCATTTTTGCAGGAAACAGAAGCAAGTTGATTTTTTGGAACTATATATATAGTGTAGTGATATTTTTATTGATTTTATTTTTCAGGTCACTCTCAAATCTTTAATGTAAATTTTTAAAGTAGATAATTTAAATTGTAATGTTTTTTTTTTTATTTCCCTGTGATTACTTGTAATATAGGAAATTAAGCTCACCCATTATTTTATGTTATTTATCTTTAATATTATTAATAAATGTTTATTACATATTTTATTTCAGTCGTTTCCATTAGTAGCAATATTCATTCTTAGAGTTAATATTGTTGTCACAAATAAATTTAATGGTAACAAATATAATCATTGATGATGCAAATAATTGATTTAAAAATTCATATTTTTGGTGAAATTTGTCACAGATAGTATTTGATATATGTGACAACATATTTTTAGACACTATTTAAATGAGTATTTGTGACAAAATATTTGACACAATAAGAAAATATTAGTGTCAAAAATTGTTGTCACTAATGCTAATATGCTAGTGTCAAAAACCATTGTCAGTAAAAACTTGAATAATTGTGACAATTTTTATGAAAGTTGTCACAAATATAATAGTGACGAAGTTATTTGTGACGATAAGTGACGACATGGAAATTTTATCACTATTTATTTTAGTGACTAAATTTACTACCATTTGTGACCATTTTTATTGTCACTAAAAATACAATTTCTTGTAGTGGGTCCTCCAAGTACCGTAGCCTAGACCTGAGTATCTAAAAATAGAAACTAATGGGGAGTCAGCGAAAACACTTAGTGTGTCTCTACAGTGCAAACAGAACTAACATAATCATCATATCAACAGAGTCAATCCGACATTATCAGAATTCAATTTTCCACCAAGAACCAATTCAATCACATAAATAAGTATGAATGAATATGCAACACAGTATGACATGCACCCAACTACATCACCATCCGAAGAGTAAGGTTCCCCAAAACCACTCTCTATCTCGTCACCATCCGAAGTAGAATCCAGCCCGTAGAGCAAAACCACTGATCCGAAGTAGACATCAACCCGAAGGATGAAGCTACTGAACTTCCCCGTACAGAATCCCAACCATAATGAGATGACATAAAATCCGAGTTTTGAATCTGAATGCATTGTTTATCAACATAAATGCATAATCATATAATCCGATATACAATAATCTGAATCTGATAGTGTATACAAATATTGCATAATGTAACATAATGTTGAACAAGTCAAATATCACAAATCAACATAATATTATTATCATACATCATCATGCCACATCATGTATACATTTCAGCACATCAACACATTTACATACAGAGCACTATAAACAGACAACACAGAAGAGAACACACCTCAGGTAGCTAACACTCAACGTCGACGGTGACGTCTCCCACGCTCAGCTCTATCTCTAAGTCGGTCAGAGTCAGCTCCTATAACAATTAAATACACCATCAAAGGTACTACTACTATGCCAAGACACTGATAATATAAATATCGAATATATTATTAATTAAACTCACGAGCGGATCCCGATGTCTGAGCAACAAGAGGTCGTCTAGGTGGAGGGGGAGGAAGGATCTCAATATCCGAGTTAATGTCATCTGCAAATAAGAATAATTCCAATTAATTTCTCGATATTCAAATCTTTAAATACTAAGTATACTCAAACAAAAGTGGTCAAACGGTCTTTCGGGTTTGAATTTGGGAAAACGGATAGCGGAAACAGAATCAGGACGTCGAAAAACATAAAATAACCCTTTTTTGAAAAAGTCAACGGTCAACGGTCAACGGGTCAATGGTCAATAGGTCAACATTGACGTCAGCCGACTCTTTATAGGACAGACATATTTGGTTTTGTAAACCCGGTTCAGCCTTCTGGACTAGTTCAGACCGGTTCAAACGCAAAATCCCCCTTTTACTACCGATTTGAAAATTAGGGTTTCCCCTAATCGAATTTCATCGCTGGAAACGCACGCCGGTGACCCTTATGTACCGATCCCGACCAAACATGCAAAAACCCATACCCCAAACTTGTATTAACCCCAAAATCCGAGTCAACTCTTACCCCAAACACCAAAACGATGCGAAAAATAACAACACAACCGGCAGCGCGAAAACTCAAGAGAACTCGGTTGTTTTCGGCGAAAAACGGCGACGAGCGAGCAAACTCGAGACTGGGTTTCGATCGCGCAGCCACGGAGAGTTGGACGACAGTGTCGGATCGTCGAACAGACGACGCATGGCCCTTGGTTAGACGGTAAACGAAGTAACGACGGTAAGTTTTTTTCTTTTGTTCGCGCGCGAGAGAGATAATGCAAATGAGGTGAGCGGCGCAGAAAAGGTCTCAGAATTGAAAACACGTATTTAAATCACCTAAAAATGGGTAAATTACAAGACAAACCATCATAATTTTTAGGGCTCATGAAACGGCACCAAAACTTTGCTATCTTTGCAATTTGGTCACTGAAATTCCGAAAAATACCCAATTTAACCACTGAAATTCAATTAGGTTTTTAACTTCTAATTATTAGGGTTTTTAATTTAGGGATTTCAATTAATTTAGATTTTCAAATTAGGCGAAAACTGGGGTGTTACACGACCCGAATCGAAAAAAAATTAAATAAAGTTTGAGTTATAAAATATGACGCGACAACTCAAATAATTTAATTTTTTTTAACTTGACTCGATCGAACACTCGCCCCTAATTACAGCATAAAAAATGACAAATCTTATTCATAAAATAGTATTGTAATTAAAGAATAAAACAAAACGAGAATGTGATAAACTATAACTTATCTTTGGGTTACCCACATTTGATCCGCCAAATTTCCATGGGTCACTAGACTTCACTTTAATGGCAAAGGCTTCGATTAAAGAAATTCAACCGATTATAAAATTTTTCATAGTCATAATATTCTGTTGGTCTTGAATTAAATTTTATAATTTTTTTAAGATTATTAAAAAATAGTACGGTAATTATCTAAATATAGTAGAATACCGTGATAATAATAAATCAAAAACATAATTTAAAATCAGACATAATTAAAATCATAAGAATTTTTATTGAGGCATGTATGAACAGTTTTCTTAAGACAGATTGTTTTTTTCTTGGTACTTGAGTAACGTTAGACGTCTATCTCTCAGGATACAACAACAAACGTTCACATCAGTAGCACAATTGAAGTGAACAATCAAACCTACATTGTCTTCTTCTATCACCGAAAAAAAAAACGAAGTTTGAAATAATTTTTCCAAGTCAAAAACTTTAAAGTTTTTCAATGTTCTTTTTGTGAGTTGATGTGAAAACTGAGTCACAATTTTTTTATTGTGGATGAAAAATTAAACCGTTCGATTAAAAGATTAAACCTTTTGATAAAAAGATTTGTTAAAAAATAATGGTAAAATGACAAAAGATGACTCCCAACGTTTGTATGTTTTTTCATTTGCCCCCTATTCTTTTTTTGGAGAAAAAAATCCTAACGTTTCAATTTTGTCCAAATATGCCCTTGTTAGATGGAAACTGTCAGTCAACTGGCGGTCAACGACTGATGTTGATTGGACTTGTCACATGTTAAGATCTGCTGACGTGTCAGCATCATATTCACCACTTGTCAATATCATATTTACCACATGTTACCATCCGGTTCGGCCATGTGTCAGCATGATAATCAGCTACGTGGTAAGATCTGCTGACAAAATATTTTTTTTTTAAAATCTGATGTGGCATATGTCACGTCAGCTGATCTTAACACGTGGTTGTCTATCATGCTGATATGTGGCCGAACCGGATGGTGACATGTGGCAAATATGATATTGACACATGTTAAGTCCAATCAGAACCAGCCGTTGATCGTCAGTTAACTAGCAGTTTTCATCCAATATGGGCATATTTGGAACAAACTGAAACGTTGGATGTTGTTTGCTCCAAATAAAAGAATAAAGATCAAATGACAAAACATGCAAACGTTTGGGGCATCTTTTGCCATTTTATATATTGGTTGAATAATATTAATAATAAGTCAAGTCATTTGGTGAATAAACATGCTAATAATAAGTCATGTCACTTAGTGAATATACTTATTAATTATTAGTTTAAAGTTGCACTCATTCAATCATATTTATTGATTTTCAACAAATCTTTTCATCAAAAGATTTAATCTTATCATTAAACAGTTTAATTTTGCATCCACTATATAAAGGATTTCTGTGACTCATTTTTCACCTCAACTCCCAAAAACAACATTGAAAAACTTTGAAGTTTTTAACTTAGAAAAATTCTTTTCAAAGTTTGTTTTATTGTTCATTGCAATTGTGTTATTGTTGTCTGCTGTGAACATTTGTTGTTGTATCCTGGGAGGTAGACGTCCAACGTTACCCTAGCATCAACAAAAATTCTTATGATTTTAACTATGTTCGATTTCATGCTATATTTTTAATTTATTTTTATTACAATATTCTATTATATTTGGATTATTATTGCACCATTTTTCTAACATTTTATTATATCCAAGTAATTTTGGCATTCATCTACTTCTCTGATTATTAATTTTTAGTTGATATTTTCTTGCTGATGTGGCTTCTTAAATTTTAAAAATTAAAAAAATTGTGATAGTGATAAAATTATTTTTAGTTATCAAAATATATAATTTACTGTTGATTTTCACAAATTTAGATATTAAAAATTTATCAATAAATAATATTGATTTATGTCACTAATTTTGAGTCATAGATGCTAAGGCGGATATAATTCATTTGTCTTTTTTCAACGTTTTATCAATGATTTGATGTCATAAAACATGTGGCATTAAATTATTGGTAGAACATAAAAAAAGATAGATGAATTCTATTCGTACTAAGGCTGCCGAATCTTTCCCGTGTGTGTTTTTGTGTTTGATTAAGAAAGCACAACTGGCATGATATTGTAGATCTTATAATTGGCATGACTTAGTAGTTGAATCATCAAATTCTCATTGGTTTTATCTATTTATTGTTTTCCCTTTCATTGTGTAACAAACAACAATGTCTCTGCTAAAATTTCATTTCCTCTTGTTTTGCCTTTCATCGGTTGTTAACAATAATAGGTCTGTTTGTAAAAATAAATTTGATAAGATATCGGAGGAAATTAAATTTCAATATGAAGAAAAAAATGTTGGGTAGAGAAGGATTTTGAGATTTGAGCTTCAGGCGGCGCATTGGAGCAGGAGCTAATCAAAATTACTAAGTTAAGCAGCACGGATACTCACTCACGTGTATGCAATACGAACGCTAGGTGGTACTTCTCTCACGTGCATTACACACGCCCTCCAGAAGCTTCCCTTTGCTGCTTCACGCGTCTCACGCCTTCCATGAGCCTGTCCGCCGTACGACACCAGCTCAGCCATTGCCTCCTACATGTGCATGTAAACACAAAATGGAAAACAATAGAGAATTAGGCAGAGGCATAACCGACGGCCATTTTATTTCAGTTTTCTTTTCCTTTTTCCAAAATGTAATTAATTCGGTTATAAGAATCGAAACCAACACAATATAAGGAATCCTCGTTATTTTCAACGGTGGGGCTAATTAATCCTTTAGTCATGCTGTGTTTTTTTTTACTTTTTAATTTACTCCCTTTTCTGTTTTTTTTTTTATTTTCATTTTATCTTTCGCATTCTTTCTTTCTTTTGATTTGGTCCAAAAATCGAGTGTTGACCCTTACGCAAATTCGAGAAATTACTCATACAACCCCTCCTCTTTTAATTTATGCAGTTTCATCTTTCTTTAAATATTATGCAAATTTTTATTTATTTCATTTATAATTCAGCACTTTAATTTTCAGTTATTTCAATCCCCTCCATTTATTGTTTCAAAATATAATGTTATGTTTCTTTAATTTTTGCACCTCTATTTTCAGTCTTATTCAATTTAGTCTCCGTAGTATTCATTCATTTTTTATGCCTTTTATTTATTTTTTCATTGTATGCCATTTAGTCCTTTACTGTTTTGTTTTAATTTAAATTTATGCCTTGCAATTTGGCCCATTTATTCAATTTATTTACATGTTTACATAATTTAGTTTTGTTTGTGGTTTAATTTAGTCCTTAATGGTAATTGCTTCATAACCAAGAAATTACTTTAAAACGTATAGATATTCTTAAAACAATTCGTCTTTATGAGGATTATATGATTAGTCTACGTTTTTTTAAGATGTAGTCTCAGCTTTTGACGAAGTACAACTTCATATTATTTGATTAAAAGGGTTATTTCATTTAAATCTATATGTTTTGAAGAATTATTTAGAGAGATGTGTTTATAAATATTCTTAACCATTTGATAATGCGCATACACCATGTAGATAAAGCGATTTGAACATGTGTCTCTTAGGATGAACATTATCCGCTTTTCTACTGGGACACTTGTTGGGTTAAAAAAATAATTATTATCTTTGTTTGAATTAAGGTATCCACCGCCAATATCAGTGACTAATCCCCTCGCTGCGGGTGCTCTCACTAAGAAGTAAACGGCTGGCCATGAAAGAATCAATTATTTTAAAAATATGATAGATCTCTCTAAATAATTCTTTTATGAGAGTTGGTTCAAAGGGTAGTCTCTATTTTTATCTGAATGCGTTCCAATATGACAACTCGAATAAATGAATTATTTCGTTAAATCTCTTATATTAAATTTAATCAATTCTATTTTTATCTGAATTATTTCGTTAAATCTCTTATATTAAATTTAATCAATTCTACTAATAAATGAATTATTTCGTTAAATCTCTTATATAGGGATATGATCAAGTTACATGATGTAAAACTCATTGAGTTTTACACTAATTTATGACCATTGGATTAGTGAAATGGATGGATGAGATTAACAGTAAAAAATGTGAAGATTATCACTTGGAAAAAAAGATAAGGAAATAAACTGAGCAATTAATTAATAATTACCATCATCTAACGGTCCAAAAACTGTGTAAAAGTAATTGAGTTTTACACAGTGTAAGTTGATCCTAACCCATATATATTCTTAACCATTTGACAAAGCACATACACCTTGCAGACAAAGCGATTTAAACTCGGTATCCTAGAATGAACATCATCCGTTTTTTCTACTGAGACCACTTGTTTTATCTTATTCAAATATTTTGAGGCCATGTTCATTTATTAAAATTCAACAAGGTAGTCCCTGCTTTTGTCTGGGTGCGACTTTCGTTTATTTTTCGAAAGAATTAGAATCTTTCTCAAAATAAATTTACATTTATAAACGAATCGTAATTTAATTTTTTTTCGAACTCACAATTTTTAATATTAAGATAAATTGTAATTGCCTAGGTATTAATTTTTGGACGTTGTGAGGTGCTAGTCCTTCCTTACATATAACCGACTCTACCCGTTTTTGATTTCGTAGACCAAAAAATTATTGTTTTAGTAAAAATAAAAGTTTTATTAAAATAACTCGATCTTAGGTGGTCTAACCTCACATGATAAATAATTGGTGGCGAGTCCCGTACATTTTTTAAAAGAACTTTTCGTCGAACTTAAGGACTCTTCCAACAAAGATGTTTTAATTGTTGTTTGGAATTCGACACAACATAAGATGTCAACCATTATTGTGCCTAAGAAAGTTTTCGAAAAACCCTAGAATGAGTTTTTAGCATATTGATTTTTTTAATTATTAGTATTTAATTTATTGATTAGTTATTTCGAATTTGATATAACGATCATATCTATGTTGTTGTTGTTGGAAGCGTTAAAAATATGAATACTTGATTTATTACTCTGACAAATTTGTTACAATCCGAAACTAAGTTCTTGCTGCTGCAAGTTTTTTTTATACCAAAAAACACACTTCTACTCTCACACTTGCACACGTACACTCTTATTTATTTGCACTCAGTGCTTTATTGTTTTTTCACTCTCTCGTACACTCAACACACACTAAAACACTCCTATTTATAGTGTTTGTACACCGACATAAGCAAGCTTCTAGAGAATTGTACATGCTGCCATAGCATTCTAAATTTCTCTTGAATATTCTCAAGTTGCCGGCATACTAGACTATTCTACAAAAATCCACAACCTTATCACTCTTCATCTTTGCTGCCACATGTCCATCATGAAATTTCTAATTGTTTCCACATGTTTCTTGATTCTTCCATATGCTGCCAATATAAGCCATGACAAGATTCATCACAATTTTTGCCGATATATCCTCAAAGTCAGGTTTGACTTTCAACACTCCCCCTCAAACCTGATTTTTCATGCCGAGCTTTTCTTTAAGTCGATGGAATATGTCTGCTTTCAACGGCTTCGTAAAAATGTCTGCCAATTGATCTTCAGTTCGGCAGTAGACTAGTTCTACGGTTTTGTTCTTCACCTGTTCTCGTATGAAATGATACTTTGTATCGATATGCTTGCTTTGGCTATGGGAGACATGATTCTTTTCGAGAGATATGGTGGACTTGTTGTCGACATAAATTGTAGTTGGTCCTTCTTGCGCAAAATTTAACTCGTCCAAAATATTCTTCAACCAAATTGCTTGACAGGTGCACGCTGCAGCGGCTTTGTATTCAGCTTCACATGTTGAGAGAGCTACCGTTTGTTGCTTCTTTGATGACCATGAAAATATCGCGGAGCCGATATGGAATAGATATCCAGATGTACTTTTTCGATCATCAATGTCTCCCCCGTAATCACTATCAGAGTAACCGACTAAATTCGAATTTTGTGAATGCTTGTAGAATAAACCATGATCCAACGTACCTTTGACATATCTCAAAATTCTCTTTGCTGCAATCCAATGATCTTGTTTTGGATTCTCCATAAATCTGCTTACCAGTCCCACAGCGTATGTTATGTTTGGTCGTGTGATAGTTAGATATCTTAAACTTCCAACGAGGCTTTTAAACAACGTTAGATTTTTACCGGCTCTCTTGTTGAATCAACACTTAGTTTCATGCCCGTTTCAGCTGGAGTGGCTATCGTCTTGCAATCCTTCATTCTGAAATTACTTAAGGTTTGCTCCGCGTACTTCTTTTGGGATAAGAAAATTCCTACCACCGTTTGTTATACCTCGACTCCAAGAAAGTATGACATCTCTCCAATATCTGTCATTTCAAATTCTTTAGTCATAGCTTTCTTGAAATCTTGAAACATACCTGGGTTATTTCCGGTGAAGATCATGTCGTCCACGTATAAGCACACGATCATGATATCACCATCTTCATTTTTCTTTGTATATAAGGTATGTTTGTACGGACTTTTTATGAACCCATTCGCCTAAAAATATTCATCTATTCTTGTGTTCCATGCTCTTGGTGCTTGCTTCAATCCATATAAGGCTTTCTTCAAGCGGTATACCTTATCTTCATGTCCTTGTTTAATGTACCCAGGTGGTTGCTCGATATAAACTTCTTCTTCTAGATAGCCATTTAGAAATGCTGACTTCACATCCATTTGATAAATCTTCCATTTGTTTTGTGCTGCAACTGCTGTGAGTAGTCTGATAGTGTCGATTCTTGCCACTGGAGCGAACACTTCATCATAGTCTATTCCTTGTCTTTGCTTGTAGCCTTTGGCAACTAGTCTCGCCTTGTATTTTTCTACTTGTCCTTCTTTATTGGTCTTTATCTTGTACACCCATTTGACTCCAATTGGATTATGTCCTTCTGGTAGACTTGTGAGCTCTCATGTATCATTTCTTTCTATCGATGCAATTTCTTCATTCATGGCATTCTTCCACTTGTCAACTTCAATTGTTTCTTCATATGTTATTGGATCACTTGTTGCAAGTAAACAGAAAAGTGAAATATTTTGAGTTTCGTAATCCTTGTACCTTTCTGGAACTCTTCTCTCTCTTGTAGATCTTCGAACTTCCGTCGGTTGTACTTCAGGATTTTCTGTTTCGATATTATTTCTTGATGAAGAAGGTTCAATCAAATTTTGTTGAGGACCTTGATCATCACCTTGTTCATCTTGGTTGATGAAGTCGTTATCATCTTGATCTTCGTTAAAAAACAGTCCTTCAATTTTGTTTTCTTCTGAGCTCCAAATCCAATGTTCTGCTTCATCGAACTCAACATCTCTTGAGATTATCAACTTCTTAGTTAAAGGATTATATAGTCTGTAAGCCTTGCTCCGTTCATCATAGCCGATGAAGATGAATTTTTCTCCTCTATCATCGAGCTTCTTTCTTATCTACTCAGATATATGGGCATATGCGATGCATCCAAAAATCTTGAGGTGGCCAATTCCTGGTTTTTTACCACTCCATGCTTCATTCGGCGTCATATTCCTCACACTCTTTGTTGGGCAACGATTTACCAAATAAACTGCACATCGAATTGCTTCGGCCCAAAAATTTCTTGGTAGATGCTTGTCCTTTACCATGCTCCTTGCCATGTTGAGAATAGTGCGATTTTTTCTTTCTGCAACTCCATTTTGTTGAGGCGTGTATCTAACTGTCAACTGGTGAATTATGCCATGCTCCTTGCAAAAATCTTCAAATAACTTTACTGTATACTCACCTCCTCTATCAGATCTGAGTATCTTTAAGTATTGACCGTTTTGTTTTTCCGCCATTGCTTTGAATTCTTTAAATTTATCCAATGCTTCTGACTTTTGTTTAAGAACATATACCCAACATTTTCTGCTATAATCGTCAATAAAGGTCAAGTAGTACTTGTTTCCTCCAAGTGATGGTATATCAAACGGGCCAGCTATATCAGTGTGGACGATCTCCAATGGTCTTCTGGCTCTCCATGATTTGCCAACTTCAAAGCTTTGTCTGTGTTGTTTTCCTTTGATGCAGGCCTCACATAATTGATTTGGAGGTTTAATTTCTGGCAATCCATTCACCATCTTTGCTTTTGACAATAACTTTAAGCCAGAAAATCCAAGATGTCCACACCTCAAGTGCCACAGCCATGAGTCGTCCTTGATTGCAGTTTTCATACACTTTACTTATCCTGACTCGATGTCAATAGTGAAGAGACGATTCTGCGTCATATTGACTTGGGCAACCAATTCTCCATTTCTATTTTTGATTGAAAGTGAGCGATTCTTCATCTACACTTCATATCCTTTTTCTAGAAGCTGGCCAAGACTGATGATGTTGCTTTTCATAGCTGGTACATAATAAACGTCTGATATATATTTCTTTTCTCCATTTTTCTGAGTAATCATAACTTTGCCCTTGCCTTTAACCTCTGTGTGCGAGTCGTCACCAAAAGTTACTCGTCCACGGATCGTTTCATCCAACGCCACAAAAAACTCTTTTCGACCACACATATAATTACTGGCACAATTATCAAGATACCAAATATTTTCCTTTGATTCTTCATTTCCTTTATAAGTGAGGAATACATGAGATTCTTCGGTGTTCTCTTCTTCAGCTGTTGCTACATTAATTCTTTCTTCATGCTTTGGAGCTGATCTACACTCATAACTATAATGACCATACTTATTACAATTATAACATTGTACCTGATATTTATCTCCTTGTTGATATCAGCCTCTTCCTCGACCTCTATATCCTCGTCCACGACTTGATGATTGGTAATTTTCATTTGCTTGGTTGCTAACATATGAACGATTACCACGTCCACGTGTTCCTCGTCCACGATATCCACCATAGTTTCATCTGCCTCGTGTGTAGCTGCTGCTAGCTCCGCTTTCGTTGACGTGCAACTTGTTTTTGTAGAACTTGCTCCAGATTTTCGGTCTCTTCATTCAGCTTCATTTTCTGCTCATGGGCTTGGAGTGATCCCACAAGCTCATCGATACTCATTTGAGTTAAATCTTTTGATTCCTCAATTGCCACGACCACATAATCAAATTTTCGTACTAGTGATCGTAGGACTTTCTCCATCACTCTGACCTCACCGAGTGCTTCACCATTTCTTTTCATTTCATTTGCTACGACTTTCACACGGCTAACATAGTCATCTATGCTTTCCGTGGTTTTCATTTTTAGCATCTCAAACTCGGCTCTGAGTGATTAAAGACGTACCTTTTTTGCTTTCTCAACTCCTTGGAGTGATTTTTGCAGAGTTTCCCATGCTTGCTTCGCGGTTGTTGCTTTTGCAATTTTTTCAAAGTTAGATTCATCTACTGCTTGAAAAATATAGTATAACGCCCTTTGGTCTCTTTTACGAGCATCCTTTAGCACTCTCTTCTCTTCATTGGTTAGAGCCGCTTCTGCTGCTGCATTTTTCGGCTCAACGTATCCTTTTACAACGATGTCCCAACAATCTTGTGAACCGAGTAGCGCCTTCATCTGAATACTCCAGTTGCCATAATTTGTCTTTGTTAATTTCGGGATTTTTGGTTGGATCATGTGCTCCATCTTCTCGTGGCGTGAACTCGAACTTGGCTCTGATACCACTTGTTGGAAGCGTTGAAAATATGAATACTTGATTTATTACTCTGACAAATTTGTTACAATCCGAAACTAAGTTCTTGCTGCTGCAAGTTTTTTTTTATACCAAAAAACACACTTCTACTCTCACACTTGCACACGTACACTCTTATTTATTTGCACTTAGTGCTTTATTGTTTTTTCACTCTCTCGTACACTCAACACACACTAAAACACTCATATTTATAGTGTTTGTACACCGACATAAGCAAGCTTCTAGAGAATTGTACATGCTGCCATAACATTCTAAATTTCTCTTGAATATTCTCAAGTTGCCGGCATACTAGACTATTCTACAAAAATCCACAATCTTATCACTCTTCATCCTTGCTGCCACATGTCCATCATGAAATTTCTAATTATTTCCACATGTTTCTTGATTCTTTCATATGCTGCCAATATATGCCATGAAAAGATTCATCACATTTTTTGCCGATATATCCTCAAAGTCAAGTTTGACTTTCAACAGTTGTTAGGGTTTGAATCATAAACATTGTTTGAGAGATTTAACATAACAACGTCTTATTCTGTTAATCTAATAATAGTTATATTTTAGTATATCGACGAAAGAGTTATTTTTTTAATAAAAAAAGCTTATACATATATGAAAGTTCTGTGTTTTTGTGTAAAATACTATAAATATAAAATACTTTACCTCAAAAACGGTACGAATACTCTTGCACATGGGAAATTCCCTAAGGGGGCGTTTGGTTCGCGGAAAAGATCATTACCAGTGGGAATAATCTTTTCCGGAATCACATACCCACGTTTGGTTCAAAAGCATTCCCTTCCAGGGGTAATTAAATATTCCCAACAGTAGCTATTTTTGGCTCTTTTCCCGGGAATGTCATTCCCTCCCTTTTCTTAGGTATTAGACAATTCCCTCCCCTTTGGACAAGAATATCTCTAAAAAATATAGTTATTTTAAAATGATCTTTCCTTTTTGTATATAATTACACAAGTATAAATCTATTTTATTTTTTAGTGGTTTAGGGTTTTAATACTTATTATAAAATAATATGATGCATATAAAATAAAAATATATCATATTTTTATTTTATTTCGATTTTTTTATATATGTGTTTGATTCAAATTTTATTATTGGTATGTATTTTATTACATTTATTATTTAGATCAATTTTCATAAAAAGGTTTTCATATTATATTTTTTTATATTTTTTATGAACTTTTATGTAAATATTTTGACTTTAATCTTAAAACTTCAGTTGGTTAAAAAAGAAAATATATTTCAAGGACAATTTGGTAAAACATGCATTTTCCTATCTTATATTCCTTCAACCAAACAATGTAATCTTACATTCCCGCCAAACAAATCAAACAAGGTAATACAACATTCCAGGTAATATGTTAGGCAATGTAACATTCCGGTAATCTCATTCCCAAAGGTAATCTTACATTCCGTGAACCAAACGACCCCTAAGTATTGTAACTAAAAATGAAATACAACTGAATCGAATCGATTATAATTTAAAATATTTTAAAATGAGATTTAATTAAAATCTTTGGTATTTATAAACTCAAGTTCATTGCTCGACTCATATAACCCATTTTTTATATAAAAAAGTAAAATATATTAATCACAAATTTGTATCCGTATTTAACATATAATTCGATTATGATTCAACCATATAACATTTGAAAAACAATTTATTTAGAGAAAATAATCAAAATGATACACATAATTATATGCAATAAATAAAAAAAACTTCACAAACATGTTTGAAAAATGTCAAAACGTGTCTATTACTTATTTTTAAAAAAGTATAAATGACATATGTGAGTATCTTGTACTTGCTCATATAAGTTTTTGTATTTCATTATTTGGTGCGAGTAAAATTTGATTTAAAAAATAAAATAAATGATTTAATAAACTTGAATGATTTAAAATTTTCGAGTTCTAGCTGAGATGCGTTTTGATAACTTGAAAAAATCAAATAATAAATTCGTGTAGATACATAATACTTTGAAATTTTGAAGTCAAATTTCTGTACTTTGATCCACTGAACATCGTCCTATAGATTATAGAAATGACATAAATCGAACTAAATTTAACCAACAATAGCCACTTACTTTTAAAATGGGTGCATTGCCCAATGCCCATTATCAATCTCCCTTAAAAGAGAGCAAAATTAGTTTCAATAGAGAGAGAGCGCAAAATATTATATATATTACATACAAAAACAGGCATACACAACAAAGAAAATTATTACAAAGGAACATAAAGGGGATTTTTTTTCTTTTCATATTTTAATTTTTAAGTTTATCTTAAGATAACAATCACACAATCATGACCCTTGATCTTGATCTTATCACTTTGATTTGAAAGGAATGGCTCTGATCACAACCACGTGGTAGAGTGCTGCTAGTGCTGCACCAATGAATGGACCCACCCAGAAAATCCACTACAACCAAAACCATACCAAAATAGATAAGTATGCCCAAATATATAACCTATGATCCAAAAATAATTTGACTTGAATTGAAATTGAATCTACCGATACTCTTAAACAAGAATGCTTTTTTTTTTAATTTATAAGACTCGAATATGAAATAAATTGAAACATCACATCACATTTTTTACGGTTCGACGACACAAATGTTGATAAATGATGAAGTTTTAGAAACTTACATGGTCATCCCAACCTTTGTCCTTGTTGAAGATGATGGCTGCACCGAGACTACGAGCCGGGTTGATACCGGTTCCAGTGATCGGGATGGTGGCTAAGTGGACCAAGAATACTGCGAACCCAATTGGCAACGGTGCTAAAATCTAGCAACGTAAAAATGAATTTGAATTATAATATTATTTAAAATATAGATTAATAAACAAAACTAACCATAATTAATTTAAATAGTTATGTTTTTAATATTTAATCCAAAATGAACCGTTAACAAGAATATAAAAAATAAAGTATGAAATGCTTACAGGAACGTGAGAGTCTCGGGCGCTACGCTTGGCGTCAGTGGCCGAGAAGACCGTGTAAACAAGAACAAAGGTCCCGACAATTTCAGCACCAAGCCCACTGCCTTTGGTGTAGCCATGAGCCACAGAGTTAGCTCCGCCGCCCAAGGCACCGTACCGAGTGTTCCCCATGAAACCTTTCACCACACCGGCGCCGCATATGGCGCCCAAACACTGCATCACCATGTAGTAAATCGCCCTAGTCAACGACAGCTTCCTCGCCAAGAACAACCCAAACGTCACCGCCGGGTTAATATGACCACCTATCCACCACCTCCCACAGGTGTTGAGATTAGAACTCAAACTGATTTTCTCGAGAAACAAACAAGGTGGAGGGAAGGAAAGAAAGTATTTTAAATTTTACCTGAGATTCCAGCAGTGCAGTAAACGAGAGCAAAGATCATACCGCCGAAAGCCCAAGCAATCCCTTGAATTCCCACAGTCGTGCACTTTGTTGGCTCCTTAACGACACCCATAACAGTCAAAACAGTGATATACAAGAAGAGGAAAGTGGCCACGAACTCGGCGATCCCAGCTCTGTAAAACGACCAAGATGTCAACTCGCCGGGCTCGAAAATCGGAGCCGGTGGTGGCTCGGTGTAGTCTTTGCCGTCATCTTGGCTCTGAGCGGCGGTCCCAATAGGTTGCCTCTCGTTGAACTTGTTGGCTCCTAATCTAACATCCTCTTCTTTGCCCTCCATTTTCACTTCTTCTTTGCTCGTATCAAAAAACTAAAAAAAAGGGAAAATGTAAATTAAAGAGAAAATTCTGGGTTTTTCTTTTAAGTTAGTGGGGAGTGTTGGGGGACTTGCAAGTTGCAATGGTGATTTTTATAGGCTAAGGTTGATGAGGACATGGTGGGTGGTGGTGGGGTTTAAGCATATAATAATTGCATTGAATTTAATTTATGTGTTGTTCAAAGAAATGAATTGTGACCGACCAATCACTTCCTGCCATTTGTTTTTATGTTTAATTTAAATGTATTCTTGGAACATAATAGTATGAACTCAAGTGATCTCAGTAAAAAATCATTTTGTCAGTAAATTGTATATGTATTATTAAAAAATTAAAAATATTAGTTTTTGACTATTAAAAAATAGTTAAAGGGAGATTACGCATTTAATAACTCAATTTACACTGTTTTTTGCTTTGATAATTCAATTTTTATAATTTCTTTTTTGGTCACACAACCATTAGTTGTGTAACGACAATTCCAAACCGAATCATTTTAGGTACTTTTATTTATGAAATTAATTTAGTATTTTAACTTTTTTTCTCATCCCCTTGTGTCATGGTGGTAAAGGTAGATATTCATCATCCCTCGGGACTCGGGTTCGAGCACTAGTAATACATGTTGTGTGTGCCGTCTTTGAAAAGACTAAGAAAATTGAACAGATGCTACACTAGCATCACACCAGCATATTCAAAAAAAAGTATTTAAACTTTTTTTTTCTTTTACACATTTGAAAAATTTTCACCGTTGTTTAATTGTTGTAGGCCTTAATTTCATATTTTATTGATACTAAAATGTTCCCTCTCTCCCATCTTTCTCCTCCACTCAAATTGAGTTGTTTTTAGAAATTGCTTGAAATTAATAAAAGTTATTTTTTGAAAGTTAAATATTATTAAGAAGTTTCCAATCCCGATGCCTCGTTAAAAAATCTCCCTAGCCTAGTTTAGAGGAAAAAGAGTGGTAATTAATAAAAGTTAAATCAAAACTTCGATCCTTTTTATATCATCTGCAATTTCCACCGTTTCATCGACGCAAAATCAAAATATATTAGTAATTTTCTACTCTTTCGTGATCTTCTATTATTTTAATTTAGAAGAAAATACTCTAATGTCACTAAATTAAAAGTGAAAAGTTCCGACTGGAAAGAAAAGTTTTAGGAAATTTTACCAAAAAAATTACTACAAACAGTATCTTATAGATAAAATTATTATGTGGATTAGTAAATGTGGTTTTTATTATTTGAGGAGGATGAATACCCCATTGGAATAATTTTGTTATAAACGACAATGGGATGGGTGCATGTTGAGTGTTGACAGAGTAGTTTGCTCCATTTATGGCCACAAAATTGTGGGCTGCGGCACCGCCCATTGCCCACTTTTTTCATGCGTGAGAGTGAAGGGAGAGACTCAATGATTGATTTCTTTTTATCTTTTATGGTTTATATTATTTCTAATAATTTATTCTCAAGATTCAAATATAATTTTTTTACTTGAAAATATAATATATCTTAGGGAAAATTACCCCACTGACCAACAAACAAATTATGGATACTTATTTAAACCACCGAACTATAGAAAACGTCAATCAGACCACCGAACTTATAAAATCAACCTATTTTGACCACCGCCGTTAAAAACCTAACGGTGGAGTGACGGAACTGCCACATGGCAATTGACGGAAATATTTAAAAATTACACATTTAGTCCCTGTTATTTACACATTCTTTCAATTTAGTCTTAATTTTAAATTAATAAAATAATAAATTACTTAATTAAGTGGTGACACTTGTCAACACCTTATTGGAGGACTTTAATTATTTATATTTGATTTTATTAATTTATTTCCCCTCCAATCAGGTGGTGACACGTGTCACCACCAATTTAGAGGAGAAAAATAAATTTCTCTTCACCTACACTTTGGAAGATTCAAACCTGGGTCTCAATAAGGTAAAGCCAATGGCTTTGCCACTGCACCAAGCCCAATTTTGTGTTATAATTCTCCAGATATAATATATACCTCTTATTAGTTTCCACATTTATAAGCCAAAAGCTCAAACCGTAAACACTAATTTCACGTATATAAATCACAAACCCTAAACTCTAACCCTAAATATTTCAAATTAATTTCACACTAAATATTTCAAATTAAACCCTGAACCCCAAACTCCAAACCCTAAAAATTTCAAATTAATTCCACGTTAAATATTTTAAATTAAACCCTAAACCCTAAATATTTCAAATTAATTTTACGCTAAATATTTAAAATTAAACCCCAAACCTTAAAAATTTCAAATTAATTTCACGCTAAACATTTTAAATTAAACCCTAAACCCCAAACACAAACCTTAAACCCTAAAATTTCAAATTAATTCCATGCTAAATATTTTAAATTAAACCCTAAACCCTAAATATTTCAAATTAATTTCACACTAAATATTTAGCATGGAATTAATTTGAAATTTTTAGGGTTTAAGGTTTGGGTTTAGGGTTTAATTTGAAATATTTAGCGTGAAATTAATTTGAAATATTTAGGGTTTATGGTTTAATTTGAAATATTTAGCGTGAAATTAATTTGAAATGTTTAAGGTATTGGGGTTTAGGGTTTAATTTAAAATATTTAGCGTGAAATTAATTTGAAATGTTTAGGGTTTGGGGTTTAATTTGAAATATTTAGCGTGAAATTAATTTGAAACATTTAGGGTTAGAGTTTAGGGTTTGGGATTTATATATATATAATTAGTGTTTAAGGTTTGAGCTTTTAACTTATAAATGTGGAAACTAATAAGAGATATATATTATATCTGGAGAATTATAGCATAAAGTTGTGCTTGGTGTAGTGGTAAAGCTATTGGCTTTACCCTATTGAGACCCAGGTTTGAATCTTTCAAAGCACATGTGAAGATAAATTTATTTTTCTCCTCTAAATTGGTGGTGACACGTGTCACCACCTGATTGGAGGGGATATAAATTAATAAAATTAAATATAAACAATTAAAGTCCTCCAGTAAGGTGTTGACAAGTGTCACCACTTAATTAAATAATTTATTATTTTATTAATTTAAAATTAGGACTAAATTGAAAGAATGTGTAAATTACAGAGACCAAATAGGTAATCTTTAAAATTTTCCTTCAATTGCCACGTGGCAATTATAACACCCCTCACCCCGGATTAGAGGCAAGGAGCGTTATATTAACTTATAACAGATTCGTATTAGGCAGCGGAAGGGGGTTTATCAAATTCGTGTCATATTTTTTTTATTCGAATACAAACATACAATTTAGCTATCCTATATTCATTCACTACCCATGTATAAAGAAGTAAAGAACCATACCAATTACAAACATTATACATTTACCATACGAAATCGCATATCATAGTTCTATTGGCATTAAGGTGAGTTCATCCAATTCAATTTCCAACTTATAATTTAGGACCCAATCTAATTGAATTACAAGTTACATACAAATTATCATATACATTTGTACTATACATTTAATTTCTAAATTCCATTAGCTTCACTTCATTCGAATGAATCCATTCCAATTTCTATTCCATTCGAATATCATTTAATTAATCCGAATTGGTTTTCAATTATAATTCCTAATTCCTCTAATTTAAACCATTCGAATATTACACATGTAGTACAATTTCAAGTAATTAAATCTACTTTTCATGATAGCACATAAAAGTAATTTCAATCAATATATATAGTCGAAACATTCATTATACTTATATATATATTTATCATATCATATCCGAATTATATCATCCATAACGTTTTTAGTTTTCCTTGTACAAAATATACCCGGGGTATTACAACGGCTAAACCTAAAGGTTGCCTATACAAAAAGAAATTTCCACAAAAAGAATTAAGCCCCAAACATATAGTTGGGCAATCTATACCCCAAATATTTACCCCTTACATACATACCAAAATAGAGGGAAACATATTATAAAAGTTCTTACATAACTAAAGTAGTAATTCATAAACATCACCATCAGACCAAACTGAACTAACATGCAGAACGCTAGGCCACCCAACATAAGCACGACAAAGATAGGAAAAGACATACTTAAATTTTCGTGTGAGGAGAATACAGGTGGAGGTCGACAATGCTAGAACCTGAAATTTAGGGGAATGAAGGAAGGGTTCGAGTGGTAAGTACTTCTCGTACTTAGTGAGGAAACCCTATTCTATTCGGTTTCCAATTAAATTAATTATGATCATACAATATAATTTCACCTTGCTCATTAGTTCATTCGAATGGTTCAAGCAAAACAACCAATTCACAATTAAGTGATGCACAAAAGCTATCAATCGACCATATGCATAGTGAGACATATAATTCCATTCGAACGCATGCAAGTAATTTCATATCGTTCATATCATTGATACACATACAAGCCATGGAACCCAATTTAATACACATACAAGCCATTAAACCCAATTTAATTACCAATCTCAATCTATCACATATTCAAGTTTCATAGCATATCAAGAACAATAATTCATGAAATTTCAACATTATATTCGAATATTCTAATTGAACCAATTTCACGAATTTAATTTCAATTTCCAGATTGCATTTCTTTAATTGTTCATATTATTCAATTAGCAATGCCTTGGATAGTAGAGTATGCTAGGTAATCAAGTCATGTGTAACTGAATTTGTGAATCAAAATTTACCATGTAATAGGTACCACGTACCAAGATCGTGTCAACATATAACATACCATAATGTCCGCAGACATTAAGCAAGAAGGTACACTTACGTACCACAATATCGAGTACACTAACGTACCGATTTTCTTATCGAGCTCAGACTCTAGGCTAGCCGTACTACCTGGACAAACTATACACACCAAGGGCTTTACTTATTGACATTTAAATTCAATCGTATCATAATTCGTAAATTTTCAGAATTTAATTCTCAATCCTTTCGATTGAAATCATGAATTTTCAATTCAATCTAACATCATCAAATCAGCATATCTATCATCCAAATTCAAGTCACATAGTTCAAACCACATATCACAACTCACATTTCAATTGAGCTTATCAAACATATATATATATACATGGCATCAATCAATTCGATTAACATTGATCATTTGGCCAACATATTAACATGGCTAATAATCATAATTTCACTAATAAAAAACAATCCAACAGACATACATTTCAATTCAAATTCAGCACAGCAACATCATGTTTCAATTCAAGCACATAAATTCACCAAAATTCACATATCACATGCATAAAATCATTTTCCCATTATTCCTTCTTCCCTTACTAAAATCAGATAATTAATTAGTCCAATTGCATGCTTAACATATCTTAAAATCAAATTAAGGCAGTTGGAACTCTAATCCCAACTCTAAAGTCGTTTCACTCACAGTTCGTCGAGTTAATTTTGTATCCGAATGACCTTTACTCGATCCGAAGTCGTTTCCGGTGTAATTTCCTCTTCGACTCTTTCGCTTCTAGGATCTAAGGCATTCAAGCCAAACAATAGGAAATTTTCAGAATACATTTCATGCATTTTGAGGCTGAATTTTATATTTTTATTCAAAACAGTCCATATACTTTTACGGTTCAATTCGACTAATTCCCATTTTCCTAATTTCTTTAATAAATCACTTAACCTTCAAATTGATCACTAAAATTGGTGGATTTCACATCCTATAGATTGTTAATCAATTTATTAACTCTCAATTTAATCCAATTTTACAACTTTAATAATTCACAAATTCTAAATTTTTCCTTCTTTTTATTTATACACATTTCTGACCACCTAATTTAATTCATTTCTTTTTTTCCTGTGCACAACTCCAAATCGAACACCGTTTGTTTCTAAATTCAATTAATATGCTCAATTTCATCATATTAAAAATTCAGCTCGAAACTCCTAGTAGTTTATTTTCTACAATTTTTCTAAGTTCAATGTCCAGCTAAGAATATTACTGGAAAGTTTTGCATGCTGTTCGAAATAAGCTTCCAGATTTCACTACAATAGTCAAAACTCAGATTTATAATTTTTTACCACTTTAGACATATCAAGGTAGGACATATCAAAATTTCATCATAAAATTCCTACTAATTAATTTTCTACAATTTTCTAAAGTTGCATGTTCTTACAATTATCAAATCTGTCCATATTTGATCTTGCATGTTCAAAAGCCTATTATCATTCAACTTTCTTAAATTTTCTCATGTTCTTAAAATTTCCAGCAGCATATCCTCTTTTAACTAGCAATTTCCATGAATTATAGAATGTACAAAAACAACCCTTTCTTAAAAATTCTTACAATTTAATCCCCCGTTAACACAGTTGCATCACCTATTGAGTAACACCATTCTACATTTTATTTCATTTCCAGAATTTCTTTCTTGTATAATATGTTTTGTTTCCTAAACGTTTCGCATCATACCATAATCCAGTTTCTAACAATAATTATAACACAAAGATTCATGAATTTCTAGGCACCTTCGAATAGCAGAGGAAGATTTAACTTACTTTGCTCTAATTCTTCAAAACACCTATAAAATCTCAAGCATGCAAGGCTTCCTCCCTTCTTCACCGTATATCCCTTACAAAAATTCTCTCAATTTCTCAAGTGAGAAAGTGTTTATTTCTTCCTTAGTGTGTTAGGTAACCGTGTAAGGGAGATGGAAAGCAATGATGGGGTTGACAATAATGTCAAACAACTAGTCTATGAAGTGTCCAAGTTGCCCTTGATTAACCCTTCATTTCTATTAAATGCATGGGTAGATCAAGAATAATAAAATTTAGCATGCAAACTTCATGTTTTCTATCTTGTTCGGTTTGGTCACTATCATTTGGTCCTCAATCATTCATTCTTTTATTTTATTTTTTTCAATTGAGTCCCCAATGTATTTAATCTAAATTAATTACTTAATATTTCTAATCTAATTAAGTCACTAATTATTAAATTAACTCATAAAACTTCTAGGCTAATTTTTGGGATGTTACAGCAATTCCGTCACTCCACCTTTAAGTTTTTAACGGCGGTGGTCAAAATAGGTTGATTTTATAAGTTCGGTGGTCTGATTGACGTTTTCTATAGTTTGGTGGTCTAAATAGGTATCACCAATTTGTTTGGTGGTCAGTGTGGTAGTTTTCCCTATATCTTATCACTTCACGTAATACTTACTAAAAAAATGAACGGTTGATCAATCATTAGATTTTTGTACAAGTTTTTTTTATTAATAAGGGAGAGTAACGCCACATGCCTCGTTAAAAACCCCCTAAACCTAAACGGGGGAAAAGAATACATGTGGTGTTACATACAAATCAAAAAGAGAAAACTCGGCAAACAGGCTAAGCTGAAAGAGTAATATCATCTAGGACCAAAACCTCCACCTCCGGGGGAGGGCGAGTCCAAGTCTTTCCACTAAAGGACCAATCATACGCTAAGGATGCCATCTTGTCCGCAACCGTATTAGCAACCCGAGGAACGTATCGTACAGATAAATCCCAATCACGCCCCATAAGCTCCCTAATCCGTTGCACTAAGCCATGGCCACTAAGCACATCCGTTTTCACATTCAAAATATCTGCAACCATGGTACTATCCGTCTCAAAGTTCACAAGTCTACAGCCATAATCCCATGCATGCTTAAGGGCCTCGTATGCCGCCCAAAGCTCACCTATGAGAACCGAACAATGTCCAACACACCTCCCAAACCCATATAACCAAGCCCCCGTACCGTCCCTAAGCACCCCACCAATCGCCGCAACATGCAACGGCCCCCTAACCGACCCATCTGCATTAATCTTTACCCGCCCCCTTGCCGGACGCTGCCAATGTACCTGTCCAGCACGTCTCGTACCTACGCTACCCCCACGGCAGTGCTCGTAACTGCCATGGCTGCACAATCATCACGCAACTGAGTTGCAGCCGCAACCAAATCCCGTGGCCCAACAGCGGTGGTGCTAAGGACCCTGCTACACCGATCCTTCCAACTCAGCCAAATAAGTGCAGCAAACAAAATAGGCCATTCAGGCTCCGGCGACCATCCACGAAATGTGCCGGCGATATTACTATTGAACCAATTACCAAACGGCAGTGCAAAAAACTCCTGCACACGATGCGGGTAAAGAATTTTGATCCAACGACTCCTCACCCGCGGACAAGAACGCAAGACATGCTCCAAATCTTCGGCAGCTGTGTCGCACACGTCGCAATTGCTATTGTTCGTCAAATGACGCTGGTCCCTCTCCACATTTGTCAACACCTTACCATGAGCCACTAACCACAGAAAAGTACGGATGCGCTGCGGCACCTTAAGCTTCCAAATGCAAGACCATAACCTTGCATTACCCGTCTCGACCCCACTACTCAACGCATTATAAGCAGACGCGGTGGTGAAACGTATCGATGACTCCCACTTCCACGCAGGTTGATCCGGACCCAAAGAAGCATGCGGTGGGGCGACTGCTCGGATCTGCTGCAATGCTGCTGGCGGCAATAACCCCGCAATTTTACCCCAGTCCCAATCACCATTCACGCCTAACAATGCCGCTACCGGCGTGTTCTGGGGCGGGTTCCCAACTATGCAACTCTCGGCTAGCACCCCATCCCCTTCTAACCATTGATCAAACCAAAAATTTGTATTCCACCCATCACGAATATTCCAACAAATGCCACTACAAACCGCTTCCCAAATTTGGCTTAACCCTCTCCACAACCGTGAGCACCCTATACGATAAATATTCTGAGGGATAGATCCTTCCCATTTATACTTATGGCGAAGCACCTGAACCCACAACTTATTTTGATCAGTAATTAAACGGTACCCCACCTTCATGAGAAGAGCTTGATTTTGGCGCCCAAGCTGTCGCAAACCAAGTCCACCCTCCTTAATACCCGTCGAAATAACATTCCACCGTACAAGCGGAACGCCCTTAGAACCACTAGAAGAGCCCTAGATGAAACGTCGAATGATGCGTTCAATAGCATCACAAATGCCCTTTGGAAGCCAAGCCGTTTGCATAACATAGGTGGGAATGGCTTGGAGAACAGCCTTCGCCAAAGTAATTCGCCCGGCTAACGACAAGGTGCGCCCCGCCCATCCAGTTAATCTGCTTTCAACTTTATCAATGAGGAACCTGTAGGTAGCAAACGTGACCCGCTTATGCAGTAACGGTACCCCTAAGTACAGACCCAAATCAGCGACGAGCTTAAAGCCCCTATACCCTGCCAATGCCATACCCCTTTCCGTATTACAATTCTTGGAGAAATACACAATAGTCTTTGATGTACTCACACGATGCCCCGAACAAGCACAAAACATATTCAAAATCTCCTTCAAAACCCTCATCTGACCCATATTCGCCTCAGCAAAGAGTACCAAGTCATCAGCAAAAAAGAGGTGAGATATGCCAGGCCCCTGTTTCGACAAAACAATACTCTTCCAAGTTCCCTCAGCAACCTTCCTATTAATCGCATGGGATAGCTGTTCCATACATAGCACAAAGAGATAAGGGGAGAGCGGGTCCCCCTGCCGGATTCCACGCGAAGGCCGAAAGCTAGAAGTAAGCTCCCCATTCATAATAATTCTAGTCTGAACAGAGTGGACACAGTGCATGATCCAACCCACAAACTTAACCGGTAGTCCAATGTCGTTAAGCGTGAATTCAATAAAACCCCACTCTAATCGGTCGTAAGCTTTCTCCAGGTCCACCTTAACCGCCATCCAAGCTTTCGCCCCTTTCTTTTTTGACATCGAATGAACAATTTCCTGGGCCAGAATGATGTTATCTGTAATTTGACGGCCAGGTACAAAGCTCACGTGATTCTGACCCACCCAATCTGCCAAAAATGGTTTTAGTCTGTTAACCAATATTTTTGTGATAACTTTATATATAACAGTACAAAGGCTAATGGGGCGAAATTGACTTATCTTAGTCGGAGTCTGCACTTTCGGGATTAGCACCAAAAGAGTTTGATTGGCATCGACGGGGAGGATCCCATTCTCAAAGAAATCCACCACAAACCTGAAAACCGACTCACCCACTGTACTCCAATTCTTTTGGAAGAAAACTGCTTGGAACCCATCGGCACCAGGAGCTTTGAACGGATCCATGCTGAAAATAACCTCTGTAACCTCTTCAAAAGACACCTTCCTCACCAAACCATCCAACTTCACCCTACTCAACCGCGGGAAACCGTTAGAAAGCAGCCCGGGCGGTTCCCCGCATGAAAATAACCTCTATAACCTCTTCAAAAGACACCTTCCTCACCAAACCATCCAACTTCACCCTACTCAACCGCGGGAAACCGTTAGAAAGCAGCCCGGGCGGTTCCCCGCATGAAAATATTTTGTGTTCCGGTCCCCCTGTTAGATCCATTTACTACGAGATTTTTGAAACCAGAGGCTCTCCTCTTACTTAAGGACCTCAAAAAGATCCCCTTTCAAACCCTTCTCCAGCTCTATCAGAAAAGGCGTTGCATGCCGTTCAATAGCTAACTCCACCCCACAGATACGGGCTAGCAACTGCTTTTTCCGTTGCCCAATGTGCCCAAACGTCTCCCTATTCCACCGTCTACTATTAAGCTGGAACACAGCTAAGTTTTCGAAAACATCTCTCTCCTTATTCCAACTGTCATTTAACAAAGTCGCAAACTTCGGATGCTCATTCCAAGCCGTGATAAACCGAAACGGCCGGAATACGTGGGAGTTATGCATTCGATCAGTGGTAAGCATGATTGGTCTATGGTCTGAACCCAACCGTTGAAGATGTATCACTTCCGTCAAGGGGAAAGTGTTATACCACGCACCCGAACATATCTATCTATCCAGACGCTGACTGAGATCCCCCATTTTCCATGTAAACCGAGTGCCATTGAACCCCATATCGTGCAACCCAGAGTGGAACATGAAATCATTAAACAAACAGCAGATACCCGTTCTCTGTTGTGAACCCCCATGTTTGTCATCCGGTGAATAGATGTCGTTGAATGCCCCACCTAACACCCACGGAATATCCCCACCAACATCCAACGTGCGAAGTTGATCCCATAGCAACCGTCTCTTGCTATGATTTGGGCTTGCATACACAAAGGTTAGAAAGAAACTGACATTCAAATCCGAGTCTCCACAAAAACCATGCACAAACTGATTAAATAAAGCCAGCACATCAAAACGAACTGTATTCCTTCAAAGGACCCAAATACCACCTGATAATCCATTCGCCTCAACCCTATACGAGAAATCATAACCTGCACGACGAATAAACGAGTCCACCGCTACGCCACTAATACGTGGCTCTACAATAGCAAACACATCAGGGTAATACATCCTATCCACCACTCTAAAATAACGGTTAAAATCAAGGCCAAGAGCGCCTTGAGCATTCCAAACAATAAACTTAACCATAAAGATAATAAAGTAGGATAGGAAAGACTCACTGAGGCGTACCAGTCGACGTTCCCTCAAAGGTTGCATTCCTGATCCATTGAACCGATCCCCTACTCTCACCTAGGCTATCCGTCATGCCCTTATTAGTGTGATGTTCCACCTTCTTCGCCACCGATAAAGAATTCGACAAATCGGATGCCCAATCCTTCACCGCCACTTGCGCCAAAACAGTGCTGTCCGATTTCCTGGCCTTGATGCCTTTGAACGCCATTCCCTTAGGGGCCAACCGATTACGACTCGCTCCTTTATTTCCACTCCCACAATTAGTTCCCACACTATGTCGACCATTAGATTCTTGCAGAGGTTTTCGCCCACCATCATCCACTACTCTTACTACCGTATGATTAGAGGATGGGAGAGAATATGTCTCCATTATGATCATATCCGACGAGGCCACTGGTACATCCGTACTCCCTCCTACGGTTACTTCCCTCACTTCGACAGCTTCATTATTTCCAACAGCATCCCCGTGCTGCAAAACCATCCCTCCATCACTCGCGAGATCCGTTCCAGCACCCGTAGCCACCCTACTGTCCAAACTATTATCCGCGCGCTCACGCTCTCCCAATGTTACTCCCTCTATCACCTCCTTCCCCAGCCGATCCCCACTTTTCGAACCAGCATTTGTTTCCTCTAGAAACCCCGCGTCTGCCACGATACCATTCCCACCTTCACTCTCCACCATCAACGGGTTAAAACGTGATCCAGGTTGTTGTTTTGGTGCCGCCGTCATTGGTAGATTTTTCTTCATCAAAGGCGGCCGACGCCGACGGCTTGGTGCTTGCATCCATGGACCAAATCGATCAGTCTTCTCCGGGACAACACTCTCAACCACCTTCGCTTTCCCCTTACTTGCCGTTATACTCTCACACACCTCCTTCAAATGGCCATACTTGCCGCAAGCAAAACAAATGTGTGAAAGGCCTTCATACTCGATCAATTGGTGCCGTCCATCTATAATAATAGCCGGAATCAACGGTCTCTCCAAATCCACAACCACCGCAAGACGAGCGAATTTACCACGAGAGCCCTCCGTTGTATTGAAATCCACACGTACCACCTCTCCAAGAACCCCGACAATGACCTCAAAAATACTAACATGAATAGTATCTATAAGGCAGCCCCGGTAGACGCAACCACACCAACAACTTCCTTGGATAGTCAACCGCCGTAGAGAAGTCCCGAGACCACGGCTGGACCGTGAGATAACTACCATAGATCATCCACGGCCCCTAGACAAAACACGCTCATAATCGGCGTCCATCGCAAACCTCACGAGAAAATACTCATTATCAAGATCGATAATGCTAATTTCGCCCAACTGAGCTAAGGTCGGTTCGTGTAAAATGCATATGGAGGGATTCGAACAAGTTTTTTTCAATCATTTGTTGAATTGATTTATATATATTACGTAAAATGTTTTTGTTATTTTACTTAATAAGTGTGATAAAATCTAGTAACGAATCAATTATCTTTATTAAAATTTCAATGTTAAAATTTTGAAATTCAAATTTATTAAATATCGATTTTTAAATTTTTAACAAAAAAATATTATTACTATTTGAATTTAAACCTTAAATATTTAGAACAAATCATCAATCAAATATTATAATGTATTTATCTTGAAATCCTTATTTGACTAGGTTAAGATTATTTACATCATAATATTTAGAAGTTGTTTTATTTTTGGAATCTTAAAGCAGAAGTGTGTATGTAGTACACTTTTTATTTTGGGAAAACTACACCGGTGGTCCCCTAATTATGTCTGTCTTCCTACTTTGGTCCCACAACTTTGTTTTTCGGCAAAAGAGTCCCTTCCGTCACATAGTTTTCCTATTTTGGTCTCCGACGTTAAATAACTAACGGTTTTGCTGACGTGGCATTTTTTAATATTTTTTAAGGCTGACGTGGCATTTTTTAAATATTTTTTTAATCATTTCTCTCTCCTCTTATATATTATTTTTATTTAATTTTAATCACCCAATCATGTTATGACACGTGTCATTATACTATTAGGTGAAAAAAAACCCCAAAAATCCTTAAAATCGGACTTGGTGCCGCTGGGATTCGAACCCAGGACCACCAGCGCACCAAGCATGCACTTGAACCAACTAGGCTATGCTGGATACTTGATTCAAATCTACTAACACTTATATTTAAGCTGTACAAATTAACCCAAAAAACCCTAAAAAGATAATTGGTGCTGCTGGGAATCGAACCCAGGATCCACCAGTGCATAAGGCATGCGCTTGAACCAACTATGCTAGGCTGGTTAACTGATTCAAATCTACTAACATTTATATTTAAGCTGTACAAATTAACCCAAAAAACCCTAAAAACATATTTATTTATTATAAAATTAATATTTATTAATAATATAAGAGGAGAGAAATAATCAAAAAATATTAAACTAATGATATTTATTAATATTATATTTAATATAATAAATAAATATTAATTTATAATAATTTTATAATAATAAATAAATATTAAACTAATTTGTATAGGTTAAATATAAATGTTAGAAAATTTAAACCAAATAGTTGGCTTAGAGGCCACCGTGTAAACCAATTACACTAACCAACTATTTGGTTTAAATTTTCTAACATTTATATTTAACCTATACAAATTAGTTTAATATTTATTTATTATTATAAAATTATTATAAATTAATATTTATTTATTATATTAAATATAATATTAATAAATATCATTAGTTTAATATAAGTGTTAGTAGATTTGAGTTATATAAATATAATATTAATAAATATCATTAGTTTAATAAATATCATTAGTTTAATAGTTTTATATTTGGGTTAATTTGTACAGCTTAAATATAAATGTTAGTAGATTTGAATCAGTTAACCAGCCTAGCATAGTTGGTTCAAGCGAATGCCTTATGCATTGGTGGTCCTGGGTTTGATTCCCAGCGGCACCAATTATGTTTTTAGGTTTTTTTGGGTTAATTTGTACAGCTTAAATATAAGTGTTAGTAGATTTGAATCAAGTATCCAGCCTAGCCTAGTTGGTTCAAGCGCATGCTTGGTGCGTTGGTGGTCCTGGGTTCGAATCCCAGCGGCACCAAGTCTGATTTTAAGGATTTTTGGGGTTTTTTCACGTAATAGTGTAGTGACACGTGTCACAACATGATTGGGTGAATAAAATTAAATAAAAATAATATATAAGAGGAGAGAGAAATGATTAAAAAATATTAAAAAAAGCCACGTCAGCCTTAAAAAAAATATTAAAAAATGCCACGTCAGCAAAATCGTTAGTTATTTAACGTCAGAGACCAAAATAGTAGAACTATGTAACAGAAGGGACGAGTTTGCCGAAAAACATAGTTTTGGGACCAAAACAGGAGAACGGTGATAGTTAGGGGACCACCGGTGTAGTTTTCCCTTTTATTTTTTATATCAATTCGGATTAAGTCGGAATTAATTTAATTATTTTATTTAAATTTATTTAAATTCATATAATTTTTATTTAACAACTGATTTTTACACGTGGATTGAATAATTCGATTTTTGAACAGTGAGTGAAAATATTAAAAGAACAATAACATGTTTTCTAAAGACAAATACAATGAGAAGTTGAGACAATGGTAGGATCCAAAAATAAGACATATCAATATGATCAATCTTTTCGGCAGTGTTGGAAAAAGAAATTCGAAAATTTCTGCACATGGGGCGGCCAAATGTCACGTCACACCTAAGCTTATTCTAATTCATAGGGTAGTGGATTTCGGGTGAATAATTCACTATGTTATTATAAAATTTTTATTAGATATAGTTTTAAAAAACAAAACATAAATACTTGTTAGGTTTTTTTAAGTTTTTCCTTATTTTTTTTAAATGGGCCTTCTCTGACTATAGTTTTAATGCTATCGATTTATTGTTTTTTTTATTTTCTTTTATTTTTAGCATCAAATGTTAATTTTTTTTATTTTGGATTCATTTTTCTCACATTTTATTATATTTGTTCGTCTCTCTGTTGTATAATTTTTTATCTATTTTTATAGTTGTCTGATGTTTGTGTAGCAATCATCATGATATACCTTTTGATCAAAGAATGTCACATGTTAAACCATGATAGTCCTTGATGAACTAGCAGTTATTTAGCTTAACAGTCTAATATGATCTCTTTATGATAATTTACCGATGTAATCAGAATTGTTAGCAGAACAATATGCAATATTAATTTTTTCAATTTTTATTTCCACATCAATGTAACCTCTAATTGAAAGAGACAAAGAGAATTTGATATGGTTGTTGAATTTTTCATTAAAGATGAAGGACGTATTCAATTTTTTTACACCGATGACATGATCTTCAAGATTCTCTTTTGTTATTGACGTGTTATATTTGTTGTACCTTTCATTACATTTAATGAAATTTAGTTTCTTATTCTAGTTAAAAAAAATATTTACTGCAATATCTAAATTAGCTAAACTCTCTTTACCTGTAAATTTATAATATAATTTACATTATTACATTTTTTGTATATTATTAAGTAAAAAAACTAATATTTATTATGCAAGTGTAGAAGGATTTATGAGTTTATGTATAATTTTTCTGTTATTGTATTTTTTGGTAATATACATGTCGGTCTTATGGTTTATGTTCGGGGTGCAATGTTGTCCCTCTCAACAATGTCATTTTTAAAGTTTGAATTCGTGTTCCCTCTTTGAGAGTACAATGTGTCTTACCAGTGTACGTAACACTTGTTGATTTTTTGTTATTATGTTAAAAATAATTTTTAATTAATTTTTAATTAATATATTTTTACATAAATTTCTTTTTCTCTTTCATTTAGAAGTAAATGTAATTTATTTGACATTAAAAGAATGACAGTATACAGGGAAAAATCTAAAAAAAATATGATGAGATTTTTTATTTTTCACTCTATTGCACTGCCCAGATTATTTCCACGAATATTGCAGATTGAACAGTGCAATAGAAGTCGGATTCTCTTGAGTCCGAAAATGAAAAAAAAATTTAAAGCCTGCTCCATTAGAAGCCGACTTTGGCTCCCCTAAAGTCTTGGTTAAGTGGATCCGACTTTGGCTAAAGTATGTGCGCAGTGGATCCGACTTTGGCTGCTCGACATTGCAAACCATCACATGCATGGCAGGGGGCACGGGGTGGCAGAGGGAGGGGGCAAAAAAATTCATCGCATGCATGGCAGGGGCACGAGGTGGCAGAGGAGGGGTAGAAAAGTTTGAATGCATGCATGAGAGGGGCACAGGGTGGCAGAGCGGGGGGGGGGGATAATTGGTTGGATAAATGGTGGAATTTAATTGGGTAGGTGGTATGTGTGGTTGAAATTTAATTTATTTTTTGAGGTTAAAAAGTGTGGGTTGAAGGTAGATAGTGGGAGAGAAAATATTTTGAAGAAGAAGATGAGGAGGAAGATTTGAAGAATTTTATTAAAGTAAGTGTTTTATTTTTGTAATTTATTCTTATTATTATGAGTAAGTATTATTTTTTTGTAATTTTTTGTATATTTTATTTTATAGTAATTACGAAAATCTGATATTTGTGTTTTTAAGTTAAAGTTTAAAATTTTTTGTGTTAAATAGGTGGTTGAAGAAAACAAAGAACTTTGAAGAGAATATAATAAGTTAAATTATTTGTTTGATTGAATTTGAAGCTGTTGTTTGAATTTTGTGTTAAATAGGTGGGGATTTGAGAAATATTTTGTTGTATATTGTTCAGTTTAAATTCGTTAATTTTTATTTTGAAGTTCCTTGAATTTTTGATGTTATTTTGAGAGAATGTAATTTGAAAGTTTTGTGTTAAATATGTGAAGATATGAAAAGAAAATATAGTTTAAATATTTTTGTGTTAAATAGGTGGAGAGATATTGAGAATATAGAAAAATTGTTTGAATATAAGAGAAGAAACGATAAAATACATTTATTTTGAGAATATAGAAAAATAGGTGGATAAATATTATTATTTTATTTTAGTTCGTTAATTTAATTATATTTATTTATAGGTGATTGAATAAAGCGTTAAATTGATGATTTAATAGACAATAAGCAAATATGATATTTATTTTAATTGTTATTTTTAATGTGGTAGATTTAATCTCAGTTTACTAATATTTTCTTATTTATCATGTAGGATGGCTGAGCAAGCTCCATTGTTGCATTTACAGAATCGACACATTACTAGCTGTAGAACTAAGGTTTTGATATAATATTTGAAAAATGTTTTGGACTAAATTGAAAAGAATTTAAAATATGTTTAAAATATTTTTGACTTTGCACCTATATTGAATATACTTTTTAAAGTAAAAAATTAGCCAAAAATGTGTTTTTAAGTGGAAGTTTCGAAACCATCATATAAGGTTTCGAAACCTCTCTGGGCAGTAAGCTATTGTTTTTGAAACCTTAACAAAGGTTTCCAAACCTCTATTAAGGTTTGGAAACCTTGGCACAAAGGTTTCAAAACCTTTATGAAGGTTTCGAAACTTTGGCCTTGTAACGGCTACTTTTTTTAAATTCCTCCTTAAGGTTTGGAAACTTCTGGTAAAAGTTTCGAAACCTCTGTGCATGTGGGAATTTAAAGCTAGACTTTATGACTTCTCAACGGCTCCAAAACAACCCCAACGACCATAAACGGCTAGAAACTCAATTGGGAGTATAAAAGGGACCTCCTAGCATCTTGTAATGATCAATGCTTCAATTGTTACAACATTATGATGTCAAAATTTGTCTAGAGCTTTAATTGTACATTTCTTGCTTAGACAACACTTGTGAGCTTACATTGTTAAATTTGCTCAAGTGTTTAGGTTTTGGGTGAGTGCTTAGAATTGCAAACAAACACCTTTTAGAGGGATTTCTAGTTTACTAAGTCTTTCTTTGTAAAGAGAGTGTCCCTTCAAGCTTTGAGGGTTGTAACGGTTTCCTCCTAATCCGAGAAAAGGGGACGAAATTCTTAGTGAATTTGTTGGAAATCCTTAGTGGGGAGCTAAGGTAGTGGATGTAGACCTTGGTTAGAAGGTTGAACCATTATAAATCCTTGTGTCAAATTGCCAATTTTTCACCTCCCACTAAAACACCCAATTATCCAACTTCTCCACACTTGGCGAGCAAGAACGGTTGATCGAATCGAACACCTCAACTCAACAATTGGTATCAGAGCTTGGCTCAATCGAAGGGGATTCAAATCCTATTGAGAAGATCCGGCAAGCTCGATCAACATTTCTCCAACCGGCTCAATGGCACAATCAATCGACAAACCGCCTTTCTTCGACGGAAATCACTATGCCCATTGGAAGATAAAGATGAAATTCTTCTTGAAGTCAAGAGATTACAAGCTATAGGACATAGTTGAAGATGGTCCGTTCGTGCCTCAAGGAAGCAAAGCGGAATGGAGTGTCGACGATCGCAAGAAGATGGAGCTTAATTGCAAAGCCTTGCACATGCTCTTTTGTGCTTTTGGCCCAACCATCTATGAGAAGATGTCTTCTTGTGAGAGTGCCAAGGAGGTATGGGACAAGCTTGAAGTCACATACGAAGGAACCGATGAAGTCAAGGAGACCAAGATTGGGCTCCTCACCTTAGAGTATGAGAACTTCAAGATGGATCCGGAAGAAAATATCAAGAAGATGTTTGATAGGTTCTCCACTATCACAAATGGACTTAAAGGTTATGAAGAAGCCATCCCGGAAGAGAAGCTTGTCCGAAAGCTCATCTACTCCCTTCCCGAGTCATGGGACTCAAAGAGGACCGCCATCATCGAAGCCAAGAATCTCAAAACCTTGAAGCTTGATGAACTCACGGGGTCTCTTCTCACTCACCAAATAATGAAGAAAAACAAAGAACAGGAGAAGAAGAAGGAAGAGATTAGAGCGATGGGGAAGAAGAAGATCATGGAGCTAGGCATCAATGCTAGTGTCGTAGCTCTCAAATCCTCCACATGCCATCATGTAGATTCAAGTGAAGAGGAAAGTGAAGATGAAGAGATGGCCTATCTCTTCAACAAATTTGCCCGGTTCATGAAGAGCAAAATGGAAAAGTCCAAGCATGAATCGATGAAGAAGATGAAGGACTCCCACAAATCCAAAAAGAAGGGATCATCTTCAAAACAAGCATATGTGGCCACATGGAGTGATGAAGTGTAACCCCCTCGTTCCGGTCTGGTCGGATGACCGGTCCGAGTGGGCCATACGGGGAAAACCGAAGCGAAACCCATTAAGGTTCCTCCTCGGTTAACGACCCAGAAAATTTCTTTTTATTTTAATCTTCCCTAAATGCACATTTAATTACTATGTGATCACAGCAACGGAAGACAAGCATTCATGCAACCAAGACTCAAACAACCTGAACCAAACATCCCATTTTTATGTGGATTAACAGGCCGTTTCGAAACACCCTCAAGGTGTATCGAAACTCCTTGACCTGGTCAACACTTCAAAGCCCACACGAGGATGCCGTTTCGGAACGGGGGTCAACCGTTCCGAAACACCCTCCATGGTCAATTTCTCGTGGTCAACGAGAATTGACCGTTTCGAAACACCATAGACCCGTTTCGGAACGCCTTCATCTCACCAATTTCTCAAAACTCCAGTAGCAAAAGTGTACCAAAACAGCCCCTATCCGTTTCGAAACGCTTGGCCAAAAACAAAGGGACCGTATCGAAACGGGGTAGCCCGTTTCGAAACGCCCTCTGTCTGCAGACTGGTTTTAGCTGTTTTAAGGCACAAGGGTGTCCCAAAACCTCACTAAAACCTCCAACAACACACTAACAACAATTCTAAAGGCAAACCAACATACAAGCATGCTTGAGCATCATCATACAAGGCTAAACACCAAGGCACAACATCACAAGCCATACATTCATACATGCCATTAGAGATATTAAGCTTTAACATATCCAACACTTAGGCAATTTTAGATAGCAAAATACTAACATGGTTTCAAGCATAACATACAACCCAAAGCCAAATTAACAACACATACGAGGAGTCTAACATGCTCCTAAACAACAACAACAATATATTTCAAAAGCATCATAACACGACACCTATCCCATTACTTTACTATTACAATCTTTAAATTTAACTATCATACTTGAGCTAACCGTAAGCAACACTTGGAGGCCTTTCCTTGCCCTTGCCACCCACAAGCCATTGATCTGCATTGTCGAACAAAAGAGAGCGTAAGCATAAAAGCTTAGTGAGGGTAAGCTCATAAAACAAACCTTCGACAATGCAGGGTCCAAGCACGAGCTACAACCAAGATAAAGTGCATGATCTTACCTCCGATCCACACGAGCCATAAATATAGATGATGCATGAACATATATTCAATATCATGTCATGCTCAACATGTTTAGATCCACAACATATGAAATCTGTAACGCCCCGGTTTTGGGCTTAGAAGTTTTGGGCGTTGACCGGTTTGGTCAAAGTGCTGTTCGAATCTAAAGAGGTGAAATTAGGAAAGCCTAGTTCGGGTTGCATTAAAAATATGGAAAAATGTTCTAAAATCATCTTTTAATATAATTAAGTGAACTGTGAAATCAATTTTGAAAAATGGGTTTTGGAAGAGCGACATTTTGGCTAGTGACCAAAATGTAATTTTTGAAAGTTTTGTGACTGTTTTAAAAAGGATTGAAACTTTGAATCTTTAGGGAGCTATTTAACCAAAGGGGAGTTTCTCCAGATTTTCTAGAATATTAAATGATTTAATAATGGTTTAAAATAAAAGTAAAAAGGAGGGAAAGATATTTTTAGTCATTTTTAACTAACTTTCTAAATTTTCCATTCCCATTTTCTCTCATCTTTTCTCTCAAACCAAACACATTCTCTCCAGATCTTTTCCTCTGATTTTTATCACCTAAATACTTCTTTTCAATCCTCATTTGATTCCTAATCATCTTCTCATCAAAACCTTTGTATTTGCTACTTGATTCATCAAGCTTTTTGGCTCTAAAAGAGGAGAAACTCAAGTTTGGAGGTAAGAACGTCCTTCTCCTCTGAACTTCAAGTTCTTTAATGAAATTCCTAAGTTCTCAATCCCTAATTGATGTTTTATAAATGGCTTTTAAGATTGTTTAGTGGATCTTGGCTTAAAATGCAAGATTTGGTGTGTTTTTGATGAAATTTCGTTGGATCTGTTTAAGCAGTGTTTTAAGGTGCTAAAATGATGATTAATGAATGTTAATTTGATAAGGAAATGAGTTTTGATTAATGCAATCCCGGATAGGTTGTGTTTCATAAGTTTAGCTTGTGTTTCTTGGATGTTTTTGTGGTGATCTTGTGGATCTGATGTTGCTGGAGGTATAAGGATGTTTATAGGTTGTTTTTAGATGTTAGATGGTGTTAATGGATGTTAGGTTTTGCTGGTTTATGGCTAGGCTTTGTTGAGAAGTGGTTTTGATGCAATTTCGGTTGTGTTTGGTGGCCGAAATTGGAGTATGAATGAGAGCAGCGAGTTTGAGTGCTTTCATTGAAGCTTTTGATGCATGATGATGCATTAAATCTCTGCTTTAATGTGTTTGATCAGGGGAGGCATCTTTGGATCCAAGAGTTGTTGATCCGGAGGCTTGTTTTGGTGCTTTGGCTTGAGGCGAAGTGGAATCGGTGAGTGAAATTGGGTTTTCGGCTTTGAAACCAATGTCATGGGAGCTTAGTTTAAGTCTAAACAACTTTGCTAAGCTCAAGTGTAAGTTTTCGGAAATACTCTCTAGTGGTGGCCATGATTTTGTTGTGATGCAATGTGGTTTATTGCATGTTTTGATTACTGTTTTGAAAGCATGATTTAGCATGGTATTTGCTGTTTTGATAAGCCATATGTTAAAGGAAGCTCAAGGTAAGAGTTCCTTGTTTTTGAACATTGATTAAATGTGGTTTGATGCTTTTAAATGCATGATGAATATGGCTTGGTTTAATGCTTTAAAACAGTGGATTAATTGATGAAAATGATGTATATTGGCAAGTGATGTTTTGAAAAGGTTGAGGTCACTAAGGTGGTTAAAAGTCCTTGAGTGAGCCTTGTTACTTAAGAACATCAAGGTGGTTAAAAGTCCTTGGATGATTCTTGTTACGGACACAAAGGTGTTTAAAAGTCCTTGTGTGGTCCTTTCTATGGTGTTTAAAAGTCCATAGGCCAAGATGTTTAAAAGTCCTTGGGGTCAAGGTGTTTAAAAGTCCTTGAGGTGATCTAATTCATGGTGTTTAAAAGTCCATGGCCAAGGTGTTTAAAAGTCCTTGGGGTCCAAGGTGTTTAAAAGTCCTTGGGGTGAAAGTTGATGAACTTGTTTTCAAAGAAATGAAATGTATCACTTGAGGCCAATATGACATGTAATGAAATGAAGCATGAGATGCTTGTTTTAAGTATGCTTTTGAGCATGTGTAAATGATGATTTGAAGCATGTTTTATAAGTGTTTTATAAATGCATTATTGGATGGTTTTATTGAGCATTCCTCACTAAGCTTTTGCTTACGCTCTCTTCCGTTTTCTTAATTCAATAATGCAGAGCATTAGAGTACTTGAGGGCAGCAAGGAGGGCAAGCATCCAAGTGGAAACAAAGCTCTAAGTATGGAAGGTTTTCTAAGTACATTTTAGCTTTTGGTAATTTGGCAATGGGGAACCTATGTGTATGTTTTGGGAGATGTTTTGAACTCCCTAAGTATGTTGAATGTTGTTGAGAATGCTGGTTTCTGTGGTTGGCCTTTATATGCTTGAATTGGAAGTTTATGCTTGAATGGTTGCTTGTGTAGGAAGCATGCCTATAGATTTGGGGCTTTTCATATATGTGGATGTTTTGATGAATTGTTGATGCAAGTATGTCTCATATATGTTGAATTGCATGTTGGCAAAGTTTGGTGGCTTTTGGAGCATGATTGGTTGGTCAATTGCATGTTTAAGTATGCATTTTTGGGCAATCTGTGCAGGGTGTTTCGGAACAGCACCTACCGTTTCGGAACGGGTGCCTTAATTGTGCTCAGGCGTCCGAAACGGGAGGGGCCGTTCCGAAACGGAAAGGCCACTACCAGACCCCCGTTTCGGTACGCGTTGCGGAACGACCCCGAGTTTCGAAACGGGCTATGCCTGTTTCGGAACGGGTGACCGTTGGGGGCTGACATTGGCAGTTATATGTTTTGGAATGTTTGCGTTTTGGTCCTGAAACTTGTTTGTGCAATTGTATGAGTTTGGGAAGTCCTTTTGAGCTGAAATTTTTCAGAGAAGCATGAAACCTGATTAATTTCAAGTTGGTAACTTCAATTTGGATTAAGTCCTTATATTTATCAGAATTTATAGTTTGGTCCCTAAAGTTGTATTTTGTTCAATTGAGTCCCTGTTTGATCTCTGATGTTTATGATCTTTGAGTATGCTGTTGTATGATCATATCTAAGGATTAATTTACATCTAGACAAGTTTTAAAAGGAAAAAAAAGGGTCGTTAATCAAGGTTGACTTTCGGGTTGACTTTGGTTTTCCCCGTGTGACTTTCTTAATTCGGGTCAACCGTCTAGGCCGGGTTAAGGGGGTTACATTTGGTGGTATCAGAGCTGAGTTCTCGAGTAATTGGGAATGTATGTATGCATGATTGAAGTATGTATGCTTTGTATGCTTGTTGAGTGAAAGCATGTTTAACGGCTTGTGATTTTGATGCAATTGAAGTATGTGCTGTGATGTAGCATGTTGTGGGTACCCATTGCCAAATCAAAGCTAAAAAAAGGATGTTGTTTTGAAATGAAATTGAGCTTGAATACTTGGATTGCTTACCTTGCTGGGCCTGACTTTGTTTTATTTGTGTTGTGATTGCATGGTAAAAGTATGGCACCACGTAGAGAGTTACGAGGTAATGTGCGAGCTACGGCTCCTAATGAGAACGAGAATGAGGAAAACACGGGTAGTGCGGTGTTACCTCCTCCTCCACCTGGTGGTGGTGGTGCTGGGGCTGAGGAAGCTGGAGCTGCAGCTGGCGCTGGAGCTGCTGGACCTGGGGCTGGTCAGGGGCAAGCTATGCCTGATATGACGATGTTAGTGCAAGCTATTGCTGGTGCTTTTCAAGCAGCAGTAGCTGGGGCTCGTGGAGCGGGGCATCAGGAAGATGCTGGTGTCAGACTACCTTTGGAGCGTCTGCGCAGTCTTGGTGGGACTGAGTTCAGGGGTATGTCTGCTGAGAGTTCTGAAGCTTGGCTAGAGAGTACCAAGCGAATCTTGGGCCAGATGAGTTGCACTGATGTGCAGAAGCTGGGTTGTGTTGTGTCCTTGCTGCAGAAGGATGCGTATACGTGGTGGACAACCACTATTGCTGGGATGGCAGAAGCTGATGTGACTTGGACATTCTTTCAGAATGTGTTCAAGCGGAGATATCTTGGTGTGAGATATCTAGATGAGAAGAAGCGTGAATTCATGTCTCTTACCCAAGGGAGCATGAGTGTGGCTGAGTATGAGGTGCAGTTTGTGCGACTCAGTCAGTATGCACCAGAGCTGGTACCTGATGAGCGGGCAAGGTGCGAGAGGTTCCGTTATGGTTTAGAGACGGATGTGAAAATGTATTTGCTGGCCGCCGAGTATGATGATTTCGACGTGTTGGTGGGCCGAGCCAAGGATGTTGAGATGAACTTGGGTTTATCTGTGAGAGGTGCTGGAGCAAGTGCTGGGAAGCAATCAGCTGAGTTTAGTTCCGGAGGTGGACGGAACAAGAGGGGACGTGATCAGAAGTATCAGTCTTCAGCTAAGAGAGGTGGTGGTGCACCTGCTAGAGGAGGCAATGCTAGAGCTGATCCGAGTGCTTGTTGGATCTGTGGTTCACGTGGTCACATGAAACGTGACTGTCCTCGTGCCGAGAGAGTGGTGCAAGCTCCTGTTGCGGCTGCTGGTAACGGGTGCTGGAGTTGTGGTTCTGCAGACCACTTGAGGCGAGATTGTCCGAGGTTGGCTGGTGATCAGGTGCGTGCTCCTGTTGTTGCTGCATCGCAGAGAGGTCGTGGGCGCGGCCGTGGTAATTTCCAGAGGAGAGAGGAAGGTGGTCGTGGAGTGGCCCATGTTGTGGCTATTCAGCCTGAAGGTGGAGGCCAGACGAGGGTAGAGGTGGCAATCGGGTCATTCGGTTCGGGTTCGGTTCGGGTCGTTTCGGTTCGGGTCATTTCGGGTCTATCTAGAATCGGTTTAGATTCGGTTTGGGTCGGTTCGGTTCGGGTTCGGATCTATTTCGGGTCTGTGATGAGTCGGATTCGGTTCGGGTATTGGATCGGGTCAAAATCGGATCGGTTGTTTTCGGGTCGGGTCAATATCGGTTCGGTCGCTTTCGGTTCGGGTCAAAATCGGGTCGTTCGGGTCGCTTTCGGTTCGGGTTGAAATCGGGTCAATTTCGGGTCAATTTCAGGTCGGGTCAACATTTAAATTTTCGGGTCAATTCGATTTGAGTTGGGTTAAAGGTTTGAGGTTTAGTATTTATGGTTTAGTTTAGAGTTATTGGTGTATGAGATTAATTCTGATTCAACTTGTTAATCTATGCATTTGAATTTGATTAAATATTTAAATCAAAGCTTCATGTATCCATATAATTTTTTTTTGTATAATTATATTAAATCAAAGTTTATAATAATAATAATAATAATAATAATAATAATAATAATGTCTGAAATGAATTAATTTATTAAACTTAGGATCTAACTGAACTAACTAAAATCTAAAAGCATAAATCACGGACATAATTAAAATAATTTTAAAACTAAATGTGAAATTTCAATTAAATTAATCTAAATTGAAACTCAATTAAATTAAGAAAAAGAGAAAGACAATTGGTAAAAATAGAGAGGGAAAAAACAAAATTTTGGAGGGAAATAAGCTACCAATTTTTTAAGCTAGATTAAAAAAAAAAGAAAAAGACAATTGGAAAAAATAGAGAGAGAAAAGACAAAATTTTGGAGGGAAATAAGCTACCAATTTTTTAAGCTAGAGATTAATTACTTTTTAGGTCATGTTGCATTTAAAATGTTAAATTTTAGTCAACTTTAAGTTTTAGTTTAATTTAATTTAGTCACAAGTATTCCCACGGTTTAGACTTCAGATATAGAAATCCCCTCCCCGTAGTGATATTTAGTCTCTAAAAATTTACTTTTAGTTGAAATTAACTAATCTTTGTAATTTAGTCTATTAATGTAATATATTGATATTTTCGTTCATTTTAATTTCAAAGATTTAATTTTTAGCCAAAATTGACCCCTATTTATTTATATGGTATAATTACAAAATTGGTCATTGGACTCTCAAATTTCTCCACTTCCAAATTGTCAATTTAGTCTACAATTTCAATTTTATGCTATATTTTATGATGAAATTATAAAATTGGTCACCAAGATCTCAAATTTCTATACTTCATTTTATTATTTATTATATTGTTAAAAATAGATATTCGGATCAAAATCGGGTCAAAATCGGGTTAAAATCGGGTTAAAATCGGGTCGATATTCGGTTCAGCTTTCGGTTCAGCTTTCGGTTCGGGTAGCATTCGGTTCGGGTCTATTCGGTTCGGGTCCATTCGGTTCGGGTCCATTTCGGTTCGGGTCCATTTCGGTTCAACAAAAAATTTCGGTTCGGTTCGGTTTGATTCGGTTCGGTTCGGGTTTCGGGTCAACTTCGAATCATCATGTTTGGGTCAAAATCGGGTTTCGGTTCGGGTAATTCGGTTCGGGTTTCGGGTCTCGGGTCAAGTTTGCCAGGTCTAGGCGAGGGTGTATGCTCAGCGTGAGGGAAGGAATGATGCGGATGTGATTGCAGGTACCTTTACTTTGCAATCCTTGTCATTGCTTTCATTGATTGATTCTGGATCTACGCATTCATACATTTTACGTGAGCATGCTGAATTGCTTGGTTTGCCTGTTGAGTCTTTGGATGTTGGTGTTCGAGTCACTAGTTCTTTTGGTGAGACTGTTGTGACTAGGAAGCTTTATAGAAGGTGTCCCTTGGTCGTTCAAGAGCATGTTTTCCATGTTGATCTTATGGAGTTGCCCTTCTATGGTTTCGATGTGATCCTTGGTATGGATTGGCTTGCTGAGCATCGTGCTGTTGTGGATTGTGAGAACAAGCGAGTTTTGCTTAAGCTTGCGGATGATTATGAAGTTGTTGTGGTTGGTGAGAATGTGAAGTTTCTTGCCAATGTGGTGTCTACCTTGGAGGCGAGCAGGATGCTGAGGCAAGGTTGCGAAGCTTATCTAGCTTTTGTGATGAATCCTAGCTCTAAAGAGTTGAGGGTGCAAGATATCAGAGTTGTGAAGGAGTTTCCTGGTGTTTTTCCTGAGGAGTTGCCTGGTTTACCTCCAAACCGCGAGGTGGAGTTTGGAATTGAGCTGTATGAGAATACAACTCCTGTGTCCATTACTCCCTATAGAATGGCACCTAAGAAGCTGAAGGAGCTGAAGACGCAGTTGCAAGAGTTGCTTGATCGTGGTTTCATCCGGTCGAGTGTGTCACCTTGGGGAGCACCGGTCTTGTTTGTGAAGAAGAAGGATGGCACTATGAGAATGTGCATTGATTACCGTCAGCTGAACAAGTTGACTATCAAGAATCGGTATCCTTTGCCGAGGATTGATGATATTTTTGATCAATTTCGGGGAGCTGCTGTGTTCTCTAAGATTGACTTGAGGTCAGGGTATTATCAGTTAAAGGTGAAGGATGTGGATGTGCCTAAGACAGCTTTCAGGACAAGGTATGGGCATTATGAGTTTCTTGTGATGCCGTTTGGGTTGACAAATGCTCCTGCTGCTTTCATGGACATGATGAATCGTGTGTTTCATGAATACCTGGACAAGTTTGTTGTGGTGTTCATTGATGATATCCCCGTGTACTCGCGTACTGAGGAGGAGCATGAAGAGCATTTGAGGATTGTTTTGCAAGCTTTGTTGGAGAATCAGCTTTATGCTAAGCTGAGTAAGTGTGAGTTCTGGTTAAGGGAGGTGGTGTTTCTTGGGCATGTGGTTTCAGCTGAGGGGATTCGTGTTGATCCTCAGAAGATTGAGGCGGTGATGAATTGGAAAGTTCCTAAGTCTGTTCATGAGGTCCGTAGTTTCCTTGGTTTGGCGGGATACTACCGAAGGTTTGTGGATGGTTTTTCCAAGATTGCTGCTCCTTTGACGAAGCTATTGCAAAAGGATGTTAAGTATGAGTGGACGGAAGCGAGACAGCAGGCTTTTGAGAAGCTTAAGGCGGCTTTGACGCAAGCTCCTATCTTGATTCAGCCTGAATCAGGGAAAGAGTTTATGGTTTACAGTGATGCATCCTATGTTGGTTTGGGGTGTGTGCTGATGCAGGAGGGTAAGGTGGTGGCTTATGCATCGCGGCAGTTGAAGGTGCATGAGCGCAATTACCCTACGCATGATATTGAGCTGGCTGCAGTGGTTTTTGCTCTGAAGATCTGGAGGCATTATCTGTATGGTGAGAAGTGTACTGTGTACACGGATCACAAGAGTTTGAGGTATCTGATGTCTCAGAAGGAGTTGAATCTTAGGCAGCGGCGTTGGTTGGAGTTGCTCAAGGATTATGATCTGACGATTGAGTATCATCCTGGAAAAGCTAATGTTGTTGCGGATGCCTTGAGTAGGAAGGTAGCTGTTGAGCTGAGAGCCATGTTTGCTAGCTTGAGCATATCGCAAGATGGTGGTCTCGTTGCTGAGTTGCGAGTGAAACCCTCTTTGGTTCAGTTGATCAAGGATAAGCAGTTGTTGGATGATTCCTTGGTGTCTCATGTTCAGGATATCGCGGAGGGTAGACCTTCGGATTTCTGTTTCAATGATGATGGTGTGCTGTGTTTTGGGAGTCGAATAGTAGTGCCTGCTGATGCTGAGTTGAGGCGTGCTATTCTGACTGAAGGTCATAGTAGTCCTTTTGCTATGCACCCTGGTAGTACTAAGATGTACCGTGATCTTCGTGATGAGTACTATTGGGTGGGTTTGAAAAAGGATGTTGCGGAGTTTGTGAGCAAGTGTTTGGTGTGTCAGCGAGTTAAGGCTGAGCATCAGTTTCCTTCAGGGTTGTTGCAACCTTTGAAAATCCCTGAATGGAAGTGGGAGAGGGTTACCATGGATTTTGTATCTGGTTTACCTTTGTCTCCATCGAAGAAGAATTCGGTCTGGGTGATTGTGGATCGCCTGACGAAGTGTGCGCATTTCTTGCCTGTGCATACCACGTTTTCTTTGGATAGGTTGGCAGAGCTGTACATTGCTGAGATTGTGCGGCTGCATGGTGTGCCTAAGTCGATTGTGTCGGATAGGGATCCGAGGTTCACATCGCGGTTCTGGCAGTGTTTGCATCAAGCTCTGGGTACAAGGTTGCATTTCAGTACGTCCTATCATCCTCAGTCGGATGGTCAGTCTGAGCGAGTTATCCAGATTTTGGAGGATATGTTGAGGTGCTGCGTGATTGAGTTCCAAGGTTCTTGGGAGAAGCATCTGCCTTTGGTTGAGTTTGCTTATAACAACAGTTATCAGGCAAGTATACAGATGGCACCTTATGAGGCTTTGTACGGGAGGAAGTGTAGGACTCCTCTTTGTTGGGCTGAGACTGGTCAAAAGTTGGTTTCAATGCCGGCTTTGTTGAAAGGGACCACAGAGAAGGTAAAGCTCATTTGTGAGCGGTTGAAGGCTGCTTCTGATCGGCAGAAGTCTTACGCGGATTTGAAGCGTAAGAAGATAGAGTATGCGGTGGGTGACCGTGTGTTCTTGAAGGTTTCGCCTTGGAAGAAGGTGATGCGGTTTGGCCGAAAGGGTAAGTTGAGCCCTAGGTACATTGGACCATATGAGGTGGTTGAGCGTGTGGGTCCTGTTGCGTATCGGTTGAGGTTACCACAGGAGTTGGAGAAGATTCATGATGTGTTCCATGTCTCTATGCTCCGGAGGTATAGATCTGATCCTTCGCATGTGATGCCTGTGGAGGAAGTGGTTTTGAATCCGGATTTGACCTATGATGAGGAACCGGTGAAGGTTCTGGATTCGGATAGCAAGGTTCTTCGTGGCAAGACCATTGAGTTGGTGAAGGTGCTGTGGAAGCATCGCGGTGTTGAGGAAGTCACGTGGGAGCGGAAGGAAGACATGCTGAAGCAGTTTCCTTATCTCTTTCCTTCAGGTAAATTTCGAGGACGAAATTTCTTAAGGGGGGGGGGAGAGTTGTAACGCCTCGGTTTTGGGCTTAGAAGTTTTGGGCGTTGACCGGTTTGGTCAAAGTGCTGTTCGAATCTAAAGAGGTGAAATTAGGAAAGCCTAGTTCGGGTTGCATTAAAAATATGGAAAAATGTTCTAAAATCATCTTTTAATATAATTAAGTGAACTGTGAAATCAATTTTGAAAAATGGGTTTTGGAAGAGCGACATTTTGGCTAGTGACCAAAATGTAATTTTTGAAAGTTTTGTGACTGTTTTAAAAAGGATTGAAACTTTGAATCTTTAGGGAGCTATTTACCCAAAGGGGAGTTTCTCCAGATTTTCTAGAATATTAAATGATTTAATAATGGTTTAAAATAAAAGTAAAAAGGAGGGAAAGATATTTTTAGTCATTTTTAACTAACTTTCTAAATTTTCCATTCCCATTTTCTCTCATCTTTTCTCTCAAACCAAACACATTCTCTCCAGATCTTTTCCTCCGATTTTTATCACCTAAATACTTCTTTTCAATCCTCATTTGATTCCTAATCATCTTCTCATCAAAACCTTTGTATTTGCTACTTGATTCATCAAGCTTTTTGGCTCTAAAAGAGGAGAAACTCAAGTTTGGAGGTAAGAACGTCCTTCTCCTCTGAACTTCAAGTTCTTTAATGAAATTCCTAAGTTCTCAATCCCTATTTGATTTTTTATAAATGGCTTTTAAGATTGTTTAGTGGATCTTGGCTTAAAATGCAAGATTTGGTGTGTTTTTGATGAAATTTCGTTGGATCTGTTTAAGCAGTGTTTTAAGGTGCTAAAATGATGATTAATGAATGTTAATTTGATAAGGAAATGAGTTTTGATTAATGCAATCCCGGATAGGTTGTGTTTCCTAAGTTTAGCTTGTGTTTCTTGGATGTTTTTGTGGTGATCTTGTGGATCTGATGTTGCTGGAGGTATAAGGATGTTTATAGGTTGTTTTTAGATGTTAGATGGTGTTAATGGATGTTAGGTTTTGCTGGTTTATGGCTGGGCTTTGTTGAGAAGTGGTTTTGATGCAATTTCGGTTGTGTTTGGTGGCCGAAATTGGAGTATGAATGAGAGCAGCGAGTTTGAGTGCTTTCATTGAAGCTTTTGATGCATGATGATGCATTAAATCTCTGCTTTAATGTGTTTGATCAGGGGAGGCATCTTTGGATCCAAGAGTTGTTGATCCGGAGGCTTGTTTTGGTGCTTTGGCTTGAGGCGAAGTGGAATCGGTGAGTGAAATTGGGTTTTCGGCTTTGAAACCAATGTCTTGGGAGCTTAGTTTAAGTCTAAACAACTTTGCTAAGCTCAAGTGTAAGTTTTCGGAAATACTCTCTAGTGGTGGCCATGATTTTGTTGTGATGCAATGTGGTTTATTGCATGTTTTGATTACTGTTTTGAAAGCATGATTTAGCATGGTATTTGCTGTTTTGATAAGCCATATGTTAAAGGAAGCTCAAGGTAAGAGTTCCTTGTTTTTGAACATTGATTAAATGTGGTTTGATGCTTTTAAATGCATGATGAATATGGCTTGGTTTAATGCTTTAAAACAGTGGATTAATTGATGAAAATGATGTATATTGGCAAGTGATGTTTTGAAAAGGTTGAGGTTACTAAGGTGGTTAAAAGTCCTTGAGTGAGCCTTGTTACTTAAGAACATCAAGGTGGTTAAAAGTCCTTGGATGATTCTTGTTACGGACACAAAGGTGTTTAAAAGTCCTTGTGTGGTCCTTTCTATGGTGTTTAAAAGTCCATAGGCCAAGGTGTTTAAAAGTCCTTGGGGTCAAGGTGTTTAAAAGTCCTTGAGGTGATCTAATTCATGGTGTTTAAAAGTCCATGGCCAAGGTGTTTAAAAGTCCTTGGGGTCCAAGGTGTTTAAAAGTCCTTGGGGTGAAAGTTGATGAACTTGTTTTCAAAGAAATGAAATGTATCACTTGAGGCCAATATGACATGTAATGAAATGAAGCATGAGATGCTTGTTTTAAGTATGCTTTTGAGCATGTGTAAATGATGATTTGAAGCATGTTTTATAAGTGTTTTATAAATGCATTATTGGATGGTTTTATTGAGCATTCCTCACTAAGCTTTTGCTTACGCTCTCTTCCGTTTTCTTAATTCAATAATGCAGAGCATTAGAGTACTTGAGGGCAGCAAGGAGGGCAAGCATCCAAGTGGAAACAAAGCTCTAAGTATGGAAGATTTTCTAAGTACATTTTAGCTTTTGGTAATTTGGCAATGGGGAACCTATGTGTATGTTTTGGGAGATGTTTTGAACTCCCTAAGTATGTTGAATGTTGTTGAGAATGCTGGTTTTTGTGGTTGGCCTTTATATGCTTGAATTGGAAGTTTATGCTTGAATGGTTGCTTGTGTAGGAAGCATGCCTATAGATTTGGGGCTTTTCATATATGTGGATGTTTTGATGAATTGTTGATGCAAGTATGTCTCATATATGTTGAATTGCATGTTGGCAAAGTTTGGTGGCTTTTGGAGCATGATTGGTTGGTCAATTGCATGTTTAAGTATGCATTTTTGGGCAATCTGTGCAGGGTGTTTCGGAACAGCACCTACCGTTTCGGAACGGGTGCCTTAATTGTGCCCAGGCGTCCGAAACGGGAGGGGTCGTTCCGAAACGGAAAGGCCACTACCAGACCCCCGTTTCGGTACGCGTTGCGGAACGGCCCCGAGTTTCGAAACGGGCTATGCCTGTTTCGGAACGGGTGACCGTTGGGGGCTGACATTGGCAGTTATATGTTTTGGAATGTTTGCCTTTTGGTCCTGAAACTTGTTTGTGCAATTGTATGAGTTTGGGAAGTCCTTTTGAGCTGAAATTTTACAGAGAAGCATGAAACCTGATTAATTTCAAGTTGGTAACTTCAATTTGGATTAAGTCCTTATATTTATCAGAATTTACAGTTTGGTCCCTAAAGTTGTATTTTGTTCAATTGAGTCCCTGTTTGATCTCTGATGTTTATGATCTTTGAGTATGCTGTTGTATGATCATATCTAAGGATTAATTTACATCTAGACAAGTTTTAAAAGGAAAAAAAGGGTCGTTAATCAAGGTTGACTTTCGGGTTGACTTTGGTTTTCCCCGTGTGACTTTCTTAATTCGGGTCAACCGTCTAGGCCGGGTTAAGGGGGTTACAAAATCGCATATATTAAATCATGTTAGCAACACATCACAAATCACATAGGCTCCCAATTAAACACACATTGGCAACATAAACTACAATCCGTATTGGCACCTAACTATGACTCGAATACGCGGATAACCGTTGGAACTCACATCCAACAACACAACCATTACCTGACGGTGGGATTACACTCATCACCGTTCACGCAGAGGGGATTCCACTCATCCTCACGCCTCATTTCACGCGGAGGGGATTCCACTCATCCTCACGCCCGTCGATGGGATTCCACTCATCACCGACTAATATATATAAAAGAAGATTTCCGGGCGAACCCGTACTCCATCTTGATGACTACCATCATCAAGACCACGCGCGCATTTTGACTCACGTGTGCACACTAAACATCCTAATGATCGATCATTTGTACCCAAGTATACTAGTGCCAATACTACACATTTCATTAATCTTTCACATTATCATTTCATAATAACTTCCGTGCTTAGCACGTACTCACCATGACTCACCGTCATGCTCAAACCACGTTTCCATGCCTAGCATGTACTCACCATGATCCTCGAATCTTGCAACCACCTCATAATATCATTTCACACGTCAACACCACATGTACATCATTAACAACCATATCACATCATGTTTTACACATGTGTATAACCATTTCATATCTATCATCAACATGCATATAACAATGCATCAAACATGCCTCAACATACATGTATACAACATATACATAATCAACACCATCACAATTTAACACGAGGCATATACAACCATTAAAGAGTGCAACAAAAGTCTCTAATCAAAGCTTGGGATTAGGCTACCACTCTATCCCAACTCTAGGTGGGTTTACCAAGCCCATCCTAGGTTCACATGCTCGAACCAAATACTCAAAACCATTTTAAAAATATTTAACCACTCACCTAAGCTTCCAAGCTCCAAGCCAAGCAAGCAACCACCCTCACGTTTCCGGATTTCTTCCTGAAGCTTCTCCAACACAAATTCCCGCTTCTAAACAACCTCAAACACATTTCAAACAATTCCAAATCAGCCAAACATCAAAAGACCAATCCGGAACGCAATTCAAATTCAATTTACAACGTTGCAAGCCATGATCAAACCCCAATATTTGAAATCTCGGACAGTCCCAAAACCATGTCCAAAAACCATGTTTCCAACATCCATTGCACACACAAACGATCCTAAATCAACCCCAAACCATAGCACTACCAATAGCCTATCAATTCTCACCTAAAACAACCCCCAAAACTCACCCAAAACCCTTCAAAAACCTCATTTATACTCAAATTCGGGAATTCATTTAAAATGCTCTAAAAATTATATATGTTGGACTATTTGATTCACAAACAACATATCTAACATAAATAAACCAAAAGCCTTGATAAAAACTCATAAAGTCACAACCTTTAACCAAAACTTTGAAAAACCCAAATTCTAAAACATTAATGAAAATGAAATCTATTTGTACTTCCAAGTAGAGGAAGATGAGAGCAAGTCGGAAATGTAATTACCTTTTAAAACCGAGTCAAAATGGACGAGAAATGAGATGGAAAAGTGAAAGAGATGAGAGAGCTCTTTTCACGTTGGTTTTTGGTTGAAGAAGAGGATGAATAGTGAAAGTGTTGGATAAAGGGGGATTTAAAATCAAAATTAGGCTAATTACAAAATGGCCATTAATGAATGGCTCTCTTCTTTATTCTTTAAAAATTCTTCACTTTGCAATTTCTTCAATTTGGTCCAATGTAAAATATTTATTTTTGAAACCCAAAACTTAAAAGATTATTTTAATTATAAAACCGATCCCAAAATAATATTAAAATATTATTTTCACCCGACCCCTAAACCCGGGTGTTACAACTCTCCCCCACTTAAGGAAATTTCGTCCCCGAAATTTATCGGACAAGAATTACCACGAAGTTTGCTCTTACCCACTTTCCTTCTCACCACAACATACTCACCAACTCGGTAGACTTACCACACAACAACATGTATCTGATACTAAGACCCCGACAGTTCTCCACCGCATGTCAATTTAAAACTCAACTCAATCTCTTCAACAACATGGCACGGGACAGATCTGACTCACACCCCCGAATCACAGATACACAGGACACATCACAAACCCCTTTCTAACTGTGGTGGTAACCGCAACAAATAAACAACAGACTAGCCCGATTCACAATCTCGTACAGCACTGTTCGAATACTTGACCCATAACTTTCTCTGACTGATCATCTGACTTCATCATGTAACCAAACACTATGCAGACGTCTTCAAAAATCTAGTCGAAATCTCGAACCTCTATTGCTCACTTTCACTAAGAACCTTCCACGGATGTAACAAGCTAGAAGAAAACCGACGCTCGGTCTTGACACGCTGGCAAATTACACACTTACTCTCATACTGAACCACATTATTCACCCACTCATTCCAGAAGTACTCATCTTCAACCCACAATACGTCTTCATACTACTCAGATGCAATACAAATGAACTACCGTGTGCTTCGGCCAACACAATACGTCTCAAAACACTATGCCCATCAGTACAACAATCCAATCTCTAACAATAGAAACTCTATCATCTCTGAACTGTATTCTGAAGGTCTTCTTTCTGCCATGTCTTGCACGTGATGTGCCAAGAACCTGTCTTGCAACTGTTTCTCTTCAAGTATCTGACTCACAGTAGGTTTAACATGAAACTCGGCCACAAAATACTATCGTTCGATAAACTGGATCCAGCAACATAGCTCGCAACTCAACCACTAATCTGACAACAAAATAACTTGGAACATCGGTTACTACGTAGACTCTCTTCAGATAGTACTCAATCTTGAGATCACCGTCTTCAAGCAATCCTAACAACTCATGATGTTCAAGTTCCAACCCTTCCTAAGTTGTCTAACAATTCTAGTTCTGATGATATGCACCTACACACTGTGCATTTCTTACTACACAAGCTTTGTCTCCAAGTCTTCGAAGCAATTACAACTGTAGTTAACTCTATGTCTCATATCGGATAACTCTTCTCACGGTCTTTCAACTATCTTGATGAACAAGCCACAATCTTCTGTCTTGCATAAGCACACAACCTAACTCTACATGTAACACATCACTATGGTTCACAAATTCTTTCTCTGACATTGGCTGGATTAAGGTTGAAGCTTTCCTCAAAGTGATTAAGCCACAATCAGGGAACAAATCGTGATCCCCAATATCTTCATCTTCATTGGAATCAGCAAGTGATTCTCCCCATCGACCTCGTGAGGGTTCCACACTATCTTCAATAGTAGGATCAACACTCGGCCCGTGTGATGAAGCATATGTTGAAGGCCCGGCTTCATGAAATGTATTTGATGTCCCACTTGTCAACATTGCAACAACACTGCCTCCGAGCATATCAATCTCATCACCAAAGTTCATTTGAGTTGATTCTCCAACTACGTTTGTAGATGGGCCGGGAACATCACGCACCTTGTCAAACAACTCGATATATTGAATTCCCATAGAATCATGCTCTGCGATCATCAAAGAAACATCGTCATCATCTTGGAGAGTGATTGCACAATATCTGACCGGATTGTCACACGTCATCCATCAGTAACGTAAATCATGGATCTCTTTTTTAATTTTCTGTTATATTTTCTCCTTCATTTTTCGAAGCATGATTTCTTTCTCGAATTTCATCTTCGTACTGCTTTCACAATCAAATACAACACCGACATCAGTTTTCACCATTTGTCCATTGTAATGAACAATCACCATAAATTTGTTGTTACTCATTTTCTCTGCATGATCGAAATAAAACATACTAAATCAAAATGCTAATAAAAATAAAAAAAATAAAAAAATAAATTTATTTCGAATATTTTTTTTCTAACATAGTAAATCAACTTAAAAAATAAACTGAAATTTAAATTTAAAACTACCAAACTAACACAAATAAACTACATGAAAAAATATACCATTTGTCCAGTCCAAATTCAAAGTAAGTCAAATAAACTACATGAAAAAATTAAAAATAATTGAAACATACAAAATAAAAAATAAAAGTACCAAATTGAAAAAAATTACCAAACTCAAAAATTCAAATCTACTTACAAAATAACAAAATAAAATTACCAAACCAAAAAAGAAAATAAAACTCGAAAAAAATTCGAATCTACTTACAGTCTTTTCTTCACTACTTTCTTTATCTTCTTCTTCTTCTACTCCAATCTTAACTTCCTTTCAACCTTAACTTAACTATTTAACAAAAAAGTAAATTTTATTATCCCTTATACTACCCCTATCTCTGCCTATCTAATAACTATGCATTTTTAACCTCTACCCCTATACATTTTAAAATACTATAAATCCATCACCATTCAAAAATCACATCCGCCACTCCCAAAAAATCAATCTGCTTCCCACTCTTCCCAAAAATATACAGTAAACCTAACTTAAACCTATACCTATATTCGAATCAAAACTCTTCTCTAAAAATAAAACACAACCTTATTTCAATCAGAATTCAGTGATTGGTCTCGTCACTCAGCTGATCTAAGAGATTCCACCCAAAGTCGAATTGTGATGAACTAGACTTCACCCTTTTGAAACCTAATCCATTAGAGTCCGACTTTAGGGAATTTCCCCCCCAAAATAGTGAAATACCACCAAAGTCGGATTCAAATAGAGCAAACTTTAAGAACACAAAAGTCGGATTCACGTGAGATCGACTTTAAGAAAAAAATTTAGATACCTATTCATCAGAGTCCGACTTCTACTACACTGTTCCAATCACAATATTTTCGAAAATAAAATCCTAACAACAATACATTGAAAAATAATAAAATGCCATCACAATATTTTTGTAATTTTTCACCGTATACAGACAACAAAATCTGCGCAATATTTGGCCACAAATTTATGGTATGAGGATTCATTTAGGCGAACAAAAATTATGTTATTTTTGATGTTTTTATATATATTTTAATATTAAAAAATAAAATATTAAACACTAAATTTAAATTATTAACCCTCTACACTAAACACTAACTCTACTTATATACTATAAACCAAAAACTTTAATCTTATTTCTTAAAAAATCATAAATCTTAAAACACATATTTTAAACATAATTTTTTAGTGTTAGAACATGCATATGATAACGAAAAAAGAACATGGTAACTAAACTTTCAAAAATCACAAAATGACAATTAAACTTTATGTTTTATAACAAAATGATAACTAGACGTTAAATCCCGTTAAGTGTCTGTTATAAAATTTGATATAATAACAAATTTAGTCCTTCATATTTATACATTCAATCAATTTAGTCCTAATTAAAAAAAATTCACTAAATTTAGTACTCATTATTTACGCATTCTTTCAATTTGGTCCTTAAAGCAAAATTCCAAAGTATCGTAACATGATAAATAATTACAATTAAATTTTTATAGGAACTCGAAAACTTGACTCGACTCGAATCAAAAAAATTTCAAATAAAGTTTGAGTTTTAAAATATGACGCGTCAACTCAAATAACTCGAAATTTTTTTACTCAACTCGATCGAACGCTCACCTCTATCTTAAGATATGACACGTCAAATCGAATAACTCGAAATATTTGAATATTTTAAATCATTCTTTCTTTTAAATCACATTGAATATTAATAACTAATTTAAATATTCGATTTAATTTAAAAATATTATATTTAAAAGAAAAAATGATTTAAAATAGTCAAATATTTAAAATAGTTATTAAATATTCGAATATTTAAAAAAATATTTAAAGTAGTTATTAAATATTCGAATATTTTAAATCAATTTTTTTCTTTTAAATCGAATATTTTTAAATTAAATTGAATATTTAAAGTAGTTATTAAATATTCGATGTGATTTAAATATAAAATATTAAATATTCTATTTTAAAAAATATTTGATTTAAAAGAAAAAATGATTTAAATATTCGAATATTTTGAGTTATTCGAGTTGGCGCGTCATATCTTAAGATAGAGGTGAGCGTTCGATCGAGCGAGTCATAAAATATTCGAATATTTAATAACTATTTTAAATATTTGAATATTTTAAATCATTCTTTCTTTTAAATCACATTGAATATTAATAACTAATTTAAATATTCGATTTAATTTAAAAATATTATATTTAAAAGAAAAAAATGATTTAAAATAGTCAAATATTTAAAATAGTTATTAAATATTCGAATATTTAAAAAAAATATTTAAAGTAGTTATTAAATATTCGAATATTTTAAATCAATTTTTTTCTTTTAAATCGAATATTTTTAAATTAAATTGAATATTTAAAGTAGTTATTAAATATTCGATGTGATTTAAATATAAAATATTAAATATTCTATTTTAAAAAATATTTGATTTAAAAGAAAAAATGATTTAAATATTCGAATATTTTGAGTTATTCGAGTTGGCGCGTCATATCTTAAGATAGAGGTGAGCGTTCGATCGAGCGAGTCATAAAATTTCTAGTTATTCAAGTTTGTAATCACTAATTTTGTCCGGACATCGGACCCCTTTAAGTTTGTGTTGTTAATGGGCTTATATTGAGCTATTATAAGATTAAAAAAGAAAAAGAAAAAAAAACATATATGTCATGTCTTATTATCATATTATTGTTTATTAGTATCATACATACTATTATCATACTATTATTAGTATTATTTATTGTATATATAAACACATGTGACACATTTAGATATAGATGTGTTTGTTCATAATTGAGTAATAACGTGCGAGTGTGAACATGTATGATTATTATTATTATTAGTATTAATTACTAGTATTATTATCATAATTAAAATAAAACATAAGTAGATAAATGAAAGCCCAAAATACTGGTTGAAAATAAATAGTGAGAGTCCAAACTTAACAAAAAATAAATATACATACATAAGGCCCGTCTGAGCCCAAAATAATACAACAGCCCAACAAAACAAAAAAAAACCCTAATCCTTTATTTGGTGTTGCAGCCGCCACAAGCCCCAGCCGTCAGATCTGCTGAGATCTAACGGTCCAGATTGAATATCAAGAGAAACCCTAAAAGAGCACCCCTTTTCCCTAGCGCCGCAAACTCCCGCAGCCGTCGGATTGAAGACTTGATCAACGGTCCAGATCACCAAGAGAAGCCTCTAGAACTCTCATGCGCGCGTGCCAAGCCACGACCGTCTGCTGCAACCGGCACGTTGACTGTCACCGTGTCCCTCCCATTTCAGGAACCCAAACATGCCACAGAGAGAAAAGACAGGGTCAGAATACCCAAAAACAAAATTAAAACAAAACAAAAAAGAAAAGCAGAGAATCAGCAAGAGGCAACGCACAAAGTCAACTAGACATAAGATCAGAGGCAAAGAGCGATAATGTACTGAGTTTGTTTTACATGGATGTAGTCTCGGTATAAAAGAAGCCGAGAAAATCAATGTAAAAAAAGGGGGGTTTTCGGAGAGAGAAGCAAGGTAAACCCGAGAGAGGAGAGACATGAGGGAGCATACTTTGTAAGCAAAAAGGGGATTCGATTTTAGAGGAAAAAAATCATTGTAACCGATTCAAAGAAAATCAATACAAGAAAAATTTTTAGAGATGTATCTGAATTTTTTTACTTTCATTTTTATTTCGAATATAAAAAAAAGCTTTTATTTACTTTCTGTTTCAACCTCGCCGGCGGTTGGAACATATTTCCCTTCTTATAGTTACCTATTTTAATATATAATGTATAATGCGTTAAGACTATTAGTTTATTTTCCTTATATATTACATTTTCCTTCTAATTACCTATTATAATCTTTAATATATATATATATAACGAACAATGTTTAGTTATAATATATGGTGGATGTATATATTAAGTAACCGTTGATATGTGGTTTTGATATGCATATATCCTATAATGTTCCTTTTTGTGTATACGTGTTGTAGTTTTTATACCTTTTTTACATATGCATGAGATATTTTCGGGCGTATGCCTCTTTACGTTACCTATTTTGTGTCAACGATATTTATATTCGTATTGGTTCATGCATTGTTTATTCTTGATGCATCTTTGGTCATATATTATGTTAAATTGCATTTGGAACTTAAAAATATATATAATGCGATGTCTTTTTATTCGGGAACGAACAAGGCCAGTACCAATCGTAGTGGTGGTGGTTCGAACGTTCCTTCTCGAATATTAAGACTTTTAAAATTTACTCATCGTATAACCAAATTTTGATACGAATCGTCACTTTAATTCGCAAAATTTAATATTAATTAAGCGGTAAAATTTTGGTACCAATTTTGGGCACGTCGAGGGTGCTAATCCTTCCTCGCGTGTAACCGACTCCCGAACCCTTTTAAATCTTTGGTTTTGTTTTCCGGTGTCCGGTCTACCATTTTCAAATGACCGGTTTAAAATCCGATTAAAATTTTTCAAAACCCCTCAAAACCCGGTTCCTCCGAGCGACACCGAGGTACTTGTATTTTCTAAAAAATTTAGTCCCAACAGAGTTGACGCGTCATATTTTACAACTCAAACTTTATTTGAAATTTTTTCGATTCGAGTCGAGTCGAGTTTTCGAGTTCCTATAAAAATTAATTGTAATTATTTATCATGTTATCATACTTTAAAATTTTGCTTTAAGGACCAAATTGAAAGAATGCGTAAATAACGAGGGCTAAATTTAGTGAAATGTTTCGAATTAAGACTAAATTAATTAAATATATAAATATAAAGGACTAAATGTGTTATTATACCAAATTACTACCATATCTTTTATTATTAAATCTTTGTAACTTTACGAAGTAGAAGTGTCAATATGGTTGAAGTTTTATTTTTTTTGTTCGAACTCAAATCGAATTAGATTTGAGTCATTTTCTTATTTAGAGTAACTTAAATTTTCATAATCTTTATTTAAGAATTGAATTGCAAAACAAATAATCCGAATATTGAATGAGAGAATGTTATTTTAATTGTTGAAAGTCAAACGAACTTTCGGCCACTTTCGGTGCACTTTCGGTGCATTGAGAAAGTGGTTGAAATGTGTAATGGGTAAATTGTTTTTTTGGTCCCTAAACTTTAGGCTATTTACAAGTTTAGTCCCTAAAGCTCAACTATAAATAGCCTAGACATTTGCCATTCTTACACATCCCAAATCATTCTAACCTCCTCCCAATACTAGAGAAATTAGAGAGTTTTCATAGAGTTGTTTTCTCCTTTTTATCAAGAGAGAATTATCATTGTTTTCTCCTTGTTAGATTGAGAGAAGTTGTAATTCCTATTTTCTCATAGTGAAATTCTTCTACCTTTGTCCGTGGTTTTTTACCCTATATTATTTAGGGATTTTCCACGTAAAATATGTGTCTCCTTTATCTTCATTGTTATTTTCTCAAATTATCAGTTGCGTTTTTGCTCTATTCGACGACCGTATTCCACAACAATTGGTATCAGAGCCAGATTTGGGTGTGTATATCTACTTACCGTATTCTCTGTTGGTTGCCACTGAAAAGTGGATCCTCCATCATAAGAAAGTAAGTTAGATATTACTCATTCATTGAAGGTGGTGGGCACTATTCACGTCAAAAAGGTGAAATAGTGGGAGCTATCTGAAATAGAAGCTATGGCAACGAAATTTGATATTGAAAAGTTCAATGGGAGAAATTTCTCACTGTGGAAATTGAAGATAAAGGCCATTCTAAGAAAAAACGGATGTCTAGCGGCTATCAGCGAAAGGCCGGCAGATTTTACGGATAACAAGAAATAGAATGAGATGGACGAGAATGCTATTGCAGACCTTCATTTAGCATTAGCAGATGAAGTACTATCAAGCATCGAGGAGAAGAAGACAGCCAAGGAGATTTGGGATCACCTTGCAAAATTATACGAGGTCAAATCGTTGCACAATAAAATTTTCCTTAAGAGGAAATTGTACACTCTTCGGATGTCAGAATCTACTTCAGTGACAGAGCACTTAAACACGTTGAATACTCTATTTTCTCAGCTTACATCCCTAAGCTATAAAATAGAGTCACAAGAACATGCTGAACTTCTGCTTCAAAGTCTACCTGATTCGTATGATCAACTCATCATCAACTTGACAAACAACAACCTTACAAGTGATCTAGTCTTCGATGACGTTGCAGCTGCTGTTCTGGAAGAAGAAAATCGGCGCAAGAACAAGGAAGACAGACAAGGAAATCTGCAACAAGCAGAGGCCTTAACGGTGATGAGAGGAAGATCAACAGAACGTGGCCAAAGTAGCAGTCACAATCATGGTAGATCAAAGTCAAGGAGTAAGAAGAATTTAAAGTGCTACAACTGTGGAAAGAAGGGTCACATGAAGAAGGATTGTTGGAGTTTACCTAAAAACTCCAATCCTCAAGGAAATATGGCAAACACTTCAGATGATGGAGATGCTCTCTGTTGTGAAGCAGCAACAGCCATGGAAGGCAGAAAAAGATTTGCAGACATATGGCTTATTGACTCGGGAGCCACATATCACATGACCTCAAGAAGAGAATGGTTCTATAATTATGAACCTATCTCAGGAGGATCTGTGTACAGCTGCAATAATCATGCCTTGGAGATTGTTGGCGTTGGAACCATCAAATTGAAGATGTATGACGGGACAATCAAAGTTGTTCGAGATGTGCGACACGTGAAAGGCTTGAAGAAAAACTTATTATCCTACGGATTGTTGGATAATAATGCAAGCAAGATTGAAACACGGAAAGGAATCATGAAGGTGTTCCATGGAGCGCTTGTGGTGATGAAAGGTGAAAAGATAGCGGCAAATTTGTACATGCTAAAGGGAGAGACTTTGCTAGAAGCTGAAGCCTCTGTTGCCTCATGTAGTTCAGATTCTACCATGTTATGGCATCGGAAACTTGGACACATGTCAGAACAGGGAATGAAAGTCCTTGTGGAGCAAAAGCTACTTCCGGGTTTAACAAAGGTATCACTTCCTTTGTGTGAACATTGTATTACAAGTAAGCAGCATCGATTAAAATTCAACACATCAAATTCTAGAGGCAAGGCTGCTCTAGAATTGGTTCATTCTGATGTATGGCAAGCACCAGTTACATCCCTAGGCGGAGCAAAGTATTTTGTCTCCTTCATTGATGACTACTCTAGGAGATGTTGGGTGTATCCTATCAAGAGGAAGGCAGATGTGTTTTCAACCTTCAAAGTTTTCAAAGCGCGGGTGGAACTTGATTCTGGAAATAAAATCAAGTGTTTCAGATCAGATAATGGAGGTGAATATACAAGTGATGAATTTGATGACTTTTGCAGAAAAGAAGGCATCAAAAGACAGTTCACAACAGTATACACTCCTCAACAAAATGGAGTGGCAGAACGGATGAACAGAACTCTGTTAGAAAGAACACGAGCAATGTTGAGAGCTGCAGGGCTAGAAAAAGCTTTCTGGACTGAAGCAGTCAATACCGCATGTTATTTGGTGAATCGGGCTCCATCAACTGCAATTGAGCTGAAGACACCGATGGAAATGTGGACTGGTAAACCAGTTGATTATTCAAACCTCCATATATTTGGAAGTATTGTGTACGTGATGTACAATGCCCAAGAAATTTCAAAGTTGGATCTAAAATCCAGAAAATGTAAATTCTTGGGGTATGCTGATGGAGTAAAGGGGTATCGCTTGTGGGATCCCACTGCCCGCAAAGTGATTATCAGCAGGGATGTTATCTTTGTAGAAGATAAGCTACAAAGAAAAGAAGAAGATGATAGCACTAATAAAGAAAAGCCAGAGACTACACAGATACATGTTGAAAATGAGTCTGAACAGAGAGATTGTTCTGAAGCAGAACCAGAGCTCGAGGAACCAGAACCAGAGAATTCTGAAGCTCCAACAACTCGTCAATCAGATCGTGTGAGAAGACGCCCCAATTGGCACTCAGATTATGTTATAGAAGGTAATGTTGCATACTGCCTTTTAACGGAGGACGGTGAGCCATCATCATTCGAGGAGGCAATGAACAACTCAGATGCTTCGCAGTGGATGGCGGCAATGCAAGAAGAAATCGAAGCCCTTCATAAAAATAATACATGGGAACTTGTGCCACTACCACAAGGAAGGAAGCCAATTGGTAACAAATGGGTCTTCAAAATCAAGAGAAATGGTGACGATCAAGTGGAGAGGTATCGTGCAAGACTGGTGGTCAAAGGATATGCTCAGAAAGAAGGTATTGATTTCAATGAAATCTTTTCTCCTGTGGTTCGACTAACAACGGTTCGAGTTGTCCTGGCAATGTGTGCTACATTGAATTTACATCTAGAGCAGCTAGATGTTAAAACAGCTTTTCTTTATGGAGATCTTGAAGAAGAGATTTACATGCTCCAGCCTGAAGGTTTTGAAGAAAAAGAAAAGAAGAACTTGGTTTGCAGGTTGAACAAATCTCTGTACGGTTTAAAGCAGGCGCCGAGGTGTTGGTACAAGAGATTTGACTCCTTCATCATGAGCCTTGGATACAACAGACTTAATGCAGACCCTTGTGCTTACTTCAAGAGGTTTGGTGAAAACGACTTTGTTATATTGCTGTTGTATGTAGATGACATGTTGGTTGCAGGCCCCAACAAAGATCATATTGAAGAATTAAAGGCACGACTGGCTAGGGAATTTGAAATGAAGGACTTGGGACCAGCAAACAAGATTCTAGGGATGCAAATTCACCGAGACAGAAGTAGTAGGAAGATTTGGCTTTCACAAAAGAATTACTTGAAAAAGATCTTGTCACGATTCAGCATGCAAGATTGTAAGCCAATTTATACCCCTCTTCCTATTAACTTTAAATTATCCTCCAGTATGAGTCCTAGCAGTGAAGAAGAGAGGATGGAGATGTCTCGAGTACCGTATGCATCAGCAGTGGGAAGTTTAATGTTCGCTATGATTTGTACAAGACCAGACATTGCACAAGCAGTGGGAGTGGTTAGTCGGTACATGGCGAATCCAGGCAGAGAGCATTGGAATGCTGTGAAAAGGATCCTGAGATACATCAAAGGGACCTTAAATGTTGCATTATGTTACGGGGGATCAGACTTTCTTATCAGCGGGTATATCGATTCTGACTATGCAGGAGATTTGGATAAAAGCAAATCTACAACAGGGTATGTGTTTACAATTGCTGGTGGAGCTGTAAGCTGGGTTTCAAAACTGCAATCAGTTGTGGCTACGTCAACAACGGAGGCAGAATATGTAGCAGCTACACAAGCCAGTAAAGAAGCAATATGGTTGAAAATGCTATTGGAGGAGCTCAGGCACAAACAAGAGAATGTCTCTTTGTTTTGTGACAGTCAGAGCGCCTTGCATCTTGCAAGGAATCCTGCTTTTCACTCAAGAACAAAACACATTCGGGTCCAATACCACTTCATTCGTGAGAAAGTGGAAGAAGGGACGATAGATATGCAGAAGATCCATACCGATGACAACATAGCAGATTTCATGACAAAAGCAATCAACACTGATAAGTTTACTTGGTGTCGATCCTCTTGTGGCTTGTTAGAGACGTAAGCAACATGGAAAGTACGAGGTAGAAAGAAGGGTGTGAAGATATGATTGTTCCAATCAAATCTTCAAGTGGGAGATTGTTGAAAGTCAAACGAACTTTCGGCCACTTTCGGTGCATTGAGAAAGTGGTTGAAATGTGTAATGGGTAAATTGTTTTTTTGGTCCCTAAACTTTAGGCTATTTACAAGTTTAGTCCCTAAAGCTCAACTATAAATAGCCTAGACATTTGCCATTCTTACACATCCCAAATCATTCTAACCTCCTCCCAATACTAGAGAAATTAGAGAGTTTTCATAGAGTTGTTTTCTCCTTTTTATCAAGAGAGAATTATCATTGTTTTCTCCTTGTTAGATTGAGAGAAGTTGTAATTCCTATTTTCTCATAGTGAAATTCTTCTACCTTTGTCCGTGGTTTTTTACCCTATATTATTTAGGGATTTTCCACGTAAAATCTGTGTCTCCTTTATCTTTATTGTTATTTTCTCAAATTATCAGTTGCGTTTTTGCTCTATTCGACGACCGTATTCCGCAACAATTTTAATGATACTTATATTAAGTATTAACTGGTTTAACCACTATCAATTGATCTAATAATATAAGATTTAGATTCTTTAAATAATATTTATAATTTAAATATTATTTAAAGAATTTAAATCTTATATTATTATGGAAGTGAACTTTGTTCACAGAGAAGGCAACAAAGTTGCACATGGGTTAGCAAGAGAGGGGTTAACAATGGGAAAAAACTATGTGTGGATGGCAATTTAAGCCGGTTTTGGTGTAACAACGCGATGTTTCCTTGTACCAACAATATGTTGAAATAAAGCATCAAGGGTACTCTTTTTCCCGAGATCTCGATCTTGGGGTTTTTAACGAGGCCCGCTCTTTTCAAAAAAAAATATTTATAATTTAAAATCACAATGTTTTTAGGATTAGGTTGGATTTTAAGATAGGGGCGGATGCATACAGTCCCAGTGGGAAGTATTTACGTCCTTATTTTTAAAAATATAATTTAATTTAATGTTCTTTTTTTTCTAAAAGAGTGTTTAGTGTAATGAAATTTTTATGCAAACTCGTTTGAATATTTTTTAAACTCTATTCTTAAATTTCTGGATCTTTCACTCTTCCAAAACTAGGCATATTAAACCATAATTGTTATATTTTCCATGATATCAATTTTTTTGCTATCTTTAACTAATTTATTTAATTATATATATATATGGCCAAGACTCAACATTTACAATATTTATTTGAAAATTGATACAACATTCACATACAATCAGAGCCGTCTAGAACATTTTCGGAGCCTTGAACGAAAACTTAAAGATAGATCTCTATAGAAAGAAATTATATCTCATTATTTTTAATAATTAATTTAATATTTCATTAATAAACTATAGATACATGATTAAAGTTTGTTAATCACATTATTTTCGTTATTTTGTTAAGAAAATTTGAAGGGATTGAATTGTGGGTATGATATGGAGCTTAATTTTGAAAAAAAATAAAAAAAAATGAAAAATATTATATTATTTTTTTGTCGTTAGATTGAAGAAGAATAACAAAGAATTAAATTTTGGAAAACAAAAATGAAATTTTAAGATTTGAGAAAGAGAATTAAATTTTAATATTATTTATAAAAATTGTTGTTAGATTTATTTATTTATTTAATAAATTAAAAAATAATATTTTAAAAAATAAAAATAACTAATTTTTAGGGCCCTCTACTGGTTCGGGCCCTAAGCGGTCGTTCATGGTGCTCCCCTTCTGAGACCTCACTGCATACAATTATATTTAAATCTAAAACATAAACATTTTATGTAAAAAAAGTCCCCCTCCGAAATATTATTATCTATATTTCTATCATGATATAAGCATCATAGTCATTATATTGTTGTTGAATTATATTTATTAAATTTAATATTGGTTATATATATATATATATTTGAACTAATAATAGTTGCTAGTTTTTATTTTGGATTTACTAAGTGTAAAATTTAGTATTTTTGGATTTGATGGATATAATTTAATTAATTAATAATCATGAAAATTTAATTTATTGGTTGATTGATCTGAAGCGAATATCGCAAAGGCTTATTATAAGGTGACACACCTAACCTAATTTGCTCCTCCACAACTAGGGATGATTATGAATCGAGTCGATCCCAATTCTCAATGTCAAGATTCAAACCTTTATCATTACTTAAGGAGTCTGGTGTCTTATTCTACTAAAGCAATTGCTTGTTAATTAATTCTAATTTTAATTCTAACTACAGCACTCAAATTTAATAAAACTATTAAGCATATTCAGATTTTAAAGTAGATATCTGGATTAAGATTTTATAAAATTACAGGTATTCGTTTTGACACCATTTCTAATTGACATTACAATTCATAAAATGATAAACATTTAAAACACATATTTTTAACAATGTCTTTTTATCATTAATTTATAATTCGACCAGATTGACTTGAATTAAAAAAAAAAAAAACTCAAATTCGAAACCAGATTCATATATGCCGAACCTTTCCCGACTAGGGACGAAGGTATTAACTTCTTCCAGGAGGGGCTCTTGCCCCTCACCCAATATTTTTTTTTCTTTAATATATATATATATATATATAAAAATTAGATTAATTATAAATTTGCTCCAACCTCAAATCATGACACGGTTCTTGTCCCGACCCTTGCACAAGTCTATTTGGATGCATCAAATACGAGACAAGTGCCTTCACCACCAGTGCTCCACAAGAAATTTGCATATTTAGATGCATGGAAAGGGTTCTTCTTATCAACTTCCAAGGCTTGTAAGTATATTTCTTCGGCTTCCCGATCATCATTCCTCACCTGCCATAAGAAATCAGCATACAGTCCCAATGCCTCCGAATCCTGTGGATCAGCTTGAATTGCACGTTTGTACAACTCTTCTGCCCTGCATTACATACATGCCAAAACAAAGAAACTTACGGTCCTCGCGGTACGAACAAACTTCTTCACTTGCGTGTTCGTTGAAGAATAAGAAACTCAGTTTTAGTATAATTCTTTCTATGCAACTTTACTTTGTAAACAACTAACTTGTTCATGTAAATAGATATTAAGAATTATGGTTTCAAAACAGGTTGAACAAACCTTACATTGCGTCTAGACGCGTACTCTTTTGTAATCTTTTTCGACATAGCGAAAGTCCTCATTCTCTATGTGTTTTTTTTTCATTCTGATTTTTTTTGCATAAATCTTGGTGTTTGTTCTGCTTTTACTTTAGAATCGTTTTGTTATCGTTGTAAAGAGATGATAACACGAATAAAGCTTGAAAACAAGGGGGGGGGGGGGGGATTGAAATTGTACCTTTCATAGTCCTTGGCAACAAGATGAAGAAACTGAGCATAATTTGCAAGCAAAAGTGCATTGTCAGGCTCCTCAGCAACACACATTTGATAAACAAGATCTGTCATAAACTGAACGTCGTAGTTATCTTGTTCAACCTTCACATGGAATGGTGACGCCAATTGTTGCCTTATTTGATTACCAACTGCTTTATAAAACAATTCCCCTCTCATCCTCGAAGCCTCTTCCACCATTGATTTCCACAACCCTACCTCCCTATTCACTTTAGTACGTTGATCTTCTCCTTCACTTTCCTTGTCCGAAACCGACATGGTTTCGGTTTCGGTTTCTGTAATAACATTTGCTGGTCGTTGTTGGATTGTTGCATCAAGAGATAGAGTTTTATCCGCCATTGATTGAACAGAAAAGTTGGCCAAGAGAAGCATAAGGTAAACCATGAGCGTGGGCGTTTTCGAAAACACGTGTTGGAACAGACAGACGAATGTTAACGTCATGTCCTGTTGGATTCTGGACATGGCTGCCATTAAATCTGTTGAGTCCAGACCTTCCCTTATCGTCAAAGTGAAGTTTTGGATCTCTCTGATGATCAAAACCAATGAAGAAATCGCGTTCTTAATGGATGAACACGCGAATTCACTTGCATTGTCTACGAAACTATCCATTTTCGATCTCCGTTTTCGTTTTATGAACCTCAACGAATGTGGTATCCCGACGTCGTTTGCTTTTCGTTCGATGGAGAGCCGACGGATCACGTCTCGTTCGGGCCAATCCGATGGCTCGGGACAGATTCCGAGCGATGTGGGATCGAGGAACTCGACTCTCAAAGGTAAGAATTGCTTTGAAGGATTCGTTTGAACATTGTTTCCATGGGGGAAGCCATTGGAGTTGCTTGAATAGCAATGAACCCTAAATTTTGTTGAGGTGAAACGAGATGAACGATGAAGCGAACAATAGGCCAACGATTGGGTGCATTTAAATGGGATTAAAGAAGCTGATTTTTGTGGGGTTTTGAATGTTGAAAGCATGTGCAGATTCTTTGTTGGTGTCAAATTTAGTTCCATGGCGTATCTGTAAAAAAAAAAAAACTCCATCAACGTTATGTTTCGATCCGTGTATTATAATTACAATGATGTCAACCGAACTAAGACTCCATGAACAATAATTTTATTAGCGAACATTGCTAATGATTTTAGCATGATAGATTACATGAATATGTGTATGAAAAAAACCAAATAAATTTGCAAAAGGAGGATTAGAAACTTACCCAGAAAATGAATATTTGCAGGAGAACTAAAAAAATAAAAGAATGAAAATGGGTTTTTAAACTTATTCTAAATAGTTTTGATTTTTTTGGAGAGATTAAAAATAAACATTTCCACTAGTTATTCATAGTACTGGTTTGTTCAAGGTCCACAATTTCGATGGTTAAAAATATTGGCACGTGTCTCAGTTTATTTTTAGCTCAAAAGATGATAAAAGTTTGATTAAAAAATAAAGGGTTAAAGTTACAACTAGTCACTAAATTATATTGAAATAACTATCTTGGCCATTAATAAAATTTATCTTATGCCTTACGGGAAAAAAAACTATCACTAACCCTTCCTCGTTCAAAAAGTAAAGAATTAGAATATGCAGGTACTGACACATAATTTTATATTAGAGGGACAAACTTATAAAATTTTAAATGTGTGAAAATAAATTTCCAATAGAAAATATATAAAAAGGATTTTTAAAAAAATTAAATCATATAAATTTCAATTTTTTTAAAAAACAACTGTCCCCTCCAACCTCCTATGAGTTCATCCCTGAGAATATGTATATTTGCTACTATTTACAAGTCTAATTGTAACACCGTATAATCTACCAAAAAAATATCCGCACATATCGTGAAGGTTTACTATGTTCTCTGCCATTTTTTTCTTGTCAAATATAATAGTTAAAATCATATCAGATTAATCGAATGCTGATGTTTGCGGGGACTTCCCCTTATCTTATTTTTTTTGTTTAAAAATACTAACTTTCATTCCGAAAAGAGAACACACATACAAACACACAGCACGGGGCAATCCCACGCATCCTCCGTGCCCACACCCGGGAGGAGCAAGGAAAGGCATGCACAAAGGCAGCAAAGGAGAAACACTACAGCAAAACAGATCTTTAGCGGCGTTTTTAGGCCTATAGCGGCGTTTTTTAGCGCCGCTAAAAACTCTCCCGGCGCTAAGAAAAGCGCCGCAAAAAGTGCCGCTGAAAGCTGCGCCGCAACAGTTCACGGCGTTTGTGGGCCAGAAACGCCGCAAAAGATCAAGATATATAGCGGCGTTTTGTGTATCAAACGCCGCTAAAGGTTTCAAGATATAGTGGCGTTTTTCTTTACAAACGTCGCGATTGACCTACTTTTAGTGACGCTTTTCTTTGCAAACGTCGGGAATAACCTGTTTTTAGTGGCGTTTTTCCTACAAACGCCACTATTTGTTGTTATTTTTTATTCACATTTACTCATATTAACCGGAGTTGCACTACTGTTTTCTTTAAGAAATACTTTTCATAATTTAATCACTTTGCACATATGTTGTTCTTAACATATTCATAATTGTTATGATCATGAAATTGAATAATTAAAACCATGAGAAAAACACTTTAGAGGAAACAAATGAAAAGGTTTTATTCACATTCTTTGGGGTTGCTCAGAGTTATGATACAATAATTGGAAAGCAAAAAAGATAAGAAAAATAACTTTTTTTACAATGCTAAAATACCATATTTTAGTCCCATGTTCTTCTCTTCAGATTTATGTCTCTTTGAAGCCGACTGGTACATAGGAATTGAGCCTCCGGCAGACATGATCTGTTGTTCAAGCTGCAGTCAATGAAATGGAAAATCAATCCTTAGAGTTAACAAATGATTAAAACATGTTTGACATTGTAAGGATCCATAACATTTTCTGAACTAATCGGTATAAATATATAAAACTTTCATGCCAACTAACATGGAACTCATTAAACTTGAGATAACATTACTAAGTTGAGATCAAAAAATTAGATTCAATTCAAGTACATCAACCCAGCTTCATCTCTAATTTCTGTTCAAGTTACAAGTAAAATGAAACAATCCAAACCAGAATCTAAATAATAAAACAACAACAACAAACAAATAAAATCATCCAACGGACTTAATGGACAACAATATATACATATCAATCATTGACTTACCCCTGCTTTACCAGGGATGGTGCAATGCCATACCATCAAATTTACCGTTCTGTAACCCCCTCGTCCCGGTCTGGCCGGATGACCGGTCCGAGTGGACTACACGGGGAAAACCGAAGCGAAACCCAAAGGGTTCCTCCTCGGTTAGCAACCCTAAATTTTTTTTTCCTTTTAAACTAGTCACAAACGAACCCCCAACCACATTCAAACGCCCAAATTTTAATCTTAACTAGAGGCATATTAATTCCTATGTATATATCTCTTTAAAAGGGGTGAACAATTCAAACAGTGCAGTTTTACGCAGAAGTTTCGAAACCTTCACCAAGGGTTTCGAAACTTTTGCTGGCAGAAACCCCTGGAACCAATTTTCACCAAAGGTTTCGAAACCTTGGGGAATGTTTCGGAACCTTTGACCATAGTTTCGAAACCTACCCCAAAGGTTTCGAAACTTTGGCTGGCAGAATGTCCTGGAACCAAATCCTCACCAAAGGTTTCGAAACCTTGGGGAAGGTTTCAAAACCTTTGACCATGGTTTCGAAACATACCCCAAAGGTTTCGAAACTTTGGCTGGCAGTGACCCCTGGAACCAAAATTCTCTGCAAAGGTTTCGAAACCTTAGTGCAGGGGATCACTTACTGCCCAACTTATGGACTTCCTAACCATAGAAAAACATTAAGATCATGCATGGACATAAGTAGAAGCTCAAAAGAACCAAGGGCATGAACCAACAACTACAAGACTCGCACACACAACCATTTCAACAAGCATACATACAACAACCACAGTCGGATTTTACCTTACAAGCATTGGGTATACGTGAATCATACCTATCTAGACTTCAAGCAATATCACAAGGAACCTACTTAACAAGCATAGGCATCACACACATGGTAGTCAAGCTTAAGGCATGCATAGTCCAACCTCATACAAATTCAGGCATAAACAAATAATCCACATAAGAATCATAGAACATAATCCATGAAGCAGAACATAACACAACATAGGTTTAACAATTTCGAGCATAACTTCCTAGGGAGTTTGACCCCAACTCCTAACACTCTATACCCCATTGTCTAGGCATTATTACAAAAGCAAACCATACTTAAACTTGCTTGAGAACTCCAAAAGCTCCTCCTTCGCCCGCTCGCCTCCCGAACTCTAACGATCTGCACGTTGGAAACAAAGAGCATAAGCAACTAGCTTAGTGAGAGAGGCTCTACAATTCACAACATGCAGTTTTTCAAAATACGAGTTGTATGCAAGAAAACTATGGATGCACAAGGGTCTATCTCAACCACTACTCTTGGTTTGCTCAAGCACAACCAACATACACTTACGGTGGGACTACACATCACCGTTTCGACTAGTGGATTTCCAATGGGACTACACATCAAAGGACTACCCTACTAGTCACTACCGGTGGGACTACACATCACCGTAGTTTAAACCACCATCACGTGAGGCACGAACTCAACTCGACTACACAATTAACAACTCAAAATGCACTTAACGATTACGACATATATGCATTCGACATATCACAACAACATGGGAGTAGAGAGGCTTACACACGGGTTTAGGTGACCCCTCAAGGTCCCACTCAAACCCCAAAAGGATCCATGTCGAGCATGATGCATAAATCAACAATTCTACTCACCGTTGCTACCCAAGAGAAGATCGAAGACCAAGCTCAAGACTCCGAATTCCCCGGATTTGCCCCCGAAGCTTCTCCGACCAAAATTCTCGCCTCTAACCAATCCAACACCAAGCAAATAATCTCAAGTCAGTCCATGTTCTAAAATACTCAACCCGGATTACAAACCAATTACAAGATATCAATTTTCACATGGAGAACAAGCCCAAAATTCCAAAATCCAAGCATCCCTCAAGCACCCCTTAAAACCATTAATTTCAACCTTCAAACTACTCCCTAAAGCTTCCAAAACAAAGCTTTCATATACCCCAACCATTGGCCCTCTCATTTCTACATAGAACACCCCCATATTTCAATCCTAAACCTCCCAAAAACCTCCCCAAAACCTCATTTCGGGAATCACCCCAAACCTTGTAAAAATCATACCCATTGGACCCCTTTAGGCTTAAAATGACTCATATCACTTCCATAAATCAAAAACCTAAGTTTAGAATGCTAAAAATGACATTTTTAATCAATATTTCAAAACACCCAAGTTACAAAAATCATGGGTTTTCTAGGAAATAAGGGTACGTACTCGTAGAGGACAAAGAGAGCAAGTCAAAAATGGCCTTACCTTTAAAAAACCTTCAAGATTGGATGAGTTATGGAATGGAATAGTGCTCCAAAGGGGAGGGCTCTTTTTTGTCGATGGAAAAAAAATGAGGAGTAGAGGGAAGAAGATGACTAAATAAAACATTATTTAGGTTGATTTAAAATTAAAGGTCCAAAGACCTAAATACCCTTAATAAAAAAGGAAAACCACAATAGGTGCCACCCATGGCCATGTGGGCTTGTTTAAAATATGGTCCAACTAAATTTTGTTGTCTTAAAACCCGAGGCCCAAAATTATTTTTAATTACAAAACCGGACCCGGAAATAATATTAAATTATTATTTTTCACCCAACCCCTAAACCGGGGCGTTACACGTTCCATCCGGCAACGTCTCTGGCTTGATGACAAAACCCTAATAAACACAAAACTTCAGTAGCAAAATATCAGAAACTGCAATGGAATCTTTCTATCTAATCTATTTTAACTGATGATTTCATGTTTTATAATACAACAAAAAGACTCTAAATTTATAGTTTTAGCTATCAATTAACTGGCATCTATTTCCCTTGAGGTATACTAGCACATCAACTCTCATTTGTACAGAAAATCAAACAAAAGCATACCAGCAAATTTTCCATCAATATGGACATCAAAGTACACTTTATGTGTAATTTCTTCTTTGATAGAAATATGATTATATCTTTTATACTTTTTGAGAAGACTTTTAATAACTAGAATCCTTTGATACATCAACTATAATTTTTCTTAAGAAATAAAACTTGGATGAAAAAAAGTATGAGAGCATATACCATATGATCATCTTCATTCCAAAGTTGTTCCATGTTGCCATATTTCAATTTCAACACGGTAAGATTCTTTGCACTAAAATTTGGTGGTAAAGACTTGAAGGGGTAATAGTCCCAATGAAGAAACCTCAACTCATTTGAAAGATATACAATATCAACTCCATTTGCATGTAGCTCATGTTTCTGTTTCCACAGCAAAGATGAAGGATCATAGAAGTGATATATTTGAGATTAAACATGTTCTCAAAGACGGAAGGACAAAGCTGTAGGTTATAAATTTGAACAGAAATTTTAAACGAGCATTGATATCCCAATTACACAAACATGGTGCAGACTATAATATTTAGTTTGTCAATTCTTATAGCAAACTATAATATTAATATTCGAATTATGTTGGCTGAACAACAGCCAAAACAGCAAAAGTATGATTTCATTTTCTTATGAGATAATAAATATCATATATTTGATGATATCACCTTATATTCTACTCGATCTTCTTATTTTATAAGATACCACATATAATTACTGAGTTGTATGAATCTTATATCTGCATCATTTCATAATGAACATATTTTTAATTATTATCAATTTGAACAGAAATTCCCCCAACACAAGCGCAATGATAGATTAACGAAAATTACCAATATACTTAAAGTAGTAGGGAAATAAGCAACAGTTCATCTATCAAATGACAAAACCAAGTTCTACCACTATGAATTGAAAACCCCAAAATCAATTCAATTAGTATACCCTATGGATTCACATATTCAAAAGGACGAATTACACAAATGAATTGAAAAACCTGATTAAGTTTGGGTTTTGAAACTCCAGCGTCGCTTAATCGATTCTAAAAGCACCAAAAAGAAGGGGGGAAATCCCATTTTTTCAATTCTTTTTTTCTGGGAGCAAGGAAATAAAGAGGAGATTTAAGGGGTACCTGAATTAAAACTAAGGTTCCAAAAAGAACTAGAATTCACAACGCGGCAACCGAAGCCACTCTCGTTTTGGTTGCCATATATGGCTTCTTTTTTCAGCTCTATTCCGAGTTTCGATGGCGAAAATGGGAATATCAGTGGAAAATAAAGGAAGTGCTCGAATGAAAACGTCGGACGCTGCAATATTGGCAGTGGCGATGCAGCTGCAGAGGCGGAGAGGAGGGGGCACGAGGGATGGGAAATATTTGGGAAACTAGGGTTAAAGGAATAAAAGGGGTTAAATCACTTCGACGTTTTAAATCCAAAACGCCACCATTTATCGTTCTTTTGAGGCGTTTTAAGTCTAAAACGCCACCATATAGCGTTCTTTTGCGGCGTTTTAAATCTAAGACGCCACTATATATCGTTCTTTTGCGGCGTTTGTAATAAAAACGCCGCTATGTTTGTCGTTTTGTGGCGTTTGTTCCGAAAACGCCGCGATATGTAAAAAATTAGCGGCGTTTGAACTAAAAACGCCGCAAAAAGCGCCGCTATATGCCAAACATGGTGTAGTGAAACCAACTTTCTAATGAAAGCTGTCTCCACAAAAACAAAGGAACCCAGATCTTCAAAAGGAAAAACAGCACATAGACATCATCCGAAACAACATAAAAGGATCCGAAAGAGGTGGGGAAACCCCAAAGGACATCACCCTTGATAACACAGGGGAGGATGTTAACCAAAGCAAGCATACTTGGATGATTTCGGGTGAAACAAAACCATGAAAACCATTGTTGCCTCCCTGGACTTTGGACGATGACACTGCCTGAGAGCTCTATCCAGAGGCAGGCTTCCGACGCGCATGCATTGGTCCTTGTCAAGGCAATAGTCACTGTAGTCCGGCTGAAAGAAGGCGTGGTAAACATAACATTCCACCCCAATCCAACGTGCTTGAAACCGAAATTAACCGAAGCAGAATAATACATAACCTTGTAGTACTGCATCCATGGATCAACCGAGAAAAGCTCAAGTCCAATGATCCGTGGGGAAGGGTCCCGTCGGTAGCTTAACATGTGTCCCTTCCAAACACAGGCTCCGACAGAGGAGGGACTCATGGTGATTTCGGATAACTCCCACTGGAGTTATCCGATTGTAGAACATCATCGCGGAAAGGATTCACGTAATGCAGGTTAGGTGCTTGGGAAATCGTCTCCTCACCGTCACTAAGTTGAATTTCTTCATTTAAGAAGAAGTCGTCATCGATGCACATTGATGGAACCCTGGTGATGTTTTTCCCAAATGGGTCAATCCCAAGTTGAAGTAAACCTGCTTCATCGATCATGACTCTCGTACACTCCATAGCAAACTTACGCCGGGCTGCCTTCTTGATAAGGGTAAGCCTACGTGTACCAAAGGTTTTCCCTCGTTTCTTACGTTCGATACTTTGAATAATGGAAGACGAGATGAAAATCGAGGAGGGGAAAAGGGCTGTCGTGAGGAAATCCTCTCCTGCTGCCGGATTCTTATCCGAGAGAACCCAGTTTTTAAAACCTACTTGGACAATGGCCTGCGACACCTGATTCCATAGTTCTCTTCTTTTAGTTGGCCCAAATAGCAGTTCTTCCTCCGGTTCACGTTTCCTCTTTCGGTTTGGGGTGACTTCCATCAAGTCGAGCCCCATGGCCAACAGATTTCCCCAAGATGCATTTTTTTCGTTTTCGGCTCCCAACGCAGGATGGCCTGATTTTGAGCCTGAATCAGAGGGATTTCCTGAGACAATCTTCGATAGATCTCCTCTTACAGGTTCCTTTTCTTCGCTAAGCCCTGTGGCAGAATTAAGGAAATCAAAACCTGCAGGCACCACTTCCATGTTAAAACCTATATTTGCCTTTACCACATTGGGGTCCTCAGTTTCCATAAGTGGATAAATATGGTTGACTTTCCTTAAACCCGATAGGACATCACTAGCAACCTTAATCTGCTTGCCTTTGTCCTGCAGATTTGGTGAAGATATTGGTTGGGTCGTGTGCCACATTTTTTTGTCGGTTTCTCCAACTAAACCGGAGCATGATTTTCCCGGCGATACCATCTTCTTCAGCTTGTGATTTTCCCCGATGGGGGCTCGCAACCATGGCCCGAATTTTCCGGTTAGCTTATTCATCACAAGGTTGCAGTTACATTCCCTTTCGACGTGACCCAGCCGGCCGCACCTAAAACAAAACTTAGGAATACCTTCATATTTGAAACCCACTTCCAGCGGCTTGTCTCTTTTCCGGTTGAGTATAAACCCAGTTTTCAGTGGATCTTCCACCCTGATGGCAACCCGGATACCAACTGGTTCGTGCCATCCCGGTTTGACTTCCCCGTCCAGAGTGGATCCAAAAAACAGAGGGAAAAGGTTTCCGATACGTCGAACATTATATGGGGTTGCTAGGCCAATAGGGAGGTTATGGATTTGAACCCAGAACTCCTCCGTCGAGAAATCCACCTCCTCCAGCGCTTTGTCCGGTTGCCATTCCTTCAGGATCAACAGCGCGTCTTGCACCGACCATGGCTTGGATCCTAAGATACGATGCTTTTCTTCGGTGGTCTTGAATAGAAACAGGAAGAAATTCCGCCCCAAGCTATGGCATTCCAAATCTTCACTTTTCCAAGCCTTTTTCAGAATGGCGGTGATGGTCAGAGCCTTAACCGGAGTAGGCGACAGCAGCTTCCCTAGTAGAGCCAGATTTTTCAGGGAGAAATTAACTTCGTTATCTTTGTTAAGTTCTACTTCATCTAGAAACACCTGATTTGGCAGCTTTGGATCAGAGGGATTGGTAGGAAACTCGTTATCAACTACCCCCATGCTGATAAATGGTCCCCCCGGCATATGGAATAAATGATGGACACAGGTTGGTAAGAGGGCAGTAATGGAACGCAAGATGGATTTAATGAGAAGTGAGAAAACAGTGAGCAAACCACGTTGAAAAAGCAGCAACAGGAAGAGAAAGACGGCTGAAAGGAAACCTAGGACGAGTCCGAAATTTTTTTTTTGAAAACTTAGGTCAAAACGAGAAGAAAAACGGGAACAAGAAACAGGAAAACAAGAGAGAAAAACCAGACTCTTTTAGTGGCTCCAAACCACCACCCTCCGGCAGAGAAAACACACCTATCAGACTGCACCCTATCCCTGGGAAACCAGTTAGGAAGACGGTTCCGATAGCAGACTTACACAGGACGGGAGAGAGAGCTCACTTGAAATGGTTTCGAAATGTAATTGGGTTACTCCTTCCCCTTATCTTATTTGAACACCCAAAAAAACATATCCATAATCCATCATGTTATTATAAGAAGCTTAAAATTGGTATGCACGGACAATGTCATATTCGTATATTTTATATTATAATATTGTATTTAAGAATTTTTTATTCTGTTAAAAAATTTATTTAGTAAAAAAATAAAACATTTTACATAACTTAGAGAGATCTATGGATACCTAAACAAAATAATTCTAGTTTCGAACTTCCCAAGTTGCTTCTTTTCTATTTTTATATATCACTACAATTGGTTCAAAAACTGATGATATAATTTGACATCTACTTAACTTTGATCAAAGTTTTATCACCTTTTAACTAAACTCAATAAACTAAGAAACATATTTACCAAAATAAATAAACTAAGAAACAGGGCTTAGTTTTAACCATTGAAAATAGTTGACCTCGAACAAACCAGCTACAATGAATATATAACCACTGAAAATGTTTTCTTTCTTAAATATCTCAAACATTTCCAAAGCACTCCAAGAAGAAAAAAAACTCAAAAAAACCATTGAAATTATTCACTTTCTGGGTAAGTTTCAATCTTCCTTTTCAATTCTAATTTGATTTCCCCCACATTTGTACTACTTCTATTTCCCCATGTCCAGTTTGCTTTTATGAACATCTACAAATTTGATTTTATGTTTTTCGGATTCCACCGATTTCTTTCGTTTTATTAATGGAGTTTTTTTTAACAGATTGCGCTATGGAACAAAGTTTGGCACCAACGAAGAATTTGCAAACATTTTCATGCACTCAATCATCAGCCTATTGCTCGCTTCATCGTTCATTTCGTTCCAACTCAATAAAATTTAGGGTTCATTGTGTTGGTAAAATGGACTGTAAAATCGGCTGTTAGCACTAACTGGAAAATATAAAACAACGGTTATAAAAGATGTGAACCGTGTCGTGGTATGATGGCCACTGCCTTAGAAACAAAACTGCCCCGAACAGTGTAGTCGCTTCACAGGCAGAATGTCCCCCGAGGTGCACACGGACGCTCCAAGAATCGTACACTCGACTCAGGAGTGAACAACAGTGGTACTGCTCAAATGATGCTCGAACAATGGAGGAAAACAAGAGAGTTTTTGATGTGTTTTTCGGATGTTCCAAATGGTGTATGAAGCACCTCTATTTATAGGCCGGATGTCACTGTGCAACGGCCGTTTCACTGTTCACTGTTCAACGGTCGTTTCACTGTTCACTGTTCACTGTTCAACGGCCGTTTCACTGTTCACTATTCACTGTTCACTGTGCAACGGCCATTTCACTGTTCAACGGTCGTTTCACTGTTCAACGGTCGTTTCACTGTTCAACGGCCGTTTCACTGTTCAACGGCCGTTTCACTAAACGGTTCTGAACGTTCGAATCAAAAGCCTATAAATAAGAAAAAATTCTTTCACATATATTCTTTTGTTCATAAGAAAATTCTTACGAATTTTCTCCAAAAAGAATATATACAAGGGAGGGAGGAAGCATGGGTATAAATACCCTTCCCTAGCTATTTTCCCAACCAATGTGGGATATAGCTTTGGTAACTCTTGAAGCATTACCAACATTCCCCCACTAATGCGAAAGAATTCATCTGTATCTCAAACACAAACCTCCTCAGACGAGCAGTAGCGGAATTAGTTGCTTAAGCACTAGTGAACGTATCTTGAACTAGTACATAGTGATAATGAGCGATCCTTCTCTTAGATAAGTGAAACTAGTCTTGAACTTTCTAAGATAGGGGTAAACTCATAACACACAACTAACTCCTTCATCCACTGAAGTTCTCGATGTGTAAGATATATATACACAAGTGTATATTTGGCCATCTTACCCTCAGGATTCTAGTAAGTGTTTTAGAAAAACGGCCCAACGTTTTTCATAGAAGGTGGCTAATCCTTCTCACTTACATAGGTTATTTCATCAAGTTTATCTCAATATAAACCACCCTGAATCTGGGCTATGAAATAATTAAGAACCATTTGTAATGGCTCAACCTCTTATAGACTTATGGTGATTTCTTCAAGTCCATTTAAAATGAACCACCCAGTCTTGGGATAAGAAATCATTAAGAATAAATATTCAACCTCATTGTCGGTGAATTCAAAATGTCCTTCTCAATAGGATCATTTTAAATTTCATTAAGAGTTTCTTGAAACTCAACCTTTCTGGTGGTAAGTTCATCTTGTCCTTCTCAATAGGACAACACATTCATACTTGTGTTATGAACTTATTAAGAATAAATATTCAACCATGATTCGGTAAATTCATCAAGTCTTTCTCACAAAGACCACCCAAAACCTGGACTAAGAATTTATTAAGAGTAATAGTACTCAACCTGGACATGTACATTATTCGTCATAGGGATAGGCTGTAAGAAATGTACACTATGAGTCTTTCCATGGTTTCGTTTGACCACATTGAACTTAGATAACTAAGTTGGGTATCCACCATGAATTCCTCAACCAATGGGCTTTAATCCCATCCCCCTCGACGAATCTAGGACCAACTTCCGACTTAACCCTTTGGTAAGCGGATCTGCTAGGTTTCTTTCCGACTTCACATACTCTAAAGAGAGTACTCCATTCCTTATTAAGTGTCTAACAGATTCGTGCCTTATGCGAATGTGTCTCTTTTTACCATTGTAAACTTGACTTTTGGCTACACAAATCGCGGCTTGTGAATCACACAACAAGGAAATAGGAGGAGTCAGAGTTCCCCACAACGGAATATCGGCTAACAAACTCCTTAGCCACTCAACTTCTTGCCCAGCTAAGTCAAGAGCTATAAACTCTGACTCCATAGTAGAGCGAGCAATACAAGTCTGTTTTGAAGACTTCCAAGAAATTGCTGCTCCTCCCAAAGTAAATACATACCCACTCGTAGAGCTTACTTCATCACTATCAGAGACCCAGTTGGCGTCACAATATCCTTCTAATGTAGCAGGAAAGCCAATAAACTCAAGTCTCCAGTCCATAGTACCCTTAAGGTACTTAAGTAAGCGTCTAAGAGCAACCCAGTGCTCATTACTAGGGTTATGAGTATATCTACTGAGTCTGCTAACAGCATAGGCAATATCTGGCCGAGTATAGTTCATTAAGAACATTAGACTGCCAATTATTTTGGCATATTCCATTTGAGAAACGCTACTTCCTTCATTCTTGAAGAGGTGTATGCTAGAGTCATAAGGAGTTCGAACAGGGGTGACATCATAACTGTCAAATTTCTTTAACACTTTCTCAATATAATGTGTCTGGCTTAAAGAAAATCCCTTTTCAGATTTGATTACTTTGACTCCTAAGATTACATCGACTTCTCCCAAGTCAGTCATCTCAAACTTAGTGGACAAGAAACTTTTTGTTTTGTTAATGGACTCAATGTTGGTACTGAAAATCAGCATGTCGTCAACATACAAACTTATGATGACACAATCAGTACCAAACATCCTCGAATACACGCATGCATCCGAACCATTCACAACAAAACCAAAACTAAGAATAGTTTTGTGAAATTTCTCATACCACTGTTTAGGAGCTTGCTTCAGGCCATAAAGTGACTTTTTAAGTCTACATACTTTGCCTTCCATACCAGGCGCCTCGAAGCCAAGAGGTTGCTCCATATAGATCTCTTCATCTAGATCCCCATTCAAAAATGCAGTCTTTACATCCATTTGATGCACTTGCAATTTGTGAATGGAGGCTAGTGCAAACAATGCACGGATCGTTGAGATTTTTGTGACGGGAGAGTAAGTATCAAAGAAGTCTTGACCAAATCTTTGAGTGAACCCTTTGACTACTAGTCTTGCCTTATACTTTTGGATAGAACCATCTGGTCTAAGTTTCTTTCGAAAGACCCACTTACTGTTAATGGTTTTAAATCCTCTAGGCAAGTCAACTAATTCCCAAGTATGATTAGACATTATTGATTCTAGTTCATCTTTTATAGCGCTTTTCCAAAAACTAGCATCAATAGATCGTATAGCTTCTTCGTAAGTTTTAGGATCCTCATCTAACAGATATGCTTGAGCTATATGATCAGAAAGAGTGTCTAAATCATTTATCTCAGAAATAAAGGAAGTTATGAAGTCTGGTCCAAAAGAGGTTTCAACTCTTTGTCTCTTACTTCTTCTAGGCTCAAATTTAATCTCTTGAGAAGACCTAGCAGGCACACTAGAAGAAGTGGATGGCAAGCTTTCTATTTGTGTTTCAACATTTAATCTAGGTTTCTTTAGAGGAAAGATATCTTCAAAGAAAACAGCATCCCTAGATTCACAAATAGAGAAGTCTTGCAGAGTCATGAATCTATATGCGGCACTGTTAGAAGCATAGCCTATAAACACTGCATCAACGGTTTTAGGTCCAATGGTGGACTTCTTAAAGTCTGGTAACCCCACTTTGGCCAGACACCCCCACACTTTCAGGTATTGTAAATTTGGGGCATACCCTTTCCATAATTCGTATGGGGTAGAATCAATTTTCTTATGAGGTACTCGGTTCAGAATATGATTAGCCGATAGAATGGCTTCCCCCCACATGTTGTCAGACAACCCAGAACTTATCAATAATGAGTTCATCATCTCTTTTAAAGTTCTGTTTTTCCTCTCGGCTATGCCGTTCTGTTGAGGAAAATAAGGGGCTGAAGTTTCATGTATTATGCCATTCGTCTCACAAACCTCTTTTAGAAAATTAGATCCATATTCACCACCTCTATCAGACCTAACACGTTTTATTCTCCTATCTAACTGATTTTCAACTTCTGTCTTATAAATAAGAAAGAAATTTTCAGCTTCATCTTTAGTTCTTAGGAGATAAACTTTTGTATACCTAGAAAAGTCATCTACAAAAGTTATGTAGTAGTGTTTTCCTCCTTTACTTTCAGTGTTTCTAAAGTCTGCTAGATCAGTATGAATAAGTTCTAACAGTTCAGTCTTTCTTTTAGAAACACTTTTAAAGGTAGGTTTTGCATGCTTGGCTTCTACACAAACTTCACATTTATTATAGTTTGTTGTGTCTAGTTTAGGCAAAATATTCATATTCATCATTTTCTTTAAGGATTGAATATTTACGTGTCCTAATCTAGCATGCCACATATCAACAGACTCAACAATATAAGCAGAAGTGGTGGCTTTATTATTTTCATTAAGTTGAGTTTCTATGACAAATAAACCTTCGCTTAAAAAACCTTTCCCAACATAATCACCGTTACGGGAAAGTACAAGTTTATCTGCCTCAAAAACTAACTTAATGCCTGCCTTATTTAAGAGGCCACCACTAATCAAATTTCTACGCAGAGCAGGCACATATAGGACATTATTAAGGGCCAAAGTTTTACCGGAAGTCAGCTTGAGTAAAACCTTGCCTTTGCCCATCACTTGAGAGCTGCTGGAGTTCCCCATGTACACGCGTTCACCATTTTTCGCGTCCTCGAACTCGGTGAATAGCTCCTTCTTTGCACAGAAATGTCGAGAAGCTCCAGTGTCTACGACCCACTCGGTGTTCTTCTCTACGAAGTTGACCTCCGAAACCACCGCAGCTATGACTTCATCATCCATGTCCTCCGCGACATGCATGCGTGGTCTAGTCTCGTTCTGGCGGTCCAAGCGGTGCTGACATTGGTACGCCTTGTGACCGGCTTGCCCACACACGTAGCACTTCATGGTTTTCATGTCGTGCTTAGCCTTGTTGGGCTTCTTGAAATTGGTAGTCTGCTGTGGTTTGGGCCTTTTGTTCGGAGGGCCTTTCTTAAAGGGCCTTTTGGACCCTGAAGCAGCACCAGACTCAACAATGTTAGTTTTAAAAGATAAGTGACTAGAGTTGTTCGAAACCTTATCTTTCAACCGGTTGGCCTCCTCGATTTTCATGTGACCAATCAGCTCCTGAAGTGGTATGTCCCTTTTCTTGTGTTTGAGGGAGTTGCGGTAATCGGACCATGATTTTGGCAACTTCTCGATAAGGACATTGGCTTGCAAAACTTCACACATTTGCATGCCTTCCGCTATGATGTCCGAGACAAGATTCTCATAGTCATGGACTTGGTCCATGATGGTCTTGTCGTCAGTCATCTGGAACTTCAACCATTCGCCCACGACATATTTTTTAATCCCCGCATCATCGGTGCCATACTTGGTGTCCAAGGAGTCCCATATTGCCTTTGCACTCCTCTCCTTTAGGTACATGTCAAATATTTTGTTAGACATGTGACTTAGGAGATGGCCACGGACCGTCTTGTTGTCCTTCTCATATTTGGCAAAGGTGGCAGCAGCAAGGACATCGGCGGCAGCATCAGTTTGGCCTTGGTTATCGGCAGGAACAGCAACGGTAGGTGGTGCAAATGGTGGTTCGTTGAGCAGCACATAATCGAGGTCCAATTGCTCAAAGAAAATCAGTATGCGCTGGGACCATCTACGGTAGTTGCTGCCATCTAAAGCATCGAGCTTGGAAAGATCGGGAATGAGCTTGCTTAGTGCGGATGAAGATGCCATTTTGCAGATTCGGAGAAAAGTTTTGTTTCTAAATTGTTGGTAAAATGGACTGCAAAATCGGCTGTTAGCACTAACTGGAAAATATAAAACAACGGTTATAAAAGATGTGAACCGTGTCGTGGTATGATGGCCACTGCCTTAGAAACAAAACTGCCCCGAACAGTGTAGTCGCTTCACAGGCAGAATGTCCCCCGAGGTGCACACGGACGCTCCAAGAATCGTACACTCGACTCAGGAGTGAACAACAGTGGTACTGCTCAAATGATGCTCGAACAATGGAGGAAAACAAGAGAGTTTTTGATGTGTTTTTCGGATGTTCCAAATGGTGTATGAAGCACCTCTATTTATAGGCCGGATGTCACTGTGCAACGGCCGTTTTACTGTGCAACGGCCGTTTCACTGTTCACTGTTCAACGGTCGTTTCACTGTTCACTGTTCAACGGCCGTTTCACTGTTCACTGTTCATTGTTCATTGTGCAACGGCCATTTCACTGTTCAACGGTCGTTTCACTGTTCAACGGTCGTTTCACTGTTCAACGGCCGTTTCACTAAACGATTCTGAACGTTCGAATCAAAAGCCTATAAATAAGAAAAAATTCTTTCACATATATTCTTTTGTTCATAAGAAAATTCTTACGAATTTTCTCCAAAAAGAATATATACAAGGGAGGGAGGAAGCATGGGTATAAATACCCTTCCCTAGCTATTTTCCCAACCAATGTGGGATATAGCTTTGGTAACTCTTGAAGCATTACCAACACATTGCTCTTCAAGCAGTGTTCAAACGAGTCATTCAAAGCAGATTTTACCCTCAAAAGTGAGTTACTCGATCCCACCTCGCTCGGCATCTGTCCCGAGCCATTGGATTGGCCGGGACGAGACGAGATTGATAGGCTGACTATTGAACAAAAAGCGAACAATGTCGGGATCCCACATTCGTTGAGGCTCATAAAAGGAGGACGAAAATCGCAATTAAATAGTTTAGTTGATAATGCAAGCCAGTTTGCAAATTCGTCTGTTAAAAACGCGATTTCTTCATTTGTCTTGATCATCAGAGAGACCCAAAGCTTCACTTTGATGATAAGGGAAGGTCTTTCGTCCGAAGATTTAATGGCGGCCGTGTCCAAAATCCAACAAGACGTGACGTTAACATTCGTCTGGTTGTTCCAACATGTGTTCTCGAAAACACCCACGCTCATGGTCTACGTCGTGCTTCTCTTGGCTAACTTTTTGGTTCGATCGATGGCGGACGAGGCTTCTTTCGATGCAATCCGACGACCGGTAAATGTCATTAGAGAAACTGTGTCGGTTTCTGACAGGGAAAGCGAGGGAGAAGATCAACGTACTGAGTTGAATGGGGAGATGGGGTTATGGAAATCAACGGTGGAAGAGGCTTCAAGGATGAAAGGGGGATCGTTTTATAAAGCAGTTGAACCAGATAACTATGAAGTTTATTACAGGACAGTCCAACTTATGCCCCTTTTTTTATAATTTATTATATCCAAAAGAAATTACGATATTTACAAGACAACACCTAGAAAAAACCTTTTATACAACTAGTCGATCCCGAATCTATACATTAGGCCCTGTTTGGCAATTAGCGGATAGCTGATAGCTGATAGCGGATTATATTAGCTGATAGCTGATAGCTGATTGCATTAGCTGATTTGACTAGCGGATTGTATTAGCTGATTGTATAAAAGTGTTTGGTAAAATTAACTGATAGCTGATAGCTGTTTGATTATTTAAACAAGCAAAATGACATATAAGGACATGATTATATTCAATACTTGTTTGAATAATTTATCAGTTATGAATATTTTGTATCTAATAAATATTAATTAGATTTGTAAAAATTATTTTTAATATAAATTTCTTAAACATATTTAAAATGTTTATATATTAATTTATTATTTATATAATTATTAAAAAAAATTATATGCACATATAAATATGTGATAATAAAAAATAGAATTAACTTACAAATATCATCATATAAATTAGTAGTAACAACAAATAAGTCGAATATTTAATATGTTATTATTTATATTAAAAAATGTTATTATTTAATTTAAGTTATTTGGAGATTTTTGGTAATTGTTAAGGATAAAAGAGTCATTACAACTCTAATATCAAACCTCTAATCTCAAAAAGCTCATATTAGGAGCTTTTTCAAAATTAGCTTTTTCACCCCAATCCGCTCTTTCAATCCGCTATTTACCAAACATCAATATTAGTGGATTTGACTAGTCAAACCTCTAATTATACCTCAAACCTCTAATTTTTGCCCAAACCTCTATTTACCAAACAGAGCCTAAATAAGACTACTAAACCATAACATCGACAAGCTTGTCAATTTTAACATTTATGAGTTAATTTAAAGTTTAAGGTTGTATAATTTTTCTTTATACAATTTATATACTAAAATATAACTCTTATTATATATTTATTGATACAATACTGATTACTTATATATAGAAGAGAGAGAGTTAGGATCAACTTACACAATGTAAAACTTTTTAAATTTTATACGTTTTTTGAATCGTTAGATGAGGGGAATGGATGACTCAGATTAACTCCTTACTCTCTTTTTTTAAGTGATAATCTTTACATATTTACTGTTAATCTCATACATTCGTTTCACTCATCTAACGGTCCAAAAAATGTGTAAAACTTAAAGAGTTTTACACTGTGTAAACCCGATGCATTAGGATTATTTGCAGATTTCTCGTGGCAAGTGAGAAATGATGATTGGGAAGCCGAAGAAATATACTTACAAGCCATGGAGGTTGATCACAATAACCCTTTCCATGCATCTAAATATGCAAATTTCTTATGGAACACTGGTGCCCAAGGCACTTGTCTTGTATTTCATGAACCAAAAATACTAATAAATTACTTTTTTTTTTAAATAGACTTGATTTTGTATATTAATCTTTCAAATTAATCTTTTAAGGCAATAGATCAGGCCTAAATTAAACTAGTTTCAATTCATGTGCAATGTTGCACTTGAAGGGTATCATTGTATATATATTAAATAACTGATGCAATGGTATTGAACATATATAAAATTAACATTAACAGTATCTAGTAGAATAAAATATTTTTTTAATTTTGAATCTTTTTATATCAAAATATTTTTTCTTTATTTTGGAAAAGTTAAAATGATATGAACTCAAGATTTACAAGGTTTTACATATTCAAATGATTAATTAAATTAAATATTAAATGAAAATTTTGGTATATAATAACAATACATGTAAACATAATAATTTAGTTGATGATTATGATATATACGATTTAAAATGTTAATGTTTTGTTTTTGTTTTACAGCAATATTATTTCCTACAATAAGTAGTTGAATATTTTGATTATTCTTTTAAACATCAGAGAATTGAACTACTTAACGAAAGATACATCTTGAACTGGACAAAAAAATCATTAAAGACTACAATGGAAAAACGATATGTTTTTAAGGGTCAATTTATGTATTAAGTCAAAATAGATTACAATAGTTTTATTTAAACATATCTAATTTAACCCAACTCAATTTGAGGAAAATTATTTGGGCATATATTTAGTACGTGATATCGAATATATTTTTTTTATAAAAGTCATTAAATTTTGGGTAAACTATACCATTGACCACCGAACTAATTGGGGATTTCTATTTTGACCACCGAACTAACGAACTCGTCAATCAGACCACCGAACTTATTAAATTAACCTATTTTGACCACTGCCGTTAAAAAAAATAACAGATGGCTAACGGAGGGATGACGTGGCAGTTAAAGAACTTTTATAAAATTACACATTTAATCCTTGTTATTTGTACATTTTTTCAATTTAGTCCTAATTTTAAATTAATAAAATAAATTAATTATTTAATTAAGTGATGACACGTGTCAACACCTTACTGGAGGACTTTAATTATTTATATTTTATTTTATAATTTTTTTTCTTCGTCCAATCAAGTGGTGACACGTGTCACCACTTGGTTTAAAGAAAATAAAGCAAATTTGGAAGAATGGAGATGGGTTGGTTCGAACCTGGGACCTATGGGTTTCTAACCCACAACCTTACCACTACACCAAGCCTCCTTCTATGACATGAACTGCTCCATTTAATATATAAGTTATAATGCAGTAAATGTTAGGGAAGAAAGTAAAAATGATTGAAAGGGGATTCGAACCTAGACCACTTGGAATGTGTATAATCACACAAACATTCGATTTAAAATATTCGAATATTTTTGTTGAGTTGTGTGGGGCTCGATTTGTTCAACCAATTATGCTCACCAAGTGGTGGAGAGGTGGATTTTTGGGTGGAAGGGTTTAGGAAGCTAGAAAGAAAATTGACACAATGATTTATAGTGGTTCAACCTTCTAACCAAGGTCTACATCCACTACCTTAGCTCCCCACTAAGGATTTCACAACCAATTCCACTAATTGATTCGTCCCCTTTTCTAGGCTTAGGAGGAAACCCTTTACACCGATCAAGCTTCTACCCAAAGCCTTGATCAAAACCCTCTTTTACAAAGAGAAACAAGAAGCAAACTTAAACCCTCTAATAGGTGTTTGTTTGCACAATTAAGCTTTCACCCAAAACCTAAAACACTTGAGCAAATTTGACAATTTTGGCTCACTAGTGTTTGTCTATACAATAATTGACACTTTAGGCTCTAAGACAATTCTTGATCATTTGTTGATTGACAATTGAAGCATTAGCCTTCTCTTGATGCTTGGAGGTCCCTTTTATACTCCCAATTGAGTTTGTAGCCGTTACTAGCCGTTGAGGACTTTAATTCCCACCATAAATGCATTCTGCAGCTCCCCGTTTCGAAACGCTCGAAGCCGTTTCAAAACACTCTCAATGTAGAAAGAGCCGTTGCAGTCTGTCAGGGCATCCGTTTCGGAACGCCTCCTGGCCGTTTCGGAACGCCTCATGTCTGTTTCGGAACGCCTCCTGGCCGTTTCGAAACTCGTATCGAAACGCTGTAGTCCCGTATCGAAACGCCTGCATTTAAAAGTTGGTTGGGAAAATAGCCGTTGGGGTTTATGACCGTTGGGGTCATTGCCACGTGGGCGTATCGAAACGGCCTAGCCCGTTTCGAAACGCTGGGCAAAAATCAAGTCCAGGGAAAGCCCGTTTCGAAACACGTTTCGAAACGAATATGCTACTAGAATCCCCTGTTTCGAAACGCCTTATGGTGTTTCGAAACACCTGGACAGGTTTGTATAATTTGGCCTTTGAAACACATTAAAAACCCTTTTTAAAACTTCCTAAACACAATTTCAAGTTGTTTGGACTTTGTAAATGTTTTAAATACTTTTTAAATCAGTCCAAAACATTTTTCAATTATTATATCAAAACATTAGTTCTACAATCTCCCCCTTTTTGATATAATAAAACTCACTTGAAAAATTGTTTGGGATTCTCCCCCTTTAACTTTAAAAATGTGAATAAGAGACTAAAGATATGAAATCAAATAAAGCTCCCTCTTATTCATTTGAAAATTCAATTTTTCAACCATTTCTCCCCCTTTTTGTTATATCAAAAAGAATTTAAAACATTAATTTCAAAAATAACAATAGAGGTAAAAAGTTGACAAAAGTAAGAATTTGGTTTTAAAATGGCTCCCCCTTACTCAAGGCATCATTGAAATGTTAGTCCAACATGTATGATCATCTAGTTGAATAAACTAAAAATTAAAACAAATAAAAGCAAAACAACTAGATTTTTACCAACACTTGAACCCAAAGGTAGGATGTGAAGCCTTCCTTCTTCAAGTGTTCTTCCTTGTGTGTATGGAGCTCCCCCTCAATGTTTGACTTGTTGAACATCTCCATCACACCTACAATAGACAATCAAGTAACTTTTGGTATCCAAATTGCTTTGGATCCATAAACGTTAGTTGCACAAAATTTAGTCCCCTTAGGAATCCATTTTTCAATTTCATCATTTTTAGTTGAAGTGGTTAGTCCTTTTGGGACCCAAACACTTCTAAAACATTTTCCATTCACAAATCTAGGGGAACTAGATTGTCTAACATAAAAATTTGATTTTCCAAGATTGTTTTTCTTTTCAAGCTCTTTGGAAATCAAATCTTTTTCTTCTTGAACATTTTGAAGCAATTTTTGTAAATCAAAACATTTTAATTCAAACTCTTCAAGTTTTGCTTCAAGTTCAAGTTTGGTTTTAGAAAGCAAATCATTTTGAATTGTTAACTTTGAAACCAATTTTTTATTTTTCAAAATGTGGCTTTTAAAATCTAAAACCAAATCATCATAGGCATCTTGTAATTCATCAAAGGAATAAGAACATGAAGTAGATGAATTAGAAGTTACCCTTGAATCTTCTTCGATGGCCATAAGGCAAAGGTTGGCTTGTTCATCGACGGTGGAGTCTTCATCACTCCAAGTAGCCAAATGTGCCTTCTTCTTATGGCTTGAAATGCTTGCCCTCTCCTTTCTCTTAGGTTCTCGTTCAAGCTCTCTCAAGGCTTTCTTCATGAACGGGGCGCACTTCTTGAAGAGATGAACTATCTCTTCTTCTTCATCCTCCTCTTCACTTGAGTAGACATGATGGCAAGTGGAGGATTTGAGAGCCATGGCACTTGCATTGATGCCAAGCCCTTTGAGTTTCTTCTCTCCCATAGCTCTAATTTCTTCCCTTTTCTTCTCCTCTTCCTTGTTCTTCTTCATAATTTGATGAGTGAGAAGAGACCCCATAAGTTCATCAAGCTTCAAAGTCTTCAAATTTTTGGCTTCGATGATGGCGGTCCTCTTTGAGTTCCAAGACTCGGGAAGTGAGTAGATGAGCTTTCGAACAAGCTTTTCTTCCGGGATGGCTTCTCCAAAACCTTTAAGACCGTTGGTGATGGTGGAGAACCTATCAAACATCTTCTCGATGTTCTCTTCCGGATCCATTTTGAAGTTCTCATACTCCAAGGTTAGGAGCCCAATCTTGGTCTCCTTGACTTCATGTGTCCCCTCGTATGTGACTTCAAGCTTGTCCCATACCTCCTTGGCACTCTCACAAGAAGACATCTTCTCATAGATGGATGGGCCAAAAGCACAAAACAAGATGTGCAAGGCCTTGCAATTGAGCTCCATCTTCTTGCGATCGTCGGCACTCCACTCCGCTTTACTTTTTTGAGGCACGAACGGACCATCTTCAACTATGTCCCATAGCTTGTAATCTCTTGACTTCAAGAAGAATTTCATCTTTGTCTTCCAATGGGCATAGTGGTCTCCGTCAAAGAAAGGCGGTTTGTCGATTGATTGTGCCATTTGAGCCGGTTGATGAAATAGTGATCGAGCTTGCCGGATCTTCTCAATAGGATGTGAATCCTCTTCGATTGAGCCAAGCTCTGATACCAATTGTTGAGTTGTGTGGGGCTCGATTCGTTCAACCAATTATGCTCACCAAGTGGTGGAGAGGTGGATTTTTGGGTGAAAGGGTTTAGGAAGCTAGAAAGAAAATTGACACAATGATTTATAGTGGTTCAACCTTCTAACCAAGGTCTACATCCACTACCTTAGCTCCCCACTAAGGATTTCACAACCAATTCCACTAATTGATTCGTCCCCTTTTCTAGGCTTAGGAGGAAACCCTTTACACCGATCAAGCTTCTACCCAAAGCCTTGATCAAAACCCTCTTTTACAAAGAGAAACAAGAAGCAAACTTAAACCCTCTAATAGGTGTTTGTTTGCACAATTAAGCTCTCACCCAAAACCTAAAACACTTGAGCAAATTTGACAATTTTGGCTCACTAGTGTTTGTCTATACAATAATTGACACTTTAGGCTCTAAGACAATTCTTGATCATTTGTTGATTGACAATTGAAGCATTAGCCTTCTCTTGATGCTTGGAGGTCCCTTTTATACTCCCAATTGAGTTTGTAGCCGTTACTAGCCGTTGGGATCAAATTGGAGCCGTTGAGGACTTTAATTCCCACCATAAATGCATTCTGCAGCTCCCCGTTTCGAAACGCTCGAAGCCGTTTCGAAACACTCTCAATGTAGAAAGAGCCGTTGCAGTCTGTCAGGGCATCCGTTTCGGAACGCCTCCTGGCCGTTTCGGAACGCCTCATGTCCGTTTCGGAACGCCTCCTGTCCGTTTCGAAACTCGTATCGAAACGCTGTAGTCCCGTATCGAAACGCCTGCATTTAAAAGTTGGTTGGGAAAATAGCCGTTGGGGTTTATGACCGTTGGGGTCATTGCCACGTGGGCGTATCGAAACGGCCTAGCCCGTTTCGAAACGCTGGGCAAAAATCAAGTCCAGGGAAAGCCCGTTTCGAAACACGTTTCGAAACGAATATGCTACTAGAATCCCCTGTTTCGAAACGCCTTATGGTGTTTCGAAACACCTGGACAGGTTTGTATAATTTGGCCTTTGAAACACATTAAAAACCCTTTTTAAAACTTCCTAAACACAATTTCAAGTTGTTTGGACTTTGTAAATGTTTTAAATACTTTTTAAATCAGTCCAAAACATTTTTCAATTATTATATCAAAACATTAGTTCTACAATTTTTCTTTTTCATATTTAAATTAATTCGAATACTTGATTTAAATATTTTAAATCGAATATTTTAAAAATATTTTTTTTTCTTTTTCATACTTTAAATATTCGATTTAATTTAAATACTTTAAAATATTCGATTTAATACAAATTTTGCTTTTCCAATTTAAAAAAATATTTATTAAAATGTTTAATAAATTTTATTACAAATTTTCCATTTTATTACAAATTTTAATACAAATATTTGATTTTAATAAATATTCGATTTAATACACATTTTGTTTTTCCAGTTTAAAAAATATTTGAATATTTTAAATCAAAATTTTAAAGTATTTAAATTAATTCGAATATTTAAAGTATGAAAAAGAAGAAAATATTTTTAAAATATTTAAATCAAATATTCGATTTAAAATATTTAAATCAAATATTTAATTTAAATATGAAAAAGAAAAAATATTTAAATATTTTAATGAAATTTCTTTTCTTTATATCGAATGTTTGTGTGATTATACACATCTCAAGTGGTATAGGTTCGAATCCCCTTTCAACCATTTTTACTTTCTTCCCTAACATTTACTGCATTATAAGTTATATATTAAATGAAGCAGTTCATGTCATAGAAGGAGGCTTGGTGCAGTGGTAAGGGTGTGGGTTGAAAACCCATATGTCCTAGGTTCGAACCACCCCATCCCCATTTTTACTTTCTTCCCTAACATTTACTGCATTATAACTTATATATTAAATGGAGCAGTTCATGTCATAGAAGGAGGCTTGGTGCAGTGGTAAGGGTGTGGGTTGGAAACCCATATGTCCCAGGTTCGAACCACCCCTCCCCATTCTTCCAAGTTTGATTTATTTTCTTTAAACCAAGTGGTGACACGTGTCACCACTTGATTGGAGGAAGGAAAAAAATTTATAAAATAAAATAAAAATAATTAAAGTCCTCCAATAAGGTGTTGACACGTGTCATCACTTAATTAAATAATTAATTTATTTTATTAATTTAAAATTAGGACTAAATTGAAAAAATGTGCAAATAGCAAGGATTAAATGTGTGATTTTATAAAAGTTCTTTAACTGCCACGTCATCCCTCCGTTAGCCCTCTGTTATTTTTTTAACGGCAGTGGTCAAAATAGGTTAATTTAATAAGTTCGGTGGTCTAATTGACGAGTTCGTTAGCTCGGTGGTCAAAATAGGAATCCCCAATTAGTTCGGTGGTCAATGGTATAATTTACCCTTAAATTTTTATTAAATCTATAGAAAAACCACAATTACAATGCATTCAATAAGAATAATATTTAGATTAAACAACCAAAACAATTCTTACAACCCAAAAACAAAGAAAAATAAAAACTTCTATGGAGATAAACATACCAACAAAATTTAGCAGCCTCCTGAATTTACTTGTCTTTGTCCAAACGAGACGCATAAAGAAGGAATGAGTGGTGCGCGATCCAAGCTGTCAAGCAAAAAATACCGCTACCAGGACTGATTTCATCGGCAAACAACCATCAACCGAGTGGGGATATAACTTTTCAAGTGACTACCGACAAAAACATAAATTTGTAACACCCGGGTTTGGGGGTCGGGTGAAATTAATACTAAAACAATGTTTTGGGTTTCCCTTTTATCTTATAAATTTAGTTTATGTGTTGGATCAATTTTGGAATTTAATTAGAACCCTAAATCTCTTGGAATTTAAGATTTTTGGTGATAGCCATTCATTAATGGCAAAAAGATAATTATTTGGAACTTCTAAATGAATACCCTTTTATTTCAAATGATCTACTATTCATCATCTTCTTCTCTCCCCTCCCATTTCACTTCCAACGTCAAAAATCCCTCTTTTGCCTAGGTTACTATTTCATTTTCTTTCTTGCTCATTGTTGGAGATTTCTCAAAGGTAAACTCACTTTTGACTTGTTCTCATTGTTCTCTACAAGTCTATGGTTTTATTTTTCGTTTTAATCCATGATTTCTCATTTTGGATTTTTGAAAGTTTAGATTAAAAATGTTATCTTTGTTGTCTATAACTTAAGCTTTTGATTTTTGAAAGTTTTGATTTGTTGAGGTTAAATGAGTTATTTACAACCTAAAAGGTCTGTTGCGTGTAAAAGAGTCTATCGCAATTGTAGTGCAAGTGTACCAACGCAAGTAGTAAAGTGATACGAAGTATCGGATTATCGTCTTCACAGGGATTGGGCCAATAGCTTCACCTAATTTCACTGCACGAAGTAAAGGAAATATTTGAGAGTTGTCACGAGAATAATAAAGTAAACTTAAATAAAAGAGTAGAATAATCAAGATAGAGAGAATGGGCTGGTATTGAATTGCTCAGTAGTGCAGGTATTGTATTGCTTAGGAACTCCAGTTTTGTCGTCGCGCCTGTCGCTGGCAGCACCTGTCGCGGCAGCTGTCCGTTGGTCGTCGCGGCAGCAAACACACCAACTCAGTACGTTCAAGTTTGGCAAAAATCCCAGATCTGCCTTGGCCTATCCCTAGGTCCAAGTCTGTCGATGATCACGTCTTTGATGATACCTCCCGGCGTGAATCGAAGGATGAACACCGATGTATATGAATTCTTCCTTAGCCACTTAACCTTGCCCTATCCCTAGGCACAAGATAGTTCAACTATAAACTAGAGAACTCGCTCTTATTTCTTTCGTATACTTAACTCTCCCGATGCTAAGTAAATAGATAACCTCACAATGCTCTCCTGATGCTCTTACAAGATATTAAAACCAAAATAAGAGAACTTGAAGTTTATTTTATTGAACTTGGAAAATCCTAAAACAAAACAACCCTTGCAACTACTTTACAAATCAACCTGTGGCCCTAGGGGGTTTTTAGAACATGTCGACGACGGGTAAACGGTGGAGGGGTTTGGTTATCGGTTATGGGGTATTCTCTCTCCTAGGTTAAAATCTATGCCCTTATATAAGCTTTGGGCTCAAGAATTCTAAGATAACAAGGATTACAACTTTAAATAAAAGTAAGATTCTAATAAAGACTTTAATCTTCAAGTATCCTACTTTTCAGCCGCCTCCTTGTTTCATGGGATTTCCTCTCCTTGAGCTTTGGCTTGACATATCTTTTGATCCGGGGCTTGGAAAAATATATGGTTTTCACACGACAGACGAGCATAATTTTCTCTATCTATCGAGGTCCACTTTGCTTTTCCTCCACTAACTTGCTGTCGTCCTCTGCTTTCACGGCAGATCCATGGCAGCATCGTCCTCATCATCTGCTTGTCCAGTTCAGCTCTTCCGCTTCCCTGTCCTGCGCCTGCCTTCTCCATCTACTATGGCAGCAACCTGCAAAATTAACCCTTTTTAGTAGAATCCGTGCCTTTAATATATTTGTGATGTTTTGCTGTAAACTAACCTAAATGCAATGCAATGATGCTTGAATGCAGCAGAAATATGGGTTAAAAAGGGTGTAAATAATAGAACTTTTACACACTCAACACACCCCCAAACTCAAGTTTTTGCTTGCCCTCAAGCAATTAAGACCTAAAAGAAAAATGAATATTTTTGTGTTGGCCTTCAAACAGTGAACTGTCCCTTACCCGTCGCTCATTCTTTGTGGCAGCAGCAACCTGTTGGAAAGATTAGGATCTGTCCGGAATCTCCCTATAGTCCTCGTGCAGTGTGTGCATGCTTGTGAACAGTTATATGCCAAGACTCTCTTAGTTTCACTAGAATATTCAACTCTTAACTTGAATTTTTATGCCAAAGTTTATCTTTTTGAAGGCACATTTTCATGCTTCTTTGATTTCCTGTTTTGACTTGCTTTTTCTTTTTCAAGCTAAAGTTTCACTAGAGCCGGTTTCGGGCACCTCTAGCTAACTTCCTAGAGCCGGTTTCGGGCACCTCTAGGGCTATTTTGCTAAACTTCTTTCCTAGAGCCAGTGTTAGGCACCTCTAGGGGCTATTCAAGTGCTAAGCTTCCTATTCTAGTTTGGCTAAAAGAAATCTAAGCAGTATAACAGTCACAATGGTGTTTAAGTTTTTCAGAACTATAGAAAGGCTCTAAACTTCTCCTTAATCTGTCCTAAAGATGCTGTCACGGCAGAGCTGTCATGACAGGTAAGTTTACTTCACAGTTTTAAGCCAACAGTTTAATCTTTTCTGTTTTTTTTAAGAGAACTTAAGAGACACAACAATTAATTAAAAAATGTACTAAGACTCCATTAAAATGGAGGGTTGCCACCCCCAAACTCGAGGGTTGCATTGCCCTCAATGCAAATGACAGGTAGAATGAAGGCAGATACATCACAAAATATAAATAAGCAGGCAGCAATAAAAAGAAAATAAAAACTTAAATTTCAATCGTTGTCTTCACTGCTGCTGCTGACACGGATCTGGCGGCGGCGTCTGGGTTGTGGGGCAGGCTGGGTGGTTTGCTACACGACCTGGATGTCTGAGCTGCTGCCACTATCCCAAGTGCTGCTGGTGGTGGTGCTGGCTTTGGGCATTAGTTTTCTGTCTGCCACATGTTTCTGCCTCTTGACAGGCGTGAAGTCCTTTTCCAAATTCCTCCGGATAGGAGGGTCTGTGTCGATGTCATGTGAGGCAGGTCGCTTCGCTCCTCGGGCAGAGGTTTCGGCCGTTGGGCTGTCAGCTGCCGGCTGGGTAGGTGATGGGGTGGAAGCGGCAGAGTGTGCATGAGGGGAGACAGGTGGCGTAGGTGTGTGGACAGGGGAGGGGATGTGGAAATAGTGGGCAGGAAAGGTGGGGAAAATAACATCGGGATAATTTAAAGTGTTGGTAATGAAATTTACCATCGAGTTGGCGAAATCCCGGATGAACGTCATTAGCCCCATTTGTCTGTCTTCCACCCGTTGTATTGCAGCAAGGATCTGGGCAGATTGGTTGGTCTGGGCGGCTGCGGTGGCAGGTTCATCGGCCGGTTCCTCGGATGAGTCTGCTGGGGAGGCAGCCGGGTTGAAAGAGGAGAGGGGGGTAGCGACTATCAGCTCCATGAGGCTGGTTATGTTGTTGTCGGTCCAGCCTCTGCCTTGGACCAGTTTGTCGGTGGTGGCCTCAGGGACGGCAGCACAGCGGCAAAGAGAAGTGATCATGAATGGGAGGCAAAGGCGGGAGGTGGAGCGAAATGTGCAGTCCAAGATGTTGTCCCTCATATAGCGGCCCACGTTGATAGGTCGGTCGTTCATGATCGAATGAATGAGGGCGAGCCGCTGCTGGTCCACCGTCGTGTGATGAGAGGACGGCAGGATACGCTTTTTGATGAAAGCGTTCCATAGCTTTGCTTCTGGGAGGAGCTGCCCCCTTTTGACAGAGTTGGGGTTCTTTTTGCTTGTGTTCCATGTCGTTCCTTCCTCTGTCACTTCTGCCATGACAGCTCCGTAGGCAGCAGCGTCGAGGGTGTCTAAAAATTGCTGATGGGCATCGTCGTTGGGACCAAAATAGAGCCCATACATGTGGTTGATGCTGTCAGCTGTGAATGGTACCTTGACCCCTCGGAAAATGACGGATGTTGCCGTCTTGTTGTTGATGGCAGCATAAAACTCCCTTACCAATGTGTCGTTTAATTCTGCCGGCTGTTCTGCGAATTGCTCCCATAGTTGAGCTCGTATTGCCCTCGCGATAAATGGTCGAAGCCCCATGTTTGGAGCCTTGCGGATGTATATAAAACCTCTTTCTTCCCATAATTCCTTGGTGGCAAAGGCCGACGGTGTGGGTGCTGCTGATGAAGAGGCTGAAGCAGCACCGCGGCGGGTCTATCTAGAAGACATTTTAGCTGCAAGGGTTGTGAAAGTAAAGAAAACAAAGAAAAACGAGAGGAGAAAGCAAGTAAGAATAAGCAGAGGTGATGAAAATGGAAATGAAAACGGGGTTTTATAGCGGTCGAGTTGCTGCCCGTTTAATGCTGTAACGGCAGGCGTGAATAACGGAGCGACTGTTGAGATTTGGCGTGTCTGACGCGTCTGACACGCATTTATGCGTCTGTTAGGCGTCTGCCACACGTTTCTGCGTCTGCCGTGTCAGTCTGTTGATAGCATGTCTTATCCGTGTCTGCGGCGGCAGCTGGAACGACAGGCTTCAATAAATGGGCTATGTTGGGCTGATGGATGGATGGTGGGCTTGGGTCACTTCTTCTTTTCTTCTTGACTCCTTTATTTGCTGAAAACAGAAAATATAAAAACATTATTCAAATAAAATAAACCTAATTTCCTAATAAATAATACTAAATAATAAAATAAATGAAAATAAAATTTATGTTAAATTAGGGATGCCTTGTGGGGCATCTCCTAAAGTAACCACTTCCTGTATTCCTGGGGCTTCAGTCCCCTGATAATGCTTGAGGCGTTGTCCGTTGACTTTGAATTGATGCCCGTCTTTTAACGATTGGATTGTGATGGCACCATGGGGAAAAACTTGTACCACTTGGAACGGGCCAGACCATCTAGACTTTAGCTTTCCTGGGAAGAGTTTCAGTCTAGAATTAAATAACAACACAAGCTGCCCTGGGCAGATCTGTCGTGGTAGCAACTTCCTGTCATGCCACTTCTTAGTTTTCTCCTTGTAGATTCTTGCATTGTCGTAGGCCATTGTCCGTATTTCCTCAAGCTCGTTCAGATTCACTGCCTTGATTGCCCAATATGCTTTGTGCTCTATCTCGACAAGCAAGTGACAGGTTTTTCCATAGATCAATCGATATGGAGACATGCCCAATGGAGTCTTAAAAGCTGTCATATATGCCCATAATGCATCATTAAAGAGTAAAGACCAATCTTTCCTAGTTGTCTTAACCATCTTTTCAAGAATGTTCTTAACTTCCCTATTAGATATCTCAGCTTGTCCATTGGTCTGTGGGTGGTATGTTGTCGCGATCCTGTGCTTGACACCATATTTCTTCAAGGCGGCAGCAATAACCCTATTGTCGAAATGTCTCACTTCATCACTGATAATCGCCTTGGGGATGCCAAATCTAGAAAAAATGTTTTTGTGCAAAAACTTTTGGACTGTCTTGGCATCATTCTTTTGAGTGGCGATGGCTTCAACCCACTTAGAGACATAATCCACTGCTAAGAGGATGTATAGATTTCTACATGAAGATGGAAAAGGTCCCATGAAATCAATCCCCCAAACGTCGAAGATCTCGACTTCCAGAATGTTCTGCAGTGGCATCTCGTTTCTCCTCGAGATGTTACCTGTCCGCTGGCACCTGTCACAGTTCTTGTAGAAGTTCTGTGCATCTTTATACAGTGTCGGCCAGTAGAACCCTAACTGCAGCACCTTGGCAGCAGTTTTATTGCCTCCTAAGTGACCTCCATATTGTGAAGCATGGCAGTGATGGAGAATGTCTTCTTGCTCTTCTTGTGGTACACACCTCCTTATAACTTGATCTGCGCATAGTTTGAAAAGAAGAGGTTCGTCCCAATAATAATGCTTGACATCATTTTGGAACCTCTTCCTGGCTTGATAATTAAGATCAGAAGGAAGTATTCCGCTAACTATAAAATTAACGAAATCAGCGTACCAGGGGAATTCAGAAGACTTACCTGCCGTCATGGCTGTCGCGACAGCAATTGCGGCAGCAAAGAGCTGCTCATCTGGGAAGGTCTCCAGTATATTTGTCTCGTCCATTGGTAGACTCTGTCCTTTCTCCAATCTTGACAAGTGGTCTGCCACCTGATTTTATGTCCCCTTTTTATCCTTGATCTCAAGGTCGAACTCTTGTAATAGCAAGATCCACCGTATCAATCTAGGCTTTGCATCCTTCTTTGTGAACAAATACTTCAGGGCAGAATGGTCGGTGTGCACTATCACTGTTGAGTGTGTAAAAGTTCTATTATTTACACCCTTTTTAACCCATATTTCTGCTGCATTCAAGCATCATTGCATTGTATTTAGGTTAGTTTACAGTAAAACATCACAAATAGATTAAAGGCACGGATTCTACTAAAAGATGGTTTATTTTGCAGGTTGCTGCCATCGTAGACGGTGAAGGCGGGCGCAGGGCAGAGAAGCAGAAGAGTTAAACTGGACAAGCAGATGGCAAGGAAGAAGCTTCCATGGATCTGTCGTGACAGCACGGTGACAGCAGCCTTATGAAGAGGAAAAGTAAAATGGACCTCGATAGATAGAGAAAAATCTGCTCGTCTGTCGTGTGAAAGCCAAATATTTTTCCAAGCCCCGGATCAAAAGATATGCCAAGCCAAAGCTCAAGGAGAGGAATTCCCATGCAACAAGGAGGCGACTGAAAAGTAGGAATCCTTAGAGATTAAGCATTTATTAGAATCTTACTTTTCATTAAAGTTGTAATCCTTGTTAACTTAGAATACTTGAGCCCAAAGCTTATATAAGGGCATAGATTAAACCTAGGAGGAGGAGGACCCCATAACCGATAACCTAAACCCCTCCGCCGTTTACCCGTCGTCGACATGTTCTAAATTCCCCCTAGGGTCACGGGTTGTTTTGTAAAGTAGTTGCAAGGGTTGTTTTGTTTTAGGATTTTCCAAGTTCAATAAAATAAACTTCAAGTTCTCTTATTTTGGTTTTAATATCTTGCAAGAGCATCGGGAGAGCATTGTGAGGTTATCTATTTACTTAGCATCGGGAGAGTTAAGTATACGAAAGAAATAAGAGCGAGTTCTCTAGTTTATAGTTGAGCTATCTTGTGCCTAGGGATAGGGCAAGGTTAAGTGGCTAAGGAAGAATTCATACACATCGGTGTTCATCCTTCGATTTACGTCGGGAGGTATCATCAAAGACGTGATCATCGACAGACTTGGACCTAGGGATAGGCCAAGGCAGATCTGGGATTCTTGCCAAACTTGAACGTACTGAGTTGGTGTGTTTGCTGCCGCGATGACCAACGGACAGCTGCCGCGACAGGTGCTGCCAGCGACAGGCGCGACGACAGAACTGGAATTCCTAAACAATACAATACCTGCACTACTGAGCAATTCAATATCAGCCCATTCTTTCTATCTTGATTACTCTATTCTTTTATTTACGTTTTCCTTTATTATTCTCGTGACAACTCTCAATTATTTCCTTTACTTCGTGTAGTGAAATTAGGTGAAGCTATTGGCCCAATCCCTGTGGAGACGATATCCGATACTTCGTATCACTTTACTACTTGCGTCGTGTACACTTGCACTACAACTGCGATAGACTCTTTTACACGCAACAAGTTTTTGGCGCCGTTGCCGGGGATTGACAACATAACTACACCTTTCTTTTATTGCACTTTTCGTTTTCGTTTTTGTTTTTGTTTTTCTTTTAATTTTTCTTTTTCTATTTTTCGTTAGGATTTTAGACTCTTTCTTTTCACGAGGTTTACTTGTTTATGCGCAGATCTAAAAGAGGCGAAGATCCTGAGTATCCATTAGATCCGGAAGTTGAATGTTCATTCAATCTTAGGAACCGACTTCGTTACGTGCTAGCCAGGAACGAGTACCTTGAAGAACAGTTAGAGACAATGGCATACCGAGGAGATAATCCTGCTGCTAGAGATGGAGCTGTTATACCGCCTGCCGGAGACCCGCCCGCAGCAGCTGGACGACGGTCATGTCGTGACTACATGCTGAACGATCATGTAGAACTGGAGACCACGCTGCCGGATATTGAAGTTGACAACTTTGAGCTTAAACCTGTCATGTTTAGTATGATCAACAATGCCGGGCAGTTTAGTGGTGCTGTGACAGAAGATGCTAGGGAGCATCTCAAAACATTCCAGGAGATCTGTGGTTTGTTTAGACTGCCAGGAGTTAATCCGGAGATACTGAGGCTTCGGTTATTCCCCCATTCCTTGAGGGACAGAGCTAAAACTTGGTGGAATAAACTAACACCGGGTTCAATCGTAACTTGGGCAGATTTGTCTCGTGAATTCTTATCTCGTTTTAATCCTTCGCATTTATCTGAGCGATTACGTAACGAAATTGCTACTTTTCAACAGGAAGATGATGAGCCGATGCACGAGGCCTGGGACAGATTTACTACTCTTCTTCGAAAAGGCCCCATGCATGGATTCCCCGTCTGGAATCAGGTAACTAAGTTCTATAATGCTGCTAACTTACAAACTCGCATTCGAATTGATTCTGCAGCAAATGGACTATTATTGGATAAAGATCCGGACGAGGCATTGCAAGTTTTGAAAAATCTGGCTAAGAATGAGGAGCAGTTTCCGACTGCAAGAAGAGGGGGTAAACGGGTACTTGCTGTCAAGGACTATGAAGCCGACAGCACTATGAAATCGCAGGTAGCATTCCTTACTAAAGCAATGAAAAGGTTATTGAATGATGATGGATTACAAGGATTTGCTGTTGAGGAAGTATGCGATATCTGTGAGGGAAATCATGGTCGGGATGAATGCCCAATAAATGTAGAAGAGGGAAAATATGTTAGAAATTACAAGCCAAATTACAATTCCAACAATTATAATCCCAATTGGAGGAAGGATCCCAAATTCTCTTGGAGTAATCCTAACAATGCCCTGAATCCTCAAGCACACAATCAGAATCAGGGAGGACCTAGATTGCTGACGCGACAGCAACTGCCGCAGCAACTGTCGTAGAACCTGCCGCCACAGCAACAACAGCAGCCACCAGCTGCCACGAGCAGTATATTGGAACAGACTCTGGCCACCTTTATGTCTCAAACCGGTACTTATATTGAGAATATGAATCAGTTTGTCAAGAAGACAGAGAATTTCATGGACAAGACAGAGATGAGGATGACGAATCATGAAGCCACCTTGAAATCTCTGGAGACACAAATGGGTCAGGTTTCTCAACATATTAAGCCGAGGCAGAATGGAGGATTCCCTAGCAATACTGAAAATGCTAGACCACCCACACATGAGCAATGTAAGGCAATTACTACTAGGAGTGGGAAGAAATTACCAGGCCGGAAAAAGAAGCTGAAACAGTAAAGGAACCAGCCTTGGATAAACCTGCCGAGGAAGCTGCCCCGACAGGTGATAAACACACTGCTGCCGATGAGCCTGTCACGACAGTAGAAGCGACAGAGGAGAAAAATGAAGAACATCATCCTCAGATTCGTATGCGGTGGGAAGGACGTATTGCTGATTACCGTCCCCCACCACCTTTTCCTCAACGGATACAGCAAACTAAGCAGGAATCTCAACTTAAAAAGATTTATGATATTTTTAAGCAGGTTCAAATTAATATTCCACTATTAGATGCCGTTAGGGAGATGCCCAGTTACGCCAAATTTCTCAAAAATATCATGTCAAAGAAATATAAATTTGGGGAATTTGAAACGGTAAGGATGGCAGATGGTTGCATGAGTATTCTTCATCGGCAGCCACCCCAGAAAAAGAAGGATCCGGGGAGCTTCATCATACCTTGTGTAATCGGAGACAAATTTGTGGGTAAGGCACTTTGTGATCTTGGTGCTAGTGTTAATTTAATGCCAAAGTCTGTTTTTCAGAAATTAGGTATTAGAAAGGCGCGGCCCACGATAGTAACTCTGCAGCTGGCAGACCGCTCTTATGTTCATCCAGAGGGAAAGATTGAAGATATTCTGGTAAGAGTGGATAAGTTTATTTTTCCTGCTGACTTTCTTGCTTTAGATTGTGAGGCAGACGAAAATGCACCAGTCATCCTTGGGCGACCCTTCTTAGCCACGGGAAGATCACTGATTGATGTGGAGAAAGGAGAACTCACCATGCGCGTGAACGATCAAGAGATTAAGTTAAATGTTCTCCAAGCGATGAAACATGCTGATGTGGATGAGGAATGCAAGGCTATCATTGAAGTAACCCTTGATCATCCATACATTAGGTCGGGCTGTCATGATATAAACTTTGGTCACTGCTGCGACAACCACTTACAGGCCTGTCACGACAGCAACGAAGACAGCACCGACGACAGCAACTCCTCTAACTCAGATACATCTGATACTGAAGATCAGGAGGAGGTAAACTGGTTAGGCCATCGTCCAGGTAAGTTATTCGAACCTTTGAATTACACTTCGGATAACCATTTAATCCAAAAGCCATCTACTATTGAACCACTTGCCTTAGAACTGAAACCTCTGCCAGGGCAGCTTAAATATGCTTTTCTTGGTTCAAATGATACGTTGCCCGTAATCATCTCTTCTAAGCTGCCGCAGGAACAGGAACGACGGCTAATCGGCATGCTAAGGCAGCACAAAAAGGCGATTGGATGGAAGATAGCAGACATTCAAGGCATTAGTCCGGCGTTATGCATGCACAAAATCCTCCTAGAGGAAGATCATAAGCCGACTATTGATGCCCAAAGGCGGCTAAATCATGCGATGAAAGAGGTGGTGCGTAAAGAGATAATCAAATGGTTAGATGCTGGTATTATTTACGCCATCTCCGACAGCAAATGGGTGAGCCCGGTGCAATGCGTTCCAAAGAAAGGAGGAATGACCGTGGTGACCAACGAGAACAATGAGTTAATCCCAACCAGGACTGTGACCGGTTGGAGGGTTTGTATGGACTATCGGAAGCTTAACAAAGCTACCCGAAAGGACCACTTTCCTTTACCCTTTATTGATCAAATGCTTGATAGATTAGCGGGTAAATCTTACTATTGTTTTCTTGATGGTTACTCAGGTTACAACCAAATTGCTCTCGCACCAGAGGATCAAGAAAAGACGACTTTCACATGCCCCTACGGAACATACACTTTTAGGAGAATGCCGTTTGGACTCTGTAATGCACCTGCCACCTTCCAAAGGTGCATGATGGCCATATTCTCCGACATGGTAGAGGACTTCCTAGAAATTTTCATGGATGATTTTTCCGTCTTTGGAGACGATTTTGATAGCTGCCTCGGCAATCTTCAAAAGGTACTTGAAAGATGTGAAAAAGCTAATCTTGTTTTGAATTGGGAAAAATGCCACTTTATGGTGGATGAAAGGATAGTTCTCGGCCATAAGATTAGCTGCCGTGGGATAGAAGTCGACAGGGCCAAAATAGAAGTCATAGAAAAGCTGTCGCCACCGACCACAGTCAAGGGCATTAGGAGTTTTTTAGGGCATGCTGGTTTTTATCGAAGATTCATTGCAAATTTCTCAAAAATTACCAAGCCCCTATGCCATCTCCTAGAGCAGAACCGACCCTTTGACTTTAATGAAGAATGTACTGAAACATTCAAGGTTCTGAAGGAAAAACTAGTAACAGCCCCCATAGTACAGCCACCAGACTGGACACAGCCATTTGAGATTATGTGTGATGCTAGTGACTATGCTGTCGGGGCAGCACTTGGGCAGCGCAGAAATAAGCTGTTTCATGTCATATACTACGCCAGCAAGACATTAAATGACGCCCAAGTAAACTACACCACCACAGAAAAGGAGCTATTAGCTGTGGTGTTCTCCATTGACAAGTTTCGTTCTTACATACTTAGGACGAAGGTAATAGTGCACACAGACCATTCTGCCCTGAAGTATTTGTTCGCAAAGAAGGATGCAAAGCCTAGATTGATACGGTGGATCTTGCTATTACAAGAATTCAACCTTGAGATCAAGGACAAAAAAGGAACAGAAAATCAGGTGGCAGACCACTTGTCAAGGTTGGAGAAGGGACAGAGTCTACCAATCGATGAGACAAACATACTGGAGACCTTCCCAGATGAGCAGCTCTTTGCTGCTGCAATCGCTGCCGCAACAGTCATGGCGGCAGGTAAGTTTTCTGAACTCCCCTGGTATGCTGATTTCGTTAATTTTATAGTTAGCGGAATACTTCCTTCTGATCTTAATTATCAAGCCAGGAAGAGGTTCCAAAATGATGTTAAGCATTATTATTGGGACGAACCTCTTCTTTTCAAACTATGCGCAGATCAGGTTATAAGGAGGTGTGTACCACAAGAAGAGCAAGAGGACATTCTCCATCACTGCCATGCTTCATAATTTTGAGGACACTTAGGAGGCAATAAAACTGCTGCCAAGGTGCTGCAATCAGGGTTCTACTGGCCGACACTGTATAAAGATGCACAGAACTTCTACAAGAACTGTGACAGATGCCAGCGGACAGGTAACATCTCGAGGAGAAACGAGATGCCACTGTAGAACATTTTAGAGGTCGAGATCTTCGACGTTTGGGGGATTGATTTCATGGGACCTTTTCCATCTTCATGTGGAAATTTATACATCCTCATAGCAGTAGATTATGTCTCTAAGTGGGTTGAAGCTATCGCCACACAAAAGAATGATGCCAAGACGGTCCAAAAGTTTTTACACAAAAACATTTTTTCGAGGTTTGGCATCCCCAAGGCGATTATCAGTGATGAAGGGAGACATTTTGACAATAGGGTTATTGCTGCCGCCTTGAAGAAATATGGTGTCAAGCACCGGATCGCGACAGCATACCACCCACAGACCAATGGACAGGCTGAGATATCCAATAGGGAAGTGAAGAACATTCTTGAGAAGATGGTTAAGCCAACTAGGAAAGATTGGTCTTTACTTCTGAATGATGCATTATGGGCATATAGGACAGCTTTTAAGACTCCGTTGGGCATGTCTCCATACCGACTGATTTATGGAAAAACCTGCCACTTGCCTGTCGAGATAGAGCATAAAGCATATTGGGCTATCAAGGCAGTGAATATGGATTTGGACAAGGCAGGCCAGAAAAGGCTATTGGATCTGAACGAGATTGAAGAAATACGGACAATGGCCTACGACAATGCAAGAATCTACAAGGAGAAAACTAAGAAGTGGCATGACAAGAAATTGCTGCCACGACAGTTCTGTCCAGGGCAGCTTGTGTTGTTGTTCAATTCTAGACTGAAACTCTTCCCAGGAAAGCTAAAGTCTAGATGGTCTGGCCTGTTCCAAGTGGTACAAGTTTTTCCCCATGGTGTCATCACAATCCAATCATTAAAAGACGGGCACCAATTCAAAGTTAATGGACAACGCCTCAAGCATTATCAAGGGACTGAAGCCCCAGGAATACAGGAAGTGGTTACTTTAGGAGATGCCCCACAAGGCATCCCTAATTTAACCTAAGTTTTATTATTTAATTATTTATATTATTTATTATTTATTAGGAAATTAGGTTCATTTTAGTCGAATAATGTTTTTATTTTTCTGTCTTTAGGAAATAAAGGAGTCAAGAAGAAAAGGAGAAGTGACCCAAGCCCACCATCCATCCATCAGCCCAACAGAGCCCATTTATTGAAGCATGTCGTTTCGGCTGCCGCCGCAGACGGATAAGACAGGCTGTCAACAGACTGACACGGCAGACGCAGAAGCGTGTGACAGACGCGTAGCAGACGTATAAATGCATGTCAGACGCGTCAGACACGCTAAATCCCAACAGTCGCTCCGTTATTCACGCCTGCCGTTACAGCATTAAACGGGCAGCACCTCGATCCTGCCGCCTATGGTGATGTCATGGCGGAGGTAACGGAAGAAGGAACGGAGTGGACAACAAGCAAGAAAAACCCAAACTCCGTAAAAAGGGGGCAGCTGCTCCCAGAAGCTAAACTCTGGAACGCTTTCATCAAAAAGCGTATCATGCCTTCTTCCCATCACACGACGGTGAACCAGCAGCGGCTCGCCCTTATCCATTCAATCATGCACGACAGGCCTATCAACGTGGGCCGTTATATGAGGGAGAGCATTTTGGATTGCACCTATCGAACAGATTCTCGCCTCTGCCTGCCGTTCACAATAACTTCCCTATGCCGATGTGCTGCTGTCCCCGAGGCATCCACCGACAAACTAGTCCATGGTCGTGGCTGGACCGACAACAACATCACCAGCCTCATGGAGCTCATAGTCGCAACACCCATCAACTCCTTCAACCCAGCTGCCTCCCCAGCAGACTCAGATGAGGAACCTGCCACCGAACCTGCCGCCGCCACCGCCCCGACAGACCAGTCTGCCCACATCCTTGCTGCGCTACAACGGGTGGAAGAGCGACAAATGGGATTGATGACCTTCATCCGGGATTTCACCAATTCGACGGTAAACTTCATTACCAACACTTTAAATTATCCCGATGTCAATTTCCCTACTTTTCCTGCCCATTTTTTCCACATTCCCACCCCTGTCCACACACCTACGCCTCCTGCCTCCCCCCATGCACACTCCGCTGCTTCTACCCCTTCACCTGCCCGGACGGCAGCTGCGAGTCCTCCGGCCGACAGCCCCGCACGTGGAACGAAGCGGCCAGCCACAGCCGACAGCGAGAAAGAACCTCTGATCAGGAGGAATTTGGAAAGGGAGTTTACGCCTGTCAAGAGGCAGAAGCACGTGGCAGACAGGAAGCTGATGCCCAAGGCTAGCACCACCACTAGCAGCACGTGGGATAGCGGCAGTAGTTCAGACGTCCAGCTCGTAGAACAACCTGCCCAGCCTCCTCCACAGCCCAGACGCCGCCATCAGATCCGTGTCAGCAGCAGCAGCGAGGACAGCGACTAAAATTTAAGTCTTTTATTTTTCTTTTCTTGCTGTTTGTTTTATCCTTATTTTGTGATGTACATGTCTTCATCTTTATCTGTCATTTTGCATTGAGGGCAATGCAACCCTCGAGTTTGGGGGTGGCAACCCTCCATCTTAATGGAGTCTAATACATCTTTTTATTAATTTGTTGTGTCTTTTATTTAATTAAGTTCTTAAAAAAAATCAGAAAAGATTAAACTGTTGGCTTAAAACTGTGAAGTTAACTTACCTGTCATGACAGCTCTGTCGTGGCAGCATCTTTAGGACAGATTAAGGAGAAGTTTAGAGCCTTTCTATAGTTCTGAAAACTTAAACACCATTTGTGACTGTTATACTGCTTAGATTTCTTTTAGCCAAACTAGAATAGGAAAGCTTAGCACTTGAATAGCCCCTAGAGGTGCCTAACACTGGCTCTAGGAAAGAAGTTTAGCAAAATAGACTCAATAGCCCTAGAGGTGCCCGAAACCGGCTCTAGGAAGTTAGCTAGATGTGCCCGAAACCGGCTCTAGTAAACTTTAGCTTGAAAAATAAAAAGCAAGTCAAAACAGAAAATCAAAGAAGCATGAAAATGTGCCTTCAAAAAGATAAACTTTGGCATAAAAATTCAAGTTAAGGGTTGAATATTCTAGTGAAACTAAGAGAGTCTTAGCATATAAATGTTCACAAGCATGCACACACTGCACGAGGACTATAGGGAGATTCCGGACAGATCCTAATCTTTCCGACAGGTAGCTGCCGTTACAGAGAATGAGCGACGGGTAAGGGACAGTTCACTGTTTGAAGGCCAACACAAAAAAATTTATATTCTTTTTTCTTTTAGGTCTTAGTTGCTTGAGGGCAAGCAAAAACTTGAGTTTGGGGGTGTGTTGAGTGTGTAAAAGTTCTATTATTTACACCCTTTTTAACCCATATTTCTGCTGCATTCAAGCATCATTGCATTGCATTTAGGTTAGTTTACAGTAAAACATCACAAATGGATTAAAGGCACGGATTCTACTAAAAGATGGTTTATATTGCAGGTTGCTGCCATCGTAGACGGTGAAGGCGGGCTCAGGGCAGAGAAGCAGAAGAGTTAAACTGGACAAGCAGATGAAAGGAAGAAGCTGCCATGGATCTGTCGTGACAGCAAGGTGACAGCAGCCTTATGAAGAGGAAAAGTAAAATGGACCTCGATAGATAGAAAAAAAATCTGCTCGTCTGTCGTGTGAAAGCCAAATATTTTTCCATGCCCCGGATCAAAAGATATGTCAAGCCAAAGCTCAAGGAGAGGAATTCCCATGCAACAAGGAGGCGGCTGAAAAGTAGGAATCCTTAGAGATTAAGCATTTATTAGAATCTTACTTTTCATTAAAGTTGTAATCCTTGTTAACATAGAATACTTGAGCCCAAAGCTTATATAAGGGCATAGATTAAACCTAGGAGGAGGAGGACCCCATAACCGATAACCTAAACCCCTCTGCCGTTTACCCGTCGTCGACATGTTCTAAATTCCCCCTAGGGTCACGGGTTGTTTTGTAAAGTAGTTGCAAGGGTTGTTTTGTTTTAGGATTTTCCAAGTTCAATAAAATAAACTTCAAGTTCTCTTATTTTGGTTTTAATATCTTGCAAGAGCATCGGGAGAGCATTGTGAGGTTATCTATTTACTTAGCATCGGGAGAGTTAAGTATACGAAAGAAATAATAGTGAGTTCTCTAGTTTATAGTTGAGCTATCTTGTGCCTAGGGATAGGGCAAGGTTAAGTGGCTAAGGAAGAATTCATACACATCGGTGTTCATCCTTCGATTCACGCCGGGAGGTATCATCAAAGACGTGATCATCGACAGACTTGGACCTAGGGATAGGCCAAGGCAGATCTGGGATTCTTGCCAAACTTGAACGTACTGAGTTGGTGTGTTTGATGCCGCGACGACCAACGGACAGCTGCCGCGATAGGTGCTGCCAGCGACAGGCGCGACGACAGAACTGGAATTCCTAAACAATACAATACCTGCACTACTGAGCAATTCAATACCAGCCCATTCTTTCTATCTTGATTACTCTATTCTTTTATTTACGTTTTCCTTTATTATTCTCGTGACAACTCTCAATTATTTCCTTTACTTCGTGCAGTGAAATTAGGTGATGCTATTGGCCCAATCCATGTGGAGACGATATCCGATACTTCGTATCACTTTACTACTTGCGTCGTGTACACTTGCACTACAATTGCGATAGACTCTTTTACACGCAACAATCACCTTCGTCCCAAGTATGTAAGAACGAAACTTGTCAATGGAGAACACCACAGCTAATAGCTCCTTTTCTGTGGTGGTGTAGTTCACTTGGGCGTCATTTAATGTCTTGCTGGCGTAGTATATGACGTGAAATAGCTTATCTCTGCGCTGCCCAAGTGCTGCCCCGACAGCATAGTCACTAGCATCACACATAATCTCGAATGGCTGTGTCCAGTCTGGTGGCTGTACTATGGGGGCTGTTACCAGTTTTTCCTTCAGAACCTTGAATGCTTCAGTACATTCTTCATTAAAGTCGAAGGGTCGGTTCTGCTCTAGAAGATGGCATAGGGGCTTGGTGATTTTTGAGAAATTTGCAATAAACCTTCGATAAAAACCAGCATGCCCTAAAAAACTCCTAATTCCCTTGACTGTGGTCGACGGCGGCAGCTTCTCAATTACTTCTATTTTAGCCCTGTCGACTTCTATCCCATGGCAGCTAATCTTATGGCCAAGGACTATCCCCTCATCCACCATAAAGTGGCATTTTCCCAATTCAAAACAAGATTTGCTTTTTCACATCTTTCAAGTACCTTTCGAAGATTGCCGAGGCAGCTCTCGAAATCGTCTCCAAAGACGGAAAAATCATCCATAAATATCTCGAGGAAGTCCTCTACCATATCGGAGAATATGGCCATCATGCACCTTTGGAAGGTGGCAGGTGCATTACATAGTCCAAACGGCATTCTCCTAAAAGCGTATATTCCGTAGGGGCAGGTGAAAGTCGTTTTTTCTTGATCCTCCGGTGCGATAGCAATGTGGTTGTAACCTGAGTAACCATCAAGAAAACAATAGTAAGATTTACCCGCTAATCTATCAAGCATTTGATCAATAAAGGGTAAAGGAAAGTGGTCCTTTCGGGTAGCTTTGTTAAGCTTCCGATAGTCCATACAAACCCTCCAACCGGTCACAGTCCTGGTTGGGATTAACTCGTTGTTTTCATTAGTCACCACGGTCATTCCTCCTTTCTTGGGAACGCATTGCACCGGGCTCACCCATTTGCTGTCAGAGATGGCGTAAATAATACCAGCATCTAACCACTTAATTATCTCTTTACGCACCACCTCTTTCATCGCATGGTTTAGCCGCCTTTGGGCATCAATAGTCGGCTTATGATCTTCCTCTAGAAGGATTTTGTGCATGCATAACGCCGGACTAATGCCTTGAATGTCTGCTATCGTCCATCCAATCGCCTTTTTGTGCTGCCTTAGCATGTCGATTAGATGTCGTTCATGTTCCTGCGGTAGCTTAGAAGAGATGATTACGGGCAACGTATCATTCGAACCAAGATAAGCATATTTTAACTGCCCTGGCAGGGGCTTAAGTTCTAAGGCAGGTGGTTCAATAGTAGATGGCTTTTGGATTAAATGGTTATCCGAAGTGTAATTCAAAGGTTCGAATAACTTACCTGGACGATTGCCTAACCAGTTTACCTCCTCCTGATCTTCAGTATCAGATGTATCGGAGTCCGAGGAGTTGCTGTCGTCGTTGCTGTCGTGACAGGCATGTAGGTGGCTGTCGCAGCAGTGACCAAATCTTATATCATGACAGCCCGACCTAATGCAGGGTTGATCGAGGGTTACTTCAATGATGGCCTTGCATTCCTCGCCCACATCAGCATGTTTCATCGCTTGGAGAACATTCAACTTAATCTCTTGATCGTTTACTCGCATGGTGAGTTCTCCTTTCTCCACATCAATTAGTGATCTTCCCGTGGCTAAGAAGGGTCGCCCAAGGATGACTGGTGCGTTTTCATCTGCCTCACAATCTAAAATAAGAAAGTCAGCAGGAAAAATAAACTTATCCACTCTTACCAGAATATCCTCAATCTTTCCCTCTGGATGAACGTAAGAGCGGTCTGCCAGCTGCAGAGTTACTGTCGTGGGCCGCGCCTTTCCAATACCTAACTTCTGAAAAACAGACTTAGGCATTAAATTAACACTAGCACCAAGATCACAGAGTGCCTTACCCACATATCTGTCTCCGATTACACAAGGTATGATGAAGCTCCCCGGATCCTTCTTTTTCTGGGGTGGCTGCTGTTGCGTGTAAAAGTGTCTATCGCAATGTAGTGCAAGTGTACACGACGCAAGTAGTAAAGTGATACTAGAGTATCGGATATCGTCTCCACAGGAACTGGGCTAACCTTTTCCTTCACTATCTGCACAAGGGGAAAAGAATGATTTAAGATTTTGTCACGAAAATAATAAAAAGTACTGGAAAATAAAAGTAGAGAAATCAAGATAGAGAGAATGGGCTGGTATTGAATTGCTCAGTAGTGCAGGTATTGCAGAGTTTAGGAAATCCAGTTCTGTCGTCGCGCCTGTCGCGGGCAGCACCTGTCGCGGCAGCAGTCCGTTGATTGTCGCGGCAGCAAACACTCAACTCAGTACTTTCAAGTTTGGCAAGAATCCCAGATCTGCCTTGGCCTATCCCTAGGTCCAAGTCTGTCGATGATCACGTCTTGATGATACCTCCCGGCGTGAATCGAAGGATGAACACCGATGTGTATGGATTCTTCTTTAGCCACTTAACCTCGCCCTATCCCTAGGCACGAGATAGTTCAACTATAAACTAGAGAACTTGCTCTTATTTCTTTCGTATACTTAACTCTCCCGATGCTAAGTAAATAGATAACCTCACAATGCTCTCCCGATGCTCTTGCAAGATATTAATAACCAAAATAAGAGAACTTGAAGTTTATTTTATTGAACTGAAAATTCCTAAAACAAAACAACCCTTGCAACTACTTTACAAATCAACCCGTGGCCCTAGGGGGGTTTTAGAACATGTCGACGGCGGGTAGACGACGGGTAGACGGCGGAGGGTTTTTGGTTGTCGGTTTAAAGGGAAATCGGCTATGGGTTATGGGATGTGGAGGTTGAGATCTGCCCTAGGTTAAAATGCATGCCCTTATATAAGCTTTGGGCTCAAGTTATCTAATTTAACAAGGATTACAACTTTAATTAAAAGTATGATTCTAATAAAGACTAAATCTTCAAGGAATATACTTTCCAGTCGTCCTCCTTGTTTCTTGGGATTTTCTCTCCTTGAACTTTGGGCTTGACATATCTTTTGATCTAGGGCTCGGAAAAATATGAGGTTTTCACACGACAGACGAGCAGAATTTTCTCTATCTATCGAGGTCCACTTTGCTTTTTCTCTCCACAAAACTGCTGTCACCATGCTGTCACAGCAGCACCATGGCAGCAACGTCCTCCTTGACTGCTCATTCCAGATTTTCTGCATTGCTGCCCAGCGCCTGCCACGATTGCTGCCCTGGGTGCTGTCACGACTGCTGCCACGACAGATACCTGCAAAAGTAACCAAATTTAGCAGTATCTGCGCAACTTTATCTAAATGTGATGTTTATGCAAAACTTAACCTAAAATGCAGTTAAACATGCTTGAGTGCAGCAAAAATAAGGATAAATGATGGGTAAAATATAGAACTTTTAAGTACTGATCAGCTGCCGATGAAGAATACTCATGCAACCATCTGTCATCCTTACCGTTTCAAATTCCCCAAGTTTATATTTCTTTGACATGACATCTTTGAGAAATTTGGCGTAACCGGGCATCTCCCTAACGGCATCTAACAGTGGAATATTAATATGAACCTGCTTAAAAATATCATAAATCTTTTTAAGTTGAGATTCTTGCTTAGCTTGCTGTATCCGTTGAGGAAAAGGAGGTGGGGGACGGTAATCAGCAATACGTCCTTCCCACTGCATACGAATCTGAGGAGGTTTCGGTTCATCAATTTTCTCCTCTGTCGCGTCTGCTGTCATGACAGGCTCATCGGCAGCAGTCTGTTTATCACCTGTCGGGGCAGCTTCCTCAGCAGGTTGGTCTAAGGCTGGTTCCTTTCCTGTTTCAACTTCTTTTTCTTGTCCTGATAGTTTCTTCCCACTCCTAGTAGTAATTGCCTTACACTGCTCATGTGTGGGTGGCCTAGCATTTTCAGTATTACTAGGGAATCCTTCATTCTGCCTCGGCTTAATATGTTGGGAAACCTGGCCCATTTGTGTCTCCAGAGATTTCAAAGTAGCCTCATGATTTGTCATCCTCATCTCTGTTTTGTCCATGAAATTTTCTGTCTTCTTGACAAACTGATTCATATTCTCAATATAAGTACCTGTCTTAGACATAAAGGTGGCCAGAGTCTGTTCCAGTATACTGCTCGTGGCAGCTGGTGGCTGCTGTTGCTGCTGCGGCGGCAGGTACGGCGGCAGTTGCTACGGCAGTTGCTGTTGCGTCAGCAATCTAGGTCCTCCCTGATTCTGATTGTGTGCTTGAGGATTCAGGGCGTTATTGGGGTTACTCCAGGAAAACTTGGGATCTTTTCTCCAATTGGGATTATAATTGTTGGAGTTGTAATTCGGCTTGTTGTAATTTCCAACATATTTTCCCTCTTCTAACTGTATTGGGCACTCATCCCGACTATGATTTCCCTCACAGATATCACATACTTCCTCTACAGCAAATCCTTGTTGACCATCATCATTCAATAACCTTTTCATTGCTTTAGTAAGGAATGCTACCTGTGATTTCAACGTGCTGTCGGCTTCATAGTCCTTGACAGCAAGTACCCGTTTACCCCCTCTTCTTGCGGTCGGAAACTGTTCCTCATTCTTGGCCAGATTTTTCAAAACTTGCAATGCCTCGTCTGGATCTTTATCCAATAATAGTCCATTTGCTGTAAAATCAATTCGAATACGAGTTTGTAAGTTAGCAGCATTATAGAACTTAGTTACCTGATTCCAGATGGGGAATCCATGCATTGGGCAGTTCCGAAGAAGAGTAGTAAATCTGTCCCAGGCCTCGTGCATCGGCTCGTCATCTTCCTGCTGAAAAGTAGCAATTTCATTACGTAATCGCTCAAATAAATGCGAAGGATTAAAACGAGATAAAAATTCACGAGATAGATCTGCCCAAGTCATAATTGAACCCGGCGTAAGTTTATTCCACCAGGTTTTAGCTCTGTCCCTCAATGAGTGGGGAAATAACCGAAGCCTCAGTATCTCCGGATTAACTCCTGGCAGTCTAAACGAACCACAGATCTCCTGGAACGTTTTGAGATGCTCCCTAGCATCTTCTGTCACAGCACCACTAAACTGTCCGGCATTGTTGATCATACTAAACATGACATGTTTAAGCTCAAAGTTATCAACTTCAATATCCGGCAGCGTGGTCTCCAGCTCTACATGATCGTTCAGCATGTAGTCACGGCATGACCGTCGTCCGGCTGCTGCAGGCGGGTCGCCGACAGGCGGTATAACAGCTCCATCTCTAGCAGCAGGATTATCTCCTTGGTATGCCATTGTCTCTAACTGTTCTTCAAGGTACTCGTTCCTGGCTAGCACGTAACGAAGTCGGTTCCTAAGATTGAATGAATGTTCAACTTCCGGATCTAATGGATACTCAGGATCTTCACCTCTTTTAGATCTGTGCATAAACAAGATAACCTTGTGAAAAGCAAGAGTTGAAAGTACTAACGAAAAATAGAAAAACAAAAATTAAAAGAAAAACAAAAACAAAAACGAAAAGTGCAATAAAAGAAAGGTAGAGTTATGTTGCCAATCCCTGGCAACGGCGCCAAAAACTTGTTGCGTGTAAAAGAGTCTATTGCAATTGTAGTGCAAGTGTACACGACGCAAGTAGTAAAGTGATACGAAGTATCGGATTATCGTCTCCACAGGGATTGGGCCAATAGCTTCACCTAATTTCACTGCACGAAATAAAGGAAATATTTGATAGTTGTCACGAGAATAATAAAGTAAACTTAAATAAAAGAGTAGAATAATCAAGATAGAGAGAATGGGCTGGTATTGAATTGCTCAGTAGTGCAGGTATTGTATTGCTTAGGAACTCCAGTTCTGTCGTCGCGCCTGTCGCTGGCAGCACCTGTCGCGGCAGCTGTCCGTTGGTCGTCGCGGTAGCAAACACACCAACTCAGTACGTTCAAGTTTGGCAAAAATCCCAGATCTGCCTTGGCCTATCCCTAGGTCCAAGTCTGTCGATGATCACGTCTTTGATGATACCTCCCGGCGTGAATCGAAGGATGAACACCGATGTATATGAATTCTTCCTTAGCCACTTAACCTTGCCCTATCCCTAGGCACAAGATAGTTCAACTATAAACTAGAGAACTCGCTCTTATTTCTTTCGTATACTTAACTCTCCCGATGCTAAGTAAATAGATAACCTCACAATGCTCTCCCGATGCTCTTGCAAGATATTAAAACCAAAATAAGAGAACTTGAAGTTTATTTTATTGAACTTGGAAAATCCTAAAACAAAACAACCCTTGCAACTACTTTACAAATCAACCCGTGGCCCTAGGGGTTTTTAGAACATGTCGACGACGGGTAAACGGCGGAGGGGTTTGGTTATCGGTTATGGGGTATTCTCTCTCCTAGGTTAAAATCTATGCCCTTATATAAGCTTTGGGCTCAAGAATTCTAAGATAACAAGGATTACAACTTTAAATAAAAGTAAGATTCTAATAAAGACTTTAATCTTCAAGTATCCTACTTTTCAGCCGCCTCCTTGTTTCATGGGATTTCCTCTCCTTAAGCTTTGGCTTGACATATCTTTTGATCCGGGGCTTGGAAAAATATATGGTTTTCACACGACAGACGAGCATAATTTTCTCTATCTATCGAGGTCCACTTTGCTTTTCCTCCGCTAACTTGCTGTCGTCCTCTGCTGTCACGGAAGATCCATGGCAGCATCGTCCTCATCATCTGCTTGTCCAGTTCAACTCTTCCGCTTCCCTGCCCTGCGTCTGCCTTCTCCATCTACTATGGCAGCAACCTGCAAAATTAACTCTTTTTAGTAGAATCCGTGCCTTTAATATATTTGTGATGTTTTGCTGTAAACTAACCTAAATGCAATGCAATGATGCTTGAATGCAGCAGAAATATGGGTTAAAAAGGGTGTAAATAATAGAACTTTTACACACTCAACAAGGTCTAACATAATTGATTTTTACAAGGTTTTGTGGTGTTTCCCGAAATGGGGTTTTGGGGAGGGTTTTGGAGGGTTTTAAGTTGAGTTTTAGGGGTGTTTTATGTGAAAATGTGATGGCTGATGGTTAGACTATATGTAAGTGTTGTTTTGGAGGCCTTTGGGAATAATTTAAGTGTTGGAATCATTGGAATTAAGGAGTGCTTAGGGGCTGCTCGGGAATGTGGAATTTGGGTTTGATTTTTAGTTGAAATTATGTGTTTTGTGTTTGGTTTGTGATCCGGGTTGACTACATTGAAATGTGGACTGATTGAGATTGTTTTTATTGTGTTGGGATGTTTAGAAATGAGAAATTTGGTTGGTGAAGCTTCGGGGACGAATCCGAAGATTTTGGAGTCTTGAGCTTGGTCTTCGGTCTTCTTTTGGGTAGCATCGGTGAGTAGAATTGTAAAACTTTGATTTATTGCTCGGAATGGAACCTTTGGGGGTTTGGGTGGGACCTTGAGGGTCCACCTAAACCCAAGAGTAAGTCACTACTCCTATACTATCTTGTGTGTGGATGAATGACTATGTGTAGTGATTATCATGTGCATTCTTGAGTTGTTTTATACAGCGTCATGGTGTAGTCGTGTGAAAGTTAAGCCTCACGTGATGGTTGTCTAAACTGCGGTGATGTGTAGTCCCACTGGTAGTGACTAGTAGGAAAGTACTTTGATGTGTAGTCCCATTGGAAAACTACTAGTCGAGACGGTGATGTGTAGTCTCACCGTGTGTGTATATTGGTTGTGCATGTGCAAACCATGAGTAATTGTTGAGAAAGTCATTCGTGCATCCATTGTTTTGTTTCCGTCTATGAAAAGTGTTTTAAAAACTGCATGTTGTTGAATTATAAAGCTTCTCTCACTAAGCTAGTTAGCTTACGCTCTTTTTGTTTCCAACATGCAAATCGTTAGAGTTCGGGAGGCAAGCGGGCAAGGGAGGAACTTTTGGAGTTCTCAAGCTAGCACAAGTATGATTTGCGTTTTGTAATAATGCCTAAACGACGGGGTATAGATTTGTAGGAGTTGGTGTCAAACTCCTTAGGTGATTTGTGTGTTGGTTGAGCATGTTGAATTATGGATGTGTTATGTTTCGTCTCGTGGATTATAGACAATACCTATCTTGCTGCTTAATTATATGTGTCATTTGGCTTTTGAGCTTTCAAGCATGTCTAATTATACAATATCTATCCACTATGTGAATGCCATGATGTACAGGTGTTGTTGTTCATCTAAATTGCTCTATATGCTTGATTTTGGTCGTGCAATGTTGTATGGATGCTTAAACGTGGTTAGGGGAGTCTTAAATTGCATCTAGAATCGAGTCTTGTGTTGTTTTGCTGAATTTTGAGGTCTCTCAGAGCAGGGCGTATCGATACGCCTGAGGGTCGTATCGATACGATTTTCCCTTCAGGACTCAAATTTGGCTTGGTGTATCGATACACTGGGGTGTATCGGTACGCTCAAAGCTCACTGGAAATCCGAGAAATTGGTGAGGCTTTGGCGTATCGATACGGGCTCTAAGCGTATCGGTACGGGTTTATCTCGTTGACCACGAGATGTTGACCGAGAAGGGCGCATCGATACGCTCAAGGGCTGTATCGATACGGTCTTCCTGTGTTGACTGAAGGATGTTGACCTTGGTCAAGGCACATCGATACCCTTGATTGGTGTATCGATACGGCCTGCTCAGTAAGTATAAAATGGACTGTTAACATGCTGTTTGGGGTTCGGTTGTGTATCATTCTAGATGTTTTCCGCTGTCGTGATCACTTAGGAAATAACATGCCTTTAGACAAGATTAAATTAAAAGAAATTTTCTAGGGTTGCTAACTAAGGGGGAACCTTAACGGGTTTCGCTTCGGTTTTCCCCGTGTAGCCTACTCGGACCGGTCATCCGGCCAGACCGGGACGAGGGGGTTACAAAATCAAAAACTAGCGCCGATTGAATCTCTGTGCGAACAACAATCGGTCGCTAGGGTATGCTGAAACATGCTACAAAGACAAATGAATTAAACCACAAAACAAAAACAAAGACATGTCATAAGGACAGATGAAAAAGCGTCTCAGAAGGACAGAGAAAGAGATTCTTATTAAAATAAAAAATAAAAAAACTAATTGATCCGGTGATTGAAGACTAATACTAAAATTAATTGCCGATCACCGATCAAAGAGATTGATCAAAATAGAAACGACTAGAATTAAAGAAATTTTAGTAGTTGAGAGCGGCTAGCCTTTGAAAAATTCTCTTTCCACACTTTTAAAATAAATGCTTAGATTTGAAAGAAAAAAAGTTTTAAAAATTACGAGTCGTGGATGCTTAACATAGTACATTATACGACTTACCTTTCCTGCGTCTTTTCATGTAACTCCAGTGAGTGCCTCAACAGCAATGGCACCATGAGTATGGCTGAAACGGTGTCGACTTCAGCTCCGCTGCTTCATTAATCACCCCAATAATCTCACCGGCCTTATTCTTGGCCAAGTTCTGGTCCAGTGAGTCCAAATCTAACTGCAAGTATATATTCAGCTGGTTGAGCAAAGCCAAGAGGGTCGAACCCTTGGTCTCCAATCATTGTCCCGTCTAGCCATTCCGGTGGGCTTGCATTGGGGAACCAAAATTTAAGCGGTCTGACGATGGTTTTCGGGCTGCTTTTTTGGGTAGTGGTGGTGCTTTCCCTCTTTGATCTTTGTGTTCAATATTGAATCAGAGTATATACATACACAGGGACCGAGCTAGGATCGAATATTAAGAGTGACAAAGTTCTATTAAGCCTTTAAATTTAAAAATTGAGAGGGACAAAAGACCTTATTTAACTATTATTTAAAGTAAAAAGAACCTCAAATACCATTATACCAAAATAAATGGGAGGGGCAAGAGTCCCTCCCAAACTATACATACCTCCGTTCATATATATATATATATATATATATATATATATAAAGTATCCAACAACTAGTTAGTCTAGCATAATAAGTCGTTTTCTTTATAAAAAAAAAATAGAATGAGTCGTTAAATTTTTTAAATAAAATTAATAATTCAAATTTTATTATCATAAATAAAATAATTAAGTTAGAAAGTCATCTCATACTAAAGTCAGACCAACGCCTTATAAACATTCCATTGTGCATAAGTATTAAATAGAGAGAATGGTCAAGGAAATACTTGATTAATAAGGGGGCCCTTACAAACATCCAGTTAACACTTCTATGTACACAATTTTTTTAAAAAAAATTTACGCCAACACTTTAAATTATAACAATTTTTTTTTATCAAATGAGAAATTAGCTCAAACTAAGAGAACAATACAACCAAATGGGCAGCAAAGACCCACAGAAGAACGGGCTCCCCTGAGACCCAGAAAAGAAAAGGGTACATCAAGGCCCAAAGTCACCCAATCCAAGTAAAAAAAAAAACACTAACACAACAAACCTTAAACAAGAAGCAAATGAGATGAGCGGCGTCATTCCGTTAGATCAGCAGTAGCCAGTAGGCTCACCAATCGGGAAGTTTTTGGCAGCCGGGGACGTCGATGGGAATTTCAAAGGGTCGTGTTGACAGTGTTAGCAAAGGAAACGCGACAAAAGCCGTTTCAAACCAAGTGTTTCTCGATTATGTCGGCAGTCACGAATGCCGTAAGTCTAACAAGGGAACAACTGCATTCTATTTTTTGAAAAAAATGTATTTAATTTAATGTTAATTTTTTTAGAAAAAAATTAGATTAGCGGCTAAAAAGAAAAAAAATCTGCAAACCTATTTTAGAAGAAAAAATGAACATCATTCTTAAAATTTTAGAACTTACTAATAAAATTATAAGAAAAAATAAATTAAATTGTATAAGGATTCATATTTAATAGACTTACGGTAAAAATTAAAAGCTTCTATAAGCGTGTTGGTTTTATGGTTTAGGGATCTAATTTGAGGTGTATGATTTAAGGGTTTAAGTTTAGAGGTTAGAATTTAGAGATAAAAGTTAAAATTTAGTGTTTAAAAGTTAAAGTTTAGGTTTTATGGTTATATGATAATGACTTAAGTTTTAACCTATAAACCAAAATTCTAACCCCTAAATCTAAATTTAAAACTTTAAACCCTACGCTATAACCTATAAACTTAATCTCTATACATTGAAACTAAGTGCTTATTCTAGTCATAATTTAACATCTATAATTTCAAAATTAATCATTGTTCTTGCATAAACTCCAACATTAATCATTTCCAATGTCAGACTCAGTAAACCAACAAAAGGAAAAGAACCAGAAACATGTATGTAAAAAAATAAAGATTTTAAGACATCTTTTCTTTTTTGCTAATCAATGTGGGGATTACTTATTTGTGCATTCGATGATGTCGGAATTTTGTCGCAGTGATTCATGCATGAACGTGCGGTGGGGTTCATCCTTAATTATAATTTTCTACAAGACAATTATAATATCTTAATTAGTATTTTGTTTTTTTCTTCTCGACATCGATTGAAAAAGATAACTAGGTAACCCCGGTTGCATTTTTTTAAATGTATTTATTTCATTCATACAATTAATTTGAATCGATTTTTATAAAAGTCTAATATTAGATGATTCTCTCGATTTAGTTTTTTTCCATTTATAACATCAATATTTAAACGTCTGGCATTACTTAAAAGACATGATATTTCATCTTGTTAGATTAACTGATTGTTGGTTAACTCTAATTATACTTTAAGGAAGGATACATCAAATTTTTATTTTCTGATATCAATTATGGACAATTGACGATTTTATAATTTTATTTGTGAAATTAAAGAAAAAATTCTACCCATAGTGTTCTAAATTAATAATTTATTTACAATTTTCTTTCACTTATATTCTTTTACCATACTCGAATAAACTTTTAATCTTAAATTTGGGTAATTTAGATTCTAAATCATTGAACTTAATTTCAAATTCAAACCTTTAATTAAATTACATCATTAAAATTTTTATTATTAATAAATTAAGTCACTTATACTAACATATTTTTAAAAATTTAATGAAAATAATGTTCAATTGACAATTTAAAATATTTTTAAAAAATTTTTATAGAGATTTAATTATTATTATTTGAATTTATTAAAAATAAATATTTGAAAAAAATTAACAAAAATAATTAAATGATAAATTAAACATATTTAATGATGATATGTGAAGAATATGCTAAGTAATTTTCGTTAGCATTATTTAAAAATGTTTGTTGAGTGATTTGTTTTATTAATAATAAAAGTTGAATGATGTAATTTGATTAAATTAAATGTTTGTGATTTAAATGAAAGTGGAAATTAAGTTCGGTGATCTTGAAAGTAAATTACCCTTTTAAATTGACTCTCATTTAACTTCTTAACCTTCTTAAAAGATAATTTCTTATCCTTTTAATTTGATTTATATTTTATACCTAAATAGCTATTAATTTAATTTTTTTTTTGAAAATAAGCCACTAGTTTTATTAATGAGAAAATACCCAAAATTACAATAAGGGTTTACAAACTATCATTGTAAACTAAATACATAATTTGAACTTCCTCATAAAACTAGCCACTTTAGATCTGATATGAACCATACATGAAAAGGTTATAAACCCATTCAAATACTCGATCGAAAATAGATACGAAACCTGACTGCATCGGCAAAAAGAACCACAAAAGGGGATGAAGCTATTGATAGACCACCGAGAAAACGCAAATCAGAGCCGAGCACCTGAGAAACTCATCACAAGCGCAAACCACATATCCAAATTCAAACCGAAGGTCCATAGCAGGGAAGATCAATATGAATACAAATAATCGTCATCTTGATCAGTTGTGGCGTCGTCAAATCAACCCTGATAGAAAACAAATAATAGAAAAACGTGCAAAGAGACATAAAAACATGCTAAAAAGCATAAAAACGTACCAAACGATAGGAAAAAGCGTGTCATAAAGACAGATTTATTAAATTTAAAAGACTGGAAATAAAAAAAACGAAACAAATAAATGAAAGAGGGTGATCGGCGGTCGACAATGTAACCCCCTCGTCCCGGTCTGGCCGAATGACCGGTCCAATTGGGCCACACGGGGAAAACCGAGCGAAAACCAATTAAGGTTCCCCCTCGGTTAGCAACCCTATAATTTTTTTTCTTTTCTTTTCTAGATGCTTGTATTAAATCCTATATGAGGGAACACGCAGCGAACAAATACTGACACAAAACTCACAAACCTACAATTAAACAACCAATTTTTCCATTTTAAGTAGGACGTATCGATACACCTACATGGGGTATCGATACGCCTTGACCAAAGTCAACCCTCTCCTTGACTCAGGGAAGTCCGTATCGATACACCATTTAGCGTATCGATACGCACCTCTCGGTCAACATCACTTAGTCAACTAGTTTGAACCGTATCGATACACTTGACCCCGTATCGATACGCTTTGCACTCCACAACTCCCTCAGGATTCCAGAGAGTTTGGACCGTATCGATACACTCCGTGTATCGATACGCTCAGCCTAATTTGGATCTCAGACAGTTGAGGGTGTATCGATACAGGGGTGTATCGATACGCCCTGCTTTACAATGCTCTGTTTTCAGCAAAAACATATAAGGCACACACTATAAATGCATAATTAGACCTCCCTAGACCCAACAACACACAAACAACCTTTAACAATCAAAATATCAACACTCATGGCATTCAAACACACAAGGATCATGCATCTAAAGAATTCATACAACAAGGCAACCTAAGCATTTACAACATACCATCCCCCTTAACCTTCAACAAAGTAATTCATGCTTTACAACCCAAAACATCATATATAACAAAGAGTTATAAAAACTTATACAACAACCCTTTTGCCACATTGCTAACTAGTACAAAATTACCACCGTACTTGAGTTACAAAACTTGGAAGCCCTTCTTGCCTTGCTCCGAGCTAACGCCACACTAATGATCTGCATTGTTGAACATGGAGAGCGTAAGCTATAAGCTTAGTGAGGATGCTCTAAAACGAAAGCAACAACAATGCAGGGTTCAAGCATGTAATCCCTAAACCTCATATCTAACATGCATAGGCAACATCACAAGTAGTCCTAGCTAGTCCCTCAAGTGACATAATATGGCATATTACCTCATACTAAGCACCAAGCATCAATAACAATAGTCATGTTTCACCACCATATATCACCATATATGAATAAGTTAATTGGCCACTTTAAATTACCCCGATTGTGCGGATTTAAAACTCAACAACACGTTACCTCGGTGGGATTACACTCATCACCGGCCTTGCATGGACGGGATTCCACTCATCGCCACATGCCCTACGGATGGGATTCCACTCATCATCACGTAGAAATGAATAAAAGCTTCCGGTAGAATATTACATTACCGTACTCCTCCTTGGTGCCTCAACGCCACCAAGGCCACGTACGTTTTGACTCAATTTGTGTGCACACTAATCCTAATGATCGATCATTTACAACCGGTAATTATTTAGTGCCAATTATCATTTTCCACAACACGTTTTCCATCAATCATAACTCATGCTCATCACATATATATACACCTCATGAATATACATGTACAAAACCACCAAGATCACAAAAGCATAGCTAAGTAAGCACAATAGCATATATGGATATCAACGGATAACTAACAACTCGAATTTACTATAAGTGGCCTACCAAGCACACTTTACACAAGCACACTACACATACTCGAACCAACTTTAGGATAAGTTTAAAACCACTCACCGCCCTTCCTTTGTCAATCAAAACAATCCTCCTACGACCTCGTATTCGGCTCCAAAACTCCTTCAACGTTTCTTCTTGCTTCTAACCAAACAAAACACACTTATTACACCACAATTCAATGCTAAAACTCAACTAACAACTCACTTCACAAACATAAGCCATATTCTTCAATTTCTCAATCCACCATCATCCAAAAACTCAATTTTCGTACTCCCCAAACACCTTGCTGAAAACTCCACTTCCAAACACCAAAATGACCTCTAACACATCCCAAATCACTCTCATATCATACCCTAACCATCAGCCCTTAGTTTTCAACATAAACTTCACCAAAAACCAAGTTTTAACACCTTAACATTTAACATATGAACATAGTACGAATTTTCATCCAAATTTAACCAAATTGACATATAATGTGTATTTCATCATGATTAAGCTAAATCCCAACTCAAAACATTAAAACAATTTGGAAAACCACCTAAAATCCAAACTTTAACATAAAACCATAATTTTTCAAAGTCTCATGTTTTTAAATTTTAAGACCAAATATAGATAGAGAATAAGGAGGAGAGTCGGAAAACATAATTTACCTTTCAAAACGGTGTTGAAATCAAGTAGTATGACCAATCAAATAGTGAAAAGCTTGAGAGGGTATAGAGATGGTGGTTTCACGTTTGGAAAGAAAGAATAGAAGAGAAGAAGAAGATGATCTCTTATATTTTAAGAGTTATCTTACTTTAATTAAAAGTTTTGGGTAAAATCGCAACATAGGTCCCTCCCCTTTTATTAAAGCTCAATTACACCACAACTTAAGTTGAGTTGATTCTATTTAAATTTTATTAACTCGACTATAAACTCGGTTTACTCCTAGGCCCAAAACACGGGTGTTACAACTCTCTCCCACTTAAGAAATTTCGTCCCCGAAATTACCTGGTGGAAACAAATACGAAAACTGCTCAATCATATCCGCTTTCCTCTCCCACGTGGCCTCTTCTACACCTCTATGTCTCCACAACACTTTGACCAACTCTATGGTCTTGCCACGCAACACCTTGCTATCAGTAGCAAGTATCTCAATGGGTTCTTCAGTATAAGACAAATCTGGATTTAACTCTATCTCCTCAACGGGCATCACATGAGAAGGGTCTGATCTATATCTCCTAAGCATAGACACATGAAAGACATCATGGATCTTTTCTAACTCAGAAGGTAACCTCAAACGATAAGCTACAGGCCCAATCCGCTCAACTACCTCATACGGACCAATGAACCTCGGACTCAGCTTGCCCTTTCGGCCGAATCTCATTACCTTCTTCCAAGGAGATACCTTCAGAAACACTTTCTCACCCACTGAGTACTCTATCTCTTTCCTCTTCAAATCCGCATAAGATTTCTGACGATTGGAAGCTGCTTTCAAACGGTCGCAAATCAGCTTCACCTTGTCAGTAGTCCCCTTAAGCAAATCTGGCATAGGTAACAATCTCTGACCTGTTTCAGCCCAACAGATCGGAGTCCTACATCGTCTACCATATAAAGCCTCATAAGGAGCCATCTGAATGCTAGATTGATAACTGTTGTTGTAAGCGAACTCAACCAACGGTAGGTGCTTCTCCCAAGAACCTTGGAAGTCAATCACACAACAACGAAGCATATCCTCTAGAATCTGTATTACTCGCTTTGACTGCCCATCAGACTGTGGATGATAGGAAGTGCTGAAATGCAAGCGGCTACCTAGGGCACTATGCAAACAACCCCAGAACCTCGAAGTAAACCTAGGGTCTCTGTCTGAAACAATAGACTTCGGTACTCCATGAAGTCTCACAATCTCACGGATGTACAAGTTTGCCAACTTGTCTAAGGAATCCGTAGTGTTCACTGCTAAGAAGTGAGCACATTTAGTGAATCTATCAACAATCACCCAAACTGAATTCTTCTTTGAAGGAGATAAGGGCAATCCCGATACAAAATCCATGGTGATCCTCTCCCATTTCCATTCCGGAATCTTCAAAGGCTGTAATAAACCTGAAGGAACCTGATGTTCTGCCTTCACTCTTTGACAAACCATACAACGGCTCACATACTCAGCTACATCTTTCTTCAAACCAACCCAGAAGTAATCATTCTTCAAGTCACAATACATTTTGGTACTACCCGGATGCATAGAAAAGGGACTCGAATGTGCTTCACTCAAAATCTAACGTCTCAACTCAACATCTCCTGGTACAACAATTTTATCCCTAAAGCACAACAAGCCCTCACCACTGAAACTGTAATCGGTCGGTCTTCCTTCAGCTATGTCCTGGACATGAGGAATTAAACTCTCATCTTGCATTTGCTTCTCTTTAATCAATCGTATCAAAGAAAGCTTCACTTGCAACTCAGTGATCAAACCACCATCATCGGACACACTCAATTTAGCAAACATAGCCCTCAACTCTATGGCCACTTTCCTACTCAAAGCATCGGCGACTACATTCGCTTTACCCGGATGGTACTCGATGGTCAAATCATAATCTTTTAGCAACTCAAGCCATCTTCTCTGTCTCAAGTTTAACTCCTTCTGTGTCATCAAGTACTTCAAGCTCTTGTGATCGGTGTAAACAATACACTTCTCACCATACAAGTAATGACGCCAAATCTTCAATGCAAACACAACTACGGCTAGCTCGATATCATGTGTAGGATAGTTCTTCTCATGAACCTTCAATTGTCTAGAAGCATAAGCAACAACCTTTCTCTCTTGCATCAGAACACATCCTAAACCTACGTAGGAAGCATCACTGTAAATTACAAACTCTTTACCTGAAACAGGTTGTACTAACACTGGGGCATTCGTCAAAGCTTCTTTTAATTTCTCAAAGGCTTTTTGTCTTGCCTCTGACCATTCAAACTTAACTCCTTTTTGCAACAGTTTAGTCAAAGGAGCAGCTACTCTAGAGAAACCATCAACAAATCTTCTATAGTAGCCGGCTAATCCCAGGAAACTCCTAATCTCTGTCACAGACTTAGGTTGTTTCCACTCGATAATAGCCTCGATCTTCGATGGATCAACACGGATACCTTCGGCCGAAACAACATGACCAAGAAATACCACCTCTCGTATCCAAAACTCACATTTACTAAGCTTAGCATACAACTGATTACTCAGCAATTTCTGTAAAACAACCCTCAAGTGTTCGTCATGTTCTTCTTCCGTCTTCGAGTACACAAGTATGTCATCAATGAAAACAACTACAAAACAGTCTAGATAGTCTCTAAAAATTCTGTTCATCATGTCCATGAATGCTGCAGGTGCATTCGTGAGCCCAAATGGCATCACAAGAAACTCATAGTGACCATATCTCGTCCTAAAAGCTGTCTTCGGCACATCACACTCTTTCACTTTTAACTGGTAGTATCCGGATCTCAAATCTATCTTCGAGAACACTGAGGCACCTCTCAATTGATCAAACAAATCATCTATGCGAGGTAACGGATACTTGTTCTTCACAGTCAACTGATTCAACTGTCTATAGTCAATACACATACGCATACTACCATCTTTCTTTTTCACGAATAACACGGGAGCACCCCACGGAGAACTACTAGGCCTAATGAATCCACGGTCTAATAATTCTTGCAACTGGTTCTTCAACTCTTTCAACTCTTTCAACTCCTTTGGAGCCATACGATACGGAGCTATCGAAACTGGATTAGACCCTAAAATGGTCTCAATTACAAACTCAACATCTCTGTCAGGAGGTAAACCTGGCAACTCTTCAGGGAACACATCCGGAAAATCACACACTGTTCTGATATCTTTTGGTCTAACTTCACTCATATCTGGATTCATAACATAAGCTAAATAAGCCCCACATCCAGAGTCCATCAGCTTGTGAGCCTCTAAAGCTGACACCACATTAGACAAGAACTTAACGTTCTCGCCTACTACTACTACCTCGTAGTCATCAGAAAGTTTCAAAGAAATTCTCTTTGTTTCGAAATCCACACTAGCCCGATGCTCAACCAACCAGTCCATACCCAAAATTATATCAAAACCATAAAAAGGAAGTTCCATCATGTCAACTAGGAACACATGACCCTGAATCTTCAGTGGACATCTTCTATATATACGTCTAACCACTACTGTCTCACCAAAAGAACTAGTGACATGCATGCCTACATCTAAGATTTCAACAGGGATATCTAACTTCTGTGCATGCTCACTCAAAATGTAGGAATGCGTAGAACCCGAATCAACCAGAGAAAGCAAAGACATAGACCGTAACTCGAAATTACCTGCTATCACATCAGTGTCGTTCCCGGCCTCTCTCTGAGCATAAACTCTCGCTGGTCCTCCCGCCTCTGGCTGTACTGCTACAACATGAGCAAGATTCCTCTGAGCATCCACCCTAGGTGCATCTATCCTAGGTTGAAAGTAGCCACGACCGCGCCCACGGCCTCTCTGAAAATCATTGGCTCTAGCAGGAGCCTGTGCTGCTGCCTGTCCCACTGGATGTGGACAGTTACGCCTCATGTGGTCTCTAGCCCCACAATTCCAACAAGAATGGAAATTTCCCCAACACTCACCGGTGTGGTTCCTCCCACAAGTAGCACATGTAGGCAACTTCCCACCAGCCTTCTGGTTTTGATGGCCTTTACCGTGGTTACGGCCACCACGCCTATTATCATACTGAGGTTTGTTGTCCCGATGCCTCTTGGCATCATCTCTATCAAAATTACTGGACCTTTTATTCGAACTAGATCCACCTGACCGCCTGGTCAGACTTAAACTGTGCTCCAAGTCCTTGGCCCTCGAAACCAAGACATCAAAATCAATGTAATCTGTAGCTAGAGTATATGTCTTGATTTCTTCATTCAATCCATAACGAAACCGGTTACAGCGTTCCACCTCAGTAGGAACAAGTTCAGGTGCATACTGGCTTAGTCTGACAAATCTAATCTCATAGTCTGTCACGGATCTAAGTCCCTGAATCAAAGCCATGAACTCCCTCTTCCTCTCGTCGATGTACCGTGGACCTAGATACTTCTTCCGGAATGCTGACTCAAAGAACTCCCAAGTGATCTCAGCGTCATCCATACTCGAAGTAACAGTGACCCACCAAGTGTAAGCATCGCCTTGTAGCAAGGACTCAACACAGCCCAACTTGCGATCACCAGTACACCCTATCTGAGCCAAGATACGGACGGTCTTCTCAAGCCATAACTCTGACCTCTCCGGAGTAGACCCCCTGAACTCTTCAGCTCCAAGACCCCGAAGTCTCTCTAATGGCAATCCGGTGCCCTCACCAGGATGATGTGCTGCCTGTCCTCCAGCTACTGCAGCCTGAAAAGCCCTGGCTATCGCCTGAACCAACGGAGCTAAGTCAATTCCTGCCGGTCCTTGGCCACCTTGGCCACCCTAACCTCCTGGTGGTCCCTCTCCTCCGGCCTCAGCCTCGCCTCCAACTCCCGGTGGAGGAGGTGGTGGTGGTGGAGGTGGTGGAGGAGCTCCAATTCTAATCACAGGCTCTCCCACTTGAGCCTCAGCTCTAACTACTGGCTCTCCTTCTGGAGCCTCTGCCCGTGGTTCCGGTCGAAACCTCCTAGGCCTCCCACGTGGTCTCATGGTACAGCTAACAAGGTATAAACTACAACAAGAAACATATAAGGATTTCGTTAGTCAAAGCAAGGGTCCAATAATGCTCAAGTACTCCTCTTTTCAAAATCTTTGTAAATTAAGTAATAGTAGCAATGGGCACACACTCTACACCAAACACATCAATTCATGCTTCAAAACATCATGCGAACAGTCAAATATCAAAGATTCATAGCAAGACATGCATCGAACAACACAATTATTCAACATAACATGTTTACCTCACTTACCTGCCCGAGGTCTCGATAACCTGGCTCTGATACCAACAAATGTAACCCCCTCGTCCCGGTCTGGCCGAATGACCGGTCCAATTGGGCCACACGGGGAAAACCGAGCGAAAACCAATTAAGGTTCCCTCTCGGTTAGCAACCCTATAATTTTTTTTCTTTTCTTTTCTAGATGCTTGTATTAAATCCTATATGAGGGAACACGCAGCGAACAAATACTGACACAAAACTCACAAACCTACAATTAAACAACCAATTTTTCCATTTTAAGTAGGACGTATCGATACACCTACATGGGGTATCGATACGCCTTAACCAAAGTCAACCCTCTCCTTGACTCAGGGAAGTCCGTATCGATACACCATTTAGCGTATCGATACGCACCTCTCGGTCAACATCACTTAGTCAACTAGTTTGAACCGTATCGATACACTTGACCTCGTATCGATACGCTTTGCACTCCACAACTCCCTCAGGATTCCAGAGAGTTTGGACCGTATCGATACACTCCGTGTATCGATACGCTCAGCCTAATTTGGATCTCAGACAGTTGAGGGTGTATCGATACACAGGGGTGTATCGATACGCCCTGCTTTACAATGCTCTGTTTTCAGCAAAAACATATAAGGCACACACTATAAATGCATAATTAGACCTCCCTAGACCCAACAACACACAAACAACCTTTAACAATCAAAATATCAACACTCATGGCATTCAAACACACAAGGATCATGCATCTAAAGAATTCATACAACAAGGCAACCTAAGCTTTTACAACATACCATCCCCCTTAACCTTCAACAAAGTAATTCATGCTTTACAACCCAAAACATCATATATAACAAAGAGTTATAAAAACTTATACAACAACCCTTTTGCCACATTGCTAACTAGTACAAAATTACCACCGTACTTGAGTTACAAAACTTGGAAGCCCTTCTTGCCTTGCTCCGAGCTAACGCCACACTAATGATCTGCATTGTTGAACATGGAGAGCGTAAGCTATAAGCTTAGTGAGGATGCTCTAAAACGAAAGCAACAACAATGCAGGGTTCAAGCATGTAATCCCTAAACCTCATATCTAACATGCATAGGCAACATCACAAGTAGTCCTAGCTAGTCCCTCAAGTGACATAATATGGCATATTACCTCATACTAAGCATCAAGCATCAATAACAATAGTCATGTTTCACCACCATATATCACCATATATGAATAAGTTAATTGGCCACTTTAAATTACCCCGATTGTGCGGATTTAAAACTCAACAACACGTTACCTCGGTGGGATTACACTCATCACCGGCCTTGCATGGACGGGATTCCACTCATCGCCACATGCCCTACGGATGGGATTCCACTCATCATCACGTAGAAATGAATAAAAGCTTCCGGTAGAATATTACATTACCGTACTCCTCCTTGGTGCCTCAACGCCACCAAGGCCACGTACGTTTTGACTCAATTTGTGTGCACACTAATCTTAATGATCGATCATTTACAACCGGTAATTATTTAGTGCCAATTATCATTTTCCACAACACGTTTTCCATCAATCATAACTCATGCTCATCACATATATATACACCTCATGAATATACATGTACAAAATCACCAAGATCACAAAAGCATAGCTAAGTAAGCACAATAGCATATATGGATATCAACGGATAACTAACAACTCGAATTTACTATAAGTGGCCTACCAAGCACACTTTATACAAGCACACTACACATACTCGAACCAACTTTAGGATAAGTTTAAAACCACTCACCGCCCTTCCTTTGTCAATCAAAACAATCCTCCTACGACCTCGTATTCGGCTCCAAAACTCCTTCAACGTTTCTTCTTGCTTCTAACCAAACAAAACACACTTATTACACCACAATTCAATGCTAGAACTCAACTAACAACTCACTTCACAAACATAAGCCATATTCTTCAATTTCTCAATCCACCATCATCCAAAAACTCAATTTTCGTACTCCCCAAACACCTTGCTGAAAACTCCACTTCCAAACACCAAAATGACCTCTAACACATCCCAAATCACTCTCATATCATACCCTAACCATCAGCCCTTAGTTTTCAACATAAACTTCACCAAAAACCAAGTTTTAACACCTTAACATTTAACATATGAACATAGTACGAATTTTCATCCAAATTTAACCAAATTGACATATAATGTGTATTTCATCATGATTAAGCTAAATCCCAACTCAAAACATTAAAACAATTTGGAAAACCACCTAAAATCCAAACTTTAACATAAAACCATAATTTTTCAAAGTCTCATGTTTTTAAATTTTAAGACCAAATATAGATAGAGAATAAGGAGGAGAGTCGGAAAACATAATTTACCTTTCAAAACGGTGTTGAAATCAAGTAGTATGACCAATCAAATAGTGAAAAGCTTGAGAGGGTATAGAGATGGTGGTTTCACGTTTGGAAAGAAAGAATAGAAGAGAAGAAGAAGATGATCTCTTATATTTTAAGAGTTATCTTACTTTAATTAAAAGTTTTGGGTAAAATCGCAACATAGGTCCCTCCCCTTTTATTAAAGCTCAATTACACCACAACTTAAGTTGAGTTGATTCTATTTAAATTTTATTAACTCGACTATAAACTCGGTTTACTCCTAGGCCCAAAACACGGGTGTTACAACTCTCTCCCACTTAAGAAATTTCGTCCCCGAAATTACCTGGTGGAAACAAATACGAAAACTGCTCAATCATATCCGCTTTCCTCTCCCACGTGGCCTCTTCTACACCTCTATGTCTCCACAACACTTTGACCAACTCTATGGTCTTGCCACGCAACACCTTGCTATCAGTAGCAAGTATCTCAATGGGTTCTTCAGTATAAGACAAATCTGGATTTAACTCTATCTCCTCAACGGGCATCACATGAGAAGGGTCTGATCTATATCTCCTAAGCATAGACACATGAAAGACATCATGGATCTTTTCTAACTCAGAAGGTAACCTCAAACGATAAGCTACAGGCCCAATCCGCTCAACTACCTCATACGGACCAATGAACCTCGGACTCAGCTTGCCCTTTCGGCCGAATCTCATTACCTTCTTCCAAGGAGATACCTTCAGAAACACTTTCTCACCCACTGAGTACTCTATCTCTTTCCTCTTCAAATCCGCATAAGATTTCTGACGATTGGAAGCTGCTTTCAAACGGTCGCAAATCAGCTTCACCTTGTCAGTAGTCCCCTTAAGCAAATCTGGCATAGGTAACAATCTCTGACCTGTTTCAGCCCAACAGATCGGAGTCCTACATCGTCTACCATATAAAGCCTCATAAGGAGCCATCTGAATGCTAGATTGATAACTGTTGTTGTAAGCGAACTCAACCAACGGTAGGTGCTTCTCCCAAGAACCTTGGAAGTCAATCACACAACAACGAAGCATATCCTCTAGAATCTGTATTACTCGCTCTGACTGCCCATCAGACTGTGGATGATAGGAAGTGCTGAAATGCAAGCGGCTACCTAGGGCACTATGCAAACAACCCCAGAACCTCGAAGTAAACCTAGGGTCTCTGTCTGAAACAATAGACTTCGGTACTCCATGAAGTCTCACAATCTCACGGATGTACAAGTTTGCCAACTTGTCTAAGGAATCCGTAGTGTTCACTGCTAAGAAGTGAGCACATTTAGTGAATCTATCAACAATCACCCAAACTGAATTCTTCTTTGAAGGAGATAAGGGCAATCCCGATACAAAATCCATGGTGATCCTCTCCCATTTCCATTCCGGAATCTTCAAAGGCTGTAATAAACCTGAAGGAACCTGATGTTCTGCCTTCACTCTTTGACAAACCATACAACGGCTCACATACTCAGCTACATCTTTCTTCAAACCAACCCAGAAGTAATCATTCTTCAAGTCACAATACATTTTGGTACTACCCGGATGCATAGAAAAGGGACTCGAATGTGCTTCACTCAAAATCTAACGTCTCAACTCAACATCTCCTGGTACAACAATTTTATCCCTAAAGCACAACAAGCCCTCACCACTGAAACTGTAATCGGTCGGTCTTCCTTCAGCTATGTCCTGGACATGAGGAATTAAACTCTCATCTTGCATTTGCTTCTCTTTAATCAATCGTATCAAAGAAAGCTTCACTTGCAACTCAGTGATCAAACCACCATCATCGGACACACTCAATTTAGCAAACATAGCCCTCAACTCTATGGCCACTTTCCTACTCAAAGCATCGGCGACTACATTCGCTTTACCCGGATGGTACTCGATGGTCAAATCATAATCTTTTAGCAACTCAAGCCATCTTCTCTGTCTCAAGTTTAACTCCTTCTGTGTCATCAAGTACTTCAAGCTCTTGTGATCGGTGTAAACAATACACTTCTCACCATACAAGTAATGACGCCAAATCTTCAATGCAAACACAACTACGGCTAGCTCGATATCATGTGTAGGATAGTTCTTCTCATGAACCTTCAATTGTCTAGAAGCATAAGCAACAACCTTTCTCTCTTGCATCAGAACACATCCTAAACCTACGTAGGAAGCATCACTGTAAATTACAAACTCTTTACCTGAAACAGGTTGTACTAACACTGGGGCATTCGTCAAAGCTTCTTTTAATTTCTCAAAGGCTTTTTGTCTTGCCTCTGACCATTCAAACTTAACTCCTTTTTGCAACAGTTTAGTCAAAGGAGCAGCTACTCTAGAGAAACCATCAACAAATCTTCTATAGTAGCCGGCTAATCCCAGGAAACTCCTAATCTCTGTCACAGACTTAGGTTGTTTCCACTCGATAATAGCCTCGATCTTCGATGGATCAACACGGATACCTTCGGCTGAAACAACATGACCAAGAAATACCACCTCTCGTATCCAAAACTCACATTTACTAAGCTTAGCATACAACTGATTACTCAGCAATTTCTGTAAAACAACCCTCAAGTGTTCGTCATGTTCTTCTTCCGTCTTCGAGTACACAAGTATGTCATCAATGAAAACAACTACAAAACAGTCTAGATAGTCTCTAAAAATTCTGTTCATCATGTCCATGAATGCTGCAGGTGCATTCGTGAGCCCAAATGGCATCACAAGAAACTCATAGTGACCATATCTCGTCCTAAAAGCTGTCTTCGGCACATCACACTCTTTCACTTTTAACTGGTAGTATCCGGATCTCAAATCTATCTTCGAGAACACTGAGGCACCTCTCAATTGATCAAACAAATCATCTATGCGAGGTAACGGATACTTGTTCTTCACAGTCAACTGATTCAACTGTCTATAGTCAATACACATACGCATACTACCATCTTTCTTTTTCACGAATAACACGGGAGCACCCCACGGAGAACTACTAGGCCTAATGAATCCACGGTCTAATAATTCTTGCAACTGGTTCTTCAACTCTTTCAACTCTTTCAACTCCTTTGGAGCCATACGATACGGAGCTATCGAAACTGGATTAGACCCTAAAATGGTCTCAATTACAAACTCAACATCTCTGTCAGGAGGTAAACCTGGCAACTCTTCAGGGAACACATCCGGAAAATCACACACTGTTCTGATATCTTTTGGTCTAACTTCACTCATATCTGGATTCATAACATAAGCTAAATAAGCCCCACATCCAGAGTCCATCAGCTTGTGAGCCTCTAAAGCTGACACCACATTAGACAAGAACTTAACGTTCTCGCCTACTACTACTACCTCGTAGTCATCAGAAAGTTTCAAAGAAATTCTCTTTGTTTCGAAATCCACACTAGCCCGATGCTCAACCAACCAGTCCATACCCAAAATTATATCAAAACCATAAAAAGGAAGTTCCATCATGTCAACTAGGAACACATGACCCTGAATCTTCAGTGGACATCTTCTATATATACGTCTAACCACTACTGTCTCACCAAAAGAACTAGTGACATGCATGCCTACATCTAAGATTTCAACAGGGATATCTAACTTCTGTGCATGCTCACTCAAAATGTAGGAATGCGTAGAACCCGAATCAACCAGAGAAAGCAAAGACATAGACCGTAACTCGAAATTACCTGCTATCACATCAGTGTCGTTCCCGGCCTCTCTCTGAGCATAAACTCTCGCTGGTCCTCCCGCCTCTGGCTGTACTGCTACAACATGAGCAAGATTCCTCTGAGCATCCACCCTAGGTGCATCTATCCTAGGTTGAAAGTAGCCACGACCGCGCCCACGGCCTCTCTGAAAATCATTGGCTCTAGCAGGAGCCTGTGCTGCTGCCTGTCCCACTGGATGTGGACAGTTACGCCTCATGTGGTCTCTAGCCCCACAATTCCAACAAGAATGGAAATTTCCCCAACACTCACCGGTGTGGTTCCTCCCACAAGTAGCACATGTAGGCAACTTCCCACCAGCCTTCTGGTTTTGATGGCCTTTACCGTGGTTACGGCCACCACGCCTATTATCATACTGAGGTTTGTTGTCCCGATGCCTCTTGGCATCATCTCTATCAAAATTACTGGACCTTTTATTCGAACTAGATCCACCTGACCGCCTGGTCAGACTTAAACTGTGCTCCAAGTCCTTGGCCCTCGAAACCAAGACATCAAAATCAATGTAATCTGTAGCTAGAGTATATGTCTTGATTTCTTCATTCAATCCATAACGAAACCGGTTACAGCGTTCCACCTCAGTAGGAACAAGTTCAGGTGCATACTGGCTTAGTCTGACAAATCTAATCTCATAGTCTGTCACGGATCTAAGTCCCTGAATCAAAGCCATGAACTCCCTCTTCCTCTCGTCGATGTACCGTGGACCTAGATACTTCTTCCGGAATGCTGACTCAAAGAACTCCCAAGTGATCTCAGCGTCATCCATACTCGAAGTAACAGTGACCCACCAAGTGTAAGCATCGCCTTGTAGCAAGGACTCAACACAGCCCAACTTGCGATCACCAGTACACCCTATCTGAGCCAAGATACGGACGGTCTTCTCAAGCCATAACTCTGACCTCTCCGGAGTAGACCCCCTGAACTCTTCAGCTCCAAGACCCCGAAGTCTCTCTAATGGCAATCCGGTGCCCTCACCAGGATGATGTGCTGCCTGTCCTCCAGCTACTGCAGCCTGAAAAGCCCTGGCTATCGCCTGAACCAACGGAGCTAAGTCAATTCCTGCCGGTCCTTGGCCACCTTGGCCACCCTAACCTCCTGGTGGTCCCTCTCCTCCGGCCTCAGCCTCGCCTCCAACTCCCGGTGGAGGAGGTGGTGGTGGTGGAGGTGGTGGAGGAGCTCCAATTCTAATCACAGGCTCTCCCACTTGAGCCTCAGCTCTAACTACTGGCTCTCCTTCTGGAGCCTCTGCCCGTGGTTCCGGTCGAAACCTCCTAGGCCTCCCACGTGGTCTCATGGTACAGCTAACAAGGTATAAACTACAACAAGAAACATATAAGGATTTCGTTAGTCAAAGCAAGGGTCCAATAATGCTCAAGTACTCCTCTTTTCAAAATCTTTGTAAATTAAGTAATAGTAGCAATGGGCACACACTCTACACCAAACACATCAATTCATGCTTCAAAACATCATGCGAACAGTCAAATATCAAAGATTCATAGCAAGACATGCATCGAACAACACAATTATTCAACATAACATGTTTACCTCACTTACCTGCCCGAGGTCTCGATAACCTGGCTCTGATACCAACAAATGTAACCCCCTCGTCCCGGTCTGGCCGAATGACCGGTCCAATTGGGCCACACGGGGAAAACCGAGCGAAAACCAATTAAGGTTCCCTCTCGGTTAGCAACCCTATAATTTTTTTTCTTTTCTTTTCTAGATGCTTGTATTAAATCCTATATGAGGGAACACGCAGCGAACAAATACTGACACAAAACTCACAAACCTACAATTAAACAACCAATTTTTCCATTTTAAGTAGGACGTATCGATACACCTACATGGGGTATCGATACGCCTTAACCAAAGTCAACCCTCTCCTTGACTCAGGGAAGTCCGTATCGATACACCATTTAGCGTATCGATACGCACCTCTCGGTCAACATCACTTAGTCAACTAGTTTGAACCGTATCGATACACTTGACCCCGTATCGATACGCTTTGCACTCCACAACTCCCTCAGGATTCCAGAGAGTTTGGACCGTATCGATACACTCCGTGTATCGATACGCTCAGCCTAATTTGGATCTCAGACAGTTGAGGGTGTATCGATACACAGGGGTGTATCGATACGCCCTGCTTTACAATGCTCTGTTTTCAGCAAAAACATATAAGGCACACACTATAAATGCATAATTAGACCTCCCTAGACCCAACAACACACAAACAACCTTTAACAATCAAAATATCAACACTCATGGCATTCAAACACACAAGGATCATGCATCTAAAGAATTCATACAACAAGGCAACCTAAGCTTTTACAACATACCATCCCCCTTAACCTTCAACAAAGTAATTCATGCTTTACAACCCAAAACATCATATATAACAAAGAGTTATAAAAACTTATACAACAACCCTTTTGCCACATTGCTAACTAGTACAAAATTACCACCGTACTTGAGTTACAAAACTTGGAAGCCCTTCTTGCCTTGCTCCGAGCTAACGCCACACTAATGATCTGCATTGTTGAACATGGAGAGCGTAAGCTATAAGCTTAGTGAGGATGCTCTAAAACGAAAGCAACAACAATGCAGGGTTCAAGCATGTAATCCCTAAACCTCATATCTAACATGCATAGGCAACATCACAAGTAGTCCTAGCTAGTCCCTCAAGTGACATAATATGGCATATTACCTCATACTAAGCATCAAGCATCAATAACAATAGTCATGTTTCACCACCATATATCACCATATATGAATAAGTTAATTGGCCACTTTAAATTACCCCGATTGTGCGGATTTAAAACTCAACAACACGTTACCTCGGTGGGATTACACTCATCACCGGCCTTGCATGGACGGGATTCCACTCATCGCCACATGCCCTACGGATGGGATTCCACTCATCATCACGTAGAAATGAATAAAAGCTTCCGGTAGAATATTACATTACCGTACTCCTCCTTGGTGCCTCAACGCCACCAAGGCCACGTACGTTTTGACTCAATTTGTGTGCACACTAATCCTAATGATCGATCATTTACAACCGGTAATTATTTAGTGCCAATTATCATTTTCCACAACACGTTTTCCATCAATCATAACTCATGCTCATCACATATATATACACCTCATGAATATACATGTACAAAATCACCAAGATCACAAAAGCATAGCTAAGTAAGCACAATAGCATATATGGATATCAACGGATAACTAACAACTCGAATTTACTATAAGTGGCCTACCAAGCACACTTTATACAAGCACACTACACATACTCGAACCAACTTTAGGATAAGTTTAAAACCACTCACCGCCCTTCCTTTGTCAATCAAAACAATCCTCCTACGACCTCGTATTCGGCTCCAAAACTCCTTCAACGTTTCTTCTTGCTTCTAACCAAACAAAACACACTTATTACACCACAATTCAATGCTAGAACTCAACTAACAACTCACTTCACAAACATAAGCCATATTCTTCAATTTCTCAATCCACCATCATCCAAAAACTCAATTTTCGTACTCCCCAAACACCTTGCTGAAAACTCCACTTCCAAACACCAAAATGACCTCTAACACATCCCAAATCACTCTCATATCATACCCTAACCATCAGCCCTTAGTTTTCAACATAAACTTCACCAAAAACCAAGTTTTAACACCTTAACATTTAACATATGAACATAGTACGAATTTTCATCCAAATTTAACCAAATTGACATATAATGTGTATTTCATCATGATTAAGCTAAATCCCAACTCAAAACATTAAAACAATTTGGAAAACCACCTAAAATCCAAACTTTAACATAAAATCATAATTTTTCAAAGTCTCATGTTTTTAAATTTTAAGACCAAATATAGATAGAGAATAAGGAGGAGAGTCGGAAAACATAATTTACCTTTCAAAACGGTGTTGAAATCAAGTAGTATGACCAATCAAATAGTGAAAAGCTTGAGAGAGTATAGAGATGGTGGTTTCACGTTTGGAAAGAAAGAATAGAAGAGAAGAAGAAGATGATCTCTTATATTTTAAGAGTTATCTTACTTTAATTAAAAGTTTTGGGTAAAATCGCAACATAGGTCCCTCCCCTTTTATTAAAGCTCAATTACACCACAACTTAAGTTGAGTTGATTCTATTTAAATTTTATTAACTCGACTATAAACTCGGTTTACTCCTAGGCCCAAAACACGGGTGTTACAGACAAATAGCCCGAAAGCTATTGCCGCTGTCGACCTATGTTTGAACCAAAGAGAGAGAGCGGCGACACTAAGAAAAAAGAAAAAAAAAACCCTAAGCACATAAACTATTAACTTAATTTATTTTTTTTATTCGGTATAAGTATTTGATTGGATACAGATGAAAAGAACATGACTTATTTAGCCAAAGATTAACTAAATTTGATTACGTAAAAAATATTGGATTGAGGTCATTAAAAATTAGTGGATTAATGAATGGTTAGTGGATAAGATCAAGAAATTAAAGTCCTAAAACGGTGAACTTTTGGAGGAAAAAATAAGGCATAAATAGGAGAGTTAAAGTGGGCTTAAAAATTAATTATTGGACCAAAAACTAGTTGATTATAGACAAAGAAAAGAAACCCCAACAAATTATAAAGGAATTTGGCCGACCAAATCAATCACTCATATATATAATTATGGAGAAAAGTGATAATCTTAGGAATTTTCTAAAATGACATCTCCCAATGGGAACAAGCCCCAAAACTTTTGGTACTAATCAAAAGTGGACTTCATTTGTTAATATTATAAAGCAAAAGGCAATTATAATAAAATGAATTCTAACAAAAAGTATCCAAAATTTTAAAAAAAAAATACCAAAAGAAAATTCTATAAACTTGTTTAGTTCCATTTTAATCATTTTCAAATTAAAATTTACATGTAGAAATATTAGTGTGGTTATAACTTAAAATTATGTCGATGAAATTTTGAATCCTTGATCAACCAATTCAAATCTTATCATACATAAATATCATATGATTCTTTAAAATATTTATCATCCATCCTGATCAAAATTTTGAAACTAATAAAAATATTTATATGGAATATCACATTATTCACGTAAATATGTAAAAGAATGAAAGAATTACTTAATTGAAATTTCAAATCTAATCTATATTCTTTGTTAAAAGATGTAGGAATTATGGAGGGTTTAACATCATCTTGTACTTTTTTTAATTGTATTCTAGATATTATCCTTAAAGATATTACGCTAAATGTGTATCTTTTCAGATTTAACAAATACTTTTACGACATGTAACATTAAAAATTTAAAAGCAAGGGACTTGACGAATACATGGCTAATTAGAAAGGAGTAGTTGAGCAGGGGGCGGATGCATCTTTGTGCATGGTAGGTCAAGTGACTTACCATTTAAAAAAAGGGTAAACTACATTGGTAACCACTAAATTTATATGTTATTTTCACTTTGGTCACATAAATAAAAAACTTTTATTATAGTCACTTAATTTTTATTTACTTTCATTATGTCCACTGTCGTTAATCCCGTTAAGAAATACTGGTGTGGCACGTTAAAATCTTTTTTAAAAAATAACCATAATTTTCAAATTTACAACCATTGCTAAGACCAAACTTCATATTAACGAAACAATCGTTGATCAATCCCAACTGTGTGAAAGATTCGTTTTGCCAAAAGTTTAACATAGTTTAGTTTCAGTTTGATCTTACGGTTAGCACTGGTGAAACACATATGAAAATATTAGTTAAAACTAAAAATTAAAACTTATCTATTTGTCGTTGTTAACCGTCAGATCAGCTTGAAACCAAACTACATTAACATTTTGACCAAACGAATCCTTCTCACGTCAATATATTTTAATGGCAGTGGTCATGATGAAATCAAATAAAAAATTTACAAAATATTTTTATTTAATGACTAAAGTGAAAGCATCCTAAAAATTTAGTGACTACCAGTATAGTTTACCCTATAAATATTAAATATGTTTTTGTTTAAGTGAAAACTTAGCTCTTAAATTATTATTATTTTCTTTGAGCTTCTGAAATATTTTTAGTTAAAACAAGTACCTAAATTATGATTCTAAAACTTTCTTAAGTATATTTGTTAGTCTCATTAAAAAAAATTTAGTTAAATACACTGATACTTATGTCAAATATTTTAACTAAAATTTTGATTTAAAGTTTTAAATTAATTTTAATTGGTTCTTCAATGTCAATATGTCTCCGACTATAAACTATATTTACTTGCACAATAATTACTATTATCAATACATTATTTCAATCGTGTAAATTAATTCTATATTACCACACTGATAAATGAATTATCAAGTTTAAATTTTTGGATTCACCCCACGAGAGAGCACAAGAGAGAATGTGTTGGGTTGTTTTAAAACAATGTTACATTTAGGTCACTCAATTATGGGTAAGGTTACATTTGGGTCACCCAATTATTAAATGTTACATTTGGATCACTCAATCATGGGTAAGGTTACATTTGTGTCACCCTTCATATTTTTAAAAAGTATATCAATTTGTGTATTAGATTAATTAATGATTTCAAATGAAGTACTCTAATGTTAACAAGGGTATACAAGTAATTTGTAAGAGAAAATGACTAAATTGATGTACTTTTTTAAAAATGAGGGGTGACACAAACGTAACTTTACCCATAATTGAGTGACTCAAATGTAACCTTTAATAGTTGGGTGACCTGAATGTAATATTTAATAATTGAGTGACTCAAATATAATCTTACCCATAATTAAGTGACCTCCATTATAGTTTACCTTAAACACAATATTAAAAGATATTAATATATTTTGTCTTGAACTCGTTGTCTCTATGCTATTAATTATCATTGTCTTCTCAATTATTTTGCAATCAAATTATCTATCACATAAACTACCAAACAAAAGAAGAACACGTTGTTGGATAGTTGCTCCCAAAGCATATAAAGATGGAGAAGGTAAAAAAAAAATGACAAAAGATGTCTTCAATATTTGCATATCCTATTATTTGGCCTTTTATTCTTTTTTAGGAGCAAACAACCCACAACGTTTATTTTGGTTCAAATATGCCTTTGCTGGATGAAAATTGTTAGTCAATTGACGGTCAACGGCCGATACTGACTAGACTTGCCACGTTTTAAGATCTGCTGCGTGTCAGCATGAGGTTCGGCCACGTGTCAGCATGATAGTCAACCACGTGTCACCATAAAGAAGGGTATAACAAAATAATTTTAAAAAAATATGATGCGGCATACGCTACGTCAGCAGATCTTAACACATGATAAGTTCAGTCAGCATCGGCCATTGACCGTCAGTTGACTGACATTTTCTATCCAATGAGGGCATATTTAGACCATATTAAAACGTTGGAGGTTGTTTGTCTCAAAAAGAAGAATATAGTGTCAAATGACAAAACATGCAAACGCGGTAGCATCTTATCTCATTTTGCCTAAAAAAAACCCAAAGAATCAACAGGGGAGCAAATTAGATCCAATAATTTAAGTATAACAACAATGTATAATTAAATTATAATATAAATATGACACTATTTGAATTCTAAAAACCACACACACAAATACAATAACATACATAAAGTACATATATATTATATAATTATTAACTATCAAAATTTTATATAATGCTAATGACTTTTTTAAAAGTGTGCATGAGTTACATACTCAAGCACTATTCAAAAATACTATTGAAAAGTAAAATATTTTACATTAATAATATAGATGCTTGTTTTTTGTCACTAACGATCTTGGACAGAAGCATCTCTTATCCATATTATTCTTAGAGGTCGAAAAGAAGGGGGGAAAATAATATATTTCGATTCTCAATGATCGAACGATGGAAATTGTAAATTGGACTAAGATAGTGTCGAAGCTTTGATTTTAATTTTATCAATTTTGAGGAAAATCAAGTTAAGAAGAAGAAAAAGGGAGAGAGAACATGATACCAGCTACGTCACAAATGAGGGTCGATGGCAGTCAAACAACGATGGAGAATGATCTAGACTATAAAGAAGAAATGTGAAATATTAAGTCGTTCCATAAATAAGCCAAAAAAATGCATTATTTTGCTATTGTAGTTGCACAACTAATAACTGGACGACAAAAAACGGAATTTGAAAGTTGTGTGGTAAAATCAAATGTTTTCAAAGCTGAATGACCAAAACAGAAATATGGTAAAAATCGAGTGACTTAAATACGTAGTTTACGCAAAACTTAAAGTTAAATTAATACTTTTAAAATATACTTTCAATGACCGCCTGTATGGTAGTATTACTTATTAGACCTCGTGTCACGTGGGGTTGATTTGCTCCAATAGTCGATTCTTTTTTTTGGACTTTAGGATTATTATTTTAAAGGCATATTTTATATTTTAATCTAAAAATAATGAAAAACGAATATTTTTCTAATTAAACAATTAAGTCCATTACATAATATAAGAATATAATTATTTTATCCAAAACATTTCATATAATTGGATTTTTTAAATATATAATTGGATTATATATATATATATATATATATATATATATATATATATATATATATATATAATCAAACGATTAAGTCGCTTACACATGTAAGAATATAGGATTTCTTTTATTCATAACATGTCACATAATTAGACTTAAAAAAACAAATACGTTGAACCGAACAAGTGGTTTCAGTGAAAAAACAGATGATGTTCATCTTAGAAAATTTGTGTTCAATCGTTTTGTCTGCAAGATGTGTCTATATTGTCAAATAGTTAAAAATATATATGAACAGATACTACATTATAATCACTTTTAAACTATTAAAACAACAAATATATTATGTAATGTAAATATAAATTTCTTTTATTCAAAACATGTCATATCATATCATATAAATAGACTTTTAAAAATAAAATAAAATCAAACAATTAAGTACATTACATATGCAATGTATCTGTTTTATTCAATCATACAATTGGATTCCATTTTTTTTAAAAGTCAACTATTTATTATAAGTGCAATCATTGATAATCAAAATATACGGAACTTGGAAAAAATTTAAACAAAAATCATATAAGCTAAAACTCGAACCTGAAGTAAAATTTCTAAAATCTCCTTACTATAATACCAAAACTTCATTGACGATTATAATTTAAAATTTTAAAAAGAGTGCCTTTTAGGGGAGGTGTTAACTTCATTGGCTTTGTTTGGTATGAACATGAAAATAAAGAATGATGGAAAATTTGTTAATTAAATGGTGGAGATTCATAATTACATTCTTACTTTGAATATTGACCATTTGATTAATAAACTTTTTATCCTTTCACATTTCCATCCTTCATACCAAGCAAAGCCTAAAGGTGAAGTCATTTTACATGTTGATTCCGATTTCACTGGAGATTAGATAAAATAATAATCTCTAAATAGGTATGTCTTTACTATTGGTTGCCGTGTCATTAGTTGGAAAGTCACTTTACAAATTACATGTGTTTTGTCTACTACTGAAGTTGAGTATATGGTTATTGTAGAGACTTGTAGATAAGCTATTTGATTAAAGGGATTCTCCGATAAACTTAGTGAAGGCCTTCATATCAATAAAATGTTTTATGATAGTCAGAGTGTCATCTTTCTTACAAAAGATTAAATATTTTACGAGAGAACGAAACACAATAATATTCGATGTAATTTGTGCGTGGTGTAATTGCTCGTGGTGGTGTTGATGTGAACAAAGTTAGCACGCGTGATGTCCAAGATTTAAATTTTATATCATAATAATAATAGTAATATTTCACTTTTAATGAGAGGACACGAGTTCAAATCTTGAAGATCACATTACTGAGTTTGGCAGTCGCGAATCCACATGTATGATTGGGTGGGCAAAAGCCCACCTTGAACTTTTCAAAGTTCACACATTTGGCTTCAATTTTTTTAATTTTTATGAATTAATCCTTAAATTTTATGATTTATGTCCACCCTGAAATTTTGAGATTTTTGAAGGTGGGCACAAGTCAAAATATTTCATTTGGCTTCAATTTTTTTAATTTTTATGAATTAGTCATTAACTTTTATGATTTGTGTCCACCTTGAAATTTTGAGATTTTTATGACTCGTGCCTAAGCTCAAAAATATTTTGACTTGTGCCCACCCTCAAATTTTTTTTTTAAATCCGCCACTAATTGTTGGGTTGAGCAGCCTCACACTCCGAACATGAACCGTAAAATGAACATACATATTAAAAAAAATATATAGCATGTGATGGCAGAGCAAACACCTCGAACTTGGGTTTTGGATTTCCCACAAAATCCAGCAACAGTTTTGATAATTAAACAAACAATTCCAAAACTTTGCCTTATTTAACAAGTAATTACTATAAAAATATTATTTTAGTTAATTAAACAAGTGGATTTCTGTCCGAATCCCAGGAATTCAGGAAAGGGTTTTCTAATCTGTCTCAAATCAACCAACCTACCTAGTTCCATCAATACCAAGTTCACGATTACAAATAGTTTTCATCCCATTGCTAATTTAATTTGTTATAAAAGATTAGGGAATAAAAAAACTTGATTTATTTAAAACAATGGTAAACTTGAGAGTTGGATGATTTTGAGATTTTAAATTTGAATTTTATTATGTGAGTTTCTATTAAATTTATTTATTTTTGAATATGAGTATTATTGTATACCAGCCATATCGAAATTTATTTTGGTTATCAATAATTAAATAAAGTTTAATTTTGATCCATGAGCTTTTTTACTAATCCACTCAACATGTATATTATGTTGAGTACTTAACATGTCTGTTTATACTCTCGAGTTCAGACCAATCATCATTAGTCAACTTTAGTGTTTCAGTTATCTCACATGTTTTGCTGAATTTTTTTACTTCAATGTATAATTAGATATTTTAATTTATTGATTTGACACAAATATATGATATACATAAATAGAACATAAAATTTTGATAAATTGAAGATATATATAATTTAAAAAAATCGGAAATCGTAATAATTTATGAAAGAAAGAAAAATTGATAATCTCGTCTGATTGCATGAAATAACAATTAACTAGAGATCCACTAATTGACCGATAGATTAATGATGCTCGTCTTGTCATATTTTATATGAGTTCGAATCTCGTTATAGGAATGTAATATCTTTACTTAATCAAAATAATAATAATAATAAACTAACAAAAATAAGAATATATACTTTAGATTACTAAACTTAATATTCATTTTCATTTACACCTTAAACTTTGAATCTTAAACATTAAAATAAACCAAATATAAAGTAGGTTTTATCTTTCCATTTTTTTTTTTATTTAAGACATTGGTGGGACAATGGCATGCAATTTAAAAGTTAAAATAATACAAGGTTCTTTAGTTTAGGTTTGATAATAAAATAAACACTTAAATCTAACAAGTGGTCTTAGTAAAAATGCGGATGGTGTTCATCCTAAAAATTTCAAGTTCAATCGTTTTATCTATAAAATATGTGTGCATTGTCAAAAAGTTAAAAATATGTATGAACATATACTATCTTATAATCACTTTTGACTATTAAAAAATAAAAATAAATAAAATAAACACTTCAACTATAAATTTGTTTAGGGGTCATGACCCTATCTATCCTCTCAGGTTTCCTCTCAAATAAGAATGGCATCGTTTTGGATCATTCGTGTATTGGATTGGTAGTATGACATTGTTAGGTGGTGAATAATTAACCATAACCGTTAGCCGTAATTGTTAATCGGTATAATTGTTGTATTTTATAAGTTAATTAACTGAACTGTTAAAGTTAAGCGGTTTAGGTTAACCGAACCGTTAAAAATGATAGTTAATGGTTACAGTTACGGTTACGAATTTTGACAAATATTTAACCTATAGGTTAACCGTTTTTAAATTATTTATACATATATAAATTGGTGAAGGCCTTGAGTGATTTATTCATAGAGTTAACTTTTTGTGACTTGTAGTACTAAGGGCTTGTTTTTGGTTGTGTTTAGCTAGGGGTGAGCAAAACTCGACTCGACTCGAAAAAATCGATATTTTTTTCAATTTCGAGTTATTCGAGTCGAGTTATTCGAGTCAACTCGATTAACTCGAAAAAATTTCGATTTCGAGTCGGTTTGGAATTTGCCCAACTCGAAAAATCGAAAAACCGAATTTTACAATTTTGCAATTTAGTCACTGATTTCATTTTTCTTCAATTCCTCCTTCATTTTAAGTCAATTTTTGACCAAATTTGAACCACGTATTCCTAAACCAGCGTAGAATACGTATTTATCTTCAATTTATATTTTTGAAAATAAATTTTATATTTTTTCAATTAATCCCCTTAACTTTGTATGATTTCCTCATTTCTTCAATATCTCCTTCGTTTTAAGTTAATTTTGACCAAAATTGAACCACATGCTCCTAAACCAATGTAGAAACTAGAATACCTATTTAGCTTCAATTCATATTTTTAAATTAAATTTCCTACTTTTGTAATTTAGCCCCTCAACTTTGAATGTTTCCCATTTCTTTAATTTCTCTTTCGTTTTAAGTCTATTTTTTTACCAAAATTAAACCACATGATTCACTAACACTATATAATATCTATATAACTTCAATTCATATTTTTAAAAAATTTATTCTTTTTTTTAATTTAGCCCTTTAACTTTATATTTTATTCAATTTGATCATTCAACTGAATTTTTTGTAATTTTTTCTTTACATCAATTCATTGACTCATTTATACCCCCATCAGTACTTTATCCTCAAAAGTTCCTTATTTAAAAATAATATTATAAATATATTTTAAAAGTTTAGATGATATTTTTTTATTAAATAACATTACAAATCTTACTTATGCATGTGAAAAATAATATGAAGAAATATATATATATATATATATCTTATATGAATAGAGAAAGTCGTTTAAATTGGAATCAAATCATACTATAACATGGTAAATAATTACAATTAAATTTGTATAGAAACTCGAAAACTCGACTCGACTCGAACTCGACTCGAATTTCATAAACTCGACTCGAATCGAAAAAATTTCAAATTAAGTTCAAGTCGTAAAATATGACGCGTCAACTCGAATAACTCGAAATTTTTTGACTCGACTCGACTCGCTCGAACGCTCACCCCTACGTTTAGCAACCTAAAAGCACTTAAAAAAGTGTTTTTACTTAAAATAAGTTGTTTTTGGTTGCTTTTAAAACTAGCTTTTCCACCCAAACCAAAAAGCTAGATTTTTTTTTGATTATGTGCATGTCCGTCTTACGGTCCATGTACGGGGTGCGTGGCTGCCCCTCCCAACAATATCGTCTCCAAGGTTCGAACTCACGTCCTCTCCTTGGGAGTGCAATGTGCCTTACCAATGCATCCAACCCTTGTTGGTTCCGAAAAGCTAGATTTTATAGCTTCTTGGGTGGAAAAGCTAATTTGAAAATAAAATTACTTTTTTACTCTTGTTATTTAATTATGATTTATTGTTAAAATAATGTTTATGCATACATAATTGTAAAATAATATATATATTATAATATTTATATTAAGAATAAAATTATTTTATTTTTAATTTATTTTATATTTATTATTAATTTGTAAGTGGCATGTCCGTATATAATTTAGAATGTACTTTATATTTTCAAATTAAAATTTTTCAATTTTTTTAATAATAATTAAAATTGATTTATTTCATATATAATAACATTAACTAATTTGAACATCACCCAAGTTTATTTTTACTTTTTAATATCATGTCTAAAATAGACATTTTATCTCCTCAATCACTTTTTGACATCAATGACAAACACTGACCAGTTTTTCAAAACTACTTTTCAACAGCTAATTTGAAAATTACTTTTTTCACCACACTTTTTAAAAGCAACCACAAACTAAGCCTAACTTATTGAAGTTTCATTTACCTTATGTTTTTTATGTTAGTTAAACATTTGTCTTTAGAATTTTGATGGTATATTTCGATGTCCTAAACTTTGATAGAGTATTGCTATATGTTGAACACTATTGAAACTTCAAACTTTAAACCAAATATGAAGTTTTTGTATTTTGTGTTGTGTTGGAACTTTGTAGTATGTAGGTAGTTTTTTAAAAAATAAGTATGAAGTTAGTGTTTAAAATCTCACTATTTAAGTTTTTTTCCTGAACATTTTTATGTAATATTTATCGGAGAGATAGTTTCATTATTCTCAAAAGATGAACATGTGGAAAAAAATCTAATAGGTTATAGGTTACTGAACCGTCGGTTAACCGTGTCTTGATAATTAATCGTTAGCGGTTAACCGCTTTTTAACGGTTAAGTTACGGTTAGTAAAATTTAATAACCGTTATAACGGTCAATCGACTGTTTAGGCTAAACGGTACGATTAACCTACCATGAACATCCCTAGTCAGTATAGTCTTGGATTGACTTTTTCAAATTAGATAGGAATCTTATGTTCTCTGTTTTGCGTTATTATGTGTGTTCTTTTTTCCTTTCTAATGCGAAAGAGTTTTTTAATGAGATATATCCTGTTTGGCAATTAGCGGATAGCTGATAGCTGATAGCGGATTATATTAGCTGATAGCTGATTGCATTAACTGATTTGACTAGCGGATTGTATTAGCTGATTGTATAAAAGTGTTTGGTAAAATTAACTGATAGCTGATAGCTGTTTGATTATTTAAACAAACAAAATGACATATAAGGACATGATTATATTCAATACTTGTTTGAATAATTTATCAGTTATGAATATTTTGTATCTAATAAATATTAATTAGATTTGTAAAAATTATTTTTAATATAAATTTCCTAAACATATTTGAAAGATTTATATATTAATTTATTATTTATATAATTATTAAAAAAATTATATGCACATATAAATATGTGATAATAAAAAATAAAATTAACTTACAAATATCACCATATAAATTAGTAGTAACAACAAATAAGTCGAATATTTAATATGTTATTATTTATATTAAAAATGTTATTATTTAATTTAAGTTATTTGGAGATTTTTGGTAATTGTTAAGGGTAAAAGAGTCATTACAACTCTAATATCAAACCTCTAATCTCAAAAAGCTCATATTAGGAGCTTTTTCAAAATTAGCTTTTTCACCTCAATCCGCTCTTTCAATCCGCTATTTACCAAACATCAATATTAGCGGATTTGACTAGTCAAACCTCTAATTATACATCAAACCTCTAATTTTTGCCCAAACCGCTATTTACCAAACAGGGCCATAGTAACCTTTTCGGTTTTTATCGTTAATAAAAATTAATTTACCGAGCAAATATATATATATATATATATATAATAAATATTTTCAATCCAACTACTCAATTAATAAATGAATATATATATATATATATATATATATATATATATATATATATATATATATATATATAAAAGAGGAAGGATTCATTTACAATGGTTTAAAATTGAATTTTACATATCTCTATAAGTTTTTAATATTCTATCCAGGTATATGCAAATTGTTGATTTTATATTCTGTTCAAATATATTATGCAAGTCAACTTTTTGAATAATTTTTTTTAGATAAATTTTAATTTTATTAAAAAAAAGTAAAAACTACTACAAATTACAGAGAACAAAGCTCAAAACAAAATGCCCCAAGCATTACAAAGCTGAAAATTAACGCAATCAAGTCTGTGAATATTTTTCCTACTAAATTGAATGCTGACCACCTTTGATTAGGCCTAGGATAGTCCCGGAAGATCTGAAACGATCCTGAAAAATTTTAAAGTTTCTTTCTGTCTATACCGCACTCCAAGCTACCTTTAAAATACCAACAATCAAAATTTTGCCTTTAAAGTTTTTGGTCTTAATCTATGACTTGACGAGATAAATTGCATAAACGCAGTATTCCCTTCCAAACGTCTCGCGAAAAAAGACATGAAAAAAATAAATGCTCCAAACAAATGCTCCCTACTTTTGAATAAATTATAAATATCTAACTATTTATTTCATCAAAAATTTCAAACGTTAGATATATATTACTAAAGACCATGCTTTAGATCAACAATATAAATGTATCTTATTTATTCAAAAGTATTATACATATATAAAAAATATAATATTAAAATAAGTGTTTAAGTTTTCTCATTTTTGAAGGTGTTTTATTTTTTTTCTTTATTAAGTGCTCAAATTATCATTTTTTTGTCAAAATAGGTGCCTCAGTTAATTTTAAAGAGAGCAAAAATGATGGTTTGGACACCTAAAAAAGACAAAAAAAAATTAAACACTTAAAAGTGAGATAATTTAGACACTTACTTAAATATTAAGCCATAAAAATATAATGATATTTTTTAATAAAAAATATAATCATATTAATAAATTCAACTGCTTGTTAAAATATAGGGTAAACTATACTAATGACCACTGAACTATGGGGTTGGTGTCGATTTGACCACTATATTTTCAATTGTGTTAAATATACCACATAATTATTTAATTGGTTCCAATGTAGCCACCTGCCGTTAAAAAAAACAAAAAAGTTGACAAAGCTGTTAAAATAATTGGTATAATTACAAATTTGGTCCCCTTTATCTATACAATCTATCAATTTGATCCAAATCTTAATCTAATAAAAATTTATTTATTTTAATTAGGTGGTGACATGTGTCACCACCTTGGGGATTTTAATTATTTTTATTTAACTAAATTAATTAATTTCCCCCCTCCAATCAAGTGGTGACACGTGTCACCCTGATTGGAATAGAAAAAATGAAAACCAAGGAACCGCCCTTGGTAGTAATCGAACCAAAAACACTGTTAAAACCAAAAACACCCCAAGAATACTTAATTCATAGATTACCATCTTCTCATTTTCTTGCTTGCCAAACAGAAGATAAGGGGTGCATTATAGGCAATATTAATGGCTTTGAAAGCTAATAAAGATGCTACCCTCTATTACTTTACTAATCTGTAAGGCTTAACTCACCATTAATATAAAAAGATGGATTCAATTTTTTATTTCTTGGTAGATATCGACATCGAATGCCTAACTATTAAAAGGTAATAAAAAGAGTACGTTGACAGTGATTGTTGTTACCTCTAGTGCTTCATGGAATTTGGCCTCGAGTTTCATCTGATTTTCCATTCTCTTTTACTTAAGTATGTCTTCTGTAACCATACAGATTTTTTGGGCTCGGATTTGAGATTGAACATTGGACCATGAATGTAGGAAGCTTATTGTGCTTATTCATTGTATGTTCTTGTATCAATATGTTGAATCTCTCGGCAGATGGCTACATTAGAACCAATTAAATAGTGATGTAGTATATTTAACACAATTAAAAATATAGTGGTCAAATCAACACCAACTTCATATTTCGGTGGTCATTAGTATAGTTTACCCTAAGATATAATAGTGGACTAACCTATGGAATTATGGGCTGATAAATTTCTTACCAATTATATCCCCAAACATTCATTTGCTTTCATTTTCACCCCTTCCTTATTTTCTTACATATACCCCTCGTGTGCTAAACCACACACTCTGCTAATGGGGTTCCCATTTCTCTTTCTTTGTATTCAAAAAAACAAAGGAAAAAAGTAACAGAAAACCTTTTGTTCATGGCTATCTTTGTTCACTATCTTTTCATTCTTCTAATCACCGCCGTCATCTCCGTCGTCTCCTTCCTCCTCCACCGTTCTAATCGTCTCCGGAGCCTCCGTTTACCACCGGGAAACTTGGGTTTACCTTTCCTCGGGGAGACCTTACAGCTTATATCTGCTTACAAGACCGAAAACCCCGAACCGTTCATTGACGAAAGGGTGAAACGGTACGGTTCGATCTTCACAACCCATATTTTTGGGGAACCGACCGTCTTTTCAGCTGATCCGGAGACGAACCGGTTCATCCTGCAAAACGAAGGGAAGCAGTTCGAGAGCAGTTACCCCGGTTCGATTTCGAATTTGCTTGGGAAACACTCCCTGCTCTTGATGAAAGGCGACCTTCACAAAAGAATGCATTCTTTGACCATGAGTTTCGCCAACTCGTCAATTATCAAAGATCAACTCTTGGTCGATATAGACCGGTTAATCCGGCTCAACCTGGATTCCTGGACCGACCGTGTCTTCCTCATGGAAGAAGCCAAGAAGGTAAAAAAACGAAAATCAATAGAATCAAACTATCTAAATATGTGTCCGACTGAGTTGACTCAGCAGTGAATCGTTCGAGTTTTGTTGGTGATGATCAACACGTTAGAGATGGCGTTGGTGACTCTAACTCGAATCATTTCAATGCCACACTAGTGATTATTTATTTATTACAATATATATTTTTCAAGACTTTTCTTTATTGATCACCTTACATTATATTTCTTTTATATTTTTAAATTATATTATATTTATTTATGATTGTTGTGTTTTTTATAGATAACTTTTGAGTTAGCAATAAAGCAGCTGATGAGCTTTGATCCCGGTGAATGGAGTGAGAATTTGAGAAAACAATATGTTCTCGTTATTGAAGGCTTCTTCAGCATTCCTTTGCCTCTGTTTTCTACCACCTATCGTCGTGCAATCAAAGTAAGCAAACACTTTATTTTTTCAATATTCGAGTAAGTGAATTGAATGATATATCATTTCGATACTTATTTTAAAACCCTTTTAATTAAGTGGTATAAAGTAATTTTCTTTGTAAACAAAGTATCAAACATAAACTCATCGCTTTACATTAACTGAGATGTTATCGTTTGATTCACTGATATTATTGTATCGAATATTGATTGGTTTCTTAAGGCAAGAAGGAAAGTGGCAGAGGAATTGAACAAGATAGTGGGAGAAAGAAGAGAAGAGTGTGAAAGAGGTGAAAGGAAGAGTGATATGTTGGGAGCATTATTACTATTAGGAGGGGAAAGGGATGAGCAAATTGTAGATTTCTTGGTTGCTTTGCTTGTTGCTGGCTATGAGACTACTTCAACCATCATGACACTTGCTGTCAAATTCTTGACCCAAACCCCTCTTGCTTTGGCTCAACTCAAGGTACATTTACTATGTTCCATTTTATATATTTTTTTAAAAAATATGAACATATATTTATAATGGTGTAATTTTTTTGCAAGATATGGGTGCGTTAAAATGGGTTAAAAATATAAACAAATAATCATAACTGTATATTAAAAAAGCTTATTTTATATAATTAAAATCATTTCTGAAATTCAATAAACCGACTTTTATAGGTTAAATTTTGTTTTGATGTTGTAGGTCAAAAGAAGAGGCAAAAGGTACAAAACAGAACATAAAAGTTAAAAGTATGGAACTGGAAATTTGTCTAACCCGACAAAATGATGGCTCTCCCAATTGCACGCCTTAACCTGTAATAAGTAAATTGTAAATTGAACCTAAAATGGTAATTGTTGTCCCATAAAATTGTTGTATATTTATATTTTTTTCAAAATTATTTTTATTAACTAAAATTTATAAATAATTCATTCGAATTTTTTTATAAATAATAAAAATATATGATTTAAGAATCTTTAATCAAATATTTTTAAATATATATATACAAAATTAGTAATAATTATAATCAAAATTTAAAATTTTTATTTTAAAGAAAACCAATAAATAACAAATTGAACATAATAATGAGTTTTTATTTATTTATTTATTTAAGGTTTGATGTGATTTTTATTTTTATTTCATGATTTATGGTGATTTCATTACATCAACGGGGCAACTAACAAGGACGGGTCTTGACAATATAGTTTGGAGGAGCCTTCTTGAAATGTTCAAAAAATTGAAGATATCAATTAAAATTTTCAAAATTTTTGAAGGGTTTAATTTTAAAATTTCAAAAAAAATTATGTTTAATTTTGAGACATAATGAGAAATTTTTAAAAATTTAAAAGATGACTTCATTAAAAACATTAAAAAAAATTAAAATATAATATAAAAAATTAAAGTTTGTAGGGGCCAAATTAAAATTTTTAAAAGTTTGGAGGCCAGGGCTACCCCTAGCTCCCATAATGATCTGCATTTGGCATTTACTAGATTCAGTTAAAATTCGATATATAGTATGATTAATTTTCTTTTATTTATTTGAAGTCGGCATATAATGTGGCCAGCTTCACTCCAGAAAGTAAAAAAAAATCCGAAAATTAGAAACAAATTTAAAATATTTTGTCAACAATAATATCAAAAAAAAATTAGTCATTTGTTTTTGTCTTTGGTAAATAACCATAGAGCCCTTTTCCGGCCTTTGGAAAATTCAAGGGCATTTTCGGGTCATTGTGGATTTGTCTTTTAATTGTATGCAATATGGTGTATGATTTGCCCCTTGCACCTACGTGAGTTATTGACAAATGAGCGGTGCTGATTTCAATCAAGGAGAAGGACCATGTGACGGTGGTGAGGTTTTGGGGTGATGTCTTAAGCTAGGTCATTTACTCAAGAAGGAAAATATAAGGATCAATTTAGTTTCTAAAATATTTTTTTCGTTTTCTATTCTTATTCCAAAACAATAATTTGTATTTTTTTTTAATTTTGAAAAATATAAGTTTAGAAAATATATGTAAACTTTTGTTTTCAAAAATAAAAAACATGTTTGCTATCCTTTTTCTTATGGTGAAAACATAGAAATAAATTACGAGTTTGAAATAGATTTGTGAGTTCGTCCATTCAGATCCGGTTGGTTTAATAGCTAGACTCCAACTAGGCCAAGCCGGATTAAAAAAAAATCGAGTTAAACGCAAGTTACACGTGAATAAAAGTGTTTCATTTACATTCCAAACTAAAATCATTACTAATTTTTAATATTAGATCGAACCATGTATATATATCATGTCTTTCACGTAAATCATAAAGTTGTCGAAATCTTAAATACGAGACTTAATGCAACGATTTTACGAGACTCGGTTAATTTGGCAGGATGAGCACGAGGAGATTAGGGTGAAGAAAAGCGACTCGGAGGCTCTTCAATGGAGTGATTATAAGTCAATGCCATTCACTCAATGTGTAAGTAAACTCATTGTCCTAAGAACATTCCCATCACGGTCCAACAATGTCTTAAACCTAAATTTTTGCCCTTGTTCTGGTTTCAATTCATGTATTTCAGGTTATCAACGAGACGTTACGAGTCGCAAACATTATCAGTGGAGTTTTTAGACGAACAATGACCGATGTCAACATAAAAGGTCAGAAAAAACACATTTCTTTTTTATGAAATAGGTCGAGATAGGTTATTTTTGTGTGCTTACCGATGGCTCAATTCGATTAGGTTACACAATTCCGAAGGATTGGAAGGTTTTCGCATCGTTTCGAGCTGTACATCTTGATCACGATCATTTTAAAGACGCTCGTACTTTCAATCCATGGAGATGGCAGGTAGATTTAAATAGCAGTCGCACCGTAACATTATAGTCGTTGTTTTACGGTTTCGGTTTTCTTCATTGCTGATATATCGAAGAAAAATAGTTTGTCACATTTGTCTAGAATGAATTGGGACAGAATATCCCGGGGACGAGCTGTTCCGGTAATTTTTACACACCGTTCGGAGGAGGACCTCGGTTGTGCCCTGGATATGAGCTTGCTAGAGTAGAAATCTCTGTATTCTTGCACCACCTTGTAACTCAATTCAGGTATTAATATTTTCTATTGATATTAGGGGTACTGTAATACAGTTAAAGCCGAATTCGAGTAGTTTATGAGCGCAAGCTTAACCTTTCTTATTTTTGAAACAGTTGGGTACCTGCTGAAGAAGATAAACTAGTCTTCTTCCCCACGACCAGAACACAAAAGCGATATCCGATCAATCTGCAGCGTCGATGTTAATCCAACTTACCCGGATTCGATGGTGACGGATACAAGTATGTGTCGGGACTGAATCTTAACCCTTGCGAAGAAAATGCGGCGGAGGTCTAATAATTTTGGATCGAGGGATTCCGATCAACACCGGAGTTGTGATCATCTGTTTGTTAGGAATTGAAGGCAACGGATACAAGTACTTTCCTCGAGAAACATATCCGATATAGGTATCGAGTATAAATAATTATATAGAAATCATTTTTGTCAATTTAGTACATACTCAATTGACATTTTTTTCTGAAAAAAATTCTTAGTTTAATTAATAAATTACTCCTTGTTCGGTTAAACTTAAATCTCTCAAACTATCGGATTGAATTTTAGTTTGACTGATACTTTTTATAGGTTATTGGTTCAAATGCACTTAAATATAATTACTATCTATTTTTTCGAAAGATATTTTCAAATCATCGGATGTTAAAAATTATGTTATTTGAATTTGAATATTAAAAAAAAGGGCCTTTGCCCCATTTTTTATTTAATAAAATATTTACATATGTAATAGAAACTGAACACTAAATCATTGAGGTATGTTTTATCATTTTCTCAATGTATATAGGTATATGTATATGTATATATATGCTGCGCAGCTTGTTAGCACTTTGCTAAATTTGCTTTCATGCTACTGTTGGCTTGGTTGAATCTGCCAAAAAAATAAAACATGAGTTAATAATATGAAGTTCATGGCTACCACATTAATTATTTTATAAATAAATTTTAGATCGGACCAAATTGAATATCGAAAAAATAAAGTTATAATCCGATCCGACATGACTCATGAAATGAAGATTAATATTTTACCTGGAATCTGGCAAAGAAGGATGTGATGAGCCAAAAGCAAAGGTAGATTGTCATTGTTAGTAGTACTGCATTTACTTTGCTCTTTCTTGTTGAAGGATCTTTTGTTGGTAGATTGGAAACCCATTCTTGCAAGCTGAAATCTGTACAAAGTTTGAATACATACGGTCATATACTACTGTACCAACTACATATCAACCGAGTTAAACCGATATAAATCGAAAATTTTAACCCATTTTTAAAACAAACCTGCCTCTATAAGATCGGATGAAAACTCGACAAATTCTACTTATTTTGTCATATCGTACTCGCATCCAATGCTTCCACTCGAATATTAAGTAATATAAATTTGATATGAAAACAGAAACAGAGATAGAGAGAGCTTACGGCTTCAATGTCAATTTTGTAGACAAGCAGCTTTCTTCTTTCTCGGCAGCTGGTTCTATAGGCCACAATGATGTGTGCAATTGCCAAAGTCCATGAAGAAATGAAAAGAGCAGCTTCCGGGACTGTAACATAGCCTTCTCTAGGAATTCTCGAACTGAATACGAATGATGCTTTTAATGAAACAAAAACCAACGATGAAATCGAACAAATCATCGTGATTCCTAGGTATGGTCCCTTCGAAAGTTTTGGCCCATCACATAAAATGTAAACGCCTGAAAAAAAAATCAAAAACACATTAAAAATCTATGATTCAAACCTAAAAAGAAAGTTGGTTTTGTCAGCAATCAGCATGGACAAGCCAGGAATCATTTGAAAGTATAAATTATTGGGCTCAAGTCGAAAATTTTATGTTAAAAGGATTAAATTGTATTATATACTTTTAAGAGGGGCTTGAAACAAAATTAAACCAATTTATCTGAGAGGAGCTTGCCTTCCCTCTTTGGAATCATTAATCTTTTGATTTAGAGATGGCAACAGGTAGAGTTTTTTGTTGCTCCAACCCAACATGAAACATAAGAATCCCAACTCCACTTTGATTTCACCTCAAATTTAATATAATTTAATCCGATCCTGATTTAACATAGAAGTATACTTTGACATCGTCCTGACCTTGAAATTTAAAAAAAAAATGATTAAACTCATTTCTGAACTAGAAAATTAATAAAAATATTAAATATATTATAGAAAATAATTATAAAATATAATCATGGTTGCAAAAATAACTCTCGTGGCTAACCCAATAAATGTTTCAATAAAAAAACGAATGATATTCATTTTAAGAGACACGGGTTCAATTCGCTCTTTTAGACTATTAAAAAAAATCTTGTGGCATAAAAAATAAACGACGACCGTAAACCATTACAATATGTTCACCGGATTTTGTATAAATTATAAGTATATCCATCTGTCAATTTTAACGATCTAAATAGATATTAATATTCAAATTATGTAGACCAGAAGAATAGACCCATCCACTGAAAATCTCTATTGCTTCTATAAGTCGCTGGCAATGACGTCATCGACACAAACTAATATTATTATTATTTCTTTCTATACCCATCTGGCCATCCACACCTCCCAAATTCAAATATGAAAACCAGTCTTTTTCAAAACCATAATCCCATTTAATCAAGAGTGTTTGAATATTACTTCCAATAAACATATGCAATCTCCAACAACCTAGAAAGTTCAAAAACAATTTAGGTTTTGTATGAAAGGATTATAATCAGATCAGAGACGTACCCATAATTTTAAGTCGAGAAACGAGCCTATAAAATTTTAAAGGGGTGAACTTATAAATTATTTTAAAAAATTTTAAAATTATATATGAATTTCAAATTTTTAGGCGTCCTCCAGCTTCCCTCTGGGTCCATCCCCGAATCAAATCACTCTCTTTTTTTTTTTGATATTTCTGAAGTTAAAAACGTTTCTGAGCTAAAAGTGATGCATATCACTTCATAGTTCACCCCTTAAAAGTTTAAAAGTTACATGATGAATATTAAATTTTAATTTTTATTATAAAATAGTCACTAAGATAAACTTATTAAACTTTTCCTTTATATTTTCAAAACCAATATCTGGAATAGACATTTATCTATTTCGAAACACATTTTAAGATTAACACTGAAAATTCAATTTTAAACCAAAAGATTAAAAAATAATGTCAAATTAACACTCAGTCCCACTAGTAATCAATTTCCTACGACCTCAAATACTAAAAAACAACTATTTGGTTTGAATTATGCCTAAATTGCTTGACTAATAATTCAACTAAATCATATACAATCTCCAGCAGGGACGGATCTATGTGTAATGTGGGAGGGGCAATTGCCCCCCTTAAATTTTATGGGTTAATTATATTTTAGTCCCTAATAATTTTGAAACCATTGCAATTAAGCCATTTTTCCTTCTTTGCCCCTCCCAAAATTTTTATGGTTTATTATTTTTTAGGACCCTGTAATTTAAAATTAATAATTTTAAACTTTGACCCCTCTTTTTCTAGTTTAATTACTTTTTGAGACCTTTCAAATTTAAAATTTATAAAATTAAACTTAAAATACCTTGATTTTTACGATTTAATTACTTTTTAAGATCCTATTATTTTAAAATTAATCGGTCTGCCCCCTCGTAGTTCAATCATGGCTCCGTCCCTGTCCAGCAACCTAAACAAACAAATCGGATAAGGGTTTTGACGAAACTTACAGATTATAACGGCGGATCTGATGATGGATATGATCGGAATATCGATAAGAGACGATCTAAAATCATAGTTATCAAAATACGAACGAAGCGCCTTCACCGATAAATACGAAGGAGAAATCGAAGCAGAGAGCAAGGCAGAAGGCAAAATTGCATCGGCAAGGACCAGAAAAACCGGCGCAGAAAACACAAGAAACGAAATCCCCATCGTTATTAAGAAGAACACAGTCTTCAAAACCCTTCGTGATTTTTCTTCCTTTGAAAAACCCATTTTTTAAAAACAAAAAAAACCCAGAGATTTTATGTACAGAGAAGAAGGTTTGAAGGTTTGAGAGCTTTGAGAGATAGAGGAAGAAATGGAGAATTCTTTAAGCTTTAAAAATGAAATGAAATGGAAGTTGAAGTGTGGGGGAAGGTTTCAAATGGTTTGACTGTGTGGATTTTGGCCTTTGTGACGGAAGGGATGACAATTGACAAAGATATTAGGTGGGGGAGGGGATTGTTAACGGTCAATTAACGACTGACCCCGGGTCGAGTTATCGGTTCGGTCGGATAAGTTCGTTCCGGCTCGAGTTTAGATAATATAAATTAATATAAAAATATTATAAAAAAGTCATTTGATATTTATTAGTATTTTTTCTTAATCCCTTAGTAAAAACACACACTTTACGAATAAAAATAATTAAATTTAAATTACTTAAGATGAACAAAAATATAAAAATATACAAGCAATATATAAGAAGACTGTCTCTTAAATATAAAAATATATATATTTGTATACATCTATATATCAGATACATATTTGTATTGTAACTATCAGAATTAAAATAATTTAAAATAATAAATTGATATGATCAAACGAAATAGATAGATTTGCGATTCGATTTTTAAAAGTTTTCTAAAAAAAATCAAATACCTACGTCACAAGTTGTAGTGGTCTAGCAAGCAGCCTTTTGTATTTATTAAATGAATTGATTATGAAGATGTGGCGCTTATTGGACAAGTAGTCAAGTAAATAGCCTATGAAAGCCGCCTAATAGTCTAATTTCACCAAAACTTGGCTCATTTTGTAGATCACAATTCACAATCACAATTCACAAACACATGGATCTTGAGGCCTAATATGTATAGAACTCTCGGGCATAGGGCATAGAGATAACTAAAATTTTTTATTCGATAAAAAATAAAAATAAAAATTGAGAGAGAAAAAAATAGAATTATAGTATCGATTTATGAGTTAAAATTTGTTGCATCGATCGTATTTGATTAATTTGCCGTCCGAGAATCAAATGGTTATATCATTAAAAATAAATTTAAATAAGATTAATTTTAAAATTTTACGATGGTGTGTCAATGCATTGGTATATATAATTATAAATGTGCAATGTAATACCCATTTACATTTGATACTCACGTGACTAGAAATTATATAATGGGGCATATAGTTTTTTTTTTATATCTAACTTTGGCATATATGTGCAATGTACTACCCATTTTGAGTGTAAATAGATACCTAATTTTTAATGCTGAGTATCCAACTTCTATTCTTTTGGGTACAATTAGATGCCTGCCATTTTTAAATTACACACGTCCATACCTAGATTTTTAACGTTTGAATTTGTAACACATATTATTTCTTTAACTAAACAACATTAGAATTATAAGTATGAATCAATTAGAACTAACTTACGCGAATTAAGAAATATTAGGTACCTAATTGCACCTGATACAAAATATGTATCTAATTACACAAAAAAAAATAGGTACTTAATTACAAAAAAAAAGTACTACTACACACAAATGCAAAAGTTAGATACCAAAAAGTCATACCCTAAACAATAAATTACTTTTGTAATTCTTGAGTTTTATCATACTACCCAGCTTTATAATTGTCCCCACAATAAGATATTTCTAATTTTTCAAATATTATAAAAGGCATTGTGACGTAAGAAATTACGTGGCAACTCTGAAAATTGAAATTGAATCGAAACAAGATAAGTGTATGAATTCCATTAAAAAATAATTAATTACACAACTTGACAAAAATCTTTTTTGGTTGTGGTCCCATGCTAATTGCTAAGTGATAACATTAAGCATTTTTCAAACTTGCTCTAGAAAAACTCAAAAAACACTACTATTAAAAGTTTGTTTCCGTACGGATGAAATATAGTACAGGTGGGTATCGTTTTAAAATTTTAGGTCGAATGATATTTTTATTCAAATTTTAATTCATAATCAAATTCAACTAACTAATGAAAAAATAATATGTATACATGATACAATTTAACATCAATTTTTTATCAATATTAACATCAAAAATTGTCCTTTTGTATAAAAATATTTTTCTAATTTTTGTAACCAATTAAGTGGTGACACACAGGGACGTCCCTGAGCATAGGCAATAGGGACGCCCGCCCAGGGCCCCTACCCTGCCCATGGCTCATTTTTTTAGTATATTTATAGTTAGGGTTTAATAATTTTTAATATTTATTATTTAAATTTTAATTTTTTAAATAATTGTTATTAGAGTTCTATTCTTAATTTTTTTCTCGATATTTGTTATTAGGGGTATAATTTTTTTTCAATACTTGTTATTATAGGCTCATTTTTTCGAATACTTGTAATTAGGGGCCCATTTTTTTATTAGTTATTGTTATTTCAATACTTGTTATTATGGTACAAATTTTTCAATGTATTATTAAGCCAATTTTTCAATACTTGCTATTAGGAGTCTATCTTTTCTAATACTTGTTATTAGGATCATACTCTTAAATTTTATTTTTTTCGATACTTGTTATTACGAGTCTAATTTTTTTCAATACTTGTTATTTATGGTCTATTTTCCCTAATATTTGTTATTACATGCATACTCTTAAATTTTAATTTTTCAATACTTGTTATTTATGGTCTATTTTCCCTAATATTTGTTATTACATGCATATTCTTAAATTTTAATTTTTCAATACTTGTTATTAGGGTTCTATTTTCCCATATATTTGTTATTACAAGAATACTCTTAAAATTCATTTTTTTTTCAAAATTTGTTAACAGAGACTCATTTTTTATATATCACTTGTTACTAAGGGTCTAATTTCAAATTTATTTCATTACTCGTTTTTAGGGGAAATGGTGAGCAAAACTCAACTCGACTTGGAAAATCTGATTTTTTGACTCGACTCGAAAAAAAATTCAAATAAAGTTTGAGTTGTAAAATAAAAATTCTAATAACTCAAAATTTTAGTATTTGGTAGATAAATTTTTAAGTTCGAGTCGTAAGGACTCGTAAACTTGCATAACTTGAAATTTTTTTACTCAACTTAACTCGATCGAACGCTCACCTATAATTAAGGACCTGTTTTTTAAGTTTACCCATAGGCCACCAAAATCTCAAAAACGGGCCTGGTGACACATGTCAAAATAATAAGTAAATGTGTCATTAATAGAGATTAACTATGAGTGACTAAAATGAAAAAAATATAATTGGATGACTAATATGAAAATGAAACTTAACTTTGGTGACCTGTCTGTAAAAAATATTTTCTGGTGACCAAATTTTGTAGTTTGCCCTATATTAATTGGTTAAACTAACCAACAGATGCACACGTCTTAGACACGGTGAGAATTGAGAAATAGAATGATATTATAATATAAAATATAATATGACACGATATGGTATGCTTTTCTAGAAAACAAGTGTGGATCTTGCTTACGTGATACTTGCTCCATTTTTTTTTTGGAATTTGTATTCATTTTTAAATATTTATCTCATTATTAAAATTTTTAATTAAATTAGTGTCGCGAGTTAAATATTGTATGTAATTCCTCCACACTTGCTATGACTTCCTCCACACTTGCTGCCACATAAGAATTATTGTATGTAATTAGTTTGTTGAGATTGAATTGGTTTCTTTTGGATGAATAACAACAAATCATTTATATAAAAAAACAAAAATAAAATAATTTCCTTAAAATAAGAATTCAAACATGAGATCTTTAACACAATTGCACAGATGTTTAATCACTAAACTAGTATAAAACTTGCCACGTGTACTTGATTGATATTTTAAAAATAAATAAATAAATAAATTAACAGATGATGACCTCTTAAATCTATTTTTTGGAGTTTGATTTGTTTTCACTACTCGTATATATAATAACAATCATATTTAAAATTTTTCTAATATCACCTTAAATACGTGATAATGTTTCAAAACTGATTGTAAATTTTTTTAACACCATTGACAATAAATTAAAATTTTTTATTTTAATAAAAAAATTAAGTTATTTTAACCTAAATCCAAATAGACTTACATGAAAAATATATTATTTTTTCAACTTCAATTCGACTTATAAACACACTTAAGTCCAAATAAGAAAACAAGATGATACACTTTATGGGCTATTGGCCCTTTGTTTAATGGACATATTTCCCCCTACAAATAAAAATCCAAAATTCAAATTATAACAATAAAATTAACGACAAATTAAAAAAACATAATAAAACATAAGTTATTTTCGAGTAGAAATCGCGGTTCTATTTCGATGTTTTTATTTATTTTTAATATTAAAAATTTAAGTTCATAGTTTAAGATTAAAGTTTAGAAGATTCAGACTTAATATTAAGATTTAAAATATCGAAGGTAAGGTGTATTTTTTAGAATTAAAAATTTATAGTTTAAGATTTATTATTTAAGTTAGGGCTTAGTATTTAATTTTTGGCTAAAGAGGTTATTTTACCCCCGAGTTTGAACCAAATTAGCAATGTTGCCTAGGGATGGCAATTTGATCCGTATCCGATCCGAAGGAATTTATCCGATCCATATTCGATTGAAAAAAATCCGAATCCGAATCCGAGTAAAATGTCCGAGTCCTAATAGGAGATGGGTTGAATATGGATCATGCCAAGATTCGATCCGAATCCGATCCATATCCGAGTCCGAATCAAAATATTTAGGACTTTTAACTCCTTAAAACAAAATATCATGTATAATATTTACATTAAAACAAGAAGACAACGTAAATAAAGTAAAAAGTTAAACTAAATACATTAAAAAAAATATAACTACGTACATATATTTTTTAAACGAAAACATAAATGTATATATTAGGTAATTTGGAATAATAGTAAAAATAAAATTAACTTTATATTTATATATATATATTAAAAGTGATAATAAAAATATAAATGTCTTAAGAATGTAAGTTAAATAATAATAATATTTATTATGATTTATATATATTAATTAACCTTAATATAGTGTAATATATCTATTTATACCATATGCATGTATAAATAAATTATGAATTAAAATAGAAAGCAAATTAAATATAGTCAACAAATAAGAGATAAAAATGAACAAGTGTAGAATTAAATAGCATAAATTAAATGCGTAAGAAATTAAATATACAAGATTATGGACTGATTTGCACAAAAATAAAATTATTAGAGGGTCAAAACACAATATACCCTAAAGACGCTAAAATTCGCGAATCTACCCCTCAAACTTGGGTCAAGACTAGGGATGACAATTTAATCCGAATCCAAAAACTCTGATCTAAATGCGGTTGAAACAAATCCGAATCCGATCCGAAAAAATTCGATCCAAAAACAATCTGATCCAAATCCGTTTGGAAAAAATCCGAATCCAAATTCGAAAAAAAATATCCGAGTCCGATTGTAACGGATTCGGACTTGGATTTTATACAATCCGATCCAAATTCGATCCATTGCCATCCCTAATGTTGCCCCTCGCGTGAAAACGCATTCAATTAGGTCATCCAGTTCGCACATTGCATCAAATTAGCCCCTTGACCAACGTTGACCGTTACGATGCTAATGTGGCAGTCAATTGTGCTGATGTGACAACCAACTATGCTGACGTGGCAGTCCATAATGCTGACGTGGCAATGCATGTGTGATGATGACGTGACAGAGGGGCTGAATTGATTTTTTAAACCGAATTCAAGGGCATAAGTAAATTTTTTGTCGAGTTCAATGGCATAATTCATTTTAATTGAAAGTTCGTTAACTTACTTAATTTTTAAGCTAAAAATAATAAATTACTAAAAATTTAAAAACATTTAAAAACTCATAAAATATTAAAAAAATAAAAATTCTATAATGAATTTAAAAAAATTAAGTAAAAATATAAAAATTTATAGATATAAAAACTCAAAATTAAGTAAATTTTTTGCCGAGTTCAAGGGCATAATTCAGCCTCTCTGTCACATCATCATCACACATGTATTGTCACGTCAGCATAGTTGACTGCCACGTCAGCACAGTTGACTACCACGTCAGCACCGTAATGGTCAACGTTGGTCAAAGGGCTAATTTACTACAATGTGGGAGCTGGAAGACTTAATTAAACGTATTTTTGCAGCAATATTATTAATTTGGGTCGAATTTAAGAACAAAATAATCCATAACCTTAATTTTTAGAATAGAGCATCAAAAAATACAGGCATATAATTTTTGTTCGTTATTTTCGCTCGCTTGTCTCGTTCGCGCGCCAAACTAACGTTTGCTGCCGCCACCATCTGTACGGGAGGCGCCGCCGCCGCTGTCGCCACCTCCGAAGACCCCGCCTCTGCTGCCAAGCTCTGCACCATCGTCCCCGTCCGGTTTCTACGTGACGCCTCAACTGCTGCCTCCATTGTCTTCGGTACCTCAGAAAACTATTTTCGTTTTCTTTAGAAACTGTAAATTGCTTTGATTAAAATAGTTAGCTAAAGCTTAACGTTTCGATCTTGAATGAAAAGAACCAGTTTCTTATAATGCGATGGAAATTTAGCTAGTAATTGAGAATTTGGGTACATTGGTTTGTTTATTTTATTTTTCAAAATTTAGCTGAATTCAGTTGTTTTTCTTAATGATTATAAAGGCTGGATAACTGTTTCTCCAATATAAGAAGTGCTATAGATGTTTCGTTTGACTTGTAGAAGTACATTTAGCTTAGCTTTCCATGTACAGGTTTTCAATGAATTTGATCCGGAGCCAATAGCAAGTGCTTCCCTTGCACAAGTTCATGTTGCTCGTACACGGGATGGTCAAAAAGTTGCTGTGAAGGTTTCGCTCTTTGTTACTTTTACCTAGGAAAATTTTTTATTTGACTTTTGTAAATGCAGGATTTGGGTGTTTCTTGTTAGGATTTACTTTCCATGTCTGAATCATTTTTCTTGAAATTCAGGTTCAGCACACTCACATGACAGATACTGCGGCTGCAGATCAAGCTACTGTTGAATTTCTTGTCAACACTCTACATTGGTTATTTCCATCTTTCGATTATAGGTATTGTTTCTTAGTTATGTTCTTCGAACTTGGGTATGAGTGTTGGATACGAGTATGTGTCAGACATAGTCATGTTCAAATTTTCTGTGTTTTCCCATGTATAATGTATTTAGAGGGTTCTTAGAGGTCAGATCTCCATACTTATGTTCGAATATGTGTCGGGCACAAGTATCAGATACGGGTACTTTAGCAAAAATGAAGAGTTGGAGAAACATGGTTTCTTGGCATTTTTCGCCTTTTAGATTATGAGTTACAAATCATACATGACCGCAGTTTTTTTTCTTGACTCAAGCGTACATTTTCTGACATATTCTTATGGGTTTTATGTGGTTTCAAATGTTGAGGATTGATGAGTTTCTTGTCTTGTGCATGCAGATGGTTGGTTGCTGAAATTCGAGAAAGTTTACCCAAGGCAAGTTACTTTGATAGCCTTCTCTTTGATATTGTCCGGGAATTCGTTTATCATAATATCCTTAAAAATTCTATAAATGTACTATTTTAAAAAATCTATATGTATTATACAATTGGTTTTCTTGTGCTTTATTTTCTGGTTCTATACCTTGGAATGCACCCTTGCTGCCAAATGTGGATACAGCCGATATGTATAATTATCTCTAGCTCGGATACTTGTATTTGCATTTGCCTGTTATGTGCTAAGCTTTCTTTCCATCCTAGGTGATATAGCATTTGATTTTGGCTCTAACCTTTTGACACCAGGAGCTAGACTTTTTGATAGAGGCAAAGAACAGCATGATATGTTTGGAAAATTTCCGTTAGCTGTCTCCTCATATTGCGGACTATGTTTATGCTCCGGAGGTACATTGGCCTTTAAGTACCTCAAAGCTGTTAACAATGGAATTCGTGGATGGTGCACAAGTGAATGACGTGATTACCATTCAAAGACTTGGAATTCAGCCCAGTGAAATTTCAAGATTAGTAAGTTCTTGGCTGATTATTGCGGATTATGCCTACCCCATGCTTTTCTTGTTCTTAAAATGTTGGGAAAATCATTTGTGTTTTGAAGATGAGGCTTATATATATAATGATTACAGTTATATGATTTCTATGAATATGTACAAGAAACTAATCTTGAAAGATATGTGATATGATTCTATGCAGGTTAGTCAAACTTTTGCTGAGATGACGTTTAAACATGGATTTGTTCATTATGATCTGCATGCTGCTAATTTATTAGTTCGTCCATTACCTTCTGGCAAAAGGAGCATTTTTGGTGAGGGTTTCTTTTTATGTTGAAATCATTTGAGAATGTCTCCGGTAGTGCTTAGCTAGTTGCAATTTTGGAATAGTTGGTGTTAAATCTCTCTTGTTTTTCGTAATGAGTAACTCTTCCAGCTTGATTTGTCTCTTTCAGCATGAATTCGTTCACTGCTAGTAGTGATGTCATTTTTAGAGTTTCAGTCATACAACTTCAAGTGAAAGCATATATTGGGGAACTTGTGATTGATTCATAAAAGCGGAAAGACGGTTCTAAGTGTTCCAACTTCATAATAAATTGACGAAATACCTGCTTTACCAGTTTATCTTCTTCTGGGGATTCTATATTCTGGTCATTAAAATTCCAAGTTCGTCGGAGTCGGGATTTTCATATACTGGGGTCAGAGTAAAGTATGAGGTACGAAGAATCCCTTACTACTACAGTATGAATATTGTTGACCCCATACCCAAACAAATCCAAAACTTTTCAGGAGGACATTGACGTACCCTCCAAAGAGAAGCACAGCTGAATCTAGTGGAGAAGTCGAGTTCTTTATAATGACCATGATCTAGTAATATCAATTGTGGTTTTTCCTTGCCTGTGTACAAAAGAAGAAAAGATGGTTAACCCGACTGTCGTATTGGGAGAAGTAACTGAACTTCAAGCACTCCGACCAGTGGCGGAGCCACACATAGATTAGGGGCCAATTGATCACATTTATTGTGGTATGAGATTTTCAAAAAGTTAATATAAAATTTTTGATAGGAAATATTAAAATTGACCCCATTTAATTTGTTTAGGGACGAGATCAACAATATTTATACCGTCGGACATATGCTCCTATCGACACCCACACATGAGTTGGAGTAACATAGGTTTTTTCTTGTGAGCAACTTGATATGCCAATTCATTCTTCGATTCCGAAAGCAGTCTCTCGACCACTACTGTGCAGACTGTTCGAGTTAGGATCGACACACATATTGATTCATTATCGCTTCAAAGAAAGGATTAACATTCATGGAATTTCTTAAGAATACCACATAATTATTGTTGCAAATCCCCCATTCAAGTGGGATGAAACTGAATCATATGATTATTTCATTAAGCAGATATATGGGCATGACCCGAGTCCAAAAAATTAACGTATAAGTAAACATGAATTATTAATGTGTTATAATTTGTACAATAATTAATACTTTTAAGCACGATAAAAATATTAAAATATAATATGAACATGACGTAGAATATTAAAAATTATGAGCGATGATTTATTCTTCTTTGGTGACCTAAATTTGATCAACAATATTTTTTAGGAAATGAGATGAGAATATAAATAGTATTTGAGAAATTTAATTATAAATATTTGTAATGTTTATGCCTTTATGGTACTAATTGATTACAGTTTAAATAATTTTTTTAACCATATGTGATATACATAAATATTTTTTCATATTATTTTCATAAGTGTAAGTAGGATTTGTAATGTTGTTTAATAAATCAAATATCAACTAAAACTCTTTAATAAAAATATATAATATTACTTTTTAAAAAAAATTGAGAAAAAATATTGACGAGAGTATAAAGTAGTTAAGGAATTAGGTGCATTACTTAGAAGGGATTAGCGGGGTCATAATCCCACTAAAATGTTATATAGTTATAAAAATCAAATTAAGACAATGATAAATTATTTTTAGCCCTAAAATTAAGACAATGAAATAAAGAAAAAAATAATTTAAAAAAATAAAATTAAAGTTATATAGATATTCTAACTATTCAAAACCTATTTTATCATTTAAATTTTTATTAATTTTTTTAAATAGAATTGAATTTTTAAAATTTGAGTCGAGTTAAGAATAATCTAAAATGTTCAAAAATAACAGTACAAATATTAATTAAATTGATTTGGGCCCTTGGGCTCATGTATTCCCGTTGGGTTAATTAGGGCCTAAAACTTTACTAGATCAAGCTTGATTTTTGAAGCCTGAAAGTTTCTCAGAAAAATAATGTTTAATTTTCCCTCCTTTTCTCTTCAATTTTCCCACTCAAATTCACAAAAGATTCAAAACCCTATAAATCCGCTTTAACCATAACGTAATTTTCTTTTCCCCAATCTCTTGAGAGACCCAAGAAAAAAAGATTTGGAAAAGATGGCAAATTATTACAATATCGATGATATTCTTGCAGAGGAAGAGGTTGATTTAACACTTCTACCCCTCTTTTTGCTTACTTCTAATTCCTAAATTTCCTAATCGATTTTTTTTTTCATTTTTTCTTTGCGAATTTCAGTTTGTTCCAGTTGTTTTTCATAAAGCAGCAAATGGAGTTATAATCGATCCAAGTTCTGAAACAAACTCCGTAAGTGTTTCCCCCCTCTATAATCCCATTTGAAGGCGAAAAATCGGAAAAAGAAAAGGTTAATTTTCTGATGTCCGGTTCTTAGGTTGAACAAGGAGCAAAAGTGGAGCTACCATTGTGGCTTGCTCAAGAATTATACTTGAGGCAAGCCATATCCATAAGCGTCCCCGCCTGTTTCAGTCAAAGGTATTCTCCCCCTAAATAGCTCTCATTTTTTGCTGTAGTCAATCCGAATGTGTACTTAGATTGGTAGTACTCTGTAGGTGTTTGATTTTATTTCTGAATGAATGTTGTTTGAATTTATTTGAAACAGTAAATAGTTATTAATTCTCACATAAGTATGTCTATATGCAATGGAAGAATGACGATTAACTTACTCGAGAGTCCATGCTGATGATTGATTTATGTGCTTGCAAAGTTGTCTTTGTGTTATTAATTATGTTTTTTATATGTTCAGAACACGGTTGGAAATCCAAGCTGATGCAGCTTGTGTGGATCTTAAATCTCGGTCTCAGTATTTTTATGAGTTTGGATGCAAGATAGCACCACTGTGAGTCTCTCTTTCAGCCCTTGTAGTATCTTTTACAACCTATTTTACTCGGATTCAAGTGCGTGTATAGGGCCTATCCAACACTAGTGCTGTTAGAAATTACTTTTCATGAATTTGGAGGATAGTTGGGGGAAAACGAGTGACTTAATGGTTGAAGTCTCGCACGATCCTTGATGTCAGTCGAAGTGATTTCTTGGGGAGTTGAGGGGTTCTCACATGCCCTTCTAACAGATGATCCTTTTAGCGGGCTTCATAGGTTGACTTGTGCTATGCTATTTAGATGCGAGTGTTGAAGTATGGTTAGTTTTTATCGAAGTATTTGGAGACTTATTGAGGCCATATCCTCATATTCATGTGTCGGGCCACAAATGATGCACGAGTACTTAAAATAAAATGAAGAGTTCGAACAAGATAGGACTTGTGATCCTAGTACATCCCTTGGCTGTCTAGCTAGTAAGTCTTCTAAGTACAGAGGGTCTAGGCAAATTGTTTTAAAGGGGTATCTAAAGAGTCTTTGAAGGATAATATTTCTATATCCATGTCTTAATATGTGTAGGATATAGTTGCTAGATAGAAGTGATTTAAGAAAAATAAAGAGTGAAAATAATATTGCCGAAATGAATTCTCAGTCACTAATTTTCGTTTTCATATGATAGGGTTGGTGATAAAACCATCGAAATCTTGCTCTTATCGGCATTCAAGATCAGATATAAGGAGATCCTAACCAAGGCATATACTGCAGTGTTCACAACAACTTCCAAGTTCTTGACCCTTCTAACAAAAGAAGAAACAAATTGTGAGAATCCTTTTTTCTTTATATAAATCTTATTTCTTTCATTGTTATGCCTCTTTTTTTGTATGAATATCACATATTCAAACTCGAGTCTGAATATTGGATACAAGCTTGTATCCGATGCTTGTATGATTGGATCTTTATAAGTTTTTCCTTGTATTTGGAGAAATCCTTAAGAGGTTTCATACTCATATATCAGACACTAGTGTCAGATGAGAGGGCTTTCAAGAGAGAATGAATCGGAGCAGCATATGAGTAATGCTTTTGTTTGATCTTTGTAGTGTATGAAGCAGCCCAAGCTTCGATGGCAGCCTTTAAGAAGTGGCGGATGGGCGGCCCCAGGCTTCAAAGAGCTTCAGTTCTTGGAAGGAAGAGGAAGCCACTTGATTAAGCTGATGCTCTAACCTCAAGATGCATCTCATAAAGGTAACCTTTTTACTTTGGCTTTGACTGAAATTGATGAACAATGTTGTACACATGTATATCAATATGATGTTTGGTTTATGATATTCAAATTCGAGTGTGGGTTTAATTATGTCAATCGCATGTGATAATTGAAGTATTTGAGTTCAGATGGTCTGGTATATATCAATTGATTTGAAACACAAAATTTCTTGAACTTTAAATCATTTAGGTTTAATTTGATTAGTCACGTGATAGTTGAATTGTTTGAGTTTAGATTTGTTAAGGAATTTCTAATTCTTGAGAGGCATTTGTGAAGTGTCGTCATTCAAGCAGTCAGTGGATCCTTCAACAAATCTGTTATCGTCTTGTGTTAGACTCCTTTTTTTCCCTAAAGGATTAAATGTCTTCCAAATGATCACCTAGATTCTACATTTGTATTAACAAGTTATAAACGCATGTTTTCTTTTTTCTTTTTAATTTTAAGAATATTTAGATTTAACGTGTTAAAAAATAATAAATTTTGTAATTATTTGTATTCATTTTAAATGAGTTTGCATTTAATATCATATGTAAAGCCACTAGAACGATTTGATTATACAATGTCAATATTTTAGATATACAATTAAACATTTTAAAATGTAGAGGTTAATTTAAAATTTGAGGATGTTTGTTGGAATTAATTTTAGGAAAAAAATACTTAAATAGTACCCCAGTTATTGGCGCTAGAGGTGGCAAACAGGTTAATCGGTTCAGGTCATTTCGGTTTCGGTTATTTTGGGTCTGATATCATTTGGTTCAGATTCGATTCGGGTTCGGTTCTATTGTTCGGTTGATTTTCGGGTTGGTTGATTTTCGGTTCAAATCGGTTTGGGTCAATTTCTAGTTGATGGGAGATCCGTCGGTTTTAATCAAGTTTTTAGGTTGGTCAGTTTTTTTTACACCCTTTATATGGCTTTATAAAGCCAATATATTTGACTTTTTGGTGAGTTGTGTGATTGTTTATATCTCATCTTTTCTATTTCTATTAATATCCTTTATTTATTTCGGGTTGTCTTTGGTTCAGGTTTATTCGGTTCGGTTCCATTCGGTTTGAGTTCATTCGGTTCGGGTCTATTTCGGTTAAACTAAAAATCAGTTTATTTTCGGTTTAGTCTCGGTTTGGTTTCAGGTTTTGGGTCAAATTTTGGGTAAACATGTTCGGTTCAATTTTGGGTTCGGTTCGGGTAAATCAGTTCGATTTTTGGGTTTAGGGTCAAGTTTGCCAGGTCTAATTGGCGCCATATCTTTTTTGTACCCCAGCTATTTTTTTTAGCAAAATGATACTTTTAACGTTTTCAAAATGATACCTCTGTTGTTAAAAATTAACGAAACAGTTTATATGGATTTTTTTTTTCAATTTACATATCATTCTCTTTTTTAATTAGCATATCATGTGTTATTTTTAATGATTTTATTTGTCTAACTAAAAAGGTGACACATGTCACCTTCTGATTGGTTGAACAAAACTAAAGGAAATAAAATACCTACCATGCTGCAAGTGAAATTTGAACCAGAAACTTTATGAGGTAGGGTTGGGCGCTCAATCATTGAGCCAAGTTGTTTATTGTGATTAAAACCAAACAAAGTAATATTTAACTTAACTAAAGTTATCGCTTCAAAATAAAACAAAATTGTTATTATAAATAATCAAACTTAAGTTAAGTTAAATATTTCAACAAAGCTTTCGTTGCGAAAGTCGAGTGGAGAATTCTAAAGAACCCAGACTCCCTTCTGGTGCAAACCCTTCAAGGTATTTACTATCCGAATGATAATATCTTTGAAGCTCTGAAATGCAACAACTCATCTTGGGCTTGGGCGAGTATTAAGAAAGGGATTGAGGTTATTAGAGATGGCTCTTTATGGCGAGTAGAAAATGGAAGAAGCGTCTCCACCTGAAAGGACAATTGGATATCAAAATTACCCAAGTTTTGGTTATCATCACAACCCTCCTCTCAATCCTCCTGCCTATCTGTCTCTAGTCTCATGGATCTTGACCAAAAGTCGTGTAATCGATCTAAGCTGGACCTCTTATTCTCGCCTTAGGAAGTAGAAGCCATTTTAGCTATCTCGATTGGGGGATCGAAAATAAAAGACTCTCTAATCTGGGCGAGAACGAAGAATGGAGAATACTCTGTCAAATCAGGCTACTGGTTTATTGAGGACAAATGTCGATCGTCTACAGAGCCCTCTTCAAGTAATGTCACGGGCAACAACAGAGGTTTTTGGAACTCTATTTGGGGTCTAAGGGTTCCAACCAAAATTCGTTCTTACCTTTGAAAGTTTTGCCATAATATTATTCCCGCCAAAGGGACTCTTGCTAGCCGTTTTCATGGGAATTTCTATGACTCATATTGTTGTTCGAGATGTGGGGCAAATGCGGAGTCTATTGAACATCTTCTGTTCTTTTGTCCTTTTGCACAAGCGGTCTGGAGAGCATCTGGTTTCAATTATTCTTCATCTCTATCAAGCTTTCTTGGGTTTTTCCAATGGTGGCTCAAAATAAATAATTTTAGGAAATTTTGACGAGGGATGCGCTCTCATAGCTTTCCTTCTCTGGGTAATCTGGAAGTCGAGGAACGCCTTTGTGTTTGATAATAGGAAAGACCTCCCATGAAAAATTTGGCTACGTGCGGAGAGCTCCTTTCAGGAATTTTCACGAAAAACATCGTCGAATACAATGACTACCCCGTGCTGACCTAAGGAAACAATGAGATGGACACTTCCTCTCCTGGGCTCCATAAAGATTAATTGTGACGCCGCTTTTGACAATCTCACGGGTAAGGCCTCTGTGGCAGCCATTGCTCGTGATTCCTTAGGAAGCTTTATTTAAGGAGTCTCGGAACCTGAGCTTGCCCCTTCAGCGGCAGCGGCCGAAGTCATGGCCATCAGGTTTGGCTTAATTCTAGCATCAACGAACAATTTCTCTCGTATCATCATCGAGTCGGATTGTCAAGTTGTAATCAACAGGATCTGTTCTGGTTCGATGTCAGAGTGGGCCTCTTCGGCTATTGAAGAGGACATCAGGTGTAAGGCTGAGGCCTTTTATGATTGCGCCTTTTCCTCTGTTCCCAAATATTATAATCAGGCAGCTCACTGGCTTGTAAAGTTTGCTAGGGACTTCCAGGTCCAGACTTTCTGGAGACCTCATCCCCCATCAAGCTTTCTTGTGTACTTATAATTTCGATATTTAATGAATAGTTTTCCTTTAGAAAAAAAAAGTTAATGATACATTTTAAATTCATTAGAACTAATATTTAAGTTAAAATTAATTATCACTAAATAAATAAATATTACTTTTTGTTATAAAACTAATATTAAAAAAATAAATGAATATTTTTTTGGTGTAAAATATAAATTTTAAATTGTTTGTAAAATTATTTATAATCTGTTATTATACTATATTAGATAATATAAAATAATAAATTATTTTCTCATTTTGTTTGATGATTAAAAATTAATAAAATAACTATGTATTTAATTTTATAATATTAGATTAGATAATATAAAAATTAAAATAACAAATTATTTTCTTTTTTGAAAAATAAAAAAATAAAAAAATATTTTTATAATAATATATTAGATAATGTAAAAATTAAAATAACATATTTAAAACAATATATTAAATAATGTAAAAATTAAAATAATATATTAGGTAATGTAAAAATTAAAACTATATATTAGATAATGTAAAAATTAAAACAATATATTTTTTATAGTAACTTTGATTAAGTTAAATATTTCTCTGCTTGGTTTTAATCACAACCTATTGCTTCGCTCAATAGTTGAGCGCCTTAGCTTTTACCCTATAAAGTCTTTGGATCAAATTCTAGCTGCAGCATAAAGGGCTTTTTATTTTTTTTGGTTTTGTTCACCAATCAGAAGGTGACACGTGTCACTTTTTGGTTGGAAAAATAAATCATTAAAAATAGCATGTGGTATGCTGATTAGGAGAGAGAAATTAAGAAAATAATAAAAAATTTCACATAAGCTTTTCCGTCGACAAAGGTATCATTTTGTGAACGAAACATTTTTCATTGGTTTTGTTCAACCAATCAGAAAATGACACGTGTCACTTTTTGGTTGGAAAAATAAAATCATTAAAAATAGGGTAAACTACATAAATAGTCTCCTGACTATGCTCTAATTATCTTTTGCATCCTCCGACTATCAAAAGTTACAAACTGGTCCCCTGACTTAAAAAGAGTAACAAATTGGTCCAACGCCGTTAAAAAATTAACGGCTGATGACGTGGCAGTTAATATAAATTGATATAATTACATAATTAGCCATCAAGTTTTACACTTATTTTACTTTGACCCTAATTCTAAAAAATTAACCCACATAATTTTAATAATTTATCAATTTAGTCCATCTTCTTTTCTATTTCTCCTATCATTTAATTCTTCAATACATTTTCAGCCCTAAAATCCATTTAAAAGCCCCAAAAATATAGATTATGCATCTTTTTCCTTGTTCAAAGGAGAGAAGATTGTGCAAACCTAATTGCTTGATTCTTCAAATCATTCTTCAAACCTTAGTTCTTGATTCTTCAAACCGAATTAGACATAAAAAAACATATATTTTGAGATTTGAATCAGCAAACATCGAGAAACAGGTAAATCATAGGATTCATCCTCCATCTCCATGTCGCTCCTCATTTCCCATTCACCACCACCCAATCCCATAACTCGGCATGGCAAATGGCAACAACGAGTGTCAAAAAATCAAAGGTGGAGATGCAATCAATAGATACTCAGCTTCTCAAATACATAAATCCATTACTGTTACATCCCCTGATCTCATAATTGCATAAAGGGTCCGTACCAATATCATCATCAGGATTGAAAGTGGATGACGATGTATCATTTTCCTTTATTTGGGTTTGACATATTTTAAGAGTTTATGGAGGGTGATGGATTCCAGTGCGTTTCAAGTTAAAAGACTCCGGGAATTGGCAAGAGGACTGAAATGAGGGAATTGGAAAAAATGCTTTACGATTCTGATCGATAGATATGTGAAGATTTAGTTGTGAATCCGAACCAAGAAGATCTGTGAAAGTTTTTTGAGTCCCCAAGTACGTAATGTCCCATTACCAGTAAAACTGAGTCACCACTTGCATCATGTTTTCTTCTTTCCCATTTTCTGGTTTGTTTTCCAACGCATTTTGGGTACCATCTTCTCTCCTTTAAACAAGGGAAAAAGATGCAAAATCTATATTTTGAGGGCTCTTAAATGGATTTTGGGGTGAAACTAAATTGAAGAATTAAAAGAGAGGAGAAATAGATAAGAAGGACTAAATTGATAGGTTATTAAAATTATGTGGGTTAATTTTTTGAATTAGGGTCAAATTTAAATAAGTGTAGAACTTGAGGGCTAATTATGTAATTATATCAATTGATATTAACTATCACGTCTTCAGCTGTTAAATTTTTAACGGTGTTGGATCAATTTGTTACTTTTTTTAAGTCAGGGGACTAGTTTGTAACTTTTGATAGTCGAGGGACGCAAAAGATAATTGGAGCATAGTCAGGGGACCATTTATGTAGTTTACCCTTAAAAATAACATGTGGTATGCTGATTAAGAGAGAGAAATTAAAAATAATAATAATAAAAAATTCACATAAGTTTTTCCGTCGGCAAAGGTATCATTTTGTAAATGAAATATTTTTCATTGGTTTTGTTTAACCAATTAGAAGGTTACATGTGTCACTTTTTAGTTGGAAAAATAAAATGATTAAAAATAACATGTGGTATGTTATGTTGATTAGGAGAGAGAAATTAAAAAATAATAAAAATTTTCACATAATTTTTTTCGTTGGCAAAGGTATTATTTTGTAAACGAAATATTTTTCATTGGTTTTGTTCAACCAATCAAAAGGTGACCCATGTTATTTTTTTGTTTGAAAAATAAAATTATTAAAAATAACATGTGGTATGTTGATTAGGAGAGAGAAATTAGAAAATTATTAAAAAAAATTACAAACTTTTTTGTTAATTTTTAACGGCAGATGTATTATTTTGAAAACGAAACATAATGTTAATTACCATTTTACCAAAAAATAGCTAGGGTATTAAAATGATATCGCGCCAATAGCTGGAGCACTATTTAAGTAGTTTTCCCTTAATTTTATTTAAAAAGAAAATGTTCGCGATATTTTTAATGGGGAGATATTTGGTTACAGAAAAGGGTGACTTTTCCACTTTTTCCTTTTTTTAATTGGAGACGCGGCCGAAGATATTTATGATGTGCCTTATAACCATTCTCAAATCTGGCGCGTGGTTTTATCTTCGTTTGATAATTTGTATTACCTGTGTATCAAATCTGGTGTACTTTGTAAACGTCAAGCAACATAAACTATATATTTTTTAGATTAATTAATTTGCAAATAGAATTATAAGTATGATTAATGCATTAATATGTATAAACTCATATTTAATAGGACTCAAATTTAGACACTTGGAGTTGTAACTTGTAAGACATCAACTTTTACTAATAGAGCCAAAGTATTATAGGTAAGAGTAAAATTAAATGTGTTTATAGAATTATGTAATTGAAAATATTTAAATTTAAATTGTTTTTGGGATAAATACATTTATAATCATTAATGTTTTAGCAAGTTTTTATTTTTATGATGGATGTTTGAAAAGCTATGTTTTAGTTATTAATATTATCAATTTATCACAAAATGACTATTGTATTGTTTATTCCGGTGATATATTAATAAAAGAAGGAATATCTAATTTGACATTAAATTATAACTAAAGCATTAATTTAATCTTTTAACAAAATTTTAATTATAATCTGAAAAATTATGAAATCTATAAATATATAATAAAAACGTTCACTTTGTATCTTAATTAAAAAAATCATCAATTTATTATATAGTTTACTACTATTTAGGAAGATTTTTAACGCACGTGAAAGATACGAAAGTTTATATCGTTATCCGTAAAAACTAAAAAACAGTAAAATATTTTTCACACTCGCTTTGGTCGCGCGTAAGTAGAACTTTTCTTTTTCCCAAGCTCCACCGCCTTTTCCAATCCTTGAAGAAAACTCATAAACCTCAAAACTCCCCCACGCTTCATCTCCACAACGACACAGCTCTGAAATCTCCATTTTTATTACATACAAAACAGCAAATCAAGTTCTTCTTTGTACAAGGATCTCAAAAGAATCAAAACCCCATGGCAAATAACCCAACACACAAGGGTAACAACAATAAGAAGAAGCTGAAACATCAAGTGAACCAAGATTCAGAGGGAGCAAATGGAGACAACCCTGAAGTTTGGGCAACATTCGATCAAAGTTTCAAGCAGGTCCAGTCGGTTTTGGACAGGAACCGTGCGTTGATCCAGCAGGTCAACGGCAATCATCAGTCGAGGATCCCCGACAACATGGTCAAAAACGTTGCACTCATCCAAGAGCTCAATGGGAACATCTCCAAGGTTGTCTCGCTTTACTCCGATTTCTCTTCGAATTTCTCCACTGTGTTTAATCAACATGATAATGGTGAGGAACCCAAGAATGGCGATTGATTCCATGAGAAGAGGGATGAATTTTGATTTAGCCAAAGGAAAAATCTTTAATTTTTGTGAATTTTCTTAGATTTTTACTATGTTTTTTGTTGCTTGTGTTCTGTGTTTTAAGTTGATGATCTATGGGAGTACTTGTCATGTTTGAAACATGTTTGAGATAATGTTGGATTTTGTGTTTTTTATTGGTATGAAGGATTCACCGTTTTAGGATATTGGAAGAGATTGACTAAAACACACCGACATATCGAAATGGAACTTAAACTTATCGGTTTAGGAATGGTATCCATAATCATGGTTTTCGGTTTTAAGGCGATGATATATGGGAGTGCTCATTGTCATATTCGTAACATGTTTGAGATAATGTTGGATTTTGTGTTCTGTTTTCGGTATAAAGGATGCACTATTTTGGGATACCGGAAGAGATTGACCAAAACACACCGAAATGGTGAAGACATATCGAAATTTTAATTGAAATGGAACTTAAACATACTGGTTTATGGCCTAATTAGTAATTACAATACGGATCGGTCGGAACTGATATGGCATCCAGAACCATGATCTTTGGTTTCATGGTGATCATACATGGGAGTGCTCATTGCCATGTTTGAGATGATGTTGGATTTTGTTTTCTTTTTTCGGTATAAATGATGCACTATTTTTGGATACCGGAAGAGATGGACCAAAACACACGGAAATGGTGAAGACTTATTGAAATTTTGATTGAAATGGAACTTAAACTTACTGGTTTATGGCCTAAACAATATGGATCGGTCGGTACTGATATGGTATTCGAAACCATGTTTTTTGGTTTCATAGTGATGACACATGGAGTGCTCGTTGTCATGTTTGAGATGATGTTGGATTTTGTGTGCATTTTTTTTGGTATAAAGGATGCACTGTCTTAGGATATTGGAAGGGCTGTCTTATTTGGTGAAACATGCTTGAGGTAAGGTTTGAGTTTGAATTCAACACAAGTACACAACGATGGACAACCCAAGAATGGTGATTGACTCTTTGATAGATGATTTTTAGGTATTTATTGTGATTTTGTTTGGAGTTGTCTTTTTAGTTAAAATGTCAAAATCTTGTATCAATCTGCATGCATTGGTATTGGTTGGAACAGGTCGAAACATATCGAAATGGTGGAAACATGCTGAGATTTAGGGGTGTTCAAAAATACCCGGCCCGAACTACCCGACTCGTCGACCCGATTTAATTTTACCGGGTATTTATATTAAAGTACCCGATTTTTTCGGGCCGGGTATCCGACCCGCAATTTTTTCCGGGTAGTTGGGCCGGGTCAGGGCCAAAATTTTTTATAACCGGGTACCCGACCCGACCCGCTAATTTTAATATTTATATATTTTATATTTTAAATTTTATTTTCATTTTATGTTTCTTATTATTTTTCCTTAAAAATTAATTTTAAACCCCTAACTTTTTTTTATACTTGTATTGTATACTTTTAAGTTTATAACTTTTCAAAAATATTTATATTAATTTGTCAATATTAGAGTCAAAAAAAATCATGATCGAGATTAATATTTTTAATACCTTCTTTTGTCGATAAACTTTAATATATATACATATATATCTAAATATTTCTCTCTTAAAACTAACCACAAATCAATAATTTTAGTGTTTGAAATATATATCATGAAATTTTATGTGTCTCTTATGTATTTTTTAAAAAAAAATTAGATTTAAAAAATATAAAAAAATAAACCGGGTACCCGAATTTTGCGGGTACCCGGTTCTTATGGGCCGGGTCACGGGCCGACTTTTAGGTACCCGAAAATTCCGGGTACCCGAAATTTAGGGTACCCGGATATGAACACCCCTACTGAGATTTGGATTGAAACGGAGCCATGTTCTCTTTATGGTCTATGTTCGAAACTGCCCGTACGGATAATATCATTTTCAATGTTCGAACTTAGATTCTCTCCTTAAATTAAGATTTGCTTGAACATGTTTGAGATAGTGAAGGGGATTGTAGATGTTTGGATTTGAATTTAGATTTGAGATAATGTTGGATTTTGTGTTTCTTGTGGTGTAAAGGATGCATTATCTTGAGACAGTCGATTCGGATTTGAATTCAAATATGCATATTCTTTCCTTTTATGGAGGGCTATATAAATCAATTGGATTAAACGGTTCGGGTTTTGAGTGTGTTTTTAGGATGAGTCTACCACGTGCGACGAACACCGATGAACACCACTAATGATGAACACCGATGAACACTATTAAATTAATTAATAAAGATTTAAAATTTTAAGGATCCATCAAATAATTAATAATTACTTTAAAATTTTTAATTAAATTATTTTTTATATATATTAAAATTTTATTTTTTAATATGGGTAAACTATATATTTAGTACCTCACTTATTTCCGTATTACTATTGAACCCTCATTATTTAAATATTATTTCAATTTAACCATATTCTTTATAAAAATAATTTAACTCTTAACCCTCAACCTAAAACCCTAAACTATTAAACCTTAAACCCTTAAACTCTTAAACCTATACCCTAAACCATATACCATTAAAAATAATTTCACCATCACCGATTCAATTCAATTCAATGAATTGTTGAATTCTCCTAAAAAATTCAATAATCAACGATTTGAAGGGAAAAAAAAGTGATGATCAAAGTCGGTACAAGTTCTTCATTATGTGATATCACAAAGATTAAAAAAAACATGGACTTGAGCTCTTTAAATATGACTAACTGTAAACGTCGGTGATACATGTGGTTCAAAGGCTTTCAGCTTCTCGAAAATTCGATAAACGAATGCAAAAGCCAAAAACTGCAATGGTTTATATTCGACATTGCGCTTGATTAAAATACAAACTATATGCAAAGAAACAAGAAAAATACGAAAAGCCATCTTGAGGAATAAAGATAAAATTATAGATTCCTTTTGCCGTGCTTTTCGATTCATTCTCATCCGTCAGTGCCATTGAAGGAGCGCGGCATGAGGGTAAAGAATCATGGACACAGTTCAACAATGCCTGAGACTCATCAAAGTAAATTACTTAACTGAACTCCAAAGAATATAGCCATATAAACTGCAAACTTTATTCATTCATGGTTAACAAGGTTATATTAATTGATTGGAGTTAGCTTGGACGATCAGACGGATTTTCAAAACAAAAGAAAATTACCCGGATAACATACGCCTTCAAGGAAACTAAGTAGATACGTCAATTCAACTATCCCTCAACTGCTTTTCGTATTTGAGGGAATCGATCAGCTAGGCAGAATCACCGTTTTACTCGTACCTCATTTTTTTTTGTTTCTTTGCAGATAGCTTGGATTTTAATCAAGCGCAATGTCGAATATAAAATATTGTAGTTTTTGGCTTTTGTATTCGTTTATCGAATTTTCGAGAAGTTGAAAGCCTTTGAACCACCTGTATCACCGACGTTTATAGTGAGTCATATTTAAAGAGCTCAAGTCCATGTTTTTTTAATCTTTGTGATATCACATAATGAAGAACTTGTACCGACTTTGATCATCACTTTTTTTTCCTTCAAATTGTTGATTATTGATTTTTTTTAGGAGAATTCAACAATTCATTGAATTGAATTGAATCGATGATGGTGAAATTATTTTTAATGGTATATGATTTAGGGTATATGTTTAAGAGTTTAAGGGTTTTAGGTTGAGGGTTAAGGGTTAAATTATTTTTATAAAGAATAGAGTCAAATTGAAATAATATTTAAATAATGAGGGTTCAATAGAAATACGTAAATAGGTGAGGTACTAAATATATAGTTTACCCTTATTAAAAAATAAAATTTTAATATATATAAAAAATAATTTAATTGAATTTTTTAAAAATAGTTATTAATTGTATGACGGGTCCTTGAAATTTTAAATCTTTATTAATTAATTTAATAGTGTTCATTGGTGTTCATCATTAGTGGTGTTCGTCGCACGTTATAGAATTTTCCGTGTTTTTATTATGATTGAGTTGTGGGTTTGGATTTAAAAGGAAAAATGAGTACAATTGAAGGATCTTCCTTTTTCTAAATGGGAATAGTTTTGCTTGTGGATTAAGCTTCGGTCTTTGTCACTCGAGTTTTTGTGTAAATGTTAAATATGAATATCTGTCCGATATGAGTATGCGAGTGATCGATTGCAATCCATCACCGCCGCCATAAGTTAGCCTGTCATGCACACCCCAAAATTTCGCTTCGAGAATTGAGCAGCTCTCGATATTCTTAGTGTAACCTTCCAGCCAATGCCCCGGATGATCTTGGAGTCCAAGTGCTGAAGTTTTAGTATTGAAAAAGACTCAATAACTGTGTTGTTGATTGAATCTTAACTCGACTGGTATGATTATTATCCGATTGTACAAACTTAAGTCATACCAAAACTGCCTATATATACAAATCTCACTCTGTAGTTTGTACAAAAATTACTATTTACACTATTTATTCTACTTATAGATTTTTTGTTACTATCACCTTAATGCTTTGGATCAAACTTAATTCGTGCGAAAATTTATTTTACAAAATCCGTATGTCCCGAGTAAATAAAAAATATAATTTTCTGATTGGATTTGATATTACAGATAAAGTAATATCAATTTAATTAGAAAAAATAAAAATTTAAAACAATTACGAAACATTATTAGTATGGTGTGTATGTATTTTAATATCTTTATAGTTTCTTAAAAAACTTAAAATATTTTAGCAGGTTTTTTAAAATTTTCATACCATGTTTCTAGGATGAGTCTACCACGTGCGCCGAACACCGCTGAACACTGCTGAACACCATTAAGTGATTAATAAAAATTAAAAATCTCAAGGACTCAACATACAATTAATAATTATTTAAAATAAATTTGTAATTAAATTTTTTTTCATATATATTATATTTTTAATTTTTTAAATAATTGAATCAAACATCAATCATAATCAATCTCTATATTTTAATCCAAACCAAGAGGAGAAAAGAAAAGAAAACAACAAACAATTCCCCCTTTCTTTTTTTGTCTTTTTCATTTTCATTCATATTATCTCTTTCTCATCTCTTGAAAGGTAAATGACTAAATGTAATGTTTAAAACAAGGTTAGAATTGTAAAAGGAGTTTTCTGAAATTGAAAACCCAGATTTTTCAGACTTTACGTTTAAATTTCTTATGATTTTGAGGGTTTTAATTTCATATATATATATATATAGAAAATAATTTAATTAAAATTTTATTTTAAATAATTATTAATTGTACGTTGAGTACTTGAAATTTTTAATTTTTATTAATCAATTTAATGGTGTTCAACGGTGTTTAGCGTTAGTGTTGTTCAGCGATATTCGACGCTCATTGTAAAATTTTCCATGTTTCTACTACATAAACTCTTAAATAATATTTTTTTTGTTGAAACAACAACAAAATAACGAAAATATATTAACAAAATGATACTTTTTAAGATGAGTCTATCACGTGCGACGAACACCGATGAACACCACTAATGATGAACACCGATGAACACCATTAAATTAATTAATAAAGATTTAAAATTTCAAAGACCCGTCATACAATTAATAATTATTCTTAAAAATTCAATTAAATTATTTTATATATATATATTAAAATTTTATTTTTTTAATAAGGGTAAACTATATATTTAGTACCTCACCTATTTCTGTATTTCTATTGAACCCTTATTATTTAAATATTATTTCAATTTGACCATATTTGTAACCCCCTCGTCCCGGTCTGGAAGGCTGACCGGTCCGAGTAGGCTACACGGGGAAAACCGAAGTGAAACCCGTTAAGGCTCCCCTTCGGTTAGCAACCCTATTTTTTTTTTATCTTTTCTAGATGCCTTTGTTAACTCCTATGTGATAGGACACGCAGCGAACAAACACAGGTACGAAACCCACAAAACATGCAATTAAACAGCCCAATTTTTCCTTATTAAGCAGGCCGTATCGATACACCTACAGAGGGTATCGATACGCCTTAACCAAAGTCAACCCTCTCAGTCAACTCAGGGAAGACCGTATCGATACAGCCCTTGAGCGTATCGATACGCCCCTCTTGGTCAACATTTCGAGGTCAACGAGATGGAACCGTATCGATACGCCTCAACCCCGTATCGGTACGCCCTAAACCCACCAACTCCTCTGAATTCCAGAGAGTTGAGACCGTATCGATACACCCTTGTGTATCGATACACCCAGCCTAAACTGAGCCCTGCAGGCAAGACCGTATCGATACGGCCCTTAGGCGTACCGATACGCCCTGCTCTGCAACACTCCAATTTCAGCAAAAACACATAAGGCTCACACTCTAGATGCAAATCAAGACTTCCCTAGACACATCCAAGCATTCATACCACATCTATTAACCACAATCTAGTCATACAAAGCACCCAACATGGACGAACATCATTCAACCAAGGATTTCACGTAATCATTCAAAGAAGGCATACAAAGCATACATGAGTTTCATACCTTAGCAAACAAACATAAAACATTCATACAAAGCAATCTAAACATGATTTTACAAGCCAAGCATGACATCCAAAAGCCAAAGCAACACAAGCATCCAAAAGACATGGCTATAAGCCTCCCAACAAACACTTAGGCATCAACATAACATGGTTTACAATTCCATCAACATAAGGCATTAACAACATGTGGTCAACACAAAGGAGTCTAGATACAAGCTCCTAAAACACATAGCATTTCCCATTGCTAGACTACTACATTATTTAATTAAACCATACTTGAGCAAACTAACACACGCTTGGACGCCCTTTTTCCTTGCTCCTTGCTAACTCCAAGCTAAAGATCTGCATTGTCAAAAAAGGAGAGCGTAAGCATAAAGCTTAGTGAGCGGAGCTCCAAAACATAACTATGACAATGCAGGGTTCAAAGCTTTCTTTAAAAAAAAAGGTCAACGCATACAAATCATCCAACGACCTAATCCTTCTACTAACATGCGAGTTCAACCAAGGGTCAACAATATAGGCATTTAACATAGCAATACACTTCATGGTATGCATGAGGACATAATCCTATATTATAGTATAACAATAAGAAGACAACGATATAGTGAGGTACAACATGAACTTTACATGGCATGCACAAGCATAACCAAACCACACACGGTGGGATTACACATCACCGTTTCGACTAGTAGTTTTCCAATGGGACTACACATCAAAGTACTCTTCTACTAGTCACTACCGGCGGGACTACACATCACCGGAGTCTTACACCACTCGCTACCGGCGGGACTACACATCACCGGAGCAACGACAACCATCACGTGAGGTTCGACCCAACCATGCAACACAATATACATTCACTATCATGCGACATGTACTCACTATATCATACTCAACCAAACAAGGTGTAACAATATCCACAATTAGGCATCACTTACTACTTACAATCTTACCAATCACAAATGGTCTTACTCACCATTTTCGTGCACAACCTGCACCAACTTACACACATCTTACAAGGCATATCAACATCAACATTATTACCATCATACATGTTCAACGATACAATAAATAGCCACATGCTTCCTCCCCAAGTATTGGGGTTTCATGTATATCAAAAGGTCATTTCAAGCAATGGAAAACAACGGTATAAAAGGGAAATTAAAGAGGCATTTCACATCATCTTACTCTTTGAGTTTAAGTCACTTTCAAGCCCAAATCTAAACCACTTTCAAAAATTACCTTTGAACCAAAACGATTCTTGAAAACATTTCCCCATCCACGTGCTTGAACCAATCTTAGAAAATCAAATTAAAACATTAACCACTCACCTAAGCTTCCAAGCTCCAAGCCAAGCAAGCAACCATTCCCACAAACCCGGATTTCCTCCCGAAGCTTCTCCAACACCAATTTCCGCTTTTAAACAACCTCAAACACATTCAAAACAACCTCAAATCAATTCATCAATTAAAGTAGCAACCCGAAACACTAATCAAACACCAAACTCAACATTTCAAGCCATGAACAACCCCCAAAATTACCAAATCCGAGCAGCCCTTATACACAGCCCAAAACTTGTGATTTCAACACATTTAGCACATTCAAATGCTTTCAAAACAGCCCTAATACATAGCCTAACCACCAGCCCACAAATTCCCGCACAAAACACCCCAAAAATTCAACATTTCAACACTCTAAAACCTCCCTAAAACCCAATTTCGGGAAACACCATAAAACCATGTAAAAATCGGATATGTTGAACCTTATAGATAGTAAACAACTCATATATCATTAATAAATCAAAAGCTTTAGTTTAAGACAACAAAGATGACATTTTTGGTCTAAACTTTCAAAATACCAAAATGCAAAATCATGAGTTTTAATGAAATCTAAGAGTACTAGCATGTAGAGGAAAGAGAGGGCAAGTCAAATATATGTTTACCTTTCAAAAATCACCATAGATGAGTAAGAAAGATGATGAAATAGTAACAAGAGGTAAGCTCCTCCTCTTGTCGTGGGTTTTTGCTTTGGGGAAGAAGATGATGGGGTTTTTGGGTTTATTTGAGTTATAAGGTAATAAAAATGGGTTTTATTTGATATTTACACAAATGCCATTAATGAAATGGCTATTGGGCTTTGGTTTAAAAATTGGGTCCAACACCTTTGTTTTATTTGTAAACAAAACCCGAACCATTATTTTATTTATTTAAATTATAAAACCGAACCCGAAAAATATTAAAATATTATTTTCACCCGACCCCTAAACCCGGGTGTTACAATATTCTTTATAAAAAAATAATTTAACCCTTAACCTAAAACCCTAAACTATTAAACCTTAAACCCTTAAACTCTTAAACCTATACCCTAAACCATATATCATTAAAAATAATTTAATTCAAAACAAGCTGTCTTCACTTTTGGTAAAAAAAACAACAAGAGGCATCTTTGCTTTTTAAAATATACGGCACCAGAGACCTAGATTTCCATCTTTTTCTCGACTCCAAATCCATAGTGAGACCAGACCAGTTAATGGCCTATACAACAACCTGGGGTACATTAGTAGACATTAGTTATTTACTTGAAACCATTTCGTAATCATAATAGAGGTTAACGAAAGAGAAGAATGGAATCTAAAAAAAAAGATAGAGGTAGAATTCATTGCTCGGGTATCGAAAGCTTTCAACAAATTGTCGAACTACACCACACAAACTTGTAAAGGTACCATAACAATATATTGAAGGCTTCTCAGCTTGTAAGATGCAGCAATTCCAGTTTCATGAATTTCAAATATTTTCATTTTTTCTTACAACATCCATATCAACAAGAGGGTATGTTTTCAAATCTATGAAAGAAGTTTTTGAATAAATTGAACTTGATTTGCGACAGACACATATCAAGGCCAATGAATGAAACAATTCAAACACAAGAACACGAAAAAGTATCAAAAAGAAAAAACAATTCCAGTACAAGAAGCATACAACATATAAAACTCTAGTCTTAGCTACCTAACCATCGTTTTACATGAAACCATACAAATTCCAGTGTTTCCTCCAAAACTATTTCCTATTTTATGTGGAAACCCAGTACAACATGACCCAATCTTAATATAGAAATAAAATTAAAGTGAATTTTAATAGACATAAATAGTAGCCTTGTTTAACAGTAAATTTAACCATTAAGTTCTGCAATTTCCATATTTATCTCCTGGTGGACATAGATTTTCAGCAGTACTCAAATAATATTTTTTATTTTTAATGGTATATGGTTTAGGGTATATGTTTAAGAGTTTAAGAGTTTAAGGTTTAATAGTTTTTTTTTTTTTGGATAAATGTGTGTTGTTTGTATTATCCAAGAAAGCAGGTAAAACCTGCATCAGTACAACCTATGAAAACTTGGAAGACTGATTAAAAAAGTCCCCAAGTTATACACATATCTCTATTTACAGTATCCATTCTAATGTTTTTGCTATGAGTACGTATTCGTATAACTTTCTTTATACATTCTATGAGCCTACCACAGTTTCTAGTTGTGCCCCTAAACTTCCTATGATTTCTTTCTTCCCAAATATGGTAAACATATGAACTCCATGCTAGCTTGAGAATGAACACCAGCAAAGACTTTCCTTTCAAATGGCTGCATAACCAACAAACTTCATTTTCCCAATCCAACATCTCCCTGCGCAATCCACACATCCTGAGGATGTCATTCCAGACTTGCCTCGAGTATGCACATTCTGCAAATAAGTGATTTCTGGATTCAGGAAGATCAGCACATAAAAGGCAGCAATTCTCTGCACATACACCCATACGCTGTAAACGATCCAAAGTAGGCAAACGATCAAGGATGGCCATCCAAAGAATCACAGATTGTTTTGGTATATGCAAGCTGAACCAAACCAATCTATGCCAAGGCACTTTAGCAGTTTCCTCTCTGATTTCATCCCATATACTCCCAGCCTTCATGTCCCCACTAGAGCTAAGAGAGCGAAGAACAGGCCTGAGACTCAAGATTTTCCGGATCCCCCAGCTGAAGTGGGCTTTGGATTCAACATCCCACATAGCTCTTCCTTTGAACACATAGGTATAGATCCAAGCTACCCAAAGGGAGTCCGCCGAACACAAGAGAGCCTTTGCTAATTGCAATGTACATGCCCTATTCCAAGTTGTAAGATCTTTAATGCCTATACCACCCTCACTCCTGGGCTTACAAATGACCTTCCAACTCACACGAGCACCAGCAGCAGGTTCATCTTTCCCTCTCCAGAAAAATCTCATACAAAGTTGGTCGAGCTTACGAATCACGCCCTTAGGAAGAATAACCTGTCGACACCAAAAATTTGCTATGCTGAACAGCACAACATTGATAAGCTGAACTCTCCCAGCATAACTAAGGTGTCTGCAAGACCATTGTCCCAACCGAGCCTTCACTTTGTCAATGAGAGGTAGACAATCCTTCTCTGATAGCTTTCTTGTGACCAAAGGAATTCCAAGGTACCTGACAGGCAGTTTACCAATCCTAAAACCAGTAGCAAGCCCCAATTCATTCATATCATCTGAGCTTACCCCTGCCACAAATAACTCTGTTTTGGCCACATTTAATCTAAGTCCAGATAGAATATAGAAATGCTCAAGAACACACTGCACTCCCACCAGTGAGTCAAGATTGCCTTTGCAGAAAATAAGCAGATCATCTGCAAAGCATAGGTGAGTGATACCTATTTTCTTGCACTTTGGATGAAATTGGAAAATACCATTCTTTGCAGCAAGGTCAAGCATGTGAGACAACACATTCATGGCTAACACAAAAAGATAAGGAGATAAAGGATCTCCTTGTCTTATCCCTCTCTTCCCCTTGAAAAATCCCACCAAACTCCCATTTAGGGAAATAGAGAATCTGCTTCCAGTGAAGCAAGCCCCAATCCAATCTCGAAATGTCTGAGGCAGCCCAATAGCATCCAAAACATGCATCACAAAATCCCAATTTAAGGAATCAAAAGCTTTTTGCAGATCTACTTTCACAGCACACCTAGGGGAGATAAACTTTCGACCATACCCCCTTACCAGTTCTTGAGCAAGGAGCGTATTATCCACAATGCTTCTTCCCTTAATGAAAGCTGACTGATTCAAAGAAATTATACTAGGCAAGAAAGCAGTCAGACGCTCAACCAATATTTTTGTAATAGTTTTGTATACTACAGAGCAGCAGGAAATAGGTCTGAAGTCCTTTGCTTTGCAGGCATTAGGAATCTTTGGCACAAGTGTAATGGCAGTGGCATTAAAAGCTGGTAATAATTCTGAGGAAGTAAAAAAATACCTTACAGCTGCTGTGAAATCTGTTCCAACAATGTGCCAAGCTTCCTTAAAAAACCAAGAAGTGTAACCTTCTGGCCCAGGTGCCTTATCTTTGCCTTGCCCAAATATTGCAGCCTTGATTTCCTCATTAGTAACATCGCGCATAAGCAAGTTATGCGCATCATCTGGGATCTGCACTTGAAGAATACTCCTCAATTCTTCAACAGCACAGCTTCTCACTCCCCCATCAACAGAGCCTATTTGCTTTGTGAAGAAGGCAATGAATTCCTCAGACATCTCCTCGAAAGAACTAAGTCTCTGCCCCATCTCATTCTCTAGAAACAGTATAGTGTTTCTTTTCTTTTTTGCCGCCACTGCAGAATGGAAGAAACGAGTAGACTGATCCCCTTCTTGCAACCAATTAACTTTCGCCTTCTGTCTATAGAACAACATTTCAGCCTTCTCTAGCTCCTCCAACTCTCTCATCAAACTCTTCTCAGCCTTGATAGCATCCCCATTCACAGGTGATGCAAGATTTAATAGTTGCAAAGACTCTAGATGACTTCTTTTATCAGCAACCTTCTTCGAAATATCAGCATAATTTTCTTTATTCAAGGCTCTCAAACAAGGCTTCAATCTCTTCAACTTACTAAACAGAGATTGTAAAGGATTGCCATTAGTAGGCAAGGCCCAGGATTCTGCCACCACTGTCTCAAAATCTTTATGCTGCGTCCAAAAATTAAAGAATTTGAATGGTTTAGGCTTATGCACAGGAGCCTCCACCAAAGTTTTCACCACAGCTGGACTATGATCCGAAACCCCTGGTGCTAAGAATTCCACACTAGTACAGGGTAAGCTAATAAACCACTGTGAATTTACCAATACCCTGTCAAGTTTCCTTGCAAGAAAATAGTCATCTTGCTTGTTTGACCAGGTAAATAACGGGCCAGAGAAAGGGTGATCACTCAGACCCACATCTCTAATACATTCCAAAAAATCTTCCATATCAGAGGAGACATGTTCAACACCATCAAAAACAGAACTCTCGGCAGCAGATCCAATGACATTGAAGTCTCCCCCAACTATCCAGGGAAGTACTCCCACCATAGCCTCAACCTGCCTAAGTTGCCTCCATAAATCTCTTCTCAAAGCACAATCATTGCTCCCATACACTGCAGAGACAAACACCTCTTTACCATCTACTAGCCCCCTAAGTGTAATAACTTGAGATCCAGTAAACACCACCGAGAACTGTAATTGCTTCTTGCACAGAACCCAGATCTTCCCCAAATCAATGCAATTATAGTTATCAAAACAGTTCCAGTTATCAGCATAATGTTGAAAAATAGAACCAAAATTCACTTGCCTTACCCTGGTTTCGAGCAAGCAAACCACATCAGCATTCAAAGTTTCCATCCTATGCATCACTTTCCTCTGCTTTTTGGGATCATTAAACCCCCTCACGTTCCAATATGAAACAATCATTTAGCATTCTTAGCAGCAGACCCCTTGGTCTTTACTTTGTCCAACTTCTCAGCTTTCTTCGTTTTCATCTCTTGCAATAATACTGCAACACCAAGAGAAGCATTCCTTGGCTTTCGAGGTTCATCAGCTTCCAATCCATTAAGTACTTCAAACTTATTCGTGGATTGTGTAAATAATCCAGACTTTCCTTTGCTCTTGACCTTTCCATGAGGACTATGCAGAGGGGAAAAATCATTTGCCATAATATCCAACCCTCCCACCAAGATTGTGCCATCAGACTGAACATTAGCAGTTCCATTCACTGTCCCTCCATCAACAACTTCTGCATTAGGATCAACTGCAGCCTGCTCACCAAGTTCTGCATTAGGCACAGCAGAAACAACATCAAGGGCCATAGCATGTTCACCAGACTCCTGCAGATTAGCCCTCACAGCCACATTTAGAGTATCATCTGGGGCCTTGGAACTCGACGCACCATCCCCAGCAACAGCATCTTTGATTCTCCATTGTGAAACTTCCTTTCGAAGCACTGCATCAGTAACAATGGACCCATCCCTCAACTTAACTGCATCTGGGTTCTTCGCAGGCACTAGCTCACATAGCTTATCAGAGTGTCCAAAGATTTTGCAGTGAGTACAGAAAGCCGGCATCCATGGAATTCGCACTTTCACAGTAACAATGGAACCATCCCTCAACTTAACTGGAATTGTCCGAGGAATTCTATGACCTGCAACTACCTCAACACACACCTTCGCAAACTCCAGCCTCTCCCTAGAAGCCGTAACCGAGTCCATGTATAAAGGGACCCCCAAACCGCTGGCAATGTAACTCAAACCCTTGCGCGTAAATAGTTCCAACGGAACATTGTACAACTGAACCCAGATCGGCATCCTCGTTAAATCAAAATTCAGTCGCTTCAAATTCGGCTCCCACTTCCTTAGCACAAGGGGCTTATGTTGGATGTGCCAAGGACCATTCTCTAACACCCAATCCCTAGCAGTATCGTTCGCGAAAGAAAAAACGTACAAATTAGGGCCTGCGAGACTGACCTTTGTTAACGAATCCGCACCCCACAGTGAACCCACAAGCTTCTTCAACGCGATGAAGTTCGGAGCAGCTCCGATGAACTGACCCACCAAAGAATGTCTCCAATCCGAAACTCCTTCGTTGAAAATTTCCGATGGGGGAGCAATCAAAAAAGAATCCTCAGAAGCAACGGGAGGAAAAAATTCAAGGGCCTGCTCATCCCCACCCCCACAGAATAGCGATTTCCAATCCACACGACTCATACAAGACAAAGAGAGCGAATCAATGAAGGAAAAACCCCCAATTTTGGTGTAAAGACGAAGAAGAAAAGAGGAGATCTCGAAGGCCGTTAGACCTGCTAACATACGCCTCGAGAGAATCCCATCATTTTGGTGTACATATAAAGAATAGTTTAGGGTTTAATAGTTTAGGGTTTTAGTTTAAGGGTTGAATTATTTTTTATAAAGAATATGGTCAAATTGAAATAATATTTAAATAATGAGGGTTCAATAGAAATACGGAAATAAATGAGGTACTAAATATATAGTTTGCCCTTATTAAAAAAATAAAATTTTAATATATATAAAAAATAATTTAATTGAATTTTAAAAATAATTATTAATTGTATGATGGGTCCTTGAAATTTTAAATCTTTATTAATTAATTTAATGGTGTTCAGCGGTGTTCATCATTAGTGGTGTTTATCGGTGTTCGTAATTTTCCTATTTTTTAAATAACCAATCACTCTCTTAAAAATTATTACTCTCATTTAAAAAAAATTATAAAAAAAAAATAGTGGCAAAAATAGAGACACAAACGCTCTTTATGTCAAGCCAACAACAAATTAACTTACAGATTCCTTATTTCTTAAGACAAAATAGAAATTGTATTTATTGAAAAGGAAATTTTAACAACTATAATTTAATTAGAATTATATTAGAATTATATATATATATATATATGGGTTAGGATCAAGTTACACTATGTAAAACTCAACTAGTTTTACACTAATTTATGGCCATTAGATTGGTTAAATGAATGGATGAGATTAACTCCTTACTTTTTTTCCCAAGTGATAATCTTTCCATATCCTACTTTTAATCTCATCCATTCATTTCACTCCTCCAATGGCTATGGATTAGTGTAAAACTAAATGAGTTTTACATAGTGTAACTTGATCCCATCCCTATATATATATATATATTCATTTACCTAATTTTCTTTTAGTTATAATTAATTAATATAATGCATAAACAAAATTATAATTATAATCAATATATAACTGCGATCAATATCAATTGTTATAATACACAAATAAATCAATTGATAATTAAAATATATCTAAATCTAAACTAAAATAATTTTGAATAAAACTCACACAACGATCCATCTAATATTAAAATCAATTTATAAAACATGGTGTCTACCATTAATTAGCAATCTTCTATTTACAACGACCCAACTTGATTTAACGTGATTTTCAGTTTTTCACAAATTTTTAAAAATAAAAAATAATTGAATAAAACTAACTATTTAGTTAATAATGTAAACTCAAAATAAAATTTAATTCGATATTATAATCTGAACACTTTATATATTAATTTATATATATATTTTACTCAAAACTTAATTAATAATATATAAATATAATATAATATTTTCATAATTATTTCGAGTTGAGAGTATTTGATTCTTCCTAAACTCGAATCCAACCCGACTAATTTTAAAATTTTACTTCTTTTTTTCATTCTCGTTTACTACAAGAGAGAACGTTGAGTTTTCGAATGATCCACCTTGAAAAGCTGCAGTTTCCAAGGAAATGAAACAAAGCAAAGAAAAAAAACGAAAAAGAAAACTTTCGGTCTCTCTCCAATCTCCATGGAATCCGACTCCAAAGCCAAAAAGAAGAGCCCAAAACCGAGTAAAACTCCACGGAAAAAAGAGAAGCCAAAGTCGGGGAAGGGAAAGGAGAAGATCAATGGGGCCTCTAACACTGGAAGCTACAATTACAGGATGTTTAGTTTCTTCAACAGGAAGTTCAAGATCAACGAAGTCAAGCCACCTCCTGATGTTAACAAGGCGTTTTCTTTGTTCACGGACGACTCCACCCATATGAACGCCGATCAGCTCCGGCGGTTCCTTGCCGTGCACCAAAACGACGTTAACACGAGAGTCGAAGATGCTCAGCGTATCATCGAACAGGTGGTGAGCATGAGACACCATCTGACCAAAGTCGTGAGAAACTCGTTGAGCCTTGATGATTTCTTTCATTTCCTCTTCTCCGTTGATCTCAATGGCCCTATTCGAACGCAGGTAATCCTTGTGTTTTATGCCGTTTTTGTTTGTCTGTTTGTTTGATATATCAGTTCGATAATTCTCTAAATATATACTTATCTCATGTTTGATATTCTCATTTAAATCCGAGTAATGTAGATTCAGAGACGGAGTCAGAATAATAAGTCAGAGAGCAAAGTGCTCCGGGACTAAGCATAGTTTCGTCAATGTGTAGGTCATGTTTTTGGTAATCCTTGAATATTATCTCGATATTGAATCTTGTGAATGAAAAAATAGGTGCAGGAGAGTTTTTCGCGACTAAGCTCAACTTTAGAATATGCATAGTTTAATGTTACTATCGGATACCGGAAAATAAAATCAAAGTTTAGACTTTGAAGAACTATGTCCACATGCTCATTCACACAAGGTGTCGTATAAAGAAAAATGAAGAACCGGAGTAACACAAGTTTCTAAAGTTCTATGTTACGCTTTTTTTCTTATTCACTTGGTGATGTATGTTATTTGGAGTTAGACATGAGTATCGAATACGAATATACGTTCAAAAGTTTTTCATGCATTTGGAGGATCTTTATGGTTTATCGTATTTTCCAGGTTCACCATGATATGACTGCTCCATTGTCGCATTATTTCATATATACTGGCCATAATTCCTATCTAACTGGGAATCAACTGAGCAGTGATTGTAGTGAGGTTCCTATTATCAAGGCTTTGCAAAATGGTGTTCGAGTCATAGAACTTGATCTTTGGCCTAGTTCCTCAGCCGATGAGATTTATGTTCTTCATGGAAGGTAATTTTAACAATCATTCGCAAACTCGGTTAAAATTAAGTTAATCGAATGAGCTTATATAATTCGATTTAGTCAGGTCAATAACTATTAGTAATTCGTGTTAACCATAGGGACACGTGTCTTATCATTGTTGGTTTTCATTGGTGCTTTACAATTCGGTCAGTGGTCGATTTATATCAAATAGTGTCTGAATGATTGCAAACACCCTGTTTTCTTTTAGATTCTTCGTTTTTCTTGAAATATACATATAATACTTTAAATACGAGAAAAACTTGAAAAATATTGACATACCCTTGTCGAACATATACACGTATCCGACATTCACACTTAAACTCGAGTAACATAATTCCAGCCTTAGAAAAGGAAAGAGAGCATAGATCCTCTGATTTGAATCTCAAACTTACCTAGTGTCACCATTTGAGGGTGACTATTTGAACTAAGATAAACTCTGGGTTCAATCTCTAGAAGGATTTTGTTTCATAAAATTCATAATCTATGCCTAACTCTCTCAAATATCCGACAGGCCTTCGAGCTTGAACAGATAACTTAATCTTTGAATAAGTCTATCGGAATTTCTCTAACGTTATCTTTTACCTATGGAATTATAGGACCTTGACAAGTCCAGTGTCACTTCTCCAATGTTTGACATCCATTAAAGAGTATGCTTTTGTTAGTTCCCCTTATCCAGTTATTATAACATTGGAAGACCATCTTACACCAGAATTGCAAGCTATAGCTGCTGAGGTTAGTCTTTCATTCGTCTTCGAGTTTTCTTTTCCTCTAAAATAATCGGAAATAATTTCGAAAATCTTGTAGATGATCAATCAAACATTTGAAAGTATGTTGTACCATCCGGACACAGATTGCTTAACCGAGTTCCCTTCGCCGGAATCATTGAAATACCGAATCATGATTTCGACGAAACCACCGAAAGAATATCTAGAGTCGAGGTTGAAAGAATCGGACGACGAGAATTCTCCAAAGGAAACAAATGAGTCAGAAGGGGTAAGCAGAAAATTACTCTGTTATTCAGATTCCAGTTTGAGTATTTGGCATGGATACGTGTGACACAAGTATGCTCAATTTTTTTTTTCTAAGTTTTCCCTTGGGATGGCAATAGACACTACGAATTCGGATATTCTAATTACTATTAGCAACAAATTCCAAGTAGATGCGGGTATTAACCCTTTGATATCCATTATTTGAATCGTTTTTCTTCTATTCGAATCAGCTCTACTGTTAGTTCCCCCCGGTCCTAATTTAAGCTAATATGACTGAACATTTGCAGAGTGAAAGTGAGGAAGAAGATGAAGACATCAAATCCGTCCAAGCCGGGGTAGTTAAATACAAGCGCATAATAACCATTCATGCAGGAAAGCCAAAGGGTGGCTTAAAAGAAGCATTACAAGTCGATGCCGATAAGGTTCGACGTCTTAGTATAAGCGAACAGCAGCTCGAAAAGGCTGCCGGATCCCTTGGAGTTCATGTTGTAAGGTACCCACCCTATCACATTCTCAACATCTCTTCTTTATTTTTGTTGAAATATCCGTATCTTGCACATTTACATCTGAGTACGAGGATATGATTCTTCAAATACATATCCGTGTTGATGTATATCTATATCCAGTATTCATACTCGAATCCTAGTAACATACCCTTTTCAGGTTTACACAGAAGAATATCCTGCGAGTCTATCCCAAGGGTACTCGTTTTAACTCTTCAAATTACAAACCAACTATCGGATGGATGCATGGAGCTCAAATGGTTGCATTTAACATTCAGGTTTGCCTTTCAAGTGACGTATCTTCGTATTCATATTTGAATATGTGTCGGACAAGTATATCGAATATAAATACTTTTGAGTAAATAATGTAATTTTTTTTTCTAATAACTGCATGTGGATGTCCTTTTATCAGGGATACGGAAAACACCTGTGGGTCATGCATGGCATGTTTAGAGCCAATGGAGGATGTGGTTATGTAATGAAACCTGAGCATTTGACTCGACCATCTGATGAGTTAATTGATCCCAAAACAACATTTCCAGTGAGAAAAATGTTAAAGGTGAAAAAAAATATGCTCCTCTGATTTGAGCTTATCTGTTAGATATAGTGTGTTTTATACGAGTATGTTTATATTTTTTTCACGATGAATTTTGAAATGTCGTACTCTCGTACTCATGTCTGAATATATGTTGGTATACTATTTATATCGAATATAGATATTTTAAGTAAAATAAAGAATTGGAATAATGTAGAAAAATATTTTTTTGCAATTCAACAGGTGAAAATATATATGGGAGATGGATGGCGGTTGGACTTTAGCCACACACATTTTGACGCATACTCTCCTCCAGACTTCTACACGAAGGTTTGACAATAATTTCGGCCGAGTTGGTGTGTGTCGGATATGAATACGTGTCTAACATAAATATGTTAAAATTTTCAAGATTTTCATGTATGTGGAGGGTTTCGGGGAATTTTATCTTTTTACCCTCGTATGAGTATGCGTCTAAAATAAATGTTAAACACAAATATTTTAAGAAAAACGAAAAGTTGAAACGGACATAAAACTTGTTCAATTATATAAAAATCTTGAAAACAGTTGAACATATTCGTGTCGAATATATATTTGTTACCTTATCCAAGTGATGATTATTGCTCATTAACAAATTTCAGATTTACATTGCGGGAGTGCCAGCAGATGAAGCTAAAAGGAAAACAAAGGTCATTGAAGATGATTGGGTTCCGGTATGGGATGAAGAATTCACATTTTCCTTGACTGTTCCGGAACTGGCACTGCTCCGGATCGAAGTACGGGAATACGACTTGCACGAGAAAGACGATTTCGGTGGCCAAACATGTTTGCCGATACCGGAGCTAAAGACCGGGATCCGGTCCGTCCCACTCCATGATAAGAAGGGAGTAAAATACAAAAATGTAAGGCTTCTAATGTTCTTCGAGTTTGAAGAAGTAGTGTAGAATTCTCACTCCGCCATGATCAAATGGGACTAATGCATATGTATGTATATATGTATGTATGTATGTAAAAGCTATTGTATCTTATTATTTCAGAGGAATTGGTTGACGAGAATTGAATATAGTCTAATTTTCCCCCCAGGCCCTGCACTCTATGGACTTTCGAAGTTTAGTCCCTCTGCTTTTAATTCAATGAATATGTGTTCTCAATTGAATTTTAATTTTTATATCATACGTTTTAAATATTAAAGTGTCGCATATTTAAATTTAACAAAAATCTACTAACAATGTCATTAATTGAAGCTTAATTTTCAAATCGAAGAAGTAGAGGAGAAATTATTTTATGAACTCTCCTTATCCGTCATTCATTTTCTCTAAAAATCTATTATTGATTTGAACATACTAATGGATTATATAAATAAAGGGTCAAAATACTGCCAAATTTAAATAAAGCATTAAAGCTCAGATTTCATCACAATAGAGGGATTAAAACCATAATAAGACCATTATTATTAGATTAAAATAGGATAAATATACATTTTGGTACCTCAACTTAACTTCAAGGTTCATTTTGGTACATGAGTGTTTTTTTTTATCAACTAGGTACATAGACTTGGCTTTAAGGTTCCATTTTGTACCTTTTTTTCTTTCTTTCTAATCAGGTACTTATTAGTTTAAATTGGTACATAAATTTGACTTTTTAGATCAAATTGGTACATAAGATAAATGATTCATTTGAACAAAATTAAGCCATGAAGCCAAGTTTATGTAACAATTTGAACAAAAAAAATCAAGCTCAAATATTGAATTGGACAAAAAAAAGTTTAATATTTATGTATCTAATTGAACCAAAAAAAAACTTAAATATCAAATTCAACCTTAAAGCTAACTCAGATACCCAAAGTTTATACAATTATCACATTAATCTTTTGAGAGATACAAAATGAGATAGAAGTTTAAGTCTCTCTTTTTTTAAGACAAATAGAAGTTTAAGTCTTTAAGATGATCAAAAGACGACAGAATCATGACAACTTATGGACATATCCGTTACCATGGCGATGGGGTCCACGAATTTAGACTCTTAATGGGACCCACATTCACCTATTGGTCCCGCAACAATCTATCTCATCCTACTTTTCCGGAAATAATTAAAGTTGAAACAATGATAGATGTTAGCAATTAGCATAACAACTAGTAAAATCCAAACAGCACAGATTCGCAGGTTGCTTTTTTGGTTTTGGTTTTCTTCCATCAGATTTTCTGGGAATTTTAGCAGAAACCCCAAATGTCCAAACAAACTTACAGGGTCTGCTTCTGCTTCCGGCGGAGGTTTAGGCTCACGGTTTCAGAGGCACCCGAGGAGATCAAGAAAGTGTTCGAACACTACTCCGACAATGGATTAATGGCCGTTGATGGACTTCAAAGGTTCTTACTTGAAGTCCAGAAAGAAGATAAGGCAACAGGAGAAGATGCTCAGAAGATTATTGACAGTGTTAAGCATTTTAATAGAAAGGGTTTAAATCTTGAAGCTTTTTTCAAGTATCTCTTTGGTGATATCAATCCTCCTCTTGCTTCTCTTGGGGTAATCAAAACATTTGTTTTCATCTCTTTATGATTTGTGTTCTGTGTGTTTACTTGTTGTAGATGGTTTATGTTTTTGTTTGGTTGCTGGGAAAATTTGGGAGAAAAGTGGAATTGGTTTAATAGTATGTGATCATTGAGTTTGTTTCAACTTAAATTGGGAACTTTTTCTTGTTATCCTTCTACTTTTGAGTAGGGGCGTAATCTAGCTGAACTCGAGCTGTAAAAGAACTCGAGTTCCACTCGAAATTGATCGAGCTAGCTAGATTAGGCAGATTGCTCGCTTGTATGGGATTTGATCATTTGAAATGAAACTAATAATACTTATTTTCAGCTCAGTAATTACTCTGTATTGGCTGAGTTGCGTTGTTGCTTTCATAGCTTCGAGGATTGCCCCGTGACGATGCTGATGTCTTTGAAAGTTCTTAACTTCGAGGCTCAAGCTAAAATATTCTATCACAGACTTGTGAACTTGTCTATTCAATATGTGTTTATCTTTTGAATAGTTTCACTTCTGTACAGCTTTTGTGCTTTTGTTATGTCATATTTCATTTCTTCGGTTTCAGGTGCATCATGATATGCCATTCGTATTTTTATTTCGATGGCGCATTGCGTGTTCGCCGGTTTAATTTACCGCTAAAATGTGTCATTGCGGGCTTCGACCATTTGTTGTTCATGTCGTATTCGTTTCTTTCTTCAGGTTCACCATGATATGAATGCTCCTTTATCTCATTATTTCATACATACTGGTCACAATTCGTATCTTACCGGGAATCAACTCAGTAGCGACTGCAGCGATGTCCCCATCATAAATGCACTCAAGAGAGGTGTGAGAGTGATCGAATTGGATATATGGCCGAATTCCACGAAAGATAATGTCGATGTTCTTCATGGAAGGTATGTACTCTTGATCTGCAAATTATTCCGCTTCTAAGCATGTAGATGCCAACTAGTTGAAATGACTAATTCGACCACCGTGTGACCTCCGTCGGCACAATCGGTTTTTATGTTTTGAATGTAAATTTTGTCCAACAGAACAATGAATCATTTTCTTCTTGTAGGACTCTGACTACTCCTGTGGAACTCATCAAGTGTTTGAGGTCTATTAAGGAATACGCTTTTGTTGCGTCGGAATACCCGGTTATTATAACTCTAGAAGATCATCTTACCCCGGATCTTCAGGCTAAAGTTGCTGAGGTGAGTCTCTTGTTGCTTATGATGGGACTTCAAATGGCTAATGCTCCCATAATTTACTCTTCCGTGGCTGATTTTTAGATGGTAACTCAAACATTCGGAGACATCCTGTTTTCGCCTGGCTCGGAATGCTTAAAAGAATTCCCGTCTCCGGAATCGTTGAAGAAACGGATAATCATATCTACGAAACCACCAAAGGAATACCTTGAGGCCAAAGAAGTTAAGGATAAAGAGAATGAGTCGGAGAAGGGCAAGGCCGGCGATGAAGAAGCTTGGGGAAAAGAAGTTCGAGACCTTAACGAAGCCGATTACATGGTCTCTTATGTTCCCGAGTGTGATTCACTACTTCAAATCAGTTCACTTACTGTTTAATCTCATGTGACAGGATGACTCGGATGAAGAAGATGAGGAAGATACCGATGATGGAGATAAATCACAGAACGATTTAGCACCGGAATATAAACGTTTAATCGCTATTCAAGCCGGGAAGCCAAAAGGCGGATTAGAGGAGTGTCTAAGGGTGGATCCCGATAAGGTGCGGCGTCTTAGCATGAGCGAGCAACAACTTGAAAAGGCTGCAGTTACTCATGGAAAAGAAATTGTCAGGTAATTCATGAAAGATTTGGCAAATCCTTAGTTATTAGATAAAGATTCGGATTTCGTTTTCTCTATTTCCAGCATGCGCCCTGTTTGGTGATCTTTTAGTTGATGAACTATAAGCGGCTTGACTCACTGCTTAGGCAATAGCAGACATGTAGTATTTATGTATCATCATGTATGCAACCGTGGTTGTCGGAAGTTCGTATACTGATGTTCCAACTGCTACAGATTTACGCAGCGGAATATTCTTAGGGTGTATCCGAAGGGTACGCGTGTTGATTCTTCCAATTACAACCCATTAATCGGATGGATGCATGGCGCTCAGATGGTCGCATTTAATATGCAGGTTTATACACCTTCCCCTGCCTTCTATTCAACTGTTTATTTATCGGACATTCAGATGAAATAGTAGAAGTCTCGGTCACGATGTGGCGGTTGAGTAAGTGATTGTATCATTGTATGTAGTGCACGGTATGTTCATACAAGTTTGTTGTGCAGATAATGAGAAATCGATAGAACAAAATTCGTTATCCTAGACTGATTGTAGGATTCGTGCTTGATCCGACAATCGGATTTCATCATTGTGTAAGAGATGATAGCTTAAAAGATTGGAGAGGAAACTAGATGAATGCTTTCCTTAGTCGATATATGTTCGTCCGCTTCAATGAATCTTTTTTTCTTATCGGTTCGTGACAGGGTTACGGAAGATCTTTATGGTTGATGCATGGAATGTTCAAAGCCAATGGCGGATGTGGATACTTGAAAAAACCTGATTTCCTATTGAAACCTGATGAAGTCTTCGATCCGAGAGTCGAGTTACCGGTGAAAAGAACTTTGAAGGTTAGTGTTTTTTATGGCCACGGGATCCAAGTTCTTCGGATTTCTTAACCTGGAGTGCTGATCTCTTTATTTGTTTTCTGAAGGTAACTGTTTACATGGGGGAAGGGTGGTATTATGATTTTCATCACACTCATTTCGATGCTTATTCGCCTCCGGACTTTTACGCAAGGGTAAGTCGATAAACCTACATATCCGGCAGTGCCTTCAATAGAAGCCGATATGTGTTAAAAGTAGCGATCTTCGTCTTGAAATTTTGATTAATTTGTGTCCAGGTGGGGATTGCCGGAGTTCCGGTCGATTCAGTGATGAAGAAAACCAAAGCATTAGAAGACAATTGGGTGCCTTGTTGGAACCAAGAGTTTGAATTCCCTCTAACTGTCCCGGAACTAGCTCTACTCCGTATCGAAGTGCACGAATACGACATGTCCGAAAAGGATGACTTCGGAGGCCAAACATGCCTACCGATATCAGAGCTAAGAAGTGGTATCCGAGCTGTTTCACTTAACAGCCGCAAAGGCGACAAATACAACTCCGTGAAGCTCCTCATGCGCTTCGAATTTGTCGATCCATAGTTTTCTCGAAGGCGAGTTCTGGTCCATATTTCCGAACCAACGTTCAATTCGTATGATGATGCCATTTTGTGAGCTTATGTGCAGTTTAAGTTATCTACTACATGTTTGCTGCGCGTTTATACCTGCATTATTTGGATTCAAGTATGAATGTTTGTAAGCTTATTGCTCGTACGGTTGCAGTGTGTAATCAGCTATACTTGTAATTTATAATTTGTAGTTATGTCTCGGAATCTCACAACTTATTGTTTAATTAGCTAATGAAATAAAATCGTTATAAAAATTTTATGGGAAGATAATTTAAATATATAAATATGAAATATGTACTAAAAATATTATCCTACCCTTTAAACTGAGAGGGTTATGTATTATATAGAATATAATTTAATTGGCCCTTGATACAAATAACGAGAATGTAAAATTCCTTTAACTATTTTGTTGGAAATTACACAACATATCTACTTCATAATTTTTTTAGTATATTTAAATTAGTATTAAAGAAATTTAATTTGAACTTGATTTTTAAAAATTAAAGAACAGTATGTCACCTTTAATTAACAAAACAAAAATTGTCGGGGGACTTGAAAAAAAAACTGAAAGTTTTACTTTAAATTTAAGTAGAAAATAATTATAATTTCTTATCTTTCTTTTCTCTTTTATTGTGAAAACAGTATGGAAAAATATTTAATTGAGGATTATGAACATTATGACTTGCCGATAATGCATAAAAATATATACGGTATCAAATATGATCGATTTTTATTATGGTCATGTTTGGTAAAGAATAATTTGGGCAAAAATTAGAAGTTTTAGGCATAATTAGAGGTTTGACCAGTCAAATTCGTTAATGTTGTTGTTTGGTGAACATCGGATTGAAAGAGCGGATTGGGGTGAAACCGCTAATTTTGAAAAAGCTCATGATACGAGCTTTTTGAGATTAGAGGTTTGATATTAGAGTTGTAAAGATTCTTTTACCCTTAGCAGTTACCAAAAATCTCCAAATAACCTAAATTGAATATTTTCTCACCCTATTTATAAGTTAATCCTATTTATTTTTCTTTTTATTATTACATATTTATATGTGTATTTAAATTTATTAATTAATTAAATTATATTAAAATAATCATATAAATAATAAATTAATATATATATCATTCGAATATGTTTAAAAAAGTTATATTAAAAATATTTTTTATAAATCAAATTAATATTAATTAGATACAAAATATTGATAACTAATAAACTATTCAAACAAGTATTCAATATAATCATGCCCTTATATGTCATTTTTCTTGCTTAAATAATCTAACAGCTATCAGTTAATTTTACCAAACAGTTTTATACAATCAGCTAGTACAATCTGTTAGTCAAATCAGCTAATGCAATCAACTATCAGCTAATGTAATCCGCTATCAGCTATCAGCTAATGTAATCCGCTATCAGCTATTCGTTAATTGTCATACAACACCTATATAAAAACTTAATAAAATAATCTTTAAATAATTTACTTCTTAGATATCTTACTTTATTAATATTTTTTTTGTCCTCTCAGTATTCCATGATTTTATCCTAATTAATTTGGACCAATATGTTTCGCATAACTGATTTTGGTGGGTAAGTCTTTGAACGAAATTTTTACATACATAAAATCTCGAACTTAAAATCTACTTAATTAATATCAAATTACTTACTACTTAAACCAATTCGTGAATAATAAAAAAAATTGACGAAAAAATCAACTCAAATCTACCTCTAAAATTAACCTAAGGAGAACAGGTGGTTGAATCACCGGCCAACAGGCCACCGCCGTCTTATTTGGCACCGGCCTGCACCACAACATTTACTTTCGTTAAATTTTATACTTTTAATTCTTAGGTTATTATTAATTTTGCCATGCGAAATAACTGCTTTCATTTTATATTGGGGCACCGTTTCAATTCATTGTTTCCATGAAATTAATGGGCCCATAGATTTGTATTTTAATACTATATTTTGTCAAATTCTAAAATTTTATCCTTCTACTTTACAAAATTTGAGAAATTAGCCCTTCTATTTGAATTTTTCAGAATTTGGTTTTTGTACATGGGTTCAAACTTCAAAGCATGGACCTAGTTTTGCAGTCATTTTCCTTGTGTTTGTTGAACCTTTCCGATGAACGTATTTATTATAATTCATGAAATTAAAATCTATTTTTCTTTTTTTATATAATTATGTTTAAAATGTTAAATTTTATATAATGTTTAGACTATAACATCTCTCTTTACCTATAAATTAAAATATATCGAGTCTTTAAGCATTTTAATCTCATATTATATTGTATCAATAATATTAATCTGATTATAAATAATTAATATTTATATAAACATTAATTTAATACTTATCATTGTCCAATGTAGAAGTTTAAATTCAAAACTTTTAACATTTTTTAATAGTCTAAAGTTTATCACAATATAGTATCTGTTCATAGATATTTTTAACCCTAATATTTTATCTTATTTGCTTCATTAAAAAATTATATAAATATTTTATGTAACGTGACTGTAACGTTCTATTAAAGAAATAATACTATATTGCACGAACCAACTTGCATCAGTGGTTAAGGGAACGGTTGTTGTTCCTAGAGGTCATGGGTTCGAGCACCAGCAGCTGCAGCAGGGTGATTGAACATTCATCGTCAAATGATTAAGAGTATATTTAGAACAGATACTACTTATAATCACCTTAGTTTTAAAAAAAATACTATATTTTTCATATCATATAATCTTATTGCATTTTGAACAACTTTGTAACCTTTTTGGGTCGACGAATATTCTAAAGTGATCAGACTTTAAAAAATTCCAAAAACACATGACAAAAGCTAAATTCTATGACTATGTCCATATCTTTGTTGGCTTTGTCAGTTTGGTCTCCAACCCAAGTGGTCAACTTTTACAATCCTTCCTAAAAGCATTAGACAAAAGAATTGCAATGCTAAAGAATTTAAATTAAATTATTGGTTGGTCTGACAACATAAAACATTAAATTTTTAAGTGGATCATATATTCAGATCTTAATATAATAAATGAAATAAATTGAAAGAGTCATTTTTAAATAAATATTTACATGTTTAATTTAAATTAAACAGTTAATAAATCAAATACAAATTATTATTTAAAAAAATAGAATAATATAGTAAAGAGGCCAAGGCCAACAAATCATGTAGTAATAATTTGTTCTTGTTGTCAACGTTCACAAACTCCTAAGCTACAGCTCAAAAACACCTAATTTTTTTTTACAATCTAAAATATATAAAAATAAAAAACAAAAATTAATGAAAAAAATGGGAAAATGACTCTTGAAACAATGGGGGAAGCACCACTTGAGATGCTTCCATGGCTCTGCTCCGAAACCTGCCGTAGTTGCAAGCTGTACATGGACTCGAGTTTGTAACCATGTTTAAAAATGTGTCTGAACTATTCAAGAATACCGAAAAGTCGGAGGCATGTCGGAGAGAATTTACTCCGAAACGACGGAGAAAGCGCCACTAGAGATGCTGCCATGACTGCCATCACAAACATTCAAAGCTCTCTCCAAGTTGGAAACGATGTCACCAATTGTAGGCCTGTCTTTGCCTTCCAAATTCACACAATGCATTGCAGTATAAGCCATGAGCTCCACTGCTTCAGCTTCATTAAGCGCGGGTGGTCCGACCCTCGGGTCCAACACTTTAACTACTTCACCATCGATAATTGCAGGCACAGAAAAATCGACCAAGCTCATTGGAGTCCCTCCGTTTTCGCCACCGGTCTTGAATATCGCCCTTTTCCCTGTTAGAAGCTCAAGCATTACAACTCCGAGTCCATATACGTCACTCTTTGTCGTTAATACATTCAAGCTGTAGTGTTCGGGATCGATGTAACCAACGGTTCCCACTGCTTTCATTGGCCTGTAATCTTGAGCAGATTCTGGTCCCATCATCGAAAGTCCGAAATCCGAAACCCTTGCTGTCCAATTCAAATCAATCAATATGTTGGAAGACTTTATATCCCTGTGAATTATAGGTGGAACTGCATAGTTGTGAAGATATTCGATCCCTCGAGCTGCATCCAACGCAATTTTGATCCTCATTTTCCAGGAATTTAGTAAACTATTGGGTTTCTCGACATTGTTCTTATCGTGTAAATGATCATGAAGTGCACCATTCTTCATATATTCATAAACTAAAAGCCTTTCATCCATTTCTTCACAGTATCCAACGAGTCTAACTAAATGCTTGTGATGGAGCCTGGATAAGAATGCCAATTCGGATTCGAATGCAGTCTCTTTCTCTTGGTACTTCTTCGTTATCGAACCGGTTTCGCCTCGTTTGATCGCCACTTCACGACCATCCGACAATTTCCCCTTGTAAACAACCCCGAAACTCCCTGCACCAATCTTGTTTTCCAATGAGAAACCATTGGTTGCAGCAGCAAGCTCAGCCAAGCTGAATTCCTCGGCTTTATCAGCATGTTTCGAAGACATTCCGCTTCGTTGACACATCATTGCTCTCGGACTCTGTCGTCTGATCGTCAACGACCTCATAGGCGGACTGTTGTTCGATCCAGGACTGCCGTTGGAACCTGCTCGAGTAATCGTTGGCTGAACAGAATTATGAACTTTCTTCTCTCTGAAACAAACACCACTCCATAAACAATAAATAACACTACAAATCCCCATAAAAGCTCCAACTGATCCAACAATGGCAAAAGCCAATAACCCTCTTCTCAACTCTCTAGACCGTGAAACCTCCGGTAGAGGAGCCACCGGCGACGGTGAGGTGAAGTTAAAACAGGGTTTGCAAATGTTACCAGAACCATAACAAAGCCTATTTGACAGAGGATATGAACCGCACTGATTGCAAGAAGATTGAATACAAGGCCCCGGTAAAATAGATAAATTCGAATTCGAATTGAACCCGATGTTCTTAGGCCACCCTGGACCCCAACAAACAATAGATAAATTCACAGTTGTTAATCCACAAGTAAAATTCAAGCCTGCAGCAATAGATTCGAACTCGATTTCTTCAATGGCGGATTCGTTCATGGAACCCCAACAAACAACCGTCCCATTCGATATTCTAATCCCACAGCTAAACCCATCACCAAGAGCTAACCCTGAAGCAAACCTTAGATCTTTGTTTAATGGAACATTGAGTTGACCCGTTGTGTTGTTTCCTTTACAAACTAACTCGCCAACAGAGTTCACTCCACAAACATGGGAAACCCCAGCTTCGATATTGACCATTGACATGTTCCCGAATTGCCTTTCGATGTCTTTCGACACTGTGTTGCTTCCCCAACAAGTAACTCGGTTGTTTTCACTCAGTACTATCCCACAAGAGAACCCAGACCCCGAAGTGATTTTACCCATTGTGTAATTACGATCGGGTAACGCTCCACCGTTGTTTCCGTCGGGTCTCCAACAGGCGATGGGTTGCGAAGCGTTCGTCGTCGTTGCGCAAATCCTTTCGTCGCCCATGGAGAGGGATTGAAGGAAAGTGGTGTCGTTAATGTAAAGGCGTTTAACGGGGTAATTTGGGGTGTTTGTTTCCCAGCAGAGGAGGCCGTAACCTCCGGAACGGAGGGCGCAAACGTTGGTTCGACCACCGGCGACAGTGGAGTAGGAAACGTTCGGGAGGATTTTGACGGCTGCTATTGGGGCGGAGGTGTTGGCTTCGCCGGCGCGGTAGCAGATAATGCGATGAGTCGGCTCGGCGGCTACGATGGCGCATACGGTGGCGGTTCCGTAGGCGATGGCGAGCGTCAAGCCGGAGCCCAAGGCATGAGTTAACGTCGGAAATGAGATAACGGCAAGGTAACTGACGGCGAAAAGGAGATGGAACAAAAGTTTCGTCATTTAAAGAAGTGGAATTTGACGGCGGAAGAAGAGGCGTTTACGTCCGTCAGCTTCATTGGCGAGAGAAACTGGAAGAAAGGAAAATCAAAGTTGAGAGAGAGAGAGAGAGGCGGAGAGTTTTTAATATTAAATGTGTTTTAAGAAGATAGAGAAATAGGCCGTGTTTGGCACCGCCATCTCTTAATTGCCAAATTATTTTTTGAACGTTTTAGTTTTTTTCCCTTTATTTTTCATATGAATTATTCAAGGGAAAAAGACCTCTTAGCTCCCTCCTATTTTTCAAAGAGAGCAAATTGATCCCTCTCAAAGAAAGAAGCAATTTTGTCCTTGTTAATTTTAAAACTAAGCAATTAAGGACAACTAATCACGGTTTCAACCTTCTGTCAGTTTTACAAAATTTTGATTACATAATAACAAGTTTAGCCCTCAATTTTGCACATTATATTGACTTTTTCTTCTTGATTTTAAAAAGTTTAAAACACAATTTACACCGTTTGTAGATTTTTTATAGCTATTTTTTATTTTTTAAAATTAAGATCAAATTGACATAATGTATAAATATCGAGCGTTAAATTTGTTATTGTGTCCATCACAATTATGGGAAACTAATAAAAAATATTACCATCATCAGTGGCGGATTCAGAATTTTTTTTAGGGTGGGCACAAATCAAAACACTTTTTAGGATGGGTATAAATCATAAAAATCTCAAAATTTCAGGTGAGCATAAGTCATAAAATTTAAGGACTAATTCAAAAAAATTATGAAAATTGAAGCTAAATGTGTAAGGTTTGAAAAATTCAGGGTGGGCATAGGACCACCCAAGATACCAACCATGTGGATCCTCCACTGTCCATCATGATTGATTGTCCTTAATTGTTTACTTTAGAAATTTGTAGGGATTAAATTGCTTCTCCTTTTGAGAGGGGCTAATTTGCCCAGCTTTGAGAATGAGAGAGATCTAAGAGATATTTTTACATAAATTTAATATTAATTTAAGACTTATTTTTTATTTTCCAAGAACAATAATAATATTTGGACTATTTTCTGAAGGTCAAAATATTCCATTAGTCCCTATAGTTGAATAAATTTTTTAACGGTTTATTTAGTCAACGTATGATAAGTCAACCTCGATCATTCAGAGAAGTACTGTAATTTTTTCTTGAAAAAATTGAAATCTACTAATTTTAATAAACGATGATGCATATGAAATTACAATAAAAGCTCACAACTTAGTAAACAAAACACCTAAATCCAGACATAATTCTAGTAAACAAAACTAGCGTCTTGAGATCAAAAGAGGACCATACAAGGAAAAGGTAAGAACCTAACCCAAAGACTAGAAATAAAAGAATGATACAAACATCACCAAAATCGACGTTGATAGCTAAAACCATCAACAAACAACATAAAAATACATATTACAATGAAGGTACGTTGACAATAAGGTCATTACTACAACTCAATCGCGAATAAGGAACGATAGATGTAATCGCGTATTCAAATCCAGTTCGAGAGTCTGAGACAGTGAGATCAACAACATAATGAAAGGAGCGCTATCATGATCAGTCGTGGCGTCGTCAGATCCAATCCTAATAAAAAATCGAGAACAAAAAAGAAAAAACGTACTAAAAATAGAAAAAAATGTACCAAAAATGTAGAATAAAATTGTGCCATAAGGACAGAATAATTTATTAAAAACTGAAAAATAAAACAAACGAAACGATATATTCCGACGGTTAACGATCAATATAAAAATTGGTAGAAGAATGTTATAAAAGTGTTATTTACCAAGTATGTTATAAAATGAAGAACAATGCAACCTCTGGCAATTTAATGGCTACAAATTATTTACAGAAACATAATTAGACATCTTATTTTGAGAATCAATTTTAATAGTTATTTACGTCAAAATATTCATTAAGCCAAAATCCTAATTTTCTTTCAAAATAGCCAATGCTTGTTATTATTTTAAAATTAATCGGTGATTGGTAATTATTTTGATGTTGATTGTCGATCGGTGACGTTTTTTATTTCTTTTACTTTTATTTGTTTATATTTTAATTTTTTTATTTTAATAAGAATCTCTGCAGTTGTGGCGCGTTTTCCCTTTGTTTTTGTGGTATTTTTTTGTTTTTGTGGTTTCGTTTCATCTGTCGTTTCGGCATGATTTCAACATACCTTAGTGGTCGTTTGGTGCTTGCACAGAGATCTTCACGACGCTAGTTTTTGCTTATGATTCTGTCGGTGGTCATATAAAAATATATCCTCACTCGGTTGATGATTGTTTGCCGATGTAATCAGTCATGAGTAGCAGAGCAATCTGTCTGATAGTTTAGCTCGTTCACCATTCTTTTTTCATCTCGTAATGCGTCTCGTTTGGACAGATACAAGAAGATTTATGAAGGCTTCTAGATTTTGGCGTTATGCTAATCTCTATAGAAGTATTTACTTTTCTTTGCACTTTTAGGTTTTTGTATGAGATTTTGGTAGACTAGTCCTCATTATTTTCCCTTATGAATGCATTGTATTCAGTGGCGGATGCAAAGCTTCCTTTGGGTGGGCCCGTGCCTACCCTGAAATTTTTAAAGTTCACACATTTGCCTTTAATTTTTTAAAATTTTATGAATTAGTCTTTAATTTTTATTAATTTTTATGACTTGTGCCCACCCTGAAATTTTAAATTTTTTATTATTGTGTCCACCCTAAAAAAAAATTAGTTTGTGCCCACACTGAAAAATATTTCTGGATCCGCCACTGATTGTATTTATAATATTTTTTTATAATTTTTCAATAAAATTCAGTCGCCATTGTCAAAAAAAATATTTACATTTTATTGAATTATCGAATTAAAATTGTTTATACTTTCATTTATGGCACAAAATTTATAAAAGATTTAGCGAATACAAATTAGTGGGGTTAAAAATTGCATTTCAAATATGTCGATTCCATAATTTTCATGATAAAACTAGTATCCTTGTCTATTAGCCATACATGTCTAAATGTGAATATGTGATTATATAGAGCAAATGTATATTTATAATACACTTTTTCTATAGCTTTTACATTTAGATTTTCTTGATAAGAAAATAAAATAAAATAGCAGTTGATTTTTTTAAATATACTGGTGTGATACAAGGGTAGCATTTGTTTAATTTTTTTAATCTTTTTTAATAAGGCGTACACATCGTGAAGAACTGATGCTCAAACTCGGGTCACCTGAATGAATTACATCATTCTTTACCACTAGGACAACAAGGGGTGAGCAATAACAGTTGATCTTAACATTCGATCTATAGCAGAAACTTATAAAAAAAATTGAACAAATTAATAGGGATTTTCCTTTTATATATGAAAGTAGGAGCTTAAAAAAATTCTATATAATGGCTACGTGGGATTGTTGAAAATTTTTAAATTTTCAACAATGCAAAACATTAGGGGAGAAATCTAATTTTGGTTTCCCTTCGATGCATTTTTTTTCTTATTTAAAAAATACTATAAAAATATAAAAAAAATAATGTACTATGATTTCATAAATAAAATGTCAAGTTTTATAAAATAAATTTAAAATTGAAGCCTATAACAGATTGAATATTTATAATTTTTGTAAAATCCAAATATAGATGATAATATTTATTTTTTAATAGTTTTAAGGTGATCACAAAATAATATATGTTCATATTATTTTAACTCTTTAAAAACGCACACATTGCGGACAAAATATTTTTTTTCTAGAGTAGAGGATGTTTATGGGGATGCATATCAACATGAGTATAATAGGTTGCTAGAGTAGAGGTTGTAATCTAGCATATTTTCTCTTCTTTACATTTAAAAGTGTGTTTTAACTCAGATTTTTTTAGAATAAACATTATTCTATTTTCTACCGAAAATGGTAATATGAACTTAAAATTTATAATACTTCTGAAAGAAATCTAAGAAACTATAGCTTTAATCAGAGTGCTCTATGAAGACAGCAAATCCTTTCGCTGCTTGTTCTTGGCATACCGGCACAACCACAACAGAGAATCATAAGTATTTATAGACCGCCCTCCTTCGCTGAAAAACGCTCGCTGAAATTTCGTCACTCGAACACTATACTGTCAAAAGACAGACTAAAATTGTCATAAAGACAGACGGAGGAACTGCCATAAAAGCAGACAAAAGAACTGCTATAGAAGCAAATTTGATATAAAACTGGCAAAACAAAGAAAAACAAGAAAAACATTCATCACCAAAGATGAAGGTTATTTATATATAAAATCAACAAAGCGGCCAAAGGTCGTTACCAGTGAAAAAAAGATCAACGAAAAAATGAAAAACTTACAAATTTTTTGTGGCCGCTGCAAAGAAAATAGGAGGAGTGATTTTTTTATTATGTGTACTCTAAATATTATCTAAATTTGAATAAAACAAGTTAAATATGTACCATAATGGCCTTGTATTCTTCAAGCCTAGACCAAACACGGCCTCATTATCTTAGTTCGAGCCAAGACCAAACAAGGCCCTACTATCTTGGTTTAACCTTAGAATTTTTGTTTGGGCCAAGACCAAACAAGACCTTGTTTTAAGTTCCATGAAAATCTGCTAAAACGCCAATCTTCAATGTTTTTTTTTTCCGACAACAAACTGACAAAAAAAAATCTGAATTTTTTTCACGAACAGGATTGAAAAAGAAAACATTTATAATTATTATTCATAGTAATTTCGAGAGAAAAAAATGGCTTCCTCTAGTCCTCGCACTGTCGAAGAGATCTTCAAAGACTATAACGCCCGACGCTCTGCTCTTGTTCGTGCTCTCACTAACGGTAATTTTTTCTCTCTTTTTTGTAAACCCTAGGTTTTCATTCATTGAATTTGTTGTTTTCTTTATTTTTCTTTTCTGGTTTTATTAATTTGTTTATGTTTCCATGTTGTCTGGATCAGATGTCGACGATTTCTACTCGCAATGCGATCCAGGTCAGTTTTGGGTATTTTGAACTTTTTGCCATTGTTTCTATTTATGTTTGGTTGCAGAGAAAGTTGACTAGAAAATTGAGATGGGAATTATTTTTTTGCTTGCGAGGCATTTTGGAGTTAGCTGAGTAGTCCTTATGTGATGGGATTTGAATACGCTTTGATTTTTGAAGCTGAAATTTCCCTTAATTGTGTCAAGGTTTCTGCTTTTTCATAGGCCATTAGATTTTCAAGACTGTCTTCTTAGGTAAATTGCAAATAAGAAGTTAATGGAAATCAGAGGAAAATTCTATTCAAACATTATATATACGCCGTTGGATTGTCATTTTTATGTTTGCTATTCAATACAGGTGCGAATTTGTTTTCTTTTTGTATTTGAGACTGCTTGAATTTTTGTTTGGATACTGAGAAAAGATCATAATATTTTCGAATGCAATAGAGTTTTCCCGTATTTTCTTTGAGAGACTGAAATTGAGCATTAAGTCTGAGTTTTGCTTTCTATGGGATGTAGAATTTGCGGTTTTGAATGCAGCTTTTAGATCCTCTTTTTAGTATTTTAATTAGTTGTTGTTCAGATAAGGAGAACTTGTGTCTTTATGGACACCCGAATGAGGAATGGGAGGTAGCTTTACCGGCGGAGGAAGTTCCACCAGAGCTCCCCGAGCCGGCGTTGGGCATTAATTTTGCAAGAGATGGGATGAACCGTCAAGATTGGCTTTCGCTGGTTGCTGTGCATAGTGATTGTTGGTTGCTCTCTGTGGCTTTCTACTTTGGAGCTCGACTTAATCGTAATGAGAGGTACAATACTATGACATCTATCTTTTTCTTCACATGTACAGTAGATTTTACCATTGTGCATCGATATTGTTTTTATGATCCGTCTCTTCCCTAAAAGGTTATATGTCTTATTCGCAATGATATATGAATGCCTATGACTTGATATAAAACGAAAATGGAGGGAAAAAACGAGAAAGGAGACTGGTTGAATCAGAGTCTGAAATTTGATAAACTATCAGTGTACTGATGTGGATGTTGGAATGCTTGACTATGTTACTCAGACTTAGGTGTGAATGTTGGATATAAGTATGCGTCTAACACGAACGTGTTAAATTGTTTATAAGTTTCTTCATCAGTTCATGTATTTGGAGGGTTCTTCACCCTTTGAGGGCATATCCCCATATTTATGTCCAGATATGCATCAAACGTGAGTCTTGAACATTTGTACTTCAAAAAGGTAATTGATCGGAGTAACATAGGATGCTTGATATATATATACATGTTCCACTCTTACGAGTACCCTTCTTTTGATATTTTTTTCGGTGATAGGATTTATAAATCACAATTTTTCTGCCTTTCCTTCTACAGGAAGCGCCTATTTAGCATGATAAACGATCTTCCCACCGTCTTTGAAGTGGTAACTGGAAGGATGCCGGTGAAAGACAAACCCACGGTAGAAAGCGGAAGTAAATCACGGAATAGCATTAAGGTGAACGATGGAAGCAATTCAACCTATTAAATCTGAACTCTGTATCGTCATTGTTCTTTAGCTTGCTTGCCTTTTGTTTTTATCATTTTTTCTCGCCTTACAGAGGTCAATCGATGGACAGCCGAAAAGCAATCCTAAGTTAGCTGATAATAGTTACGAGGAGGATGAAGAAGAACAGGGTGATACCTTTTGTGGGAGCTGTGGGGGAGGATACAATTCCGATGAGTTTTGGATTGGTTGTGACAACTGTGAACGGTGGTACCACGGAAAGTGTGTGAAGATAACTCCGGCAAAGGCGGAAATGATTAAGTTTTACAACTGTCCTTCATGTCAAAAGAAGGTAAGGCAATAGCCGTCAAAGGAGGGGTTAACCCCGATCGGTTTATTCACTGATGTTGTTGTAAAGCTGCTACAGAGAACGAATGCGTAATTCTGTTGTTACTGGTCTATCCCTCCTTGGATCGCAAGTCGATCACTTTGGTTCTTTAGGTACGTTAATAACATGTACTGGCATACAAATGGATGATGCCATAGGCTTTATAATCATGTTCGGTTTTCATGTTTCGGAATTGAGTGGATATTTAGTTGCACTAAGTTCGAATGGCTGATCCGATATCAATACCCGATCGATTAGGTTTTATGTACAAGAGAAACATCTACCATGTCCGGTTAAATACCTTTTTCTTTTCCCTAATGAAATTTCTCATTTCCTTTCAGTAATGTGCTTTTGTTTTCTGTCTTTGAAGTTAGTACTATTCCTTTTATTGTTGATACAGAATAGTCGTAAAGAAAGAGTTGCATTAAGTTTCGAACATTAGATTTGTTCTTAAAATAATAACTGTAGGAACTAACCGGATTGTATTCTATATTTATTCAATTTCGATATGTTAATAATTTGGGTTATATAGATTCTGAGACATTTATATATTCATAGTATTCTATTCAGTCATTTTATTATCATAGGTTGTGTATTCATTAAAGAACAAAAAAGGCTTTATTCATGATTTAGTCCTTAGACTGTATCCTATTTTCACTTTTGCATCTAATTATTTTGTCACACTTTGATATTTAAAGTATCATTTTCGTTCACTTTTACCTCTAAATTTACTGATGTCCAATGAGAATGTGTCACGTGTGACATTTTTAATGGAAGTTCTCTTTTTTAAGGGTGAATTAGGATGGAAATGATAGCTTGGGTACTAAAATGGAAAAAGAAAAGTTCAAGTATCATGGTGTGAGAAAATCAGGCATACTTTAGGGGCCAAATTGTGAATTGCGAAAAGAACATCCCTCAAGACTAGGTTTCTCAAGATTTTTGGATATGGTGTGGGTCCCACCTAAGATTAGAATAAAATGGAATGGAAAACACGCCGTTGCTTTTCTGACTCGGTTACAGGCTTACAGCTTGGAATCTCTCCACTCGTTCTGGTCCACCCAAGTCCCAACTCACTTCGGGGGATATTATTTTCTAACCTACTCGCAAACGACAACGCGTGTTTTTCACTCTATCATCTCTTTTACCTTTCCACGTGCCCGTTAATTTACGCCGTATTTATAAATTTCAGAACAAAGCTCGTATTTTTGACATTTTTATTGTCTTTGTGCTTTTTTATTTATAATTTATTACTGATTTTATTTATTTATTTTTCTAGAAGATTATGAATGGTTTCTTAATCTGTTTTTTATAGGAAAGTTTTTCCATTTTTTCTTACCGTTGTATATATTAATAAATGAATTAGATAATCTATCATTTTTATTATTTTAATTAGTTTGCATGGTCACTTGTAAAGGGGGCCTCTATATTCATTTTGTGCCAAATTTGGAAAAAAGAGAGGAAATGCAATAACAATAAGACGCATGGCAAAAAAAGATTGAGATTGGAAACAAAATTTTGTATATGGAAAACATATGATAAAACACTAAAATAGTGTATAAAATAATATATATATATATATATATTAATCTCTTACTACAGTAATTATTTACTGTGTTGACATTTATATAAATATGAAGTATGTAATTAAAATTATAACAATTATTTATTGCACTAACAATAAAAAATAAACCCTTGAAATGATGATAAATGTTTATTATATACTTTAAAATTCAAAATATAATTGAATGTGACATTTATCATCATTGTAAAGATGCTGGAGTAAATTGTTTTGGGTGATTGTGTATCAATAATATTTTTTAAAGATTTAATAAACATATAGCATAAACCAAGGTATGGAGTAAAAAAATTGTTTCAAGGAAACTTACAGCCAAGGATTGCGCCCCATTACTTGATAAAATAGGTGGAAAGTTATAAACTTGGTCTGGAAAGAAGCTCAGCTATGGAGGACGACTCCAGTTGATACAATCGGTACTGTTTAGCATCTTGAATTTTTGGTGTGGTCAGGTTCCTCTTCCAAAGGCTGTAATTAAGCGAGTTGCAAATGTACTCCAGATTCTTTTGGAAAGGAAGTGATACTTCAGCTAAAGGCGCGAGGGTGGGTTGGAACCAGATATGTTCCTTAAAGTCTGAAGGAGGATTGGGGTTGAAAAATCTGGAATGTTGGTCTAAGGCGTGCTTGATGACATTGATTCGTAACATTATGGCAAACCATGGTTCTTTATGGGTTGCTTGGGTGCGAGAGTACATTTTAAAGGGTAATGATTTTGAGCAGCTTGTTCCTAAGTTGAGCTACAGCTGGATAATACGTAAGCTTGTAAAATTGTGGGGTGAGGCGCAAACAATTTTTTCTCCGGTTCAAGACTGGTCGTTGGTTACTTCCCGTTGAATTTGGGAGCATTTGCGCGATGTCAAACCCAAAGTGGATTGGCAAAGACTTGTATGGTTTTCCTTGCACATTCCGAAGCATGCAATTATATGTTGGATGGCAATCTTGGATCGTCTTCCTACTTACGATCGTTTACAAAGGATGGGATTGCTTGTTGCAAATGTTTGCTTACTGTGCAGGGAAGAGGAGGAAACAAAGGATCATATTTTCTGCTCTTGCCCTTTTGCTAGAAGGATTTGGCTATCCATTTTGGATTCTTGTCGGATCACCAGACCTTGTATCAGCTGGTCTGAAGAGCTAGCTTGGCTAGCGAAGTCTCTCAAGGGTAAATCCTTGTTGGTTCTGATTTTGAAGCTTGCTTGGAATGCTTTGTTTATAACGTTTGGATGGAAAGGAACTTCAGGCATTTCAAGGGAAAAAGTAGATCAAGTGAGGATATTCTTTCTTGTATTCGGAATACTATAGGTATACGTTTACAGCATAAATGTATAGATAGAGTAGATGTGATTAATCATAGGCTTTGTACAGTTTGGGGCCTGCTCTAGGCTTTCGATACTATGTTTTTTTTTTTTGATGTAGCAGTTTACTGCTTTCTTGGATAAATGAAACAAAAACTTATCCAAAAAAAAAGGTATGGAGTAAAAAAAATTGGCCTTGACCCCTAAATGATCAATTTGTGTTTTAAGCTATATGGATTTTATAAAATTATAATTTGACAAAATTAAGAAAATTATATATATTCTTTATTTAACCCCCCTAAAATTAAATTATAAATATAAAATATAAAATGATTCAAACTCAAAATTAACTTAAACTTATATTTACTCAACAAAATGAAAACCTAATGAAAATTGATCAAACCAAAATCCATATTTGTTAAAATATAATGCTTAAGTTGTGGTTTATTCTTTTGTATTATAATTTAGTCAGTTTTAGTCTTCGACTATTTGTACTTTCAAATTATGAAATTTCAATCTTTGTTCTAAATAATAATCATTAAATCAAATTATGTTATCAATCTTTACACTATATGTAAGTTGTAGGTTTAGTTTATATTTTCATCGATGACTCATAATATTTAAAAATCATTATTTTCACCGCTTAGGGTTTTTCACTTTTCTCTCAGTGCCGCCGCTCTCCTTCTCTTTGGTTCAAACTTAGGCCGGCGGCGGCAATAGCTTTCGAGCTATTTGTCGACCGCCGGTCACCCTTTTTCATTTATTTGTTTTGTTCTTTTGATTTTCAATTTTTTTAATTCAATAAATCTGTCTTTATGACACGCTTTTCTCTACCGTTTGGTACGTTTTTCTGCTTTTTAGCATGTTTTTCTGTCTCTTGGCACGTTTTTCCATTATTTGTTTTCTATGAGGGTTGATTTGACGACGCCACGACTGATCAAGATGACGATTATTTGTAATTATGTTGATCTTCCCCGCTATGGACATTCGGTTTGAATTTGGATATGCGGTTTGCGCTTGTGATGAGTTTTTCAGGTGCACGGCTCTGATTTGCGTTTTCTCGGTGGTCTATCAATAGCTTCATCCCCTTTTGTGGTTCGTTTTGCCGATGCAGTCATGTTTCGTATCTATTTTCAATCGAGTATTTGGATGGGTTTATAACCTTTTCATATATGGTTCATATCTGATCTAAAGTGACTAGTTTTAGGAGGAAGTCCAAATTATGTATTTAGTTTATAATGATAGTTTGTAAACCCTTATTGTAACTTTGGGTATTTTCTCATTAATAAAACTAGTGGCTTATTTTCAAAAAAAAAAAATCAATATTTATATTTTAATATCGTTATTAAATTCAAGCCCATAAGAAGAAAAATATTTTTTAAAAAGTAATTTTTAATTTATTACTACTTAAATTGTTATTTGTATCAAAACTAAAAATATTAAAAAATAATTAATTTAAAAATATATCAAATTAACTGAATTTAATTTGGTTCAATTAATAATTTTTTAATAAATATAATATTAAATAATTCAATTCGATTATTAACTTTTTTTGATGAAAACTAAAGTGATTACAAGTAGTATCTGTTCTAAATATACTCTCAACCATTTGACAATAAACGCTCAATCACCCTGCTGCAGCTGCTGGTGCTCGAACCCGTGACTTCTAAGAACAACAACCGTTCCCTTAACCACTGAGTCAAGTTGATTCGTGCAATTCAATTATTAACTAAACCGACAATTTTACAAATAATTTAATTTTATTGACTTGAACCATGTACCAAGTTCTAAAGCGCGTGACCTAAAAGCCGATATTCAACGCACGCTTGAAATCCAGGGCCCAATCAGCTTTGGAGTTCAAATTTTCAAACTCGATAATGTTTCATTTGCATTTGCATTTGCATTTCATGTTTGATTTTTCAAGTAACCAAAACAAAAACTTGTAGGGGACCCTTCCCCTGTCTCTCTCAATCTCCATTGATAATGATAGCCATGGAAGAGGATGAAGACGAATAAGTTAATTAAAAGCCTGCCCCTTTGAAGATTAGACTTTGACTCGTTAATAGAAACTCAAGGGAAGAAAAGTCCCACCTTCCTCCCATTTTCCTACTAAACAAACACCAAATTCTCAAACTTAAATACCCCTCCAACTTCTTCAAATCCAAAGTACCAGACTCTCTCTTATCCTCAACAATTTTCAACTAATATCATTTTCCCTCTTGGTTTTATCAAACAGACTGCTTACAGGTAAAAATACTTGACCCGTGGCTTTATTTTTCTTTTTTATTTGTTGGTTTGTGTTGATATTATGAGCTTTTGATTGTTGTGTTTTCGGATTTTTGGTCAGAAGCTGTATTTTTTTGGTTCATTGCTGTGAATTTTTCTTTGAAATTTTGAGATTAAGAAGTCTTAAAAAGGTCCAAGTCTTTTTGGTTTAGAATCAGACCCATAGCTGCTTTGTGTAGTCTATGTTTGAATTTTTTGCATTATTTGAATTGGGGATTATGTAACGAAATATTCTGAATTTGGGATTTCATTTGCTGGATTTTCAGTTTTGGATTTTGGGTTGTTTTGCTTTCAGTTCTTGGAAAAAAAATGAAAAGCCTTGAAGATTTGTTTGTACTTTGTTCTAGCAGAGCTTAAGAATGTTTTGTTCTTGTTTGATTATTGCTATGAAGTGAGAAACTGAGTTCTTGTTGCTGTAATAATTATGCAGGCCTTGTTGTAGAATGTGCAGTGGTTCAAAGAGTGAACTTATGCCCTCAAATTTCATTATGGAGGAGCTGAAAGCCGGTGCTCCTCGTGAATGCTCGATTTTGCTCGAATGGGCTGCCTCTGATGATCTGGTGGCCTTCAAAAGGGAAGTAGAAGAGAAGGGTTTGGATTTTGGCGAGGCGAGCTACTGGTATGGTAGAATAGGGACGAGAAAGATGGGGTTTGAAGAGAGGACGCCTCTGATAATTGCAGCCATGTTTGGTAGTGTTGAAGTTTTGAAATATATCATTGGAAGTGGCAAGATTGATGTGAATAGAGCTTGTGGTACTGATGGAGTTACTGCCCTGCATTGTGCCGTTGCTGGTGGTGCGGGTTCTTCGGTAGAGATCATCAAGCTGTTGCTTGATGCGTCTGCCAATGCGAATTGTATCGATGCCAGTGGGAACAAACCTGTTGATCTGATTGCATCGGGTTTAAAAGCTTTGAGCAATTCCAGAAGAAAGGTGATTGAGTTGTTGCTGAATGGTGATGAGGGTGTTAATGGGGAAGAAGAATCCAATAAGATGGTGATGCCTCAGTTGCCGAAAGAAGGGTCCGAGAAGAAAGAATATCCTATGGATGCATCACTGCCTGATATCAACGACGGGATATATGGAACCGATGACTTCAGGATGTATATATTTAAGGTTAAGCCTTGCTCAAGGGCGTATTCCCATGATTGGACCGAGTGCCCTTTTGTTCACCCCGGTGAGAATGCGAGGAGGAGAGACCCAAGGAAGTACCCTTATAGCTGTGTGCCTTGCCCCGAATTCCGAAAAGGGGCATGCCCTAAGGGAGATAATTGTGAATATGCTCATGGTGTGTTTGAATCCTGGCTTCATCCTGCCCAGTACCGGACTCGGCTTTGCAAAGATGAGATTGGTTGCGCACGTAAAGTCTGCTTCTTTGCTCACAAACCTGAAGAATTACGCCCTGTGCATGCTTCCACTGGTTCAGCAATGCCATCTCCGAGGTCTGCTGCAGTGAATGCAGTAGACATGGCAACTTTGAGCCCTCTAACACTCGGTTCATCGTCCTTGCCGATGCCTACGGCTTCAACACCACCCATGTCTCCTATGGCGGCCTCTTTGTCTCCAAAACCTGGAAGCTTGTGGCAAAACAAAATTAGCCTCACCCCGCCTGCGTTGCAGCTACCTGGTAGCCGTTTGAAGACTGCCTCTAGTGCCCGAGATTTTGATTTAAAACTGGAGTTACTTGAGCTTGAAAACCAATTGCAGCAGCAACAGTTGATGGATGAGATATCAAGTCTCTCCTCCCCATCTTGTTGGAGTAAAGAATACAGTCGGCATGGAGATTTGAACCCTCCTAATCTCGATGATGCATTTGGATCCCTCGATCCTTCCCTGATGTCTCCATTGAAGGGACTGCCCGTAACATCCGGTATACAAGTGCAGTTGCAATCTTCAACTGGGCATCAAATGCGCCAAAACTTGAACCAACTCCGTTCAAGCTACCCAACAAACCTTGCCTCATCTCCAGTTAGGAAGCCCTCCCCATTTGGTTTTGACTCATCGGCTGCTGTGGCAGCAGCTGTAATGAATTCCCGGTCTTCAGCATTCGCAAAAAGGAGCCAGAGTTTCATAGACCGTGGAGCCAGCCGTGCAGGACTTACCATGCCCACTATTTCGACAACCACAATGCCTTCAAACAAGTCGGATTGGAGCTCCCCTGATGGGAAATTGGATTGGGGTATTCATGGAGATGAGCTAAACAAGCTTAGGAAGTCTGCTTCTTTCGGGATTAGAAACAACAATCTCGCTGCAAGATCAACAATAAACATGATGCCATCCGATATCAACGAGCCAGATGTATCCTGGGTTCATTCCCTTGTGAAAGATGTCACCCCGATGGGAACCCCATTGCAACCACAGCGGCAATACGGCAGTGGTAAAGGCCTTCGAGAAAGGCTGCCGCCATGGGTGGAGCAAATGTACATAGAACAACAAGAGCAGATGGTGGCATGAGAAAAGATTTCATTTGCTCATTGCTTTATTCTTAACATATATTTCATATATTTTGGAATCCTTAGGTGAAAAGATGGATCAAAACAAACTAGAAAACGATATGATTATTTCATATTCTTAATTCTTTTTATGTTCTTCCCCACTGAGGATTGTTCTAAATGTTTCAACGAGGAGAAGCGAATCCTTCATTATGAACTTTATCAATGATCTCGTTGTAATTTTCTATATTTTTAATGTGATACGTTGTTGGGTTCTTTGGATTTTCACTTTAAGTTTACTTAAATTCCATGTTTGACTTTGGCAAAAAAAAATCAAATGCTTAAATAACTCAAAATTGGGTCTAACTTAAATGATTGATGTTTTTGAATATACTCGAATAAAGTTCTAATCTTTTAAAAATATTTTCAAATAAAGATCCTCGTCTGAGTATAATCCATAAAAAATTATTGTGAAAGTGAATAGCAAATATGTTTACGTCTTTTCTACGGCATATTTTAATGTAAAAATGTTGAAGTATCTATTGAGAGACTGAACCAATCAGGGGATGTAGCTTAGATGGTAGAGCGCTCGCTTAGCATGTGAGAGGTACGGGGATCGATACCCCGCATCTCCACAATTTTGTTTTTTGACTTTTACGTTAAAAACTTACCAAACACATTGGATTTACGGTGGGTGATTAGTGAATATGACCCTTTGCTCTTTGTTATTTAGATCGAACTTTTTTTTCTCTCTACCTGCTTTAACAGTATGCTCTAACTTCGGGTATAATTCGAGTTTGAAAGATTTGTTATTTGAAATTTGATTCGAATTAAATAGAATTTATTTTCAAAATTCAAATTCTAATGAATATTTGAATTTGTTTTATTAAATATATTTATCTAATAAAAAATAAGCTCGAATTGATCTTTAATTTCAAACTTGAAAATTTTATACTCGATTTATGATATGAGTTCAATACATAGAGTTAATAAATAGGAAAATACTTTGATGCACAAGCTTGTGTAAACTTTAGTTTACACAAGCCCTTTAATTTTAGGGTTTAGAGTTTAGGGTTTTATGTTAGGGTTTAGGGGTTTAGTATGTAGGGTATATAATTTAAGGTTTATGGTTAGAATTTAGAGTTTAGGGTTTAGGGCTTAGGGTTTAGGGTTTACGTTGCTAGAGTTTGTGATTTAGATTTTAAATTTTATAAAAGGATTGTGTAAAAAAAATTTACACAGCTTGTGCATCAAAATAAAACCCTAATAAATATATTTAATAAAACAAATAACAAATCTTTGAACAAATAACAAATCTTTGAACAAAGGGGATTTGTTAAATATAGTTAATAAAAAGTGTATAAAATTAATTAAAGTCACAAATTAATTAAAGTCGAATATTGAAATTCCCTGATTTTAGTCCTTTAGTTGCTCGGTTAATGCTTAAATCAACAATAAAAATATGAAAAATTCTACAACGTACGACAAACACCGCTGAACACCGTTGAACATTATTAAAAATTAATTAATTAAAATTAAAAATCCCAAGGACTCAACATACAATTATAAATTATTTAAAGTAAAATTTCAATTAAATTATCTTCCATATATATTATATTTCTTAAATAATTGGATCAAATACAACCCTTAGTCAATTTTAAAAATAAAAACCCTAAATCCAAAATCTAAAACACTAAACACCAAACTGGCTTTATGAGGAGATGATGAAGAACATTTCAGTCATACATTGTGAAGTTGCAGATCCAGCTTTGATTAACGATGACTACTCGTCATCTCCTCTTTCACATTCATTATATGTTGATGTTCCTTCAGGAGGCCAAGGCGATACTAATACGTGAAGCCCTGTGTTGAAATTTTCTTCTTTCAACTCACATGACAACCCTTTTAGCATCGGGGAACCGAAGGAATACGGTGGACCTTACTGCACAATGGTGAAGGTTCAATGGATTTGCATAGATAGTAAGAAGTTACAGGATATTGAACATAAGCTCCAATATTATAGGTGAGCTTTATCTATCAATCCCATATAATTTGATTTCTCATGTCAACTTAACTGGAATAATCTAAATCGAACATTTTATAGGTCACTTGTCTATCAGCTCGAAGAAGTTGATGTTCGAAGGATGAAACATGAAGAGGAGCTAGCTTTCTGGATTAATGTACACAATTCTCAAACAATATTATTTATATTAAATATTGGCTTAATACACCATTCTCTTTAAACTTTAACTGTTTTCTCCATTTGCCCCCTAAAGTTTATTTTGACCACTTTTGCCTCCTAACGTTTTCGTCATTACCCATATTGCCTCCTACCGTTAAAAAATATATTTTGACCAATTAGAACGCGCCACGTCACTTAATTTTTTATTTTTTATTTTTCTGTTTAATATACTAAAATATTCTTTAAATTAATTTTATTTTACGACATTTACCCTCTTCCTCGTCCTTTTTCCCAAATTCTATTTTTTTTCCAGATCAGAGATCAACACACATCGGAAAATGCAATCACCATTACCACCAAAGCACAAGATATGGTAAACACACTGCAATTTTGTACTCACCAATCGAATCTCTCTTCCCCACTGTTAACCTCGACTTCCATCAAAGGTGGCTCGACGGATTTCGTGGTTGGGGACGATGATAAGGTTGTGAACAACTTGGATTATAATTGGTTTTTATGAAGATGATTGAAAATGAATTAAACTCGAATGTTAATGAAAATTTGTAAACGATGAACTTGTGAGACTGAGTTTTGGTTGTTAGAATGTATGGCGCAGGGACAATGGCAGTAAAATGTGGCTGCCGATATCTTGAAGAAGGAAAAAGATGGTGATGCTGCCACCATTGTTAAAACGCTCCAAGATCTTTCGCCGGAATTTGTCACTCGACAGCTCTTTTCGGTCGCCAGAGGAAAGGTGAGTCTGGGGTTGGAGTTTGAAACAACAAAAACTTTGAAATTGTGGGAATGTTCGAATAAAAAATTAATCTAATTTTCTTTACTTTGTTTGAACATGAATTGTGGGAAACAAGTATATTTAGGTCATTTAAATGATTTATTTTGGTTGAGGAATTTAAGATTTTGTGAATAGTTTCAAGGATTTGATTTTTTTTCTGGTAAGGGAATACTTTTTCTATGTTGCAGGAAGATTTGGAGCTCCAAGTACAAAAGGGTAATCAGGTTAGGGGGAAGAAGATGATGGGTGAAGAAGATTAGGATATTTTGTGTATTCTGGGTTTAAGGTTAATTTAATAAATATATAATATTTTTTATTTTATTTTAAAATTAAAAAAATTAAAGAAAATGATGTGGCGCGGTCTGATTGATTAAAATAATATTTTAACGGTGTTAATTTTTTGACGTGATATGACTAACGGCGAAAAATTTAGGGGGCAAAAATGGACAAAACATAATCTATGGTGTAAATTTATAAAACAGATAAAGTTTAGGATAAAAAAGTATATTAAGCCCTAAATCTTTGTTATATCTTATCCCTATGAGTTCCTTGAGCAAATGTAACATGTTTTGTTTTTACCGACGTTATTGGTTTATGGCATTCCGAAAAACAATTTGAAGAGACTGTCCATGTTACTCAAGGTGAGCAAAGGTTTTTTTTTTTTGATTAATTTAGCTAAAAGAAATGGCATCTTATATCTGCTTGCAGTGGCTACGGTTTTTGTTTCCTTCAAAGACGAAATTTAAGGTTTGGGATTCTCGAAGAGCTTATGTAATTGAATCACACATTGGGTTCAGAGTTTAAGTTTAAAGTTTAGGGTTTAGAGTTTTGGGTTTTTTATTTTTTAAATTGACTAAAATTGATATTTGATCTAATTATTTAAAAAAAAATTAAAAAATATAATATATATACAAAATAATTTAATTGAAATTTTATTTTAAGTAATTTATAATTATATATTGAGTCCTTGGGATTTTTAATCTTTTTTAATCAATTTAATGATGTTCAGCGATATTTAATATTAATAGTGTTCAACAGTGTTCGTCAAGCATGGTAGTCTCATCCTAATTTTTTAAAGAGAAATAACCAACTAAATTTAAATTTTTCTTTGAATTATTATTTCATAAAAAAAACACTTTAAAAATAAAAATTTATTATTGCAAAAAAATAAATGACAACATAAAACTTCATTTATGATATATTATCATTTTCAATGCATGGATAATTATTCTTATTCTATTTAAACCAAATTTGAACAACTAGCTTTACAAAAATGTTCTGTGAAAATTACTTTCATTTTCTTTTTTTTACTATTTTTTATTTGTCCATAAATGAAAATATATTATGTTTTTAAACATACTTGATTTTATATCCTCTTATATATTATACCGACAATATCAAGCTAGTTATACCTTATCGATTTTCCCTATATTTTTACTTATTCAAACAAAATAGTATATAATCTATTTATTTCCTTAACTTTCCATTTTTCTACTTTCCTTTTAGATAATTTCTTTGCCAATAAAAAATTTCAATCCAAACATAGTTTAATATTAAACAAGTTCTTAGTTTACAATACTATCATATTGTTAGAAATGGATTATTTTATTTATCATTGTCTAAACTAATTTGCACCAGCATAATATTCTATTAATAATTTTATATTTTCGTAACTATATTTATTTATAGAATTATTATTTATATATAAATAAAAATAATACAATGAAACACATCAATATGAATGCATAATAAAATTGACATATTGGTGCAAATTATATCTATAAAAATAAAAATGAAACTTGGATCGGGTTATTTGCCCGGATCAAGCATGTATATAAAATCAAAACCCAAGAGCTAGAAAACGAGCGCACTAAGGCACAATTTTTACACGTCCTTTCCTCTTTCTCCAGTGCCTTAGATTGGATCTCTCTGTTTCTCATTTCTCTCTTTTTAAATGTTTTGAATTCTCTGCTTCAGATCTCTTAGAACAGTTTTTGTATTTTTGATTCTCTCGTCTCTTCTCAGTGTTCAGTTTTGACTCGCGATTGAAAGATCCAATCTCAGCCGTTAGATCCACTCCTGATTCGTCAATCTTTGCATCCTTCGATCTAAGCCACCATGGCGGCCGCGAACGCTCCTATAGCCATGAAGGAGGTCTTAACTGTAAGTCTTCTCGTTTCAGTCTCATTTCCTTCGCTCTTTGTTTTCGGTTCAATCGGTATTTAATAGAAAATCCAGCTGAATTAAGTTAATCATCGATTTCCAAGCTTAATCGAGTACTTCATAAACTTTATCAGATCTAATACATGTAAAGCTTGCTAAGATCTCTTTGGAAGTTGCTATTTACGTTTTGAAATAGTGAGAATTTTTAGTGATCTGAATGATGATGTCTGTTTGCAGTTGCCGAGCGTTGGTATCAATCCTCAATTTATCACATTCACGAACGTAACTATGGAATCTGATAAGTATATCTGTGTGAGAGAAACCGCGCCACAAAATAGTGTTGTGATCATCGACATGAGCATGCCGATGCAGCCCTTGAGAAGGCCTATTACAGCGGACTCTGCTCTTATGAATCCGAATTCTAGAATTCTAGCTTTGAAAGGTCAGTTTCCTTAACTACCGGCAATTAGTAGTTACTTTTATTGGAGCACTTGAAATTTGTGTCGTTAAATGATCCTGATTATATAGCATTTTTGTTATTGATTAGAGGGTTGTATATTTTTGTTTTTCTTGTACTCTGGCCAATCAAAGAACCTAGTTCTGTATGAGATTTTTCTTTATCTAATACTTGTGCTGAAAAAAATTGTTCGAGATGGCATTGAGGCTTCTTTTGTTTAACGCTTGCTACTTGCTCTTTGCTTTCTAAAATGAACAAATGAATGTTATGACATACATGTTAACTGCTAGATCCCTGCTTTTGGTAGTGTGTGAACTATGTTATTTGTAGTAATTAACGCTCTTCTGCTCTATTTTCCATCGAATATTGTTTGGGTGTATTTGTACATCAATTTGTTTAGTTTGCCATGAACAATTGCCCAGCTCTGCTGAGTGCAAGCTTCATCTTATAGTGAAATTTACTTCAATTTGATCCAATGAGATGAGAAACATATGGTCGAAATGCAAGTCATGAAGCACTTATTCCTTTAATGAAAGTAATTAAGGGGAGAAGGAGATTAAATATACCTACTATTAATTTTATGCCTTTAATTTTTATTTTCTATCTAAGCTTGATGCTCACCCAAATGATGTTGCTTTTGTAGCTCAACTACCGGGAACAACTCAGGATCACTTGCAAATATTTAACATAGAGTTGAGAACGAGAATTAAATCGCATCAGATGCCTGAACCAGTAAATTCATTTATTGCCCCATTTATTTATTTGTAATTGTTCCATTAGGTTATGTCATCAGCTGTCTGCCTCCAATTCTTTATTTTTCCTTAATAAGAACTTGATTGCATGAGCTTAGCAAAATGTCCTTGGTTCATGTCCAGGTTGTATTTTGGAAATGGATTAGTGCAAAAACGCTTGGGCTGATCACACAGACCTCCGCGTATCATTGGTCAATTGAAGGTAAGAAGTTATTCTGTCAACTTATCTAGTATCACATGCAGCTGTGTTTTGTTCAGTTCTAAAAAGTTGATCTATTTTGAGTACACTTTTATCTATTACTTTTTATGTTATGTGTCTCATTGCATCTTCTTCCTTTCAGGTGATTCTGAACCAATTAGGATGTTTGAGAGAACAGCAAATTTAGTCAACAATCAGATAATAAACTATAAATGTGACCCTTCTGAGAAGTGGTTGGTTTTGATTGGAATTGCCCCCGGTGAACCTGAGGTATGTGGTGTTTTTTATTGAAGAAGACACTGTTGCATCATTTGTGTTAAGTTTTGGGAATTTGAAAATTGCGACATGTAAGTAAATTTTGTTTTATGCCAAAAAACAGAACTTTTGAAATAATATATTCTAAATACTTCCTTAAGTTAACTAGGCCTAAAAGTTATAGCGGTTGTGGTTGCTTTGTGGCCCATAGTTAAATGTACTCAAGTGAACTCTGAATTAATTTATTACCCATATAGGTAATTTATTTTGTCTCTTGCAGTGTACTCTAGGATTTCCATCCCTCTAAGCCCTTTTTTAGTTTCCTTTGTCTTTTTCTTTTCCCCATTTTGTCTCTATACTGTCAGATTAGTTCCTTGCATAATCATTATTAGTTATGAAATTCTATCTTTAGAAAATTGTTTTGCTGCTACTATATAGTTCTGATTTTGATCCCTGTCTTGTCTCCTTTAGAGGCCACAATTGGTCAAGGGGAACATGCAACTTTTCTCTGTTGATCAGCAGCGTAGTCAAGCTCTTGAAGCACATGCTGCTTCATTTGCACAATTTAAGGCAAGAGGATTTCTTGAACTTCTTTCCCTTGATATTATTATACGCTGATCTAAATAGCTACTTATTGTATATGCATGTTTGGATTGACCAGGTTCCAGGAAACGAGAATCCTTCCATTCTTATTTCTTTTGCTACCAAGAGTTTTAATGCTGGCCAGATTGTGTCAAAGTTGCACGTAATTGAGCTTGGTGCTCAGCCAGGTCAGCTTGCTAGGATTTCTGTTTTACTTTTGTTATCTCATTGTTATGTATGAAGGGATGCTGAAGGTCTTCTATTCATGAACAAAAAATGAAAAATAAAATTAAAAAATAGAACAATTTCCCATTTTCTCTTCAAGTAGTCCAATAATCAAGATTACAATCAGAAAGTACTTTTAGCTTTGGCTATATCAGTTGGTTGGGACGCTACTTTATAAATTTGTTGTGGGTTTAATTCAGTAATCCTGGTGTGAGAAAGGGGCCATGGTGGCCGGAGATGCAATGAATAATGGTGGTTTGTGTGTGTGATCGGTGGTTAGAGATTTGTTGTTTGAAGAAGATGAACAAGATATTTTCCAGAGAGAACAATGTGTTTTTCTGTATTTTCTTATTATTCTTAATTATCAAATGTATACAGAGCAAGCCTTTAAATAGGCTGATATAGAGTTTTAATATAACTAGAACTATAGTTTTATCTTTAATTTAAATAATACTTATTCCTAACTTAAATAAGACTTCTAGTAAATCTAAACTACTGATTAGGAATAAACTCTAATTACACATTAAATAAAAACTCTAACACTCCTTGTCAACTTACACTCCCCCTCAAGCTCTAACACTTCTCAGATAACTTACACTCCCCCTCAAGCTAGTGAGCAAATGTAGTAGAGCATCAGCTTGGATCTTGGATGTGATGCCCTACTCATATTTCTTATGCTGAAAAAAATGCTCCCTATTCTCGGGAGTCTTTGATTTGAAGAGTGAGAACAGAACCATGATGTTCTTGCGCAGCAATTGTTGATGCCATTCAACTTATGTATGCTTGAGATGGTTGATGCATCTGTTGGACCTCTTCTCACCTCTTCGCCTATCTTTTAAGATGGATGGCTAAGATAGAACCAAATAGTTTTTTTAAGGCTAAACTATAACCTTTTCATCTATCTTTTTGATTGGCTAAGATAGAACCATAAAATAACAAAATTAAACGAGTAGAAATTTCACCAGAGATGTAAGATTCTAAGGAAGGAGAAGCCAAGGAACGAGTGTGGCCTAATGACAGCAACGGAAACGATGTGCATCTAAAAAATCAGATCGTCGTCGATCTATTTCAGATTAAAGATGGCAACAGTGGTGACGGCTACGGGTGCTAACGAGCCGAGCCCAAGCCTGACCAGGCTCGGCTCGACTCGGAAACTATATTTTTAGGCTCGGCTCGGGCTCGAGGCTCGCCGAGCTCGGAATTTCAGGCTCGAGCTCGGCTCGGAAATTGTATTTTTAGGCTCGGCTCGGGCTCGAGGCTCGCCAGGCTCAGCTCGGCTCGGCTCGGCTCGGCCCGTTATCAACTTTAAACAAACCAGGTTGAACATAATCCAGCTTGAAAATCAACTAAATGCAAATTCAAACTCAATAGAGTTTGTAAATGAAGGCAAATAAGCCCTCATTCTAAAAAAATATACTTAGATGTGTGCACAAAAAGCCCACTTAAGCAAGATCTCAGCCATAAAAGCCAAGGTTAATGTGCTTAATTCCTCCAGCTCCTGAGCCCCTATTTATAGGTGGTTCTCCCTCATTGCTTTACATATCTCACCAATGTGGGATATTGAGAAGTACTGCATAACCTATCATTTATAGTTGTTTTCCTCCTTGCTCCCTGAAGTTTTATGTAAGGATGGATAAATATCCATTTTAGTCTTTTTTATATTTTAATTATATTAATTTAATCCTCATTTTCTCTTAATTTTGGAGTGCAAAATTTATTTTTCATTGAATTTAGTTATTTAATTTTAATAATCTACTAATCTAAATGTTAGAAAACAATATAAAAATCATAAGAAGTGAATTTAAATAATTACAATTATAATTATTGATTAATACAATAAGTTATGCGAATTTTGAAAAAAATCACGACCGCGACACCCGCAGTGACCGCAATAGCATTCGTTATCTCCGCAAACGCGATAAACGCAACGCGATAAATGCAACATGACCGAAAACGCGACCGCGAACGCTATTTAAATCCCTGATTTTGCTATAGGTTTTTTATATAAAATATTCATTAAAAATCACTTTCATAACCAACACTAAAACGAAATTCAATGACCGGAAAGGGGAAAAAAGTGCCAAAAATTAGATTAATCCAAATAATCAATAAATATTCTTATAATACAAACACGTAATTAAAGAAAATACAAAATCAAACAACAATCAACTAATGAAAGAAAATACAAACACATTATTTATTTTAGTGCATATGTAGATTCCGAGCCTGTTCACGAGCTTTTCGAGCCGAGCCTGGGTAAGCTCGGCTCGGCTTGTTAAGTTTTCGAGCCGAGCCCGAGCCCGAGTCGAGCTCACTCGAGCCGAGCTTTGACCGAGCCGAGCCCGAGTAGCTCGCGAGCCGGTCAGGCTCATTATCACCCCTAGTGACGGCATCAAGACCGTTGTTGGCTCGTGATACCATGTGAGAAAGGGGCCATGGTGGCCGGAGATGCAATGAATAATGGTGGTTTGTGTGTGTGATCGGTGGTTAGAGATTTGTTGTTTGAAAAAGATGAACATGATATTTTCCAGAGAGAACAATGTGTTTTTCTATATTTTCTTATTATTCTTAATTATCAAATGTATACAGAGTAAGCCTTTAAATAGGCTGATATAGAGTTTTAATATAACAAGAATTATACTTTTATCTTTAATTTAAATAATACTTATTCCTAACTTAAATAAGACTTCTAGTAAATCTAAACTACTGATTAGGAATAAACTCTAATTACACATTAAATAAAAACTCTAACACTCCTCGTCAACTTACACTCCCCCTCAAGCTCTAACACTTCTCAGATAACTTACACTTGGAATTTTATCTGTAGCACTTCTAAATCATGATCAAGACTATGTTAAAATTTTGATGGGGGTCATTGGCTGTAAATTAACTATTCGTCTTGAAACATAGGACTTACAAGATTGTGTTTTATGTCTTTTAGTCTGTTAGATTCCATATCTTTTAACAGAACATCTATTATGGCAGGTAGGCCATCATTTTCAAAGAAACAGGCAGATCTATTCTTCCCACCAGATTTTCAAGATGATTTTCCAGTCGCAATGCAGGTAGCATAATGTCCTTGATTTTGATTATTTTTCTCGGTAAATCTTTCTTAAATTTATTTTTTGTGCCTATACTAATACAAATTTCTTTTAATTGGCAGATATCACACAAATATAGTTTGATCTATGTTATCACCAAGCTTGGGCTGCTGTTTGTTTATGATCTAGAGACGGCAACTGCTGTATACAGAAATAGAATCAGCCCAGACCCAATATTTTTAACCTCCGAAGCTTCAACAATAGGAGGTTTTTATGCTATCAACAGGCGAGGTCAGGTGTTGCTGGCTACTGTAAATGAAGCAACAATAGTGCCATTTGTTAGCGGCCAAGTATGTCTTTGTGCCTTTTCTGTTTTGTTTTCTGGTATCACTAAGGTAAGACACGCCGGCTTACAACTTTTCCTTTGTTTTCCGTTTCAGTTGAACAATTTGGAGCTTGCTGTCAATCTGGCTAAAAGAGGAAATCTTCCCGGTGCAGAGAACCTGGTAAGTGGATTGATTTGTGTATAGCTTGATCTATGGTTGTGCATCTTTGCATTGGATGTCAATTTTGGATCAAGAGCCTGATATATCAACTAAAAGTTGTACCTTTTGTGGTAACTTTCTTCATGGATTTTGGGATTTCTTCAGTCTAGCTACAATGCTGAGATTGGAGATATGCTGTCTCTTGTTTATTGATATACTTCAGTGCCAATTATTGGTTGTGTTTTTTGCATTTGAATTGCATAATTAGATTTTTTTACATATCCTTTGCTGCATTTTGTTAACAATAATACCTAGTCTATGTTATTCGGTTTTATCTGTTATTTTATTTAGATCTTGTTTTTGAGTACTTTGTTCTTTCGGCATATACTAGGGTCTTGATTCTCTGGCTTTGGATGTATCAGGTTGTCCAACGTTTTCAAGAATTGTTTGCTCAGACAAAGTATAAAGAAGCTGCTGAGCTTGCAGCGGAATCTCCACAGGGGATCCTTCGCACTCCTGATACGGTTGCCAAGTTTCAGGTCTAATTTGCTTCTTTTTATATGTAGGTTCTGGTTTTTATGTTTCTGTTGATTTTATCTTGAGGCAAAAGTGTTTATCTGAATGCTGCAGAGTGTACCTGTGCAAGCTGGGCAGACTCCGTCACTGTTGCAGTACTTTGGTACACTTTTAACAAAAGGGAAGCTTAATGCATTTGAGTCATTGGAATTATCTCGACTTGTGGTAAATCAAAACAAGAAGAATCTTCTAGAGAATTGGCTGGCTGAAGATAAATTGGAATGTAGTGAGGAGCTAGGAGACCTTGTGAAGGTTTGATCTGTACTCACCAGAATAGAATAGTATTTGTATCTTATACAATTGTGTCTAAACTTCAGAAACAAAAAAAAGTTGACTGTTTTTACTCTTTTGTGGCATTCTTCTAATTTCATTTTGCTTTTGTTGTAGACTGTGGATAATGATCTTGCACTGAAAATATATATTAAAGCTAGGGCAACTCCTAAAGTTGTTGCAGCTTTTGCAGAACGGAGGGAATTTGACAAAATCTTGATCTACTCAAAGCAGGTGATTGCCACATTTTGCTTTTTATTGCCATTTTCTGGTGTGATTGATGTGTGATCTCCTTTTTACAGCCTACCAAAATGGGAACATTTCTCCCACGTGTTTTTACATTCCTGTGAATGCTTGAATCAAATATTCATGACTAAATTGTTTCCTCAGGTGGGGTACTCTCCTGACTATTTGTTCCTTCTGCAAACAATTCTTCGTACAGATCCACAGGTTTGTTTCTCTTTTCTGTCGTCCTTAGTGTTTGAGGTGTTGAAAGCGTGTCATGAATAATTGATAAATATGTTCAGTTGTATTACATATCCATTGAAGTCCTTTTTATTCTTTTTCCAATCAATAGCTATTATTATGAAGTTTTTGATGGGATTTAATCTGTATAGACAAATGGGTTATCACTTGTTTTACTTGCAGGGAGCTGTTAATTTTGCATTGATGATGTCTCAAATGGAGGGAGGTTGTCCGGTTGATTACAACACTATTACTGACCTTTTTCTTCAGGTCTGATGCTTATCAATTTGGTTGTGAAAATAACCTTACTTTTCTACACAGAACATTGATATTGTTTTCTTTGTGTATCTGCTTTTTCTCAGAGGAACTTGATACGGGAGGCTACTGCATTTCTTTTAGATGTTTTGAAGCCAAATCTGCCAGAGCATGCTTTTCTACAGACAAAGGTTATTTCTTTGATATGCTGGTTCAGCTAATCTGTCTTTTGTTCCCCATTTTTTAAAGAAAAGAATAATACATGTAGTTCAATGTCTTTCTTTTCCATGCAGGTTTTAGAAATCAATCTAGTGACTTTTCCTAATGTTGCTGATGCCATTTTAGCAAATGGAATGTTCAGTCACTATGATCGCCCTCGAATTGCACAACTTTGTGAGAAAGCTGGTCTATATGTGCGAGCTCTGCAGGTAATTATCTTATTAAGATTTGTACTTGTCGCATTTTTGTGTGGTTTTATACTCTAAATATCTCTAATGAACTCCTTTTCTGCAGCATTACACTGAGTTGCCGGATATTAAACGTGTCATTGTGAATACACATGCTATTGAGCCACAGGTACATGTTGTCCACTATCTTTATCTCCTGGGAAAATTAGAGACTATTATATCCTGATAATTTTTTCAATAATATTTCTATTTTCAGGCACTTGTTGAATTTTTCGGCACTCTTTCACGAGAATGGGCTTTGGAGTGCATGAAGGACCTTCTTCTGGTTAATCTAAGAGGCAACCTTCAAATAATCGTACAGGTAAAGAATGTTGTATAATGTCATGCGAATAAGGTTTAATAAATCACCGAAGGGCCGAAGGCTAAGCAAGATGGCTTTGCAGGTTGCCAAGGAGTACTGTGAGCAGTTGGGTGTTGAAGCTTGCATAAAAATTTTTGAGCAATTTAAGTCATATGAAGGACTGTACTTTTTCCTGGGATCTTATTTAAGCTCAAGGTAATTTAACAGAAGAAAATTCCTTCGTTTGTTTGGGCATAGCACAGCTATTTCTAACTATGTTGTTTACTTCTGGTTATCGGACAGTGAGGACCCTGATATACACTTTAAGTATATTGAGGCTGCTGCTAAAACTGGACAGATAAAGGAGGTTGAGCGCGTAACCAGGGAATCGAACTTTTATGATGCTGAAAAGACAAAGAACTTCCTGATGGAAGCCAAGCTTCCTGATGCCAGACCTTTGATTAATGTTTGTGATCGATTTGGGTTTGTCCCTGATCTTACTCACTACCTCTACACAAACAACATGCTCCGTTACATTGAGGGTTATGTTCAGAAGGTATGTGTGATATTCTCCGCTAGATACGTTTTACTGGCATACTGTGTGAATTTAATTTAAACAAGAGTAATTGTGATCTTGTTTTCTTGTTTTGATAGGTGAACCCTGGGAATGCTCCTTTGGTAGTGGGGCAGTTACTAGACGATGAATGCCCTGAAGATTTTATTAAAGGTCTGATTCTCTCAGTACGTTCTTTGCTACCAGTTGAGCCCCTTGTGGATGAATGCGAGAAGAGGTGATTTTTTCAGTGGATATTGTGTCCTTGTTTCCATCTTTTCATCATTATGTGATTCTCATTTTTCGGCATCCGGTTTCCAGAAATCGACTTCGTTTGCTCACACAATTCCTGGAGCATCTTGTAAGTGAGGGCAGTCAAGACGTGCATGTCCACAATGCTCTGGGTAAAATTATCATTGAGAGCAATAACAATCCAGAGCACTTCCTCACAACCAACCCTTACTATGATTCCCGGGTCGTTGGTAAGTACTGTGAGAAACGTGATCCCACCTTGGCAGTTGTGGCTTACCGAAGAGGACAATGCGATGAAGAACTTATCAATGTCACAAATAAGAACTCTTTGTTCAAATTGCAGGCCAGGTATGCAATCCTTTAGTTACGTATGATAATATATCAGATCTTTGTTTTTTAGTGGCTTATCGGTTCATCATCCTTTGATTGCAGGTATGTTGTAGAGAGGATGGATGGTGATCTTTGGGACAAGGTTCTAAATCCTGAAAATGAATATAGAAGACATCTAATTGATCAGGTTGTGTCGACTGCTTTGCCAGAAAGCAAAAGTCCAGAACAAGTCTCTGCAGCTGTTAAAGCCTTCATGACTGCTGACTTGCCCCATGAACTGATTGAGCTTCTCGAGAAGATTGTGCTCCAAAACTCTGCATTCAGTGGGAACTTCAATCTGCAAAATCTACTTATTTTGACAGCTATCAAGGCAGATCCATCTAGAGTTATGGATTATATCAATAGGCTAGATAATTTTGATGGACCTGCAGTTGGAGAAGTGGCTGTGGAAGCTCAACTATATGAAGAAGCTTTTGCAATTTTCAAAAAATTCAACTTAAATGTTCAAGCTGTCAATGTTTTATTGGATAACATTAGAAGTATTGATCGAGCCGTGGAATTTGCTTTCCGAGTTGAAGAAGATGCTGTTTGGAGTCAGGTGGCAAAGGCACAACTAAGGGAAGGGCTTGTGAGCGATGCAATAGAGTCATTTATTCGTGCAGATGATGCTACTCACTTCCTTGAGGTTATTCGATCTTCTGAGGATGCTAATGTCTACCCTGATCTGGTGAGGTACCTTCTGATGGTCAGGGAGAAGGTCAAGGAGCCTAAGGTGGACAGTGAACTCATATATGCATATGCAAAGATTGATAGGCTGGGTGAAATTGAAGAATTCATTCTCATGCCAAATGTGGCTAATCTTCAAAATGTTGGTGATCGGTTGTTCGATGAAGAGCTCTATGAAGCTGCAAAAATCATATTTGCATTTATATCTAATTGGGCCAAGTTGGCTGTTACACTTGTGAGGCTTAAACAATTCCAGGGTGCTGTTGATGCAGCACGGAAAGCAAACAGTGCCAAGACATGGAAGGAAGTTTGCTTTGCTTGTGTTGATGCAGAGGAATTCCGATTGGCACAGATATGTGGTCTAAATGTTATTGTACAGGTGAGTTTACTTTCAGTTTGACTTAAAATTTTTAGGAGTAATGAAGTCATTGCACATTCAGTTCTCCTTTTCTTCTGGTGTTTGTCTATTGGAGTCGCTTTTCTGTGATGATTTTGACCAATATGTTTGATGATTTTTAGGTGGATGACTTGGAAGAAGTCAGTGAATACTATCAGAACAGAGGATGCTTCAACGAGTTAATCTCTCTCATGGAGAGTGGTTTAGGATTGGAACGTGCACACATGGGTATCTTTACCGAGTTGGGTGTTCTGTATGCCAGATATCGCCCAGAGAAACTTATGGAGCACATTAAATTGTTTTCTACACGTCTCAATATTCCCAAACTGATAAGAGCTTGTGATGAACAGCAGCATTGGAAGGAACTAACCTTTTTGTATATCCAATATGACGAGTTCGATAATGCTGCAACTACTGTGATGAACCACTCTCCTGATGCATGGGATCATATGCAGTTCAAGGATATTATCGTCAAAGTTGCTAGTGTTGAGCTATATTACAAGGCTGTCCACTTCTACTTGCAAGAACATCCTGATCTCATCAATGATATGCTGAATGTGCTTGCGCTTCGTGTGGATCACTCTCGAGTTGTTGACATTATGAGAAAGGTTCAGTTCTGGCAGTAAATGATCTAATATTGAAATAAACTGACTTGCTTTATTATTACCTTATAATTTATTTTCGGTTGGCAATTATTTCCTTCTGGTATTTCAGGCTGGCCATCTACGTCTTGTGAAGCCATACATGGTTGCTGTTCAGAGCAACAATGTGTCGGCAGTAAATGAGGCATTGAATGAGATTTATGTTGAGGAAGAAGATTACGATAGATTGAGAGAATCTATTGATTTGCATGATAATTTTGATCAGATCGGACTTGCACAAAAGGTGAAGTATTGTTTTTCTTACACTTCTGTTTACTGTTAGGTTTGTTTCTGATATTTATTTTCTAATTGCTTGTGTAGATTGAGAAACACGAGCTGCTTGAAATGAGGCGTGTTGCTGCATATATTTACAAAAAGGCAGGCAGATGGAAGCAGTCCATTGCCTTGTCAAAGAAGGACAAACATTACAGAGATGCAATGGAAACAGCTTCACAGTCTGGTGAACGTGAACTTGCCGAGGAGTTGCTTGTTTACTTTATTGAACAGGTACCCAGCTCATTCCCGAATATGTAAAATATATATGCTGACTCATAAATGGTATCTGCTTGGACTCAAAGGTATAAAGCAAGCATTATAACTTATTGGCCAACTGCTACTCCTAATTATGTTGTTTCTCTCTCTTCCCCTTGTTCCTTTAGGCTTCAAATAAAAGTTTTGTTTCTCTATTTTTTTATTGTTCTGGACTCTCTAAGGACTCTTCAAATGCATAAAAAACTAAATATAAATATCAGACACATGGTGGTTTTCCGTTCGTATTATCACTAATGTTTGTTATTGTTTTGAATTAGACATAATTTCAGTGTCAACCTTCTCTTTGTACAGGGCAAGAAGGAATGCTTCACATCGTGCCTCTTTGTCTGTTATGACTTAATTCGACCGGATGTTGCTCTTGAGCTTGCCTGGATTAACAACATGATCGACTTCGCATTCCCGTATCTGCTGCAGGTGATTTATGTGCTCTGCTGCTTTCAGTATCAGCATTTAGTGCAACTTCTCATTTTACCATGATTCTTTTTGGTTTGAAGATAGTTCTTATTTCTAGATTATTTTGTTTAAACCTTATTAATTGTCTTTGATTTTACAGTTTATCCGTGAATATACCGGCAAAGTTGATGAACTTATCAAGGACAAGATCGAAGCTCAAAAAGAAGTAAAGGCTAAAGAGCAAGAAGAGAAAGAAGTCATTGCACAACAGGTAATAATAATCTTAAAAAACTGAAAACTCCAACTCCATTTTCTCAAAAATGTACTCTACTCCTGCAAGGTGGGAGTAGCTAGATTTTCGATGGATACAAAGTCCTAACTGATGAAAATAAATGCCTTGTGTTGCAGAACATGTATGCTCAGCTGCTACCGCTTGCATTGCCCGCACCGCCAATGCCAGGTATGGGAGGACCAATGATGGGTGGTGGATTTGCGCCGCCGCCACCAACCATGGGAGGAATGGGAATGCCTCCAATGCCACCTTACGGGATGCCACCAATGGGCAGCAGTTACTAACTCGTTACAGGTTTGTTGGGTTGAAAACACTTTTAGCCAAGTTGATTCATTCCGTTGCAACGACGGAAAAGACTTCGGTTTTGTAGTTCCAATTATGGTGACTTCGTCAGGCTTTTGAATAATGCCATTTTATATTTTGCCTATGCGATATTGTTATATTCTTTTTCTTTTGTTGAAAGAAGCATTTTTTTGCTGCTGGTACGAAGGTGAACCGAGGATTTTTATCATAATGCATATTTGTATTATCTTTTGATGATGTCCTTGGAGTTGTTGACCAGCAGTATTTACGAAAAAACCGCTTCACATTTCCATTGTTTCTTCTTTTTGCTTCAATTTTTTTCCTAATTTGAAACAGAAAATTTTATTGGTAGGATTTGTTGGGTGAATAGAATAGAGCAGATTTCTACATGTTGGTACAGGTACTTTGTTTTTCTTTTTCAGATTTGATTCTTGTCAAATGGAATGTCATTTACCCTTCCGATCAAAATAATCAATTTGACGATGAATCTATAAATTTTGATTCGAAACTCTCTTATATCCTTGTTAATTTCGGGGAATAAAGAACAATTTTCGTTGATGTAATTCAAGTGTTTGAGTTCTAAATTTTCCATATATACCTATAATTTTCAAAAAGTAAAAACTTAGAAAATCATCAAAATTCTCTTAAATTTTTAACCAGATTTAAATATATAGTTTGATCGAAATAGATTATAAAAAAATGTAGTTCTAAACTATAAAAAATTCAAAACATTGAAGGGTAAGTTATTTTACTTTTTGTAACTTAGCGTTAATATGTTTTTTTTTTATCAATTTAGTAAAAGAATAGAGGAGAGATTTCTATTAAAAAAGGCACTAACGCTATTCAAAAGAGAATAGAGGAGAGATTCAAACTTAAGTCTTGTGATACAAACATGTTTAACCACTTAATTTTTTTTAATATGCTGGTGTGATGTAAGGGTAACATTTGTTCAAATTTTTTTAGTTATTTTTAAGAAGGCACACACAGCATGACAACACTGAAACACAAGGGTTTGAGCATATTTAACCACTTAATTAAATTTAATACTTGGTTTATGATTGATAATATTTTACATATACATTGTAGGTAAAAAAAAGTAGAGAATTAAACGGAAAAAAAACTCAAACTCGAGCTTTGAAAGTGTGAAGATAGATATTTACGGTCAATTTGATTCAAAAGAATTAAAAGAAAACGTATTTGGCTATAAAATTAAAAAAAAATTAAAAATTAAAATAAGTGAAATTTTAAAAAATATAAAAAATAAAACAATAGTATTTTAATTTTAACTTCATTTTAAACTAAGTTTGAATACTTGTAATGTTATTTTTTACAAATGTTAATTTATTTACTCATATTATATTTATTATTATAGTATTTTTTTAATTATATTAAAAACAAGTTTTCATTCCTATTAATCAATCATGTTTTTTAATTTTTACAAATATGATAATAAAAATAATTTTCTGAAAATAAAAATAAAAATAAAAAACAAAATATAAAATATTTTCTAAGACAAATTTTGCATTCCAAAGATAGATGTTAGAGTTCGAATTTATACCATATGAAATAACATGAACATCTTTAATCAATTGATCAATTAGTGAATCTCAAATTAAATTAAATATTTTGTAGTATATACAAATATAATTTTTTTTAAGCCTAAAATCTAGGTGCTGATACAGTCTGTAATACCAAACCGTAGTAAATGTATTTTATGACTGACAAATTGTATATAACTGAAATTGCAGTTTCAAAAACCAAAAGATGCGAGCTTATTTTTCTTCCATTTTGATACTTTCATTTTTCTAACTTTTCATTTTGGTCCTCACACAATTCGGAAAGACAATTTATCAACAAAATCAACTTAGATGGTCAACCTCTACTAGAGACTTTCGTTTAAAAAAACCCTAATTTCTTTATCTACTTCTTCTTCTTTTTTTGTTCAAACATAACTTTCAATTAAACTAAGGAAAAGGGAAAACATAAGGGAGGCCCCACAACAGCACAAAAGCCAACGGAAACCAATCAAAGACCATGCAAAACGCACGTAAACAAATAAGCAAAACAAGCAGAAATTCGAAAAACAGATCCAAAGGATCAAAAACAAACCGAAAGCCAAGAACAACAGGAAGCAACGGACAAAGCCAACTTCAAGTCTCTCTGCAAGGAGACACATAATACTCCTCCAACATCCGAAGGGTGGTAGGAGTTAAAACAAGACGGAAAACTGGGCATTTCTGGAGAAGATTTAAACGGATTCTCGCCGACCTCGACCAGCATTGAACTGCCGCCATTGCGCCTGAGAGCTCTATCCAGAGGCAGGCTTCCGATTGATCATCGGTCCTTGTCAAGGCCTCGACAACAGAACATCGCCGGTGAGGGGAAATTGAGAAGCTAGAATCTTCTCCCAGCACAGAAACTCCGATAAAACCGCGATAAAACAGGAGAACACAACCAATATGTTGATCACGAAAAAACCATAGATCATCCAGCGGTAAAAACCGCGTAAACCAGAGACCTCCTGGGTCCCATTTAGTCCTTATGGCAGCTGCTATCCTTGAATCACCCAAACTCTGCTGGCCAAAACCTTCACCCAATTTCTGCTGGCCACAACTTTCCCCAGATCCGAAAGACACGGTAAGATAATCCTTAAACTCTGCTGGCCAAAACCTTCACTCAACGTTGCCGTCCATTGAACCGGTAACTGTCGGCCCACAAAGGAACCGATCACGAAGACCGTCACGGACCGGTCACAACACCACGTGAGGGACACGAGGTTTGGGGATGAAAGGGGGATGGAGAGCGCGTTCATTTTTTTAACTCTTTTGAGCTATGCCGATTAGATGTTGAAGCAAGCCAATTTCTTTATCTACTTCTCTAAAACATTTTTAAAATGATTCCATTAAGAACTAGAGGATGTAGTCCAGTTTTAATTTCTGAAAGGATGGTGAAGAAAACAGTTTTTTAATTTTTCACTTTATTTTAATTCATGTTCAAATTCTTTTAATGCTATTTTAAAAACATTATTTTTACTCATATTTTATTTATTTATTTATTTCTTCTTATTATTATCACATTTTCTAATCATATTTTGTTTTAATTATTTCATAATTATTTTTCAATTTTATTTTAAAAAGCTAAATAGTAAATAATTTTTCACTATTTTCTTTTTTAAAAACAAGTTTACATCCTTTATTAACTAACCATGTTTTCTAATTTTAAAAACCTAAAAATAAAAAAAAAATAAAACCAAACTAACCCTTAAAATGGTCTTTTATCACCATTTCCTTGAAAGTATATTATACAAAACAAAATGACTAGATTTATAATAATGCGTGATAGAGTAGTGATTATGTAATTAAATAAAAGATTAGGAAATCTATATTTCTTAAAATGAATCCTAAGAGGAAAAGGGGAATGCCAGCAGAAGACAAAGGGCCTATAGATATTTATGGAAACTCCAAAACGTTAAAATATAAATTTGAATACTCAAATTATTTTGCTGACATTTAACATGATTAAGAAGATCCAATTAGAGTCATAATCTTAAGCTCATCAACACCAACTATACCCAAACATAAACGTATCCAAAACTATATCAAAGCATACACGTATCTGACAACTATACTCAAGCTCAGAAATAACGAAACATACCCATATTCGAAAACTAATCGTATCCGACGACTCTACAAAAGCTAGCAATACCTAAACATTTACAGAAGCTATAATCATGGCACAAATTAAAATGACAAATAAGAAGTCTGATAAGCCTAGTCACTAACAATATGCCTCCCTAAATACAAATCTATAGCCATAATCTTCGACAAGCACGTATTAAAATGAAATTTGCGACTTTATGCGGAAAAAATTCATAAAAATTAACATCCAAAGCCATAAGATTTTATCAAAAGCTCAATAACATGTTGCCATAAGATTCAAATGGTTCGATAACGACAACGTCGAAAATTCTTTTTTAAAAGAAAAGTATCCATCAAACAACGCAAAATCTAAACAACCAGAGATCCGAAATTACTAGCCTTCAAAGAAAATTAGATTACTTAGATCTTTGTCTCATCTTTCTTCTCTTCCTCTTCAGCCTCCTCATACGCTTCTTCTTCCACTGAAAATCAACAAAAAAAAAAACCATTTCAATCAGAAAACAAGGATCAAAAACAAAAACAACAAGCTTCAGATGGTTAGGCTTTCACCTTAGCTCTCATGGTTAAACGGCTTCGAAATTGATCTCTTTCTGCAGCTCAAAATCTCTGGTTTTTGCGTAATCCTTCAAAAGCTGCGCCGATAATGAGAAAGGGAAATGCTGGGGATTTGAGATTATATAGAGAGAGAGGCTTGAAAACCCTAAAACGCTTAAAGGCCATCGTTTGGGTATTTGGACTTTGAGGCTTTATTGGGTTAAGCTAACATTGGGCTATTTCCGTCTTTGACCCAAAACTAAATATGTACCGTTTTTAAAATACTTTTATTATATAGGTAATTATACAATGCACCTACTTGTTCTCACAACAGCCCTAATTTTAGGGGTTTGTGTTTTTGTTTATGGTTTATAATTTATGGGTTTAGTTTTGTGTTCTTAGAATTTAAGGATTTGTGGTTTGAATTTAGAGTTTAGGAGTTGAATTTATTTGTTACAAGTAAAACCCTAAATCCCTAACATACTGCCCTAAAACCTAAACATCTAACGTCTAAACTCTAAATCCTAACCCTAAACCTTAAATTATAACCACATACTCTAAATTTTAAATCTCTAAACTATAAACCATAAATTAGATCTTTAACCCCTAAAATTAGAGTGCTTGTGAAAATAAAATATTTTCACCACTAGTGCATGAGATGCTTTCCCTTATTATATTATACTCGTGTTTAATATATATTTATTCTTAATTATAATTTTAATATTTCTATTTTTAAAAATAAAATAAGAAGTCAACTACGCAATAAAAAGTAATAAAATTGACGTTTTAAGTTAAGATGTATACCAATGACCGGACAAAAATCTAAATTTTCGTCAAATTTATATAAAATATGAATTTGTGTTATCTTATTTCCTATTATTTTAATTGTTACGAGAAATTATATCACGAGTTTTTTTCACTACGTCATTCATAAAACTAATCAATAAAATTTATCCATTTTATTGATATTTTTCATATATTTTTTTACCAATTGAATCTTCACTTGGTGAAAACTGTTTTTAAATTTGATTTATAGTAGATATGAGTGAAGATTCACTTGGTAAAATGATAATATAATTTTTTTTTAAATCACAATGATAACATAAAAAAGTTAATAGAAAATGATAAAATTTATTAGTCGGTCTCATGGATTAGGTGATGAGATGAGTCTATAATATAACTTCTAATTGTTAGTGTTATTATAAGAATTTGTGTTCTCCAATAACAACAACCCACGTGCAAAAGGAAATAAAAATAAAAAACACAAATTATTCATTGAGCAAACTCATCGAGCACATGGTGGCATTTTACATTCATGGCAAATCCCAACATTCTAATCTAAAATCAAAATCACCGGAATATTCTTTTAATTTAGGCTCTTTTTTTATTGCTTTTTTTTCTTCTTCTATATATGTGGTTATTGAGTTACAATAATGTCTGGAATATTCCGATGAAGGTCCCGATCTAATTCGACTCGGAGAGAAGTTCTACAGAGTGGGCAACTCGACTCGGCACTGAGCCACTTATCAACACACTCGGGATGATAACAATGTCGACAATAAGGCAGAGCCTTAACTTTCTCATCATCTTCAAACACTCCAAGGCAGATACAACACTCACTCCCGCGCGTCGCAATAGTTAGCGGCAACGCATTGATGGCATCGGGGTCCAGTCCTCGAGGCTGCTGCGGCGGAGGAGGCGGAGGCGCGTGGGAGCTCGGCGATGGCTCGTGTGGAAGATGGGAGCTACACAGCCACCGAGCGTAGATGAAGATAAGAGCGAAGATAATGACGATGGCAAAGATGACGACGGTGAAGAAGACGGTACGGCCGTGGATTTGGAAGTCGCGGTCATCGAGATCGGCGAAGTGCCAGTGGAAAGGCTCGGAGTCGGAGTCTTGGGCTGACTCCATTTTAGGGAAAGTTGAGGTTTCCAGGTTTTTATAACAGTGAAGGTTGAGTTTAGACGGCTGTTAATAACTTAATATGGTCAGTTTGGAAGTGAAGAAAATATTTTCAGATCTATTATCGTGTATTATAACGTCAATAACTGTTATTTAAAAAAATATCTCAAAATTAATTAAGTTAAATGTTTGCGAGAAAAAAATTTAAAAATTAATTTTACATCGGATTAGTCTGTCACGCTCGACGAGCACTGATAAGCACCACTAATGACGAGCACTGATGAGCACTACTAATTTAATTTATAAAGAATAAAATTTTAAAGGATTCGCCGTATAATTATAAATTATTTAAAAATTAAAAAGTAAATTAATTAAAATATATTATTTTATTTTAAAAATAGATCAAAATACCTATCTATCCCTAAATTAATTTTAAATGAACAATTTTTTTAAATAAAATAGATAGGTATTTTGATCTATGTTTAAAAAATTAAAAATAAAATAATATATTTTAATTAATTTACTTTTTAATTTTTAAATAATTTATAATTATACGGTGAATCCTTTAAATTTTTAATCTTTATAAATTAAATTAATGTTGATCATCGGTGTTCATCGTTAGTGATGCTCATCGATACTCGTCGAGCGTGGCAGAATTTTCCTTTTACACCGTTGGTAAAAGCACACACAAAAAACAAAAATAGTTTTGAATTCGGATAGACATTTTTTTAAAATTTTAAAAGTCCGCTTGACACACAATAAGTCAATGAACATTTAATGTTTTTAAAATTAAAAGACTCATCTTAGTAAATTGTACAAAACTCTTTAAATCTGTGAGTCCCCATGACATTACGAATGAAGAAATTAGGTTAGAGGGTCGTCCTCATAATAAACTTCTACAAAATTTGATTCGAATTAATCAGTCAATAAATTAAATATTGGTGGTTAAACTAATAAAGCACGCATACTTTGCCATTAACACAGTTGGAAAAAACACTAAAGGATCATTGATTTTAAATGGTAATAAATTAAATGCTTAAAAATCAAACACAATCTATATAAATTTGTGTACAAAATTTGATTCTTTCACCTATATTTATTCGTTAAATAATTTCTTTACATTTTTTTATATTAATTTTTCTTTCACTCACATGATAATAAAATACATGAATATACATAAAAGTACTTGAATTTCCAAATCTATTTGAAGATTTGTTTGTATTTAATAAAAAGGAAAATCGTGTAAAGTAACCACTACGATGGCATAATTTGTTCTATGGTTGGATTACTCGATCTTTTTAAACCAATTGTTTAGTAGGATGATTTGTAATTCAAATTTACTTGAATCGTTATTTTTTTTTTTGTTTTCAATATTTTTAACATGGTCTTATGATTTGTTTTGTTTTTTAGTCTTAAATAAAAGATACACATATCTTATTGGCATTGTTACTCGAATGTGGATCACCAAAAAAATATATACAACTCTTCATCAAATTGACCAATAGATTCAGACCTAATTCTTCATTTTGCTAAACTAACTAATAGTTAATAGTTAAGGGTAAAAATTCGATGTTCTCTAACATTGTCTCCTTCTATGCCTCACACTAAAATTTACTTAAAATTAAATTCTCTAAACTCTAATCATAACTCTTAACTTTAAACCCTAAACCCTGACTCTAATTTCCACATCATACACTCTAAACCCTACACTCTAAAAAATACACCCTACCCCTAATTCTCTAAACTCTAACCATAATCCTTAACTTTAAACCCTAAATCCACTATTTTAAAATAAAGACATAAAAAGATGCATGATACGAAGGCAAACGATTTCCCTCCAATAGTTAATATGCTAATCTTTTCTATAGTGTCCCGATTTTATAAGATGCCACCAGATAATAATTAATATCATATGAATCCTAATATTATCCAAATCTACAGTAAACAAGTATCTATAAATATACAAATCCGAAACTCTTGCATTTTCGCAACTTAGTGCTAATGCTTCGTATAAACCACTCCTCAAAATGTGATAATTAACCAAAAATTAGGTTAGAAAAATTATTAGATACATAAATTCTGTAAAATTCAGATTTCACAACCGTATTTATTTAAATGACATTTGTTAAATAGATATAAGAGTAAAATACTTAAATCACCACTCAACTGTGCTCGGTAACCTATTTTGGTAATTAAACTTTCAAAAAATCAATTTACTCACTGAATTTTACTTTGTAACCTATTTTGATTATTTTAAATTATTTTATTAATACTTTGGGATGACATAGCATATTTTATTATTATAAAATATAAAAATAATTTAAAATAAAAATAAATTATATTATATTTATTATTAAATACAAAAATTATAAAAATAAAACTCAAATATCTCAAACACCCAAACTCTCAAACTTTCACCGGCGTCACTCTCACCGGCCATTTTACTATACCTAAAAGTATAATTGTAAAAATAAAAATAAATTATATTGTATTTATTATTAAGTATTTTACCCTAGATATAATTGTGAAGGTTAAAGTATAGTAGACGTCCCTCTATTATACCTAAAAGTTCATTTTAGTACCTCTACTATAGAAATAAATATTCTAGTCCTTGTATTCTAATTTAAAGTTCATTTCAGTCCTTGTATTATACCTAAAAGTTCATTTTAACCATTCTACTATAAAAAGGAACATTTTAGTCCTTGTATGTTTGAAAAGGTAACATTTTTGGTCAAAAACACTAAGTTATTGATTATCGGCTTAAATATTTTGGTTTAAACACTCCTTAAGTCCTTATCAGTTTTGGAATTGTGCAAATTAATCCCTCTTGATATATTTTAATAATAATAATAATATTTTTTTAATTAGACAATTTATTAATAAATGACAACACGGTGTATATTTTTTCTTTTCATTGAGGTTAAATACATGAATTAATAAATTATTTACTTTATTAATAAATGAATTAATAGTGTCCGTAATTAACTATAAAATATATAATTTTTCCTTTATATCGATATTAAATAAATTGAACAATTTATGAATATATTAACATTGTACATTTTGAAAGTGAATAAATAATGACGATCTACGATAGTGTTGACCTTTTTTTGTCAGTACATGATACATGTCCAACTATGATTGAATAATTTTTAAATAAAAAAACCAAAATGTTATATAAATTTATAATATTTTTATCAAAAATATAATTGTATAATATATTTTCATAATTTTGAAATTTTTAATGAAATGTTAAATATTTTTTTATGATTTATGTATCATCTTTTTCAATTAAACCCTTACTCTCACTTCGTATCTAAAAATTTTAAGAAACAATTATGTGCACTTTCTAATTAAACATTTAAAATATTTTTTTTATATTTTAGCTTGTAATTGTAATATTATTGTAAGTGAAGACAATGGTTGAAGTTAGAATATGAATTAATTTTGCATTTAGATTTCATAAGTGTTTAAAAATTTCATGTAAAAATCCACAAAAAATATTTTGAGAGATTGGTTTGCTCTAGTTTAAAATTGAGAGGGGCCTAAAGATTGTTTAAACCAAAATATTCAAGCCAACTATCAATAACTTTAGTGTATTGGATCACAATGTTAACTTTTCAAACGTATAAGGACTAAAACATTTCTTTTTGCAATAGAAAGAATAAAATGAACTTTTAGGTATAGTACAATAAATATTTCTTTTTATAGTAAAGGGACTAAAATAAACTTTTAGGTATAATAGAGGGAGTTCTACTATACTTTAACCTAATTGTGAAACACAAAGTTTAAATTATAAGAGAAAAAAATAACCTTACCACTAAAGCTAGAAAAGTCTACTAAATTATTGCTAAACCCCTAATGGATATTGGGAAACAAAATTTGCTTATCTACAACGCCAAGGTCAAGCAATTTGCTTGGAAGTGAGTTTCACATGGGTGGCCATATAATTTTAATAAGAAATAAAATAAAACAATGAGAAGTAATAGTAATTTGAAAAAGAAAAAAGGTTAGTATTAGACAGATCAACAATTGATAATTTAATTTCATCTTTTTAAAAATAACCATCCATGGAGTGAAGGGCCAAACTTTGAAAAATAAAAAGTCTTGGGGTTGCTTTATTGTGTGGAAAAGTCGGATTAATCTCCCAAGGGACACAACAAATTGGGTTATTGTTGTTTCTTTTAATCTCCCGAGTGACTTAAAAATAACAAAACTCAAATATTCTTTGAATCCGCAATATCCTAACAAAAATACTTATCATTTTTATTATATACTATTAATCTTTCAAGTGACTTAGAAATAACTAAATTCAAATATTTTTTTGAAATATTAAATTTTACTAATTGTATTAAACGATGATATATCTGAAATTACAATAAAAGTTCACAACTTAGTAAGCAAAACACATAAATTCAGACATAATCCTAGTAAACAAAATTAGTGTCTCGAGATCAAGAGAGGACCATACACGGAAGAGGTAAGAATCCAGCCCAAAGACTCAAAATAAAAAATGATACAAACATCACCAAAATCGACGATGATAGGTAAAACCATCAACAAAACAACATAAAAATGCATATTACAATGAACGTACGTTGACAAAAAGGTCTTTACCACAACTCAATCGCGAATAAGGAACGGTATATGTAATCGCGTATTTAAATCCAGTTTGAGGGTCCGAGACAGGAAGTTCAGCAACATAATGAAAGAAGCGTCATCATGATCAGTCGCGGCGTCGTCAGATCCAACCTTAATAAAAAATCAAAATCAAAAAAAGAAAAAGCGTGCCAAAAGACAGAGAAAACATATCAAAAGGTAGAGTAAAATCGTGCCACAATAGCAAAATAATTTATTAAAAACTGAGAAACAAAACAAACAAAACGATAGATCCCGACGATTGGTGACCAATATTAAAATTGGTGACGCCACTGGTGTTTAAAAAAAAAGAGGAACAACAGTGATCGGCTCTATAGTTGAAAAAAAAAATAGTGAGCGGCTAGGGTTGCATTGGACTAGTCTATAGTTTAAATTCAAATATTATTATCATACTATTTGAGTGAATTATTTGTGTCCAATTTTAAATTTAAACTAACTCGCATACAGTTTATGCAAGTGAAACACTCCGCCTTTTATCACTGAAACCACTCTAAAATATGACATAAATATCAACCAAAACCTAAATCTGATCTGAAGTATAATATTAATCAATTAACTCAAATTGTTGGATCAACACTAATAACAAATTGTTGGACTAATTCAATGTTCACAGCCCGATCTAGATAAATTTAAGCCCATTAAAAGTATAAAACATACCCGACCCGAATACCCAATCCATAATCCATCAATCTCTTCCCCATTAAAAGTTAAACCCTAGACCAAACCCCCCCCCCCATTCCTCCGACCTCGATTTTTCGTTTTCTTTCCCTGTAATAACATGTCGATTCTCAAAAAACTCAACAACAAATCTCCTTATCCCCAATCTATCCTCAAATTCTTCGTCACGCGCTTCTCCTCCACCGCACAGTACGTTGATCCCGGTCCATTTGACGAGCCATTTCCCGACGAGCCCACATCGGCCTACTACGACGAGCAGGTTTTGAAGGCCAGCCAGAATGGAGATATGGCGAAGGTAGGCTACCTCCTCAACAAGCGCGTCAAAGACGGGTGCTTCAACTCCCTCAAAACCTTCAGCTTCATCACCAACACCGAATCCTCTCTCAAAAACCTTGATCCTTTGATCGAAACGCTGTCTCGCTTAGACAAAGGTATCACGCGCAAGCACGCGTTCGATTCGCTCATCGCACGTCTCTGCAAGATCGAAAGGATCGAAGACTCGCTGCGCGTTGTAAGGCTTATAACGGCGAAGCAAGGATCAGGGTTTCGATTGAACGCTGCCACCTTTCATCCTATAGTGAGCGCGTTGGCGAAGAAGAAGACGGAGGAGGCGTGGAAGGTGATGGACCTGATGAGAGACGCCGGAGTTTCGCCGGACGTGACGACGTACAATTTTTTACTGACGGCGTACTGCTACGAGACCAAACTGACGGAGGCGGTTGCAGTGGTGAAGAAGATAGAGGAGGAAGGGATGGTGGCGGATGCGCGCACGTACGACGCGCTGATATTGGGAGCGTGCAGGGCGGGGAAGGTGGAAGGGGGATTGGTGTTGCTGAGGAGCATGATGGATGCTGGACTGCACGTGATGTACTCGACGCATTCGCACGTGATAAATGGATTGTTGAGGGTGGGCTATTACGACGGGGCGGTGAGGTTTGTGATGGCATGTAAAGGGAGGGATAAAATGTTGGATAAAGAGAGCTTTGGGGTTTTGGCTAATAAATTGATGAATTTGGGGAGGAAAAGTGAAGCCATGGTTGTTTTGGATGAAATGAAGCAAAGTGGTATGGTGTTTGGTAAAAAAATGAAAGATTTTTATGAAGCTAATCTTAAAAGCAATTAGCTATGCTTGTTTTGAATTTTTAGTAGATTTACTTTTAGTTGATAATTTTAAATGCATAAATAACAATTTATTAAATGAAAAATCAGCTTTTGAATTTTTTTTCTTTATAGTCTTTAAATTATTTTTTTGGTAATCCAACCGATAATTAAGTTGATTTTTTTTTTCATCCAATAAAATATTGACACGTACACATTATAAATATCTAGATGTTTGTCTTGATAAGAAAAAGATGATTTTGGGATTAAAAAGCAAAAAAAGGACACTTTATAGAATTTCTTGATAAAAAAAAGTTTAATTAAAATAATAATTTCAGAATTAAAAGAAAAAAAAAGAAAAAAAAATTGTTTAAGAGCTGATTTTTCATTTAAGCCTAATAATAATTAGTGGTAAATATCGGCCGAGTTACAAAATAATTCACGTTTGAGATCAACCCATAGCACTAACATGATAAATCTGCAAGGGTTAGAAATTTGGCTTAGAAGTTGCTTCTGCCAAATTGTAGCAACTGAACACAAAATACAAGTTGTGATGAATGTTGACCTATTTTTCCAGGTTAAAAGAAGGCATAAACAAACAAAATCTCAATTCAACATCAAATGGATCCCAATTTCTGCCAATATAAACTTCGAAATTCTATGATACAGCAGAGAAAGTAAGCCAAAAGCCAGTTTTCGCCCTATCGTGATCGAACTTCTTCACTATATAGCAGTAGTTAAAGCTGGACCAGAGGGGAAAAAATAATGTCAGCTATAAAAATGGCAGCACCTAGATAAAAAGCGAAACAAACATAAGGGAAAGCACGGTGCAAAAGTAAGAGCGAGATAGATAACACAAACCTCCATTCGGAATAAACTCGTGGGGACGACAAGTCCAACTCCTACTGGAAAGACAACACCACCAGAAACCCCAAAATTAAGAGCAGCATGGTAAAATCCGAGAGGAACAACGTAACGAAGATCAAATTCCTGTCAGAAAACATCAATGGAAAATAATGAAAAACAGCAATTCTTACAAATGAATGAATGTGAGACAAAACAAAGAATGCTTGGGGGGTAAACGAGAAGCATGCATAATTCATACCTGCCGAAGAAATCCTAAGCATGCATAATTCAACTATGTTCCTCCAACTCTTCATGTTTCTTCCAGTACCAGAGACACATCTGGACAATACTCTATTCGACAGAAATAACTTCAGAAAAATTGAACATACTTATATCGGACATTCATGCAAGAGTCAAAGCAGAGCATATCTAATTAGCAGATTATACTAAATAAATTCAGTCGCCAGAATTTCCATCCGCTTCAGTAGCGAGTCCATTTTGAGTTTCTCGGAACGGAACCGAGCCTCTCGTGATTGAGATTTAGGCTGGTTCGGTCCTCTAAATACGCCGTCGTTTTCGTCGCCGCTGTCATCTTCTTCCTCGTCGGTTGCACTGGTGTCGAAGGGTTTTTGGCGTTCCGAGTCGGGGTTGACATTTGTAAACTGAAAACAAGGGGAAGGTTCAACTTTGCAAAGCGAAGACAGTGAAGTGAGGAGGCGGGGCGGCAGCGCCAGGTGATTTAGATTTTAAAGGTTTATTAAGGAAGATTCTGATTTTGCTAAGATGCCCCTTTACTTTTTCTTATTTACTTTTTTTTACCACTAATACTTTTGTCACTGTTTTTTTTTTTTTGAATAATTTGGTACTGGTTGGTTTAGCATAACGATAAATTATCAAATTTATAAATAAAATTAATAGTGCTTAGAAGGGTTTATCCATATTGGTCAAGTTATTTTGAGTTAGATTCGAGATATTTCGAAGTTCAGTTAGCCGTATATTGTACTATAATAATTTTGTGATGTTATTTAACTAAGTCGAGTTTAGAAATGTTTACTAAATTTGTACTACAATGACAAATCATTTTTGTTAAAAAAAAGTTTTTAGTTGATATTAACTTTCGATTTCAATGGATACAAAGTTGGATGAACATGGAGAAGTCCGGCATGATGAAAGGGTTTGTCGCGAAAAGTTAATCGATACAGTTATTGGCGAAAAGTTAATCGATACGGTTATTGTTGTAAACCCGAAACACAAGATTCGTGCCATCTTGGACCAGTTGATCATACAATAAACATGATGGAAGCAATGGATGTAATCAATAGCATGTTTCGAGAACCTATAGTGATAACAGAAAGAAAATCAGGGTTAGAACTTCGGGTTTATAGTATTCGATGAAAATTCGGATCGTGAAATCGATGCATCGGTTCAACATTGATGATGAAGGAAATATTGAGGCTGCAGAGGGAAATGATGAGAAAGATAACTTAGAACAGATCGAGGTTCGAGTTCATCTGCTTCACGTAGTCCATTCACAATTTTCAGGTAAGTTTTGGAGTTTAAATGTATGGATCCTCATTTCTGTTTACAATTTTCCAGGAAACCAATCAGAAGAAATGGAAACCAATAGGCTTGCAATGATGCCTTTTCCTTTATGTATTCACACTGAAATCCAAAACAATGAAGATTTTCCCCGGTTTTCATCTCTATGTTGAATGTATATATGTAAGTATACGTATACGTATACATATATGTATACAACAAACTTCCCATTAACCTAAGTTAAATACCAGTGCTGTTCTGCAGGCAAGCTTCATTTTGCCTTTCCACCAACTTCATTCCCTAGCTTGCTTCGGCGGACATTATCTCGAGCTCTGCCCACCAAAGAGGAGAAAGTTTCGGGATCGCACCTTCGGGCGTAATTGCAGTGACCTCTCTCAGTCTTGCACTGACTTCTCTCATATCTGGTCTTTCTCGAGGTTCGAGGTGGACACAAGATTGGATCACTTCTCCAATTTTCTCCACTTGATCTGCATCAAAAGAGTTTAGAGTCGGATCAACCATCTCCGTTAGTGCTTGATCTCTTCTCAAATAGTCCGATGCCCAGTCGTCCAGTGAACCATTGTCGTCCACCAAGTAAGGCATCCTTCCCGTTACGACTTCGAATAACAATACCCCAAAGGTATAAACATTGCTTTCTAGGCTTAGTAATGGAGTATCTGAATGGTTTTTTCCATCAGCTTTACTCTCAACTGCAGTTATCTCATTCCAGGAAAATGGATCGGAGATTTTGGCCGCATAGTCTTCGGTTAGATTGACAGCAGCCGAGGACAAGTTGGTATGCGGTATGGGAGGGTTCAGCTGGTGCATATGTTCCAGGCAGGAAGCCATGCCCACCATAATTCTCAACCTCGTTGCCCAGTCCAAGTGCTCAGATTCTTTAACTGCAATATCATTCCAAATACATGAGAAAAACTTGGAAAAATAAAAAATACCCATGTTGGACTCGTATCTGACACTCACACTCGAGTCCATATAACATAAAGGAAGCATACTGATACTTACTGTGTAAATGCTCAAAGAGTGTTCCATTTGGAGCATATTCAAAAACCATCATCCTAGTAAAAGGCTCGCCTTCCTCGCAATATCCAATAAGGTTGGCGAAATTTTTGTGGTTCACCTTCGATAACGTTTCAATCTGGAAATAGTTAGACAAACCAATAAGATCAGACGCCCACACTCGAGTCCAAATACCCAAAATGGATTCTTTCAGTACCATACCTTCTTTCTGAACCGTGTTTCTAAATTCTTTGACCACTCTTTGGCAGATTTCTCCGGGAAGGAGGCCACAGAAATTTCAATCCCACTAGACAGTGTCCCTTTGTACACAGTTGCAACAGCTGACGAACTAATCACATTGCTGAAATCTTCACAGGCTGCTTCCAGTTCTGATCTCTTCAGCTTCGGTAAACCTGAATTGCAACAACTATGTTATTCGAATCTGGTTATTGTCGAATACAAATATGTGCTTGGGTAGTTTCTAATTACTCCCAAGTTTTTTCATGTATTTGCATGGCATACTTATGTTCGAAAATGAGTCAGGCACAAATTTTGGGCATGACTCTTTCCAAACAATGAAGAATCAGAGCAACATGGCAGAAGAATTACCGGTTACAAATGCTTTCTGCAGCTGTCCGCTTAGGCCAGTGGCCCAAGGTTTCACAGTAGATACCTTAGAAGTTTTAAAGAGATAGGCAATGACTATTAATATTAGAAAGAATATGCTGCCGCCCCCTATGGCTCCGACCAGTATTGTGGTTTGATTATCCGAACTCGATCTTGAAAGATTGTTTCCTGATGGAGATGGAGCAGAAGCGTTTGGGATTGACAGAGAAGGAGATGGAGCAGAAGCGTTTGGGATTGACAGAGAAGGAGATGGAGCAGAAGCGTTCGGGATTGACAGAGAAGGAGATGGAGCAGAAGCGTTCGGGATTGACAGAGAAGGAGATGGAGAAGAAGCATTCGGAGTTGACGGAGAAGGAGCTGGAGAGGAAGAACGGTTAACCGGAGCATCTCTTCTGAATGTATCACTACTGGAAGGTTCAACGGATGCCGGAGGAGCCGGAAATCGAGGTGGACCACGAGGAGGTGAAGGCATGTTGAAGTTTATAAAGGGTGGCATTGCTTGAAGCAGTCTCCTTTGCATTGCTTCTTCAGGTTGGCCAACATTCCTAGTAGAGATGATAAAGAATGATGAAACAATAAAAACACATAATCATGAAGAAAAAGACTCGAGATATTTAAAGCAAAATGAAGTGTCGGAGCAACATCGAGAACGGCTTCTATTAAAATATGCTGGCATACCATGTATCGAACTTTTGCTTGCAAGACAATTTAGCACCCTTAGATAATTGTTTTTCATCCACTTGAGTTTCTGAATGCTTCTGAAGTTGATAAATCTCGGGGGAGAAACTACTGAGAAGCTCGTTATTGTCCAGTAAACTGCAACACAAGCATAAAAGTAAGTTACTATACTAGAGAGAGAAAAATTCCGGGAACAAAAACGGTTTCGGATTTGAATTTTACAGAAAATGTGGATATTTAATCTGTTTTCATCCCTAGAACATTGCCGACTTACAGGATAGTTAATGACAAATTGCTTCCGAGTTCGGGTGGAACCTGTCCACTGAAGTTATTGTATCCCAAGTCCAACACCTCTAATTCCTCTAGTTTTCCGATCCCTTCAGGGATAATACCAGTAAAAGAGTTGTTCCGCAAAATACTGTAGAGGAAACAATGGCATTAGATTGACTCAGGTGTAGGTATTGAACATGTATTCGTGTTCGATATGAATATATTAAAAAGAATTCAAGATTTTCATGTCTTTGGAGATCCTGTGGAGGATCAAATCCTAATTGCTATTTCCGGGTATGTGCGGACACGAGCGTCGAACATAAGTATTTCGAAAAGAATGAAGAACCGGAGTAACAAGGATATCGATGGTGGGATAAACAAGAATAGTGACTTACATAGACTTAATATGAATTAGAGATCCAAGCTCAGGAGCCAATGTTCCTTCAAGACAAAGATCTTTCAAGTTCCTGCGTTTTATTCATTCAATCGAATTTTAGAACAAATTAAAGGAAGTAATCAATCAGAATTTCCATATCCTAAATACAAAAGTCTCGGATTTGCAAAATAAGTGAAAAATATTCCTAAAGAACTCAAGATTTCGATTCATTTTCCTTTCTTTTTCTCGGAAACCAAACAACATCAATCAGAAGAGGACTAATTGGAACAAGAAAATTGAGAGAAACTTACAGAACAACAATTTTCCCATCAGAACACTCGACACCAAGCCAGGAACAATGGTCAACGTCTCCATCTTCTTCTTTCCAATTCGACAATGAACAAAATGGATCGTTCACAATTCTCTCTTTTAACCTCAACAACGCCAATCCTGCATAATATCCATTATCAACCATATATTTTCCTCCACTTTCCCAGCAAACAAACAAAACCCAGAAATTAAGAACAAAAAAAAAGAAAGGAAAAAAAGGCTTACCTTCTTCATTCAATGACCGACAGACAAAAGTTTGACATAAGAAAAACAGCAAGAAAACAACTCCGAAATCTCGTTTCAATCTTACAAACTTCCAGTTCTTGTCCATTACCATCGTCTTCCTTATTTCTTCTTTTGATCAAAGCTTAACACAAACAAAAAAACCAGGAGCTTTTAGAAGTTTTTTTCCTTTGTTTTGTAGGTTTGAAAACGCGTACACTCAAAAAGACTGAGAACTCAGAAATGAACCTTTTTAAATATTTAGTTTAGTTTATTTATTTGAAAATTCAGTTTTTTCGTTTTTTCTAATCGCGGTAAAATAATCAAATTAATCGATATTAATTGCAAATCTTTCACCCCTGGCTGACGGCTGCGGTGAAATAAAAATCAAATGAAGACGGAAGTAAAGTCGGCGCCGGCGCCGCCGCCCGAGAGTTGTGTTTATGTTTTTATCTTTTTGTGTAATATTTATACAAATATTTGTATGATAATAATTGATTACATTAAAAGATTTTTTATAATAATCTAATTATGAGTTTGTTTGTTTTTTATTTTATGAGAATTAAGAAACCAGTCTTATAATTTATCAAAATTTACTTAAATTATTCTAACAGTAATATTAATATCATTAAACCTTCCTATTAAATTATTGATCTAAAAATCAATAGTTCAACAATATATATGCGCAAAAATTATCAAAAATCAAAATAAGTTATATTTTATATGAGATGAATAATGAAAAAGCAATAGTTTTAAGTTGTTCACCAACAACCAATGTTATCAAAATCAAATCAGATTTACGAGTTGAATCGAAAACAAATGGTCCGATAAGGCGATAAGTAGTATATAAACATAACAAAACGAATTTACTATGAACTGGTAAAAAATAATGAAAAATGGCACGAACTAACTTGCTTCAGTGGTTAAGAGAACGATTGTTGTTCTTAAAAATTACAAGTTCAAACACCAGCAGCTGTAGTAGGGTAATTGAACATGTATTGTTAAATAATTGAGAGCATATTCAGAACAGATATTATTTATAATTACCTTAGCTTTAAAAAAAACATGAAAAATAAATCGTTTGATATGTTCAAGATTATGAGGTTTTAGTTATTATAATGTTTCTTTATTTAATTATCGATGAACCCAAAAATTGGTGGTTTGATTTGTTCGACAATCTATTGTGTTTTTATAATATTATCAATGACTAAATTATTAATTTTTATTATATATATAGCCATTTTATGGTCTATGTTTAGGGTGTGAAGTTGTCCCTCTTAATAATGTTGTCTTCAAAATCCGAACTTACGTCATCTCCTTTAAGAGAATAATATATTTTATCAATGCACCAAACACTTGTCGTACCATGTTATATACTTAACACAATTTAAAAGTACTCATTGATTCAATTAAACATGTTATATACGGATAAAAGAACATGTTTTAATCTTTCTGATATTGAATTTTAGGTTTAATTTCGACTATTTTTTAAAGAATAAATATTCTATACACAGTCGGTAGAAACTAAAAGTTTCCACAAGCGCCTTAGTTTTAGGGTATACAGATTTAGTTTAATAAGGTATATGGTTTAGGAGTTTAAGTGTAGGAGTTTATAATTTAGGGATAGTTGTTTAAATTTAAGGTTTAGGGTTATAATTTAGGGTTTATATGTTAAAACCTAAATCCTCACCATATTACCCTAAAAACTAAACCCTGACATATAAACCCTAAACTATAACCATAAACCCTAAATTTAAACAACTTTCCCTAAATTCTAAACCCATACACTTAAACCCCTAAACCATATACCCTAAACTAAGTCCTTATACCCTAAAACTAAGGTGCTTGTGGAAATTTTTAGTTTCCACCGTCAGTGTATAGGATATTTATCCCTAAATTTTAAGGATAAATATTCTACGCACATGCGGTGGAAACTAAAAGTTTCCACAAGCGCCTTAGTTTTAGGATATAGAGAGTTAGTTTAGGGTATAAAGTTTAAGGGTTTAAGTGTATGAGGTTAGAATTTAGGGACAGCTGTTTCAATTTAAGGTTTAGGGTTATAATTTAGGGTTTATAGGTTAAAACCTAAATCCTCACCATATTACCCTAAAAACTAAACTCTAACTTATAAACCCTAAATTATAACCCTGAACCTTAAATTGAAACAACTATCCCTAAGTTCTAAACCCCTACACCTAAACCCATAAACCTTATACCTTAAACTAACTCACTATACCCTAAAACTAAGGCGCTTGTGGAAACTTTCAGTTTCTACCGCCAGTATATAGGATATTAATCTTTTTTTAAATGGTGATTATTTGATATATTGTTAGTGTAAATTTTTTTTACACAAGCATGCTTATTTTCAAGCTAAAATTTAAATTTTAAATGTCTAACCCTAAATCTCTAACTCCAAATTCTAAAGCATAAGCCATAAATTCTAACTATAAATCTTAAATTTTAAACCATATAATATAACCCCTAATATCTAAACCCTAAATTAAAACTTTACAACCCTTAAATAATTATGCTTGTGGATTTTTTTGAATAGTCTTAAGATAATTACAAGTTACTATACATTTATAGTTATTATTAACCATTTAACAATATACGCACCTTATAAACAGAAAAATTTATTTTTCACCGTCAATGTATAAAATAATAACCCATTTTAAAATAATTTATTTGAGTGCGATAAAAGGTAAGACTCATCAAAATAAAATGATTTTATTTATTATTTTAATTTATTCGATTCCATATTCTAATCAAAATTTATATGAGAGATAAAAAAAAAGGTGGCAATCGTTGACTGAGATGTTTTTGGTATTTTCTGGGAAGCGGGTAAGGCGGATGATATCCAATGCTGACCTGGCATTTGCTTGATTTTATTTATTTATTTTTGGTGGTAGGTTACTACTAGATTTAATGGTTTTTTTTATATAAAAATGAAATTTATTATTTATTAATCTGTTGAGTTTGAGTGACTTTCTTTGGTGTTTCCTCTTACTGACTTGATCTTAATTGGTAGACAATTCTTTGTACATCTTTTAGGAACAATTTTAGTGTAAATATTTTCCAATAATGTTAGTGTTATACTTATGGTTGACCCTTTCATAACAATAAACTAAAAAATTATTAATTGGTTTTATAATGGTATTTCTAAAGGCAAACAATGAAAATTAATGCTTTATTATTTCTCAAATTTGGTGAAATAATATATATATTTATTTATTTTCTTAAAATATCACCTTCGTTCGTACTTTCGAGGACGAAGGTACTTAACTAATGGGAGGGTTGTTGCCTCTCAAATAGGAGAATTTTTTTACCTTTATTTTTTTTAATTTTTTAAATATAATAATTATAAATTTGCCTTTTTCACCTTTCAGATTTTATGTTTGACTTCCACTCCAAATTTTAGCTTCATCCCTGCATATCTTAATATAATAATATTAAGAAACTACAAAACTAGAAGCAAAACTAAGAGATAAAAGAACGCGATATAATAGAAGTTATATTTTTATTGCTTGTATCCATATGTTTTACAGGATCATTAGCATTAGGAGGATGTACAAAATGGTGAACGATCGGTCCATATGTTTTACTGTCGCCTCTGCCAATGAGCTCATTGTCGTGCCACCGTGGGATCATCCCGACCCTAAATAGTCTCATATTTGATCTTTACCGGTCATTCAACACATCAGAACCTTCTTGTGGCTTGTTCTTATGTAGCGACTGATGACAAACTTTGAGCGTACTCGCCAGGGTCTTACTAATGATCTATCATGCTCTTGTTGTAGGTGTGCTAGAGAAACTAGGGGTGAGCGTTCGATCGAGTCGAGTCAAAAAATTTGAGTTATTCGAGTTGGCGTGTCATATTTTACAACTCAAATTTTATTTTTAAAAAATTCGATTCGAGTCGAGTCGAGTTTTCGAGTTCCTATATAAATTTAATTGTAATTATTTATCATGTTATTGTACGATTTGATTCCAATTTAAACAACTTTCTTTAATCATATAAGATATGCATATATATATATATATATATATATATATATATATATATATTTCTTTATATTTTTTCATATGTGACATATATTTTTTATATTTGTATATATATTAAGAAAAATTGAGGTACTCGACTTAAACTTAAATAAATTTTTGGGCTTGATAGGCTCGATTTCCTTTAACCGTTATGGATTGCCAAGTGGTGGAGAAGTTGGATTTTTGGGTGATTGAGGTGAGGAAGCTAAAAGATAAAAGACACGATAATTTAGAGTGGTTCGGCTTTCTAACAAGCACCTACATCCACTACCTTAGCTTTCAACTAAGGATTTCACAACCAATTCACTAATTAAATTCGTCCCCTTTTCTAGGCTTAAGAGAAAACCCTTACAACGATCAAAGCTTTCTAGCCAAAGCTTGATCAAACCCTCTCTACAAAAGACAAAGATAAGCAAACTAAAATCCCTCTTACAAGGTTGATGTTTGCACACTAAAGCACCCACTCAAACCTAAACACTTGAGCAAATTTGACAATTTAGGCTCACAAGTGTTGTCTATACAAAGAATTAACAATTAAAACCCTAAGACAAATTTCTCATCATATAGTTGTTGACAATTGAAGCATTGACCATCTCTTGATGCTTGGAGGTCTCTTTTATACTCCTAATTGAGTTTGTAGCCGTTGATGATCGTTGGGGTTGAATTAGAGTCGTTAGAGCCTTTATTTCCCACCATAAATGCAGTTCTACAACTTAACGTATCGATACTCCTCAAATCGTATCGATACGGTCTCGATAAGAAAATAACCGTTGAGAACTTTTAGCTGGTGCATATCGATACGCGTAGCAAGCGTATCGGCACGATCCTGTAATTTAAAAGACCGTTGGGGGTAGTTGGGCGTATCGGTACGCGAACTAGCCGTTGGGCATTTTAAAACAAACCGTGTCGATACAAACAAACGTATCGGTACGAGTTTTGGCTACTAAAAAATCACTGTAGTTAAAATCCTAAAGGGTATCGATACAGTAACATACCGTATCGGTACAGTTACATTAAAAGCTTGGTTTTGACTATTTTAAATGCACTTTAAATTATTCAAAAGCCTTATAAAAACCCTTAAATATATTTCCAAGTTATTTTTGACTAAAAGCATGTTTTAAATTCTTTTCAATTTAGTTTAAAACATTTTTCAATTGTTATATCAAAATAATTAGTTCTATAATCTCCCTTTTTTGATATAATAAAATCAACTTGAAAAATTGTTTGGGATTCTCTCCCTTAGTATTTTAAAAATTTGAATAAGAGATTTTAAAAATTGAATGAAATTAAAGCTCTCCCTTATTATCTTGAAAAATCAAAATTTCAAACTATTCTCCCCCTTTTTGTTATATAAAAAAGAATTTAAAAGACACTAAGCTCAAAATAACATAGGATGTTTAAAAAATTTGACACAATTAAAAACTTTGGTTTTAAAATTACCCCTTACTCAAAACATCAAATAATGTTGGTCCAACATATATGATTAAACTAGTTGAATTAAAAAAATAAAATTAAACAAAAGTAAATTCAACTAATTTTACCACACTTGAAACCAAGGAAAGATGTGAAGCCTTTCTTCTTCAAGTGCTCTCTTTGTGTGCACGGAGCTCCCACTCAAATTTGGACTTGTTAATCACTCTCCATCACACCTAACAAAAGACAATCAAGTAATTTTTGGTATCCAAACTGCTTTGGATCCATAGACGTTAGTGACACATAATTTTGTCCTCTTAGGAATCTATTTTTCAATTTTATCCTTTTAGTTGAAGTACTTAGTCCTTTTGAGACATCCAAATACTTCTAAAAACTTTACCATTTAAAAATTTAAGGGTACTAGATTGTCTTACATAAAAATTTAATTTTCCCAAATTATTTTTCTTTTGAAGTTCATTAAAAATCAAATCTTTTTCCTTTTTAAGATCATCAACTTCTTTTTTATGACATTTTTTCCATCGTTTGAAGTAAATTTTGTAAATTTAAAACTTTAAGTTCAAAATCTTTAATTTTTGCTTTTGTTTTGGAAATCAAATCATTTTCCTTTTTCAAATTTGAAAGCAATTTTTTAGTTTTAGAAAATGATGTCTTAAATTCCAAAAGCAAATCATCATAGTCGTCTTGTAACTCATCAAATGTATAAGAATTTGAAATAGATGAGTTAGAAGTTACCTCCCCTTCATTGAGGCTCATGAAGCATAAGTGGGCTACCTCAACGTCGGTGGAGTCTTCATCACTCCATGTAGCCACGTATGCTTTCTTTGAAGATGATCCATTTTTGCTGGACTTATGAGAATCCTTCATCTTCTTCTTCGATCCATATTTGGATTTAGTCATCTCGCTCTTCATGAATCGTATAAATTTCTTGAAGAGATGAACCATCTCTTCATCTTCACTTTTCTCCTCGCTCAAATAAACGTGTTGGCATGTGGAGGATTTGAGAGCAATGTCACTCGCGTTGATGTCTAGCTCCATGATTTTCTTCTTTCCCATCTTCTTTATCTCTTTCTTCTTCTTCTTCTTCTTCTCTTCTTCTTTTTCTTTCTTCATTATTTCATGAGTGAGAAGAGACCCCATGAGTTCATCTAGCTTCAAGGTCTTGAGATTTTGGGCTTCGAGAATAGAGAAGCTTTCGGACAAGCTTTTCTTTTGGAATGATTTCTCCATAGCCTTTGAGTTTATTTGTGATGGTGGATAATCTATCGAACATCTTTGTGGTGTCTTCATCCGATTCCATCTTAAAATTCTCATACTCGTGGTTGAGGAGGCCGATCTTGGTCTCCTTTACTTCGTTTGTTCTCTCGTATGTAACTTCAAGCTTGTCCCATACTTCCTTGGCATCTTCGCAAGAGGACATCTTCTCATAGATGTTGGGGCTAAATGCACAAAAGAGGATGTGCAAAGCCTTACAATTAAGCTCCATCTTCTTGCGATCATCCGCACTCCATTCCGCCTTTACTCTTTGTGGCACATAAGGACCTTCTTCAACAACATCCCAAAGCTTGTAGTCTTTGGATTTGATGAAGAACTTCATTCAAATCTTCTAATGAGCGTAGTTGGTCCCGTCAAAGAAAGGTGGCTTGTCGATGGATTGCGTCATTTGATCGGTTGATTGAATTGTTGTATCGAGCTTCCCAGATCACCTCAATAGGATGTTAATCCCCTTTGATTGATCCTCAATCTGATACCAATTGTTAGGCTTGATAGACTCGATTTCCTTTAACCGTTATGGATTGCCAAGTGGTGGAGAAGTTGGATTTTTGTGTGATTGAGGCGAGGAAGCTAAAAGATAAAAGACACGATAATTTAGAATGGTTCGGCTTTCTAACAAGCACCTACACCCACTACCTTAGCTTTCAACTAAGGATTTCACAACCAATTTACTAATTGAATCCGTCCCATTTTCTAGGCTTAAGAGGAAACCCTTACAACGATCAAAGCTTTCTAGCCCAAAGCTTGATCAAACCCTCTCTACAAGAGACAAATATAAGCAAACTAAAATCCCTCTTACAAGGTTGATGTTTGCACACTAAAGCACTCACTCAAACCTAAACACTTGAGCAAATTTGACAATTTAGGCTCACAAGTGTTGTCTATACAAAGAATTAACAATTAAAACCCTAAGACAAATTTCTCATCATATAGTTGTTGACAATTGAAGCATTGACCATCTCTTGATGCTTGGAGGTCCCTTTTATACTCATAATTGAATTTGTAGCCATTGAGGATCGTTGGGGTTGAATTAGAGCCGTTGGAGCCTTTATTTCCCACCATAAATGCAGTTTTGCAGCTTAGCGTATCGATACGGTCCCGATAAGAAAATAGCCGTTGAAAACTTCCAGCTGGTGCGTATCGATACGCGTAGCAAGCGTATCGGTACGATCCTGTAATTTAAAAGACCGTTGTGAATTTGACCGTTGGGGGTAGTTGGGCGTATCGATACGCGATACAACCGTATCGGTACGTGAACTAGCCGTTGGGCATTTTAAAACAAACTGTATCGATACGAACAAACATATCGGTACGGGTTTTGGCTACTGAAAAATCACTGTAGTTAAAACCCTAATGGGTATCGATACGGTTACATACCGTATCGGTACGGTTACATTAAAAAGCTTGGTTTTGACTATTTTGAATGCACTTTAAATTATTTCAAAGCCTTATAAAAACCCTTAAATATATTTTCAAATTTTTTTGACTAAAAGCATGTTTTAAATTCTTTTTAATTTAGTCCAAAATATTTTTCAAGTATTATATGAAAACAATTAGTTCTACATAAATCCACTAATTATTAAAAAAATTCGAGTTATTAGAATTTTCATTTTACAACTCAAACTTTATTTGAAGTTTTTTCGAATCGAGTCAAGTTAATAAAATTTCGAGTCGAGTCAAAACGAGTCGAATTTTTCATCTCGAGTCGAGTCGAAAAATTCAATTTTTTCGAATCAAGTTTTGCTGACCCCTAAGTGAAATCATTCTTCATGTGCTTCGAGATTGCCCTCCTACTCGGGCATTATGGCAATCTATCGTTCATGGCAGCATGCAGGCGTCTTTCTTTAATGGAGCTTTGGATCTTTGGATTGATTCGAATATTAGAAGCTGTTTGTCCTTTGGTTCCAATGCTATCCCCTGGCAGTGTTTCTTTCCATCTCTTCAGTGGCAGCTTTGGAAGCGCAAAAACAACTTTATCTTCAATGGCGTTTGTCTTCCGTTAACTGAAGTTTATAGGATTGGGTCAGCATGGGCATTATATTTTGCGGAATCTATTCCCCCAGCATCGAGTCTCTTCATCAATGGCAGCCTCCGTCACTGGGATGGCTTTGTCTCAATACAGAAGCGGTTGTTTCGAGTGTTGATGGCATGAGCACGATTGGGGGTGCTTTTCGGGGATATTCAGGAGACTGGATCCGGGGCTATTGCAAATTTATTGGCTTTGTCTCTCCGTTGGAGGCGGAGCTTTGGAGTATTTTTATAGGTCTTAAGGTGGCTCGATCCTTTGGTGTCGATTGCTTGTCGGTTTAGTCCGACAATTCTACGGCCATGCAGATGATCCTAGAGCCTACAGCTGCGACGTGCCCTGTGCACCTGGTTCGTGCCATAGCCTCCTTGGATTTTAAATGGATACCACGTGAAGAAAACATGGTTTGTCGCAGGGTGTTTTTTGAGTAGGTTTTTCCTGTTATTTTTTTTGTCGAGATTATTTTGTTGTTTGTATGTTGTTACTATATGTACTTTTTTTTTATATAAGTTAAAAAAAAATTTAACGAGACATATAATAGTATTCTTTTATATAATTCAAAAATAAAAAGAACATTGAATGATTAGGGAGATTGAAGGTGAAATAACATCCACATAAAATATTATTCATAACAAATTAAACATTTAATTGATATTTGTTTTTGTGTGTACAATGCCTAAATTATTAATAATGTCACAAATTTTAAGCTAAAAACTATCACGTTTTAGCATGTTTGACCTTTAAGAAATATCAATTAAATTTCAATCGGAAATTAGTATTTTTATTTAATTAACCGGACGAATTTAAGATGTTAATTAAATTAAAATTAAATCGATAATTAACATCTCTTTATGTAATTCAAATTTTTTGAATTATGCTGACATAGTTGTCTTAGTGTGATTTTTTTTTGTTGTCATTCCAGTTTTCAGAGTTTTGCCATAATTAATTCGGGTCGACCTGCGTTGTACACATGGGCGGATGCACCATGGCGCATGGTGGGTCAAGTGACCCACCATTAAAAAACATGATAAATTAATTTGATAATCACTAAATTTTTAGGGTGCTTTCACTTTAGTCAATGAAATCGAAAATCTTTCATTATAATCATTAAACTTTTAATTTAAATTCATTATGGTCATTGTTGTAGTATTGTTAACCCCATTAAAAAAATGATATGACAAGTTAAAGTGTTCTTCCCAAAAAGAACCCTAATCTTTTAAAGTTACAACTATTGTCAAGGTCATAATTCTAATTAACGGAGCAATCATCGATTAATCTCAAAAGTGAGAAAGATTAGTTTTGTCAAAAGTTTAACATAATTTAGTTTCAAGTTGATCTGATGGTTAACATTGGTGAATCAAAACTAAAATTCTCAATTGAAATTAAAAATTAACTTTCACTATAATAAATTTTTGTACTCTCAAACAGAATTACATCAGTATAAAATAGTTATAATCTCTTAAACATATTTACATGGATTGATTATTCAATGTCAATATGTCTTTGACTATAAAACATGTTTGCTTGCACAACAATTATTACTAATTAATATATTATTATAATGGTATAAGTTGATTCTAAATTATCACACTAATCATAAACTACCAAATATAAATTTCTAGATCCGCCTCTAGTAACGATAAATATTGATATTCTTTGGAAAATTTATTGGTTATATAGTTGGAAATGATAAGGGTGTAAATGTATGGTTAAGATTATATATATTTTACTTATTTTTTTAAATTTTAGTTTTTAATCTCAACTATCAATTTATATTAATTCAATAGTTTAAAATCAATATAAAACTAAAAAAATTTACATTATATAATTGAATCCTACTATATATATATATATATATAATCAAATAAAAATGATAAGCCACCTAAAACTTTGTTATTTTTTTAATATATGTATTTTTTGAAAGTTTCTTTTCGTACTAAATCAACAACAGATTTTGTCATTTGAATAGTTCATTAATACTAAACTTTGCTTCATTATTTTATAACTCGTATTTCATCATATTTACTTATATAAAATTGAATCCAATTATTAATTATAAAAATTGAAAATGAAAAATATATTATCATACCATGACGTTAATGTATATATTACACATTTAATAGATTGATTAGTGTGTCGAGGTGGAATGAGTAAGAGAATTGTATTATGGATTAATATCCTATACACTAGCGGTGGAAACTGAAAGTTTTCACAAGCGCCTTAGTTTTAGGATATAGGGTTTGGAGGTTTAGGTGTAGTGGTTTAGAATTTAGGGTTAGTTGTTTCAATTTAAGGTTTAGGCTTATAATTTAGGCTTTATAGGTTAGAGTTTAGTTTTTAGGGTAATATGGTGAGGATTTAGGTTTTAACCTATAAACCCTAAACCTTAAATTAAAACAACTACCCCAAAATTCTAATTCCATATACCCTAAAACTAAGGCGCTTGTAAAAACTTTCAGTTTCCACCGCCTGTGTATAGAATATTTATCCTTGTATTATTAGTATATTTTGTGATACATAAGAATTAAAAGGGAGTAGAATGAAGCGGGTTTAAAATGAGTAAGAGAATTGTATTCACTACAGCAAAACATGCTTTTAGCGGCGTTTTTATAACCCTATAGCGGCATTTTTTAGCGCCGTTAAAAACACTCACGGCATTAAGAAAAGCGCCGCAAGAAGCAGCGTCGCAATAGGTAGCGGCATTTTTGTCGTATAAACGCCGCTATAGGTTATGTTTTATAGCGGCGTTTATATATTAAAACGCCGCAAAAGGTCAATGGTCTATAGCGGCGTTTGTATATTAAAACGCCGCAAAAGGTTTTATTCTATAGCAGCGTTTGTATATTAAAACACCGGGATTGATGCTTCTCTAGCGGCGTTTGTGTTCCCAAACGCCGGCATTGGATGCTCTAAGGTGGCGTTTTTCTTGTAAACACCACAATATGTTATGGATTTGTAGCGGCGTTTTTCCTAGCAAACGCCGCTAAACTCACTGCCTCTATAAAATACATTTTTAAAATGTGAAATACCCAAATAACCTGTAAAATAAATCCATAATAACATCAAAATTTTATAAAACTCAACAATTAAGTAAACACAACAAAAACAAATTCAAAGTTTACAACATTAAAGTGAAATATAGTTCAAACGTTGAATTAAAATGTAGTTCAACATTTTCATTTGAATTCACACATAAATGAACTAAGATGGCAGATTCTTTGGTTGGTTCTGCCTTAACATCGCCATCATTTCTTCAAAGTCTTGTTGAAGCTTTTGGTATGCTGCTTCTCTCTCAGCTTCTCTTGCTTCTCTCTCGGCTTCCCTTCTTACTATCTCAGCTTCTCTCCTTTCTCTTTCAGCTTCTCTCTCAGCTTCTTTCCTTTCTCTTTCAGCTTCTCTCGCTTGTACCTCAGCTTGAAATTGAGATAATTGTTGTTTTAATCGATTAACTTCTGCTTGAGAAGATTGGCTCTGTGATGGCATGTACTGAGATGAGTTAGCCCCAAAATATTTTGTCGGGGTAACGAATAATCCTTGGCAGCGAACCCGACCATATCTTTTAGGACCCAAGACGTCAGCAATAACTTGATTTTCGATCTCTTCCATATTAACAGAACCATTAGTTGAAGCTGTAGCTTCATACTCGGTCTTTTTTCCCTCAATTTCTCCTGACAATCAATTAAAAATGTTATACAATTGATATTAAATATAACATAATCAAGATTTTCTGTCTAATTAATATACCATAATTTCTGCAGCTTCGGGAGTTATAGGAGAGCCATCATTTTTTGTGTGCGTAATGTCGAAGAGCTTTATCCGTCCAATTCTAGTGTCGGTTGTAATTTGCTACAACGTATAATAAAAATTAATACTCACAAAAAAGTAATTTATTAAAAATTAATCAATAATTAAAAATAATAATACCTCGTCATTAGCTATACGAGCAAAACTCTTCGACCGGCGGTGTGAGTAAACTTCTGTTTTTGTCTGCTAGCAACTCCAACGCGCACTCGATCCTACAATTTAAAATTTGCATTATGTATAAAGTCAATATTATAATGACAATTTTTTAAAGTGCATCGATCATACCTCTCATTTCGTTGAACTCCAAAACCTGACTGCATCTTTCCATTGATATCGGAGAATTCTCGGCAGGACATTTTGCAGCTTCTCTTGAAGAGTGAGATCATTCTTGAAATATGTATTTTTCAAGAAACTCTTATTGTCTCTCTATTTTTCGCTAATGCATGCTTCACATAATCGTCTGAGACTTCTAAAGAAAATTTATCCTACAAATGACACAATCAAAGCAAATATAAATATTATTTTGAATTGTAATAGATTATTATTACAATGACATTATTACCTTAACAAGTTCCAGAGCCTGATTTTTGTTACTATTCGGCATCTGACGCCATGACTCATAATTGATCGGCAAAATCGCAGGGTTGCGTGTAACAATGCCTAAGTAATTGCCCAGAACACGTACTTCTACCTCAATGGGTTGACCGGCATCGTTTCTTGAAACTTTCACGCGTTTACCAGCGGGAAGATTGTACAATTCATTCAACGTCGTGCGCCCTCTACTCTTACAAGTTCGACCATTTCCACCTATATAAGAAATAATTCAATAAAATTTTTAAAATCAAGTCAATAATAACAAACAACTAGCATTTAAATAAAGTGTTGAACATTACCATCAATCTCTATATTTTCAACTGTCTCTGGAACTTGCGAGGATCCAACAGTAGACAAATCATCATCATTTGTTTCTTCCTCCTCTCTCGGTATTTGAACTATCTGCAGATCACTTAATTTTCTCCTAGGTATAGTATCTACAATAAACAAAAGACAATTTTAGTAACTAGAGACAACAATACTATTATAAATTAATAAGTTAATATATAAAACTTACTACATTGTTATGCAGTTAATTTTCATTAAAATCTTCATACATGTCCTCCCGAACCCATTGGAATTGTGAACTAGAACTAGGGATTATTCTATCTAGATTTTGTGCTGCAAAAGGCAGCGTTTCTGATCTTATTTCAATGTCATCTCTATATCCATCACCGATGTCTATCAAGTCTCTAGGAGTGTTACGGAGTACAACATACCAACCCTCTTTTGTTGGATCAGGGCAATAGAAAACTTGTTTGACTTGAGAAGGAAATACATATGGTTCGTCCATCAATTCGTGACCTGTGTGAATTAATCGAGAGAAGTTCACCATTGTAAAACCAAATTGATCTCTTCTAATGCCTCGAGCCGTATTTACATTGGCCCAGTCACAACGGAATAACACAACTTTCTGTTTGCCATAATAATCCAACTCAATAATGTCTGTAAGAATTCCATAATATTCTACATCTCCCACCACATGATGATTGTCCCTAGCACTAGCATAATTTGTAGTTGAAGAAGTTACAAATAGTCCACAATTTTGTGTCCTCCTTAATCTTTCTCGAGATTTCGTGTGGAACCTAAACCCGTTAATTAAAAAGGCATTATATCTTTTAACAATTCTATTTGGACCTTGAGAAAGCCACTTAACCTCTTCACTAACTTCTCTCCCACACCAAACCTATTACACCTAAAAGGTGAATAAGTTATCATTTATATTGATGTAGCAAAGGAAGAAAAGTTATTAGGTACATGTAGTACAAAGATTCAGTCGCTTACCATTTTCGCTAACCAATCATGGAAATTTTCTATGAACAACTTATGAATTTTTCTTTGATGTAATCTTCAGGAGCGTACTTGAAATTGTAGCTTTTCTTTAAATTCACTACAAAGTAAGCTACGTGGTTAAAGAATGGGGGTAATATAAAAGATGAAGTGAATACATTAGAATTTATATAAACTTACGTCCGTAAGGGCTCTGTTGAGTCATGATGGAAGAGAACATATCGATGTGCTTGTACCCAAGACTTGTCATCTAACTGTGCAATTTCAACTTTGCCGAGTGGTTCACCAAAACTTTGAAACAAATAAGTCCCAGCTAAGTTATTATTGCTGCACACTTCATTTCTATGTGGTCTATTAAATCTCGTTTCAATATCTTCCAAATATCTAGAGCAAAAAGTCAAACATTCCTCTGCTAAATACCCTTCAGCAATTGATCCTTCTGGATAACGCTTATTACGACAGTAAGACTTCAACTTGCTCAAGAACCTAGACCGTAATAAACAGAACATTATATAAGTAGTTGTAATTAAATGAATTGTTAAATGGTGTGAATATATGTTAAACAATGGGTAATCTTCACCAGTGGTCCCTTTTGTTTAGGGTGTGTTTTATTTTGGTCACCAAAATTCAAAAACGTGTATTCTGGTCCCTAACGTTACAAAACGTTTATATTTTAGTCACCCAACCGTTAGTCTCCGTTACTTGACTAACGGGTGGCTGACATGGCTCGTTAAAAAAATAAAAAAATCCACGTGTTTAGGCCACTGTCACTGCCCTATGGAACGGCAACGCCGGCGATACTGGTTAAGAGCAAAGGACGCCGTCCAATTATGTCGAGTAGAAACGTGGCCACTAGGATGAAGATCGTCTTGGAAAATCCGACGGCAATGGTGGCGAGTAGCCTCTGGTTTGTTGACTTTATCCCGGCTTTTTGAAAAATCCTCGGACTGTACAAAACGACAGAGTCTAAACCAATCGCTTGCTGGAAGAAATGGATACCGACGACGCAAATCATCATGTGTCTAACGGCCGGCGTGGGGTGTAAAAATAATTCTCTCCAAACGCCTCTGCCGTGGGTTTGCTTTTGAATCTGAACGACGTCGTCTGTGCAATCTTGTGGGATTCCGGCGACTTTTTTGATATCGCTGAGTCGTAGCTCAGCTTCTTCTTTTGTGTCTGAAGTTCTGTAGAGAACTCTTTTGGCTTCGCCGACTCGACCTTGTATAATAAGCCAACGAGGCGACTCGGGCATTGAAAAACCTCCGATAGCCAAGAGAACCGACGGGATTGCGCCGGCGTCGAGCATTACGCGCCACCCTAAGTCGGCCCGGAGCTTCGAAAATGCATAGTTCGAAACATATCCCAGCAATAAGCCAATATTAATGAAAACCTCGGGGAAGGAAGTGAGGAAGCCACGGGAGGAGGCGGGGGCGAGCTCGGCGGTGTAAACATGAGCAATCATCATGGCAAAGCCGACGCTGATTCCGGCGACGAAACGACCCACCATGAGGAAAGCGTAGTTAGTGGCGAACCCCATGAGGAAAGCTCCGACGAAGAAGATACCAGCGGCGATGACGATGGTGTAACGGCGGCCAACCCAATCGGATGTCCGTCCGGCGGCGTACGCACCGATGAGACAATACAAATTGAGGATTCCGACGACGATTTCAACTTGAACGTCGCTGATTTTCAGATCGTCTTTTATGAAAACTATAGCCCCACTCATCACTCCAATATCTAGGCAAAAAGAACACCAAAAATCACATTTTTTCAAACAAATTTGAAGCTTTAAGATCAGACATTAATGGCGGAAAAATGGCGGAAAAATTTGGTGGCGGTTTGGTTCGAAGTGGTGGGTCTCGAGGAGGAGGATGGGGCGGCGACGGAGGTGAAATAAAACACACCCTCGAACAAAGGTTTCGTCTTCTTCAAAAATCACGTGTTTATGCATTGTTGTTGCCGGGGAATGGAGCTGACGGTGGTGGTTGTGAAATCCCATATGGGTTCACGGTGGAGCTGACGGGGAATGGAGCTGACGGTGGTGGAGTGGTTGTGAAATCCTCCTTTCATCATTGAAAGAAGAAGCAGAAAAAGGGTAGCTGACATGGCTCCTTTTTACCCATTTTTAAAATAATAATTAATTAACATATCACACGTGGACTAAACACGTGATTTTTTTTAATTTTTTAACGAGCCATGTCAGCTACTCGTTAGCCAAGTAACGGAGATTAACGGTTGGGGGATCAAAATATAAACGTTTTGTAACGTTAGGGACCAGAATACACGTTTTTGAATTTTGGTGACCAAAATAAAACACACCCTAAACAAAAGGTACCACTGGTGAAGATAACCCTTAAACAATTTGTACCTCTCAATAGGATACATCCACCGATAGAAAACTGGTCCACCAACTTTAGCTTCGTGAGGGAGATGAACCAACAAATGCACCATAATTGTAAAAAATGAAGGTAGAAATATCTTCTCCATGTTGCATAAAGTCAATGCGACTCGATCTTGTAATTTGTCAAGTTCTTCAACCATCAAAATTTTCCCACAAATAGCTTTCATTACATTAGAAAGTTCAATAATACAAGATGTCACCTCAGTTGACATACAACCGCGTAATGCAACTGGCATTAAATCTTGCATCAATATGTGATAATCATGTGACTTTAGAGAATAAAGTCTTCGATCTTTAACACTGACACATCGAGATATATTTGATGCATATCCATCTAGGACCTTTATATCTTTCAACACCATGCAAAATACTTCTTTTTCTTTCTTCGACATCGTAAAAATAGAAGGCGGTAAAGAAAATTTTCAATTACGAAGTTCTTGAGGATGAAGATCATGCCGAATTCCCATGTCAACTAAGTCAAGTCGACTCTTTAGATTGTCTTTAGATTTTCCATCGACATTGAGAATGGTCCCAATAATGTTCTCACAAACATTCTTCTCAATGTGCATTACATCAAGATTATGTCTCCAAATGTTATGCTTCCAGTAAGGCAACTTGAAGAAAATACTTCTCTTTTTCCACAACTCCGCCTCATTTGGATCATCCTCTTCATCAGAGTCATCATCACTAAGCTGCTCAAGCTCACGGTCATACACCTCTTTTGTCTTCTTCTTTGATCGTGGGTTTGGTGGTTGGTTCATTTTTCCATAAGTGAACTTGATATGTTTCAACATCGTCAAGATATCAGACCCAATTGTTTGCTCAGGAGCTTTTCTGAACTCTTCAGTACCATCAAACATATTCTTTTCATATCTAAATCTATGATTTTCATCTAACCACCGACGGTGTCCCATGTAAGAGAACTTCTTTCCATTATACAACCACTTCGAGCATGTCTGTGCAGCGCAACAAGGACAAGTATAACGGCCTTTGGTACTCCACCCAGATAAATTTGCATAAGCGGGAAAATCATTAATAGTCTACAATAAAGCTGCACATAAATTAAAGTTCTCCTTCTTCAACACATCATATGTTTCGACACCCACCCATAATTGTTTCAGCTCCTCAATAAGAGGTTGCATGTAGATGTCAATATCATTTCCTGGACCTTTCTCACTTGGGATTATCATGGATAAAATAAATGATGATTGTTTCATGCAAATCCATGGAGGCAAATTGTAGGGAACAAGTATAACAAGTCAAGTACTGTATGAATTACTCATGATTTTAAAAGGATTAAACCCATCAGATGCAAGACCGAGCCTAACATTGCGAGGATCTCCTGCAAAACTTGGAAATTTTTGGTCAAATGTCTTCCAAGCTAAAGAATCTGCAGGATGCCTTAATAATCCATCATCTGTTCGTCCATCGTGATGCCACCTCATAGACTCAGCAGTCTTTGAAGACATAAAAATTCTTTGAAGTCTGGGTATTAGAGGAAAATATCACAGAATCTTTATTGGCTTCTTTCTTTCTCGTGTTGCAACTTCGTCTTCACTCACATTTTCTGTGTTCCTATTCGTCCACCGAGATTTACCGCATACATGATAAGACTCTTGGTTTTTTTTATCACCCCAATACAACATGCAATCATTCGGACAACTATGAATTTTCTCATAACCAAGCCCCAAATCGTTTATCATTTTTTTCATATCTTTGACGGATTGAGGAATTTTTACAAAAGGAAAAATTTCACTCAAAAACTCTAATAATTGTGTAAAAGAGTTACCAGTCCACCCTCCCAAGCATTTTAAATGGAAACGGTGAATGCAAAAGGAGAGCTTTGAATATTTTGATCCCTCATAAAGTGGTTCATTCATTTCATTGAGCAAATTGTAAAACTTTGACGCTTCTCCATTTGGCTCTTCATCATATCCACTTCTTCTCATCTCGGTGAAATCAGTAACACCAATATCACAATCTTCTCTAACAGACTGATGATAATCGTGCATATTAAATGCATCTCACAACATACCCTCCATGTCATCTTCTCTAAGAGATCCACGATGAGAATTATGATGAAAAGGTGGATTGCTCGTGGAAGAAGCTGTATGAGATGTCAACTCGCCATGGAATACCCATTTTCTATAACCCGGAACAAAGCCAAAAACGACTAGATGTTCGTGCACAACTTCACAAATGTGCCAATTAATGTTAACACACTTCTTACAGGGACAAAGAATCATATTTTCTTGGCTTGCATTTGAAAAAGCTAAATTCAGAAAATATTCTACCCCATTTCGATAGTCAGCGTTTACCCTTGGCAAATTCATCCAACTCCTATCCATTTTCAATTTCTGTCATATCCAAATTAAAGATATAAACTACCTATCAGTCATACTTGAAGGATGAAAATAGATGTAATTATTATATTACCAATTAAGTCAAAGATAAGTCAAATACATAAACTACCTATTAGTCATACTTGAAGGATGAAAAAAGATGTAACTATTACCTGTTGGGGAAAGTTATCTTCTTTAGTTTACTTCAAGAAAAGTTAAATCAAATGAGCTGTTATGAAAAAAAATAATGATAAGCATCACTAAAATGGCAACAAAAAGAACAAGAAAGAAAATTGGTTATATCATGTAGATAATTAAGTCGTTAAATCAAATGAATTGCAACCATGTTCCTAGTAATCCGACAATTGCAGCGTAAAACTTTTACTAATTCAGGCAAGCATACAAAAACTTTCTTTAATCAACACCAATTCGTAATATAACAAAGATTAATGGGTATTATGCTTTAACCATTTTAGAGATCATAAGATAGAAATTAATTTTTTTTTGAATTTTAGGATCAATCAAGTACTAATAAACATTGGATATCCATCTATGCGACAGATACCACATTATCATTCAAGCAAAAATTCCATTAATCCCAAGATGTTGTTAAGATTGAAACAGGACACTACAACATATTGAAACTTGAATTCCTGATATCAGCCTCCAATAAACTGAGCAGATTTGAATCATATATTATTGATGTTATGGAGTTGGAAATAGAGAATAACTTCACTATCAATGATAAAACACGAACACGTCCCTGAAAAGGGATTTATAGTATTAAGAAGGGAATACAACTATAAGAAAATTTCCTGAGCATATGCATAGACTACATGTATGTCAAATTTTGGAATTGGTGTCTGGTGGGAACTACAATTTTTTTTACAACTGCAGAGATGTAAAAATGATAAGTAAAGAAAGGCATTGACAAAGACTACCTTTTCTCATAATAAACAAAATTTCAGATATTTTTGTGATGTTAATTGTTAAAAATGCTACAATTCATGTAAAGGAATTGTGTACACGGCTCATAGTCTTTCAATCTTCAAATATATGCCCAAAAATATAAAAAAAAGACTATGAAACAAAAGGAACACACATGAGACCAATAATAAAAAAAGTCAGAGCACACAGAAGAAAATAATCATACCAGTGATGAACATCGAGACGCTACATTCCCAAGTTTCAAAATAAATTAAAATGTGATTTAAGTAAACTGAAACTACTCCATTACTTTACATTTCTATGAGCAACAACATTACTAACCTAGAAGCACGGCAGAGAAGCCTGAGATTGGGGGATATATGTTTAACCTAGCGGCGTTTTCTAATACAAACACCAGTAAACGTATACCTATTGCGGCGTTTTCTAACACAAACGCCAGTAAACGTATACCTATTGCGGCGTTTTCAAATACAAACGCCGCTAACCCAATCATATTACGGCGTTTACATTAAAAAAACGCCACTAAACCCAATCCTATTGCGGCGTTTACATTAAAAAACGCCACTAAAAAATTTCTGAATTCTTTCACATTATTTTTCTCCAAAAAGATAATATTCGCGCGCAGACGTGTCAAGGACACGTGTCACCCGAACCCAAGCTGGGCGGACGGCGGCGGCGGCGCGCGATGATGTCCATTTGTAGAACTAATGTTTTGATATAATAATTGAAAAATGTTTTGGACTGATTTAAAAAGTATTTAAAACAATTTCCAAAGTCCAAATATTCTGAAACTATGTTTAGGGATGTTTCTAAATGGGTTTTTCATGTTTTCAAAGGCCAAATTATACAAACCTGTTTAGGTGTTTCGAAACACCTAAGGGCGTTTCGAAACAGGGGATTCTAGTAGCGATTTCGTTTCGAAACGTGTTTCGAAACGGGCCTTCCCTGGACTTGATTTTTGCCCAGCGTTTCGAAACGGGCTAGGCCGTTTCGATACGCCCACGTGACAATGACCCCAACGGTCATAAACCCCAACGGCTATTTTCCAACCAACTTTTAAATGCAGGCGTTTCGATACGGGTTTCGAAACGGCCAGTAGGCGTTCCGAAACGGACATGAGGCGTTCCGAAACGGCCAGGAGGCGTTCCGAAACGGATGCCCTGACAGACTGCAACGGCTCTTTCTACATTGAGAGTGTTTCGAAACGGCATCGAGCGTTTCGAAACGGGGAGCTGCAGAATGCATTTATGGTGGGAATTAAAGTCCTCAACGGCTCCAATTTGATCCCAACGGCTAGTAACGGCTACAAACTCAATTGGGAGTATAAAAGGGACCTCCAAGCATCAAGAGAAGGCTAATGCTTCAATTGTCAATCAACAAATGATCAAGAATTGTCTTAGAGCCTAAAGTGTCAATTATTGTATAGACAAACACTAGTGAGCCAAAATTGTCAAATTTGCTCAAGTGTTTTAGGTTTTGGGTGAGAGCTTAATTGTGCAAACAAACACCTATTAGAGGGTTTAAGTTTGCTTTGTTTATCTCTTTGTAAAAGAGGGTTTTGATCAAGGCTTTGGGTAGAAGCTTGATCGGTGTAAAGGGTTTCCTCCTAAGCCTAGAAAAGGGGACAAATCAATTAGTGGAATTGGTTGTGAAATCCTTAGTGGGGAGCTAAGGTAGTGGATGTAGACCTTGGTTAGAAGGTTGAACCACTATAAATTATTGTGTCTTTGTTCTTCTAGCTTCCTAAACCCTTCCACCCAAAAATCCACCTCTCCACCACTTGGTGAGCATCATTGGTTGATCGAATCGAGCTCCACACAACTCAACACCATTGTTCTTTCCCACTCAACAAGGGAGGGGGAAAATTTGGGTATAAATACCCTTCACAAGCCTTTTTTCCAACCCATGTGGGATATAGGCTTTTGCCTTTGGTTCTCACCTTAAGCATTACCAACATTATATAGTGCCACTCCAAAATTATGGTACTTTTGTTTTTTGAAAAATTCACGATCGCAATACTTACAATGGTCGTGATTACATCCGTTATGCGACCGAAAATACAAATCTCTATATTGGACCTTTAATCTCATTAATTGCTTATCCGTGATTACATCCGTTATGCGACCAAAAATACAAATCCCTATATTGAACCTTTAATCTCATTAATTGTTTATCCGTGATTACATCCGTTATGCGACCAAAAATACAAATCCCTATATTAAACCTTTAATCTCATTAATTGTTTATCCGTGATTACATCCGTTGTGCGACCGAGAATAAATGTTGTAGTTAGGGTTTAAGAAATCTATGGCGGCGTTTTTAGCACTAAACGCCACTAGCCCTACACCTATGACGGCGTTTTTATTAACAAACGCCACTAGACCGACACCTATTGCGGCGATTACGAAAAAACGTGTAACCCCCTAGACCCGCCTATGCGTTACGACGGATCCTAAGAAGTCACATTAGGGTCACAAGAGCGACCCACGGTAAAATACACATAAAATATTTTCTTATGAAAAATACATATTAAATTATAACGGTAACTTTTGTTGAAAATACTCTTTCATGAAAGCATTTTAAACATATTATAGGATTTAAGAAAACATTTTACAGAGACTATCATGAAACAATAATGATATGCATGCCCACTAACTATGTCGATACCGTACTCCAAAAGCAATGCCGAGAGAACTCCGAACACTGATGTCAAACGTTATACCATGATGTTTTCCTTTAACCTGTGATGGTAAAAACAACGTGAGCTTGGAAAAGCTCAGTAATACAAAACTACCAAAAGATGCTATAAGCTCATGTAGATATATGGTAGGTATAACATTTTCATGATGCTTTACGCAGTAACGGTCTTCATTTCTTTTTCGATATTTCAGGTAACATTATACTTGAGGATAACGGTACTTGTTCTTTATTCAATCATCAAGAATTAGACGGTAATTATAGGCTATAAATGTACGGAGGAGGAATTAGAGAGTTCGGTTCCTAGTGTGTTCCAAACAGTGTAAGTAAAACATGTACAACAACAGTATATTATACATTTTCAGTTCAAAACATATAGTTCAGTTAACAATATGGTACGGTTTAATCTTTTATCAACCCTCCAACCACACTCCAAGAGGCAGTTTCCCCAAAACTGCGTCAAAGGCGTTAACCAGTGCCCATAGGGCATAGGTGCCATCCTAAGGGATTACCTTAGGAACGGTACGGTACGGTATGGTAGGTATTACCCTAGCCAAAGTATAGGAACCTGTAACGGTAACGGTGAAGAATTACCCTAGCCGAAGCATAGGAACCTGTAACGGTAACGGTGAGGAATTACCCTAGCCGAAGCATAGGAACCTGTAACGGTAACGGTGAGGAATTACCCTAGCCGAAGCATAGGAACCTGTAACGGTAACGGTGAGGAATTACCCTAGCCGAAGCATAGGAACCTGTAACGGTAACGGTGAGGAATTACCCTAGCCGAAGCATAGGAACCTGTAACGGTAAAGGAATTACCAGCTGGATCAGGGCTGAACCTACGGTCACTTCATATTTTATCCCAAGTACCCCAGTAACAATTTATGTAACGGTTCGATTAATCAATAGCTGTATTTTTAGTAATATATCATTCATATAGCATGTTAGTCATATCATGTGCATATGCATATATCAGAAATATAGTACGGTCATGTTTATTTATAAAACATGTCACGTGAGTCCAAATATTCTATTATGTACACATAATTGGTATTATAACATGTAAACCAGTTTGCAAAAACAGTCGTGTAGCACACATGGAACACACTAGGTGGAACAATTTACTTCTTGGAGATACTTGACATTTTCGGAGAGAACACATTAAACTTTGACCATTTAATCGGGTTCCTGGAACGAGGCCCCTATTCAAAGAGGGGTTTGTACTAACGGTTCAAACTAGATATTCGGGAGATGATAAATCAAGATTTTTGGGAGTTTAGGAATATCATGAGTGATTTACTCATTTAAGCCTACAAGGGCATTATAGTCATTTTATCATACACGGGCATTTCGGTAATTTATACCAACAAGGCATAAACAAATGGCTCGGTAATTCTGTTTGCTCATCAGATTTTTCCAACCAAACATTCAGAGATTTCTATGTCAGGATCTTTCACGGTATCAGATACATTCAGGCTATTTTGATTACTTTGGCCAACAAGGGCATCTTGGTCATTTAACTATATCGTATATCTGAACGGTTACTTTCATATCTCATCACAGGGCTTGCCACGGAGTAGTCGAACTAATACTCTGTGCGGGAAGACTTCTACCCTTATATTAATATCAAGAGTGTTTGTCGTACGTAAGTCATGCTTCAACCCTTGAGGCATTTCGGTCATTTTCAGCTTTATCGACATTTCTAGAATTTTATCAAGACAATTTACTTATTCTAGTCAATGGAGGTATTCCAGTTATTCTGAAACTCGGAATGTCCATCATTTCTGTCAATTGAACCATTTATAGTATTTCAATTATTTAAATATTCATGGGCGTCTCAGCCATTCAAGATATTTCGGTACTTCCAACTACTCCATTCATTTCAGAACTCAAGGGTTTATCCATCCTTCCATGTCATTTGTAAACCTCGGTGTCCGAGGATACTTCAACTCTCTTTAGTCAATACCATCCTTCCGATTATTTTAACCATAACGGTATTTTCAATACTTTTAGTCATTTCGATCTATTCTGTATTTTGAGCCACTCGCTTAATTCAGGGGTATGTATAGATTCCCCTAAATCTATAGTCGAAGATTCATCCCGAATCCAAGAAGACCTAACACCTTTCCATAGCTTTCTAAGTAGTTCGAGGTTTTCAGATGAATCATGTTGTTTTACCATATTTAGCGTAGATTTCTAGATTGCTTCTGATTTCAATGGTATTTTAGTCTTTTACAGACCTTGAGGGCATTTTCGTAATCTCTTGTCTATGTATCTTTCGCATTTAAACATTTCACACTAATGCTCAGAATTTGGAGATTAGCTGCCTCATTAATTTCTTAATGAACTTCAGATACTTCAGATTTATTAGCTTCCTCGTTCGAGCATTTCGGTCTTATCTAAATTACCATACTCAATTTCATATTTAGTTTGACTTAAGTAGGGCTAACAACACTTCTTATCATTTTCATGCATGCATTAACAAATACCAACATGATCTCAAAGCATACAAGAGGTAGTAGTGTATTACCTTTAATCCTTGCTATATCGGTCAACCATGGTACTCCATTCGATCATTCCCGAACCCGAATGCGACGTCCTCAACATCCCGAATACAAGGACCCTTGAATACCTTCAATCGCACAAATTTCAATTTCAGTCTTTAATCACCTTTCTCATAATTGATTATTGAAATACATAAATAAACTCGAGTTCAAGGTCCAATTCAGAGGCTTTTGGGTTAGAATTTCACGAAACGGGCTTCAAAATCGGACTCAGGACGTCGAAAAACATAAAATATGAGTTTTCGGAAAATTTGACTTTTTGGTCAAAGTCAACGGTCAACGGTCAACGGTCAACGATCATGCTGACGTCAGCAGTCAAAGTAAACGCTGACGTCATGCTGACGTCATTGTTGACTGGGTCGGGTCAACGGGTTGGGTCGGGTCGGGTCGGTCAACGGTCGGGTCGGGTCGGGTCGGTCAACGGGTCGGGTCGGGTTTGACCGAGCTGACCGGTCTAGCCGGTTCAGACCGGTTTGGTTCAGGGTTAGACCGGCTCTTACCCTTAACATTCGAATGTCGCCGGACAGTCGTCGAAGCCTCGCCGGAAAGGTCGCCGGAAAGCTCATTTTGTGTCGTTTCTGTTGAAAAACATATCTTCTCAAACAAATATTCTAACCAAACCCATACTTCAACGAAACAAATCGGAAAATAGGTCGGATTTTACCTAAATAGACCCACGACGGCCGGAAAAACGCGCAGCTCCGATGATGGCTTTGCCGGCGTCGGTTGGGCGCGGAAAGATGGGGGTTTTGTAGATCGGGACAAGGGGAGCTCACTGGTGCCCACGGTGAGGTGAGCCGCCGTCGGGAACGGCCAAAAATAAGAGAAACGACGGCGGCCGAACTTCTCTGATCTTTATCCAAGTTTTCGCCGCGATTTAACGGCCGTCCTCGCGCGTGGTTGATGGCGGTTGGTTCACGGGCAGACGGTGCACATACCGTCGGTGGCGGTGAAGTAAACGGAACGGCGGTGAGGGCGGGGAGCTCGCCGAAGATAGAAGACGGGTGAGAGGTTTGGTACCTTATTCTAACATTTCAAATGGGTATTTTCATTCAGGCTCTGGGGTTCTGATTAGAATTTATTATTGGGTGAACTATAACACAAAAAGATTAGATAGAAACTAAGGCAAAAACAAAACTAAAGATGGCTTTAGCTTAAATGGCAAGGGCAAAAGCTTATTACGCACGGGGTCACAGGTTCAAAACCTTTAAAAGGCATTTTTTTATCCTTTATTATTTTGGGGTGTTACAAAACGCCACTAGACCGACACCTATTGCGGCGTTTACGAAAAAAAACGCCACTAACATGAAACCTATACCGACGTTTACGGTAGAAAATGCCACTAACATGAAACAGATCGCGGCGTTTATTGAAGCAAACACCACTATATGTCACCCTATGGCGGCGTTTGTCGTAAAAACGCCGCCAATGTTGTCGTTTGTATCGAAAACGCCACGAATAGCGCCGCCATAGAACAAGTCTGGTGTAGTGATTACACTAGATTTTGTGATACATAACTACATAAAAGAATTGTATTATACTAGATTTTGTGATAATATGTTTCTTTCTCTTTAGGTTAAACACTTTTTCTCTCTACTACCATGGGTTTTTTTTTGACCGACAGCAATACTAGTTTTAGTGATAATTACCAATTGTCGGTGTTAATGTATATGCTCTTGTGACATGTTTTTTTTTGTGTCACATTTTTTTTACTTTTGTGGTACGTTTCTTCTACCGTTTGACACGATTTTTGTATACCATAACGGTCGTTTGGTGCTCGTACAGAGATCCTCACGATACTTGTTTTCTGATTTAGGTTTATCGGTGGTCATAGAAAGTTTGATCCTCTTTGGTAGTTGTTTGTCGATGTAATTAGAACTGTGTAGCGGAGCAATCTGTCTACTAGTTTGGTTCGCTCACTACTCTTTTTTCACTTCGTAAAACGTCTCTCTATGATAGAGATAAAGAGATTCATGAAAGTTTTTAGGTTACTTAACGATGTGCGCCAATTTCAAGAAAATAATTTACTTTTTTTACACCTTTGAATTTCATGTTTTATTATTGCATTAATTTCATATGACCCAACGTACTTAAAATGTATACATTAAAATTTATATAAATTTATTTATTTTAGGGTTTATGAATTTAGTTTAAAGTTTAATATTTTAAATTTTTAGAGTTTATAATTTATGAGAACTCATTGAATAGTTTCGGTAGAAAAAAGAGTATTGTTATTTTTAGGAGATGCAAGTTCAAGCATTTTATCAGCACAATGTGTCTTTTTAAAAGACTAAGAGTTAACAATAAATATTATGTAATCACACCGAAATTTGAGAAAAAAAAGTTTAGATTTTAAATTTTAAATTTTAATTTTTAAATACAATGAGTTATGTAGATTATTTTTTACACGATATCATTTTTTTGTTAATAAATCGTGTTATTTTTTTAATGCATATATTGGTATTATATTTACATTACTTTTCTTATTGTCTCATCGTTGCATCTATTTTAACTATTTTCACATATAATAGTTTCTTGTTTAATATTGTTAAGTTTATGCATGAACGGCTAAAGAAATTAGTGTTTGAACTATTTACCTTATTCCTTCTAACTGCCAACTGGTCCGAACAATTGAATCATTGTAACAATAAAATTCTCTTTTAAGTAATACTTTTACAATAATTATTTAAAAAAAACATATTTTTACTATTAAATAAGAATTCTGACAATTTTAAATCGATTTAGTCCAAATTAAAATCTTTATTTGACAATTTTTCACAATATGACAAGTTGTTACCGTTTCCTTTTTTCCCTTTGAAATATAAATATCAGAATTAATAGTGTTCATAATACCATATTGGGTTATACCAGTGGATATATCTGGATTTCAAAATTTTTACATTTCAAAGATAAATGTTAATAAAACAATATAAACATCTTCAACCATTCTGTCAAATATCAATCAATAAATCTATAGCACTTAAAAAGAACACATGGATTAAAAAAACAAAAGCCTGTGTTTTTGTTTTATTAATTTGATTTGTTTATATACGTTTAAGCTAAGAAAAAGAGTAGGACATTCGGCGGTGACCGGAGCTGCACGACGGGCACCTAACGAGACCATTAACGTTACACTCGTTACAACTTCGAAACCCAGATTTTTCAAAATAGATCTTATGGCTACCATTACACTCACGGCAGAGAACAAATCTCAGCCCTCCACACACATCACAGACGTTGGACCCCACAGCAATAGGTGACCGACCAATCAGATACTTCAGTTCCCCAGACTCATGTAACCGTTTGATTTCCTCGCCCCCACCGATGTATTTCCCGCCGATAAAAACCAACGGTAACGTAAACCTCTTCATTTCGTTACGCCCGATGATCCCCTGCAACTCCTCCACGGAATCCGAGTCCAACGACAAATCTCGCTCGTCAACCGGCGCGCCGTACCCTCGCAGGATCGATCTGACGGTCTTGCAGTCCTCGAACGTCTTGCGGACGACGCGGAGACTGGTGAAGAAAAGCACGATGCGCTGGTCGGAGTGGTGGCCGTTTGTCGCCGCCTTCGCCGATGAGGAGCGGAGGAGGGAGGTGGAGAGCTTGAAGCGATGGAAAACGGAGGGATAGGAGCGGAAGGTCTCGTCTTCTTTGAGGACAGTGTTGATGTCTTTGAATGAAGTGAAAGAGAAATGGGAAGGTGATTTGGGAGTGGAGTTTCCACTGTTTGATTTTGGTGATTTCAGCCATCGGGGGAACATTTTGGAGAGAAAGGGGAAGGGAAAGGGAAGGGAAATTGGAAGATTTGGGGAGGGATTAAGATGGAAATATATGTTAATTTTGGAGTTAATTGGGATTGGTGCCATTAAGGTAAGCACAGATTTGGGTGAGCTAAGGCGGAGATTAAGGGATTTATGATTCTTGCCTGGACTCTTTTGAAATATTTTAGAATTGGGTGATCCTTTTTAGGTATCTATTTGCAAATTGTAAATATGGGATTGGTCGTTCAGTCGGTCATATCCGTTGATTTTTATTTCAACTTTTCGACTCAATCTGATTTTAACAACCATCACTACTTATCTATCTTTAACGTATTTTTATAATTAAGGTTAAATTTTAACAGATAATATCAATAACTATATCTAATTATTATCATAACTATATTCAATCCTTAACTCATACAAGATGAGACAACATGAGCAGTTTTAGTCACTCGGTCAATTGATGAATCTCATAATATCATTTTTTTTATTGAGTAAAGAGTTTACATGGTTCGACCTCACACAAAATAGAAAACATGAGCATCTTTAGTCACCCAGCTAATTAGTGAATCTCGTAATGTCATTTTTTTGGTTGAATAGAAAATTTACATGATTTAAACTCACACAAATTGAGATAACTTGAGCATCTTTAATCACTTTACCAATTAATAAATTTATAGTCATTAGTTAGTACAAATAGTTAACATTTGTTAACTCCAAATTATAACGGATAATATCAAGATATATCCAACTATTATCATAATTATTTAAACAACTAGACATAGATGAGTAAGCACATTTGACTGATTGGCCAAGTTGTTCATCTTTGTTCTCTCGTATTCCCTTAAGTTATAGGTTCTAAACTCACTAACATCATCTTCTTCTTTCCCCTAAAGTCTCTATTTTTTTCCCTCTAATTAAAATTAAGATTTATTAAAAAAAATAACAACAACTAGATGTAGATAACTATAATTTACAAGGCATTTATCATAAAATATTTATCTACTAACACTCCCGATTAGGAACTCGAAGCCTAAGCTCGCCACGATGAAATCCAAACAATTGAAGGGTTTGGTCATTATATGAGCAATTTGATTAGAGCATGACATAAACCAAACATGAAGAAATCCTTGTTCGAGTTTGTCCAAGATGAAGTGGTAATAGATTTTAATATGCTTAGTTCTAGATGGAAGATGAGATTGGAGTTAACGTAAATGTTATTTCGTTTGTCACACTTTTTTTAGAAGTAAACAATACTCAGCTTGATTTAAAAAAAATAATTTTTTTAATTCGATTTGATCAAATATTCATCTCTAACTCTTTTTATATCGTTCATCGTTAGTAAAGAGGCGAATTTTCATGGCCACCATGTATATGGTGAGCTAATATAGAAATTGGGGATACAATTGACCACACTTGATTTGTTGGGTAGAGGATTTTTAAAAAATTAATATAAAAAATTTCATAAGATCAATAATTATGTAGTAATATAAGAATTATTCATACTGTATATTTTGCTCTAATCACATTATATAAAAATTTTGAGTCCGCTACTACAACATGGAAGAATCAGAACATTGATCTTCCAAATAAAGTACCATTTACTCCCAAAACGGATCATATCTAGCCTCGGTTAGTGCTCTGTGGGCAGACACAATATTGAATTTGCATTTGGAGCTTCCTTTCCAACGATCAGAGGCGGAAGGAAAATTTTAAAAACAAATTACTTAAAAGCTGACTAAATACAAACTATTAAATTAGAGTCATTGGATGAAGTCGATTTAAAAGTGGACGTTAGATTAAAAAAAGATGACTCGATAAACAGGTTTGTAGTGGTTATAAGGATTTTTATACATTTGGTAAGAAAATTGGTACATACTTTTTTTTCTTACAAAGTTGTAAAGATTTATGTACATTGGATAGTAATTTGTTTACATACAGAAATCCTTATAAAACATGTACTTACATTTGGTAAAAAAATCGGTACATACTTTTTTTTCAATCCATACCCAAGGTTCACCTACCTTGCCTTTGGTGTAGCCATGTAAGAAATTGGGTACATATCGTTTTTCGTATAAACTTTGTGGTAAATTCGGTACATTTCGTAGTAAAATGTATACATACACGTCAAACTAGGGGTTTCGAAACCCCAATTTTGGTTTCAGAACCACTTTGCCAATGTGCCATTTGTTTACTCAGGAGGTTTCCAAACCACAAGGGGTTTCGAAACCCCAATTTTGGTAAATCCGGTACATTTCATAGTAAAATGTGTACATACACGTTAAATTAGGGGTTTAGAAACCCTAATTTTAGTTTCAGAACCACTTTGTCAGTGTGTCATTTGTTTACTCAAGAGGTTTCGAAACCACAAGGGGTTTCTAAACCCCAATTTTGGCAAATCTGGTAGATTTCGTAGTAAAATGTGTACATACACGTCAAATTAGGGGTTTAGAAACCCTAATTTTGGTTTCGGAACCACTTTGTCAGTGTGTCATTTGTTTACTCAAGAGGTTTCGAAACCACAAGGGGTTTCTAAACCCCAATTTTGGCAAATCTGGTAGATTTCGTAGTAAAATGTGTACATACACGTCAAACTAGGTGTTTCGAAACCCTAATTTTGGTTTCGGAACCACTTTGCCCGTGTGCCATTTATTTACTCAGGAGGTTTTGGTTTCGAAACCCCAATTTTAGTTTTGAAACCCCAAATTGGGTATATACCCTTTTGGCATTTGGTTAAACTTTGTAAGAGATTCGGTACATACCGTTTTTCCTACTAATATTGTAAGGTTTTTCGTACTTTTTTAGTAATTTTGGTATATACAGAAAATCTTACAGTTTGTGTAGCAAAATAGGTATTCTCGTAGGAAATTGTGTATGTACACAAATTATTACACTAAGTTCAAACCTTTTGGCCTTTGGTGAAACTTTGTAAGAATTTCAATACATACCATTTTTACTACTAATATTGTAAGAATTTTCGTACTTTTGTTAGTAATTTTGGTATATACATTAAACCTTACACTTTGTGTAGCAAATTAGGTTTTCTCGTAAGAATTTGTATATGTACACAAATTCTTGCACTAAGTTGAACCCTTTTGCCTTTGGTGAAACTTTGTAAGAATTTCGATACATATTTTTTTCCTACTAATATTGTAAGGTTTTCTGTACTTTTTGTAGTAATTTTGGTATATACAAAAAACTTTACAGTTTGTGTAGCAAAATAGGTATTCTCGTCGAAAATTGTGTATGTACACAAATTATTACATTAAGTTCAACCATTTTGGCTTTTGGTGAAACTTTGTAAGAATTTCGGTACATATCGTTTTCCCTACTAATATTGTAAGATTTTCCGTACTTTTTGTAGTAATTTTGGTATATATAGAAAACCTTACAGTTTGTGTAGCAAAATAGGTATTCTCGTATGAAATTGTGTATGTACACAAATTATTACACTAACTTCAACCCTATTGGTCTTTGGTGAAACTTTGTAAGAATTTCGGTACATACCGTTTTTCCTACTAATATTGTAAGGTTTTTTGTACTTTTTGTAGTAATTTCGGTATAAACACAAAACCTTACAGTTTGTGTAGCATAATAGGTATTCTCGTAATAGATTATGTATGTACCTAAATCCTTATCTTGTAATAGTTTATGTATATACCGTTTCTGTTACAGGTTTCCTAACAAAAGCGGTACAAATTCGTAATAAATTGTGTATAATTTTTTACCTGATAAACCGATTATGCCGTCATTTAGCCTTTAATTAGGGGTTATCCCTATAATCTCCCGAGGCGAAAAGTAACTAGCCACAACCACCAAAATTTTAGTTTAGTCACTTTAATTTTTTAAAGGGTAAACTACACGAAATGTCACCAAACTTTATTTTTTATATCGAACATACTATTGAATTATAAAATAATACACGGAATACCATTGAATTTTATTTTTTTGTTCAATCTAAGCACTCAACTGTTAAATTTTAACGGATCGTTAAATCCAAAACGATGTCGTTTTGTTAGGAAAAAAATTAAGAAAATGTTGCATTTTGAGAGGATTGACGACGTTGGACCAATTTGTTATATTTTTTAAATTAGGGAATCAGTTTGTAACTTCTAATAGTCGGGGAATACAAAAAATAGTTGAAACATAATCGGGGACTATTTATATATTTTACCCTAAAATATTTTCGTTCGCCTTAAGTCATAAGTATAAAAAATAGTATTATAATTATTATCTTATTTGTTTTCTTATTTTTAACCCATTCATATTTTAGCATATTAAAATTTTTATTACTTACAAGCTCAAGAGTAGTCCCACTAAAAACAATAATGATGTTCTTCTCAAAAGATTTCGGTTTAATTAATTTTTTTGTCTACAAAATATATATTTTATTAAAGGTTAAAAAAAATAGTACACTCTAATCACTAAATTTATAAAAAAAATTAAAATTAAAATTATAATTTTAAGATAAAATTAAAACGTTAAAAAATTTAAATAACAATCTAAAATGTGTCATATTTTTTTCTTTTAATTTATTTATATGAGATGTCACCACTATCTTAGAGGCTAGAGGAAAAGATATTCAATCACAACGTAAATGTGAAGGGACCGACAGCAGTCACGGTAGGCATTGAAAATTGCCATATTCGCTAAGAAAAATGAATATAAATCATTAGAAACATCAAAAAAAAAAAAAAAACTAAAATTTTCAACAACAGAAAAATGAACTACTACTGTTACTTAACTTCGATTTACTTATTTCTCTTCCTCACCGGAGCAGTAGCAGCCCCCGCCGCCGTCGCACCTGGCCGTTTCCTTAAGCCTCTAAAATCACCAGAACCAGAACCAGAACCAAAACCCCGACCTCAAGAATTCTTCGAGTTGGCCAGTCCTCTACCGTCCGATCATCTCACTCCATCGTGTTCCCTCACCGTCGTCAACCATTCATTCGCCAACACGATGGACTCACCTCCTTTCTCCGCCCCTTACTCTCCTCCTTCCGATTGTCCTACGCCCTGGTCGCGCGTCGTGCTTGATTTCCGAGCCGCCTCTTCCGGCGAACAGTACGATCGAATCGCCGCAATATGGCTCGACGAAGCAGAGATTTTCCGGACCAGCACAGCGGAGCCGACGGAATCGGGGATCTTCTGGAGAGTACGAAAAGACATCAGTAGGTACTCTTCGCTCCTTAATAAAACCGAAATTAACGTCACCATGATGCTCGAAAATGTCGTTAACGACGTTTACACCGGCGTTTACGACATCCTCGTTTCGTTTCTGTTTTACAAAGAAGACGTCGTTCCCAGCGACGTTAGGGTCCCGTTAGTCGCTCTCCCAAATCAGAAATTGGGAACCGCTGAATTGGGATTGTTCAAAACGCCATCGGATTTGATCATCCCGATTTGCAGCGACGGCGAAAGAGGGTTTTGGTTCAAAGTAGAAAGCGAATCGGACGTTCACATCAAAAAAGTGAAATTTCCCAGAAATACACTTCAAGTCGTTTTGGAGTTATACGTTTCGTTTCACGGCGACGACGAGTTTTGGTACTCGAACCCGCCGTATTCTTATATCAGAATGAACAATTTGACGACGGGGCGTGGGAATGGCGCGTACAGGGAAGTTTTCGTGACGATCGATGGGAACTTTGTTGGATCGGAGGTGGTTTTTCCGGTAGTTTTCACTGGCGGAGTTAACCCTTTATTCTGGGGACCAGTAGTGGCGATCGGGGATTTCAATTTACCGAGCTATGATTTGAATTTATCCCCGTTTTTGGGGTGGTTACTGGACGGGAAATCTCACGAGATTCGAATCGGCATCGACGATGCGATATCATTTTGGCTCGTGGATGCGAATTTACACGTCTGGTTGGATCATGGATCTTCAAGGGTTGAAGCTCAATCGATTGTTTATAACAGTCCAGCACTCACCATTCAAAGAAATGAAGATTTCACCTATCTTGATGGGATTTTTAGGGTTAAAGCCAAGAGGAAGAGTGAATTTGCAGGTTGGGTTAAGTCCACGGCTGGGAATTTCACCACCATTGTTTCACAGCAATTCAAGCTTACAAATTTGGTGAGGTATTACTTCAATGGAACATACAAGATTGTTCAACAGGTATTCAAGGCAAAGAGGGATTCGAGGGTTCGAGAGGATTTGGGTGAATTGGTCGGTCGTACAATTGTTCGGAGGCAGTATCCATTAACCGTGATCACGGCTACTGTTCCATTGCAGAGCGAAGGTTCCTTAGGGTCCAAGGAAGAGGATATGTATATGATGATCACCAATGTCTCTCATGCCATGAACGAACGACGGGTTAACGGGTTGTCTTCGAGTATTCTTTACAACCGTCAGGAATCGGAGGGGTGGATGAAAGTTCAGGGTCATTCGGTTATCTCCGGCAACGCATCCACATGGCAAAGATACACTTACAGGGACGAGTTGGGTTGCTACTCTCGGACTGTTTTGGCATCGGAAGGCAAGCTTGCCATGGACAATTCAACATTCTATTGTGCAGCTTCTACGTAGTTTCAGTTGTCTCACCATTTCCAGTTTGATTTCATCAATTTGTAGCTTTCAATTCATTCCAAATAATACTCTGTACGTTCGTAGTCGGTAGTCTACAAATTTGTGTGTCAATTTGAGCTTCTAAGTTAAAGTTGCTCTTAATGTATAGGGTTTCTACTTTAAGTATCATTATATATAAACTTTACCATAATATTATACTTTATACTGATTCGATTCTAATTATAATCATTTAAACGAGTCCATTGACTAATTTTTCACATTCTGTTAGTCCATATAAGGTGAAAATTGAACCCTCGAACAACAAGCATGAGATTTTTTTTTGAAGAAACAGGCATGATATTCAAATATCAACAATCACAACTTTTTTCTTGGTTAAAAAAAAACTGAATTGGTATATTCAAAATTTCACTTTCAAAACATTCCTACAATGATGGAATTGTAATTAAAAAAGAATCTTATCCAAGAAGTGAAATGTACATTTTGTCCAGTTTCTATTAATGGTAACAGGTACGTAAAACAATGATCTCAAAGATTGAACATGAAGTTACAACAATCTTGCAAGTTGTTGAGTTGCAGACAAATGAAGTGGATAATTCCAAAACATGTACCAACCTTCATTGGAAACTTCATTAATTTCCACAAAGTTGTATGCATCTATAAGCTTCACGAATTTTAAATCAGGCAAATAAAAAACGTGAAGAATACACTACCATACTTCTCATTTTTAAAGAGAAAAAAATATCTATATCCTCTGAATTAAAAGAACTGAAAATACCCGTGTAAACTGTAACGTGTTGAACAAAACCCTCACTTCGAGTTTGAGCCAAAACCTCTGTTGGACCTGCTGTTTAAGGATGGCCAAGCAAAATTAGGCATTTGAATTGACAGATAAAGCTATTTTAAGGCTACAAAACTCATCCTTTTTCTGTAGGATTGAATTTAGGGAAAATTTGAGTGTTGCAACTTTAATTTCAATCCAGAAGCTAGATAATCAATGGTTAAAGTCCGATCTTATATTCTTAATCAAGAGAGTGGAAGAACCTTGATAGCTGTTCATGTTTCCTTTTCGGTTATCATTCACTCGGACGCCAAAAACCCTTCTCCCCAACAAGAAATTGGCCTTGATATAGAGTTGTCGACCAGTGGAGTGAACGGAGTATTGGATTGAGCTTCTTAATTGTTTCCATGGTATCTTGGACCAAAAGATACCCACCGGGTCTCAGTATGCGATCAATTTCCACAGCTACATCGATGATGTCGCATCTGAGAGGCAAAATGTCCAACAATCATTCAACCATAAATAGAATAACTTCAAAATTATATGTAGAATGCAGAGATTGGCTTTAGTCATTTATTTAGGTAATCACCGCTCCGAGTATAAATCAGAAATAAAGCATACAAATATTTAGATCAGTAACGTTTAAGTGTTTATTGCAACAGGGTACCTATCTTTTAGGTTTTTGAAGAGAAAGCTGGAATGCAGTAGATCGTATGTCCGAGGGTAAGTATTGAACGACTCGCACCAGTCATGATAGACTCCGATCAACCCCCTTTCAAAAATAACGGACAAGGTATCTTGTGCATCAATCGGTACAACATTCATCACCCAGAGAGGTTGCTGAATAAGCGCCGCAGCAAATCTGCAAACAACAATTTCAATGACTGTGAGAACTCTTACAAGAGTAAGTTTAGTTTGATACATCAGATGGCAGTGGAAATAGAATATGATGAAAAAAGAAGAAAAAACTGGATCAGAGAACATATTGGAAAAAGAAAGCTTTGCTCTCGCGAGACAACGGCAACATATCATATGTCGTATAACTCAACTCATACGAAATTTAAGGTGCTAGAAATAACATAGAGAACTCTTAGAAAACACTTCTGTTTCAATTCATGAAAATGAAATGGGATATAGGTGATAGGCAATTACAGATTAAGCATAGAACAAGTGGGGTGGAAAACAGAGAAGATCGAGGATAATGATCAGATCAAAACTCAAAGCAAAGGAACTTCTGAATTACTTTGTAAATTAGTTCATGTAAGTACACTGACTCCTACCACAAGGACTTGAACCATTCCGAAAGTATTATTTGGACTTCCATTGGAACAATCATATTCTTTAGAGGATTACATCTTGATTACAGAATTCAAAAAGACTAATTATAAATTTAGTTCGAAGATCAATACATTTGAGATTAAAAAGTAAACAAGAAAACCACGGAGAAGTCCAAAAGTAGCAGACATGCAGTAAAAATCCAAGTGCAAGAATGAAACACAAGATTAAACATCAGTTCAATGTTCATTTTTTACATAAAAAAGAACTAAAAATTTGTTAGATTTCTTACCCTCCATAACCAGCATTCATATCCATCACATTTCTTATCCGTGCTAAGTTTATAGCCATCCCATCAAGATACACCTCCGATACAAGTGCTGCCCAATGTTTGGTGTCCTCTTTGAATATATCTTCAGCATCTGGTTCAGATGGAAGGCTTGGAGGCTTACTGCTAAGCCTCTGAGGCCAAGGTGTGGACCATCTGAGTAAATTACCCATGCTGTCGACTGGAAGATGCGAAATACAATAACTGAGAGGCTCATACCTGTCACAGTCGATAGACATTTGAATCAGTTTCAATGGAAACGAAGCTAACATCACATATGCGAACATCATTTTAAGACAGAACTCTCCAGTTTAAATTGCTTCAGTCTAGACATAAGTGGAAGATTAGACAGTAAATCTGTACACATATGGATAATAATTTAAAAAGAAATACCACGAGACATTCTGCTTGGTCTTTTGTTCACACAAGGGTGGAATTTTTTCTTTGCGCTGTTTGTAACAAGAATATGAGGAAGGCTTTTGATATATTACGAGCCCAATTCCAGTTGAATCAACAGTTTTAGCCACAACCTTCCAGCATATGGCTGTCGTCAAAGTCACCATTGCTGAAATATATACAGTATGGGACCAGCTTAGCACATCTAGACTCTAATAATCAGAAGGCGAAATGAAATAAATGAGGAACAAGGAAAATCTAGAGACGGGAAAGCAATTTTGTATCTCCCCGTGAAAAGTAAGAGAGAGATATTCTCACAGTTCCAAACTTTACGATCTCTCTCATCATCTAGATAAACTGGTGTAGCAGACCATATAAAATATCCTCCTGGCCTGAGAATCCTGTTCAGCTCCAATAATGGTTTCCCGCCTACATTTTGCATTCCAATGCAGCAAAAGTCTCAATAATTTCATGATATGCAAAAAAGGAAAGCTGAAACAAGGAAAATAATTATAACAATATCGTCAAACAAATGCCGATAAGATATCATACCATCCCCATCCCAATGAACTCTGCATCGTGCACAGTGAATCAAATCATATGCATTATCCGGAAAGGTCAGCTTTTTTGTACCGATGACAGAAAGTATAGCAGGAATTCCCCTCTCAAGAGCAAACTGTATCTGAGCTTCATGTTCATCCTTCGGGGCAAATGACATGGTAATTACATCTTTATCCAGCAAATAACCACCAAAGCTAGCAACACCGCAGCCAACATCTAAAATAACCCTAATGTTCTTCCCCCATTTAATAGCTGGTAAAGTCTGGAAGGGGAAATAGCCATAAGGGAGAGGGGAATAAAAAGAAAACTCAAAAGAAAATAAAAAAAAAAGGTTTCCGGGGGCTACTCTTCAACCAAGACAACATGACAAATCAGGAATCAACTGTTAACTTGCAAAAGGATTGGGAAAATCCAGTACATACCTTATGTATGAAATCAATATAGCTATGAACACCATTCTTAAACTGAGTACCACCGCCGGGGAAAACAAAATAATCACCAGATTTGCGCACCCAGTTCTGTTCCTTCTTGTACTCCACAAGCTTAGGATGAGGAACATTGCTATACCAAATCTACAAACAAGCACGAATATGTGTTATAACCCTCATATTCAGCAAGTAAACCAGCATCATGAATGTTTAGACATGAGAAACTTCTTTCATACTACAACTTTTAGCACCTAGCTTCCCAAAAATCTGTCCCTGATGAATATCAGTTACTTGTATCTCACTCTCACATATAATAGGCTATATTGCTCAACTTGATTGTGATGGTTGAATATGTTTATGTTCCCCATATGAAAATGTTCATTTTTTTTCTAAGTTAGTTACATGTATATGTACACGGAGGGTTGTTGAGTTTCATATTCGTGTAGTGTCCAAATATATGTCAGGTGTTGGACATTGATACTTCAAGAAAAAACGAAACTTAGGAATAATATAGCAATAGTAGCAAATTAGCAATTCGTCCCGGCTTAAGATTAAAGAAACAAAATGTTCAAAATCACCATCACGACAAACTATACTAATATTTTCTATATAGAAGTTCACTAAATGTTCAGAATTTTATCACAAAAATTTCAGTTCTATAAATCATTTTAGCACTAAAATTACACAACTACAATCTAATAAGAACACAAATAAAAAAACAAATATCTTACCAAAAATAAAAAAGCTGAAGCTCACCATGTCCCTGCTTTTAGGCCAGCGAACCGGAACCTTATAACCGATCGGCAAAGGCACCAAACATCTCGGACTCGGATCTGGACAATGCCTTTCCCTGTGCTCCATCCGCCTCCTCGATTGCAATTCCTTTATCGCTTGCCAATTATCCAAACACGGTATGTAATCCACCGCCAACGCACCTAATTTACAGTTCTCCCATTTTATATCCAAACTCACATTCAAGTCCACGTCACCAGCTGCAGCGGCAGTCATTTTGGACGCCGGTTCAGGCAAGGAAACCACGGTGTCGTTCAGCTGGGAGGATACAGCAGCGGCGTTATCTGATTGCGAACGTGACGGCCGAGGCTGCGGCGAAGGTAGATGAGGTTGAGAAGTGGTGACGTGGAGGTCCGTGGAGACAAGGAGGGAAGGGGAGGAGTTGGAAATGAGGAGGATTGTGAAGGAAATGAGGAGAAAGGTAAGAGCGAGAAGGAAAGGAAATTTTCGCTCTTTGATGACGCTTTGAAGGGAAATCGCCATTTCTCTGTTTTTCTTTGTTTGGATCGAAGGAAAATGGGGATGAAAAGAGTAGAGAGGACAGGAGAGTAACAAGAGTGTAAAATTAGCTATAGATGTTGAAGTTCATTATTAAAGGAGAACGGAATTAGAAACGGGATAAATTAGGTAAATCTCACTCCCAAATTTATTTTCATCATTAATGTTTTAAAATATTCAATTTAACATTAAAAGAACGTTTTTAATCAGTTAACCTTCAACTTTTTGATAAATCGACCAACGATTTTTTTTAAGTCGAATGGAAAAAAGTTTATCACAAATAAATTGAAAAATGAACTTTATCCAACGACCAAAAAGAAAAACTGATGAGAAAAATCAATTTTTTTTACTGATTTATAGATTTTAGAGCACTTCTCGACAAAATAAATTTTAGATTCAAACACAATAAATAAGACAAAATTATTGATAAAATTTAATATCGAACGATGACGATAATAAACGGTAAAATGACAAAGAACTTTAAATATGTAAATTTCAATAATAAAAAATATTTAATGTCTAAACTTTAATAAAACGTTTTAAAATTTTAATAATCAAAATAAATTTGAGTGTATAATTTAGTAATGATCTACATAGAAATCTTGTCACCATTGTAATGAGTTGAAAAGATAACGTGAAATACTTTTGGGTCAAATTTTTCATCAGTCCATGTACATTATATTTCTATTCTAATTAGCAATTACGTATTTACGTCTTGTTTTTTCATGGGTTGATTACTTTATTCATACATAAAGTATATTGATGTCTCACTTTTATACATAATAGTTTAAAACCCTCAGTTTTATACATGAAGTTTTTCGTTGTTAATGAGTTTGCCAACTTCCGTCGCGGAAGCTGACGTGGCATGTACAGAAGTTGATATGAGATTTTTTATTTAAAAATCACAATTTATTTAAAAGGTATAATAGCGAAATTAGACCTTCAAAGTTTATTATTTTTCAATTTCAACCTTAAAAGTTTATTATTTTCAATTTCAACCTTAAAAGTTTAAAAATTATAAACCCTAAATATAAATCCCAAACCCTAAACTTTAATCTTAAAATTTGACAATGTAAACCTTAAACTCTAAACTCTAAACCTTAAATCTAAAACCGTAAACCTTAGAAACCCTAACCTTTTTCAATTACCACCTCCGGTCACCCACTAGCCGGCCATTACAACCTCCGACGATCGTCCCTATAGTCTCTCCACTTTCGTCCGACTTCACCATAGCCATAACATTTTCAGTTGTGGCATCCATCGACGGCTCGAACCCGTTTAAGTTCTCGTCACCACCCAGATATGCTGCCCGCCTTATGCATCTGCCCTGATTTCTGGTCTTATCGTTCGGCGTTTGATCCTTTTACTCAGTCCCGTGCATCTGTCATGCCGTTGTCTTTTTATCAGGATTCGACAGAGACCACAACTAAAGACGACCAGGGGAGTTTCGAGCGGTCGATGGAGGCCACGACTAAAAAAGTTAAGGCCATGAAAGAAGTTAGACGGAAGTGGGGAAGCTATGAGGACGATCGGCGGAGGTTGTAACGACTAGATGATAGGTGGCCGGAGGTGGAAGTTATAAAGGGGTTAGGGTTTTTAGGGTTTATTGTTTTAAATTTTAAGATTTAGGGTTAAGTGTTTATGGTTTAGAGTCAAGGGTTTAAGGTTTAGAATTTTTTTAAGTTTTAGGGATTAGGTTTAGGATTTAGAATTTTTAAAATTTAAGATTGAAATTGAAAAAATAAACCTTGAAGGACTAGTTCAGCTATTATACCATACCTTTAAATAAATGGTATTTTTTTTAATGCCACGTGTTCAATTTTTATTCGTCCGTACATACCATGTCAGCTTCCGTAACGGAAATGGGCAAACTCGTTAACGGTGAAAAATCTCATGTATGAATCCAAAAATTTTAAAACATTATGTATGAAAATAAGAATTCGATATATTTCATATATGAATAAAATAATTAACACTTTTTTCATCTTTCAAAATTTAAAAGTTCAATCCTACTCATTATAACTTATACCATATTGGTCTTAAACTGATAGAAAATAATTTATGTTTAAGTCAAATCGAATTTTTTTCAACTCATTACAATTACAAGGTAATATCTTTATTCGATTTCAAATATAAATAAACTTACGTACATATAAATTACAATTACAAGGTAATTTCTTAATTTAGTTTCGAATTTAAATAAATTTACGCACACATACAAATTACGTTACTCCAATCTAAATATTAAAAAAACACCATCTTTTACACACAAATATATATATCAGAGAAAATTTTAGAACCATCGGCACTGTACTAACTCCTGACCTAAACGATAGTTATTAAATATGGGTTAAAGGATACTTTTGCTCCTGAATTCGATCCAAAAATCAATTTCTGCGAGGTCAGCCATCCCAGCAGCTGTACCAAAAAAAATAAAAAAATAAATTAAAATAATTGATTAAAAAAATACTAAATAAAAATAATTAATTAAAAATAAAAATTAATATCTAAACTCTTGTCGTCATTAATGTCTCTGCAACGCCATCAGCTGCTTCACCGTTGCTCCATTTCATCCCACACTTTGCTCTTTTCGAAACCTCATTTCACGTCCACCCATTTCTAATCTCAAAACTCTTCTCAAACCACAACTCCAATCCCTACACCCTGATCCAGTTACTTTATCTCTTTCGGCTGAGTTCCTCAACGACCCTTCTTCGAAACCTCTCGTCATCACCCCAAAACTACAGCTTCACTTTTCTCATATCAGGCCAACCCCATTGTTGATCTCCCAACCCTTCAATCTCTCCCATAAAGCTGGTAAACTGTTTTAGAATTTTACAATTGAATTTTGTCAGACTCTGATTTCAAACGCACTGATAAAACACTTTCGTTTTTCATCTATTATTTTGATTTAAGGAAAGATTTCAAAGCTGCCTACAATCTCCTTATCAATTACAATCTATTGCGAGACTTAAAAGCATTAACTCTTCCATTAATAGGTTGGTTCGCGCTAGTAGGCCAACTTAAGTTTGGGTTTTTTCAAAATAATGAAGAATTGTGGGTTCAAAAGAGATAAAAGAATTATTGAGATTGGCAGTGAAGAGATTTTATAAAAAAAATGTGTGTGAATTATACTGAGAAGATGGTGACATGGCACATTGTAATAATTAATTTAATATTTTATTAATTAATTAGTAATAATTAATTTAATATTTTATTAATTAATTAGTTTAATTTAATTTTTTAATTTTTTTAAAATATGTCATGCCAGCACATATGCCACGTCATCATATTCTCTTTCATGTCACGTGTGCGCAACTGGCTGGGGTGGCTAATTTTGCAAGAATTAACAGTCCATCACATAAGATTTGACGGAAATGTTGGTCAACGTTAGTCAAATGACTAATTTGATCAATTTTGCAAAATTAAAAGCCAAATAAAGTACATTTTTCGGCGAAAGACGAAATTAATTTTTTGGGTCAAACTTATAAGCAAAATTACCCCTTTAACCTTAAATATAATAAATCAAACTTCAATAATAGTCCTTATATTATGTCTACGTTATAATTTAATAATTAGTAGAATGTAAAGTGACCAAACTAAAACCCACAAAACAATGACTAATTAATATTAATATTTAGTAGAATGTAAAGTCAGTTTTCTTTTCACATTTTCAAATTAATAAAAACCTAGAGGTTTAAATTATAAATGATGATTTGCTGAAAAACTCGATGGAAAACGCTGGAAACTCTGGAAACCCTTCTTCCGAAGCCGTTGTCCCTGGAAACCCTAGAAAACACCGCCGTATTGACGACGACCCACCGGACGGTGGTGGCAAACCACAGCAACAACCACACGTCGCTGCTCTCTCTTACAAGGACTCATTGTTATCTGCTCAAAAGACCATCCCTAGTATGACGGAGGAATTCTTTGAGGAAGAAGATATCGAAATCTTGGAGGGCGACGTTGTTCGCTCTTCCGAAGATGGAATACCATCCATAGATTTCTCCGATCGGATTCAGCTATTAGCGGAACGAAGCCTAGATCAAACCCTAATTGTGAAACTTCTTGGCCGACGTATTGGCTATAATACCTTGCATACGAAGATATACGAACTCTGGAAACCCAAACAAGCGATACGGTTGATGGACATAGAGAACGATTACTTCTTGGTAATGTTTCGCCTAAAATCGGATTACCTTAAAGCTCTTACGGATGGCCCCTGGACTGTTTTCGGACATTACTTAACGGTGCAGCAATGGTCACCTGAATTTTCAACTGCTACCCCGTTCCCAACACAGGTGGCCGCATGGGTCCGCCTTCCTGGTCTGCCGGTGCCTTTGTATAAGAAAAGCTTGATTGAGGAGATAGGTGAATGCATTGGTCCAGTGTTGAAACTTGATTATCAGACAGAATTGGGGCGTCGTGGCCGCTTTGCGCGGATGGCTGTTACCGTTGACCTCTCGCTGCCGCTCGTCTCCAAGGTAATCGTTAACGGAAATATACAGTTGGTAGAGTATGAATCTTTACCAGTTATTTGTTTTAATTGCGGACTATATGGTCACGGCAAGGACCATTGTCCCACAGCTAATGAGAATGCCCATCAAGTCCACCCTGAGTCATTTGAGATGTCCGAAGGTCTAACCGTTCCTGATCAAGCAAACCAGGCTACTGCTACGGATAACACCACAGATGCTGCGTCCTTTGGACCATGGATGGTCGCGGAGCGACGACCAAAACGCAGTAATAAACCGCACAAAACTCCACAAGCTGCAACGACCAACGCCCCAAGTGGATCCCGTTTCAGCCCTCTCACTGTCGAGGATGCAGGAACGAAATCGATCTTTGACTCGCCTGTTTCTTTTACTGCTCCTATGCCCCAACAGCAGCCCCGGAAGACAGTACAGCCGTCCGCTTTTAGGACACGTAACAAGGGCAAGTTGCCTGCTGTTTCCCATGGGATCAAAATAGGCGCACAGCGTAAGCCACTCACTGTTAACCTTGGGGATTTCCCAGCTCTAGCGAAGTTCGCGGCAAAATCAGCACAGCATCAAGCTTCCTCGAGCGAGAGTCCCATCCTCAATAAGTCCAACCATGCTGCTACTGTTATGGCCGAGAATGCTGATCCGAATGTGATGAGTTTGGACCCGAAAGTTCCGTCCCATGGAAGCCCGAGTGACGTCGCCCCCTTGGATAAGCCCCCTGATCGAAATCAGCTTTTAAATGCTTCAGTGTCTGGTGTTCCACCAAAGCCTCAAGAGTTGGTTCCCCCTGGTATTCCGGATGGTAATATTGTGCATGGTTCGATTGAGGACCAGCCGACGACTATGATAGAGTGATATACTCTCCTTTCTTTTGCTCCCAATTTTTTTTATGGATTTAAAGTTCTTCTGTTGGAATGTTCAAGGCTGCGCTGATAGGAAATTCATTCTGGCAGCTAAGCAAATTTTACGAGACAACAAGCCAGATATCGTGGTTTTTGTGGAGCCACGCATTAGCGGGCGTCGAGCTGAGTCAGTTATTGCTGAGTTAGGTTTCCCACACTCTCATAGAGTTGAAGCAGCAGGTTTCTCGGGTGGTATTTGGGTGGCATGGTATGATCGTGTTTCGGTTACAATCGCTATTACTCACTTTCAATTTATACACTTCCGGGTCACGCATAAGTCAAGTCAATCTTCGCTTCTAGCTACCGCTGTTTATGCCTCTCCGTCGGCGGCAGGACGAAAACTTTTATGGCGTCATCTTCATCATCTTGCGGAAACAATTCGCAGTCCGTGGATTATTTTTGGTGACTTTAATGCCACGCTCTCATGGGAAGACCGAAAGGGGTGTGCTCTTTCTGCTAGACCGAGCAAAGATTTCCAGCATCTCACTCTTGATCACTGCTTGCGTGACATGGGTTACAGTGGTCCAGATTATACATGGTCTAGAGGGCTTGCTTCTGTCCGTCTTGATCGATTCCTCTGCAACAGCTATTTTGATGAGTTATTTCCTGAAGCTTCGGTTCAGCATTTGCTCCGGTTACGGTCCGATCATCGACCTATTATGCTACAAATTGGAACAGTGCATCACAGGACCCCATCAAAATCTTTTCGTTATTTCTCGGGGTGGCAATCGCATGATGACTTCTCTCGTATGGTCAGAGATAATTGGCTGCCGAATGATTCTATTGTTGAAACTATCCATACTTTTACTCATGCGGCGAATACTTGGAATCACACGGTTTTTGGATATGTGGGCACTAAGAAGCGCATCATCATGAGCCGCCTTCGTGGTATCCAGCGGGTATTGTGTACTAGACCATCCAATTTCCTAAAAAATTTAGAAGACAATCTTCTCATCGAGCTTGAGCACCTTCTTGACGAGGAGGAGCTACTTTGGAGGCAAAAATCCTGTTCTGATTGGATCTCTCAGGGCGACCGGAATACACGCTATTTTCATAGACGTGCTATGGCTCGGCGCCAGCGTTGCTGCATTAAAACCTTGCAAATATCCGATGGTACATGGTGCGACGATGACTCGCAATTACAAGAGGAAGCCGTGAGCTTCTTCGGTAACCTTTTCAAAGCCGACGCTACTCCTATGGGATCATTCCCCATCTCCGGCTGCTTTCCGCGCCTTAACAGTGAACTCATGGAAGCTCTCGATCAGGTTCCTTCTCCGGAGGAAATTCATGCAGCCTTGACGGATATGGCGCCTCTAAAATCACCTGGATGGGACGGGCTACACGCCGAGTTTTATCAAAGACAGTGGTCGATAGTAGGTCCTTCGATCGTCTCCATGGTTCAAGACATCTTCCGAGGTAAACACATTGATGTGGATCTGAATCGTACCATAATTGTCTTGCTTCCCAAGTGCAATAGTCCCTCGTCGTTTGCTGACTTTAGGCCTATCAGTCTCTGCACTGTCCTTTACAAGCTCCTTTCAAAAGTCATCGTACGTCGGCTCAAACCAATTTTCCCACTGTTAATTGGGCAAAACCAAACAAGTTTCGTATCCGGGCGAAATATTACTGAAAATATAATCATCAATCAAGAGGTAATTCACTCCATGAGATTATCGAAAGGTTTAAGCAAGTGGATGGCTATTAAAGTCGACTTAACCAAAGCTTTTGATAGAGTCAAGTGGGATTTCATATCTGATTCCCTGATAGATGCGGGGTTTTCGGCCACAATCCGACGGATTGTGATGAGCTCTATTTCTTCGGCAAGTTTTCAGATCCAGTGGAACGGGTCTCTGACTCGCCCATTTTTACCGGAGCGGGGTATTCGACAAGGCGATCCGCTTTCGCCGTATATCTTTGTGTTGGTTATGGAGAGACTTGGTCACCTCATACATCGCTCGGTCACAACTTCAGAGTGGAAACCGTTCCGTTTCATTCGTGATGGTATTCCGGTTTCACATCTTTTCTTTGCGGATGACTTAATTCTATATGTTGCTGCTGATTCCTCTCAGGCCTCTCTGATACAATCAATTCTAGCCACGTTTGGTGCTTTCTCAGGTCATTGTGTTAACAGGGCGAAGACTCAGATTTACTTCTCGCCTAATACCCCTACTCCGCTACAAGACGATATCAGCCATTTTCTAGGCTACCAGCGCGTTGATTGCCTTGGGAAGTATTTAGGTGTGCCTGTACTTCATGCGCGCATGAGGTGTTCGGACTACAATTTTATTATCGACAAGATTAAGGAAAAGCTTAGTGGATGGGCTAGTCGTACTCTTTCGCTAGCAGGCCGGGTTACGCTAGCTAAGTCTGTGTTATCAGCTATCCCTGTGTATTTTATGCAAACTTCTTTGTTACCGAAGAAGATTTGCGCCGAGATTGAAAAGCTCATTCGCAAATTCATTTGGGGATCGACCAAAAATGCCTCCAAAATATCTCTTGTGAACTGGGAATCAATTTGCCAACCGTTGAATCATGGTGGTCTCGGATTTCGGCGTATTCATGACTTCAACATTGCCTTTGTCTTAAAGATTTGTTACGCATTAGTGTCCGATACGCAGGCCTTTTGGATCCGTCTCCTCCGACAAAAATATCGACTTCGTAACCTATGTCCGACTTCATTTATGCGCTCTCCATACACACCCTTGTGGAGGGCCATTTCCGTAGCATGGCCGGATTTGCTGGATAGTATCGCCTGGGCAATTGGAAATGGCCAATTAGTTAATGCTTTGGACGACATATGGGTGCCTACTCTCGGACCCTTGCGGCAGTATCTTCAGCCGTGTGCTGCCAATCTCGCCACTTTAAGTGTATGGGATCTCACGGATAGACATGGCAACTGGGATTGTGAGCGCCTCAAGACCCTCTTTAATCCGGCCATTATTCCCCATATTATGAGCATTCGCTGTCCCGATGATCTAGATGTCTCTGACATGCCCACCTGGAGGCATAACACCACTCTTAGCTTCACGGTAGCCTCCGCGTATGAATCCAAATGTCGGCAGCTTTGGGACGAACGTGAGACATGTTGGACGTTGCTGTGGTCTCTACGTGTCCCTCAACGCGTCCGGATGTTTATTTGGTTGTGCTTCAAACAAAGGTTAATGACCAACGGTGAGCGTTTCCGCCGCTCGATCGCACCATCGCCTCGCTGCCCCCGCTGCAACATGGAAGACGAGATAGTGCTGCATGTACTTCGGGACTGCAATGTCGCAAAGCAGGTATGGCTTCTCTTGTCTCCATCGAAGCTACCTACGAATTTTTTTACTACAACTATCCAGGATTGGCTGCTGAAAAACCTCAGTCACCAAAGGGCTTCGCAGCAGTCACATATGCCTTGGGGACTGCTGTTCGCCTCTCTTCTTTGGTGTATTTGGAGAGGTAGGAATGATTGGGTATTCAATGGGAATCCCTCTACACCGGAGCTGACCCTCTCGCGCGGTTACGCATGGACAAATTATCTCATGGAAGCTTATGATCGAAGCACTCCTTCTCGTTGTACCCAAACAAGGACGCAAGTTTGGTGTAGACCGGAGATGGGGTGGATCTCTATGACAACGGATGGTGCGGTTTCGCCGGTGTCGAGCCTCGGTGCAGTAGGTGGTGCTTTCCGACGGGCGGATGGCTCTTGGTTGACAGGTTTTAATAAGGGTCTGGGTGTAACTAACCCTTTGCAGGCTGAATTATGGGGGGTCTTGCATGGTCTTCGGCTAGCGCGGCGGAAAGGGTTTGATCGCATCATTATCCAGGTTGATAATAAAACGGTTGTTGAGAGGTTGAATAGCCCAGTTGCATCTTCGGACGTCAATCCCATTGTCCGAGATATTGCTAAGCTCAGGGATCAGGGTTGGGAGACAATTGTTCAATGGCTTCCCCGCGATGGAAACAGGCTTGCCGACGCACTTGCGGCAATGGCGTCCCCTTTGGACTACAACTTGGTGATCTTTGATGTTCCTCCACCTTCCCTTGTGCCTTTTATGGCGTCGGATAATTTATGATTCGCACTAGCTTTATAAGCTATCTCTTTTAATTCCAAAAAAAAAAAATTAATAAAAACCTATAATTTTAAAGATAAAATAACTTAATTATGAACTTCAACTTATTTATTTATTTATTTATTATCATATAAAGTTAAAATTAGAATTTTGGTAAATAAAGTAATTTATGATCAAATTTATTTATTTATGAACATTTAGTAAAGAAAATCATAACAGTGTAATTTATTTAATTTTACAAATTTGATAAATCTTATTATAAATAAATTTAGAACTAGAATTCCTATCTAAAACTGTAACAATCTTTTTAATGAAATACTGCACTGAATAAAATTGAAGTTTTGTTCTTAGTGGAAAGCAGTAGTAGTATCATATGAAAGACAATCATTATATCAGTCTGGTCTACTACTTTCCTTCTTCCCAAATAATAGATTCACTGCATCATAATATTTCATAACCCGTTTCCTACATGAACCCTCCAATCAGATACAAAATCGGTTTTGTGTTAGCAGCGGAGTCAATCGAGAATCGAACTCAGCTTAGGAGTCTATCCGTGGCTGAGAATCGTGCATAAAGAAAAGGAGTGGCAACAAGGAAAGCAGTAATGATTATACCTTGGTTTTTTTTGTTTCTTCACAATTCATCGCCGTGGGCCTGTGCATCATCACTCCCCAACCCAAAGAGCCGACCGAACAGTTGCGATATCATGCTGGTTTCAGGCTTAGGTGGCTGCTCGAGATTAGCATTACAAAGGGTATCGTAATCGTGCTTTAGATGGGGTTGAACAATTTTATCCTGGAAGTGAAATATGCAACTGTTAGGAGAATGCAATTTTGTTTATATGGATATATGGATATATGGAAGATGGGATATATGGATACGATACCTTGAAAACTTGAAACGGACAAAAGTCGGTACCGCCACAACCCTATTCATGAGAAAAAGAAACATCAGCATCAAACCAATATTAGATGTCTACGTGAGAACAAATAAGAATAAGTTGATGCAGAATCTTACAATATTCCTAACTAAACGTTCTAAGCAACAAGAAACGAGAAGTTTTCATGGGATTCACTACGCTTTTTCAATGTACTCACATTCCAGCCCACTGATGATGTCGGGAACACGAAAATTTCATGTTTTCCCAAACTAGAAAAAGACGGAAATAGCATCCCCTTTTGCTGGTATAACCATTCTACTAAAGGACAGAAGAAGAAACTTAGAAGTCAAAAATTTACTTACAGGCATCGGGATGGGATGCTCATTGTGTAGAACATGCACAAAGTATTTGCTGGAAGAATTAGCCGGACAGCTATATAAGACCAGCATATTGTTCCCAGCAAAAGGTGCCACAGTGCTGCCTCTCCACTTCCTTTTCTGGGGAGGCTTAAGAGGGAAATCCAAAGGCTCCTCCCTTTGTATTCGTTCAAAATCTGCAATGTTCAAATGAACGCCAGAATATCAGATTACAGTAAAACCCTTACACAGATTAACATAATCTTGCTTTTAAGTATTGTACTATAGAAGGATATCAAGGATGCAACAATGTAAGGCTGGGAACACTGACCAGATCCTTCAAGGAAAAGCCCGAGCAAGCATGAAAAAGGAACCACAGTTTCTGCATGTGCAAATCGAAGTCTTGCCTTCTCAAAACTGCCAGGTACTTGGTTACCTATTCATGAAGAAAATACTGGAGGTCAAAATTGAAAACAAGCCATTATCAAGCAACCATTTTACTTGAATATGAATAAGAAATAATCACAAGAAAATATGTCTTATCTACTTAGGTGCAGGAATTTCTCAAGAAACTATGCTAATGAAAGGCAACAACAGCAACACTAAAAATGTCTTCGATTTTTTCCCTACTTTGTTCTCTAGATGCTAGAATAAAAACTTGTAAGGAAAAGGTAGTGACAGAAGTCGATTAATTATGTAATACATATGCTCAGATGGTATAACACAATAGTTGAAAATGCGAATTATTCTGCCCTTGCAATAACAAGAGAGAACAGCATGACAGTAGGATAAAGTAAGAGAAAAATTTATAGGCAATTCAACAATACTCATTGCCATATATTGCTACTTCTTCACAAATAAAGACTAAACAACTAAAAATTCATACCAATATTACCTTCTTTAGCCTTGATAGCTTCGTCCATGGATTGTACGACATCTTTAAGCAAGGGCACTCCCATTCTATAATTTAATGATTTACCGTAACCCTTTACTATGAACATTTGCAAATCATCCATCCACTCCAGCAAAGCAACCTAAACATTTATACTTGAAGGTAAAAAACTCATAAAGCATAGGATATAACAAGATTAACTGAATGTACTGCTGAATTAGCATGACAAATAGAAGGATGAATGAAATGCTTCCATCAAAGTAAGGATCTTGTTTTACTTTTACTGAATATTTACTTAAGTAAATAAGACAGTAATCGAAACAAACTTGATGTTTATCGTGATGAAGCCATTATCTCTATGTATTTATAGATGTGGAGATCAGTAAATGGATATATATTAGAATAATGCAAAAAATGAACTGTATAAAAGTTTAGGCTGCAAACTTATATCGACTACATTTAGAGGTGATCTATGCTTATAGTAAACAATAGCAACATCATTATTTTTGACAAATGCCTATAATCTGGAGAAATGGTTACGCCCCTGCATATTAAGGGTATTTTCAATATGAAAAAGTGGTGAGGTATGCAAACAAACTATCCCCAATCTTTTAAATGAACAGATCCTACTCCAACAAAGCTGTTTTTCTTTAGAAAGTGTAATGAAGCATGAAAATACCTCAGCGGGACTGAAAAGACTGCAAGCTTGATCAGTTGTATCCAACAAGGACGCTTCCTACCATATTGAAAATCAAAGACCAAAAAATACAACAAATTGAATTGATCAAATATTAGAGTTTCCTAATTTCTAACAGAATTTGAACTACAAATTTACATGGAAAGAAGATGAGTACCTGTTTACACAAAAACCAGAGAGAGGATATATCCTGTCCTGTAAAATTGAACTCATACCGCTTAGCTAATGAAGAGGTAATCTCAGTAAGGAAAGGTTCTTTCAGCTTATCAAATGCAGGCTCTTGGTTTTTCCTAACATCCTGCACTCATACATTCAGTTTAAATAAGAAAATAAAAAGGGAAATCAATCAACTTACTGAAAAAATGCATCATTATTCAAAAGTTGATGGTTAGATAAGACTAAAAGATGAAGGTGCCGATTATGTATACATGTATGAAATGATAGGAATGCAACAAAATGAATGTTTAACCAACTTAAAATCTCAGATAATTTTCTTGCATTATAGAAAAATGAAAAAAAATAGAAACACATAAATGTATTAACTATGATTGTGTTGGTGCTTAAATAATAAGGGTGAGACATAGTCCATACCTTGTAGGTTTGACAACAATCAAAAAACCTCAGGACTGTGTCACTTGCTCGACTTTCACTTGTAACAGCAAAAGCTCGATGACGACCTGGACCTAGACTTCCTTTGCCACTAAACAATCCCATGCCAAATGCAACAGCACTAGCAGAAGCCCGAGGAACCTTTCCCACAAATTAAGAAGGAAATTCTAAATCAATAAAAAAAACAAATAAATAATAAGGCCATCTTCAGGGATGGGGGGGGGGAGAAGTAGGCGTGCAGTAGCATCCATATGTTACACCAGAAAATCCAAATCGAAGAAAAAAATTACATGGAATCAAGTTGAAAAAATTTCTTAAAAAAGCATATTTATATAATGGTAGACAAAATTTCAAACATAGAACTTACTTGAGTAGTTTTTATGGGATAAACGTCAGGGTGGTATTCCTCATTAAATATATCAGGAAATCTTTCCCTAACACTGATTCCAAGCTGATACAATTCCTCTTCTCCTTTAATATCCAACTCTCCACCTTTCAGTTTTCCTTTCCAAGGAGACTCCCATTTATGAAACCAATCAGGGACTTTTTGTAAGGACAAATTCCTCTCTTTGGCATCTTTTATAAGTTCCTTTATATGAGAAGCCAACTTCTCTAACTCTCTCATCCGCTTCTTGGTAGGAGATCGTGTTCCATGTCTTGCCTGAAAAATAAATTTAGATTAATTCTCCTTTTTGTTTTTAATCCCAATATAGCAGAGTTTCACTTTCAGCATTCAACAAGTAACAAATAACCATGCTAGAAATCTGAGGCAAACAATGAGTCTCAAAAGGCAGTCCGATTAGTAACAAGCAATCTCAAACGGTTGCTACTATGTTTTGCACAATAGATCGTCGGCTAATTCAACACCAAATAGTAAAGATAGTGAATAAAGTTAACAATTGGAGAAATTGCACAACATTTATCCAAATTTTCGCATGCATCAAAAATCAAAATTCGCAGTAAATCTCAGTAAAGTTGGTACAATGAGGGCATATTATCAGTCAATAATTATGCTAAACTTTATCGCACTATAAAATCCAAATGCCAAATCTACACCTACTTTATACGAACTCTATATCAACAACATTTCTAGCTGTCACGAAGAATTACACATTCAAATTTCAAGAAAATTGAAGCAAAATTACCACGAGATTTAAGTGGATAGGAGTACATCCATCAGGAATTTCAGACGGAATAAACGAATTGTCAACAATATCTTTCACAGCACCATATCTGCTCCCCAAAAAAGCACAAAAAAAATAATTAAAACAATTCAAAAATATAAACTCTAGTGAAAAAGAGCGAGACCTTGTTACAGTAGAGAGGTGTTGACGAACATCGAAATCTCGATCAGCTTTTGAATTCGAAAGCAAAGTTAAAAACAATAGAAAAATGACCGCCATAGCCAATTTCTTCAGCGACCTTTGTTTGAAAAACTAACTGGGGAAAATAGAGGGTTTAAGCTAAACTGAAAAGGAAAGCTTTGGATTTGGGTTGAACCGTCACTAATAATTCCATGCTACTCGTGTATTGTAATTAGGTGCATGAGTTATTTCTACACGTTGATTTAGAATACATTGGCATTTATAACTGTTGACCATGTTTCACGGTGCTGATTAAGGTTGCCACCTAAACTGGCGTAGCGGGTGCTTTTCTTTTCCTCGACTTTTTTATCGCGAATTTTACGCTTGACACGTGGAAAAGCTTTCAGGCAGCACGTGGCAGATTGGCATTCCTTCTCGGCTTTCGGATATCGGTCGAGCTTGTTGAATTCATATTTGATTGGTTTGCTCTGGTTTGATTTATTTGAATCGAGATTTGATATTGACCTGAACACAATAATTTGAATTTAATCCGAAATTCAAAATAAATTGAACTGAATTTCAGTTTAACCAAAAATGAGCTCGAACCGAATAGGCCCGAACCGAAAGTAACACAAGCCGAAGACAACCTAAAACAAAGAAAATATATTAAAATAAATAAATATGAGATGTGAATTGTCGCACAACTCACCAAAAAGTCAAATATACATGCTATATAAAGTCATATATAGGGTGGAAAAACTTAACTCGACCTGAAAATCCGACTAAAATCGATCAATCTCCTATTAACCCGATAGTGACCCGACCTGAAATCAATCGACCCGAAAATAACCATCCCGAAATCAACCGAATCGAAAATTAATTGACCTGTCGTCCTGACCCAATACCCGAAACGAAATCACCATAGACCTGAACGATTGCCATTGCTGTGTGCGAAAAGAATCATGCAGAGGGAAAAGAAATTTATTAAGGCAATTAAAAAAAGGAAAATGAAAAATGAAGCATAAATTAAATTATTAAAAAAGAAGTAAAAATTAACGAAAAATAAACCAATGGGTTGCCTCCCATTTAGCGCTTTGTTTAACGTCGTTTAGCTCGACGACCTGTGCTAATTTTTTTGTTAAATTATTTTGCCTATATTTGCATCATCGAGATCCGCAAATTCTCTATTCTTGGTCATAAAAATAAAACAAAATCAGTCAAAAATTGCCGAAAATAAATCTCCCCGGCAACGGCGCCAATTTTGACAAGTCGTCGTTTAACCGGTCAAAAATAAATAAATATTTAACCTCTTTCAACAATTAATAAAATAAAAAAATTAAGTAGTATAAGGAAAGAGGGTCGATCCACAGGGAGATTAGTCGAATTTCTTGACTTGAATTTTGTCGGATTTGAATTCCCAGGAATATCTGCAAGACAAGGAAATAAAAAAGGGGGGGTGATCTGATATTGAGTGAAGTAATAAGATAAAATGCAAGAATTTAAAGAAAATAGTAGGAAAAACCAAATATGCAAATTAGCCTCGAGCTAGCCTTGTCAATTCCCTCGATCATTGAAATAGATTTTTACTCCGGGGATCATGTCGGTTACAGTCTGCGAGGCCCAACCCGTCGCAACTTGCTTCTCTCTCGAGTAACCAATCCTCCCAAGACTATCTTCGAAGGTTGATTCTTAAACAAATTAACCACGTCTATCGCCGTTAAAATATTTAGTTTTGAAAGCAGGAAAAGCCCGACTCAGAAATTGTCTTAAAAAGAATCGCTTCTGATTTTATCTTTCCTTAGCGGACCGCCGCTAAGAGTGTTCACAGGAAGTCGAAATTGCCACAGGCCGATCCTTCCTCCCAACTATGTCTTTAAACGATTCCAGACCAACGAGCTCTTTTTGATTTGAAAAAAAACGATTAAAAACTTTAGTAAGGCCGATTGTCAAACTATCTAAATAGAAAGATAAAAATGTATTCCCGAAGGAATTTAGGAAATGTTCAATTCTCACGATTAGAATTGATTTAGCTAGCTCTTGGCTCAAGAAATTTAGCTAAGCATGATATTTATTATCATGCTTAACTTGATTTTAGAAAAGTAATTAAATAACATAAAATAAATGAAACAAGGAAAAATAAAGGAAAAGAACTTTTATTAAAGCTAAAAACTATTTACAAATGAAAAGCTAAAAAAATACTCAAAGCTAGGAGATGAGAACTAATTTTATTGATGATCTAAGCCTTTACCAAGGGTGGTATTTATAGGCTTAAATTTACAAAGATAAGGTCATGAGATAATTTAAAATAATAAACAAAAGATAAAACAATTCAAATGTTTTGAAATTTAAATGCAGGAAATCTAATCGGATAAGTTGATAAGATCTCTCAGAACGTTCCAGAAGCTTCTAGAAGTCGCCACGTCATTGCCACGTCACTGCCACGTCAGACGCGTCGTGCCCGGTGTCGTGCCCATGATGCCAGTCATGACAGAATTATAATAAAAACTGCAGAAATGTCCCATTTTCACTGCTATTTCCAGAATCGGATCCCTGCACAAAATATAATGAAAACAGCATGTATTAAGCAGCAAGAAGTCCAAATAACTAGAAAAATAGCAAATGAAATATGTCATATTTGAGAACTCATCACACCTTAGTTTGTTAGAGTCTCGTGTTGATAACGCGTTGTGAATAAAATAAAGAAGAACAAGAATAAGAACGAAGAACAAATATATGAGAGAAAGAAGGAGATATGTATTATTCTCAAATATAGAATTGTATGTACAATGTCTTCAGTAAATCATCTATTTATAGGCATAAGAAATACATAATACATTAAACTCTAATTAATGTAGATAATATTCCTAATGATAAAGTAAGTCAAATCTTCATGATAAAGTTCTTATCATGATAGACATCCACATAGATAAATATTCATAACAATTAAATTTTTTTAAAAGTTCATATCAAATCTTTGTTTTGAATATTTTTAATAAATTTCTTCTTTTTTAAGAACACTCATTAAAATTCTCAAATTTTAAAAAATTTAGTTGAACCCTCTTTTAAAAAAAATGAAAGTTAAACCTTCAAAAAAATTTAAGTTTTATCTTTTTAAACTTTAAACCTCTATTTCTTAGAGGGGTAAGAAGCTGTTGAACTTTTGAGAAAAAAAATAATTAAACCTTTAATTTTTTTCACTCAATTAAACTCTTGAACCAATAAATTGAATCAATTATAATAGAATTGTAATGTATCATGTTGCAGTAATATCTAGAGAAAAACTGTCAATATTTAGTGGTCAAATTTGGTCAAAATGCCTAATTAATTCAAATGCTTAATTGATTCAATTTATTAGTTCAAGGGTTTAATCGAGTACAAATAAAGTTTAGAGACTCAATTGTTTTTTTCCTCAAAAGTTCAATGTTTACTTAATTTTTTTTTCTAAAATTAAGTTGTTATCCCGTACTCTTTCACAAAGTTCTGTCATTAATTATATGTCAATGAAATATAAAAGTTTTCACAAATAATGTTGAAATTATGACACGTATTGTTTGATATATTTAAAAATATAAAATAATATAATTAATAAAACACATAATTTTCATTTTTTTTAATTTAAATATTTATCGGCAATGTAGTTGTAATAGTTCAAGATAATATGCCAATAAATTTATTATTTCGATGATTACATGATATTAACACTTATCTACAGGGCGGATGCTCAGTAAAGCTAGAGGGGACTTCGACACCTTAAAATTTTTGAAATATTATACTGTATCCTTAAAATATTTTTAAAATTTTAATTAGAGTCTTAAAAGTTTATAAAAATTCTTATAAACGGTTAAGTTTTTAAAACATTTTTAATTATTCCCTCATATTGTTAAAAAAAATATTGGACTTTTTTTAAAAAATAAAAATTTTAGTAAGACCCTCACATTAAAAAATAAATTTCTTATTATGTCCACAAAATTTTTGGAAATTTACTTAGACCTTAAAAATTTTAATTTTTTTTATTATACTCCGTCAAACTATACATTCAAGATCCGCCACAGCTTATTTATTCAAGATTAGAATCATGTTACTGTCCGAAGAAAACGAAAAAACAAATAGGTGGGAAGAGATGAACATTGCACAGAACACCATCCCCAACAGTGAGATTACCAATGTTAAAAGACAATCAACTTTAATTACGACCGAATCATCACAGAAATAAAAAAAACAAATTCTGATTCTCGAAAATGAACCAAACTCATCGTTTACGAAGCTCATTTAATTCACACATGCATGGGAGGTCTATCTTAGATGCTGAAGATGTCTGTTTCTTTTGCTTCCCCTAAACAAATTATTTTTCCTTGAAATCTTCTTTTAGTTTTTTTTTTTTTAAAATTTTAGCAGTATCCAAACAACAATGAAGGTTCTTTTTCTTTGTCTCACTTCCCCAGAACGTCTGGTCTTTTGAATAAACAAATGAATGTTTATATGATATTATATATTAGGGTTGGATAAGGAATACAAGAAAATCGATTAAAAATATAATGTTTAACTACTAATTTGATTCGATATTTTATTTATTAGTTAAAAGACATCAATCTATTCCAAAAAAAAGACATCAATTATTTAAACATGTCTAGATTTTTTTCTGATTTGTAATTGTTTTTAAATTGTGTAAATTATGTATCAAAGTATTTTTTAAAATTATACCACAAAAATTAGAAATCAGTGTGCCGAATCAATAAAATTTGGTTATATGGGGTTTGATTGTTTTTTACATTCGATTTGATTTATTTTGTTTAACCATTGATATCTGATTCATTTGATCGACTAATATAAATCGAGTTTTACAGATGTCTAATATATGGACGATTTTATTTTTTTCAATTACAACGTCAAGATTCGAAGTCTTAATTTTGCTATAAATACCTAACATCTCTTCACCAATGAATTTTAAGTTTAAAAACTTGAGGATAATTGAAGTTTTTCTTCAAAATCGATCCTCGAACTGTTATCACTCTGGACTCTTATTGTATTAGAAAGAATACGATTTGTTTTCTTAAATAATTACACAAACAATAATGTTAAAATATTTTGATTCGATCTATTTTTTTTTGTCGAAGACATGAAAAGATGTTTGGAATCATGTGATGTGATGGGTCATTAAATGCAAGAGTGATGAAAAATTGAGAATACTGATGAGACTTAGGGTTCCTACAAAGCCACAGATTTCAATATTAATCTCTCTCGAATTAGGTTTCGAAATAAATAAACAAGCCCTAAAGTTTTCATGTCAGGGTCTCATTAATTTCCTTGTGGGAGGCTGTGTTGTTTATATACGATTCCATATGATATGGGTTTGGTTGTAGAAAAAGAAAATGTAGGTGGGTTAAAAAAACTCGAATTTAATCCGATAATATCGAATTTGAACTCATGTGAGTTAAAGTAAAAAATATTATCTAATACACATGTTGTATAATTTTTAAGTTAGACAATTTTTTAAGACTTAGAGATTTAGTTTGTATGTTTTGTGGTTTATGGTTAAATATTTATGTGTTAGTTTTTAAAGAGTATATATATATGTGTGTGTAATTTTTTACACACCGTGTATATAAAATAATACTCGTTAAAGTAATTTAACATTTATCTTTAGACATGGTCAACTTGACATGAGACTTGAATCGGTTTATCTGACCTAATACCTGATATAGACCAAAATATAATGGTCTAAACTTGACCCGAACTTGAAGTAAACCAAAGTGAACCGAAATTTAGCTGAACTAAAATTCAACCCGAACCTAAAGTAACCAAAACAGAAAGTGAAAGCAATCCGAACCGAATCAACCCGGTTCGAAAAACAACTCGAACAGAAAGCAATATGAACCAATAATCAACTCGAACCGAAAACAACATAAATTATTTAGCTCCAATATGTATATTTTATTCTCATTTTATATTATATTATTAATTGACAAACACCTTTAGTAATAGTTTAATGATTTAATATTACATTTTCTCCTTTTAAAGACCATCTTCATATATTAGCCTGACCCGAAAAAGTAACTGGTCTGATGTTAACCTGAACTGAAAATCGATTGATCTGATATTGACTGATTCGAAAGTCATCAAATCATATCTTGATTGACCTGATATTGACTATAACTGACCCGGAATAACATAGACCCAAAATAAATTTGAATAAGATCAATCCGTCCCGAATTGATCTTAAACCGAATTGAAAATCAACCCGACCTAAAATAACCCGATTGCTACCTCTCTTTATCTTGGATAAAAGTAAAAATTCAAAGATGAAACTCAATTGAGTCAAATCGAGCTCAAACTTAATTGCTACAACTTGAGCAACTTCAACTTGCTAAACCGGCCGAGTAAATGCGAACATATGAACTTAGGGTTCAAAGGATGAACTGAAGATGGGTGTTATAAATGTCAATTCAATATCTCCCATAGTTTTTCCCAATTAGGCAAAACAATGGGCTGTAATAGTAAACCATTTTCTTGCATATGCTTTTAGATGATAACGACCCTTGTAATGGTTCATTAATGGTTGTAATAATGCAGGTTTAAGATGACTTGGTCAGCATGACTAAATGACCATACCCCACGACTCCAATGACCTAATCGTGAGATCGATGAATTTGCCAACAAAATCAAGTCGACGATCCACTGATAACGATTGAAAGATGACTAAGCTCACGGGATTGGTCTCCAAGAGACCATTTTGTTGAAAAATATGAACCGTATTCCATGTATACATGTATGACCAATTGACAAACACTTGTTTAAAGCTTAGGATTTTCTTGATATATAATAAAATAAAAACGTATCAAAAATCAAATTGTCTTATAGTTGAAAATTTATCGTGTCATGTGTGGCAAATGATGACTCGTTGGATGTCTATTTAAATTAGGAGTAGGTATTTGGCTGAGTTGAGTCAAGTTAAAAGATTTCGAATTAGTTGAGGTGACGATTTCTATTTTATAATTCAAGTTTTATTTGAATTTTTTTCAATTCGAGTCGAGTCAAGTCGAGTTGTTTGAGTTTCTGTTCAAATTTAAGTGCACACAGCGCGCGCGCGCGCACACACACACACATATATATATATATATATAAGGAAGAGTTGCGAGACTCGACTCGAACTTGAAAACTGATCCACATATTACTTAAAAATTTAAGTTATTTGAAGTTCATTTTATAACTCAAACTTTATTTAATTTTTTTCGAGTCGAATTTTACTCACCCTTAATTTAAATAATTTTCTAATAGTCTTAAGGTGATTATAAAGTAGTATATGATCATATTTTTTTCTTAACCCTTTGATAAGATATACACTTTACAGACAAAGTTATTTATACGTAAATCTCTTAGGATGAACATCATCTTTTCCACTGAAACTACTTGTTGGGTTCTAATTTAAATGAATTTTAAAACATACCGGAATGATACTTATGTGTATCCTAATCACAATATTCGTAAAATCATGTGTATAAAATATTATATACGCACTTGTTGTATGTTGTTGACCGTCGGTTGATCTAATTAAAGATTTGGGTCAAAACTATGTATATAATATATTTATACATTAATTATGTAGATTGGTATAATATATTGTATTTATACATAGATCTAGAGAGGGGAGCCCTTGTTGGCTTGTGTTCACGTGAATGTTTGTGCGGCTAACAAAGTAACAGACATTCACGTAGAGGCTCGCCTCACCTCTCTCAAGGGTCAGCCATGGCGCTTTTAGGGTTCTTATTTTTCAAATTTTCCTGCAACTTGCATGTTGATGATGGTGGCCTTCACTTACTCTACAATCAGGAACATATACATGATTTTATATTAGAGAGTACAGACTTTTATACTTAATAAATTTATATAGAAATTTAAAACTTCAAAGATGTGAGATCAGATTATTAGTTTAAAATATATAAAAAATTTAAAATATATAAGAATTTGAAATTTTAAAAAGTACGACTGCCCGTACCCTATCACCCCTCGGTCCATTCTTAACAACAATATATCTCTCCTCATATACATATTATTGCTATCATTTTGCCCTAGAATCCCCTAATTAGCCCAACGAGATTAGTCCAAGTGATAAGCAGTTTGGTATCGCTTAAGCAAGATCTCGAGTTTGAGGAGTTGTGTATGCAGAAAACCCCGCTGTGAGGTTCACCCACTAAAGTTAGGTGTGCGACGCAAGTTGATTCGGATTAGTCAGAGCAAAGTCCTAAAAACCAGAAGAGTAACCAAAAAATATATATCATGTATTATAATGAAATTTTCATTTGATTTTTTTACTATTTTCTTATTAGTTTAACCCCTAACTCTCATTACGTTATGTCGTTATTAATTTTTTTGAAGTGGCCTGATAAGGTTTTGTCAAATGTGGTAATAAAATAAAAATATATTTATTTTTTAAGAAATATAAAAATAAAAATCCAAAATTTAATATAAAAAACTATTTTTTTACACTTTGCTTATTTTTTTTATTTTAGAAGTTTTCATATTTTTATTGTTTTTATTGAATTTTTAATATTCTAAAAATAAAAGATATTTACATTTTAAAAATATAAATTTAAAAAACATAAATTCCGACTTTTTTTGGTATTTTTGGACAGTTTATTTATTGTGTTGGAGAATTTTTAACACTAATTACATTTGACAAAACCTGATCAAGTTAAGGGAGAAAAATCCTGTCATTTTAGGTGTCATTTTTAGGGATGAAAATTTGAGCTAGATTTGATGGGTTCTGACTTGACCTAACCTTATAAGGGTGTGTTTTTTTTAAAAAAAAATCAGGATCGGGGTGGGGTGGGTTTAGAAAGGAACAAAGTCGGGTCGGGACGGGTTTGGTTTTTGGGTGAAAATTTTTCGACTCGACCCGATACATATATATATTTATGGGATGAGATCAAGTTACATGGTGTAAAACTCATTTAGTTTTACACTAATTTAGGACCATTGGATAAGGGAAATGGATGAATGAGATTAACAGTAAAAAATGTGAAGATTATCACTTGGGAAAAAAGATAAGAAAATAATCTGAGCAATTAATTACCATCATCCAACGGTCCAAAAATCGTGTAAAAGTAATTGAGTTTTACACAGTGTAAGTTGACCCTAATCCTATTTTTATATATTATATTTAATATTTTTATTAATTTTTTTCCAGGATGGATCGAGTTTAGTCGAATTTTTTATTTATTAAAAATTCGAGGTTGGGTCGTGGTTGAGTTATGATTTTATTAGGTTGGTGTGGAGATAAAATATATTAAGGTCGGGTCGGGAGCGGGGCGGTAGATTTAAATTTCGAGTCAAGGTCGAGGCGGACAAAAACCCGCCCCGACCTGCCTCGTTGCCATCCCTAATCATTTCTATGTCCCAACAGTAAAAAAATTCTAAGCACTAACCCTAAATTCTAAATCATAAACTTTAAGTCTTAAAAAACACCAAACTCTAATCCTTAACTTAAAACCTAACTTTTTAGTGTGAGAACATAAATAGGGGCACTAAAAAGGGACAACAAATTTTTCATCGTCAAATTAAGTAATGTTTTTAATGAAAATATGAATAAACTGACGTGATAAACTAAATGAAAGTTGAGAGATTAAATTAATAATAAATATAATGAAATAGCCAAATAGAAATTTCATTAAAGTAGTAGAATCATTTTAGATATGAAGCCAAAATAAAAACAAGATGAAAGAACGTGGAGTGCAACCCTATTTTAGATATATAGGCGGCCAACTATCACACACGAACGCTTGGGCGGCGGTCAACCGTTACCGTTGTGTTTTTACTCAGTTTAGGGCCCGATGGTGTTGGGCGGTCGCCTCTTTTCGGCACATTATACATATTTAATTTCCATCGCTCGATTAAATTATAAGTGAATGGTAAAAGATTTAATATTACATTTTCGCTTCTTAAAATATTTATTAGAATAAGTCTAAGGATGAGTCTACCACGTGCGACAAATATTACTGAACACCACTAACAATGAACACTATTAATTTAAAAAAAAACTAAAAACCATGAGGATTATAATTGTAATTAAAATTTATTTAAAAAAATAAAAATTAAATTTAATAAAATTATTTTATTTCTTTATTGTATTAAAAATTGATAGTTTTGAATCAAATATACCCAAATTTCATAAACCCTAAAATTTCAATTCTTGTTGTTGGCACCGCCGTAATTGGTCGACTTGTCTCGCCGGCGTTAATACAAGTCGCTCCGCCACTCCGTCGTCCTTCTGTGCGCACTGTTTCAGCATCGAAAGGTCAATTTTCTGCCTTTTAATTTCTCGTCGATCTTGATCGGCCATCGCAACCGTCGCCGGTTGTGTCCGGCAACCACCCGTCGTCCGCGGCCTGGCCCCGACGAACCAAACCCATCGCCGGCGACCCCAAATCCCAAATCAGAAACACTAAATTTTTATTTTTCCCATTTTCATAAACCTAATTTAACCAATTATAAACTATAATCCCCAAATCAAAACACTAATTTTCTTAATTTCCCCAATTAACAATTTTATTAAATCTAATTTTATTTTTTTAAAATAAATTTTAATTACAATTATAGTCCTCATGATTTTTAATTTTTTTAAAAAAAATTAATTGTATTTAGCGGTGTTCGTCGTAAATGGTATTTAACAATGTTCATCGCCCGTTATAGAATTTTCTTAAATTTAATTATAATTTTTTTTGTACTTTATTGATTTATATAAAAATAGTCGCTGATCGTAATTTTAAAATTATTTCGTATCTTGAATGAGAATCGCGTAAATTAATAATTTTATTTTGAAACAATTCTATTGAATATTAATTTAGAAGAGATTAGGATATTTTAGCTTCAGCCTTCTAAGTTTGCCTCAATGTTCAAACTTCGTTTGTCCTTTACTTGAAGTGCATTGGGTAACTTCATTTTTATTTCTTTTGAGATTTTTATTCATCCAATGGTTCTATTTTGGACCGACATGAAGTCTAATCCTAGTTATCAACAAAATTGGTGAGGAATACTGTTAGTCAATAGTTGAGTAGGTACCTTTTCATTTTATTTAAATCCATTTCTATAAAATAATCTCTAATGACTTTATATTTGAATTCGAATAATAATTTGATCGAACATTACAATGCAAAAAAAAAAATCAAAATAACTTTGAGCAAAATTCACACGATAAGATTACAATCAAAATAAAATTTAAAGAGAACTTTACATAGTTTGCTCATCCCCTTGTGTTCTGGTGGTAAAGGTAGATGTTCATCATCCTTCGGGACCCGAGTTCGAGCACCAATAATACATGATGTGTGTGCCGTCTTTAAAAAGACTAAGAAAATTGAACATATGCTACACTTGCATCACACCAACATATTAAAAAAACTTTACATAGTTCACGTAAAAGAATCCCATAACCTCTAAAACCAACATTATTGTTTAGTCAATGTCTCATTAATTGTATCTTGATATTTCTAAGCAATTTTATATTTTGTAGGAACAAAAATTCTTTTTCCTTTTTTTTGTTATTCTTTTTATGACTTAAGACTAAAAAATTAAATTTTAGACTATAACTTTAAATTTTAAATTTTAAAACTTAAACCTTTAAAATACATCATACATCAAATACTATAAACTTTAACTCTAAACCATAAACCTAATTTTTTAGTATCAGAGCATAAATATGAACATCAAAAAGAGAGAGAATTTCTACTCATTATGTACATATATATTTATTAGGGGTGGGAGAAAATACTCGACTCGATTGACCTGACCTGAAAACCCGACGACTCGAAACAAAAATACCGGGTAATTCCCGAAAAAAATTATCCGACCGGGCCGGGTACCCGACCCGGCAAATTTCTCGGGACACGGGCTGAAAGTTTTCCCTTACCGGGTACCCGACCCGACCCGATAAAATTTAATATATATTTTTTATATTTAAAATTATATTTTTATTTTATGTTTCTTAATATTTTCACTCTAAAATTAAGTTTAAATCCTTACATTTTTTCTATGTTTGTATTATATTCTTTTAAGTTTTAAGTTTAATTTTTTTTAAATATTTTTGTGTTTAACATGTGATTTTTTTAATTTTAAAATAAAAAATAAGACCCGATTATCCGGGTACCCGAATTTTACGGGTACCCGAATCCCGAGTACCCGAATATAATGGGCCGAGACACGGGCCGTTTAATGAGGTACCCGGATAAACCGGGTACCCGAATCCCGGGTACCCGACAATTCCCACCCCTAATATTTATCATAAATCACGAGACTTAGATGAGATGGTAAAAATCTCTTATATTCTAACCCGAAGTTGAGAGTTCAATCATCTCTCTAGAATGAAACAAATTTAAAACTTGTGGTTAGTGTTTATTCTATATGGATTAACATAACACGAAAAAGTTAGTAGTTGGAGTCGTTTCAATGTATGCATTGATTTTTTTTAAAAAGAAGAAAAAAAAAACTCTATCATAAGTCGTGCCCAAAAACATCTCTACCAACTATGTTACCATGTCAAATGCTAGTATGTATACACATGCAATTATTATATTGAATTGTTAATACAAAGAGTGAAGACAAAATTACCATAGTTGAGCAATGGGACACTGGGGCACACATGTTCTTTGGCTATTATAAATATGCCTAAACCTCTAAACTAATGCAATCCCGTGCCTCTATTCACACCCATTGTTCCTTTCGTTTCTTTTTCTCTTGGTACTCTCTTCATAAAACCACAGCTTCAGTTCCCAAAAATGGGGGGAAATTCACCATGTGCTTCCTGCAAGTTGCTTCGTCGCCGCTGCGCCACGGACTGCATCTTCGCCCCGTACTTCCCTTCCGACGATCCCCACAAGTTCGCCATCGTTCACAAGGTTTTTGGTGCTAGCAATGTCAGCAAAATGTTACAGGTTACATATACACATACATATATATATATATATATATCACATATTTTTTTATATATCCATATTCTTAATGTGGACAATTTATATATGTATATGTACATAAGCAGGAGCTGCCCGTGCAGCAAAGGGCGGATGCAGTGAGCAGTTTGGTGTACGAAGCGAATGCGAGGGTGAGGGATCCGGTCTATGGATGCGTCGGGGCGATATCGTTTTTGCAGAACCAAGTTTCCGAGCTCCAAATGCAGCTTGCCGTGGCTCAAGCGGAGATGCTTTGTATTCAGATGCAACAGCAAGTCCAAGACCCGATGGTTCAACAGATTCCGAACCCGACCGCTTCTCACGGCAGCGGTGCCGTCGGTCAATTATCGGAGGACGACATCCGTTACGACGACAAACAATTTCTTCTCCACAGTCATCATCATCAGTTCATCAATTCTAGCAATGCAATTCATGATCAATATTCTCTCAAGAGAGAGACCATCTTCGGTGACATGGTTTCCTAATAATAAAATCTCTCGTTTTCTTGTTCTTCTTCTTCTTCTCTAATAACATAGAAGTTTCCTATTAGTTCAGAGTCTAGTCGAATCGAATTCGAATAAAACTCACACACTTAACATAAAAGAACACTAAATTTCTTATGAATCGATATTTTTAATGATTTTTTCTGGGTTCTTTTCTAGCCGAAAAGTGGAATCTAATTTCTTCAAGTCTCTTTGGTTTTTAAATTATTAAAATGACAAGTAGAGACAGACTATAGTGTATGTAATAAGACAACAAATGAAGACTTAAAAAGGAGTAAGTTCATAAGGTCAACTCTAGCATGTGAGAAGTGAAGTATAACTAGGGTTTCTTTCCATTACTTTGATTTAAAATTTTGAAAATATATATTTATATTCCGACAGTAAAATATAGAAGGATTGTCATTTTTTATTTTATATATTTAGTGGTAGAGTTTTTTAATAAGAGAAAATGGTTAAAAAATATTTAAAGATTCAACTTAAAATTAATGTTAATTGAAAATTTGATATCATTATCTCATTTATGATTTAATTGTGTGTAACGAGAATAAAATTCGTCAATTTTTTTTCTGTGTTCTTTTATATGTGTCACTAATGGTTTTAGGTCATGTTGATTAATAATTATTTTTTATAATTTTATTGATAATGCACGTGACAAAATTATTGATGAGATATATAAAAAAAATACAAACAAAATTATTTTATTCCTGTAATGAACGAAGCCTACTAATACAATGATTAGTTTGATGGAAAATCTAAATAGTTGATGTCTTTTGAACGGCCAAGTAGATATATGAAACTTTCAATGTTGTCGAAGCTAAGGTCGAAAGACATTTTTTTTTTGTCTTTCAACTTTCCTAACACCAAATAAAGTTGGAATTACAAAAAATATTCGTATTTTAAAATTTTTAGATATCATTATCATATAAGTTTATGAGTAAAAGTATATTAATGATCGTAGGTTGAAATGATATTTTTGGTTATTAATTGTTTGAAGTTATAAAATGATCATTAAAATTTTTAGTTCGTTTATAAAATGATCCTTGCCAGTGATAAATTTTGTGATAAAATTAAAGACTATTTTGTAATAATTTAACAAGTTTGAATGATTATTTTGTAGCTTTTGAAATAAAATAATGACAATCTAGTAATCAAATTATTTTTTTACATACAATTTGTTACAATGTTTATACTATTCAATCTCTTCCCATTTATAAATCAAAGCATATGATTTAGCATAAGTTTACTTACAAAACCAATTAAATTAAACTCGAACTTGGGATATGCTTTCAATCTTAATTGAAGTTTATAGTAATTAATGTAAAATAATAATGACTTAAAAAAATTATTATCACATGATGAGTGCATGAATGTCTAATTATTGTCTTATAGAATGTAATGATAAATTTCCCCTTTTTTCAATTTCAATTGCCCATTGCAGATGTACTTAAATGTATAATTAAAGCTTATTGTTCTCTTATTGAAACAGAAATAATACACTCCACGTAGTTTCCACGTGCCATGCTAGATCTCACTTCATTAACCTTCACGTGGGGAAAGTGCAAGATATCATAATATATATATATATATATATATATATATATATATATATTCTCAAGCATTTTTGTAAATTTTAATAAGTGACATTTTAATTAAAATTTCAAAATTTTGAATATATATATATATATATAGTGGGGTTCTAGACAGACACAATAAGAGGAACCGCACAAAGCCTTCAAGAGAGAGAGGCCTCTAAAATAGAGAACTTAAATTAAATTAAAATTTGTAAAAATAAAATAAAATATATATATATATATATATATATATATATATATATATATATATATAGTTATGTGTATATAAAAAATTATCTAAAACTTAAAACATGCAAAAAAGAATGATAATTTTTAAGTGAAAATGTTTAATTTTTAGTTGTTTATAAGTTAATTTTTTGTTGCTCAAAAGGATAATCTAATAATGTTTTCTATTAAAGTAATATTTTTGAAAAAAACATTTATATCTCTTACTATTATAAATTAAGGGTCATATTTTAATAAATTAAACATGGCCCCAAAATCTTTGAACCGCCCTTCTGAGATATAATTCTTTTATACCATGCAACATTTTTAAGTCTTATACATATTTTAGACTGTTGAACAAGGACAATGAATGATTGAGATTATTTTTTTAATTCCCCAAATTTCCTTTTTTATTTTTCCCAAAAAAAATCCTCAAAAAACCTAACTGTACAAACTTATCGTAACGATTTTTTTAAAAAAATTATAATTAAACTGAACCAATCTCACCTCTAAAACATATGAACCAAAAATCCTTGTTTTAAGTGGAAAGCGTTATCTTAATTAACTATAAGTCAACCTTGCAAAGCTTTAATTTATGTAGATGTTGTGATAACTCTTTAATTTCTTTATACTAAAGAGCTGTATGGTCATTAATTCCATACTTATAACCAATAGCGTATCATATTGTCTATTTAGTCGAGATAATATTTGATAAATTAAAAAAAAATAAATGATATAAATTAAGGTTTCGACTTTGAATACTCTCAAGAAATAACTTTAATAAAATACCATAAAAGTTTATTGTACTAATAATTTTTCTTATCATATAATCACAGACGGAACCATAAATCAAAATTATGAGACAGAGTATAATTAACCATAAAATTAAGAGGGATAAAGTTCAAATGAATTAACACTTGGAGGTCCAAATAGATAATAAACCATAAAATTAAGAGGGACAAAGTATTATTCAGTGACCACCGGGTGTGGTAAAGACGAGTTGCTTAGTTTGGTAGTCAAAATAGATATTTCTTAATAATTCGGTGGTCACTGGTGTAGTTTACCCTAATATATATAGCAGCGTAGAGTTTGATTTTTAATGTAACTAATCTTTCTAGTATTAGTATCTACATATACAATATAATACTATTTAGTTTTACATTTATGGGTTTGTTTAACCTATGCATGCATAGGTTAAATGTTATTTAAAAGCCTTCATTGAATATAAGATTCTATTTGAAAAAATTACAATCATTGTCACTAAAGTAAAACAAGTTTTAGTAGCGTTTTTTAATCCTATAACAGCGTTTTTAAGCGCCGCTAAAAACACTCTTGGCGCTGGAAAAAACGCCACGAAAAGTACCGCTGAATTGAGCGTCGCAACAGTTAGCGGCGTTTGTGAACAAAAAACGCCGCAAAAGGTCGAGATCTATAGCGGCGTTTGATATTTAAAATGTTGGTAAATGTTTTGGGATATAGCGGCGGTTTATCAAAACGCCGCGAATAACCTTCTCTTTGTGGCTTTTTTCCGTAAAACGCCGCTATATGTTAGTTATATTTAGTGGCTTTTTTTATTGGCAAACGCCGGAATAGCCTGACTTTTAGTGGCGTTTTATATTTCAAACGCCGCAAAAGCCTGACATGTATTGACATTTTATTTTACAAACGCCGCAATAGCCTGATTTTTAGTGGTGTTTTGTTTTTCAAACGCCCTAAGCTTGATTGTAGGGGAAATAAAATTATTATAAAAATTAATTTTTCCCTATTTCTATTTCGTCAAAAAATGTAAATTACAAATTCAAAATATTTGTTAAATAAAATATTTATTTCATCCCAAAAATATATTGTCACAATTAACTTAAAATATTGGTTAAACAAACTATTTATTTCATTACAAAAAGTACATTTTGTCGCAATTTAATCCCTCTACATATTTTGTTCCTATGTCTCTTTTTCCCGATCCACTACCTCTTGGTCAACACTACTACCGACCACCATCTCGAATCCCTATACCAAAAAAAATAGATATGAGAAGTTAATAGCAGTTTCAGATGGTCAAAAAATGTACATTTTGCTGCTCGTCTTTCTTGTCGTTGTCGGAGTTGCCTCCTTTTCGGCTAAGAAGAAATTCCTAGAGATTGTTAACCAAACCGGGAGGTAACATGTTTTTCCTAGTAGTCATCATTTGGTTTTTGAATTAAACAATAATGAGTGGATCAAAACTCTAAAAAGGAGGGATTACAGAAATAGATTTGGTTCAAAAGGGAGATGGAATATGGGTGGATAAATAGGATGGAAAGATAGACCGAGTCTAACGGGGAGACTGACAAAAGGAAAGAGAGCACGTCGACATAGACGGCCGGATGATGGTGTTCTATTCGTGATGACTGGCGACAACGACAGACAACGACGACGGAGACAACTGGCGAGGGAGAGCACCAATGAGAGATTTAAAGATTTCACGATATGTTGATTTGGGGATCGAGGTGAAGGAGGGGCTCTGTCAGAATGAGTTATAATGCTCAAATCAAAACAGTGAGTTTCACCTATATCGATGTTTGTAAAACTAAACGTCACTAATACAATATCTTTTGCAGCGTTTTTCAAACCAAACGCCACGAATACAACACATTTTGTGGCGTTTTTGAAACAAACGCCACCAATACGACATCTTTTGCGGCATTTTGAAAATAGCGCCACTAAAAACGACACCTATTGTAGCATTTACACTAAATAAGACGTTTATTGCGGTGTTTCTATAAAAAAACACCACTAAAGTAAAAACGCCGCGAAAAGTGTCATTTTGTGGCGTTTCTTTTCTAAACGCCGCTAGATGTTTAAATTTAGTAGTGTTTAATTCAAAAACGCTACGAAAAACGCCGCTATGTACCAAACTTGGTGTAGTAGTATTACAAAACCCTAAAAGATTCTAATGAAAAAACACTCATTCAATACATGAAACTCTAAACCCTAAACACTAGAATCCTAACCTCTAAAACTTAAACCCTAAACATATACTTAAACCATGAAACCCTAAACCATAAACTATAAACACTAAACCTTAAACCATAATCACTAAAATCATAAACCATAAACCATAAATCCTACCCTAAACCATAAACCATAAACCCTAAATTCATAACTCTAAATCATAAGCTCTAATACATTAAATGAGATTTTTTTTCAATAGAATCTTTTAGGGTTTTGTAATACATTAAATGATTGTGGTTTTTTCAAATATAATCTTTCTATTTAATGAAGGCTCTTAAATGACCCTTAACGTATGCATGTATGTATATGTTAGAAAAAGCCTACATTTATTTATAATCATTGGATTAACTGTGTTTAATGATTAAAATTAAAAATTAAAAGTTTCATATTTCATACAGTTAATTTCAACATTTATTTTCAATCATTCAATAACTCTAAAAAGGTATAACAATATGATATTATTTTTAAAAAGTGTGATGAAAAATATTTTTGAAAAAATGCTTTAGAATTATTTGATTTAAAATAGAAGTGTTTGATATTGCAGTTAAAAATATAATTTTAAATGGATAAAATGTATATTATAAATATATTTTTTTTTTTGAAAATCCTATTCTACTTCTACCTAGAGGGAAAAATCTAGTTGAAGGCAATGCTCCTGAGGGGTCTTGAACCTAGGACTTAAGGGGAAGGGAGTGAAGCAGGTGAGCGTGCTCTGACCACAAGGCCATCATCGCATGCTCGTATATTATAAATATTGTTTTTAAAAATATAAAATAAATTTGCTCAAAACTGCTTTTTAGAAAAACTACAAACTAAAATTTTCAGTTTTTGAAAAGCAGTTTTCAAACCACAGTAAAAACTCTCTTGGTCTAGTTATATATATAATGTGCAGTACTTTTGACTCCAAAAACATTTTTGATTAACACTTTAAAAAAAATACAAAACAAAACTTAAGTAAATTTACGTCAATGAATCTTATCGTATTTTTTTATATTATTGTATAAAAAGATGTCTTTTATAAAAAGAACAAAAAGATTAATAGTTGAAAATGACAGCCTATTAGGTGTAGAATACTAGAATTGATTGAATTTGGGTAAATGCATGTGTCCATGAAGCTTCTATCCTCCATTTGCAGGTAAAGGAAATAAAGACAAAATAGAAAGGAAAAAAAAACAGAAGCCTAAATTGGAAAGACAAAGGTATCTCACTTTTGATGTTTCAGCCTCCAGACTTTGCAACTTTAAGGGGACAAAGACGAGATGGTAGGGGCAAAGGAAGAAAGCTGAATCAAACTTTGTTGAATCTGTTTTGGGTGTTGAGTGCTCGAGGTTAATACTTAATACTTCCAAACAAATCTGCTTCTGCTTTCCATTTTCAAATTACAATCCCACTTTTCGGAAAAATAATTGGTCCTCGCTCATAATGTCATTTGCGTGGTTCCGGCCAATGAAATTAAAAATTCATCTATTTTATTGTAACACTCGAATTTGGAGGTCGGATGAAAATACTATTATTGGGTTTCGGTTTTATAATTAAAATAATAAAATATTATCTGGGCTTCATATTTTCAAAACAAACATTTTATGTTGGACTCAAATTAATTTGAAACTCAATTTTCCATAGATTTTAGAATTAATGAGATTGCCATCTCATTAATGGCAAAATCGTAAATAAATGGACTTTCATTTAAAATCCCCTTTTTATTAAAACACCCCTTTGTCATCTCCCCCTCACTTCATTTTGCTTTTCCACGACATTGAAGAGCTCTATACCTCATTTTACTATTCCATCCCCTTTCATCTTCATCTTTGGAGCTTTTCAAAAGGTAATTGTATTTTTAAGTTGGCCTTGCCATCCTCTTCATTTTGGTACCATTAGTTTTCATTGAAACTATGTATTTTGCATTTTGGGTTTTCAAAGTTTTTATCAAAGGTTGAAGCTTTATGTACTTTTAACAAAAATTTTGATTATTTATTGTTAGATACGTTGTTTATGAACCATAAGGTCCAACATATGTGAATTTTAATGAGTTTTATAAAGATTCTCGGATTTTGGTTTTGAGGGGTTTTTGGAAGGGTTTTAAGGATAGTTTTAGGTGTGTTTAATGTTGGATTTTGAGGGCTGTTGATAGAGTAATAGTTATAGGTTGTTTTGGAAGCATTTAAGTGTGTTAAAAGGGTTGAAATCATGAGTTTTGGATTGGGTTTGAGGGCTGCTCGGGTTTGATGTTTTGGGGTTGTTCTTGGTTTGAAAATCATGTGTTTTATGCTTGAGTAGTGTTCCGGGTTTGCGAGTATTTGGTTCAAGCATGTGGACTAGGTTGGGCTTGGTAGACCCACCTAGAGTTGGGATTAGAGTGGTAGCCTAATCCTAAGCTTTAGTTAGAGACTTTGGTTGCACTCAAATTGTTGTTTATGCCTCATGTTAATTGTGTTTTTGGTGGCTATGTATAAATGTGTTATACATGTATGTTGAGGCATGGTTGTGATGTATTATGATATGCATGTGGATTGTGCATGATGTTAATCATGGTGAGTACGTGTTAAGCACGGAAGTAGATATGAAATGATAATGTGAAAGGTTGTGGATTGTGTTTAATATTGACACTAGTATGTTTGGGTACAAATGATCGATCATTAGGATGTTTAGTGTGCACACGTGAGTCAAATGTGCGCGTGGTCTTGGTGATGGTAGTTATCAAGATGGAGTACAGGTTCGCCCGAAAAACCTTCTTATATATATATTAGTCGATGATGAGTGTAATCTCATCGACGGGGCGTGAGGATGAGTGGAATCTCCTCCACGTGAACGGTGATGAGTATAATCCCACCGTAAGGTAATGGTTGTTGTTGGATGTGAGTTCCAACGTGTTATCTGCGTATTCAAGTCATAGCTAGGTGCCAATATGAGATGATTTGTGTGCCTATATGAATGAGATATGTGTTGTCAACATGTATTAATATATGTGTTACATATGATGTGAATTGGACTTGTTGAGCATGACATGATATTGAATATATGTTCATGCATCATGTGTATTTTGGCTCATGTGGATCGAAGGTAAGAACATTCATTTTACCTTGGTTGTGCTCGTGCTTGGACCCTGCATTGTCGAGGTTTGTTTTAATGAGCTTACCCTCATTAAGCTTTATGCTTACGCTCTCTTTTGTTCGACAATGCAGATCTGTAGTTCGTGGGTTTCTAGTGCAAGAAGGGGCCTCCAAGTGTGCTAGTTGGGCTTTTGAATCTATCAAGTATGAATTTTATGTTAATGATGTAATGATCAAGCAATGGGAACTTATGTGGTTGATGTTGGTTGTTTAGGAGCATGTTAGACTCCTCTCTATGTTATATTGGTTTGTCTTTTGGTTGCCTTGTCTTGCTTGTAAACCATGTTTGATTTGCCTACCTTGAATGCCTAAGTGTATGTCTTGTAAAGCTTGAATCTTAATTGTCATGTATGAACCTTATGATTTATTTGATGGTCCTTGAATGTATGGTTCTTATATGCTTGAAGTGTGTTAAGCATGTTTGTAGAAGTTTGGTTTTGCCTTAGGGTTGTGCTTGTGTGTTGTGTGTGGTTCTAGTGGTGTTTTGGGACAGCCTTGTACCAAAAACCAGCTAAAACCAACCTGCAGACAGAGGGCGTTTCGAAACGGTTGGTCCCGTTTCGATACGGTCCCTTTGTTTCGGGCCAGGCATTTCGGTACGCTAAGGGACCGTTTCGATACGATTTTGCTACTGAAAATTTGAGAATTTGACGATAAATTGACGTATCGAAAGGTGCTATAGTGTTTCGAAACGGCCTTCGTATCGTTGACCACGAGAAGTTGACCGTTGAGGTCGTTTCGATACGGGCCACCCCTGTTTCGAAACGGTCTCATCGGGTTAACTTTGGCCAGTTGACCTAGTCAAGGCGTACCGAAACACCCTATGGGCATTCCGATATGGTCTGCTGTTTAAGATAAAAATGGTATGTTTTAATTATGTGTTCGTTGTTTCGCCTCGCTTGTTTTCTTCCGCTGTTGCTTTTTTCACATAGGGTATAACATTACATCTAGATAAGATAATAAAATGAAAAGTTTTTCTTGGGTCGATAACCGAAGTGAAGCCTTAACGAGTTTTGCCTCGGTTATCCCCGTGTAGCCCACTCGGATCGGTCAAGCGTCCGGACCGGGATGAGGGGGTTACATTCATGTTTTTACAAGATAGATTTTTCATACATATAAATTAAAAACGAGTAATTGTTTTGAGACTGATAAATTTTATTGGCTGAAACCATAATAACGTGATGTGCCGAACCCATTTAATATTTTTTTCCCTACTTTCGGCTTCGTAAGATTTTTTTATCCGCGAATGATCTTCTTGAGTTTAATAGGATTACAAGAGGTAAAGCTTTTATATAAACAATTATATATATATAAATTAAGTTTTGAATAGAGATTTTACATAGAGATGAAAAGGTGGGATCTAATATTTTTTGATCGTTTCCACTCCAATCCAACCTTAATGTATATATACACAAATTGGATATCACTTTAATTTTATTTGATATTTTCATCTCATCTTCGACCTTGATTTGTCTTGAATTTTTAAATAATTATTCGAGGCATGACACAAATTTGATCATCAATATATATTTCTTTTGTCGATTCGACCCTTATTTTTTAAGTTAAAATTATTCATCAACTTTTCTTTTTATAGTCAATTTACTATTATTTTAACAAGAAATGATGACTATGTCATTTAATATTTTCTAGTGTTGGCATAAAAATTAACGTGGCAATCACATATATTTTATTATGGTACTATTTTCTTGACGCCATGTTTTATATTACATTATTTTACAATAAATTATTTAGTAAATTATATTTTATAAATTTAAAATTATTTATTGACATGATACTGAGCCACGAGTCCACGATCGTATTGAAAATATATATGAACTGTTATGTGAGTTGTTATATCAACAACGAAAAATTTAATGGTTTAATAATATTTTCGTTAAAGTCGAAACAATGTAATTAAAAAATAAATATTGAACATTAAATATTTAAATAAAAATTAAATTAATAAAATATATAAACATTGAAAGCTCGACTCGTCATTATGTTTTTTTATAAATAAACCAATCGTATAATATAAAAATTTAAAATTATATCAAAATATATAAAATATTTTACCTATAAATCTTGAATTTTAATCACTATGCTTAAATTCTAACCCCTAAATTTAAACTCTTTAATTCTACACCCTAAATTAAATTACTAAACCCTAAATTATTTTTTTTGAAAAGTAGTCGGGCCTCATTAAAAACCCTCTCCCTATTAGAGAGGGAAAAGAGTGCCCCATCTAAAACTTTATTCCATGAATAAGTGTTTACACAGCAGGAGAACCTGTAAATGAAACCACAATCCAAAAATATCCCATCAAAAACACCCAATTCATACATTTCAACCCACTCCTTGTTTGGCTAGAGAGTCAGCTGCTATATTAGCCACTCTTGGAATCCACCTAATGATCGCGCCCATTCTCACCATCATGTTTTCTATTAGCTTGACTTTTTGCAGCAGATGTGGAGGGGAAACATGTTTCCTGGAAATCCAGTCTACTACGAATTGACAATCAGTTTCAATAATTAATCTACCACTATCCACCCATTGTGACTTGCTGTAAATAGACAATCCTGTGCATAGAGCCTCGAGTTCCATGACAGTGGGCGGACCCTCAGGACGAGATTCAGAGAAATCGAAAAGGATGTTCCCATGCTCGTCACGAAGCAGACCACCAATACCACCCTTCGAGCTATTGATAGAATAGGCCCCATCAATATTTAATTTATAAAAGCCACTTGGAGGTAATTTCCACCCAATACTTCGACCCCCCGCTTTGTTGTTATGCTTCCACACGTCGGCCAGATAAAAATTATCCATGAGAGACTCCGTTGAGATGATTTTGCCAGGGCAAGAAGCTTTAATCCAGTAAGCTAGACGCAGTTTTATCAGAAATAGCAATTGATTCCAATCCACCACTTTCGAATTAAAAATTACCTCATTACGGTATAACCATACCGACCAGATGATTGCTGCAGGGATAAGCTTGATCCACCATTTCTTCTTATCAAAACTCAATAGACTCCATAATTCCAGCATCTTACCCGGATCATTAGGAACAACTAACTCGGTATTAAGCAACCTGCAAAATATAGACCAGATGCACCAAACACCATAGCAATTAAGAAATAAATGTGCCACTGACTCTAATTTAGACTTGCACAGAGAGCAAACTCCAATATTAGAGGTGATTAATCCTCTTTTCAAAAGGACTTCCTTCACTGGAACCCGGCCCCAAACAACCGACCAAATGAACATTTCAACTTTTGGCGGGGCAAGACCCAACCAAATAAGTTCTTTCCACGGATAAGACGGTTGAGACCTTGGATAAACCATTGATCGGAATGATCTAACCGAGAAAGCCCCATCACTAGACCCCTTCCATCTCACCCAATCCTTACCCAAATAGGAGAAATGAAAGTTTTGAATCTGATTGTAGAATACATCCCACTGCGATAATTCCCAGTCAAATAAGGGTCTCCGCAGTTTAATAGACCATGCCCACTTTTCATCCACCATACTCCCCATTTCCGAAATAAATCCATCTTTATTTACCGCGAGGGCAAAAATCCTCGGAAATTGAAGTTTAAGAGCAACATTTCCCAACCATAAGTCTGACCAAAATCGAATATTTCTGCCGTTACCCACCTGCAATTGCAGATTGGCTCTGAACTGAATACCAACATTATCATCTGCAAACACTGACTTCGAAATACCATTCCATATCCACGAAGTAAATTTAGGGAGCGATGGATTAGGAATAAGACCAGTGGTACAACCTGAACTTTTAACTGCAATGACTTTCCTCCAGTAATTATCCACTTCATTACCAAATCGCCAATGCCACTTATTTAATAAAGAGCGATTAAGTAAATCTATGTTGACCACCTCTAAGCCACCTTCATTCTTGCTAGAACATACTTTCTCCCATTTAAGCCAATGGATCTTTTTTCTCTCTTCATTGCCTCCCCAAAAAAAAGTAGCCATTATACCATTGATACGCCTAAGTATTTCTGCTGGCATTCGAAAGAGAGAAATGAAATAAATAGGTAGACTGCAGAAGACTGATTTTATAAGTGTCAATCTTCCAGCAAATGAAAGAAACTTGGATTTCCAACCTCCTAATTTCACCTGAAATTTTTTAACTACCGGTTCCCAAAGATGGGCCGACTTTTTCTTAGCGCCCAGGGGTAAACCCAAGTAATTTGTGGGAAAAGTATCCACCGCACAACCTACACCAGCGGCCATCGCTTCTACTTCAACACTGGGGGTATTGATGCCAAGAATTCTTGATTTTTTCAAATTCAACTTTAAACCGGATGCTAGCTCAAAAACACGCAGTACTCTTTTAATATTACTTACTTGAGTAGCCGATTTTCCACAGAAAATTAGAAGGTCATCAGCGAATTGGAGATGGCTGATGTCCAATGTATCCGAATTCCTCCCCACTCTAAACCCCTCGAAGAGACCAAGTCGAGCAGCCTTTGATAACATCAGATTCAAAACTTCACCCACCAAATTGAAAAGAAGAGGGGAGAGTGAACAGCCCTGTCTGAGACCTCTTTTAATTTCGAAAGCTTCCGTAGGAGACCCATTGACTAGCACGGAAATAGAGGCCGAAGAGATACATTGTTTAATCCAAAGACACCATCTTTTGTCAAAACCACACTCCTCCATAACTCTGAGCAAAAACTCCCATGAGACCGTATCATAGGCTTTACGGAAGTCTATCTTGAATGCAATACCCGAATTACCAGATTTCCTAACTGCATCGATGGCTTCATTTGCCACTAGCACACAGTCCAAGATTTGTCTACCCCCAATGAAAGCAAATTGGGAATCTCCTACAAGCTGATCAATCACCTTCGAGAGCCTACGTGCCAACACCTTAGACAATATCTTGTATAAGCCACCAACTAAGCTTATAGGTCTAAATTCATCCAAGGAATCTGGATTTTTGACTTTGGGAATTAAGGTGATGAAAGAATGATTAATCCCCCTATCCAGACCCTTGCCCTGAAAAAAATCATCGAAGAAAACCATTATTTCTGATTTAAGTTCCACCCAGAATTTTTTATAAAAACCCATGTTAAACCCGTCAGGCCCGGGTGCTCTATTGCTGTCAATAGAAGATAGTGCTGACCAGACTTCCTCTTCAGAAAACTCCCTCTGTATCCAATCTGCTAGTACTGGGCTCAATCTTTTAAAATCTAAACCCAACTCCTGAACCTTTAAATGAGATGTTTGGTTATAGGCAGTAGCAAAATGCTCATAAACCTCTCTCTTAATAGCATCAGGTTCTGTGGACAACACACCATTGATCTTCAGGCTAGAAATATTGTTCATACTTCTTCTTTCGGAAATGGCTAGATGGAAGAATCGAGAGTTTTTGTCTCCTTCGACAAACCATCTCTGTCTTGATTTCTGGAGCAGAGCACTTTCATTTTTTCTGTATAGGGACCATAACTCCACCTTCAATTTCTTCAACAAACCGACATTGGAAATAGAATGCCCCGAATGAGAAAGGCACCCTTCTATTTTCGAAATCTCCTTTTCCAATCTAGTGATTTCATGATCAATATTTTTCATCTTATTCATATTCGACCACTTCTTCACCTCTGCCTTAGTGTTCTTGATGAGACTAACAATTCTGACATTGGGAGATTTCAAGCGCAGGCCACGAATTTTCTTACTAACCATGTCCTCAAACCCATCTTCATTAAACCAGAAGTTGAAGCATCTAAATGGCTTCGAACCCCAATTTTTCATTTCAGTCAACAGAAGAACAGGGTTGTGATCCGAAAGGGATTTATCCAAACATTTCTGAACTAAACCAGGGCATGATTCTATAAAAGCCGTTGATAGCAGGAATCTATCAAGTCTCACAAGAGTCGGAGGGTCACGATTATTGCCCCAGGTGAATTTGCCTCCCACCATGGGTAAGTCGATAAGTTCAGCCTCACTAATAAAATCCCTGAAAGCAGTAATAAGGGGCAGATTGATAGACAGACCATGTTTTTCTTCTGGATCAAGAATAAGTGTAACGCCCGGGTTTAGGGGCTAGGTGAAAATAATATTTTATTATTGTCTCGGGTTTCGATTCTAATATTTTATTTAATAAAGTAATGGTTTGGGCCTCGGGTTTTAAGATTTGGACCAATTTTAAATTGAGCCCAAAAGCCATGGATGGCACCTATTGTGGTTTCCCTTTTTCTTTAAGGGCATTTTGGTCTTTGAACATTAAAATTTAAACTATTATAAAGTAAAAGATGATTCATCATCTTCTTCCTCTCCCTTCCATTTCATTCCAACGCCAAAAACATCTATCCCTTTACAAATACTATTTCATCTCCTTTCTCCCTCGTTTTGGCTCGGTTTTGAAAGGTAATTACGTTTTTTACTTGCTCTCAACTTCCTCTCTTCAAAAGTACAAGTAGTTTTCATTTTCATCCATGTTTTAGAATTTGGATTTTTGGGAGATTTGAATAGAAATGGTAGTTTTATGGTGTTTAACTTGAGATTTTGATTTAACAGTGATAAATATGAAGTTTATGAACCAAACGGTTCAATATATATGATTTTTAAAGAGTTTTGTTAAGTTTCCCGATTTTGTGTTTTGGAGGGTTTTTAGGAGGGTTTTTAGTTGAGTTTTGGGTGTGGTTTGTGTTGGAAATTGAGGGTTGATGTTAAGGTATTGGTTGGGGGTCGTTTTGGAAGCAATTGGAAGTGTTAAATGTGTTGGAATCATCGGTTTTGGACTGTGCTAAAGGGCTGCTCGGGAATGGCTTTTTAGGGGTTGTTCTTGGTTTGAAGAACAAGTGGTTGATGTTTGAATTTCATTTCGGGTTTGCTACGTTGTGTTGTGGACTGATTTGAGGTTAATTTACTTGTGTTGAAATGATTAGGAGCAAGGAATTGCGTTGGTAAAGTCTCGGGATCGATACCAGAAGTCATGGAGGTTTGAGTCGGCTTTGCTTGATTTGCTTAAGGAAGTGAGGTGAGTGGTTAATGTTTTAAATTGATTTCAAAGGTTGGTTCAAGCATGTGTATGCGAAAATGTTTTTAAGTATTGTTTGGTTCAAAGATAGTTTTGAAAGAATTTTAGATTGGGCTTGAAAAGTTGGATTAAACTCAAGAGTAAGTTGTTGTGAATTGTCACTTTAATTTCCCCTTTTACCGTTTGTTTTCTTTACTTATGTGTGACGGTAATTATGGCGTTGTTTATATGCCTTGTAAGATAAGTGTAAGTTGGTGCAGGTTGTGCACGGAAATGGTGAGTAAGACCATTTGTGTTTGTTAAGGTTGATTGTAGCAATTTGGTGCCTAGTTGTGGATTTTGTTGCAGCTTGTGTGGTTGTGCATGATATAGTGAGTACATGTTGTGTGATGGTGATTTGTGTGTTGTGTTGCATGGTTGTCGTTGCTCCGGTGATGTGTAGTCCCGCCGGTAGCAAAAGTATAAGACTCTGGTGATGTGTAGTCCCACCGGTAGTCACTGGTTGGGTATTCCTTTGATGTGTAGTCCCATTGGAAACCCACTAGTTGAAACGGTGATGTGTAGTCCCACCGTACTTGTATGCTGGTTGTGTTTGTGTAAATTACGTGTGTTGTCGTTGCTCCGGTGATGTGTAGTCCCACCGGTAGTGACTAGTTGGATAGTACTTTGATGTGTAGTCCCATTGGAAATCCATTAGTCGAAACGGTGATGTGCAGTCCCACCGTATGTGTAAGTTTGGTTATGTTTGTGCATACCATGAAGTGAAATGTCTATGTTGTTGACCTTTGGTTGAACTTGTATGTTAGTAAATGGATTAGGTTGTTGGATGGCTTGTATGTGTTGGCCTTTACTTTTAAAGGAAGCTTTGAACTCTGCATTGTTGTTGTTATGTTTTAGAGCTCTGCTCACTAAGCTTTATGCTTACGCTCTCCTTTTTCCGACAATGCAGATCTTTAGCTTGGAGTTAGCAAGGAGCGGGAAAAGGGCGTCCAAGCGCGTGCTAGTTTGCTCAAGTATGGTTTATTAAATAATGTAGTAGTCTAGCAATGGGAAATGCTACGTGTTTTAGGAGCTTGTATCTAGACTCCTTTGTGTTGGCTTTATGTTGTTAATGCCTCATGTTGATGGATTTGTAAACCATGTTTATGTTGATGCCTAAGTGTTGTTTGGGAGGCTTATAGCCAGTCCTTGGATGTTTGTGTTGCTTTGGTATTTGGATGCCATGTGTGGCTTGTAAAATCATGTTTAGATTGCCTTATATGAATGTTTTATGTTTGTTTGCTAAGGCATGAAACTCATGTATGCTTTGTATGCCTTCTTTGATTGATTACGTGGATTCTTTGGTTGAATGATGTTCGTCCATGTTGGGTGCCTTGTATGACTAGATTTTAGTTAATAGAGGCGGTATGAATGCTTGAATGAGTCTAGGGAAGTCCCAAAATGCATATAGAGTTGAGTTTTGTTTGGTTTTGCTGGTTTTTAGAGAGTTGCATTGCAGGGCGTATCGATACGCCTAAGGGCCGTATCGATACGGTCTTGCCTGCAGGACTCAGTTTAGGCTGGGCGTATCGATACACGAGGGTGTATCGATACGGTATCAACTCTCTGGAATACAAGTCAGGCTGAGCGTATCGATACACAAGGGTGTATCGATACGGTCTCAACTCTCTGAAATTCAGAGGAGTTGGTGGGTTTAGGTCGTATCGATACGGGGTTGTAGCGTATCGGTACGGTTCCATTTCGTTGACCTTGAAAAGTTGACCGAGAAGGGCGTATCGATACGCTCAAGGGTGTATCGATACGGTCTTCCCTGAGTTGACTGAGAGGGTTGACTTTGGTCAAGGCGTATCGATACCCTCTGTATGTGTATCGATACGGCCTGCTTAAAAAGGAAAATTTGGTTGTTTAATTGCATGTCTTGTGGGTTTCGTATCCGTGTTTGTTCGCTGCGTGTCCTATCACATAGGATTTAATAAAGGCATCTAGAAAAGATAAAAAAAAAATAGGGTTGCTAACCGAGGGGGAACCTTAACGGGTTTCGCTTTGGTTTTCCCCGTGTGGCCCACTCGGATCGGTCATCCGTCCAGACCGGGACGAGGGGGTTACATTTAGTGGTATCAGAGCCAGGTTACCGAGACCTTGGGCAGGTAAGTGAGGTAAGTTTGATGTGTTATGTTGTTGTTATGTCCCAGTGAATGTTTTGCCATGTATGCTTGATGTTTGCTTGTTAGTACGGTGTTTGAAAGCATGTGTAAGCTTGATGGGTGTGTTGAGGCGTAGTGTCAAGTTCCCATTGCTACTATTACTTATTTGAAAAGATTTTTGTAAATGAGTATACTTGAGCACCTTGGACCCTTGCTCTTGCTAACCCTGAATAATCTTGTTTATGTGTTTTGTTTATTATTGTATTGTTGTCCTTGGGAAGTTTGAGGCCGAGGTGTAGGCCTGGAGTTTGTAATCATGAATCTAAGGTTTTAGAGGATGTGAATGATGAGTGAGTTCATCGCTTTAGTTCAGGGCAGTACGACAGTACCAGAGTTAGAGGTATAGTTTGTTTGTTTGGGTCAGCGTGCCTTTGAGCTGGTTTTTGTTGAGAGAGAGCAAAGTGACCGATCTTGATATGAGTTGGTAATAGAAGTAAAGACCTATGAGTTGGCCTCGGAATGATGTCGATGTTGTGGCAAGTAATTCGTCGATACAGTCATTGAGCTTGTTTTTCTGATTGATTCTGGATCTACGCGTTCGTGTATTTTGAGTGAGCATGCGAAGTTGTTGAATCTACCTTGTGAGGTACTAAGGATAGGTGTTAGTGTTACTAGTTCCTTCGAGGATACGATTGTGGTCGGAAAGATGTACAAGGGGTGTCCGTTGATGGTTCAGTGGCACGTGTTTTCAGTTGGTACGGTAGAATTGCTTTTTACGGTTTTGATGTGAAGCTGTGCATGAATTGGCTTGTATAACCTAGAGTTAGGATAGACTTTGAGACAATGGGAGTTTTCTTAAAGCTTACGGATGACTATGAGATTGTAATGGTAGGTGAGAATGTGGATTTCGTATCGAATGTTGACCCATCCTTAGAGGTCAAAGATTGATTGAGTTTGGTTGACAGGTTTGCCTAAAAGATGTGATGGATTTAATTTTTGAGTGAGGATTAGACCGCAAAATGTTAGAATAGTTGATGTTTTCCTAAAGGTGTTGGCAAGAATTACTCGATTTGTCTCTTGTTAGGGAAGAAGAGTTTGTTATTGATACTGTCTCCGAGTTTGCTCCTGTTTTGTTTGTTTTGTATCTCGTGATTCTCGACCGACTTGAGAGAGTGTTGAAGAATCAACTTCGAGATTTGTTAGACCTTAGATTCGTTTGGCTTAGTACATTATCATAGGGTGTGATAGTGTAACTTGTGAAGAAGAGTGATGACACTACGAGAATGTGTTTAGATTGCAGACAATTTAGATAATTGACAGTGAGTAGTTAGTATCCGTTTCCAAACGTCAGTGATTTGTTGATCAGTTGAGGGGTGTTTCAGTCTTTACAAGATTAATTTGAGATCCGATTACTACCAGTTGATAGTGAGAGAGGTTGATGTACCGAATGAAGCTTTCGGGGCAGATGTGATCACTTAGAGTTTTGGGTTATGTCGTTTGTTTGACTAGTGTGTTAATTACTCTTATAGAGATGTTGAGCAGAATGTTTTCCTAAGTCCTTGATCAGTTTGTGGTACTTCTCTTGGATGATACGTGGGAATATTCACGTACTGAAGAAGACCATGTCAAGCCTTGAAGTTAAAGTTGTGGATTTTTTTTTGAATCAGTTGTATGCCAAGTTGAGCAAGTGTGGACTCTGAGTCGAGGAAGATGTTCCCCTAGGTCATGTAGATCAGTCGAATATATTAGTGCAAACCCAAGTGGGCAGAAGGAGATGTGAGTTGGAAGAAATTAAAGACTGTGACATGTATCTATAGTTCCTAGGTCTAGCGCTGTTACTATCGAAGGTTTGTAAATGATCTTTTGAAGATAGTTGCCCCTTTGACAGATTGCTACAGAAGAACGTTCAGTTTGTATGTTAGATACGAGACGTTGAGCCTTTAGAAACTGAAAGAAACTTCGCAGAGAGTTAACGTAGTGACCGATGTTCCGAGTTAAATTTGTTGTTAGATTAGTAGCCGAGTTGCGAGTTGTGTTTACCAGATTCAGTTTATCATTGATAGTGGTTCTGTGGTCGAGTTCATGTTATGCCTGCTCTGAGTCAGATACTTAGAGAGAAACAGTTGTAAGACGTATCAGAAAGAAAACCTTCAGAATACAGTTCAGAGACGATAGAGTTTGTATTTTTAGAGACAGAATAGTTGTGCCGATAGTCATAGTGTTTTGAGACGTATTGTTTTGGCCGAAGTACACGGTAGTTCTTTTGTATTGCATCAGAGTAGTATGAAGACATATTGTGGGTTAAAGATGAGTACTTCTAGATCGAGTTGATGGATGATGTGGTTCAGTATGAAGGTAAGTGTGTAATTTGTCAGCGTGTCAAGACCGAGCTGCAGTTTTCTTCTAGTTTGTTACATCCGTGGGAGATCCGTACTGAAAGTGGGTAATAGATTCGAGAGGTCTTGTGTCTGATTCGCCTTCGATTTTCCTCAGTGATAACTTAGTTGAGTAATCAGTGTTAGTTGCACTGTATGTGGTCCTTTATGCACGTTCACGTTACTTGTACCGTGGGTAAGATGGCGGAGTTGTGCCTTAGCAAGATTGTGAGTTGTATAGTGTCTTGAGATCGATAATGGCAGATAGAGATTCGAGTTATGACTAAATTTTTGAAGACGCCTACATTAGTGTTTGATTACCTGTTGGAGTCAGATAATCAGTCAGAGAAAGTTATGAGTCAAGTGTTCAAACAATGCTGTATGAGTTTGTGAATCGGGCTAATCCGGTTGTTTGTTTGTTGCAGTTACCACCATGGTTAGAAGGAAGTATGTAATGTGTTCTGTGTATCTATGATTCAGAAGTGTGAGTCAGTTTTGTCCCGTGTTATGTTGTTGAAGAGAATGAGTTGAATTTAAAATGGTCATGCATTGAAGGAACCGTTGAGATCTTGACATCATATAGCTAATGTTGTGTGGTGGGTCTTCCGAGTTGTAAAGTATGTTGTAGTAAGAAAGAAAGTGTGGGGGAGCATGTGTTAGTGACTCTTCCTGTCTAATAAATTTCGGGGACGAAATTTCTTAAGTGGGGGAGAGTTGTAACGCCCGGGTTTAGGGGCTAGGTGAAAATAATATTTTAGTATTGTCTCGGGTTTCGATTCTAATATTTTATTTAATAAAGTAATGGTTTGGGCCTCGGGTTTTAAGATTTGGACCAATTTTAAATTGAGCCCAAAAGCCATGGATGGCACCTATTGTGGTTTCCCTTTTTCTTTAAGGGCATTTTGGTCTTTGAACATTAAAATTTAAACTATTATAAAGTAAAAGATGATTCATCATCTTCTTCCTCTCCCTTCCATTTCATTCTAACGCCAAAAACATCTATCCCTTTACAAATACTATTTCATCTCCTTTCTCCCTCGTTTTGGCTCGGTTTTGAAAGGTAATTACGTTTTTGACTTGCTCTCAACTTCCTCTCTTCAAAAGTACAAGTAGTTTTCATTTTCATCCATGTTTTAGAATTTGGATTTTTGGGAGATTTGAATAGAAATGGTAGTTTTATGGTGTTTAACTTGAGATTTTGATTTAACAGTGATAGATATGAAGTTTATGAACCAAACGGTTCAATATATATGATTTTTAAAGAGTTTTGTTAAGTTTCCCGATTTTGTGTTTTGGAAGGTTTTTAGGAGGGTTTTTAGTTGAGTTTTGGGTGTGGTTTGTGCTGGAAATTGAGGGTTGATGTTAGGGTATTGGTTGGGGGTCGTTTTGGAAGTAATTGGAAGTGTTAAATGTGTTGGAATCATCGGTTTTGGACTGTGCTAAAGGGCTGCTCGGGAATGGCTTTTTAGGGGTTGTTCTTGGTTTGAAGAACAAGTGGTTGATGTTTGAATTTCATTCCGGGTTTGCTACGTTGTGTTGTGGACTGATTTGAGGTTAATTTACTTGTGTTGAAATGATTATGAGCAAGGAATTGCGTTGGTAAAGTCTCGGGATCGATACCAGAAGTCATGGAGGTTTGAGTCGGCTTTGCTTGATTTGCTTAAGGAAGTGAGGTGAGTGGTTAATGTTTTAAATTGATTTCAAAGGTTGGTTCAAGCATGTGTATGCGAAAATGTTTTTAAGTATTGTTTGGTTCAAAGATAGTTTTGAAAGAATTTTAGATTGGGCTTGAAAAGTTGGATTAAACTCAAGAGTAAGTTGTTGTGAATTGTCACTTTAATTTCCCCTTTTACCGTTTGTTTTCTTTACTTATGTGTGATGGTAATTATGGCGTTGTTTATATGCCTTGTAAGATAAGTGTAAGTTGGTGCAGGTTGTGCACGGAAATGGTGAGTAAGACCATTTGTGTTTGTTAAGGTTGATTGTAGCAATTTGGTGCCTAGTTGTGGATTTTGTTGCAGCTTGTGTGGTTGTGCATGATATAGTGAGTACATGTTGTGTGATGGTGATTTGTGTGTTGTGTTGCATGGTTGTCGTTGCTCCGGTGATGTGTAGTCCCGCCGGTAGCAAAAGTATAAGACTCTGATGATGTGTAGTCCCACCGGTAGTCACTGGTTGGGTATTCCTTTGATGTGTAGTCTCATTGGAAACCCACTAGTTGAAACGGTGATGTGTAGTCCCACCGTACTTGTATGCTGGTTGTGTTTGTGTAAATTACGTGTGTTGTCGTTTCTCCGGTGATGTGTAGTCCCACCGGTAGTGATTAGTTGGATAGTACTTTGATGTGTAGTCCCATTGGAAATCCATTAGTCGAAACGGTGATGTGTAGTCCCACCGTATGTGTAAGTTTGGTTATGTTTGTGCATACCATGAAGTGAAATGTCTATGTTGTTGACCTTTGGTTGAACTTGTATGTTAGTAAATGGATTAGGTTGTTGGATGGCTTGTATGTGTTGGCCTTTACTTTTAAAGGAAGCTTTGAACTCTGCATTGTTGTTGTTATGTTTTAGATCTCTGCTCACTAAGCTTTATGCTTACGCTCTCCTTTTTCCGACAATGCAGATCTTTAGCTTGGAGTTAGCAAGGAGCAGGAAAAGGGCGTCCAAGCGCGTGCTAGTTTGCTCAAGTATGGTTTATTAAATAATGTAGTAGTCTAGCAATGGGAAATGCTACGTGTTTTAGGAGCTTGTATCTAGACTCCTTTGTGTTGGCTTTATGTTGTTAATGCCTCATGTTGATGGATTTGTAAACCATGTTTATGTTGATGCCTAAGTGTTGTTTGGGAGGCTTATAGCCAGTCCTTGGATGTTTGTGTTGCTTTGGTATTTGGATGCCATGTGTGGCTTGTAAAATCATGTTTAGATTGCCTTATATGAATGTTTTATGTTTGTTTGCTAAGGCATGAAACTCATGTATGCTTTGTATGCCTTCTTTGATTGATTACGTGGATTCTTTGGTTGAATGATGTTCGTCCATGTTGGGTGCCTTGTATGACTAGATTTTAGTTAATAGAGGCGGTATGAATGCTTGAATGAGTCTAGGGAAGTCCCAAAATGCATATAGAGTTGGGTTTTGTTTGGTTTTGCTGGTTTTTAGAGAGTTGCATTGCATGGCGTATCGATACGCCTGAGGGCCGTATCGATACGGTCTTGCCTGCAGGACTCAGTTTAGGCTGGGCGTATCGATACACGAGGGTGTATCGATACGGTATCAACTCTCTGGAATACAAGTCAGGCTGAGCGTATCGATACACAAGGGTGTATCGATACGGTCCCAACTCTCTGAAATTCAGAGGAGTTGGTGGGTTTAGGTCGTATCGATACGGGGTTGTAGCGTATCGGTACGGTTCCATTTCGTTGACCTTGAAAAGTTGACCGAGAAAGGCGTATCGATACGCTCAAGGGTGTATCGATACGGTCTTCCCTAAGTTGACTGAGAGGGTTGACTTTGGTCAAGGCGTATCGATACCCTCTGTATGTGTATCGATACGGCCTGCTTAAAAAGGAAAATTTGGTTGTTTAATTGCATGTCTTGTGGGTTTCGTATCCGTGTTTGTTCGCTGCGTGTCCTATCACATAGGATTTAATAAAGGCATCTAGAAAAGATAAAAAAAAATAGGGTTGCTAACCGATGGGGAACCTTAACGGGTTTCGCTTCGGTTTTCCCCGTGTGGCCCACTCGGATCGGTCATCCGTCCAGACTGGGACGAGGGGGTTACAATAAGGTTGAAGTCGCCTCCAATACACCAAGCTAACTGTTTGGAAGAAACCAAAGCTAATACCTCCTCCAAAAAAGGTTTTTTATCCGAATCAATCGAGGGACCGTATATATTTACTAATCCACACTTTAGTTTCAAAGGCTTAATGTACCCTATCAGAGTCGTAAATCTCTGATGCCTTATTATATCAGAAACCTGAAAAAACTCCTCATCCCACATACTAAGTAAACCCCCAGCCGAACCCACTGCCAGCTCAATTACGTACTTAATCTTGCTTGAGTTCCAGATTTTTCTAACTTCAAGATCAGACATATTCACCAATTTTGTTTCCTGAATAAATGCTACTTTAGGATGATTTTGTCTAATACACCGATTAACAGCCCTGAATTTCTCCTTCCTTCGAATCCCCCTCACATTCCATGATAATATTGTAAAATTCATCATAGAAAATTATTTGAAAACCCAAAAACAAATACCTCAGATACTTCCTCGAAGCTCCTCCTCCAGTTCGCAAATTTTGCTGACCACCGCCTCTTTTCCTCCTTTAAAGGAAACTTCCAGCAACTTACTCACCTCCCACACCGATTCAGCTTCGAGACCAATAGTCGATGCATCCTTATTCGAAGACGGGCAACCATCGGCTGACTGAGAGAATGGGAATACTTCGAGAGAATCTCTAACCACTCTTCTAAGGATCCTTCTATTATCCGCTCGAAACAAGCTTGATGGGCCGATAAACATGGAGCAAATCGGGGGATTATTATGGCATATAAAGGAAGAAGAAGAAGCATTCGCTGAAAATTCCTTGCTTATGCCATCAAAAGTGTCTGGCACGAATTCCTCCGACAATCTCATACCCTCCCCTCGGACATCTGTCCCGCACGGTGCCAGCTGGTCTGACGAAATTCTCCCCACGAAAGAGCCAGAATTCTTAGCCGATATATTCTGAACTTGGATTGGACTGGAGAGAATGGCCGGCTTAAAGTGGGCTGAGATAGGAACAGGCCCAGTACTTGAAATACCAACCCCATCACCACTAGGCCCGTTAAGAGGATTTACATGATCCATTCCCATATCCTCGGATTCAACCCAAGAATTAACCACGTTTTCATTGAGGCCACCTGGAATTCCAAAATTGGTATTTGAGCCACCTTGGATATTGGAATTATTAAAGACTAAATTCTCCTGAGGAAGAGAACCGTCAGCAGGCTGGGGCTGAACCGACTTCTCCGTTGCACCATTGACCGGCGAAATATTTTCTTCACGTCGGGAATCTTCCGGCGGGATATCAACTGGACCCTGCAAGGAAAGAAATCCAGACATCCTCATACCCTACATCAAGATTCCCAGACTTCTGTTCCGGCTCCATTAGAGATCCCCTGGCACACTTGATTTCAACTCTGAAAATATGACCCATGGATGACAGAGTAATGGCTTCTGGAAAGGTTGAAGGACTGACCGCCCTAATGATGATCCGAGCAACATCAAACTGATCCTTGTTCTTAGTCCCATCATCAATACAGACAAACTTACCCCACCTACTACCAATTTCTTCAAAGAATTTCTCATACCAGCAGTACAAAGGAATGCACGACAGTTCCAATTTACAGAAATAATGTGGGATTTCATCTATCAATAACGGCCCAATATGCTCAAACCAGTAGAAAAGTTCATCCCTCTTATTTACTAGAATATCATTCATCTTTTCCACTGACTCGAAATAGATAATTACAGAGTCATTATTAACACCCCATTTTGAGATTTTAACCTTTATACCATCGTTGAGTACGGCTCTTTGAACAAAATCCAGATCAAAAGCCTCCTTGACTACACCCACTAGGCACTGTTTCATCCAAGTAGTAGTATTGATTGGGGCCTGAAAGTCTTTGAAGTTTTTATTTTCAGTCCGAGGATGATCACCTGAAACGTCCTTTTTTCCTTCTGACGTAAACTTGGGCTTCTCTAAGACTACTTGCCTGTAGGATTTACTGTTGCCTCCCGGAGGAAATGGGACTCCGTAACCCTTATCCTTCAGATTATCACTATTACCAACAGGTTTCTCTTGATTAATATTACTTCTATTAAATCCACCGAATCCACCGTAAATCCCCGAGGCGAACTCATCATGCACCTTAGTTCGCGAGAACTTCGCTTTCGAAGAGCGGATCACAAAACCATCTATCTTTATATTATCTGTCTTCTGAATCGCCCTGTCCATATCTTCTCTATTCTCCATGGTAACGAAGGCAAATGTTGCGTATTTGTACCTAGGTTTTGCATTCTTTAGGGGAATGAACACCCTACGAACTCTCCCATAGTTGCTAAAGATATCTCTCAAAGCTTGTCTCGACACTCTTCGACTGATGTTGTCGACAAAAATGGTCCAAACTTCACCTCTCCTCTGAACTCCTTGCGCCGCATCCATTCTCTTCACCGGACGGCTTCCGCCGGACCTCCGAACCTCCCTCCATTCACTCGTCTGGACTCCATGCGCCGCTTCCATTAGTGGCTTTTGCTTGGCTCTACTAAACCCTAAATTAAAATACTCGTAAAAACTTTTAATTTCCACCGCCGGTATATAAAATAATTATCCTTCCTTATTCTCTAGGATTTAGTTTATTATGCTATCAGATATAGATCTGTAATCTGTTTAAGGGTAGGCTAATGCATCCAAGCCTAAAGTCTCGTCTAAAATTTGAAAGGGTTCGAGAAAATATATTAAGTCCTAAAAAAATGTTTGGACAAAAGTTAGGCTCATCTGAAATATGAGTTGGGCTTGGGTTCCAACCTTCAATGCCCAAATTTGACCTGACCCAATTTCTAAAATTTTAATATAATATATTATTTTATTTGTATATAATATAATATGATATAAAAATTACCTCTGTAATAATTTATAATAATATAATATATATTGTTTAAATTTTTTAATAAAAGTAAACTATTAAATTAAAAATAGTATATACTATTTTTGAAAGATTTTTAAGAAAATAATATGGGTGGGCTTAAAACATAAATTTAAATATGTCAAAGGTTTATGTACTATTTCAAAATCTAAAACTTAGTCTTTATACTTTTAATTTTGCGGTATTGTTTGAAAAAATTGTGGTATTGAGGCTCTAGACTCTTTTTTATTTGAAAATTTTGATCATTCCACTGACTTATGTTTAAATTTATCGTTAATTGTAGACCTAACAATTATACAAAAGGCAAAATAATTTTTTTCAGTCATATTCGTTTATAATTCCTATCAATTTGACCCTTATAAAACTGTAAACGTAGATGATTGAAAATTGTATTGTTTAATTAATAATATTTTTTATTTATTTTTAAAGAGTAAAGATCAAAGATTAGGGAAGTGACCCAAATTTTAAAATGAAATACAGTACAATGACTGAATGAAATAGTGAAAAGATCTTTGACATATTTAAACAATTTAAATATGGCCGGACTTGGACAATATTTGAGGCCCATATGTTAGATCAGGCCAGATTTAGACAAACAAAAAATAAATTGATACCATTAGTAAGTCGAATACAAATTCTATCTAACTCGACCCATAAACGTTTCTAATCAAATATATAAGTATTCCTTGCATAAAAAATTGATGCCATATACATTTTAAATTTGAATTTAGATATATTAGTCGGTACAAAAACATTGAAAGATAAAATGGTATTTATAAAAAATAACCCAGTCTCTTTTTTCACATAATTATGACATAAAAATAAACAATTATAAATAGAAATCAGTATAAATATAAATGAGTTAGGATCCATAAAATTTAATTAGTTTTGGACTACTATTCAAAAAATAAAGTTTTGGACTAATTTATAACTATTGAAAAAGTAGAATGAATAAATAAGATTAAACACGTATTTTTCCCTTAAAAATCTGATTATACTCACATTTTAATTTTATACATTTGTTTCACTCATATAATAATTATAAATTAATGTTACATTGTGTAACTGGATTTTGTATCAATAAAAAATTGAATTAAAATATATGGCAATGGTTTAGTTGACACATTCCTATTGGATTGCTGAAAGGTGGACAGCACTTTAAGAGCTAACTGCTTTATTGTTAAAGATTTAGTGTAAGAAAAAAACATAACAAAAGTCAACAAAAGATATTGCAAAGGTAAAATGTCATCAAATCCTCACCTAAATCAACGCCATTTCTTAATATTAACCACGATAAAAGAAATCGAAACTCTAAATATAATTCAAGAAAATAACATAAACATGACATGAATATTTAAATATTTTAAAATCTATATAGTATATTAAAATTTGTATAAACACGGAATATTTTTAAACATAACTATTACATAATATAAAATATGAGTATCTACGGAGTCAAAATTAAAGGTTAAAGGACAAAATACAAATATCTGAAAAGGGTAAATTTATAAATTATCTATTAATTTATTTTAAAAAAGGTAAAAAAAAATGTGATGGGAGCAAGAGCCCCTCCCACATTGTGCACACCTCTGTCCCTGCAAATACAAATACACAAGTTCGCTCGATATATATATACAAGGACAAAGTCATAAAGTTTTTGTAGAGGTTGAAATTGAATTATAGAGTTAATGAGAGTTAAAGTATAAATTTATCATTGTATTAACTTACAATCTTAGCCATCTATTTTCATTCATCCAATGACTATAAAATAATTTTACATTATATTAATAAATTTGGTCGCACACGTACACGCACACACACGCGTACACACACGTATATATATATGCAAGTTGCTATAATTAATAAAATAAGAATGCATGCATACAAAAAAGTTGGATAATGATATGACATCTTTAGAACATCCTTAGCTTAAAAGCCAAGGGAAATTTAACCTTTCCGTTGCACATCATTTACTACCCACTACCTCTCTTCATTTCCTTTTAGATTTCTTTTTACAAAATAAAATAAAATAAGCACTAAACAATCATTTATTTCTTTATCGGGTTAAATACACTAAATGCCATTCATCTATTAAAAAATTATAAAATAATTATATATTTTTTGAATTGTTACAAAATGGTCACTATAATATTAGTTGTCATTAAGGGGTAACATGACACGCCAACATAATAGTTAATATCTCTTTTAACCCCTTAATTGTAACTAAAATTTCATTTTTAATGCCGCCACGACCATGTAAAATGTTGTCAAGGACGAAAATTGTTTTGAGAATATTAGAATTGACCTCTATTTCACCCTAGAGGTATTGTTTGTCTTTATTTTGTTTCTTTTCTATTTTGATAAAAAGAAATCGTAGTTCGGATCCGAATCTATTAAACTTTCACATTACAAAAGTGCAGGGCCGACTTGGATGCTCAAGCCCCCACTTTCTACCTTTGTAGCTTCAATAATTTCTCAAATAATATTTTTGTAAGTTAGTGGTTGTCACTTACCGTTTTAGTTGTATTTAAGGAGTTTTCTAAACAAAAGATGAAAATAATGGGTTGCTAAGGAAATATCAAATTAATTGTTCAAAGTAATGGAATATGCTTTTGTTCTACAAAGGCCGTTTTTTAGTTTACGTTCAAGACCCCGAAAATGTTCGATACAGCCCTACAAAAGTGAATGTATGAGTCAACTAAATTAAACCTTCTATTATGGTAACTAAAATGTAAAATCCTCCATTTCTTCATGCAACAGGAACATCCATCCAGGGATTATAAAGCTGAACAATCTTTTTAAGGGAGAAAAGCAGTGTACATACACCGATTAGGCTACTTGTAGTTTTCAATCATAATTTCTGTTCCAGCAAACTACTTACCATGTTTGATTTCGAGCAGTGTTGGGTTGGATGTTATTATCACGTGCATTTGAGTTCTATTTCGGTTACTTGTGACACTGGGAAATCATTAATAATCGAAATGTTTGTGCCACCAAGTCTCGGCTAATGTTTACTTTAATTTTCTCAAATCACTGTCAAACTCACAAAATCAGGTTAGATTTGAAGGAAATAAGCTAAAACATTTAAGCTCTGAAGTTGTAAATGTTAACGAAACTAAAATCTTAATTGCGAATCACTCGAAAATGAAGAGATGCTTTTAAGGTGGATTACAATGCTTCAAATCTAATGGATACCCTAAACTGAATGAAGGAAGAAACAAGAAGCTGTTGACACCTTAAATCGAGTTCGAGTTCGAGAGACAAGGTGGATTAGTTAAATCGAGTTTGAGCAATGTTGTCAACGTGAGATAGGAAAGATGTATAAGTAACATAAGACGTTTAAAAATAAAATCGCCCTTTAGCATTGTTAACAAAGATCAAGATAGTTCAAGGTAACAACAGATCCAGGGACTGGGAATGTAATACCAATATGAGAATTGAGAATGTAATACCGCTCTATTTACAGGCCTGTTTCTAAGATTTTAGTGGCCCTAAGACGAATAAAAAAATTAGGCCATAAAAGAAATTTAAATTACGATTACGGTCGCGTTTTCTGCCACTTTGCGTTTATTGCGATTGCGGACATAACGGTTGCGGACATTGTGGTTTCGGACGATGTCGCTACCGCTGTATAATGGTCATTGTTGCGGTTGTGGGCCGTTATTTAAATCTTTGTCTCTGATAACAAGTATTGAATAAAATTAAATTTTAAGAGTAGGTCCATAATAACAAGCATTGGAAAAAAAATTGAGCCTCTAATAACAAATATGGATTTTTTTTTAAGAAAGAGTGAAAATTGAGGAGAAATTGAGATGCGAAGAACAACAACAATACAAAGATTATTTATAGGTCTATTTGAAATGTTTGTTCTTATTAAAAATAAAAAAAATATTATTAAAACTTTAATAATTACCCTAAAACCTACTAAAACCTATACTAATTACAAACTAACGGTACTTTTTTATTTTTGCAGAAATAAAAACTAACAGTACAATACATTGTATTAGATTACATGTAATTTTGGTTAAGTTATAATTTTTTTTAAAAATAAACAATGATTCAAAGTTCAAACGGTTATAAAAAAAATTAATAATGAATTATCTAATAATAATAATGATGATGATGATGATGTAGGCCTTATGCAACCAACTTTATTCTAATTTCTAACATTGAAGGCTTTACTCAATTTGCATGTTTCATATATTATTGTAGTGGACCCTCAAAATTCTTTAAACTCACCCCAAGTCTCTAGTTAAAATATTTGAGTGTGGGCCCTGGGTAAGGTAGGACCCTGAGCCGTCGCCCTTATTGCCCTGGCCCAAAGCAACTTGTCTATTTTTGATAAAAAAAAGATCGAGATAGTTTAAGATAACAACGATTTATTTTTAAAAAAAATCAATATGAATTTTAGAAAAGCAATAAAAATATACTTTTAAAAAATATGTTGATAATTTATAAAAATACGAATTTTCATATATTTTTTTTGAATTTTTTTTGGATCATTGTTTAGAAATATTGGAAAATTACCAAAAAAAATTAGTTACAGTTAAGGGGAATTAAAAGATATTAACGATTAAGTTAATGGGCCATGTGATCCTTTAATGGAAGTTAAGTTGCAGTGATTATTTTAAAACTGATAAAAATTTGAAGGACTAAAGAGATCATTTAAGTATAGTTAAGTGAAGCAATGACAGGTTGTTTTATATGCAGTTTATGTAAATGCCGTGAGATCTCAGCAATGGGAACAGCATCACTTTATCTTTTAATTACTATTAATTAGCTACTTCTTTAATTATTTATTAATTCATGTAATTATATAAACCAAACTTTAACAAAAAGAAAAATCAGAACATTCAATGTAAACCTCACTTTATGATCATATGAAATGAACATGAGAAGATAAAAGTAACAAAAAGCATGGTATTTAAAACAAAGTGAATATGATATTAGGGATGAAAATCAATGGTGCAATCAAATGTTTGTGGATCTTTGAATTACTTATTTTGAATTTAAATAATACTTCAATTCAAACATTTTTTTATTAAGTAGAAATATTATATTCTCAAATCGAGATTTGAATTCATACAAGAAGAGATAAGATGAACACCATTGACCACTCGTCCAATTAGTAAATTTCTTTGATTCAAATATTTTAATTACTAGTTAATTCGGAGTTGATGAAGAAATTAATCCTAATATATTCATTATTTAAATCTAGCAGATTCAAGTTTCAATGATGGATATTCAAATGCACTATATTTTTATGGTTAATGAGTTCAGATTAAGATGTCCAACCCCATTATCCACCTTACTCTTAAAATAATTTCATTTAATTTGTATACATGCTAAATTAAAATATTTATCCTATTCAGATATTATACATATACTGTATTTATTAATTCAGTTTCATATAATAATACTCAAATTTAATTTGAAAAATGAAAATATTTAGATTTTAAATTATATTTGTATAATTACACTATTTAAATGATATCAACAATGTCATCTGTTGTTAAAATTCAACAGAAAAAGTGACGTGACAATTAACAAAAATTTGTATAATTGCATACTTAATCTGCGTCATTTACATATTTTACCATCTAAATTATACCAATTTTTGCTAATTATCACGTCACATTCTTTATTAGAGTTTATAACATGTGTCTTAATTGATACCGTTTAAATAACTAAACGGCATGGTTGACAAAGTTGAAAGATCAATTATCAAACTAAAAATTAAGGGACTATATCAGTAGTTTACCCATAATTTAAATAGAATATAAATACACGAATTTGATAGCTGGAATTGTAGTTTTAGAACACAAAACGTTTCCAAACCCTTTGCATAGTTTCGTTCCCTATATATATTCATGATCCAATCTCAACATTCCTGAACTCCTATACCCTTGAAAATATTTAATTTTCCACGTGGGTTATTAAAATTACAGAGTTTTATTTTTTAGAAAAAAAAACAAAGCATGAAACCTCCATTGTCGTCTTCTTCCTCTGTTGTTCTTAGAAAAACCCGATTCTCTCCTTATCTCTTTACTTTGTTGGCTTTCATTGTTTTCGTTGCTATTCTCTACGGAGAAGATTTCATGTGCATTCTTGGACAGCTTGAACCAAGTCCAGGCCGAGTTATTTCTAAACCCGGTGAGTTAACTCAACTAAGTCAATTGAGTCAAGCTTTGTTTTTCTTTTCTCTTTTTTTTTTTTTTGGATTAATTTGACTGGGTTATGTGCGGGAATTTTGGGTTAGTGGAGAAAAGACCGAAGCTGGCGTTCGCCATTGGGAAGGGTGAAGAAGGGTGTGATATATTCAGTGGGAGGTGGGTTCGGGACGAGTTAACTCGGCCTCTCTATGATGAATCGGAGTGTCCGTACATCCAACCTCAGCTGACGTGTCTAGAACATGGAAGGCCTGATGAAGACTATCAAAAATGGCGATGGCAACCCCATGGATGCGATCTTCCTAGGTAAAACAATTAATTAAAGCTTAATTGCACCAAGCTCCTTTATATTACTGCTTAAATTTTAAATTGATCCCTAAAGTTTTAAATATCTTAATTGAGTCTTCAAAGTAACAATATCACTTCAATCCGAGTAAGAGTTTGGGAGGCAACTTAAAATTTTAAAAATATTTGGAGGCTTAAACCAAAATTTTCAAAAAAATTGAGGGTTTAACTAAAATTTTGAGAGATTTAATCGAATTTTTTAAATATTTTAGGAGGGAATTTAATTAAAAATATTTAAAATTTTGATAATCTTGAGAGACCAAATTAAAATTTTTAAAATTTTTAAGGACAATATTTGAATTTCAAAAAAATTTGGAAGTCCATGGTCCCCTAGTCCCTTAAAGGTGTCGCCCCTAATTTTCACTGTCTATTCGACATGTAAACATGTGTAGCTAATTATATGTAAACATGTGTAGCTAATTATATGTAAACATGTGTAGCTAATTATACACATGTATACTTATCGTATGAACAATTTCAATTCGACATGTTTAAAAGCACAATTTGTGTCAATAAATTTTAGGTGGATATTCTTATTTTAATACGTTATATTCATCATGTGTTTAAATTTTGATCCACATGCTAATAATATATTTTGAAGTGTCATTTAAAACCCAAACAATTAGTTTGACTGATGTAATGACCTGGTTGGTTTATACTTTCTGATCTAATTATAATGTTTTCATGTTTGAGGACCAATCCATAATACAAGTCATAGTTTGAGGATATTCTTTTTGAAATTAACCCTTAATTAAATGAAAAACCTTGTATTTTCGTTCTTAATTATTTCATAATTTTAATTTTTAAATTTTAATTCACTCAGTGTTATTTAATTTTTTTGGTGAATAAAATGTAAAAACCATACATTCTATTCCTTTTTATATGAACAATGATTAAGATTCATTTAGTTTTTAATTAAAATAACTTTTTTTACACGGTTTAATACTTATTCGGCTCATCTCATTTTTTCTGAATAATTTTTTTCACCTCAGCTTTTTACTAAGTGGATCTTCACTTATACTTAATGTAAATTAAATTTAAAAACAAATTTTGCTAAGTGAAGATTTACTTGATAAAAATATGACAAAGAAAAATTAATAAAATAAATACATTTTATTATTTTTTCTCATGGATAACGTGGTAGAAAAAACACTTGATATAATTTCTCTTATTTTAGGGTATATCTTACTTTTTCCCTTTTACTATGATTTGGTCGATTTGACCTTTTAACTTTTATTTCGTTAGACGGGTAGCCCTTGGACATTTTTCTGTCAAAAATTTGGCCCAATTAAATTTAGCTATGTCGCATTTTGTAAGAAAAACTAAGAAATAACTAAAAATTCAAATAAAAATCATAATAATGTGAAAAAAAATCGCCAAAAATCAGAATTTATGTTTCTGAATTTATATATTTTTTAATTGTAATTAAGTTCAATTTAGTTTTAAAAATTAAGAATTCATAAAAAATTAAATAATATAAAAGTTCGATAATATAAATAAATTATAAAATTATTTTGAGTTATTTTTATTAAATTCTGGATTTTAAAGAAATTTTCAGATTTTTTTTTTCATTTTATTTTTTTTTAAATTTTAAAATTCAATAAAAACATAAAAGATGAAGAAATTTACCAAAAACAAAAATTTATGGTTTTGGATATATATATATATATATATATATATATATATATATATATTAAAAATTGTAATAGTGCTTAATTTATTTTTTAAAATTTAAAGCTCATAAAAAGTTAAAAATATAAAAATCCCTACAATTAGAAATTTTAAAAAATAAAAAATGATTTTTAATCAAATTTTGGATTTTTAAAGAATCTTTTACTAGCATATTTAGAATATATATATATATATATTTTAGAATTTTTAATGTTCTTTTTAGTTTTTTACACATAGTGAAATCTTATTGGGCCACCACATCATTTTGTTTAACGGAATATATCAAAGGGCCAATGGTGCAAACGAAATGAAAGTTGAGAGACCAAACTGATCAAAAAAAAATAGTAAAAGAATCAAAGTGAAAATTATCCAAATATAGAGGGGCTAAAGTAATTATTAAACTTTTATATATTTAATACAATAAATTTAACCTGTTGAAATAATTTTTTTAAATAACAATTTGAAACAATGTTTACACTACTTAGACCTTTCTCCGCCCATAAATTATAGATATAAACAGGCCCGGCTCATAGCAAGAGCAGCCTGAGCAGGCGCTCAGGGCCCCACTTTCATAGAGCCTCATATAATGTGCAGCTGAAACGAATTAAATCACCTAAAATTGTTTTGTCACAAACCAAATGACAAAATAGCATTTGTTTAATTTTAATTTTCCATCGTATGAGGCCCACTTGTTACAAGTTAACGCCATCACTTATATTTTACCGCTTTTAGATGATCAAGTATAGTATTAATTCAAACAATATTACATTGAGAACAGAAAAGTATTAATTTAAATTGCATTAAAAAAAGTAAACAACAATATAATTTAATATTAACATTACAAGAGTTTATTTTCAATCTTTCCCAAAAAAAAATTAGCATTACAAGAATTTAAATTTAAAAGGTATTTAATATTTTAATTGTATTTAAGGTGATTTCTTAATAAAATAATAAAAATAAGGATAATCATTTGATACACTGACGACGGAAACTTTTAAATTTCACAAGCGCTTTAGTTTTAGTGTTTATGGACTCAGTTTAGAGCGTATAGTTTAGGGATTTCGGTTTAGTAGTTTTGAATTTAGTGATTGTGAATAGAATTTAGGGTTTAAGGTTAGAATTAGTTTCAACATATTACCCTAAATCTAAACTTTAACCTATAAACCCTAAATCATAACCATAAACCCTAAATTATAACCATTTCCCCTAAATTCTAAATCCATACACCTAAACCCAACACCCTAAACCGAGGCCTTAAACCTTAAACTAAGATGCTTGTGAAAACTAAAAGTCTACATCTCCACATTGGATATATATAAATCCTAAAAAGTAATGCGTTAAAAAATTTAATTGTGTTTGTGTAATTAATTAATAAAATTTTAAATTAATAGTTCAAATAAATAGAATATATTTTTGTTATATAAGGGCATATTGTTGAGTTTTTGCTCAGGACCCGAAAATATTCGAGACGGCCTTGGATATAGAACACTTAAGCATGTTCGATCTCACGTCCTCTTACTTAATATTTTTTTGAATTCTCATGTAATTAACAGTTTCAATGCGACATTGATGCTGGAAACCTTAAGAGGAAAGAGAATGATGTTTGTGGGCGACTCATTGAACCGTGGTCAATACACATCAATGATCTGCCTTATTCACCGACTCATCCCCGATGATAAAAAATCCATCAAAACTTATAGTCACGATTCCCTCACAGTTTTCAAAGCCAAGGTGATCTTTTTTGAACATTCTGGTGTGATTTCGAAACATGAATAATATTATCATCTGTCGATGTTTAATAACTCATCTTTGTATTATCTTCTAGGATTACAATATCAGCATCGAATTCTATTGGGCTCCGTTCCTTCTCGAATCGAACGCAGACAATGCCATTGTTCATAGGATTTCTGATAGAGTTGTGAGGAAAGGTTCCATCAACAAGCATGGCAAGCATTGGAAAGGTGTTGATATCTTGGTTTTCAATACCTATCTGTGGTGGATGACTGGCTTGGAGATGAAGGTCTTGTATGTCTCGGTTTTATATACTCGACTCCAATTCATTTTTTTTATATATATATTAGACATGTTCAATGGACTTAAACAAGTATGACATATGCTACTTCTATGCATGAATCTGATTCAGTTTGAATATAATTATATGAATATATACTATGTTTTGATAGGGAAGGGTCGTTCGAAGATGACGATAAAAAAATAATAACGGTTTCGACCGAAGAAGCCTATGGGATGGGAATGAGAAGCATGTTGAGATGGGTGAGGAGAAATATGGATCGGAAGAAGACTAGGGTTTTCTTCACTAGCATGTCGCCTACTCATGCAAAGTGAGTAAATATTTTATTACTTCCGTTTTCGATGATCGGACCATTGTAGATTATGTTTTCAAGAACATGTTTTTTTTTGGGCAGGGGCATTGATTGGGGAGGTAAAACAAGTGAGAACTGTTACAACCAAACAACAATGATTGAAGACCCGAATTATTGGGGTTCGGATAGCAGAAAGAGTATAATGAAAGTGATTGGGGAAGTGTTTAGTAAATCGAAGTATCCGATTACGTTCCTTAACATCACTCAACTTTCGAATTATCGCAAAGATGCGCACACATCGATTTTTAAGAAGCAATGGAATCCGTTGACACCCGAGCAGTTGGCTAACCCGGCTAGCTATGCCGATTGCGTTCATTGGTGTTTGCCTGGCCTTCAAGATACTTGGAATGAGCTTCTCTTTGCCAAATTATTCTATCCTTGAATCTACTTTGTTGGATTATAATATAATTATTGAAATTGTTTGATAGTTAACAAATATAAAATCGATGAGACAAAAAATAATTAAAACACGACATATCATGTTCTTATCTTTTAATTTTCAATACAATCAATTAACATTCTAGACCCGTCCAAAGGTCGGGTGGTTGAACCCAAAAAATGTTTCATTGGAAAAAGCGAATGATGTTATCATCCAAGGAGATACGGGTTCAAATCATTTTATCTACAAGGTGTATGCGCATTGTTAAAGGGTTAAAAATATGTATGAACAGATATTATCTTGTAATGATCACCTTTATATCATTAAAAAAAAGTCGGGTGGTTCAATTAGCCCTAATTTCGACAAGAATTTTTCAGTTTTAAGCTAGTTAGACACAATCCAAAATTTTTATTATTTAAATATCAATATTAATTAAAAATAATTTTAATTTTTTAATACTAAATGAAAAATACATTTGAAAGAATGAATCTAGGCAAAATATGCAACATTTCGAGTAATATTTTTTTTGAAAAGAAATGAGCATGGTCAAAATATTCTTTTGTAATTAAAATCGAGATGAAACTCAAATTCAGATAACAGAAAGAGAAAAATAATGTTAAAGAAAATATAGGTTTAAGGTCTCGAGAAGTCCCCGAACTTTTGAAAAAAATTAATTAAGCCCTTAAAGTTTTTTCACACTCAATGTCACCCTAAAACCTTAACAATTAACCAATTCGACCCTTTGACTGATGAAATTCGTCGTTGACCGTGACGGTGCTGATGTGACGGTCCACGTTAAAAAAAGTGATGATGTGGAAGAGGGACTTAATTGATTCTCTTTAAAGTTCGAGGGTTTACTTAATTTTTTATAAAGTTTAAGGGCTTATTTAATCTTTAAGCAAAAATAAAAAATTGTTAAAATATTCTAACAATAACTATTAAATTACTAAAAATATATATATATGACCATTGTAATAACAAAATAAGATTAAAATTATGTTATAACCTAATAAGTTGTGTAAAATCTAAAGTACATTCCAATACATATGATGCAAACTCATGTCACAATATAGTTACATACCTTTTATTTGATTGAACCAGCAACTTTCATGGGATTTAAGTTAGAAAATAAGAAAATTTAAGAAACACTCTTGCGGCATACAAGAACTCTATGGTGCTTGACTTTATTAAAGAGTTTTTTTTTTCTATCCGATCAAACAATGAACTTCAACTTGCTCGATGCATCCAAGCAGTAGTATCATAGAAAATTCCAAGCATTTTTTATAATGAGATCACTTCCTTGGTCAAAGAAGATTTTTTATATATTAGAAAATGTAACTTTATAATCTAAAAAAAATCTAGTGTTTTTTTATTTTTTTTAGTATTATAACATTTCTTTATATTTTTAATATTTTAGTTTAATTCAAATAATTTCTTAACTTTACTTTTTTCTTAAAGATTAAATAAGCGCTCAAACTTTCTAACAAAATCAATTAAGCCACTCTAGACACGTCATCATTAACACGTGGACTACTACGTCAGCACCGTGAACCGCCACGTTAGCACCGCTATGGTCAACGACGAATTCCGCCAGTCAAAGGGTCGGATTGATTAATTTTTTAAGATTTGAGGGTGACATTGAGTACAATTTTTTTTTAAAAGTTTAATTAATTTTTTTTTTTCAAAAGTTCAAGAACTTCTCGAGCCCTTAAACAAAAAAATATAATTAGATAAAAGTCAAATACACCAAGCAAACAAGATTCGAAACCAAATCTATAAGATCAATACAAGACAGACCAAAATCGCACCCTAACACAGCTTAGTCAAGAGGGCAAGACAGAACTAACCCATCGGCTTCATTAAAATTCGGTCGAGTAATAAAATTAAGGGAAAACTACACCACTAACCACCAAACAAATTAGTGGTACTTATTTGGAACATCAAACTATAGAAATCGTCAATCAAACCACTGAACTTATAAAATCAACGTATTTTGACTACCGCCGTTAAAAACCTAACGGTGGAGTGACAGAACTGTCACGTGGCAAATGACGGAAAAATTTAAAAATTACACATTTGGTCCCTTTTATTTACACATTCTTTCGATTTACTCCTAATTTTAAATTAATAAAATAATAATTTATTTAATTAAGCGGTGACACGTGTCAACACTTTATTGGAGGACATTAATTATTTATATTTGATTTTATTAATTTATTTTTCCCTTCCAATCAGGTGGTGACACGTATCACCACCAATTTAGAGGTGAAAAATAAAATTCTTTTTACCTGGACTAAGTAGGATTCAAACCTAGGTCTATCAAGTGTAAAGCCAATAGCTTTGCCACTGCACCAAGCACAACTTTGTATTATAATTCTGCAAATATAATATATACATCTTATTAGTTTCTACATTTATAAGCCAAAAGCTCAAACCCTAAACACTAATTTCACATATATAAATCCTAAACCCTAAACTCTAAACCTAAACATTTCAAATTAATTTCATGCTAAATATTTCAAATTAAACCCCAAACCCTAAAATTTTCAAATTAATTTCACACTAAATATTTCAAATTAAACCTTAAACCCTAAATATTTGAAATTAATTTCATGCTAAATATTTCAAATTAAATCCTAAACCCCAAACCCAAACCCTAAACCTTAAATATTTTAAAATATTTCACACTAAATATTTCAAATTAAACCCTAAACTTCAAACCCTAAAAATTTTAAATTAATTCCATACTAAATATTTTAAATTAAACCTTAAATCCTATTTTAGGGTTTAAGGTTTAGGGTTTAATTTGAAATATTTTGCATGGAATTAATTTGAAAATTTTAGGGTTTAGGGTTGAATTTGAAATATTTATCATGAAATTAATTTGAAATTTTTAGGGTTTGGGTTTAATTTGAAATATTTAGCGTGAAATTAATTTGAAATATTTAGGGTTAGAGTTTAGAGTTTAGAATTTATATATGTGAAATTAGTGTTTAGGGTTTGAGCTTTTGACTTATAAATGTAGAAATTAATAAGAGGTATAGATTATATCTGGAGAATTATATTACAAAGTTATGCTTTGTGCAGTGGCAAAACTATTGACTTTACACTTGAAAGGCCCAGGTGTGGCAGTTCCGTCACTCCACCGTTAGATTTTTAACGGCGGTAGTCAAAATATGTTGATTTTATAAGTTCGGTGGTCTGATTGACAATTTTTATAGTTCAGTGGTCTAAATAGGTATCCCAATTTATTTGGTGATAAATGATGTAGTGTTCCCTAAAATTAACATTTGTGCAATGCTTTAAACACAATTATAACACATAAATAAATCGACACGAAAAATGAGTGGCTAAGCTTACTCGAGTTAACACAATTGTCTAAAAGGGATTGGGAAAACAAATATATTAAAATTTGATAATTATGATCGAATCTACCTTTATCTTGATTCATTCAACAAAAAAGGCTCCATTGGAGTAAGCAACAAGGCATTTTTCACTCAGCAAAACGACTTGTCTAAAAAAAATACTACTTGTGTCCCATTTAATATATTTAATATTAATTTTTTTGATTAATATTTTTTAATTTTAACTCGTTATTACTTTAAATTTATTATTAATAAAAATATATTTTAGAAACCTTTAATTAAGTAATTTAAAAATATATATTTTATAAATTTTAATTAATTAAAATATTTAATATAATTGTAGTTAAAATTTAAAAAAATTATTTTTAAAAAGTTAATACTAAACATCTTAAGTGGGACAGAAGGAGTATTATTAATAACATATTTTTTTCATTCGTTACGATATATATTTATATACAAGGACGAAGTTATTAAAAAGATGGAAGAGATTCGTGCTTTTAAATTTTTTGTTTAATAATAACTTCCTGATAGTTTAAATATTTATTAAATTAAATTTTACATCTCTTAAATCTTAGAAGTTAGATCAAATGTTTTTTAAGTTCTTGTTAATTTTGAAGTTAAGTGATTTTATCATTCTTGTTGTCTAATCATGACTTCATCTATGTTTATATATATTATTCGTATTTAACAATTGTATTTTAAATATTATATATTTATAAAATTTTGAAAAAAAATCTATATCATATTTATATTATATATTTTAATATTATTTTTGTATGATAAGCATTATTAGTATTATTGATCAAGTTGCAGACAAGAATCACGTGTGTGGGGAGTGGTGCCATCGACTTATTCGACTGATTTTCTTACCAGATTCCAGGCTGTTTCAAATATGAGAAAATCGCATGATATTATATAGCAAGTGGCCCATATAGCTCTTCAAAGTTGAACAAAAAATCACTTTAATTTGTATTCTTTGGATAATTTATAAGCAACAATCTCCGCATTCGGACAATTTGGATTAACAACAAAGTTTTGAGGAATTATCATTTAATAAAACATTTTCCTATTCAATATTCCTTTAAAATATAAAATTTCTGACAAAAAATCCGTACATTTTCTAAAGTACTCATAAGATCCTTCATAAATAATAATATGTACATTTTTATTAATTATTTTATACATTTTCTATACCATGTTTAAAATATACAAATTTATTGTCATAAATAATATGTTATTATACATTTTCTAAACCACACATAAACTCACTTAAACCCTAAACTAATTGAAAGTTATTAAACATTTAATTAGTTTATAATTCTCAATTATCGAATTGTTATAACAACTGCAATATTAGCCAAACTAGTACTCGACAACATATTAATTAATATTTTTAAATTAAAAAAGAGAGAAGAATAATTACAAAAAGATGGCAAATTAACATCAACTTGCATTGTTTTCTACAACAAGTTGGGTTTTATAAAGAAGTCGAGTTGCAATTTGTCAAGCATATTTTATTTTTTTACTCCCCAAAACAAATCAAATAAAGTATATTAAATTTTAAAATATGATTAACAGCTCATTAAAAATAATTAAAATATTTTATTTCATCGAATTTACTTTATTTTTTTTATGGAAGAAAAATATGTTGCTGAACATTTATTTTCTGACATAAATATTACGTAGATCAGTGAATTCTATTTGAATCAATCAAAACATATCCGTACATAGAAGTTTTGAAGATATGAATCTCGATTTACAGTTGATCAAATTGATTCTTTCACCTTCTTTTCGTTTCGATAATTAAGGAAAGGTCAATAATTATATTATAATTTTTCGACTGACCAAATGCAAATGAAAAATAATAATATAAATAAATAAAAACATTTCTCCATTGGTACCACTATGGTAACATACAATCACCTTCAATTTTATGGAGAATTCTATTTCGATCTATGAATCTCGATATTGATTCTTCTATCAGTTGTCGTTAACCGATCGAACACATATCGAGAAAAAAAAGGGATTGAGAGAGTTAATTTAAAAGAAATTAAAGGGATATTGATGATGAGTTCTTTGTTGCCATAGTTTCAGCCATTTGAGCCAAAGATTGAAGGTTGCAACGTACAATAGTATCAACGAAACTGCATGTATCTTCTCTAGTATTACCCTGCGGTATATCAACGACGAATGATTCGACGACAACTGTCCCGTTACCCTTGTTGGAAGCGTGTAGAGTCGTCACGGACCTGTAATTGTTCAACCTATGAACACCGCCGACGACGCTAAAACTAAGCACGTGTCGTTCATCGTCGAGGATCTCGAGCCTCTCGGTGCTGAAAGCGGCGGGGAGACCCGATATCACGTGGACTTCGCGTAGGCTGCCTACGTTGCCGTCGCCGACTATGACATGGCAGCTCTTGAGGAAGTGTTTGTAAGCCTGAGGGTTATCGAAACGGCGAACCACCGACCAGACGGTTTCCACGGGGGCGTTTATAGATTGAACCACGGAGGAGCAACACTGGTTAGGACCCAAGTTGTGAATATGGTAAGCCGAGACCACGTCGGGGACAGAAACACCGGTGGGGAGAGGGTAAAAGCTTGTGAGGGTGGCGGGTTGAGGTTGTTGTTTTTTGTGGTGGCAGCCGCCTACGGTGGCGGTGGTCCGGTGAAGCTGAAGAGAGGAGGGCATCCTGGGGATAGCTTGAGAGGGTGGAAAATGTGGGATTGGAATGGAGAAATGTGTGTTTGAATACATACGATAAGATTGAAAAGGGAGGGTTTTGAGTGGCATTTTCTTAATAGCCAAATAGGCTTACGCCGGACACTGCAAGTGGATCGGCAAGTTGAAGCTTGTTTGTACATAGTTTAGGTAGATTTTTCCAATTATTTCATTCAAACTATAAGATTCTACACCTTTTCTTAATTATTTTTCTTTTAAATTAATTAAAAATTAGGTTGTTGCCAATTGCCATTGTTGAATTGATATTAACTTTTTATGTGTGTTTTTATTTCTATTTTGTGCTACTAACTTTTTAAGTTTTTAGATTAGATTTGACATCGTTTTGGCAGATTAAGATGATATTCATTTGGTTATTATGTTAATTTTTTTTGCTTTGGACTTTTAGATTGGATTTGCATTCACGGTTTGTGTTCGTGGATTGTTATCTCACAACGCTCGGTTCTGATTTGCGATTGTCGGTGGTTCTTCAATAGTTTATCCCCTTTTGTGGTTTGTTTGCCGATGCAGTCAAATAAGTTCATGACCCTGTTTGACAATTAGCGGATAGCGGATTGTATTAGCTGATAGCTGATTGCATTAGCTGATTTGACTAACGGATTGTATTAGCTGATTGTATAAAAGTGTTTGGTAAAATTAACTGATAGCTGATATATGTTAGATTATTTAAACAAGTAAAATGACATATAAGGACATGTTTATATTCAATACTTGTTTGAATAGTTTATTAGTTATCAATATTTTGTATCTAATTATTATTAATTATTTCTATAAAATTATTTTTAATATAACTTTTCTAAACATATTCAAATGATTTATATATTAATTTATTATTTATACAATTATTTTAATATAATTTAATTAATAAATAAATTTAAATACACATATAAATATGTGATAATAAAAAGAAAAAAGTAAATAGGATTAGCTTATAAATGGGGTGAGAAAATATTTAATTTGGGTTATTTTGAGATTTTTGGTAACTGGTAAGGGTAAAAGAGTCTTTGCAACCCTAATGTCAAATCTCTAATCTCAAAAAGCTCATATTATGAGCTTTTTCAAAATTAGCAGTTTCACCCCAATCCACTCTTTCAATCCGCTATTTACCAAACAACAATATTAGCGGATTTGACTGGTCAAACCTCTAATTATGCATCAAAACTCTAATTTTTGCCTAAACCTCTCTTTACCAAACATGGCTCATATCTATATTTTGTTTGAGTTTTTTTTTATTATGTTTTTAACCTTTTTCTTCTTGTATGGTCCTTATATGATCTCAAATGGCTAATTTCTTGTGTCAATGGTTATAAAAAATATCCAAATTACATGTTTAGTTTATGATTATGAGTGTAAATCTTCATTGTAATTTTAAATTTTTTCTCCTTTAAATAAAAGGAGTTGCTTCAATAAAAAAAAGTTTTCAAAAATACTACATTAATTAAATTTTCAATGAAAATACCAACTTAAGCATTAATTCATACTTTTCTTTTAAGTTTCTTTTAGGGAAGATATTCAATATGCATGTTGTATTCTGTTTAGGAGTTAAAGATTTAGCTTAGGGATTTAGTCTATAGAGTTTAAGTTTAAGGTTAAAGATTTAAATTTTAATTTTTAAAAAGTAAACATGTATATTTATGTAAATTTTTACACAACATATGTATTGTAACCCCCTCGTTCCGGTCTGGCCGGATGACCGGTCCGAGTGGGCCACACGGGGAAAACCGAAGCGAAACCCAAAGGGTTCCCCCTCGGTTAGCAACCCTAATTTTTTTTTTCATTTTAATCTTGTCACATTCGAACCCCAAACCACATTCAAACACCCAAATTTTAATCTTGACTAAAGGTATCTTAAATCCTATGTGTTTTTCTCTTTAAAAAGGCCAACAAGTCAAAACAGTGCAATCTTAAGCAAAGGTTTCGAAACCTCCCCAAAAGGTTTCGAAACTTAGACTAGCAGTAAGGTCTGGAACCCAATTCTCACCAAAAGTTTCGAAACCTTGGGTAAGGTTTCGAAACCTTTGACCATAGTTTCGAAACCTTCCCCAAAGGTTTCGAAACTTTGGTTGGCAGAATGTCCTGGAACCTCAAAATTTACAAAGGTTTCGAAACCTTTCTTAAAGGTTTCGAAACTTAGGCTGGCAGTAAGGTTTGGAAGCCCAGATTTCTGCAAAGGTTTCGAAACCATAGTGCAGGGGATCACTTACTGCCCAACTTAAAGACTTCCTAACCATGTAAAACACTAAAATCATGCATAGACATATATAGAAGCTTAAAAGGGACCAAAGGCATGAATTAACACTCACAAGACTCGCACATACAATCATTTAAGCAAACATACATGAGCCATACGTAGCAATTAACATGAGTCAAGGCATTCGAACATGACATTCCAACAAAAGAGTAAATTCAGCATTTGAGGTCGAACATGGAAGCTCAAGAGCCCAAATGGCACAATTCAACACAAGAGGTTTGCACTCATACACAAGGCAACCTAAGCATCTAAAGCATGCAATCACACACCATCAATCATCATAGTATTACATGCTTTACAATCCAAAACATCAATCCAAAACAACATCATTTGAAAGAGTCATACAAGGCTCATACAAACTGTAACATCCAAAAAAATACCCTAGAAGAAATTATAAGAAAATAAAAAGAAAAGTGTAAACATTTTGGTTAAGCTTAGTGAAATTATAAGATTTAAGTATTAAAATGAATAATTATAAAGTGATAGATTAAAAAAAAAGACATACATGTGTAATATGTATAAAGAAAATGTGATTTATTATATGTATATAAGTTTAATGAAATGAACAATGTAAGTTAATACATATACATATAATATACCCGGTGGATCATTAGGATAATTATCTATGTATATATATGTATAATATAATATAATAATAATAGTAATAAAACAAAAGGTTAGGGGAAAATTTGGTGGAAATTTGGTAGAGTTAGGCAACCTAATCCTACTAACCAAATTAATCATTTCTCACCACTTTCCTTCATCTATTTCTTCCACCATCCCTCCACCGATTACTCAACCCTTCTAGCTAAGTAAACCATACATTCACACACACTTACAAACACAAAATTGAGAGGAAAACCAGAGAGCTTTAAGTGAAGAAGACAAGGGTTGCATAGCATAGAAATTGAGTTAGAAAATTCAAGGAAAAATCGAAAGTAAGTAGCTCTCTCTCTATAGTTTTCGAATATGTTAAAATCTTTAATAGATCAATGGTTTTAATGCCTTTAGAAAATCATGAAAGTGATGATACTAAAGGTTATGCTGCTGGAAAATTTTAAGAACACAAGAAACCTCAAGAAATTTTGAAGGATAAAAGCTTATGAACATGCAAGAGTAAATATGGACAGATTTAGTAGTTATAAGAACATGCAACTTTAGAAAATTGTAGAAAATTAATTAGTGGGAATTTCGTGATGAATTTTTGATATGTTCTACTTTGACATGTCTAAAGTGATAGAAAAATTATAAATCTGAGTTTTGATCATTGTAGTGAAATCTGGAAGCTTAATACGAACAGCATGTAAAACTGTCCTGCACTGTTCTTAGATGGACAGTGAACTTTAGAAAATTGTAGAAAATTCACTAGTAAGAGTTTAGTGATGAAATTTTGATATGTTATACTTTGACATGTCTAAAATGGTAGAAAAATTGTAAAAGGGATTTTTGATGACTGTGGTAAAATCTGGAAACCCATTTCGAACAGCATACAAAACTGTCCAGTAATGCTCTTAGCTGGACAGTGAACTTTGTAAAATTGTAGAAAATAATCTACTAGGAGTTTCGACCTAAATTTTTGATATGTTAAAATTGGGTATGTTAATTGAATTGAGGAACAAACGGTGTTCGATTTGGAGTTGTGTACAGAAAATAAGAAATTAATTAAATTAGGTGGTCAGAAATGTGTATAAATGAAAAGAAGAAAAATTAAAAATTTGTGAATTATTAAAGATGTAAAATTGGATTAAATGGAGTGTTAATAAATTGATTAACAATCTGTAAGATGTGAAATCCACCAATTTTAATGATCAATTTGAAAGTTTAAGTGATTAATTAAAGAAATTAGGAAAATGGAAATTAGTCTTATCGAACCGTAAAAGTATAGGGACTGTTTTGAATAAAAATGCAAAATTCAGTCTCTAATTGCATAAATTGAATTCTGAAAAATTATTATTTGCTTGGCTTAAATGCCTTAGATCCTAGAAGTGAAAGGGTAGAAGAAGAAATTGCACCGGGATCGGCTTCTGATCGAGCGAAGGGCGTTCGGATCCAAAACTAGCTCGGCGAACAGTGAGTGAAACGATTTTTAGAGTTGGGATTAGAGTCCCAACTGCCTTAATTTGATTTTTAAGTTATGATAAGCATGCAAATTGGACTAATTAATTATTCGATTTTAGTAAGGGAAGAAGGAATAATGGAATTCGGATTTTATGCTTGTGTTATGCGATTTCGTGCATATGTGATTGAAATTAAATTGATGATTGATATGTTTGATTCCGAATCTGATTTTTTGGTTAATCTTACTGTTTTGGATGAATTAATCATGCTGATTATTGGAAAATTATTGTGATATTGATTTCTTGTGGAAACAATGAAGTTGTGATATAGTATGTGAGTATGCAATGCTCTTACATGTTATAATTATGTTTGATAAGTTCAATTGAGTGTTGAACTATGAAATGAAATTCTGAATTATATGATATGAGTTTGGATCGTTCGAATGCTGATATGAAATATGTGAATTGAGCTTGTAAATGTTTATATGATCATGTGTGATAACATGTTATTGGAATTTGAATTATAAGCAATTAATCGAAGGGATTAATTAAGAATTTCTGAAAATTTGATTGATTATGTATCTGATTAAATTAAAGATTTAAATGCAAAGCCCTTGGTGTGTACAGTCTGTTTAGGTAGTACGGCTAGCCTAGAGTCTGAGCTCAATAAGAAAATCGGTACGTTAGTGTACTCGATATTGTGGTACGTAAGTGTACCTTCTTGCTTAATGTCTGCGGACATTATGATATGTTATATGTGATACGATTTGGTACGTGGTACCTTTACATGGTGAATTTGATTCACAACCTCTGTTATATGTGACTTGATTACCTATCATACTCTACTATCCAAGGCATTGCTAAATGAATTAAATGAACAATTTAAGGAATGAAATCTGAAAATTGAAAGTAAATTCATGAAATTGGTTGTTGGATCATTTGAATGAAATATTGAATTTCATGATTTGCTATTATTGATATGCTATGAAACTTTAATTGTGATAATTTGATAATTGGAAGTTAATTCAGGTTTCATGGCTTGTATGTGTATTCATGATATGAATGATATGTAATCACTTGCATGTATTCGAATAGAATTACATGATTCCTTGGTGTTTATATTCGAATGGTTTCTATGGTGCACTATTAATTGTGGATTGATTATATTGCTTGAATCATTCAAATGAGCTAATGTGCAAAGTGAAATTTAATTGTTTGATCATAATGTTTAAATTGGAAACCGAATAGAATAGGGTTTCCTCACTAAGTACGAGAAGTACTTACCACTCGAACCTTTCCTTCCTTCCCCTAAATTTCAGGTTCTAGCATCGTTGACCTCTACCTGTATTCTACTCGTACGAAGCTTAAGTATGATTTTCCCTGTCTTTGTCATACTCGTGATGGGTGGCCTAGCGTTCAGCATGTTAGTTCAATTTGGCCTGATGGTTATGTTCATGAACTATTTCTTTAGTATTGTATAAATTCATAAGAAATCTCCCTACATTTTGATATGTAATTAAGGGAAACTAAAACACTATGGATGTTATTATCGGATATGATATATATATATGTGTGTGATGATGAAGTATGTCCATGGGATAATCGAATGTGAAAAGAAATTAAAATAGATGTATTCGAAAAAAAAAATATCACACGAAAAAATTATTAACCCACTTCCGCTGCCTAATACGATTCCGTCACATGTTAACATAACGCTCATTGCCCCTAATCCGGGTGAGGGGTGTTATACAAACACACCCTATTGCCACATTGCTTAACTACTACAAAATTAACCATACTTGAGCAACAACTTGGAAAGCCCTTCTTGCCTTGCCTCGAGCTAACACCACGCTAATGATCTGCATTGTTGAACATAGAGAGCGTAAGCTATAAGCTTAGTGAGGGTGCTCTAAAACGAAAAACATCAACAATGCAGGGTTCAAGCATGTTAATCCTAGTCTTACATACATCAAGCATAGGCATAAAATCAAGTAGACCTAGCTAGTCTTTCAAGTGGCATATATGGTTTCTCGATCCTACCAAGCTCATTTATCAAAATCAACATCATATAGCAACACCATATATCACCAACATATATCATCATCATATATCACAATGTATGAACAAGTTAATTGGCCACTTTAATTACCCCGATTGTGCGGATTTAAACCTCAACAACACTTTACCTCGGTGGGATTACACTCATCACCGGACCTTGCATGTGCGGGATTCCACTCATCGCCACATGCCCTACGGATGAGATTCCTCTCATCATCCCGTAGAAATGTAATAAAAGCTTCCGGTGGAATGTTACATCACCGTACTCCTCCTTGATGACTTAACGCCATCAAGGCCACGTACGTTTTGACTCAATTTGTGTGCACACTATCCTAATGATCGATCATTTACAACCGGTAATTATTTTAGTGCCAATTATTATAACCACATCATATATATATCATCAACCACATTAATGCTCAATCTCATAGATGCATATCACGATAAACTCACATCCATCAACCACAATCATAATAGCATAGTCAAACAAGCATAAATGCATTCATGGATATCAATGGTTAAATCAACAACTTGAATTAACTATGAGTGGCCTACCAAGCACACTTCACACACACTCCCACTACACATACTCGAACCAAACTTAAAACAAGTTGAAACCACTCACCGCCCTTCCTTAGCAAATCGAACAATCCTCCTACGCACCCGGATTCGGTCCCAAAGCCTCTTCCACGCTTCCACTTGCTTCTAGCCAAACAAAACATATACATTACTTCCCAATTCAATGCTAAACTCAACCATCAACTTACTTTGCTAACACAACCTAAATTCCACAATTTCTCAAATCACATAATTTCCTAAAATCCCAATTTTCGTACTCCAACAACCCTTGGCTGAAAACTCAATTTCTAAACACCCAAATGACTTCCAAAACATCCCAAATCACCCTCCTAACATAGGTAGACCATCAGCCCTTCAATTTCAACATAAAACCCACTAAAAACCCAAGTTTTAATACTTTAAAATCTACCTCATGAACATGCTACGAATTTTCACCCAAATTCAACCAATTTGATATATGTTACACATTATAACATGATTAACTAAAACCCCAACTCAATTTATCAAAACCAATTAGAAAACCCCTTAAAAATTCAAACTTTAATATAAACCCTAATTTTCAAAACTCTATAACTTTGAAATCTAAGACTATGGGTTGATAGGAAATAAAGAGGAGATTAAGAAAACATGTTTACCTCTTAAAACGGGGTTGAAATCAAGTGGCAAATTGATGGAATAATAGTATGAATATTTGAGAGGGTTTGGGGAAAGGGGAGAGTGTTTCACGTTGGATATATTGAAAAAGGGGGAGAAGATGACAACTTTAAAAGTTGTCATCCTTTTTAAAATTTTTGGGTAATTTACAACATAAGTCCCTCCCTTTTTTACTAAAGCTCAATTACACCACGTTTTAGGTTGAATTGTTTTAATTAAATTTTATTTGACTCGAACTATAACCCGGCTAACTCCTAGGCCCAAAACACGGGTGTTACAACTCTCTCCAACTTAAGGAATTTCGTCCCCGAAATTACCTGACTGAAAGAGATACGGAAACTGCTTTTCCATATCCTCCTTCCTTTCCCAAGTGGCCTCGTCCACACCTCTACGTCGCCACCGCACCTTTACTAACTCAATCGATCTACCCTTCAACACTTTACTGTCAGAAGCTAAGATCTCCACTGGCTCTTCTTCATAAGTCAAATCCGGATTCAATTCAATTTCTTCTACGGGCATAACATGTGATGGATCGGACCTATACTTGCGAAGTATCGACACATGGAACACATCATGTATCTTCTCAAGCTCGGGTGGCAAACGCAACTGATAAGCAACCAGACCAACCCTCTTCACAATCTCATACGGTCCTATGTACCTCGGACTCAATTTCCCTTTTCGGCCAAATCTCATCACCTTTTTCCACGGAGACACCTTCAAGAATACCTTCTCACCCACGGAGAACTCAACTTCCTTTCTCTTCAAATCGGCATAGGACTTCTGCCTATCCGAAGCAGCCTTCAAACGATCACAAATCAATTTTACCTTGTCGGTTGTCCCCTTGAGCAAATCCGGCATAGGTAACAGTTTCTGCCCTACCTCAGCCCAACATACTGGAGTCCTACACTTCCAGCCATACAAGGCCTCATACGGAGCCATCTGAATGCTCGACTGGAAACTGTTATTGTACGCAAACTCTACTAGAGGCAAATGCTTCTCCCAAGTACCCTGAAAGTCAATGATGCAACAACGCAACATATCCTCTAAGATCTGAATAACCCTCTCTGACTGACCATCTGACTGTGGATGATAAGAAGTGCTGAAGTTCAAACGGGTACCCAAAGCTGTATGCAGACACTCCCAAAATCTAGAAGTAAACCGCGGATCTCTATCTGACACAATGGACTTCGGCACACCATGTAGCCTCACAATCTCACCAATGTACAAATCGGCCAATCTATCTAAGGTGTAAGTAGTGTTGACTGCCAAGAAGTGAGCACACTTCATAAAACGATCTACTATCACCCAAACTGAGTTCTTCTTCGTAGGAGTCAAAGGCAAACCCGAAACAAAATCCATAGTGATGTTCTCCCACTTCCATTCCGGAATTCTCAACGGCTGTAACAAACCTGAGGGAACCTGATGTTCCGCCTTCACTCTCTGACACACTAAGCACTTACTCACAAAGTCGGCTACATCTCTCTTCAAGCCAACCCAAAAGTACTCATTCTTCAAATCACGGTACATCTTCGTACTTCCAGGATGCATAGCAAACGGACTACTGTGGGCTTCAGTCAAGATCGTACGTCTCAAGTCATTGTCTTCTGGCACAACTATTCTATCCTTGAAACACAAAACTCCATCAGTGCTGAAACTGTAATCTGAAGATCTACCCTCGACTATATCTTGCACGTGAGGTGCCAAAGATCTATCTAAGAGCTGTTTCTCTCGAATCAACTGACCTAGAGTAGGTCGAACCTGAAGCTCGGCTATCAAGCCACCATCTCCGGACAAACTCAATCTAGCAAACATAGCTCTCAAGTCCACGACCATCTTCCTACTCAATGCATCAGCCACTACATTGGCCTTAACCGGATGGTACTCAATAGTAAGATCGTAGTCTTTTAGCAACTCTAACCACCTACGCTGTCTGAGATTCAAATCTCGCTGAGTCATAATGTACTTCAAACTCTTGTGGTCGATGTATACTGTGCATTTCTCACCATACAAATAGTGCCTCCAAATCTTCAGAGCAAACACAACTGCAGCTAACTCTATATCATGGGTCGGATAGTTGCGCTCATGAGTCTTCAACTGTCTTGAGGCATAAGCCACCACTCTTCGGTCTTGCATAAGGACACATCCTAGCCCTACATAAGATGCATCACTGTAGACTACATAGTCCTTCCCGGACTCAGGCTGAATCAAGATCGGTGCTTGGGTCAAAGCTTCTTTCAATTTCTCAAAGGCTCTTTGTCTTGCATCTGTCCACTCAAACTGAACACTCTTCTGAAGTAACTGTGTCAATGGAGCGACTAGCTTAGAGAAACCCTCTACAAACCTCCTATAGTATCCGGCTAAGCCTAGGAAGCTACGTACCTCTGTCACAGACTTCGGTTGCTTCCACTCAACAATGACTTCAATCTTCTTCGGATCAACTCTAATCCCATCGGCTGACACTACATGTCCTAAAAAGACTACTTCTCGGATCCAGAATTCACACTTGCTGAGCTTCGCATACAACTGATGATCTAGCAAAGTCTTCAAAACAAGTCTCAAGTGTCGGTCATGGTCTTCTTCAGTTCGCGAGTACACCAAGATGTCATCAATAAACACACTACGAACTGATCTAGATACTGATGAAAAATCCTATTCATCAAGTCCATGAAAGCTGCCGGTGCATTAGTCAACCCAAAAGGCATGACTAAGAACTCATAATGACCGTACCTAGTCCTAAAGGCCGTCTTCGGTACATCAACCTCTCTTACCTTTAGCTGGTAATAACCTGATCTCATATCAATCTTCGAAAAGACCGATGCTCCTCTCAACTGATCAAACAAGTCATCGATTCTAGGCAACGGATATTTGTTCTTCACTGTCAACTGATTTAACTGTCTGTAATCTATGCACATTCTCATACTCCCATCCTTCTTCTTCACAAACAACACTGGTGCACCCCAAGGTGAAGAACTCGGCCTAATAAAACCTCTATCTATCAATTCTTGCAACTGAGTCTTCAACTCTTTCAATTCTTTCGGTGCCATAAGATACGGAGCAATCGAAACAGGAGCTGAATCAGAATAAGTCTCAATGCTGAACTCTACCTCTCTGTCCGGTGGTAACCCTGGCAATTCTTCCGGAAACACACTAGGAAAATCACATAATGTCCGGATGTCCTGAGGTCTAACCTCACTCATGTTAGGGTTCATCACATACGCTAAGTATGCTTCACACCCCAACTCAACTAACCTCTTAGCCTCTAACACTGAAACCACATTGGATAAGAACTTCACGTTCTCACCCACCACTACAATTTCATAATCATCTGTGAGCTTCAAAGAAATCCGTTTGGTTTCAAAATCTATCCTAGCTCTATGCTCCGTGAGCCAGTCCATACCCAGAATCACATCGAAACCATAGAAAGGAAGTTCCATCATATCCACTGGAAACACATGCCCCTAAACCATCAACGGACACCTTCGGTACATCTTCCTAACTACTACCGTGTCCCCAAAGGAACTAGTAACACTAACTCCTACCTCTAACAACTCACAAGGAAAATTCAAAGACTGTGCATGCTCACTCAATATGTAGGAATGTGTAGACCCAGAGTCAATCAAAGAAAGCAAACCCAAAGACTGTATCGAGAAGTTACCTGCGATCACATCGGTGTCATGCTGCTCCCCGCGCTGAGCGTAAACCCTAGCCTGTCCTCCGCCCTCCGGCTGGACTGCAACTACATGTGCTATGTTCCTCTGACCATCATTCCTCGGCTGGAAGTTTCCCCTACCGCGCCCGCGGCCTCTCTGAAAGTCGTTGGCTCTAGCAGGAGCCTGAGCTGGTGCCTGTCCCACCTGATGTGGACAATCACGTCTAATGTGGTCTCTAGCACCACAACTCCAACAAGAATGATAATTTCCCCAACACTCCCCGGTGTGGTTCCTCCCGCAAGTAGCACATGTGGGCAACTTCCCACCAGCTCTCTGGCCCTGGTGGCCCCTACCGTGGTTACCGCCACCACGCCTATGATCATACTGATACCTGTTGTCCCGATGCCTCTTGGCATCACCTCTATCAAAGTTGCTGGACCTCTTACCCGAACTAGATCCACCTGACCGCCTGGTCAAACTCAAACTGTGCTCCAAGTCCTTGGCCCTCGAGACCAAGACATCAAAATCAGTGTAATCTGAAGCTAGAGTATAAGTCTTGATCTCCTCACTCAGCCCATATCGGAAGCGGTTACAACGCTCCACCTCAGTAGGTACAAGCTCAGGTGCATACTGACTCAGTCTGACAAATCGGATCTCATAATCGGTCACAGACATACTCCCCTGAAGCAAAGCCATAAACTCTCTCTTCCTCTCATCGAGGTATCGCGGACCCAAATACTTCTTCCGGAAAGCTATCTCAAAGAACTCTCAAGTGATCTCGGTCTCATCCATCCCCGAAGTAACGGTGACCCACCAGGTGTAGGCATCACCCTGAAGCAGAGACTCAACACATCCCAACTTGCGCTTACCAGTACATCCCATCTGAGCAAGAATACGGACGGTCTTCTCAAACCACATCTCTGACCTCTCCGGAGTAGCACCTCTAAACTCTTCGGCCCCAAGGCCCCGAAGTCTCTCTAATGGCAATCCGGTGCCCTCACCCTGATGATGAGCTGCCTGACCTCCAGCTACTGCAGCCTGGAATGCCCCGGCTATCGCCTGAACCAACGGAGTTAAGTCAATCCCGGCCGGTCCTTGGCCACCTTGACCTCCTTGTGGTCCCTCTCCTTCGGCCCCGACCTCACCTCCCGCTCCCGGCGGAGGAGGTGGTGGTGGTGGAGGTGGTGGAGGAGCTCCAACTCCAACCACATGCTCTCCCACTTGAGCTCCAACCCCAACTATCGGCTCGACCCTCAGAGCCTCCGCCCGTGGTTCCGGTCGAACCATCCTAGGCCTCCCACGTGGTCTCATGGTTCAACTAGCAAGGTAAAACTACAACAAGAAACAGATAAGGATTGCGTTAGTCAAAGCAAGGTTCCAATAGTGCTCAAGTATTCCTCTTTCCAAAAATCTTTTTAAATTAAGTAATAGTAGCAATGGGCACTCACTCTACACCAGACACGACAGTTCATGCATTCAAAACATCATACGATCAATCAAGCATCAAGGATTCATGGCAAATCATGCATTGAACAACACAAGCATTTAACACATTAATCTTACCTCACTTACCTGCCCGAGGTCTCGGTAACCTCAGGCTCTGATACCAACAAATGTAACCCCCTCGTCCCGGTCTGGCCGGATGACCGGTCCGAGTGGGCCACACGGGGAAAACCGAAGCGAAACCCAAAGGGTTCCCCCTTGTTTAGCAACCCTAAATTTTTTTTCATTTTAATCTTGTCACATTCAAACCCCAAACCACATTCAAACACCCAAATTTTAATCTTGACTAAAGGTATCTTAAATCCTATGTGTTTTTCTCTTTAAAAAGGCCAACAAGTCAAAACAGTGCAGTCTTAAGCAAAGGTTTTGAAACCTCCCCAAAAGGTTTCGAAACTTAGACTGGCAGTAAGGTCTGGAACCCAATTCTCACCAAAAGTTTCGAAACCTTGGGTAAGGTTTCGAAACCTTTGACCATAGTTTCGAAACCTTCCCCAAAGGTTTTGAAACTTTGGTTGGCAGAATGTCCTGGAACCTCAAAATTTACAAAGGTTTCGAAACCTTCCTTAAAGGTTTCGAAACTTAGGCTGGCAGTAAGGTTTGGAAGCCCAGATTTCTGCAAAGGTTTCGAAACCTTACCCATGGTTTCGAAACCATAGTGCAGGGGATCACTTACTGCCCAACTTAAAGACTTCCTAACCATGTAAAACACTAAAATCATGCATAGACATATATAGAAGCTTAAAAGGGACCAAAGGCATGAATTAACACTCACAAGACTCGCACATACAATCATTTAAGCAAACATACATGAGCCATACGTAGCAATTAACATGAGTCAAGGCATTCGAACATGACATTCCAACAAAAGAGTAAATTCAGCATTTGAGGTCGAACATGGAAGCTCAAGAGCCCAAATGGCACAATTCAACACAAGAGGTTTGCACTCATACACAAGGCAACCTAAGCATCTAAAGCATGCCATCACACACCATCAATCATCATAGTATTACATGCTTTACAATCCAAAACATCAATCCAAAACAACATCATTTGAAAGAGTCATACAAGGCTCATACAAACACACCCTATTGCCACATTGCTTAACTACTACAAAATTAACCATACTTGAGCAACAACTTGGAAAGCCCTTCTTGCCTTGCCTCGAGCTAACACCACGCTAATGATCTGCATTGTTGAACATAGAGAGCGTAAGCTATAAGCTTAGTGAGGGTGCTCTAAAACGAAAAACATCAACAATGCAGGGTTCAAGCATGTTAATCCTAGTCTTACATACATCAAGCATAGGCATAAAATCAAGTAGACCTAGCTAGTCTTTCAAGTGGCATATATGGTTTCTCGATCCTACCAAGCTCATTTATCAAAATCAACATCATATAGCAACACCATATATCACCAACATATATCATCATCATATATCACAATGTATGAACAAGTTAATTGGCCACTTTAATTACCCCGATTGTGCGGATTTAAACCTCAACAACACTTTACCTCGGTGGGATTACACTCATCACCGGACCTTGCATGTGCGGGATTCCACTCATCGCCACATGCCCTACGGATGGGATTCCACTCATCATCCCGTAGAAATGTAATAAAAGCTTCCGGTGGAATGTTACATCACCGTACTCATCCTTGATGACTTAACGCCATCAAGGCCACGTACGTTTTGACTCAATTTGTGTGCACACTATCCTAATGATCGATCATTTACAACCGGTAATTATTTTAGTGCCAATTATCATAACCACATCATATATATATCATCAACCACATTCATGCTCTCATAGATGCATATCAAGATAAACTCACATCCATCAACCACAATCATAATAGCATAGTCAAACAAGCATAAATGCATTCATGGATATCAATGGTTAAATCAACAACTTGAATTAACTATAAGTGGCCTACCAAGCACACTTCACACACACTCCCACTACACATACTCGAACCAAACTTAAAACAAGTTGAAACCACTCACCGCCCTTCCTTAGCAAATCGAACAATCTTCCTACGCACCCGGATTCGGTCCTAAAGCCTCTTCCACGCTTCCACTTGCTTCTAGCCAAACAAAACATATACATTACTTCCCAATTCAATGCTAAACTCAACCATCAACTTACTTTGCTAACACAACCCAAATTCCACAATTTCTCAAATCACATAATTTCCTAAAATCCCAATTTTCGTACTCCAACAACCCTTGGCTGAAAACTCAATTTCCAAACACCCAAATGACTTCCAAAACATCCCAAATCACCCTCCTAACATAGGTAGACCATCAGCCCTTCAATTTCAACTTAAAACCCACAAAAAACCCAAGTTTTAATACTTTAAAATCTACCTCATGAACATGCTACGAATTTTCACCCAAATTCAACCAATTTGATATATGTTACACATTATAACATGATTAACTAAAACACCAACTCAATTTATCAAAACCAATTAGAAAACCCCTTAAAAATTCAAACTTTAATATAAACCCTAATTTTCAAAACTCTATAACTTTGAAATCTAAGACTATGGGTTGATAGGAAATAAAGAGGAGATTAAGAAAACATGTTTACCTCTTAAAACGGGGTTGAAATCAAGTGGCAAATTGATGGAATAGTAGTATGAATATTTGAGAGGGTTTGGGGAAAGGGGAGAGTGTTTCACGTTGGATATATTGAAAAAGGGGGAGAAGATGACAACTTTAAAAGTTGTCATCCTTTTTAAAATTTTTTGGGTAATTTACAACATAAGTCCCTCCCTTTTTTACTAAAGCTCAATTACACCACGTTTTAGGTTGAATTGTTTTAATTAAATTTTATTTGACTCGAACTATAACCCAGCTAACTCCTAGGCCCAAAACACGGGTGTTACATGTATCACTTTATAATTTAGGTCGAACTATTTTTTATTTATTCAAATTTTATTATTATTATTATTATATTGTATTTAAAAGAATTAAAGAAATAAGTGTACATGTAACAAAATTTTAGCTTACATGCGGAATTATAAATTGGCGAGCAAGAAAATATAGTAGTATTCCTAGGGAAATTTTAGGGAAAGGCCTCTTAAAAAGAGACTAAAAAAAGACGCGTACACAAATCTTTACAAAAAATTATAAGTATTTGTGTACATGTACCGAAATTCTTACAAAAGTGGTAAGGATTTGTATACATACACAAATTCTTACCGCTTTTGTGTACATACATAAATCCTTACAAAAATGGTAAGTATTTGTGTACATATACCGAGTTTACGATTTTTGTAAGGATTTGTGTACATGTACCAAAATTATTACAAAAGTGGTAAGAATTTGTGTACATACACAAATCCTTATGATTTTTGTAAAAAATTCGGTACATTGTACACGTACACAAATCCTTACAATTTGTGTACAACTGTTTTAGCCTATTTTTAAGAGGCCGTATTTTAGAATTCCTGTACTCCCAACGTTACTTTTAGAGTAAAAATATTTGTAGTTCAAGTTGGGTGAATTAAAAAATGGCATAATTATATTTTTGTGCTGATATTCAAATCCCAATATATATATATATGTGTGTGTGTGTGTTGACGTGATATTTTTCTCTTTTTCTTTACTCATCTTTTTTTTTATCAAAAGTAGGCGTTCTTTTTATTTTTAATCGCGGTAGAAATTTATTATTTTTTTTACGTTTTTACGGTCATTTTAGACGTTGACAAACTCGTTTTATTGTTCTCTCTATTTTTTTAATTTGAGATGTTCATCCAAAAATTTAAACGGTGATAAACATTTTTTTCTCTAAAAAATAAACAACATACCTTAAAACTAACTTTATTGGACGACATTTAGAGGATATCAAAGCATTTGTAGTGAAAATTGTAAAGAACTTTCATTAGTTTTGAGTGAGTTTTGTGAAAAAAACAAACCAAGGAAAAAGGAGAGAGAAATGTACATGTTTTGGTACTAATTTTATTGTAAATTGTGATGACCAAAGGCATTTAATAATCACATCATCACGCCGTTAAAAAAATTTAAAATTTATAACAACCATCAATTTTTACATATTACTAATTTGACCTTTAACTTTTTGAAAAAGTTGGTTTGACGCTCAACCTCTTAAAATAGTCAAATCACTTTTAGGAATGCTAGCTAAAACATTAAATTTTTAACGTTGTTGACATGATATCTCATATGAGAATTTATATATACTTCATGCAATAAAGTTCATATGAACTGTCATCGTAGAACTATTAAAAATTAATTTTTAATTAACATTTTTCCAAAAACAATATATTAAATTTAAAAAAAAAATTGATGATAAAATTTAACTAAAAAACAAATAAAAAATCAATATAATAAAATATATAAACATTGGAAACTAATTTTATCATTACATTTGTAAATAATAACTCTCTTACAACTTTTGATGTGATTTTTTGGTTCATCTTTTCTTTTTCTATTGTCTTCCCACCAACTAGAATCAACTTGGTGTTATCCTAGTTTGAAATGTTTAGTCCTATCTTTGATCACTTTTTGCTCTAAATAAAAGGCAAAACAAAACAAAAACCCTGTTTAATGTCTAATAATGTTAGCCTCACAAAAAGTTTGCCTTTCAATTTGGTTTAGGGTTTCATTTCGTTAAATTTTAAAGGGTAAACTACATAAATGACCACTGAACTATGGGTTTGGTGTCAAAATGACCACTATATTATTTTTCGTCGCAAATGCACCACACAACTATTTATATGGTTCCATTTTAGCCACACGCCGTTAAAAAAAACGAAAAAGTTGACGGAATTGTTAAAAAAATTGGTATAATTACACATTTGGTCCTCTATATTTATACAACATATCAATTTAGTCATAATTTTAATCTAATAAAATAAATTAATTATTCAATAAGATGGTGACACGTGTCATCATCTTATTGGAAGTCTTTAATTATTTTTATTTAATTAATTTTTCACCTCCAATCAGGTGGTGACACGTGTCACCCAATTGGAGGTGGAAAAATGAAAGGAACAAAATCCCCCCTACCAGAACTCGAACTCAAAACCTCTGGGTACACAAGTTGTGTGCTTGCCTTTCGTGCTATGGGGTCATTAATATATGTATTTAATGATTGTTAATGCCCAGAAAAATTAAAGAGAAGAAAATGCATTGCAAGGCTTCGAACCAAGGACCTCATGGTCCAAAGCACATGTGCTTGCCACTGCACCAAGTGTATGTCTGGTGATATAAAGTACAACATTTAATATATGTCTTATATAGATTTTAATGCTTGAGAAAAGGAATGAAATGTGGTTTTAAGAAATTCGAATGTAATATTTTTATGATCCAATTGGGTGACACGTGTCACCACCTGATTGGAGGTGGAAAATTAATTAAATAAAAATAATTAAAGACTTCCAATAAGATGATGACACGTGTCACCATCTTATTGAATAATTAATTTATTTTATTAGATTAAAATTATGACTAAATTGATATATTGTATAAATATAGAGGACCAAATGTGTAATTATACCAATTTGTTTAACAGTTCCGTCAACTTTTTCGTTTTTTTAACGGCGTGTGGCTAAAATGGAACCATTTAAATAGTTGTGTGGTGCATTTGCGACGAAAAATAATATAGTGGTTATTTTGACACCAAACCCATAGTTCAGTGGTCATCTGTGTAGTTTACCCAATTTTAAAAACATTTTTTTAAAAAAAAGTTATGGAAAAATGTGATTTATTAATTGAAAATGTTTCATAGTGGTGTAAAAAACATCGTGAGAATTTAAAATATTTATTTCAGATATGTTGTTAAAAATAAAAAATAATTTAAATGATATTTTGATATTTTATATTCAAGTACTAAAAGTCATATCTTCTATCTTTTGAAACAATAATTATGTCAAATTGACATTTTCTAGTGTATTCCCAAAAAATAAAAATAAAAACTATTTTATTGATTCCATTAAAGTTTAAAAATTATATATTGTCTGCCTTCATTTAAAGGGTATTTTAAAAAGAGAATGTCCCAAAAGAGAGAAAAGAAAAATAAATGAAAAAAAGGATATACCTAAACCTAATAGAAGAAGAAAAATAACGGAATAAAATAAGGAAACGTATTACTATTTATTTGTAGACTTAATAATTTGTTTATTAGATAAGGCAATAATTAAATACTAGTAGCCAAGTTGACTCACTTGGTAACTTTTTTCTTTTAATTTTCAAGTTGGAATATTTTCAAGGTTATCAATTTGTAATTAGATAATTCTCTAGAAGGAAAAGACTTTGCCTAACAACTTAATCATCTAGAAGATTTCTGCAATTGCACAATTAGTTAAAAAGATAATGACACTAATGTCTCTATTATTTTGATAGAAAGTTTGATGTAGCTTTACGCAAAAAAAAAATTGATGTAGTGCCTAAATTTTGTAAACGTTTAATGTGCACTTGTAGTTTTTTTTCGTTATATAGAATGCCCCCAACCTTTACATGTGATGTGGTACGATACATGGCAGGTTTTTATACGGCCACATGGCATTTTTGTAAAAAAAATCAAAAAAAAATCAATTCAAAGGCATTTAAAAAATTTGACCATTTTATTTTAAAAAGTAAAAAAAAAAGGATCGCACCGTTTATCTTTTCCCCCGACTTTTTTTCTGTTAATTTTTTCATTATAAACCATAGTAGCAATTTAACAGAAAATCAAGATCATTGGTACGAAAAATTGTTTTTATCTTCCGGATTTCATAGCTGTTTGAGAATCCAAGGTTTTTTCTTGCAAAAATTTACAAAAAAAGTTTTTCATCGAAAGAATAAAGACCTAATTCTTGGTTTCCTTCGGAAAGAAGAAGAAAGCATTGGGTTTTGTTCTTAAAACTGTTATTCGTCATGGTTGGTTAACTCTGGCTTGTTGGTAATGCTTCAAGTATTACTAAAGCTATATCTTACATTGGTTGGAAAAATAGCTAGTGAAGGGTATTTATACCCATGCTTCCCCCCTCCTTTGTTGAGTGGGAAAGAACAAGGGAAGTCTTCGCGCGGCGCTGCTGTCCGGCCGGCTCGGATCGGGTAACACGTGTCTTCGACACGTACGCGCACGGATCTATTCTTTTTGGAGAAAATTCCATACTTAAGAACAAAAAATTATATGTGAAAGAATTCATATCTGAACGTTGCAGTTTGAATTCAAGTGGTAACATCACTGTTTATTGCATGGTTATGGAGGTTGTTACAGCATAATTATTTTTGCTGTTATACAGAATTAAATCTGTAATTATTTGGACAGTGAAATGTCTATTATGTCCAAGATGTCCAGCCTATAAATAGAGGTGCTACATGCACCATTTGTATTATCAAACACATTGCAAACACTTTCAAATTCTCTCTGTTTCCTCCATTGTTCGAGCATCATACGAGTAGTACCACCGTTGTTCACTCCGGAGTCGAGTGTACGGTTCTTGGAGCGTCCGTGTGCACCTCGAGGGACATTTTGCCTGTGAAGCGACTACACTGTTCGGGGCAGTTTTGTTTTTAAGGAAGTGGCCAACATACCATGACACGGTTCACAATTTCATTCCTGTGTTTTTGTTTTTATTTCCAGTCAGTGCTAACAGCCGATTTTGCAGTTCTATTTTATCAACATAGCTGATTGTGGCGCAAATGAGAAATGGTAGAGTGTTCTGAGATTATAGGTTGTGGATTGAGAAGTAGTAAAATTGATGTATATATTGCATGAATTAGATGATGATGTAAAGATGAAAACGATTAAGGTTTATAATGAAAGAAGTAGTCGAAAAAAAGAAAGAAGAGAGGGGGAGGAAGATGAAGGAAGAAGAAGAAGATTTTGAGCGCTCTTTTTTATTATATATAATTGGATAAACTACATAAATGGTTACCAAACTTTTAGGACGAATTTATTTTGGTCACCGTACTTTTAAAATATTAAATAAAGTCACCAAACTTTAGTTTAATTTTAATATAGTCCCTCCCGTTACCTTCCGTTAGAAGTTAATGTTAATTTTTGTTTCTTCTTAATAAAAAATTGGTAAACTACACCAATCATCATTTAACTTTCTTCTCACAACTATTTTGGTCACTAGAGTTTAACAATTTTTAATTTAATAACTTAACTTTCGAATTGTTCATATTTTGGCCACTCTCAAATGATATGGTTATACAAATAGAAAAAATCAATTAATTCTTAAAAAATTCGGATAATGATTTTTTTACTTTGCTTATTAAATTTACCATACTACCATATTTGATATTTTAATAAGCAAAGTAAAAAATATTATTACTCGAATAAAATATTCTAATTAACCGGTCAATCAATTATCCGATTTAATTGGTACAATATAAGATCGAGAATTGAATAATTCGAATTTAGCAATTAATCAAAATGATTTTAAGGATTAATCGAACCCGATTTCGATAAATTTTTTTAAAATAAAATATTTCGATTCGATTACGGTTCACATTTTTAAGCAAAATTGATTAACTGATATGATCTATTATATAAAATATTTCTAAATTTTATGCATTACAATATCTTATAGTCTAGTGATTTTGATACTCTTCTAATTTGTTTATAAATAAAGTTTTGGCTTTGGGTAGGATTAATAGTTGTGAACTTTTAATTTTTGACTTTCTAGTTGTTTTTACACTTTTATCACAACCGAAAAATTATTAAATTTACCATATTATCATATTTGATATTTTAATAAACAAAGTAAAAAAAAAACAAATCATTTCTAGAATCAAATATTTCGGTTAACTGGTTAATCGATTATCTGATTTAATTGGTACAATATAAGATCGAGAATTGAATAATCTAAATTTATCAATTAACCAAAATATTTTTTAATGATTAATCAATTTTTTCTATTTGTATAAACATGTCATTTGAGAGTAGCTAAAATATGAACAATTCGAAAGTTAAGTTATTAAATTGAAATTTTTTAAACTCTAGTGACCAAAATAGGAGTGAGAAGAAAGTTGACTGATGATTGGTGTAATTTACTAATTTTTTATGGAAAAACGAAAACTAACGTTAGCTTCTAATGGAAAGTAAAGGGAGAGACCATATTGAAAGCAAACTAAAAAGTTCGGTGACTATATTGAAATCAAACTAAAAGTTGTGTGATTTTATCGAATATTTTAAAAGTACGGTGACCAAAATGAATCCGCCCTAAAAGTTCGGCGACCATTTAAGTAGTTTACCCTTTTTTATTTTATAAATAAAATGATCAAATTACTTAAAAGCCCTTTTGATTACTTTTTTTAATAAAAATTTCCACGTGGCAAACATAGGAGCTTGTCACGTGGCCTACTACATCATCGAATAACGGTGTTAGGCGCAGGACTAGAAGGCATTCTATATAACGAAAGGAAAGTTCATGAGGGCACATTAAACGCGTCTAAAGTTTAGGCACCACATTAAATTTTCTGTCAAAGTATAGGGGCATTGGTGCCATTATCCCTTGGTTAAATGTATATTTCAATTACACAAAATAATACTTAATTACATAAATTATTATAAATTTTATTTTGTATAATTACACAAAATGTTTTACAAAAAATTACCTAATTCGTAGTGTTTTTATATAATTACACAATTATTATAAAATTGTAGTGTTTTTTATTTAAAATGAATTACATAAATTATTATAATTATTATAAAATTTTAATGCTTTTTATTTAAAATATTTATTTATTTATTACAATGGCAAGGCAAATTGCTCCCCCAAGGAGAGAATCTCAGTTCAATCATTTATGACAATATTACTAAAAAAGAGCCACGAATCTCGAACATGTGCGTATATTTTATTTCTTAAAATAAGTACTTACTTTTTATATTAACCAATTTAAAATTCAAATAATTAATTGTGCCAACTAACTTAAAACCCGAATTTTTAGTCGTTGAGGACATGGTTTTGTAGTTAATTTAGGGGGGAGGTTGTAACTTGTAATACTAATATCACTGATTTCAAGGCCGAAACCTCCAGGCTCCATCCCCACCCATTGTTTTTGATATCTAACAATTCTAAATCTCTTTCTACTTGCACAATGATAAGCTTGTAAGCATCATACATAATCTTTAAGTAAAATCATTTCTGTTCAATTTTTTCCCATGTATTTCGATGATCATATCGTATATCGGACACGAATATCGAAGCAACATAACAATTTGAAAAGTATCTTTGGCAGAAGAGGGGAATTATGACAAAGCAGAATTTTACAAGGTAAAAGTTGTTACCTGTAGAAAACACAGTGATAATACAAGGAAGCTGAAGAGAGAACAATCCAAGTTTGGCCTACCTGTTGGTCTCTCTCCTTAAAGAGTCAAGAGTTCGGGTTCGGGTTCCTCCTTAGACTTCCTATCCACGAATACAAAAACAGAAGAGGTTTAGTGATAGCACAAGTGTAAACTCGATGTAATTCGAGTAAGAACACATCTAGATTAACCATTGAGCATGCATGCAGGAGGAGAGACACATCTGTAATAAAACTATGATAGTTTCTTACAGTTATTACTGTGGTGGGAAGCTAGTCTCTGGTCATCAACCTGTAGAAGCCTTTTCGTTTTTCATTATCATATGAAATGACTTAACTTTGTCCTCTGCCACTATCTCCCTCAATACGTCGTCTTCGATCTTTTCTGCTTGCCACTGAGACGGATCTTCCACGAATGCTTCACTAAAAATCATACTTGATACCCATTCTTTCCATGTGGTCCGACGGTACTTGTCCTCTTCGAGTGTGCTTGTTGCCAACAGCTGATACACATAAACAACCTTTTGCTGACCAGGCCGGAAAGCTCGTGCAATAGCCTGCTTTGTCTTGGAAGGGTTCCATTCCGAATCCAATAAAATCACACGTGAGGCGGCTGTCAAGCTAATGCCTTCAGCACATGCGGTAATCGAAGCAATTAGTACCCTTGAAGCGCCATCTGGTTCCTCGAACTGGTCCATCACTCTTCCTCTCTCGAATAGCTCCAAGTCCCCTGTAAGGACCAAAATTTCTCTGCCCTTGCGCCATTGGAAGATTCTCTCAAACATTTCCACAAGCAAATTAATGGGGGCAATATTGTGGCAGAAGATGAGAACCTTTTCTTTCTTGATGATTCGATAAACAAGGTTCAAAACAAACATCACCTTGGAACCTTTTCTAAAATCGGACTTCATTGTCTCGAGCTGCAGCAACTCTTCTGCGCTGAAAAATTTAGCACTGCAGTTCGAAGTCCGGACCAAACTAGGATGTATCGAAGCAAGAGTTATCAGAAGTTCCAATTCCAACGGGTAGCCAGTGTACGTAGACATTATTTTGTGAAGTTTTACCAAAATCTCATGTTGTATGTCTGTCGAGTTCATCATTAGAGTGTAAATTTGTAGACCAGGGAGGCAGTCAAAATTCCCACCTTCGTACACGTCAATGAATCCGTTTGTGATGTTCCTCAACATGTTAAGACCTTGCAGCCTCTCATCTCCTATGCCAGCATCAATCTTCCTGGCAATTTTGTCTAGGAAGAATTTTCTTGCTCGGTTTTCTAACAAATTGCGAGCTTTGTCGAACCGCTTCTTTTTCTTGTATTTCGGGTCTAATCGCCTCAAGACTTCATGCACGAATTTCGGTCTTGCGAGGCACAGGGTGTTAAAATATTCACAGAAGTTGTTCTGAAATAATGTACCTGAAAGCAATATCCTCAGATCTGTCTCAACTTTCATCAAAGCCTTTCTCAATCTTGATTTAGTACTTCTCGGGTTGTGCCCCTCATCCAATACCAGGAGCCCCGGGCTTTCACGCAGCACCTTAGCCATAAACTTTCTGTGCTCGAACTTTGCATCTTCTTGCATTAACGTCATGAACGAAGAGTAACCCATGACAAGAACACTTGGTTGAGCATGCCACTTCTGTAATTTTTCTAGACAATCCAAAACATGCATAACATCTTGACTAGGTCTTGGTAATCCATGAAACTTCATCGAGTTGTTCTTGAAGACTCTATAACTTCTACGGCCATGAATTAAATGAACCGGTACAGGGATTTCCCACTTGATGAATTCCTTGTACCAAGTATATAGAGTTGTCTTCGGAGCAAGTACCAAAGGCCTCTTTCCCGGGAATAGTTTCAGGTAGCTAGAAAGGAATGCGATAATGAGAAAAGTCTTACCAGATCCCGGTGTATGAGAAACTACACAACCACCTGTTTTTTTCAATGATGATTCCATAAGTTGCGGTATCAAAGAACCTGCGATATTTAGCCATAGGAATTCAAAGGCCCTTTTCTGGTGGAAGTGTAACTTCTTTCTAAGTTCAGGGATTAGCGCCCATACATTATCCCTTCCCTCCGATAATGGCGTTTCTATAGACCGGTAATTGCAGAAGAGATTCAAGCCCTCTTCTTCGTCTGCTTTATGCTCTGGCTCACCTTCGTAGCACGTTTTACCATCTGCTGCGATCCAGCTTTTACAATCCATCTAGAAAAAGTGAAGAACATTTAATCACACATCTAGTGGAGCAATACAAATTAATATACCGCCAGAGCCTGATAAACCGAAAATAACTGTTTTCAGGCAGGCTTATAAAGATGCCAATGAGATTGGTACATCCAAATATCGGCAAAGCATCCATGCGGTCAACGCCGATACCAGAGCAACCACATATATGACAATTATGAGAAAATACACACACACAATGGGACAATAAAATGTGATAGGATGTCATTGGAAATACAGGGGACAAATAAGATTTATACAAGAAAAAAACAGAAACTGGAAGAGCTTGCAGTCTTGAGTTTTGAACTTACTATTGGTGCAGAAACATGCTTTACTTCAGTGTTAACAAAGCCACAGATACGACATAGAACCCCGACTTCATCATCCGATTTGAATTCATGTTGACAATTTTCACTAGCTTTCCGAAGAGTCTCGGCAGACACTCTAGCCTGAGAATCATTCAAATGAATTAACCACTGAGAAATGAAAACTTAACCGGGGCACGAATTTTCCCATTTTGATATAAAGAGGCATAAATGCATCAACAGATTATAACAAAAAGCAAGAATTTAATCCATAAGAAATTTCATAAAAACTCTACCTCATCATCGTCAAAGTAAGTTGATGCCATACACAGTTCCATTTCTCTCCACAACATTTCAGTTTCCGAAATTTCTTCTTCCTCCTCCTCTTCCACCGGTGGTTGTTCTGGTTCTGTTTTCTTATTCATTTCTGCAGATGTTGCTTCCTTGAACTGATTCCACCGGTCAATAATGTGCGACTCATCTTTTATGGATGTGGAATCGATATTATTCATATATGAGTTTATAAGTTTATTGTATGCACCAGCACTTAGAGTTGTCTTTTTGTATTTCGGTTCAACAGAATCTTCCATTGGTGTACTTTTATTCTGTGCTTTTGTTGGTTGTTGTCTTCCCTTCCACACATTTCCACAATCTACATGGTCTAAAGCAGAATTTTTCTTCTGCTTGTTCGCACGGTAGTGTTTCATGTTATAATAATACAATGAGAGTTCTTCAATCTCTTCCGATAAATTTGTTGGACTTCTCAGGAAATCAAAGTTTCCAAAGGGTGGAGCATCGGTTTTGGAAGAAACAGGAACAATAGCAAGATCATTTTGATGTTTCCTCCGATTATTCGGACGATAACTCCTCAGACTTCTCCCAGCCGATTTCTTAGAAGTAGTCACATCTGACTTTACCTCCTTCGGCATATTCTTATTTTTGGATGCGACATCTCGTGCTTCAGTCTGAGTAAGTTCTTCTGAAGGATTTGCATTCGTGCATAACAAGTGTGATAGCGGCAAATCCATATCCTCTTCTCTCCGGTTGCTTATTCTATGTGCAGCTGTTAGATAAAAGGTAGTCTTTGTCCCCGGAGGACCATCACAACCAACGGAGCGCTCGGGTTGTACAAACCTGCGTTTGGTACGTCGCAAGTTCATAGCATCATAAACCGGCCATTGTTTGCTCTCATCGGCACAAAAAGCTGCATCGAATTCATTATTTTCAAGGGGGTCAAACTGGACCACACTGGAAACTGAAATACCATCCTCTAATCTGATATTTACAGCCTGGAGATATTTATTATATTTCGAGGGACTCTCATCATCTTCACCCAGAATTTGATAGACAATCTTGTTCTGTACGGACCTGACATCGAATGCAATCTGCTTCAAAACAGATGTAACAAGCAGCCACGACAGGTCGGATGAAAATTTCCCCAAAAATATCTTAGTTCGTTTCAGTGTCGAGCAGTCCTCTGATAAGTTCCATCTATAGTGCTGATCATCGCATGCAGTCTTTTCAAGCTTTTGGAGGATACGGATTTTATCGAGTCCTACTGCTTCAGTCTCTGTGCTGACAGTTCCTCCTTTCTCAGAACCAAGAGGAGCGTGGTTAACATAGAAGTTTACATAAAACTCGCACGAGCACTCAGAATTGTGAGGCTTCCTCTCGATGGAATTTATTTTAGCATCAACCCACACCTAAACAGAAACATAATAATTAGACCAAAATCGGAATCTACATTTAAAAAAGCTGAGTAAAGCATTGAATCATAGTATAGCTTACTGGCTCCGGAGTCTCGTCATCTAGACTCTCTGTCTGCTCAGGGCAGGAAAGGACACATATATCAATACCAGGCCTCAAAAAGCAAGTGCAATCGTGCAAAGTTGCCTTCCGAGACTTAACACGCAAATCAGAAAACGGTTTCTTCTCGATCAAGTATTGGTCATCTATAAGATGCAAAGTCATGGATCCGTTCTTAACTCTTATGAGTTCCACAGCTTGCCATGAGTCATGGACAAAGACCTCGAAAGCTGACACACGAGAAAATCAATAGGGTAACACAAAAACCAATTTTCGGGGCGGATTATCTGTTTTTAACGAATTCGACTAAATGACTCCGTTTAAAGACTCTTTACAAAGTTAGATACAAGGCATTCTGTATATAGACATAGTGTAAAAGATCCGGTATCGGATCACATCAAGTCCATAACTGATTTAAAACCTTATTCGATCTTTCAAGCGGTAAACTAAGTTAACGGTTTTCCCCTTCATTGCAAGCAAAATGTCACAAATATATCCAAGATACATGATAAACTACTCGAAAACTACACAATCTGTGGGATTCCAATTCGAACAGAGAAAAGAAATACACCGAAAAGGCAGATTGTTAGGAGGTAAAAGATGCTTACGATATTCATCAAACGGATGCTCCGGATGATATAAATGCCTTTTCCTCATTGTGTTATCGGTTCTGCAATAAAATGAATATATATCACAATCACATATATCTGCAAAACTTGATCAACAAACACATATCATCTGCAAAAACTTGATTAAAAAACAGCCATTTTGAAGCTAATTCTAGCCAATCAAACTCATGTTTACATGGAAAAGAAGGGTAAAAAGTACACTGATAGAACAAGTAATCCAACAATCATCTTTTTCAAGGTTAAGAATGCCATGAAAATTCCAGTAAAACTAGTAACAGTAGACAGTAAATATTCTACTTTACCTGAAAAAACAGCAGTATCAAAGATCAATCATATATTTCCCCAATAAAGTAAAATCCACACAATTTTCACAGAGAAGGAAAGGGGATTGAAAAAGAAGATGCAAAAGAAGCATCAGACTTTACCATAAAAAGTGAGATTACAATTGACAGAAACTAACCCTCCATTTTCATGCATGGTTGAATTCAACTCAACAAAAATTCTAATTCCAAAACCTGTTGCTATGAACAGTACTAACTAACACAAAGAAACCCTCTTTTGAGATGATCAAATGAACTGAACAGCTTAAAACTTGATGATCAAAGTAAAAAGAGAGAGCTTTTAGTTAACATTTACCTGAAAACTGAATCTGGGTGTTAAACAAAATCAGATTCCAGAGATTATTGCAACCATTAACACTGAAATGAGTGAGTGAATGAAAACACTGAAAAAAGAGGGATGAAAAGATAGACAAGGACTGCAGGGCGAGGAGTTCTATAAATAAAATATATGTCTGGGAATCTCGGGTTCTGTGCTAATGACTTTATGAGTCAAGAGTTAAGAGAGGTGGCCCCTTTGCTGGTAGCAGGCAAGGATGGCAAGTTAGGTAAATAAGGAAACAAGAAAAGGGTATTGATGGGGGAAGGACAGTTTTTTGAAGGAACGGCGGTGATTGATTATCATTGGTAGTTGAGTTCTTTTGCAGAATATTTAGGGGCCATCACCCGAACTGCTGGATTCTGCTGATAAAAAAAGTTGAGATTTTTATTTTTACCAGAGCAGGTTAGAAGCACGTGTAGGATGAATAATTTATAACAGCAGTGACTCAAACTGAATTTACTAGCAAATTTTTTTCCCTTTTTCTTTTCATTATTAAAAAGTTGGTAATTTTATTAATTATAAAATAATAAAATAAAACACTAGATCCCTCAACTGATATCGATGATTCGAATTCTAATATATTGTTTTATAATAAGCTTTTACCGTAGATAATTCGAATTGACCGATTACTAGACTAGATACCATTAATTATAAAAAAAATTAATCATTTTTTTCTAATAAAAAGAAATGACTTTGATTTATTTTCCAATACCATGTATAAAAAACAAACAAGGCAGAATTAAAATCCATTAAATGATGCAATTATTTTTTTAAGAAAATGGGAATGTTGCAAAATAAGGAACATGCTAGCAAATAAAACAAGTTTCCTATTTTCTTCCCCGGTTTAGTTGGTAATAATATTAAAACCATTAATTTAGGTGACCAAACGAAATATTTTTCCCAAAGTTGTAATGAAAGCAACATCATAGAGAGTTTTGTCTAAAATTAGCTGGGATTAACACCGGTTAGTTATTCGTAAGCACCTGGTGTCAATGTAGGAAAGTGTCACTGTCAAAATAGTTTAACAGCAAATAAGCTGATATACAGTATACACATTATCAATTGTTTAACAAAAGCCAACCACAAGTTTAAGTGACTCTTTTAATACAAGCATTCATCTCTCTTTATATGTGAACTGCGAGTGTCTCTCGTCTATCCGTTTATCGAGTTTTAAGTTCATTGAAATCGATGAGTTCGATATCTAAACATATCTGAGTTCAAGTAACTTAAGTTGTAACAACAATATCAGAAAGAAAGAAAAAAGGCAGAATTCAAAGAAATAAAAGCTTCAGAATTGTCTATAATGTTTTCTGTATTGAAAAGAATACAACTATCGAAAGAAAGCAATGGAACAGACGATGAAACTAGTTTCCCAAATGCCAGGGAAATTAACCAAGAATTTTTATGCTATTATCACAATCACAAAATAATGAAAATTTTGCAATTAACCCTTCTTGTTGGGTTATGATTTTCAGGAATTATGGTGTTTTTGGTGAAGAAGATGATGCATTGTCTAACATTTAGGCAAATCTGGTGGCGGTGGTTGGATTGTCTGTAATTCTCCTACTCCGTTTTCAACAAGGAAAGCCATTGCCAAACCCCAATTGATATGAACATCCAGGTGACAGTGCATTATCCACACTCCTGTTTTTACCAAAACACTTGTAAGTTGTAATTATCAACTAGAAAAGGAACAGATTTTTAAGGATGTTCTTACCAGGATTATCGGCCACGAATCTAATGACTGCCCATCCATTCACTGGCACTCCCACTGTGTTCCTCAAAGGTGGATCCACAAGATTGAATTTTGATGTATCTCTTTTAGGATTGAAGTTCCCGAAACCTTCTGCTATGATGTAGAAATCGTATCCATGAAGATGGATCGGGTGGTTCTCTGGTGTCACAATGCTCGTGTCTTGAAGCACGATTTGTACCCTTGAACCATACTTCAGTTTGTACAACTTGGTTCCCGGAACAGGCTGAAAGAGCGATCGGCTCACGTTTCCGGTGTAATCGAATTTCAATGGAGGTGTTCCAGGGAAATCTGTGGTGAACACCCCTGGAATGCCCTGTTGGTGAGCTTGTAACAAAGAGAAGTTCCGTGGGAGCACGAATGAGACATTGTTCATGCTAGCTGTGAAACGTGTACCGTTTGGTCCTTGGCAACGACGTTTGCGGAAATTTGGCGGACAGTTGTTGAGTCCAAGACCGATTGTGAAGAAAAGGTTTTCGTCAATATCAGTTGGGACTTCGACCTTTTGTCGACTTCTAAAGCTCTGGCTGAAGGCTGTAACAGTGTTGGTATCATTGTAGGCTGGTAAAGAAGGCATTACTGGAGTGGCTGCATTGCACTTTTTGGCTGCACAAGAAGCAGAATTGTATTCCAGAATGGCGGTGGTGGTTGTGTTGTCGAATGGTGCGTTTTGAGCACTTTGGTAGGCTCGAGCCGCCATGTAATACCGGGAGGGTGGCTGATCACCACGGATCAGAACATCAGTGGTTTGGCCAGGGCCTAACATGAGGACAGAAGTGGTGAAGGGTTTGGTATAGGAAGCATCAGCACCAACAACAGTGAGCTTATGGTTGGCTACTTTGAAGAAAAGTGGTTGGTTCAAGGCGGCATTGATTACTCTCAGCATATTCGTCTCGCCAGAATCAATGGGAACAATTGTAGTCTCTGCAAAGAAAACCAAAAAAAGGAACAAGTTTGAATTTCAGTCATTACGGTTATGTTCTTGAAATGAACAGTGCACCGGTTGGCGAAGGGACGAAAATTACCTTTGGAGGAGCATTTGTAGAGATCACCAGGTTGCCCATTGATGGTATAGGCATCAGACACATTAGGAGCTGCCCCTGTTCTTGTTGCTTCCCTCACTACATCAATGGGGTTTGTGTCCCACCATTCACCTATTCAAAATCATATCATTAACATAACATTTCCTTTCGATAATCATAATTGTACTCATAATCTAAAAGGAGTTGCATATGTTGAGGTTTCCTTTTACCAAGCATTATCGGTGTTTCGCGTTTCGGCTTAGGGAAAGGATAGGATTCGCCGTCTCTGGGGCGGATGATGAGAGCTCCATAAACAGTGGCTCTAAGCCATGAACTGTGAGCATGCCACCACAGTGTTCCCTCTTGGCCTTGAACTGTAAACCTGTAAGTGTAGCTTCCACCGGGTCTAATCGGACATTGAGTCACGAATTCCGGTCCATCTGCCCATCCGGTTCTCATTTGCCGAACACCATGCCTATATATAAAAGTGGCTAAAGTAACTCACATGTGGAGATGACCATATGTCATAAAAACTAGAATGCTGATGTCATGCAAGTAGCAATTACCAGTGGATGGTGACATTATATCTGGCTTTGTTGACAACAAGGACTTCAAGGGTGTCGCCATTCTTGATCTCCAAGGTAGGTCCAGGAAACATACCATTAACAGTGATGGTGTTATGAGTCTTGCACAGCCTCTTCACTTTCGTTGCTTCAATCTGTTTCATTCAACACGACCAACATCAACTGTTTGATCTAAATCTAAAAAAAAACAAACAACAAATGGATCAAAGAAAGTAAAACAAGACATACAACAAACTTGTGTCGCTGAACTTCAGCATCCGCAGACAATGCAGAAGAGAAGACAAGGAAAACAGCAAGGAGAATGAAGGAAAAGTTGTTGAAAATCTCCATTTAGCTAAAAGCTTTGGCTTTGGTAGTGATAGGAGAGATCAGGAAAAGGGTATTTATAGGAAAGAGATGTAGTTGTTTAGAGGTTGACAGATTAGGTTTTGAATGAGCAAAAATGGTGATATTTTTTTTCCAGGCAAAAGCTTAGTTCAAACCTGCAAGTAGTAGTTGCACCCACTGGCCTATTCAAAGTCAGCCCCATGACAATGTAAAGAGAAGATTGTTGACACAATCAATTAGTTTAGGTTAAATGTAGGCCGGATGGATTGAAAAAATAATTAAAAAAAACTGCACTTTTATTAGGTGATCAAAATCATTACTAAAATAAAGAGAATTTGATTGTCTGACAACAGATTTCTTAACGACATGTCTGGTGGAGACATGAACCAGTCATATGTTGGAATTAGTTAAATTGTCATAAAACAGTTACAGAGAAGATCTATGTAACCAAATGTTTTATGCGCATGCTATCATGATTGTTGAACTAAAAAAAGATCATACAAGTTTAAGTACTATTTGATACCAATACGTATAATATTTTTCGTGTTTAAGGGATCGAACTTTCTTACTTATGTTTCTCGAGTATTAAAACTAAATCATTGTTCTTTCTATAATGTTCATTATTCCATTGGCTTAATAGGTTGATTATATATAAAACAGATAATAATACAGAGGTTGGACGTGAATTTCCACAAATAATTTACTTACTCTGATTATCTGTTAAAAAAACAGATTTATCCCATTAAAATAATAAATTGCCTGGGGTTAACATCGTTGGTTAGTTATTCATAAGATCCTACCAATCTAGGAAACTGTCAATGTCAAAATAATGTGAGAACAAATAAGCTGATAATATACACATTACAAAGATTCAAAATAACCAGAAGAAATTAAATAACATCATATTTAAGTTTAATTCTATTGGTTTTGGAAAAAAAATGTAGAAAATGTATTAAAAGAAGAGAAAATGATTTTATCTTAAAAGGACTAAGCATTGTTAATTTGTTCAGTGACAACGTTAGTCTCTTTTAGTACAAGCATTAATCTCTAAGTTTATCAAAACTAGTGATTAAAAAATTAAACCCAACCGACCAATCAAACAGATCAGATATCGATACGAGATATTTGGGGATAAAGGAAAATATATGATGCACCGGCGGTGTAAACATTTTGTTTTCACAAGCGCCCTAATTTTAGGGGTTAGTGATCTAATTTAGGGGTTTAGATTTAGAATTTAGAGTTTGTGATTAAAATTTAGGGTTTAGTGTTTGGGTTTAGGTTTTATGGTAATATGATAGAGATTTAGGTTTTTACCTATAACCCCTAAATTCTAACTCTAAACTCTAAATTAAAACCACAGTCCTTAAATTCTAAGCACATAAACCTAAACCCCTAAACTATGAACCTTAAACTAAATTTCTAACTCTTAAAATTAGGGCGCTTGTGGAAATAAAATATTTTCGCACCATATAATTATCCTTGGGAATAAAGGGATAGAAAAAGGATTAAGATAGGTGAACAAGATTGGAGGAACAATTAACAGAGTTGGTGAAGTTTGTTGCAGACTTAATAATCTTAGAGAAGAAATTAAAAGTACAATAAGAAGGTCGTTATAAGTAACCAAAATAAAAATAAAAATAAAAATAAAATAAAAAAAATTGTTAGAAGAATTGAAGCTTCCTTGTCAAAGTTTTCTTCTTTTTCAATTTGTTTTTCACCACCTGCTTTCTTAGCTATTCATTTTCAGTGGTAGCTATAGGTAGTTGTAATTAAAAATGAAAAAAGAAAATTTGGTTACCAAATAGTTGTTTAGGATATCTCTTCTCTCTTTCGATTTTTTTTTTGGGGTGTTCTCTTACTTTTGTAGCATACTTTTGGGTTAGATTTGATGTTTATATTAGTTAATGTTGCTAATGTTTATAAATTAAAAGTTAGATGAAATTTTTTAAAAAGTTAGATGAAATTTTTTAAAAATTTTGGGATAATTAAAAGTATTTAAAAAAATTAATACTTTATGAGAATTTTTATAAATTTTGAGGGAATAATTAAAATTTCAAAAATATTTCAAGGATATAATATAATTTTTCCAAAACTTAGGGGGGCCAAATCCCCCTCTAAGCTCTATTGAGTATTCGTCCTTGACTCCACTCTTTATCACCGAAACCACTCTCTGAAACTAAGGGAATAAAAGTTTTAAAATAATGAGATCTAAGACCAACAATCGAATGGTGTAATGGATAGATAAACCACTAAATTTATTAAGTAATATCATGCGTTCAAGTCCTAGCATTATGAATGGAGAAGATTGGATTGAGAGAGTTGCTCCCAGGAACGAAGCTATGATTTGGGGTGTGGGGCAAACTATAAATGTTTGAAAGTGGGGAAAGGGCAAATTCATAAATAAACCAATTAAAAAAATTTAAATAGGGGAATAAAGGTGAAAAAAATTCTTCAGTACTCAATAATGGTCCTCTACAGTACTCGATCTGAATTAGTCAGCTAATGAGTTGAATACCGAAGATTAAATAAAAAAAATATCTAGATCTAGGCTTTATTATCTAACCAATTTGTGAATGAATACTTTTACCCCAAATATAAAGTCTTCACCAAACAAAATAATCTAGGGGGTATTAATGAAATGAAATCCCATATTTTAAGTCCCTTCAAAAGGACTGATAACCATAGGTCCATAGGGTCTTTAATTAGATTAGGAAAAGGCACCCAAAGGTTTGAATATGTTTTCGCCCACCACAGCTACTTTCTAATGCAATTCACACTGCTAACTAAAATGGGAAACTTGTTGAAAAAGCATCCGAAATTTAGTTAAAAGTTATAACATGCAGCGGTGGATTTAGAAATTTAAGAATGAGGTTCAAAACAATTTTTTCTAAAATTAGTATACTTTTTTCTTTTACTTTTTCACACTAAATTAATTTTTTTTTAAATTCTCTCTAATTTAAATTTATTTCGAAAAATGACATGCAATTGTTCCCCTAAAGAGCCCACCGATTGGTTTGAGCTTCGATTTTCAGAATCTAAGACTTACATGCAGTCTAAACTTCAAGAAATAATCATTGTAATGAAATAGTCATCACAATGCTATTTGAGTCCATTCCATATTCAGCCATGCTTAACCATACCCTGTCAGACATGCTTTTATTGGTCCAAAATGGGAGAACACTAAGAACAGATATACTTTAAGGGCTAAAATGGGATGAAAAAAATATTTAGGGTGCAAAGGAGAGAAATGGATATATTTAGATGGTCAAATTGTGAATTAAGCAAAAAATATATATAACCAAAAGCACAGGGCTTGATATTCATTAATTTATAACATTGACCCCAAAAAAAATTTTATAGGCCAAACCGAATCCAATTAGAATTAAACTTAAATATAATATCAACCAATCTGCTCTTACAATATTTTGCCGGTGACAGTTTTCTATTATTGGCACGTGCTTATGGATAACTAACCAATTGTATATCTCAGACAAAACTCTATACGTTGTCGTTTTCATTACGACTTTGGGGGCAAAATATATATTTTGGTTACCTAAAACATGAAAACCATCAAAATTTACCCATTTTCACTCAAATCGATTGGTACAATTAATTAAGGGTAAAATTTTGATATATAAGTTGTGTAAAATTTATTTTACATAAATTTGTATATTTAAATCATAAAATTAAAAATTTAAATTCATAACCCTAAAAAATTAAAACTCTCTATATCTTAAATTTTAAAACATAAACCCATAAACTTTAAACCATAAATTTCTCAAAACTCACAAATGACCCCCGAATTCAAAATCCCTAACTTCCCCAATCAATTCCACCGCCGATGGTCACACTATCGCCCACCATGTCGGTCGTCGGACCACCAATAACCGACGACATGTGTGTTGATCAGGTTCCTAACGTCAAAGGAAGTCGGCCGGCACACCTACCGTCAATTACCGGCTGATATGTGGTCAGGAAAAATGATCGTGATGGTTCGGCGGTGGTAGTGGTGGTCTCTGGCGAGGCAGTCAACACTCAACAACGACATCGACGTCAATTTGGGGATTTTAGGTTAGAGATTTGGGACTATTTTATAAAAATTTAAAACTATTATTTTTAAAAAAATAAATTTTATTTAAAAATTAAGTAAAAGAAATTAGAAATTAAAGTATGCCATGTGTCATATTTTAATTGGCTAACGGCTTTTTAACCCTCAAGCACCTAAAATGATTAAAATTAAACTTTAAACATTTATTTAGAACAAAATATAATTTAAGCATCAAAAATAAACCACATATATAATTTGGGCACATATTTGGTTATTAAGCGTAAAAAAAAAAAAAATCTAAAAGTAAAGAGAGTGAGTCGGATCGATAGAGACACCTACCTAACTGAAAAAATGCACAACCTGACGGAGAGACACTCTTCTATACAAAGAGTTAAGGCATTAATTTTTCCCATTTAATTCTAGTAAGTTGGAGAGACACTGATACAACATAAACTAAACCCAAGCTCTGAACAACTACATCTCTTTCCTATAAATACCCTTTTCTCTATCTCTCCTATCACTACCAAAGCCAAAGCTTTTAGCTAAATGGAGATTTTCAACAACTTTTCCTTCATTCTCCTTGCTGTTTTCCTTGTCTTCTCTTCTGCATTGTCTGCGGATGCTGAAGTTCAGCGACACAAGTTTGTTGTATGTCTTGTTTTACTTTCTTTGATCCATTTGTTGTTTGTTTTTTTTTAGATTTAGATCAAACAGTTGATGTTGGTCGTGTTGAATGAAACAGATTGAAGCAACGAAAGTGAAGAGGCTGTGCAAGACTCATAACACCATCACTGTTAATGGTATGTTTCCTGGACCTACCTTGGAGATCAAGAATGGCGACACCCTTGAAGTTCTTGTTGTCAACAAAGCCAGATATAATGTCACCATCCACTGGTAATTGCTACTTGCATGACATCAGCATTCTAGTTTTTATGACATATGGTCATCTCCACATGTGAGTTACTTTAGCCACTTTTATATATAGGCATGGTGTTCGGCAAATGAGAACCGGATGGGCAGATGGACCGGAATTCGTGACTCAATGTCCGATTAGACCCGGTGGAAGCTACACTTACAGGTTTACAGTTCAAGGCCAAGAGGGAACACTGTGGTGGCATGCTCACAGTTCATGGCTTAGAGCCACTGTTTATGGAGCTCTCATCATCCGCCCCAGAGACGGCGAATCCTATCCTTTCCCTAAGCCGAAACGCGAAACACCGATAATGCTTGGTAAAAGGAAACCTCAACATATGCAACTCCTTTTAGATTATGAGTACAATTATGATTATCGAAAGGAAATGTTATGTTAATGATATGATTTTGAATAGGTGAATGGTGGGACACAAACCCCATTGATGTAGTGAGGGAAGCAACAAGAACAGGGGCAGCTCCTAATGTGTCTGATGCCTATACCATCAATGGGCAACCTGGTGATCTCTACAAATGCTCCTCCAAAGGTAATTTTCGTCCCTTCGCCAACCGGTGCACTGTTCATTTCAAGAACATAACCGTAATGACTGAAATTCAAACTTGTTCCTTTTTTTGGTTTTCTTTGCAGAGACTACAATTGTTCCCATTGATTCTGGCGAGACGAATATGCTGAGAGTAATCAATGCCGCCTTGAACCAACCACTTTTCTTCAAAGTAGCCAACCATAAGCTCACTGTTGTTGGTGCTGATGCTTCCTATACCAAACCCTTCACCACTTCTGTCCTCATGTTAGGCCCTGGCCAAACCACTGATGTTCTGATCCGTGGTGATCAGCCACCCTCCCGGTATTACATGGCGGCTCGAGCCTACCAAAGTGCTCAAAACGCACCATTCGACAACACAACCACCACCGCCATTCTGGAATACAATTCTGCTTCTTGTGCAGCCAAAAAGTGCAATGCAGCCACTCCAGTAATGCCTTCTTTACCAGCCTACAATGATACCAACACTGTTACAGCCTTCAGCCAGAGCTTTAGAAGTCGACAAAAGGTCGAAGTCCCAACTGATATTGACGAAAACCTTTTCTTCACAATCGGTCTTGGACTCAACAACTGTCCGCCAAATTTCCGCAAACGTCGTTGCCAAGGACCAAACGGTACACGTTTCACAGCTAGCATGAACAATGTCTCATTCGTGCTCCCACGGAACTTCTCTTTGTTACAAGCTCACCAACAGGGCATTCCAGGGGTGTGTTGGGGAAACCGGGTTATTTCCCACACGAACGTAGCTTCAAATCTGAGCTGAAATGTCGAGATCGAAACTACCGAAATTTGCACAGCGGACAAACCCGTCAACTGTTGAATATTGAAACCCAATGGAAAAAACCAATAATAAGCAAGCAAAATAAATAATGGAGAGAACACACCGAATTTACGAGGTTCGACGAAAATGTCGTCTACTCCTCGGGCACCACCACCGGATGATAACTTCACTAATACCAAAATGGTACAAACAAATGGAATTCCTAAGAATTCCCAAATATGAGAGAAGAGAAACAAATGGGAGAGATAGATGTTGGGATGATTTCAAATGGCAAATGCTAGGCCTATTTATAGTTGAGCTTTAAGGACTAAACCTATAAATAGCCTAAAGTTTAGGGACCAAAAATTAATTTTCCCATACCACTTTTCCACCTAATTTTCCACTCATATTTTCCATCCACCTTTCGGTGGCTTTTTGGTTGGCAATTTCCAGCCACTTTCAACAAATCTCCACCTTGGCTTGAAATTTCACCAAGCTTTTCAAAATTTCTTCTCCCCAAACGTTATCCTTTGTAGTGCCTCCAAATGCGCCCACGAGCGCCATACACCCGAAGGTGCTCAAACTTGCAAGATGTTAATCAAGTTCAAACAATGATTGAACTTGATTGATGTTACCACCTTGGTCAACATATCTGCAGGATTTTCTGCCGTCGCAATCTTCTGAAGTAGAATCTTTCCTTCTTCAAAGATCTCCCGCACAAAGTGATACCTCACGTCGATGTGCTTGGTTCTTGAATGGTAGACTTGATTTTTCGCTAAATGAATAGCACTCTGACTGTCACAATAGAGACTAATGTGACTTTGAACAACTCCCAAGTCTTCCAACAATCCGTTAAGCCAAATCGCCTCCTTAACAGCCTCTGCAACTGCCATGTACTCTGCCTCTGTAGTTGACAAAGCCACCGTTGACTGTAAAGTAGACCTCCAACTAACTGGGGCTTTTGCTAAAGCAAACAAATACCCAGTAGTAGACCGACGCTTGTCCAAATCACCAGCATAGTCGGAATCAACATATCCAACCACAAACTGACCAAGTGTTTCATCTTGCTCAAACACTAAACCAACATCTACGGTTTGTTGGAGATACCGTAGAATCCATTTCACAGCTTGCCAATGTCCTTTTCCAGGATCATGCATGTACCTGCTCACAACTCCAACTGCTTGTGAAATGTCAGGCCGCGTACACACCATCGCATACATCAAGCTCCCTACTGCATTAGCATATGGAACTTTTGCCATATATTCTCGCTCTTCATCAGTTTTAGGAGATAATTGAGAACTGAGTTTCAAATGAGAAGCAAGTGGGGTACTTACATGTTTTGTGCTTTCATTCATGCCAAAACATTGTAATACCTTTTTCAGATATTGCTTCTGAGTCAAACAAAGCTTGCCTCTCCGCCTGTCTCTACTTATCTCCATGCCGAGAATCTTCTTGGCCTCACCTAGATCTTTCATCTCAAACTCTTGATTCAACTGAGCCTTCAATTTGTCTATCTCTTGTTGACTCTTTGAAGCGATCAGCATATCATCAACATACAAGAGAAGATAAATGAAAGATCCATCTTGTAGCTTTCGCAAATACACGCAATGGTCGTATTTGCTTCTTGTGTACTTCTGCCTCCTCATAAAGCTATCAAATCGCTTGTACCACTGCCTCGGAGATTGCTTCAATCCATATAGCGATTTGTTCAGCTTACAAACCCATTTCTTACCACCAGCATCTACATATCCTTCTGGCTGAGTCATATAGATCTCCTCTTCCAAATCACCGTGCAAGAAAGCCGTCTTTACATCGAGTTGAGCTAGCTCCAAATTCAACTGTGCTACCAAGGCCAACAATGTTCTAATGGAGGAATGCTTCACAACAGGGGAAAATACTTCGTTGTAGTCGATTCCCTCCTTCTGAGCGTAGCCTTTAGCTACCAACCTTGCCTTGTAGCGAACATCTTTCTTGCTGGGAGATCCGTCTTTCTTTGCAAACACCCACTTGCATCCAATTGCCCTTTTACCTTCTGGTAAATATGCCAAATCCCAGGTGTTGTTCTTCTGGAGAGATTGCATTTCTTCATCCATGGCACTTTTCCACTTGTCACTTTCTAAGCTTTGCATTGCTTCTTGATAAGTGACAGGGATATCATCATCAACAACTGGAAGGGCATAGGCCACTGTATCTGTAAATCGAGCAGGTCTACGAATTTCTCTCCTTGGCCTTGTAACTGCAAGTGGTTCTGGTGTCTCCAATGGTTCTTGGGTTTGAACCTCTTCATCTTCTGATTCCTCCATTGGAGTTGGAGAATCAGTAACATCAATTGCTGGACTAATCACCGTCTCTTGAAACTCCACCTGGTTTGGAGTACTACTTGTCTGAACAGCTCCATTTGTTACCTTCTTCAACATGACAGATTCATTAAAGGTAACATCTCTGCTACAAATTATCTTCTTTGTGTCTAAGCACCAAAGTCGAAATCCCTTCACTCCATGAGTGATTCCCATGAAGATAGCCTTCTTTGCTCTAGGATCAAGTTTTGACTCCTTCACATGATAATACGCAGTGGATCCAAATACATGTAAGGAATCATAATCTGTAGCGGGTACTCCAGACCATACCTCCAACGGTGTTTTTTCTCCAATCGCCGATGACGGTAGACGATTGATGAGATGGCCAGCATATGTCACAGCCTCAGCCCAAAATGGTTTGCCCAACCCAGCATTGGACAACATACATCGAACTTTCTCAAGTAGTGTTCGATTCATACGCTCTGCCACCCCATTCTGCTGTGGTGTATGTCTAACAGTGAAGTGTCGAACAATACCATGCTCCTGGCAAACGTCAAAGAGCGGATCACTTCTATATTCCCCTCCATTGTCCGTCCTAAGCCGTTTGATCTTCTTGCCAGTCTGGTTCTCAATCATATTTTTCCACTTCAGGAAAACTTTGAGCACTTCATCTTTAGACTTCATTGTATACACCCAAACTCTTCTGGAAAAGTCATCAACAAAAGTTACAAAATAGTGTTTTCCTCCCAGCGACGTTGTTTTGGAAGGACCCCACACATCTGAGTGAACATAATCCAAAATACCTTTCGTATTATGGATAGCGGTGCCGAATTTCACTCTCTTCTGCTTTCCCAGAACACAATGCTCACAAAAATTTAACTTGCAAGCCTTTGCACCTTTCAACAATCCTTGCTTTGCCAAAATTTGCAAGGATTTCTCACCAGCGTGTCCCAACATTCATACTATCTCTCCCAAGTCTGGACTTTGACTTTGATCTCCCTCTCATTTTTGGCTTTTGGCTTTTCTCCTCCATATCTACGGGTTTTTCTTCCTCAATGGCAATGTCTAGACCTTGTTGAAATAAAGAGTCTAGCACCTCGCCTTGCCACATGCCGAAGTGACCGGATCCATCGAACAACTCCACCGAGAAGTTTGCATTTGACATTATCCTCCTCACCGGTATAGAGGAAGAGCTTGATGTCCCTTCTGATCCGTCTTTTGCCATGGCAACGAATAATATTCAACAGCACGAACTGGATATTGAAACACTGCACCAGGTAAGTTCCCAGGAAAGAGAGGTGGATCACACGGATCGCTTAAATACCCAGTCTTTCCTAGCCAGAACTTTCCTAGACACGCACTGTCACAACACCACACTTCTTTGCAGCAACCGAGCGACCGGGATAGCCTTCACCGAAGCTCTGATACCAATTGTTGGGGAAACCGGGTTATTTCCCACACGAACGTAGCTTCAAATCTGAGCTGAAATGTCGAGATCGAAACTACCGAAATTTGCACAGCGGACAAACCCGTCAACTGTTGAATATTGAAACCCAATGGAAAAACCCAATAATAAGCAAGCAAAATAAATAATGGAGAGAACACACCGAATTTACGAGGTTCGACGAAAATGTCGTCTACTCCTCGGGCACCACCACCGGATGATAACTTCACTAATACCAAAATGGTACAAACAAATGGAATTCCTAAGAATTCCCAAATATGAGAGAAGAGAAACAAATGGGAGAGATAGATGTTGGGATGATTTCAAATGGCAAATGCTAGGCCTATTTATAGTTGAGCTTTAAGGACTAAACCTATAAATAGCCTAAAGTTTAGGGACCAAAAATTAATTTTCCCATACCACTTTTCCACCTAATTTTCCACTCATATTTTCCATCCACCTTTCGGTGGCTTTTTGGTTGGCAATTTCCAGCCACTTTCAACAGGGTGTTCACCACAGATTTCCCTGGAACACCTCCATTGAAATTCGATTACACCGGAAACGTGAGCCGATCGCTCTTTCAGCCTGTTCCGGGAACCAAGTTGTACAAACTGAAGTATGGTTCAAGGGTACAAATCGTGCTTCAAGACACGAGCATTGTGACACCAGAGAACCACCCGATCCATCTTCATGGATACGATTTCTACATCATAGCAGAAGGTTTCGGGAACTTCAATCCTAAAAGAGATACATCAAAATTCAATCTTGTGGATCCACCTTTGAGGAACACAGTGGGAGTGCCAGTGAATGGATGGGCAGTCATTAGATTCGTGGCCGATAATCCTGGTAAGAACATCCTTAAAAATCTGTTCCTTTTCTAGTTAATGAAGTCATTCATTTCATGTTTGATAATTACAAGTGTTTTGGTAAAAACAGGAGTGTGGATAATGCACTGTCACCTGGATGTTCATATCAACTGGGGTTTGGCAATGGCTTTCCTTGTTGAAAACGGAGTTGGAGAATTACAGACAATCCAACCACCGCCGCCGGATTTACCTATTTGTTAGAGAGAATTCATCATCTTCTTCACCAAAAACACTACAATTACTGAAAATCATAAGCTCAACAAGACTTGTTAGTTGCATTTTTTTTTGTCATTGTAATAGTAGAATAAAAAAATTCATTGTTTGTTTTTGCCCAGCAGTTGGGAAACTCGTTCCATCATTTTCTTTCCATAGTTGTATTCTTTTCATAGTTCTGCATATTGAACGGCGTGAATAATTTTTAATCTCCTTTGTTCTATTATGATCTATTTTATTCAATAAACTTTAAAAACGACTAATTTACTCACCGAACTTTATATATTGACCTATTTTAGTCACCTAATATTATTTTATTAATATTATTTGGCATATTTTATTATTATTAGATATAAAAAATAATTTAAAATAAAAATAAAAATATATTTTATTATTTAATAAAAAAATAATTTAAAATAAAACCCCAAACCATATCCGATCTCCAATCTATAAACCCCAAAGCATACCTAATCTCTAATCCACAAACCCCAAAACTATTCCCTCCACTTTTATGCGCCACACCCTCACCGGCCACCCTCAGCAGCTCTTTATCTTCTGTAACACCCATCACCCGATTTAGTTGTAAACCGGCTAAGGAATGTTACTCAAGCATAGAAAAACACGAACCAACAAAATTTTTTGTCTAACTTACCTCTAATAGGTAAGTTAGACTTCTAAACAAATAATTACAAGCAACATGATTCATTAACAAGGATCATAATTCAATCAAGCTAAAACATGTGATTAATAGGCAACCCTAACAACATGAATTAGACATGGGAGCATTCAAGATTAATCACCCTATTTAACATGGTATTCGAACTCTAATAACAACAACATGATCAATTTTTTATATCACTCAAACTAATACATACCTCACAACATCTTAATTCATATTTTATACATGAGTACATTAACAAAATCTATTAGAACTACATGACTTAGAAATGGTTCATTCGATTAGGATACTATCACTTGTGATCAACCTAACATTCTTTATACATTCGAATGGCAAGTTCATCTACCACAAGAATTTTAAGCACACTATCATGACCCTAATACATGAATCAGTAACACATTAACTAAACTTAACTCATGGCAGCAGCATTTCAATCTAACATACTTTCAAATTCTTTCATATCAACAACACAAGGAAGCATGACAATCACAAGATTATCAAAGCATTTCAATATATGATTCTAACACATAATCAACTAATGAATAACTCTAGACAACATCCAAGACATGTATCCATCATTCAATACTTTCCAAGCTTTCAAAACATATAAACATCACCATAGCAACCAACCATATTCATCTCATATAGTCATAAGATACCTAGATCAATTAGGCTATCGAATGAGTCACATTAACGAGTTATACAAGTCATATCATATCAAATATATACAAAGTCATTCATAGGCTCAAAATGCATGTACATGTATCTAATTACAAAGTTAAGGCCACCATCTAAGAGTTTACAAACGGATGAGTTCATACTTAAAGTTATAGTTTGTCTTGCTTTGCCTCCAACCGGGAAATCGTGCAATCAATGAACCTGAAGTAGGAAGAATGAAACGAGAGTGATAAGTACGGTTAAGTACTTAGTGAGGTAGCAACCTAAGTTAGGCAAGCTTAATTTATTTAACAAGCGTTTTAATCCATGTAGGCCTAGCTAGATTCACATGAATCATGTTTGTACAAGGCTTGCATTCGAATGATCTTATGTTGACACACTTTCATATCATTTCATTTATATTGTTCTATCCTTTAAACATGGCGATACAAGGTCCTAAGAATACTTATAATAATCTAATTTTACAATCAAACAGCTACATATTATCATCAAGAAGTCAAGTGAATAATAATCAATCAAATTTCATGGAAAATGATATCATGTAAGTAAGCATAACAAGATCTAATTCATTTAATGTAAACCCAAGTTCATATCAACAAGTTTACTTAATTAACTTCAAGTTTAAGCCTTGGTTTATAGTCGAGTCTAGGTAATCGAGTCACCAACCAACTGTCGTCGAAACAAGTATCTGGTCATATCCCTCCTACTGTCGCCAAAGACCATAACACACATCCCTCCTACTGTCGTCAAAGACCATAACACACATCCCTCCTACTGTCGCCAAATAAAGGCCTTAGCCCGGTCCGTAGACCACCCCAACACATATGAGCTCAAGACTCTATGGCATGTCATCCTACCTATGACTCTTTAGTTACAAAGGCATTGTTTATTCATGTGATCAAGAATCAAGGATCATGTAACAAGCTAGACAAGAATCATGGCATATTCAAGTGATCAATAATCATATATCAAGATCAAGAGCCCTTAAGCTAATGAACTATAGCTCAATTTCAAGAGAGATCATTTCATGTCATGTTTCATCGATTAACAAATTAAAACAATCAAGGCAGCAAGCAAGTTCATGTTCAAACTCATTATAGCACAAATTATACATCAATTTACTTATTTTATCATATGTTATCATTTGTAATTATTATCATTCTTCCCTTATATGTTTACCAAGTATACTTTAGAGTCAATTTTATGGCATCATTCAAGAATATTATAAATATAAATAATTTGGTTAGGACCTAATTCCTAACCCTAATGATAGCTACACTCACAACTTCAAGCTAGTCTTGTTCTTTGATAACATTGCCTTTGTTCTTCCTATTTTGTTGCCCAGCCCTTGATTCTTCTAAAATCTCTTCAAGTTTTTGATCTTTTTATTCACATACAAACATATATAAAACATATTAGAAGTCAATTCAAATAGATAAGCTCATATACACAACCTCCAACATTAACATTCAAAATCATTTTTCTTATTGGCAGATTGAGTACTTGTTACTAATATGAACATATCTTTTTACACACATATTCAAATTTCGATTACTTTACCATTGTAGAAAGCTTATTTACACAGCTTTACAACCATGTATGATACATGTTTTTCTCATTTCTCAACCAATACAGTTTATTATTTAAACAAAGGTCATTTTGCAGTTTTGGATAGTTTGTAGCACCTCCACAATTTCGGTTTCAGATTTTTCTATAGAGATTCAATTTTAGTGCCGTTTGTTTCTAGTTAAAATAGACATCCCCAAGTATTTTCTATCAAAATTTCAGGTCTAAATTTCATGTATTTTATTTTTGGTAAATTTTTTAAGGTCACTATCCAGAACAGGGCAGTGCTGGGCAGAATACACTAGTTTCTCTCTTAAGCTCCTTATAACTTATTTTCTTGGCTTCCACCACCTAATCTTATTTTACCAGCTACTTCTACATTTTCTCATGACCATTTTTAACACCTTCAAACATAAATTTCCAGAAAAATCAAACCCAGAATTCATCAAGATAACAATATAAATTTATGGACAAAATCGGGTAACATATTAGACACTTACTTGAATTGTACGAACATGCATGCAATCTAAGTATAATTTTCAGCCCTCAAACTTTAAGTTTTCCTTCTATTTTTTCAGATTTTCAAGCTCTCTCTCCTCTTTGTTTCTATGTTGGTTCGGTGGATTAAAGTGAGAAAGATGATAATCTTTTTTGGTGTTATACACTTGTTAGCCGTGTGTTTCAAGGGAAGGACACATGGACTTATTTTGTCCATGTATTATTCCACTAATAACCCATTATTTTGTGCTATATATCATATTATAAGTTATCCCACTAATAACCCACTATCTTATGCGATACCTCATATTATAAGTTATCCTACTAATAAGTTATCCTACTAATAACCTACTTTCTTATGTCATGTCATATTATAAGTTATCCTACTAATAACCCACTTTCTTATGCTATATGTCATATTATAAGTTATCACGCTAATAACGCACTTTCTTATGCCATATGTCATATTATAAGTTACATTTCTATTTTTTTTATTTCTTCTAGGGTGTTTTTAGGGTGTGACATCTTCTATGACTTATAAACTTTCGAGAAGCAAAACGAAGCTTCCTTAAAGTTGAAGTTCTTCAACGTTTCTGCAATGGGTTTCAGTAGACCTCAAAAGCTCGGGAATGGAGTTTCTACAAAATGTGTTTCTCTCTTTTGCATTGTCAGCTTCTTCTTCGGTGTACTTGTTTTCAACAGATTTTTTTCTCTTTTTATTTGTTTTTAAAGTTTAGTGACTAAAATACGTCATAGAGCAAAGTTGAACAATGATTTAAATATTTTACCCTTTTATCTTTTAGTGTTCTTATATATTTTACAAAACTGTCACAACCCACTGTTGCAACATACTTTGTACCATTGAGGTCATGAAAGGAGGAATTTCTATCACCCGTCGACCATTGTTAATTGGAGCAACAAATTATGCTTACCGTGAACACAAAAACACTCGTAAAAATTAAAAAGTACTTTAATATTATCTCGAGTTATGAAAATTCTGAAAATGAAGATGTTCATGATAAGATAGAGACTCGTTAAGAATAATAATAATCAGAGAATGATTAAAAAAATGAACGAGTTAAAAAATAATTTTTTTTAAAAAAATTTCTTTGTTTGTTTTAACTGAGACCTAACATAATTTAATTTTTTATTTTGAAATATTACGTGACAAATGAAGGTCGGACAGTCGAATATAAATGAAGTGATGGGTTAGCCTAAATAATATGACATCATGATGAGTTTAAGGCCTGGTTCACTTTCACTATTAGAAAGTGGTGTGATAGTTGAGATGAGACATGTTGAATATGTACAAACATGTATTGTTAAACAAGCTATTATAGACCAGACACCTAATTTGTAAAGGTCGAAAGTGTGGTGATCCGAAATAGTTTGTTAAAATTATCCACAAGAACTATTTGGGGAGACTTTGTGGGATCCTCTCATAGGCTCAGTCCGGGGCTCAAAATTATATGGAAAAAATTTCATAGAATTCTTTCAGTAAGCTCAGCTAGGAGCTTGATTTATTGGTAGTAAGTATAACAATTTGATACATTAATAAGTGTCAAGTGAAGTCGTAAATTATATTGTATTTTAAAAAATATATGTTTAAACTTTGAAAATATTTTTTTGAGAATAACAACCACGGACGACATAGACAATGAGAATAAAAAAAAAATTGATTCTAAATTTTAGGTTTGGCTAAACATGTTGGTTACTCTAATGAAAATTGTAGATGTTTTCAATACGTTTCCATTTTTAATTGGCAGTGTGTGAATGGCATTGGTGGGCGAAAACATTCAAACCTCTTGGTGCCATTTCCTAATAGAATGGAAGAGTCTATCAATCCCTTTGAAGGGACTTAAAAATTGGGGTGAAACTTTTGCTTTTCTTTTCAAAGTTTTCAATCACTAATCGGTTGGATAATAAAGCCTGCATTCCATTGTTTCAAGGCAGCCAGCTTTGATTTTATTAGGAGCTTAGAATTTAACCTAATTGATTCATTTAATAACATTTTAAACACGAATTTATAATTATAAGATTCGAATCTAAACAACGGTAAAATAAATCTTAAATTTTGTTCACCAAACTTCACCAACCCTGTGTTCCTCCAATTTTGTTCACCTATCTAATCCTTTTCCAATTCTTTTCCCTCATACTATTTTATATCGGCGGTAACAGAGCTAAAAATTAAATTTAGGGTTTAAAGTTTAGGGTTTAAGGTTAGGGTTAGGATTTAGGGTTTAGGGTACAAAATATAATTAATCGTAAAAATGAGAAAGGTAAAGTTCAAATAAATTTAAAATTGGGGTCCAAACGACAAAAACTTTATTATATTTTTTAATTAGAAAATTTGGGAGCGGTAGACTCAGTAATTCAAAATTGAGTCCAAAATAATTTTTTCTCAAATATATATGCAGATTTTCATTTTTTTTATCTACGCACTAAAATATTTTTTTAGAAAAAATTAATTCTAAACTAAACTGTTTTCCCCCGAAATATGTGTTTAATTGCTCCCTCCAGGAATATGTACATCCGCCCTGTTTGGGAGGCCACATCCCCCGCATGGGAATAGTTACATCCCTGTGTATCGGTTAAATCTTAAATTACATGTAACGTTTTAATGAAGCTGGACTCGGTTTAGGTTAAATCCTTAACTCAGATTTTGTTCTATTTAATATTAAAAAAATCAAACCGAAAATCTATTGGTGGCCAATAATGCTCATGTTGTCCTAATATTATAGATTTGAATCTCGATAATATTTGCCTTGGGAAAATAAATATCTCTCTACTTAATAAAAAATTAAACCGAACAATTTTTCGGTTCCTGTTTTAATTGGTTTAACGGATCGTTCTGATTTAATTTTTTAATCACTAATTATGTTATTCTTAGAGATGAATGCTTGCATTAAAAGAGACTAACCGTTGCCACTTCAACTTGTTTTTGTCCTTTGTTTTTGTTACTCAGGTTGCTGATAAATTAACAAAGCTTAGTCCTTTTAAGATAAAATCATTTTCTCTTATTTTTTAAGACATTATTTTTCCATAAGCAATGGAATTAAACTTACCAGCTTATTTGTTCTTACATTATTTTGACAGTGACAGTTTCCTAGATTGATAGGTGCTTATGAACAACCAACCAATGTCAACCTCAAGCAATTTCAGACAAGTATGAGCTTGTGTAGTTCATCAAACATTTGTTACGTAACATAGATCTTCTCTTAACTGTTTTCTAACGATCTAACTAATTCCATATTACTGGTCCAACTCAGCACCAGACATGTCGTTAGACAAACCACACACACACTCTTTATTTTAATAATTACATTTAACCTAAACTAATTGATTGTCCCAACAATCTTCCCTTTACATTGTCATGGGGCTGACTTTGAATGAATTGGTCTTTGAAGAAACCTTGTGAAGTAAGCATTGAAGAAATGAATAGGCTAGTGGGTGCAACAACTCCTTGCAAGTTTGAACCAAGCTTTTGCCCTATAAATTACCCTTTTCTCTGTCTCTCATATCACTCCTCAGATTACCAAAGGGAAAGCTTGTAGCCTTGTAGCTAACTAAGCTTTGATTAATGGAGATTTTCAAGAAATTTTCCTTCATTTTCCTTGTCCTGTGTTCTGCATTGTCTGCAAATGCTGAAGTTCAGAGACATAAATTTGTTGTATGTCTTCATTTCTTGCTGTTGGTCTTAATTTGTTTTGATTGGAATTGTGTCAAACGGTTGATGTTGGTCGTTTTGAATGAAACAGATTGAAGCAACGAAAGTGAAGAGGCTGTGCAAGACTCACAACACCATCACTGTGAATGGCATGTTTCCTGGACCTACCTTGGAGATCAAGAATGGCGACACCCTTGAAGTTCTTGTTGTCAACAAAGCCAGATATAATGTCACCATCCACTGGTAATTCATTCATGCATGCATGCATGCATGGCATCAGCTTTCTAGTTTTTATGACATATGGTCATTTCCACATTGAAGTTACCATGACCACTTTGATATATAGGCATGGTGTTCGGCAAATGAGAACCGGATGGGCAGATGGACCGGAATTCGTAACTCAGTGTCCGATTAGACCCGGAGGAAGTTACACTTACAGGTTTACAGTTCAAGGACAAGAAGGAACACTGTGGTGGCATGCTCACAGTTCATGGCTTAGAGCCACTGTTTATGGAGCTCTCATCATCCGCCCTAGAGACGGCGAATCCTACCCTTTCCCTAAGCCAAAACGCGAAACCCCAATCCTTCTAGGTAAAAAGAAATCTTAAAATATGCAACTCCTTTTAGATTATGAGTACAATTATGATTATCAAAAGGAAAAATTATGTTAATGATATGATTATGAATAGGTGAATGGTGGGATGCAAACCCTATTGATGTAGTGAGGGAAGCAACAAGAACAGGGGCAGCTCCTAATGTCTCTGATGCCTATACAATTAATGGACAACCTGGTGATCTCTACAAATGTTCCAGCAAAGGTAATTTGCTTCCCTTGGTTCAAACCGAGTGAACCACACCATTGGGTTAACCGGCGCCATGGTCATTTCAAGATCTTAACCATAATAACTGAAATTCAAACACGAGTTGCTTATTTGGTTTTTTGTTTATTGCAGAGACTACAATAGTTCCCATCAACTCCGGTGAGGTCAATCTACTCAGAGTTATCAATGCCGCCTTGAACCAACCGCTTTTCTTCAAAGTAGCCAACCATAAGCTCACTGTTGTTGGTGCTGATGCTTCCTATACCAAGCCCTTCACCACTTCTGTCCTCATGTTAGGCCCTGGCCAGACCACTGATGTTCTGATCCGAGGCGACCAGCCACCGTCTCGGTATTACATGGCAGCCCGGGCCTACCAAAGTGCACAAAACGCACCATTCGACAACACGACCACCACTGCTATTCTTGAATACAAGTCCACCGCTTGCACTGCCAAAAAATGCAAGGCATCCGCTCCAATTATGCCTTCTTTACCAGCCTACAATGATACCAACACTGTCACAGCCTTCAGCCAAAGCTTTAGAAGTCGAGAAAAGGTCGAAGTCCCAACCGATATTGATGAAAGCTTGTTCTTCACAGTAGGTCTTGGACTCAATAACTGCCCGCCAAATTTCAGCAAAAGTCGTTGCCAAGGACCAAACGGTACACGCTTTACAGCTAGCATGAACAATGTCTCATTTGTGCTCCCACGGAACTTCTCTTTGTTGCAAGCTCACCAACAAGGAATTCCAGGGGTGTTCACCACAGATTTCCCTGGAACCCCTCCGCAGAAATTCGATTACACCGGAAACGTCAGCCGATCTCTCTTTCAGCCTGTTCCAGGAACCAAGTTGTACAAATTGAAATATGGTTCAAGGGTACAAATCGTGCTTCAAGATACAAGCATTGTGACACCTGAGAACCACCCGATCCATCTTCATGGATACGATTTCTATATCATAGCAGAAGGTTTCGGGAACTTCAATCCAAAAACAGATACATCAAAATTCAATCTTGTGGATCCACCTTTGAGGAACACAGTGGGAGTGCCAGTGAATGGATGGGCAGTCATTAGATTTGTGGCCGATAATCCCGGTAAGAACATCATTAACAATCAATTCCTTTCTAGTGAATGAAATCATTCATTTAATGTTTGATAATTACAAGTGTTTTGGTAAAAACAGGAGTGTGGATAATGCACTGTCACCTGGATGTTCATATCAATTGGGGTTTGGCAATGGCTTTCCTTGTCGAAAATGGAGTTGGAGAGTTACAGAGCATACAATCACCGCCGCCAGATTTGCCTATTTGTTAGACAATTCATTAGAGTCGTCACCAAAAACGCTACAATCTTAAGCCCAACATTTTGTTTTATCAGTAATTTTTTTGGTCATTTTGATAGTAGCATAAGAATTCATGGTTATTTTTCCCTGCATTTGGGAAACTAGTTTCATCACCTGTTTCACTGTTTTCTTTCTATAGTTGTATTCTTTTTCATTACAGAAAACATATTATTGTTGGAGATGCATGCATGTATGTGGCAAAAGATTTGAATTGAGAAACAATCTTTTCTCTACTGGATCAATTGCAGACTTCAAAATCTCCTACTCTTTCCAGGGAATGGAAGGAAACCAACTAAACTAAATCATAACAATTCAAGACCCTAAACATCCTGGAAAAATTGAAAAACATAGTCATATTTACAGACTCATAGATAGGCACACAAAACTAATAGCTAAAGATATCTTGTAAGAATAAAAGAATCAAAATACTCTCTGGTCTCTAATGCCCCTAATACGTAAACCCCTTTTCGTCACTCGCTCGTCGAAGGAACTCCAGCTCTATCATCACCAGAAGGTGTAGAACTGGCAGGTGTGTCTGGTCTAATCTCTTCTAGCTGCTGGAGAACCTGTTGAACTTCGGGTCTTGCCGATGGAGATGGATCGACACAATGCAAACCCAGTTTCAAAGTGTTTAGTAACTCATCACCGATGGAAGATGCATCCCTCATTAACTCGAGATCAAACACTTCATTCGTCCACTCTTCTTTGACTATGGAGGCAACCCATTGTGGCAAATCCACTCCATTCATTGCCTCTCCGGGTGATTTCCCTGTTAAGAGTTCTAAGATGATGACTCCGAGGCTATAGGCGTCGGTTTTAGTGTTAGCTTTCTTAAGCTTGGAAAGCTCCGGTGCTCGGTAACCTAATGCTCCCGCAGTCGCAATTACATTTGCATTTGCAGCAGCCGTCATCAGACGAGAAAGTCCGAAATCTGCTATTTTAGCATTTGTATCCTCATCAAGTAAGACATTGCTTGATGTAAGGTTCCCATGAATGATGTTTTCTTGAGTGTGAAGGTACGTCAGCCCTCTTGCAACACACTTTGCTATTCTCATCCTTGTCGGCCAATCGATTGGTGTCTCGGGCCCTCGAGCTGCCACAGAATCTATGTTAGAACACATAATTAGCTTCTAATCAGTCAAAATAGGTGGAATTTCACTTACCATGAAGGAATGTTGCAAGACTCCCTTTAGGCATGTAATCGAAAACAAGAAGCTTTTCTCCTTTAGGCCCCAAGTAATAAGCCCTCAACGCGAGAAGATTCCGGTGCCGGATTCTGCCTAGCAGATTGACCTCGCTTTCGAATTCCTTTTGACCTTTGGTAATCTTTTCTCTTAATCTCTTCACTGCTACCTGGTTCCCATCCTCTAATGTGGCCATGTAAACAGTCCCATAAGTGCTTTTCCCCATAATCTCAGCAGTGGCACATAAAAGATCATCAGCAGCGAACACCATGGGACCATCGAAATGAACTAGTTTCCCACCGGTTTCTCCTCCCGGTTCAACTTCACCGGCCGAAGGTTGAATCCCCTTCTCACCCCTAGCAGCAGCTGCAGCAGAAGCCGAAGCAGCTCCGATTTTCGTTTCACCATCTTTTTCTTTAGATGCTGCCCTTCTTCTAATCAAGCAACACAGCAAAATCAAACATAGAACAAGGAGAACAATAAGAAGGGCTCCAACAGCAATTAGGATTATGTCTTTGGTACTAAGTTTTCGATGTTTATGTCTCGGTTTCTCGGACGGTGAAGAAGGTAGATTCTGTGAAGGTGCTGGAGAAGGGCATGGAGGTGATCCACTATATCCACATAACTCTATATTCCCAACAAAAGAGCTTGAGTTGAACTTTTGGGACAGTGGAGCTGGAACAAGACCAGACAGGTTGTTATATGAAACATTGAAGGAATTAAGACCTCTGAGATTTGCAAGAGAAGATGGGATTTCACCACTGAGGTTATTCTCCGACAAATCAAGTTGAGTCAAACTGGGAATGTCCCCAACAGATGCTGGAATTGGACCACTCAATTTGTTTCTCTTCAAAACAAGAACTGAAAGGTTAAGATTGGAGAGACTAACAGGCAAGCTTCCATTGATGGAATTATAAGAAAGGTCTAGAATTCTAAGCCTGGAAAGCTTTTGGGGACCCCAAGAATCTGGGACTGGACCAGAAAGGTTGTTGTGTTGAAGGACAAGGAAAACAAGAGAACTCGACCGAGCAAAACTACCCGGGACCGATCCCGAAATCGAATTGTAGCTCAAGTTGAGCCTATAAAGCTTAGTAGAATTTGCAAGACTCTCAGGGATTACACCAGTGAGTGAATTGTTACCAAGGTCAAGAGTTTGAAGCAATGGACATGAGCCTAATGTAGCCGGAATCGAACCCGAAAGCCGATTGTTGAACAGCTGAACACCTCTAAGATCAGGAAGAATGCCTAATGCACGAGGGATGGAGCCTTGGATGAGATTATCGTGGAGGCTAAGCTTACGAAGAGCTTGAAGCTGACCGATTTTCTCTGTGATTCGACCACCTAATCCTTTCCATGGAAGCTGAATAACAATGACTTGACCCTTTGCACACTTGATCCCGGCCCAACCGCCGGAACAAGCGCCGTAGCCGGTGTCGTTCCAGCTTTTTAAGAAGCCTTTGGAATCGATTAGGTCTTGCTTGAAGGCTTGAAGGGCTTGGAAATCAGCTGCTGTGACGACAACACCATCCCAACCTTGATCACTTGAAACCGGTTCAATAAAGAAGAAACTGAAGAAACAAACAAGAAAGAAAATGTGGGTATAAGAAGAAACAATACCCTTTGGTTTATCCTTTTGTTTATGCATTGCCATTAAAGGAGTGGCAAAGAGCTTAAGAAAACAAAAAACAAAAAAAGGGGGAGGGGGGAGGGGAAAATGGGTGAAGTTGTGAGAGGGAGGGGTTTTGTAGTGGAGAATCATTGGAATGGAGGTGGGGTTTTAGCACGTGAAGATCTCTGAAAGAGAGAATCTTTTGGTATTGGGACAAAATAAAAAATGAAAAGAAAACCAGAACAGCAGGCAAATGTGTCTGATGGTGAAGATGTAAGAAGCTCTTAAGCCTAACGGCTACTTTCTTTTCTTTTTTTGGTGTTGGGATTTCCAATTTCTCATTGTTTATAGGTTTTGATCCATGGCATGATGGGGTGGTGTTTTTATTGCTGTTGGCGCTCCTCGTATACAACGGCTATCTTTTCTAAAACGGGTCCTACCCAAGAGACACCTGCTGCAGATGCTTATAAATTATAATAGTATTGAATTTGAGAAAATTATTTGATAAATATGTTATGTAGAAACTACACAAGTTTTTTTTTTAAGAGTTGGATATTTAGTTTAGAGTTTAAGTATTTAGTTTGTACGATTTAGAATTAAAATTTAAGGTTTATAGTTAAATTTAGGTGTAGAGTTTAGGGTTATGATTTAGATTTTAATTTTACTTTTTTAAGAGTAATTATGCATATTTATTTAATTTTTTATACAACATGTGTACGAACAAAATTGCTTATTGTATTCATGATTAGCAGTGGACATTTGATCAACCCGAGTAAATTTTTTTCGAAATAGTCGAGTTGACGAGTCTTATTTTATAACTCAAACTTTATTTAAAATTTTTAGAATCGAATTGAATTTATGAAAATCAAACTGTTCGAGTTTTTGTTCAAATTTAATTGTAAACATCTATAATATTATAATATTAATTAGTTAAAAGTTAAATTAACCAGTTTTTCAAATCAATTAGTGTACATATCATATTATGGTGTTAACATGTGAAATTCTAATTTATTGTTGTATTAAATTTTTTTATGGGAGAAGGTTTGGATTTTGACGGTGTGACTTTTGATTTATACGAGGTTAAGATAAGATATTGAAATGTCAGTGTGGAATTGACACTAAAGATTTCATAAACTAATGAGTTTAAAATATGTATTTAATGTAACATTCCCGTTGTTTGTTTGTTTGAGATTTGAAGCTGAGTTGTACGGTAAAGAAAGTACGCCACACCTCTACTTTCATTCTTTTATTTGCAGTTAATAATGAGAAGGACTCAGAGCTCCTTTCTCAAGCTACTCAAACTTGAGTCAAATATCTGATTCGATAATTTTTTGAGTTTGAGCTTGAACTTCGAAAGTATCTCAATACCGGATTCAAAACCTGAGCTTAGAAAATACAACATCAAATCCAAGTATCGAACCACAGCTTGAAGTTGAAATTATCAGTGTTCAAACTCGGTCGGACTCCTAATACAAGACCACAATAAAGACTCAATTCAGACAGATCTGAACTTGAATATTGTAATTGTAAACTATTCAGTTTTCCCCGACATCATGGGTTTCGTGCGAGACATTTATGATTTATCTTCCCTTCTCAATCATTTCATTCAATATCCATTAATGGTACTAACCGTTCAAGTTTCAAACAAATAAAAAACAACTCCAGTCAAGAGCTGAAGGTTTAACCTGATTCCTTCAAGCAATTAATAAATTCGAATCACTGCATTTACAACCTATGCATGGTATCTACCAATCCCTACATACATATCACCTAGACATTACATACATATATATACATATACGCTGCAGTCATTAATTCTTTGTAATCCCTACATACACAATACCCGTCCAAAACACATTGTAACATCAGCCAAATATCCAGAGCAGGAAACCATGAGAGGTGTTCTCCATATCTCCTTATGTCACAAGGAAATTTTAAGCAAAACGAACATGAAAAAACAATTTCTATTTTTACTTCACTATAAATAAACCGCAAGCCTGGTTTATCAAATGAAACGGCAATTGCCAGCAGAACCATGTTTTAATGCCACAGGAATGATGTTATGCACAAATGACAAAAGGCACTTTGCACATGGAAGACAAGAACAAAAAACTTTGGACAGTTGATGACGAATATATTATAAACAATCAGGCAATAAATGATTCAAGGTTAGCGGAGCTGCCATCTAACCTCCTTAACATAATGATAGAAGTTGAATTAACCATGCCTCAAAACATCATGGTTCTAGTAAAATAAGAAACAACCTTCTGCCAAAGAATTCCAGTCTAATCATCAAATACAAAATACCTAGTCCATAACAAAGCCTCTCAGATTAGGTGTTAAACACTTTCTCATGCAAAACAACAACAATCCAATAGCGTGACCCACAGAGGATTTCCTTATGCGAGCCATATACAAAAAACAGGCTACAACCGCCACCCAGAACTGATTTATATGTGCATAAATCATTCTCAAAAAAGATGGATGTTATTCTGTATGTAGTAACTTGGAATATAAAACAAAGAAGAACATCTCCTTAGACTACATTTGAAGGTATTTCATGATTTTAGCACCATCAAGGGTAACAATTTCACTTTTCTCAGAAGCTACGAGATTTCACACATGTACAGGTAGAGATGACCGTATAACGTGTGGAATAACAAGTAAATGCTACTATATTAAAATCATTAAGCACGTCAATAAGTAGACAGTTTTTTTAGGTCAGTAAGCAGAGAGTTACTGCTAATCCTATTTAATAAAACTCAAAAGCAGAAACTGTGAATCAGTACTAGCTTCATTACATGATAATTGATAACAGACACTTGAACAACATTGATTCTTACATCTCGCAAAAAGCGCCATTTTTGAACAAAGATGGAATAGTTTTAACCCCGATTCTACAGAAATTCAATTACTACAACTACTACAAGTTGATTGATGATTCTACCAAATCAAAATAGCATATACTATAGAAGAATCCCTAAAGAATCAGAATCATCTAATCATTGAAGATGTTAACCAATCAAGCTATTAATGCCTGACATTAATGTAAACTAGAATTGATACACAATTGAATCTTTAAGCAAAACCAGAGGTACAGGACAGGACAAACCAGCTAACTAGCTTGAACCTTATCCCAACTCATTTCAACCAAATGAAACAAACCCAAAAGCAGCAAATTAGACCTCTTGATCCGCAACCCCAACCTATGTTACTCGCTCTTGAGTACGAGTGTCAAATATGAGTACATCCTAAGTGGGTATGTTCAATTTTTTACAAGCTTTTTCACATACTTGAAGGGTTATCTCCTCAGACCCATGTCTGAACATTCATTGGACGAAGTCAAGGACAGATGTACTTCAAGAAAAAGGAAGACCCAAAGCGACATAGACCTCTATATTCAGTAGCAAGTAACAACTAAAATATAACTTTCTACAAACAATTAGTATATTCATGTACCTAAAATTATTTGACCGGAAATTCCATCCAAAACCTTCTAAATCCTCGAAAAATAGAGAAGGAATACAAACACAATTGTATAGTAAACAATTTAAAACAAAATCTGATCTCATTAAAATCAAAATTCCGAACGAAATTAATACAGTATCCAAAACCAAACACCATAAGATCTAACTCTTAATCAAAGTTCAGATTCAAATCTACATACAAAGGACATAAAGCAACAATTGAATGTTCTAAAGAGCAAATCCTATTCGATTTACTATAAGCTAAGTAAAAATAATCATAAGCATCTAATGCTTGAAAGACCTGTAGATCACACGCGTGAGGCAACTGCAGGTGCGGCCGCAGCGGCAGCAGAAGAGGCGGCGCCGCCGAGGAATGAAAGGAATCCGGTGTTCGCAGGCTCCTGATCGTCTAAGAACAAGTCCTCTGGAACCCTAAAAGCACCGTGTAAGCAAACGATGGCGACACCAACCAAGAGTGCTGAGATCAAGAGCGACCCAACGCTGGTCAAGAAGACAACGAAGACGGTCAACACCACCAATGCGCCTAGCGTCTCGCGATCGGTGAACGTACGGCCGAAGATCACAACAGGTTGATCCGACGGTCGGAAGAGGTAAAGGAAGACCCAAGCGGCGAGGAGGCCGAGGAGAACGAGGAGAGAGAGGGGATGCGATAGGATAGAGAAAGCGAGCACAGCCACGAGCAATGTTATATAATTGACTTTGAAGTATGAGAGGTTTTTGCGGATCCGGGAATAGGCGTCGGTTAGATTATCGGGGCGGGCCATAGCAGACCGATCTATGAGCTCGTACCATGGACGGCGTTGGGAGAGTCCTTGACGGATCGATGAGGAAAAGCGCGATAGGAACGCGCGAAACGCGGGCGTGGCTATCGGCGGCTGCGATTGGGCACCAGTGCCCGCCGTAGATTGAGAGGTTGTCATCGGAATGGTCGCGGGGGACGCCATGGATAGCGAGTGAGAACGGAAGTAAAGGTGGCGCGTGGGGTGCTACGGTTGTTGCCTGCAACGGCGATTTAAGTGTTTGGGACGCTGTTCCTTTATTATGATGATGATTCTACGGTGGATTTGGTTATTTATTTTATTTTGCATTCAAGTGTCGGTGTTCAAGAGAGCTCGTTTGCATTATTGCATAGGGTTACAAAGTTCATTTTTACGCGGTTTCAATCTTAACTTATTTATATTGTTTTTTTCTCTCTTTGTTCTCATGTTTTACCTAGACTAATTCATACTTATTCGTATTGTATAGATGATTTTAGTGGTTAAATTTCTCGGCAAAAATTTTCTGCATACTCAAGACATCGAACTCTACATATTTTTAAGTGATATCAAATTGTGTATTACTTGGATCAACTCGTTGAATGGTTGAATTTTTAAAATTAATATTTTTATTTTCTCAAAAAAATATAATATATATATTAAATAAAAATAAAATTTGAGCATGTGTGTCATCTAAGAGAAAAATATGTCTGATTAAAAGCACTTTTTGAAAAACGTTGTTGGCTGAACGCGTCTTCTTCCTGCGTGATTAAAATAATTTCGAAAAGAAAAAAAATCAAGATCAAGTATTGTTGAAGCGAGCTAGAAACATGTACAATTCCTTTTTGTTTTTAAGATATTTACATGAACGAGTCAGCAATTAATCATCTGCGTTTTGTTGGTTTATATAAGGGTAGATATTGGTCACAAGTTTTAATATTATTTTATGTTCAAGACGAAAATCTAACTCTTAATCACTGATTAAGGTATTTTTGGTATAATCATTAGTATTCAACTTATTTATTAATTAATTTGAATCGATTACTTCATAAACTCGTTATAGAAGCAACTTCAATCTAATTTATTTCATTCATAAAACCCTCAACATACACTAAATAATAAAACAACAAGATTATTATCAGAGCAAGGACAACATAGTTAGGGGATGTGCCCCTAATTTGTTTTCATTAAAAATATAGGCCCTGCTTGGCAATTAGCGGATAGCTGATAGCTGATTGCATTAGTTGATTTGACTAGCTGATTGTATAAAAGTGTTTGGTAAAATTAACTGATAGCTGATAGTTGTTTGATTATTTAAACAAGCAAAATGACATATAAGGACATATGATTATATTCAATACTTGTTTGAATAATTTATCAGTTATGAATATTTTGTATCTAATAAATATTAATTAGATTTGTAAAAATTATTTTTAATATAAATTTTCTAAACACGTTTGAAAGATTTATATATTAATTTATTATTTATATAATTATTAAAAAAATTATATGCACATATAAATATGTGATAATAAAAAAATAGAATTAACTTACAAATGTCGCTATATAAATTAGTAGAAACAACAAATAAGTAAAATATTTAATATGTTATTATTTATATTAAAAATGTTATTATTTAATTTAGGTTATTTGGAGATTTTTGGTAATTGTTAAGGGTAAAAGAGTCATTACAACTCTAATATCAAACCTCTAATCTCAAAAGGCTCATATTAGGAGTTTTTCAAAATTAGCTTTTTCACCCAAATCCGCTCTTTCAATCCGCTATTTATCAAACATCAATATTAGCGAATTTGACTAGTCAAACCTCTAATTATACCTCAAACCTCTAATTTTGCCCAAACCGCTGTTTACCAAACAGGGCCATAATGAATTATTTACTTTTTGAACTTCTAATTTTCAATTTATTTGAATTGTATTCCTTATTTTTCATTATTGAATATAATTTACACTATTGATATTGTTTCATGGCTAATTTGTTTGTTTAAGCCCTGAAATCTAAATGAAGCAGTGTAACTTACATACCATAATCCTTAATCTGATCCACATCCAAGAGATAATGCCATGTAAACTTCATCAATTCATCAAGCTTTCCATTAGGAATGTATTCGTCGTCTACTCTTAATTATTGGAAAAAAATATTTTTAAACATTTAGTATTTTTTATTTACAAAGGCTGACCATCTACTCATACTTTTCTAAAATATTATTATAAAATTAAAGAATGTTATTACGGATAGGTGTAAGCAAAATTCGACTCGAAAAAGTCTATTTTTTTTTTAATTTTGAGTTATTCGAGTCGAGTCGTTCGAGTCAACTCGAAAAAATTTCTATTTCGAGTCGGTTTGAAATTTGCCCAACTAGAAAAACCGAATTTTACAGTTTTGCAATTTAGTCACTGATTTCATTTTTCTTCATTTCCTCCTTCATTTTAAGTCCATTTTTGACCAAATTTGAACCACATATTCCTAAACCAGCGTTGAATACGTATTTATCTTCAATTTATATTTTTGAAAATGAATTTCATATTTTTTCAATTCAGCCCCTTAACTTTGTATGATTTCCTCATTTCTTCAATATCTCCTTCGTTTTAAGTCAATTTTGACTAAATTTGAACCGCATGCTCCTAGACCAATGTAGAAACTAGAATACCTATTTAGCTTCAATTCATATTTTTAAATTAAATTTTCTACTTTTGTAATTTAGCCCCTCAACTTTGAATGTTTCCCATTTCTTTAATTCCTCTTTCGTTTTAAGTCTATTTTTGACCAAAATTAAACCACATGATTCACTAACACTATATAATATCTATATAACTTCAATTCATATTTTATATGATTAGAGAAAGTCGTTTAAATTGGAATCAAATCGTATTATAACATGGTAAATAATTACAATTAAATTTCTATAGGAACTCGAAAACTCGACTCGAATTTCATAAACTCGACTCGAATTTCATAAACTCGACTCGAATCGAAAAAAATTCAAATTAAGATTAAGTCGTAAAATATGACGCGTTAACTCGAATAACTCAAAATTTTTTGACTCGACTCGACTCGCTCGAACGCTCACCCCTAATTACGGAGTTCAAATAATCTATAGAGTAAAGAATATAGTACTTTGTTTAAGGCTTTTTATTTAATAATAATAATAATAATAATAATAATAATAATAATAATAATAATAATGTATATTCTTTGGTACATTTATTAGAGTTTTGATTGACGAAGTTCAATATATATGCGATTTTACCTAACAACCTCTTGCCTTTTAAGACCAATCATCAAATGTTCGAATATTTACTTTTTCTTTAAATATTATAATAAGCTCTTATATTATGTTAGACTTAATTGTAAAAAAAATTGTCACTAAAGATTAATTAAATTCTCGAACTCAACAAGTGTTTTAGTATAAAAGCGGATGATATTCATCCGAGGAGACACAGTTCAAATCGTGTTGTCTACAAGATATATGTGCATTGTTAAAGGGTTAAAAATATCTATAAACAAATACTACCTTGTGATTACCTTTAGACTATTAAAAAATAAATTCTCTTGTAAATTTATACTAAAGTTGAACTCTTATGACCGAAAATTTAATCAGTAGAGCAAATGGGCATGGAGATTTTGTTTTTTATTGTTACACATTAAATTTTGAACAAAACTTAAGGAATAAATTAAAACAAAATTAAACTTATTTTTCTAAAAAGAAATAGGGATACAGTTACTAGGGGATTGCAGGCGTCTGCCCTTGCTTATGTTAATGTTGATCGTTATTTTTTCTGACAGGCTAATAGGTCTTAAAATGATGATATGTTGATGACTTAGTTGATAATTTTGTTTGAGTCAGAATTTAATTGATCTTTTTGTTTGATGTTAACAACTTAATCGAAGAGAAAATAAAAAAATAAAAAGAAGATATAATTAGACATTATTTTACAATTAGATATTGTTGTTGTCGTCGTTATTATAATTGGTAATGGAGACCAAACAACTTTTTTTTTGACAAATTTTAATTTTAATCCTACTTAGAGGGGAGGAGAAGAAAAAATTTTAAAGGAAGAAAGATTATTTCTATCGAGTCTTAAACTCATAACCTAAGAAGATGTGAGGGAACAACTATAAGTAGCTTGGCCAACCAGTCATATGTTGATGACCAAACTATTAATTATGGAAGAAAACAATTAAAGTTTATAATTTACAGTTAACTCCTACTCATATAATTAAAACCAATCATTAAACCCGATCTAACGAGTATCCTGAAGAATAAAAAGAAATGGAAGAGTATATATTCTTTCCTACACGTTTCGGAATTCTACCTCTAATTTTTAGATTCGAAAAGACTTTTGCTTTTCATTGTTTATTATGCAAAGGATAAAACTTTTTCTTTCATTTTCATTATAGGATCATCATTAAACCAATAGAAATTATTGGAAAATTTTGCTTGGTTGAGATTCTTTTTTATTTATCTTAAAGCTACATATGCACTCACAAGGAATAAAGAGTGTTAAATTTTAAATAACTATAGATGTATTATAAATAATTTGTATTATTTAATTTTTAATTTATATAATGTTTCAGATTTAAATCTATACAACTTTTCTCACTTATATCTCAGATAAACAAATATTAATTCTGCATTTTACATTTAGATGACAGCACATAATTCAATTATTTATTTCTATTTTAAAATTTAATTGAAGAAAATAATATGTGAAACTTTTTTTCAAAGGAGAGCTTAATTTTATTAAAGACAATAAAACGCGCCCTCAAACATAAAGAGAAATTTAAAGGCTATGTCACCAAGAAATTGTACATAAAAAATAGAACCTAAAACTCAACGAGCGTGAAGAAAAACAAAACATTTCATGAACATGACCTTCGATTTCTTTAGAAACCTAACAATCACCGTTATAATTTTATTGCTTATAACCAATTAGGCTCTTATGTAGTGATGTAGGAGAGGTGATGGACAAAAGCAATCTTGTAGATCTGCTCCGCTAATACCTTTGATTATGTTGACAAACTACTATAAAAAGGATTTAACAATACTAGATTGTCGACCTTTTCATATCAGGGATGTGCGCCATAATGATAGCTATATGAACACAAAACTATCACAAAAGAAGTAGATGTTAGTCAGAAAAAACCGTGTCGCAAAAACAGAAGAAAAAGTGCTACAAAGACATATGAAACTAACACAACAAGATGTGCAAAACAGAAGAATCCAAAATAAAGTGGTTTATTTATTAGGAACTAAAAATAAAAATTTTTTAAAAAAATCACTAACAGTAAGCATCCAACACAAAATCAGTGTCGTTACGACACAACTGAAGAAAATGAGAAATCTTAAGGAAAACAATGATAAAGAAGAAAGAAAAGAGAACGAGTAAGATTTTATTTCATATTGGCTTTGATATTAACTCAATGTGAAATAATTCTAAATGTTTTATTTTATTTTAGAAAAATAGATTATTTATTTTATCATAGAAAAATAGATTAAGTTGTCATGATGATTTTGATTTTATATTTTGATATTAATAATGGGGAAAATGTCATTTTTAGAACAATTATAGACAAGATTTTTAATCTGCATGGCTGAAGTGTTTTCTTCCTAATTTAGAATGACGTGAGAGATAAGGCATGTCATGGTGACTTACCTTTCTAAGATCAATTTTGAATTTAAACGCTTCCAAATTAACACCATGTAATTAACTCTGAATCTAAACGTTTCCTAATTAATCTCATATAATGGTACATTTTTTTCATATATTAATGTAATTATATGGTAGTATATATTTATATATTTTTTTTAATTTTTAACAAGGCACATATATATGCTCAAATCGGGTCTCCTATGATAAACATCATCATATTTTTTTACTGAAATCACTCGTTAGGTCCATATAATGATACAATTAATTTAGAGAGATTTGTCGACCTAGAATTTTAATTATTTTCATATATTATTATTGTTGCAACGACTTGAACTCTAATATGGAAATTTAGAGAGTTACGAATAATCTAAGCATTGTATAAAAATAATAATATGGAGAATATATTATCTTGTGAAATAAGAAAATTCAAAAATAAGTTTAGATGTTGTTATATGTATTTAAAAAATCATAAATTTATTTATGATATTTTATTTCAGCGTTGATGAATAAAATAATTATAAATAAATATAATATGTGAATTTATTGTACTAGAAGTATAATTCATATTTTTTAAAAAGATATTCTCATTTTAAAAATAAATTCTAAAATTTGAGTTTATATAAAATAGGATAATGTAAATATTTTTTTATTCAATCAATTAGTAAATATTTGTACCTTCTTGAAACTAATTTTGTCATAAAGCTAGTATGTCCTAATCACAATCATTGATGACATTAGATTTTATCTCCTTCTCGACCCCCAAATTATCTAACGTAATCGTATATAATTATACATTGTCCATAAATAACAAATGCTAACATATTAATATTATTTTATACAAAAGAAACTATTTTGATACACAAGCCTACTTTACACAAACCTTTCAATTTTAGGGTTTAAAAAATTAGGTTAAGATTAAAAATTTAGTGTGTATGGTGTAGAATTTAAGGTTTATGGTTAGAATTTAGAGTTTAAGATTTAGGGTGTTAGAATTAGAGATTTAAGTTTTAAATTTTATAACTTTACACAAACCTTTCATATTTTTTTATAGTTTTTAAATAAGACAACTAAAAATCTGTTGAAAATCAAACAAAGTATGAGCAGCCAAAATTGAAAATGCAAAAATTCAATGGTAGGTGCAGCCAAAGTAGAAAATGTGAAATGGGCAAATTATTTTTTGGTCCCTAAACTTTAGGTTATTTATAAGTTAGTCCCTAAAACTCAACTATAAATAGCCTAGCCATTTGCCATTCTAACACATCCCAAATCATTCTAACCTCCTCTCAATACTAGAGAAATTAGAGAGTTTTCATAGAGTTGTTTTCTCCTTTTTATCAAGAGAGAATTGTCATTGTTTTCTCCTTGTTAGATTGAGAGAAGTTGTAATTCCTATTTTCTCATAGTGAAATTCTTCTACCTTTGTCTGTGGTTTTTACCCTATATTATTTAGGGGTTTTCCACGTAAAATCCGTGTCTCATTTATCTTCATTGTTATTTTCTCAAATTATCAGTTGCGTTTTGCTCTATCCGACGATCGTATTCCGCAACAATTGGCATCAGAGCCAGATTTGGGTGCGTATATCTACTTACCGTATTCTCTGTTGGTTGCCACTGAAAAGTGGATCCTCCATCATAAGAAAGTAAGTTAGATATTACTCATTCATTGAAGGTGGTGGGCACTATTCACGTCAAAAAGGTGAAATAGTGGGAGCTATCTGAAATAGAAGCTATGGCAACGAAATTTGATATTAAAAAGTTCAATGGGAGAAATTTCTCACTGTGGAAATTGAATATAAAGGCCATCCTAAGAAAAAACGGATGTCTAGCGGCTATCAGCGAAAGGCCGGCAGATTTTACGGATAACAAGAAATGGAATGAGATGGACGAGAATGCTATTGCAGACCTTCATTTAGCATTAGCAGATGAAGTACTATCAAGCATCGAGGAGAAGAAGACAGCCAAGGAGATTTGGGATCACCTCGCAAAATTATACGAGGTCAAATCGTTGCACAATAAAATTTTCCTTAAGAGGAAATTGTACACTCTTCGGATGTCAGAATCTACTTCAGTGACAGAGCACTTAAACACGTTGAATACTCTATTTTCTCAGCTTACATCCCTAAGCTATAAAATAGAGTCACAAGAACGTGCTGAACTTCTGCTTCAAAGTCTACCTGATTCGTATGATCAACTCATCATCAACTTGACGAACAACAACCTTACAAGTGATCTAGTCTTCGATGACGTTGCAGCTGCTGTTCTGGAAGAAGAAAATCGGCGCAAGAACAAGGAAGACAGACAAGGAAATCTGCAACAAGCAGAGGCCTTAACGGTGATGAGAGGAAGATCAACAGAACGTGGCCAAAGTAGCAGTCACAATCATGGTAGATCAAAGTTAAGGAGTAAGAAGAATTTAAAGTGCTACAACTGCGGAAAGAAGGGTCACTTGAAGAAGGATTGTTGGAGTTTACCTAAAAACTCCAATCCTCAAGGAAATATGGCAAACACTTCAGATGATGGAGATGCTCTCTGTTGTGAAGCAGCAACAGCCATGGAAGGCAGAAAAAGATTTGCAGACATATGGCTTATTGACTCGGGAGCCACATATCACATGACCTCAAGAAGAGAATGGTTCTATAATTATGAACCTATCTCAGGAGGATCTGTGTACAGCTGCAATAATCATGCCTTGGAAATTGTTGGCGTTGGAACCATCAAATTGAAGATGTATGACGGGACAACCAAAGTTGTTCGAGATGTGCGACACGTGAAAGGCTTGAAGAAAAACTTATTATCCTACGGATTGTTGGATAATAATGCAAGCAAGATTGAAACACGGAAAGGAATCATGAAGGTGTTCCATGGAGCGCTTGTGGTGATGAAAGGTGAAAAGATAGCTGCAAATTTGTACATGCTGAAGGGAGAGACTTTGCTAGAAGCTGAAGCCTCTGTTGCCTCATGTAGTTCAGATTCTACCATGTTATGGCATCGGAAACTTGGACACATGTCAGAACAGGGAATGAAAGTCCTTGTGGAGCAAAAGCTACTTCCGGGTTTAACAAAGGTATCACTTCCTTTGTGTGAACATTGTATTACAAGTAAGCAGCATCGATTAAAATTCAACACATCAAATTCTAGAGGCAAGGCTGTTCTAGAATTGGTTCACTCTGATGTATGGCAAGCACCGGTTACATCCCTAGGCGGAGCAAAGTATTTTGTCTCCTTCATTGATGACTACTCTAGGAGATGTTGGGTGTATCCTATCAAGAGGAAGGCAGATGTGTTTTCAACCTTCAAAGTTTTCAAAGCGCGGGTGGAACTTGATTCTGGAAATAAGATCAAGTGTTTCAGATCAGATAATAGAGGTGAATATACAAGTGATGAATTTGATGACTTTTGCAGAAAAGAAGGCATCAAAAGACAGTTCACAACAGTATACACTCCTCAACAAAATGGAGTGGCAGAGCGGATGAACAGAACTCTGTTAGAAAGAACACGAGCAATGTTGAGAGCTGCAGGGCTAGAAAAAGCTTTCTGGGCAGAAGCAGTCAATACCGCCTGTTATTTGGTAAATCGGGCTCCATCAACTGCAATTGAGTTGAAGACACCGATGGAAATGTGGACTGGTAAACCAGTTGATTATTCAAACCTCCATATATTTGGAAGTATTGTGTACGTGATGTACAATGCCCAAGAAATTTTAAAGTTGGATCCAAAATCCAGAAAATGTAAATTCTTGGGGTATGCTGATGGAGTAAAGGGGTATCGCTTGTGGGATCCCACTGCCCGCAAAGTGATTATCAGCAGGGATGTTATCTTTGTAGAAGATAAGCTACAAAGAAAAGAAGAAGATGATAGCACTGATAAAGAAAAGCCAGAGACTACACAGATACATGTTGAAAATGAGTTTGAACAGAGAGATTGTTCTGAAGCAGAACCAGAGCTCGAGGAACCAGAACCAGAGAATTCTGAAGCTCCAACAACTCGTCAATCAGATCGTGTGAGAAGACGCCCCAATTGGCACTCAGATTATGTTATAGAAGGTAATGTTGCATACTGCCTTTTAACGGAGGACGGTGAGCCATCAACATTCGAGGAGGCAATGAACAACTCAGATGCTTCGCAGTGGATGGCGGCAATGCAAGAAGAAATCGAAGCCCTTCATAAAAAATAATACATGGGAACTTGTGCCACTACCACAAGGAAGGAAGCCAATTGGTAACAAATGGGTCTTCAAAATCAAGAGAAATGGTGACGATCAAGTGGAGAGGTATCGTGCAAGACTGGTGGTCAAAGGATATGCTCAGAAAGAAGGTATTGATTTCAATGAAATCTTTTCTCCTGTGGTTAGACTAACAACGGTTCGAGTTGTCCTGGCAATGTGTGCTACATTGAATTTACATCTAGAGCAGCTAGATGTTAAAACAGCTTTTCTTCATGGAGATCTTGAAGAAGAGATTTACATGCTCCAGCCTGAAGGTTTTGAAGAAAAAGAAAAGAAGAACTTGGTTTGTAGGTTGAACAAATCTCTGTACGGTTTAAAGCATGCGCCGAGGTGTTGGTACAAGAGATTTGACTCCTTCATCATGAGCCTTGGATACAACAGACTTAATGCAGACCCTTGTGCTTACTTCAAGAGGTTTGGTGAAAACGAATTTGTTATATTGCTGTTGTATGTAGATGACATGTTGGTTGCAGGCCCCAACAAAGATCATATTGAAGAATTAAAGGCACGACTGGCTAGGGAATTTGAAATGAAGGACTTGGGACCAGCAAACAAGATTCTAGGGATGCAAATTCACCGAGACAGAAGTAGTATGAAGATTTGACTTTCACAAAAGAATTACTTGAAAAAGATCTTGTCACGATTTAGCATGAAAGATTGTAAGCCAATTTATACCCCTCTTCCTATTAACTTTAAATTATCCTCCAGTATGAGTCCTAGCAGTGAAGAAGAGAGGATGTAGATGTCTCGAGTACCGTATGCATCAGCAGTGGGAAGTTTAATGTTCGCTATGATTTGTACAAGACCAGACATTGCACAAGCAGTGAGAGTGGTTAGTCGGTACATGGCGAATCCAGGCAGAGAGCATTGGAATGCTGTGAAAAGGATCCTGAGATACATCAAAGGGATCTTAAATGTTGCATTATGTTACGGAGGATCAGACTTTCTTATCAGCGGGTATGTCGATTCTGACTATGCAGGAGATTTGGATAAAAGCAAATCTACAACAGGGTATGTGTTTACACTTGCTGGTGGAGCTGTAAGCTGGGTTTCAAAACTGCAATCGGTTGTGGCTACGTCAACAACGGAGGCAGAATATGTAGCAGCTACACAAGCCAGTAAAGAAGCAATATGGTTGAAAATGCTATTGGAGGAGCTCGGGCACAAACAAGAGAATGTCTCTTTGTTTTGTGACAGTCAGAGCGCCTTGCATCTTGCAAGGAATCCTGCTTTTCACTCAAGAACAAAACACATTCGGGTCCAATACCACTTCATTCGTGAGAAAGTGGAAGAAGGGACGATAGATATGCAGAAGATCCATACCGATGACAACATAGCAGATTTCATGACAAAAACAATCAACACTGATAAGTTTACTTGGTGTCGATCCTCTTGTGGCTTGTTAGAGACGTAAGCAACATGGAAAGTATGAGGTAGAAAGAATGGTGTGAAGATATGATTGTTCTAATCAAATCTTCAAGTGGGAGATTGTTGAAAATCAAACAAAGTATGAGCAGCCAAAATTGAAAATGGAAAAATTCAATGGTAGGTGCAGCCAAAGTAGAAAATGTGAAATGGGCAAATTATTTTTTGGTCCCTAAACTTTAGGTTATTTATAAGTTAGTCCCTAAAACTCAACTATAAATAGCCTAGCCATTTGCCATTCTAACACATCCCAAATCATTCTAACCTCCTCCCAATACTAGAGAAATTAGAGAGTTTTCATAGAGTTGTTTTCTCCTTTTTATCAAGAGAGAATTGTCATTGTTTTCTCCTTGTTAGATTGAGAGAAGTTGTAATTCCTATTTTCTCATAGTGAAATTCTTCTACCTTTGTCTGTGGTTTTTACCCTATATTATTTAGGGGGTTTTCACGTAAAATCCGTGTCTCATTTATCTTCATTGTTATTTTCTCAAATTATCAGTTGCGTTTTGCTCTATCCGACGATCGTAATCCGCAACAAAATCTACTCATTTAAGATCTCGTGTTCAATATTTTCTAAATATAATTTCTTTACCACTTAATCTTTAATCATTGTTAGATGAAATTTTAAAAAAATTGCTTTATTTCACCCTGTGTTAAAATAGTTAATATCGTGTCGGTGCGACTTAGGAGTACCATTTTTTTCAAGTACTGTTATAGATTGTTACCGGTGTGTTTCGCGTATTGTTATTTCTTAAATATTATATCATTTATATAATATAAATATACCTCACTTATAATGAACGAAGTTAGTCCAAGTGATAAGCAGTTTGGTATCGTTTAAGCAAGGTCTCGGTTCTAGGCGTTGTGTATGTAGAAAATCTCTGCTGGAAGATTCACCCACTAAAATCAAGTATGTGACGCGGGTTGGTCCAAATTAGTCAGGGCGCAGCCCTGAAAATCGGAAAGACAAAAAAAAATTTATATACCTCACTTACATGCATAACTATATTTATATTTTATAAATATTAAAATTATTAATTAAGGTCAATAAGTTAATTAAACGATCATATTATATATTTTTTGAATATAATTTTGTTAAAAATAAAATTAGTTAAAAAAAATTGGTTTAAAATATTAACCGAAATAATATTTAAATTACTTATAATACTAGCAGAAACATATTCAACTCATAGATTGACTAATTCGGATTGGGTATTATACATATCTGTTATAGAACTATCCTCCCAATTCAATTTACTCCATTCACAACGTTAGAATTCGAACCCCTCACCTTGCTTAAAAAATTGAATGTCTCATCCCATTAAACTAACATAAAAACACTAATCATATAAAATATAAGGAATTACTCAAATATTGTCCTCCAAATGTTTTTTTTCCTAACAATGTGGTCCTCCCAAATTTATTTTCACAAATATGGCTATTTACTGTAACAAGTCAAAAGTCGGATAGATTGCAGTCCGACTTCAAACAATGACTTCCATTTTAATATTAAAATAATGAACTCGGATAGATTACAGTCCGACTTCAAACACTGTTTTCACACATGACGTGCATGGAACAATGAAAGACGACTACAACATCATTTTTTAATATTTTTTGATAAAATACTGTTCAAAAACGGGATAAAAGCAGTCCGACTTCTGACTGCTACAATAATCAACCATATATCTAAAAATAAACTTGGGAGGACTATATTATTAAAAAAACAATTGGAAGATAATATTTGGGTAACTTAAGACTATAAAATAACTCAACCGATTAAGTCTAGACATTTTTTTTTCAAAATTATCCAAACCTAAAGAATCTTGAAGTGACAAATTTCTTCAAATAATCATCCAAACTTCTAACAAGAGTTTGCTTTCTCAATACAAAAGTAGAGTTTTATATTCTTCCATCTAACCTAACTAATGCATGCATTGATTCCCTCAACTTTTGACTTTCCTTCCCCACAAGAATCTTAGTTTTACAATAAAAAGATCATCCATTTCATGAATTATTCATAAATTTATTTTTGAAAAAAAAAAACAAGCTTCTTTAATGGCCTCCTGCTGCAATCCTGATATCTTCACCTGGATTCAAAACCTTCCTCCAATTAATCAATGGAGAACCAATTCCATGTCTATTTGCATATGTTCTTCGTCAACATCATTCCATCCATCACTCAACCTCTCCGTGACCAAAAACATGGAGAACTCGACGCTTTCCGTCTCGATTTTAGCCGATTTCAACCTCCTCATTCCTCTTTGGGCTTCGAAATCGTTGAAAATGAACTCGAAATCGTCAAGACCATTAGACGAAGAAACCATTTCTTGCCTCGTAATCAATGTAATCAAAGACGTTCTCAACTACGGTTCGAACAAGAACAACCCCACGACTCGATTCCCGAAACTCGACTCGATTTCGGGGTTCAGAGACGTGTTCAATCTCGCGTTACTAACGCTTGCGCTCATGATCTGCATCTACGAAGCTCCAGCTGATCTCCGGTCCGCTTGTCTCAACAGTTTGAAGAATCAGCTAACGAGTTGTCAATCGAGGGCGGCCTCGAAATCGTTGATGAGGCTGTTGGGGTCGAACTTGGAGGAGCAATGGATGCGGTCCTTGAACCTTGCGATTACTAATTGGATCGCGGAGGTTCAAGCGACTAACCGTGGGCTGACAATGAAGACGCCGTCGCCGTTGTACTCGTACGCGATTTCGAGGTTCGGTTTATGGAAAGTTCAACTGTATTGTCCCATGATTGCCATGGATTTAGTGAATTCGAGCAACCCTTGTGCTGATGAGAGGCTGCTTTTCTCACTTAATTATCACCAGCTTGAAGGGGTTATTCAATTCAATTATAAGGTCATTCTGCAAGAGAAATGGGTCGATGTGATGGTGAACATAGACAACATTAGGTAAGTTTATCTAAATTTTCATTCACCAAGTCTACATCAAATTCGGGTTTGGACAAAAATATTTTAAATTCGTATTATAATCTAACTCGTGAACATATCTAATTCAATCCATGATTATAAAAATTTGAAGCTGCCATTACATCATTGCTTGTACCCAAATTTAGTCATTACTTCTTGTATTCTCACGCTTATTATATGTGCCTCTAGAGTTAGGAGGATAATATTTTTCATGTTTGTTTTACGATTTACGGTGTATTATGTACAACAGATGTGATGTAATTCGGCTTGTGAACGAGACTCTAATGAACGAACAAGGAGTTGGGGTAGACGACAAGCATTTCCCGTCACGAATATCATTGCAGTTAACCCCGACGATTCAGTCTAACATATTAAGTGTCTCAGTGAGCAAATCTTCGGACAATCCGACAAGAGAAGTCGGAACAGAGAGAACCCTTGAGACTTCATTCGATCCTCCGAACTCTTTCTTGGGGCTCAAGGCATCCGTTGGCGAGACCATGACGATGAGCATGAAGCCGTGGAAGTTTGAGCAATCCGTCAAGGGATACAGCGGGATGCTGAATTGGTTCCTCCACGACTATGTCGACGGCAGGGAGGTGGTGTCGTCGAGACCTTCCAAGTTCGCGCTAATTAACCCCAAGGCGTGGTTCAAAGATAGGTACTCGAGCGTTTATAGGCCTTTCACCAGGCAAGGAGGGGTAGTCTTTGCCGGGGATGAATATGGAGAGAGAATTTGGTGGAAAGTTGATCGGAGTGCTGTGGGGAAGACAATGGAATGGGAAATTAGAGGTTGGATTTGGGTGACATATTGGCCTAATAAACATAGAACGTTTTATAATGAAACTAGGAGGCTTGAATTCAGAGAAACCCTTCATCTCAACATTTGTTAGCCAACTAAAATACATAATTTAATTTTATAAAATATTTAGTGGTCATGTGTGTATGTATAATGTATATACCACTATTTATTATTTATGGTCTATATGTATGTCGTGTTTGTATTAATTTATTAAATCAGAATGGTGTTTATATATTTAAATGACTTTTGTTAATTGAATCAAATAAGTGGTTCTAGAGATAAAGGGTCACGCATTCTACTCAGGTGATTTAGATTTGAGTTGTCTAGACTTAAAAAGAACACAAATATTACTTTATGTTAGAATAGAATTATAAAAAATGTCGTTTATTATTTTTAGTAGCCTGTATTTATTTTATATGTCCATTTTTTTAAGTTCTTTACATATACATAAAAGATTATATTCTTTTATTCACGTCTTAAAATGTTTTCGGATAGTATCAAAAACATTGACACTGTTACATTTGACTTCTCTTGACATAGAGTAAAAAAAATTATTTCTTAAAACGTTTCTCAGCTTTTTGAAAAAATTTAGATAGTTGCTTGATGAGAATGGAATGTCGAATGCTTAAAAGGGAAATAGTTGCTCATTTGTTGGGTGGAAAGAAATTCATTGTTTTAACTACTTTTGTATCCATTGCTTGGTAAAATTGGAAAGAAGAAGAAAGATAATGTAAATTATAGTAGTTTTACTATATTATAGCATTTGCAAGCTGAGTTAAAGGGGCCAACTTTAAAAGAAGGTATTTCCCATCTCTTTTTGTTCACTGGTCTTTTATAATTTGATAGGATTAATTTTTATTAGCATGGATTTATTTTATATGTCCAATTTTTAAGTTTTTTTTCATATATTTAAAAGATTATGTCCTCGTATCCAGTCATAAAACGTTTTTAGATACAAGTGCAAAAAGCACGGGTACTATTGCTTTTGACTTCTTGTAACGTCCGAGTTTGGGGTCTGGGAGATACTCGGGTTTGATTAAGTTGATCCGAGTTAAGCTAATCTTGGAAAAACAATTTAAAATATATCATTTTAGAGTTTTTGGAGAAAAAAAAGAATTTAAAAAGGGCCTTTTGTTAAAATGTGGACAAATGAATTTTTAGAGATAATATTTTAAATTAAAATAAAATACAATATTTCAAAATTCTCATCTCATCTCCTTCCCCAAAACTATTTTCACGTTAAACCTCCCCAAAACCCCATTTCACTATTCCATTGCTCCTAGTTTTCTATCCAAGTAATTTTTTCAAGGTAATTGATTCTTTAACTTGATTTTATCTTCCTTGAGTCGTAGATACTAAGATTTTTGCAAAAACACATGGTTTAAACTTGTTTTGATTTTAAAGTTTGATTTGAAGTGGAAGGGAGTTTATAGGATTTTCGTTGAGGTTGGTTGTTGCTGGGTTTAGGTGTAATTTTAACTTTGTCTTATTTCTAAAATAATATGAAAATGATGGGTTGTTATAGGAAACCTGAAATGAGTATTGTGGGTAATTTTGAAAGTTGAAAATCTTGAGTTTTTGGATGGGTTTTGAGTCTAAATGACATTTGATGGTTTGATAGCTTTGGGTTGATGTTTTGAATGTTAAAAGATAGATTTTTATGATAAAATTCGTTGGGATTGGCTGCAAGTAGTTTGAGGCCGAATTGAATATGTTTTGGGTAAAAATTTGGGCTCGAATCGATGTGTTTTGTTGCAAAAATGTTGAGTTCCGAGTTGTTGTTATGTTTGTGAGTATATTAGCATCCTAATGTTCTGTTATGGGTTGCCTAAAGTAGAGAAAACGAATTTGGGCTTCGTGGATGCGAATCCGGATAGTACGGAGACTTAAATCGACATCTTGAATAGCGTTTGTGTGTTGGCTGGTGAGTGGAAATTGTTTTGAAGCTTTAAAATGTTCAAAGAAGGTTCCTTGGGGTTTGGGTGGAGCCTTGGGGGCCAACCTAAACCCAAGTGTAAGTATATTTATTCTTGTCTTGTTTTGTTAAGTGTCTGTGTATATGTTTATACACGTTGTTGGTTGAAATGCAATTGCTTTTATCTCCTTTTTAATGTTGTTGTGTTGTCGTAGTTGTGTCAAAGCCTCATGTGATGGTTAGTGGAAAGTATATTGTTGACTACGGTGATGTGTAGTCCCACCAGTAGTGACTAGTAGATGAGTACGGTGATGTGTAGTCCATGAAAATCATGTTAGTTGTTGTGAATGGTGATGCGTAGTCTCACAGGAAATGATTGTGCATGTGCACACCATGTTTTGTTCGTGCTTTTGAATTATCGTATCTCCCTTTCTAAACGATTTTGTCTTTAAACTAAAATATATGTTTGAACTGCATTGTTATTGTTGTGATTTTGAGCTCCGCTCACTAAGATTTTAAGCTTACGCTCTCTTTTTCAACAATGCAGATCGTTAGTAGCTTCAGAAGGCAAGCGGAGCAAGGGAGGAGTCTTGGAGTTCTTTGCTAGCTCAGAGTATGATTTTTATGGTGGTAATAATAGTTAGGCAATGGGAATGCTAGATTTTTGTGTTTGGGAGTTGGTGTCCAAACTCCTTTGTTGTTGTTTTTGTTGCTAACATGTTTTGAATGTTGATACCATTTTATGTTGAGGCTTGTTCTGGCCTTGAGTTAATTGTTATGTGTTTTGACTTGTTGGTGTCCAAACTCCTTTGTAGTTGTTTTTGTTGCTAACATGTTTTGAATGTTGATACCATTTTATGTTGAGGCTTGTTATGGCCTTGGGTTAATTGTTATGTGTTTTGACTTGTTGGTGTTTTTGAACTAAAGTGTTCTTATGAGCTTTTGAGTTTGAGATTCATATTTGCGTGTATGCATGATTGAAGCTTGTCTTTAGGGTGTTGTGCCTCTAGATTGTTTGTTTAATATGTTGCCATGTGGTTTGTGATCTTTTGGGATAAGTTTGGGAACGTTTGAGGATGCCAAAATACATTTTCGGGCCAATCTGTGCCCAGGCGTTTCGGAACGTCTAGTGTTGTTTCGGAACGGCCAAGCTTTTGAGGTACCTGTATCGGAACGGGGTGGTGCCATTCCAGTACATTTTGCCACTGGAGGCTCCCGTTTCGAAATCAGGGTGGGACGTTCCGGAACGACCTAATGTTGCTTTTTGAATGAGAGCCCGCGTTTCAGAACGGGTAGTCCTGTTTTGAAACGCAGGTAATTAAGACGGTTAAAGGATATCTTTGAAGGTTTTCAAATGTTACATTTTAGTCTCTAATGCTTGTATGCTTCCTAAATGAGTTAATATGTATCCTTTGTGATAGTTTTGCCTCGTGTGCATGAAACTTGACTAATAACTACTTGGTAAGATTAAGTTATCTGTATGCCCCTGCTCGGTTCGTATACGTGTTCGCTTTTCCGCTGTTTGCTTCCACACATAGGTTTAAACGTAACATTTAGACAAAATTAATAAAATAAAAAAATAGGGTTGCTAATCGGAGTGAGACCTTAGCGGAGTTCGCTTCGATTTTCCTTGTGTAACTCGTTCGGTTCGGTCTGTTGGCTAGGCCGGGACAAGGGGTTACACCTATTCTCATGACATAAAATATAAAAATTTCATTTCTAAAAAGTTCTCTGTTTTTGGAAATTTTTAGACGGTTGCTTAATGAGAAACAAATGGGGAAGGTTAGAAAGAGGAATAGTTGCTTGGTTGTTGGCAAAAAAGAAAGTTATTGTTTTTAACTTCATTACTTGGTAAAATTAGAAAGAAGAAGAAAGATGACGAAAATCGCACTACTTTTAATATATTATAGCATTTTCAGGTTGAATTAAAGTGGCTAACTTTAAAAGAAAATATTTATAATTTGTGAGGATTGATTTTTATTAGCCAGAATTTATTTTATAAGTCCAATTTTTAAGTTCTTTTTATATATTTAAAAGATTATTTTCTCGTATCTAAGTCATAAAATATTTTCGGATACAAGTGTCAAAAACATAGGTATTGTTGCTTTTGACTTCTTCTCATGACATAGAATATAAAATTTTTATTTCTTAAAATATTTCCCTACTTTTTGAAATTTTTAGTCAGTTACTTGATGAGAAAGAAATGTAAAATGCTGGAAATGAGAATAGTTGCTTGATTGTTGGCAAGAAAAAAAATCATTGTTTTAATTTTTTGTATCCATTGCTTGGTCAAATTGGAAAGCACGAGAAAGATAGTGATAATCGCAATACTTTTACTATATTCTAGCATTTTTAAGATTGATTTTTATTAGCTGGAATTATTTTATATGTCTAATTTTCTAAAAAAATTTATATATTTAAAATATTATATCAGATACATATTTTCGGGAACACATCCACTTCTGGCTCCCAACTATTAGAGCCTGATTTTTTAGAACTAACTCCATGAATACAGAATCAACAAATAATTGTGCTTCGGTAGTGTCATTTGCTGGGATGAAAATTCTGCCCTTTTTGGTGCTCCTACTTATGTTTTTACGCTTAAAATTAAATTTAGAGTAGGATGTATTTTTTAGGATATAGGGTGTAGGGTTTAGTAGGACTTAAAATTTAATTTTGCTGAAGCTCTGTTTTTTTCTTTATGCACAAACATTTGTTTCAACTGACTGTTTCTTTTTTATTTTACTTTTTTGCAGGCCAAATCTTTGCTGGATACTTTTCCTGCCTCAGATAAGTTATTCAGTAGACTTTTTGGTGATGTTCCATTCCTTCCTGACTTTGCCTTGACACTAATTAAGGCTATTCTAATGTGTTTGATGCTATTGAGAAATAGATTCGTGTTGTTGAGCATGTGACACAGGAACATGGTGTCAGGGCCAGGGTAATAAGAGCAACGGCCCATGGCCCACACTCAAATATTTTAGCTGGAGATTTGGAATGAGTTTAAAAAAAATTGAGGGTCCACTACAATAGTTTTAAAATTAACTCATGCCTCTATTTTTTTGTTTCAAGGGCAAAGAAGCCTAGTCTTCTTCAATTCTCAATTAATATTAATGTGCGAGCACCTAAAAGTGTAAAGCAAGTTGATATTGTCATCACAAATGTGATGCACCTGCCTAAAGGTTCTCCCCATTAACAAGGCTTGGGACTTTGCCTAAACCTCAACTAGCAGTTCGGCTCAAGTTGTGCCACCTCCTGCTTCCACAATTCTTTCATGTTTTCACAGCACAGTTGCCTTTACTTCAGCTGCTACAACTAGTTCATCAATATCTGATACATCTACCGTCAATATTACTGCACACACCAAACGAGACCTCAAGAAGGGATCCCCATCGCCTAAACCTCAACTTGGACTCGTATTTAGTTGTATAAAGCATAAAAACAATATAAATTATAAATTATTAAAATTTTAAATAATGTATACATATATTTTATTTAAATGTGTTTATAAAACAAAATTGGAAAACAGTTTGTGATCTAAAAAATACTGTAAATATCATTATTTGAATTCACATTTATGGAAAATAGATTCAGCACAACCATTTTTCTATGTAACAAACTGACGTATACAACGAAGATGATTTAAATATTCATGTAGGTGGATGGAATCATTTTTTCGCCGGCGTTCGGCGAGCTTTGGGGCGGAGAAATTGAGGACAACGGCGGACATTTCGAAGCTCTTCTCTCTCTTGAAATTTACACTCTTTTTCTGCACCAACGGTTTAGCTAACTAACTTTATTCATTCTCTTTCTTCTCGATTTTGCCCCCCAATTTCCCCTCTATATTTCCTTTCTCTCTCTCTCGTTTTTCTCATTGATTGTCGATTCCCACAACTCTCTCTTCCTCTTCAACTTCCAATGGAGTCCTCCGCTGTTCTCGGATCATTTCACCGTAACTTTCTTTCTCTCATTTTCGCTCATTAGATTTATCTCTGTATTTTTTATTGTGTTTTGAATAATGAATAGAGAAAATGTTTAATTTCATTTGGTGAAATCTGTTCTGGATCTAGTAAATGTTTTCCTATTTTACTAGTTTGTCACTGAGAAATTAGAAATTAGCTTAAAAAATCCAGAAATCTGTCATTGTTTTTTTAATGTGAATATCTACTGCGGTTGCGGAAGTTAAGTTAGCCAGTGTGGATCTTTATTTCCATAAAAGATAGTGTTGTAGTCTTCACTGTTGATGTTATCTGTTGAAATATTTTCAATTTTTTGAGATACTCTGTAGATTATATATTTCTTCTACTTCATGGATCTTGTGATATGGTTCTTTGTTGGCAACCATTTCTTATCTGTAGTTTTATTTTCTTTACATTAGCATAGTTGTGAGTTGTGATTTTCAAGTTCATAAATTTAGATTCTGTATGTGTTGTTTCACCAGCACATTGCTCACTTGAAAGGCCCGGCACAGTTCGTATTTATTCCGGCAGCTGGCCTGCTTCAAGAAAATCATGTCTCTCAGGCTTGATATTTGGAGAGAAGAACCATTTTCCCAAAAAACGAAATGTTATCCTAATATCATGTGTGAAGACACCGGAAGCTACTGTAACAGCCAAGTCCAATGGTGAGTTAATATTGGCTTAGGATGAAAAAGTTTACTGGATGGTCCCTGTTTGCTTGAAATTTGTTAATTATAGTTCACTTGCAGATCGAATCATGACACTGCTACTGTTGTATTTGAGCGTTTCTTCTGTTCAGAAATGGCTGATTTATACTGGTGGTAGCAAAAAGGGAAATCACCTTGTTTTTAAAAACAAAAGCAAAATGGTTTTTAAAGTCATCTGTTTTGTGATTAGATTACACCCTGAGGGATTTGTCTGTTTTGCATCCTAAGGTTTAAACTATTGATTCCACAGTTACATCTGACTGCACCAAAAGAGGCTCATTAGAGAAGAAAACTTCACGGACTGCAAATTTTCCAAATGGATTTGAGGTGATTATAAAATCTTCAAATTCTTTTCCATTATTGCATGTCATTCCTCCCTTCTTTATGAGAAGTGTTTATTGGTGCAAAAAAAATATTAGTAAATGTTACCCTTTTTAGGATTTCATTTATGTTTTAATTTGGCTAATCATGTTTCTTTTATTCCAAACAACTTGAATGATGTAGTTTAGCTTGAGCAAAATAATTTGTATCTGCCTCATTTGGAGCAAAAATTAGTACTAGTGCTGGCTGGCTTTGATCTTTATTCTCTTATTAGGTATAGGTGGAGGTTAACAATTTTTTTTTTTTTACAAAAATACCGGTATTGAGTATTCTATATTTCTATATTTTGAACATGAACAAAAACACCCACCTTTTAGGAATTACTTCATTCACCTTACAAAATCTACTAATCTAGTAATCTTCTGTATGCCATTATTCTACATTAGGAATGCTTCTTTCTGTCTTTATGTTGCTCGTGTGTAGTTCGTACCGTGTTTATGGTTGTTTTCTTCTTGATAAGTCGTCTTTTGACCCATTTTTGATATGGTTATCATCATTCACTGTAGCTTTTGCCCCTTTCATATTTGATCAAAGAAAAAATTTCTTTCTTTTAATTATCAAATGCTAGCTAATTAACATTTTAATTCCTTAAACTGTCAGGCATTGGTACTAGAGGTGTGTGATGAGACTGAGGTTGCTGAGTTGAAAATGAAGGTTGCTTCCTTTTCCCTTGTCAAGTGATAGACTTGCATGCTTCTGCTAAACTCAGTCACAACTCAATGTTTAATCTGCAAACTTTTCGTAAAGATGTCTCGATGCTTATGAGAAAATCATAAGTGATGAAAACTTCAGGGTCGATTATTTGACCATTGAATGGATGTAGTGCAGCTAATTATCCTACAGCATTTTCTAATCGGTTACATTTTCCTTTATGCTAGATTGGAGACTTTGAAATGCATTTGAAGCGGAATGTTGGTTTCACAAATGCTCCTTTGTCCAACATTTCACCTATAACAGCTCCACCAATCCCAACTAAACCAATGAACGAATCAGTTGCTGCTACCCCTCCTCCTTCACCACCGAAACCCTCTGCAGAGAAGGTTACCCCATTTAAAAATACCGATTTCAGCAAGTCATCTAAGTTAGCTGCCTTGGAAGCTTCTGGATCTAATAACTATGTTCTCGTACCATCTCCTATTGTATGTTTTCTTCTATCAAGTGTAAGGCTTATATTTTCTTTTTCCATTTTGGAACACTGTAATGACCTTCACTTTACTGCAGGTCGGCACATTCAGAAGAGGTCGAACAGTTAAAGGAAAGAAGCAACCTCCCATATGCAAAGAGGTATTATTTTCTTTCCGAAATGTTGTCTTATAAGCCAAAATATCATTTGATAACAAATGATGTGGATGCTGTTGTTTTCTTATTGTTATGACCGTGTAACTTCAGCCGGATTTAATGATCCTCATAAATTGCAATGAAAAAAAAAATACGTACAGGGTGATTTGATCAAAGAAGGACAAGTAATAGGATTCTTGGATCAATTTGGTACTGAACTTCCTGTTAAGGTGAATTCAAATTGTTTCCATTCGTTAGATAATAGTTTTCCCTTTTCAAGTTTCAATGGTGAGTGACTTTTATTGATTTGTCGAACAGTCGGATGTTGCTGGGGAAGTCTTAAAGCTCCTCTTCGATGATGGAGGTATAACATTATGTGCATTATTTCTTTTTCTTAATGTCTAGATTTGAGTCTCTTTATAATGGGTGTATGGGGATTTTGGTTTGATGTAATACCACATGACTCAAGTTATGGCAAACAATGGCTGACGCCTGAGAATTATAAACCTAACCTAATCCTGAACAATTGTAACAATTGGTTTGATTCTTGAACAAGTCTGATATGTGATCTATCGCCTTCATCTCGATTGTTTGTGTTGCACAGACTGCGTCGGTTATGGAGATGCTCTCATTGCAGTCTTGCCATCATTCCATCCCATCAACTGATATATGTCACCATTTTGCAGAGGTAATGTCTTTTGCTTTAATCCCACCCTTTCAATTGTTCTGTATTTTGATCGAGCGGCTTGCGAGCAGGAGCAATCATGGCTGGTGATCTATAATCAGTTGTCGTCAGTCAGTTTAATTCCCAGGAAATCATGGAATAATTGTTTAAGCATATTATACATTAAGCATTAGGCTCATCAATTGTATCAGTTAAAATTTTATTTTTAGTATACTAAACTTCAAGACATTGTAGCAATGCTTAAGAGACTATCATGTTTGTTGCAAACCTACGTTAGCTTGTCTAACTCTGGTTGTAACCAAAATATGAGCTTCACATTTTGTTCAGAAACTATCATTATTATAAATAGATTAATGTTTAGCATTTATGAATAAATTTTAATTGTTCACGAATATATTATCGATGTCTCTTGCCATAAACACTATTTGAGATTAAGGGTGTCCTTATAATATAAAGGTTGATGAAAGTAAGTTCAACAATGCCTCTTGGGTTTAGAACCAATCCAAGCACAAATGCATCTTTGTGGGGAAAACTGAAGCAGAGAGCTGGTAGCATTACATCTATAAGCTTGACCACAAAACAGATGACGACGATGATTCCGACAAAGTTACAGTCCCAAATTTGATGCTGAAGACATTCGTTTGCAGGCCACTGATAGCACAGTAGGCCGGATATAACAAGGCTAACCCGATACCATCTAGCTTCAACGATATACCTGTGCCTAAAGGCGGTCCCTCGGGCACTGCCAGACATAAAACTAATGGTCTAAAAATGCAATGCTGCCCGATTTACTCGCTAACAAATGCCGACACCAGGGCTGAGAGTACATCAGATTCTTACGTTATTTGGACTCGAATGTAAGTGTTTGATACAGATTTGTATATGGCAAGGGGAGTATTCAGTTTTCCAAGATTTTCGTATATTTGAAGGGACTTTCAAGGACCATGTCTGATAGGTCTCAGAAATATGTCAGATATAGGTGTTAGACACAAATGTTTGAGCTAGTTCGAGGAACAGATTGGCATTCTTAGATATTAGCATCATATACAAATCCGAGCTTTGATATTTGAACAAATGTTGATTCCGGATCGGACATAGGTTGACTCGATAGGGTGTGGAAATCATGTCAGAAAACAAGCCAACAGAGTGTTAGATATATGATCCAAATTCTAATTGAGAATTGGTTCAGATTCGATTGATCTTTATACGGGAGATGTGTTTTGCATAACTCAATGCACATAGAAATTGGATTTGCTTCGGAGTTCAAGTTCAGTGTTAGTTCATTGAAAGTTTTGAGCTTACAGATTACTAATACAAGAAAGGCTAATAATGATTATGAATAAAGGCAGTAACTCTAAATCCATTGGCAATATACATTACAACAATTCTTACAAGTTTTCTGCAGAAAACAATATCCCAAACCCCTAATATAACCATTAGCACATGGAGAAGTCCCCCCGTAAACCAAGGCTAATGTTGCAATCCGAATCCGATGTCATTTTCTTGGTCTTGTTGGGAGAACACTGATCAAAGGAGGATACACTTCGGGTCACTTGCCCCTTTAAAAACAGTGAGTGTAAGCAACCCTTCAATTCTGTGACCGAATGATAAAGTTTCATTCATTTTCAAATGACCTGTTGTTGAACTACAAAGACAGAAACTGGTTTAGAGATCACTGTGGAAGCTAGCATATCTCCGATGGGACCGAGCTCCGGCAAATCAGTCCATGCTGATAAACCATCTAAGAGAGGTGAGTCGGATTTCGAGTGTCGTCCCACTAAGATAAGATCGTAGTTTGCATCCAATACGGACCCAACAAGCACAGATGTATCTGCCCCATGTCTTATTATTTCTTCCTTGTACAAAACATTCCCATTCTCTTTGCTTTGGTGTTTCATATCTCTCAAGCATTCATCATCTAGCATTGCTTCCCATCCATTTTGGAGGGAAACGTCGTCCTCTTTGAACCGAACGATGGTTAGGTAAACCGAAGGCCATCCTTTCATCCTTCTTGCAATGGAAAGAGCTTCTCTGTCATCCTTTCCCCCCAAGTAAAGCACGCATACATGATACGAGGATGAATTGTCTGTGATCGATGAGGTACGAGCTTGGTCACGGTCGATTAGAATGCCTACGGAACAAGGGGCCTTGTTCATGACTTTAGTGTTGAAGGCCCTCAGTTCTTTGGAATCAGAGATCATGTTCCCTTTCCTGTTCCATTTTCTATGAAATGGAAGTATTATCAATGCTACCGCGTTGTCAAAGGCAACCCAACAAACGTCTTCATGCATCAGCGAAGGAGGTGATATCGCTGTGTAAACTTGCACTTGAGTTGGTTTCGTACATTGGGACTTGAAGTATGTGAAAACATCGATGATCGGTTTCCAGCGTCCACCGTCAGAAGAACTCTTTTGGCCTAATTGGTGATTAAGGAGGAGAGGACTCGATCCACCGACAAGCTCTTCCAAGTAAAGCCCGAAAACCGACAAGGGAGTCCCTGTAGTAGGATTTGTAAGCTGAAGTAGCTTGATTGCAGACATTGCATCATCTTGCCTATGTGCGCAGGCTAGCATTCGTACACCCTCATTCAGAGTAGAGTTCATGACGGTTCGTTTCTGGTAACCATTGTATGTCTTTGATGGATCATGAAGCAATCTGGTAAGTATCGGCACAAGTGATGCGAGAACGAAGACAATCAGTACGCCCCAGGTGAATTCTTGAGGCACAGTGGACTGGAATTAAGAATTTAACAAAACAGACTTAATAATGAGTAAAGAAAAGACAAGTTAGAACAAGAGCTTCAAAGGGATTCCGGGATCAAGTACCTGCTTGTCTGCATTGGTTGCGAAAGTGCCCAATTCGATAACGCCTTTTGCAGTTAACATCAGTGACAATGCAGTGGCATCCTTTACGGGCACTTTGAAACAAATTGCAGGGATAAACCCACAGGAGGTTTTAAACAAGAAACCTAAAGTAAATACGAAAATGATCCAATAAGGCGGTTGCCTGTTGAGTTCCCACAGATCCGATCTGTATCCACAATAAGTCGACATAAGCGGCAGCATCCAACCTGATACAATGGTGTCTAGTTTCTCTATCAGAGTTGAAGCCAAGGGGTGCCCTGTTGGCACTGTCAAGCCTAATATGAAAGGGCCATACATGTATTGAAGTCCAGCATTTTCACCAACTATGGCAACAACTAGTAATGCTATAATAACAAAGAAAAGGTATGCATCTTTCACAGGCTTCCCCTCCGGAGTTCTTCGAATGATCCAGAATATCATCTGTCGAAGAATCGTAATGACGAACAAAATAACTGCGATGATGAGAAAAACAGACTTCACAGCTACATGGGACGATGCCAATTTCGTTAGCTGCCCGAATTTATCCAAATTCACGATTACCACACTTATTAAGTCACTAATCAATGCTGATGACAGAGTAAGGTGTCCCAGCTCGGAGTTGATGATCTTGAGATGCATCAAAAGAATGGCCACCACCGGGAACGAGGTCAGCATCAGTACACCGGTGAAAAGCGCGACCCCTTCCAGGTACCGTTCGTCGATCTTGTCCACGTTTAAGCTTATTTCTTTCGCGGTGTGGACACCGAGTAGGAGGGGGAATACGATAACCAAGGAGCCTATAGTCCATTCCCTTCTACCTGATTTCCTGATCAGGTTCACATCCATCTTGACACCTATCAGAAACATGAAGAACAAGTAGCCGAACCGTGTCAATGTAGCCAGGATTTTGATGGATTGATAGGGGAACAAAACGGAGGATATGTTGGGAAAGAACCGACCGAGAACAGACGGTCCGAGAATCACACCAGCCTGCCATTTGCACAACATGTTCCAAACATCATGTCATGAAAAGAAGAGAAAAGAAAAGCATTGTTGTTACCACTTACCAGAACTTCGGAGACGAGGCGAGGCAAATAGAAGCGGCGGAGGAAGAGGTGGATGAGGGTGGCGAGGGTGAAAATGACAGCCAATTGGAGCTGTAAAATGATGAGGTGGTGTTTGAAGATGTTGTCATCGTGTTTCTGGTTAAACAAACCTTGGGAAGTGACGGGAATGAATTTCCAGCAGGAACCGTCGACCCTGTATTTAGGATCCAATTCGTTGATAAATGAATCCACCATGGCTGAAATCTGGAACTTGGTTTGAGGAACATTAACCCTTTGTGTTTGGAAAAACAAAGGAGGAATTAAATGTGGAGAGAAATGGATGAGAATGTCACGAAGAATACGGCGAGTACCCTTTGGGATTAATGGAGCTTACGATCTTTCATTTCCCACTCACCAACTGTATTTAACTGTAATATTTTACCACTTATTATTATTATTATTATTATTATTATTATTATTATTATTATTATTATACGGAAACCTATTGATAACCAAAGGATAACACCGCATATGGTAAACCCGATGTTTGACTGAATAATCAATTCAACTCATATTTTTTTGAAGTAATTTAAGTTAAAATAGTCTCTTTGTGATTAAAATTGTTAGCCAACTAACAATAAACAACTTAAAATGATTTGATAAAATGACACATTAGCAGAAAAATATAATTTTTATATCTTATACAGTTTTATAAAATAATTTTGATTGGTGACATTCTCTTAAGTCAACAGCTTTGTCTATATGACATTGTCATGTTAATGTTCACTGCCATGAAAGTTTGTCACGTCATTTCAAGTTATTTAACGTAAGTTGACTAACAATTTTTATCTACATATGGGTCATTTTGACTTAAAATAAAACGTTATGTTAAATTGATTAAAAAAAATAGATATTAAAGTGACTTTCAAACATACGTTATGGGTAATTTTTGATTTTATGCCTTATTAAAACTATCATTTCATATATTATTATAATATCTGAACTAAGTGTCAAATGAATCAATATTTTAGGTATTATAATAAGGCGAATTTGGGGGAATATTCCCCTTAGAGAATTTAATCTGGAAACTACCCCATATGTTTGTTACTTGAAGAAATACCCTCTTTCACGCCATGTAGGACAAATTCGCGTCCTGGAAAACGTGAATTCAATGATATGTAACACCCAACTTCTCGTAGTAAATTAAGACTTCTCGCAGTAAATTAGGACGGTTGGAATTTAAATGGAGACTGAATTCGCGTTCTCCATAACGCGAATTGGGGTTATTATAGAGAAATCGCATCCTCCAAGACGCGAATTCAGTCAGAATTCTCTTCTTCCACAACGAGTTTTCTCTATAAATAGGCTCCACCAGGAGAGAATTCTCCCAAAGCTTTACTAGAACGCGAATTCCAAACGGCTGCGATAATGGCGAGTTTGCTGAGATTAGATGAAGGACACGCATGCAATTATCGTCGAAATAATGTAAGTTTTTTTTTGTTAGTTTAATTCGAATATGTTAATTTAATTTAGTGTTGTCTGATAAGTATTTATTTTGGTTATGTTTTTAGTCCTTATTTTGATTGAATATAAGTTTGAAGGACTTAAGTGGATTGTTTTTATGTTGTTTTCATGCAGGTTACGTGATGCTGGAATGCTGCAGAAAATACTGGAGTCGTGGGCAGATTCATGGGCATGAACCAGGGCATGAATGCTGACTGGGCACCACGTCAGCACCTTCTAGAAGCTGACGTCAGCAACGCATATAGCCTATCAAGCCACTTATCAGATAGCTTATCATCCGAATTTTTATTTTAAAATTCAAACTTGGATAATTATCTTATGTATTTTAATTTAAATTTGGGATCTATCATCTTAGTTTTTTTAGGGTTTTCAGCTACTATAAATATCCCACTTTGGGGGTGAATTAAATCATCAAGTTATTCCATTGTTCTCTTCTTCCTTGAGTTAATAAAAGCTCTCTATTTTCTCCATTTCTTTTTCTCCATTTCTTTCTTTATTTAATTAAGTATGGTTTCTTCACCAACCATGCTTAACTAAATTCCCTTTAGCCAAAAGCAACGCCAAACCCGACTAAACTCGTGAGATTAGGAAAGTACTTCAATCCTTCAAAAACTCCTTTTTAGATTCTCTATAAAATTGATTAGGCAATCGGCCTAATCTTTAGGCATCTCAATTGTTTTATTCCGAGAGCGCGCATCAGGTTGAAGTGGTTTAGATCCATCGTTGGGGACGAGGAAAAGCTTGTAGCCAATTCAACTCCCTAAGAACAAACTTAGTGGCGGTCCACTAAGGGGAATCAAAATCGGAAACAATTCTCATCGAGACGATTATCCGAGCACGGGCTTCTCCAGCACTAACTCAGATTTGAGTTAGCATCGATTACCGTAGCTAACTCACTAAAGCTTGACTTCAAGAATTGCCCTGGGAGTTGAATTTACCCAAGAGAAGTAAGTTGCAAGGGTTGGGCCTTGTAGACTGTAACCGGCAGGAAAGTCGAAGAAAAATCAACTTCAGTGATCGAAGATGTCGTGGCAAAGCGTGGCTTGAGGCTAATTCAATCCATAATTCATTTTCAATATTTATTTTACGTTATTATTATTTTTCTTTATCACTCAAAATCACTTCTCTAAAACCCCCCCTTTTATTTTCTACAGGTTATAGGTCTAAATCAGAACGAAAGGTGTTAGGATTCCTATTCCCTGCGGATCGACCCTTACTCTCGCTATATTATTTTAAATCTTATTTATTTGAGTTTAAGGTTTTATTTTTGACACTATAGGACGCGTGTCAAAATTGGCGCCGTTGCCGGGGAATACGACAAAGTACTAATATCGTTTTATTTGATTTATGACCAGGAGCAATCCGGGAGAACAATTTGAACTCATCCCGGAAATCGAAGCACTAGCCCGAAAGTTGAACGCACAAACACTTCGGGAAAAGAAAAACAAAAGACGCCAGCAAAGATTCGAACGCGATCTAGAAATCACATCTGAAGCATAATCGAATTACGAACCCAATCCAATGGGAGACGAAAATCAAACCATTCGCCAACTAAATGCGGCGCCCGATGGCCAGCAACCGATGTGTATAACCTTCCCAAATGGCGAAACACCGTTCGTGCTAAAAACGGGTTTAATCCACCTCCTACCTACTTTTCACGGCTTGCCAACAGAAAATCCTCACAAACATTTGAAGGAATTTCACATGGTTTATCTGAGCACAAAGCCACAGGAAGTATCCGATGACCAAATCAAACTTAGAGCTTTTCCATTTTCCTTAGCAGATATAGCGGAAGATTGGTTATTTTATTTACCCCCTAATTATGTTACAACGTGGACTGACATGTCTAAACTTTTTCTTGACAGGTTCTTCCCTGCAGCAAAAGCAAACGAAATTAGACGCAACATCTTGAGCATTCAACAAAGAGAAGCTGAATCTTTATATGAATAATGGGAGAGGTTTAAAAAGTTGTGTGCAAATTGTCCACAACATGGATTGTCGGAACAAACCCTCCTCCAGTATTTTTATGAAGGACTGACGCCTATGGATATGAAAGTAATAGATGCAGCAAGTGGCGGAGCTCTAGTCAACATGACACCAACAGCGGCTAAAACACTGATATCAACCATGGCCGCCAACTCTCAAAGATTCAATCAATCTAGCGAACCATCTCGAAGGGTTCGCGAGGTAAGTACAGTTTCATTAGAAAATAAGATCGATAAATTAGTTGAAATAGTGCAAACTCTTGTTGCAGATAAGAGAAAAACAGTTAGACTTTGTGGAATCTGTACCAGCCCAGAACATCCGACAGACTGTTGTCCGATGATCCAAGAAGATGATGTTGCCCAAGCCAACGCCATAGGAAATGCTTATAATTCCGGGTGGAGAAACCAGTCAAATTATGGGTATGCAAACAATCAAAGGCCAAATCAACCGTACCAACAAAGACAACCCTACCCACAACAAAAGACATCCCTAGAAACCTTGGTTGAACGATTAGCGGTATCACAAGAGAAGTTCCAAAATCGTACCGAAGCCCACTTACAAGAGTTAGACAAACAAATGAGCCAGCTAGCCCAAACAGTAAGCCGTCTTGAATCCAAAGGTAAACTCCCTTCACAAACAGAGGCAAACCCAAAAGAAAATGTTAATGCCATCACTCTTCGGAGTAGCACCATTGTAGAACCCAAAACCTCGGAGGTAAACACCCAAAAAGACAAGCCAACTTTACCAGTGGAAAAAGATACACCAAATCCAATCTCTGAACCATCCCTTTATGTTGTCCGACCACCCTTCCCATCGAGATTGATGAAAAGAGACAAACAAGCAGAAGAAAAGGAAATCCTAGATGTGTTCCAAAAAGTAGAGATCAATATTCCACTCATCGACGTTATCCGAAAAATTCTAAGGTATGCTAAGTTCTTTAAAGATTTATGTACTAATAAACGTCGTCTTATTGGAGTTGAAAAGGTTAATCTAGGAGAACATGTATCGGCGGTCTTCCAGCGAAAGTTGCCACCAAAATTGAAGGACCAGGGTATGTTCGCCATTCCCTGCAAAATCGGTAAAGTGGGTATTAAAAGAGCAATGTGTGATTTAGGGGCCTCCATTAATGTTATGCCCCTTTCATTTTATCACTCACTTTCTGCTGAGCCTTTGAAGGATACGAAGGTAACAATACAACTGGCAGACAGATCCATAATCTTCCCGGAAGGATTACTGGAGAACGTCCTCGTAAAGGTAAATGATTTGATCTTTCCAGGGGATTTCTATGTTATTGACATGGAAAACGACCGGGCAAATAACTCTTCTGAGATCCTCCTTGGCCGCCTATTTTTGAGCACTGCAAACACAAAAATCGATGTAAGAAGTGGGATCCTTACAATGGAATTCGATGGCGAGGTAGTAAAATTTGACGTTTACAAAGCTATGAGACATCCTGAAAGTGTCGCTAGTTTAAACTTTGTTGATATCATTGAATCTGCCATAAATGATTTCTTTGACACTAGTTTTACTGACTTTATGGATGATTTGTACAGAGAAATCGCGGATTCCGACGAAGAAGACAGTGAGTTTGAAAATATTTGCTCAGTAAATAAAGATTTAATACTTACTGCATCTAAAACTAAATCTTTACCCTCTGTGTTGCAGGCACCCGAGATCGAACTTAAACAATTACCGGAGCATCTAAAGTATGCATTCTTAGGGGAAAGAGAGACCCTACCGGTTATCATCTCGACCAAGCTGTCAACAGAAGAAGAGGAGGATTTGCTAACAGTGTTGCGAGCGCATAAGGAAGCTATTGGGTGGACCGTTGCAGACATCAAGGGCCTTAGTCCCTCCACTTGTATGCATAAGGTAAAAATCGAAGATGGAGCTAAGCCATCTCGACAAGGACAACGCCGCCTGAACCAACCTATGATGGACGTAGTTAAAGAAGAAATACAAAAGCTTCTCGATGCGGATATAATCTATCCAATTTCGGATAGTGACTGGGTAAGCCCGATCCACGTAGTCCCTAAGAAAACCGGAGTCACAGTAGTCAAGAACCCAGAAGGTGAGTTGGTCCCAACAAGAGTCCAAAATGGTTGGCGAGTCTGTATAGACTACAGGAAGTTGAACTCTATAACTCGAAAAGACCATTTTCCACTTCCTTTTATTGACCAAATGATTGAGAGATTAGCCGGTAAAACCCACTACTTTTGTCTTGACGGATTTTCAGGTTTTTTTCAGATTCCTGTGGCGCCCGAAGATCAGGAGAAAACAACCTTTACATGTTCTTTTGGCACGTTCGCTTATCGTCGAATGCCATTCGAGCTTTGTAATGCGCCAGCCACATTCCAAAGATGCATGGTGAGCATTTTTTCAGATTTCATCGAAAAAGGTATAGAGGTATTTATGGATGACTTTACGGTTTACGGTAATTCCTTTGGAGAATTTCTATTAAACTTAACAAATGTGCTAAAAAGATGCCTTGAATTCAACCTTGTTTTAAATTATGAAAAATATCATTTCATGGTAGATAAAGGGCTAATTCTAGGACATATAGTTTCCTCAAAAGGTATTACTGTTGATAAGGCTAAAATAGATGTTATACGCTCACTCCCATACCCCACAACTGTGAGGGATATTCGATCGTTTCTTGGCCATGCAGGGTTTTACCGCAGGTTTATTAAAGATTTTTCAAAGTTGGCACAACCCCTCTGCAATCTATTGCAAAAAGATCAACCATTCAATTTTGACGAGAAATGCAGGGAGGCATTTGACATACTTAAAGAGAAGCCCCTAAATGCACCTATCGTCCAACCACCAAATTGGAACCACCCGTTCGAATTGATGTGCGATGCTTCCGATTTTAGCGTTGGAGCCGTGTTGGGTCAAAGAATCGACAAGGAACTGCATGTTATAGCATATGCGTCACGTACTTTGGATCCTGCGCAGAAAAACTATTCAACAACGGAAAAAGAACTCTTTGCTATTGTTTTTGCCTTAGAAAAGTTTAGATCTTATTTACTCGGTACTAAAATCATTGTCTTTTCTGATCATGCAACTTTACGCTTTTTTATGAGCAAAAAGGAGGCAAAACCGAGACTGATCCGGTGGATATTACTACTCCAGGAATTCAACCTAGAAATTAAAGATAAGAAGGGATGCGAAAACCTTGTTGCAGACCATTTGAGTCGCATCCCATTATCTATGTCCGATCCACCAGTTAGAGAGGAGTTCCCTGACGAAGGATTAATGGTAGCTCAAGTAAGTATACCTTGGTTCGCAGACATGGTAAATTACTTGGCCACGGGTAAGATGCCACAAGATTTATCGAGAGCGGAGGTTAAACGATTAAAAAGGGAATCTCGATTCTTCATTTGGGATGATCCTTATCTATGAAAACATTGTTCAGATGAGGTAATTAGACGATGTGTAGCAGAAAGCGAGGTAAACTCTATCCTAAACTTCTGTCATTCTTATTCTTGTGGTGGACACTTTGGGCCTAAACGTACTGCACATAAAATTCTTGAGTGTGGTTTTTACTGGCCCATCATTTTTCGTGATGCCTACTTATTTTGTAAATCTTGTGAAAAATGTCAAAGGGTTGGTAATTTGAGTCGACGAAACAAAATGCCACTTAATCCCATTACTGTATGTAAAATATTTGATGTTTGGGGATTAGATTATATGGGTCCCTTTGTCTCTTTATTCGGCAATTTTTATATAATTCTTGCGGTAGATTATGTTTCTAAATGGGTTGAAGCTAGAGCAACCCGAAATAATGATGCTAAGACCATAGTTAAGTTTCTAAAGGAATCTATCTTTTGCAGGTTTGGCACACTGCGAGCGATAATAAGAGACCGAGGGAAGCATTTCATCAACCGAGTAATTGACGCTCTCATGAAAAAGTTCGGTGTCACCCACCGGATTTCGACATCTTACCATCCGCAAACGAATGGTCAAGCGGAGGTGTCAAATAGAGAGATAAAGACCATACTCGAAAAAATCTTGAAGCCAGATCGCAAAGATTTGAGTGTCAAGCTATCCGATGCGTTATGGGCATATCGTACTGCGTACAAAGGCCCCATTGGGATGTCGCCTTACCGTCTCGTCTACGGTAAACCCTGTAACTTACCAGTCGAGCTGGAACATCGCGCATTTTGGGCAATTCGACAATGCAACATGAAAATGGATGCGATTGGAAGGGAACGCAAGTTACACATTCAAGAGCTCGAGGAAATCCGGAAACATGCCTACGATAGTGCACAAATTTTTAAAGACAAAACAAAGGATTTTCATGATAAAAATATTTCATTTAAATCTTTTTCTGTTGGTCAAAAAGTTCTATTATTTAATTCTAAATTCAAACTTTTTGCAGGAAAGTTGCGTTTCAAATGGCTCGGACCATTCACTGTTGTTCAAACTTTTCCACATGGAGCAGTAGAAATTCAAGACACTGAAGGACATAGCTTTAAAGTCAATGGACAACGGTTAAAACAATTTTACGAAAATGTTCCAATCGGTTTGGTTGAAGAAATTCGTTTCGAGGAACCAAACGCATGAATAAGGTCGTCAAGCTAGCGACGATAAACAAGCGCTAGATGGGAGGCAACCCATTTCTTTTCTTCTTTTTACTTTAATTATTTTTATTATTGTTTTTACTTTCTTTATTTTATTTTATTATTTTATTCCATTTTCACTTGCTTTAATTTAATGTCATTTGAATTTTATCTTTAGTTAAAAAAACAAAATATAAAAAGAATAAAAAAAGAGATAAAAAAATAAAAAAATCGAAATTATCCAAATCTCATTTTTAATTATTTCGAATTTTGATTTTATCTTTTTTCAAATTTATTTTAATTATTTTTTTGAACTTATTTTGAATTTATTATTATCTCTTTTTGAATTTATTTTTATTATCTCATTTTAATAATTTTTTCGAATTTATTTTGAATTTATTTTTATCTCTTTTTGAATTTATTTTTATTATCTCATTTTAATTATTTTATCTTTTCGAAATTATTTTGAATTTTATTTTATCTGATCTCTTATTTATTTTGTTTGCAGATAATTTAGATCGAATAAAGGGATGAGAAGCTATCTTTTTCAACAGGATTTTGTGGGCCAATTTTTTTCAAATTAAATAATAATTTTCGGATTTTTTATCCCCTTTCCACCCAATCACCTCACCCATATTTTAAACACATTCAAACCAAACTTTATCCACCTACCCGGTCAACCCCCACACTTCAAACCCAATTAAAACACTCGTGGACCCTACCTACACAATTACCTACACGGTCAAACACCCAATCATCCCTTAAAACCTTTATTTCTTTATTTTCTTTCTTTTCCTCACCCACCAGCCGCAACATTATTTCAAACCCTTTTCTTTTTATTTCTTCAACAACCACCCAAAACCAACCCTACACCACCGTGAAGATGCCACGCACCCGTGACCAAGCTCGTCGGCTTCCACAGCAGCCACCACTCGTCATCGGTGGCCGCCGACGCTTTCAACCGCCACAATATGTCTCCCTCAGTAGCGACTCCGAGCAACCACAGCCGCCACCACCTCCCGAGCCTCCCATCATCCCAAACACCACCCCACACCCCGACGGCCAAGCACCACTGCACAACCGTTCGTCGCGACCACCATCACCCTCGTCACCATCTTTTCACTCCCATGAGACGCAAAGCACGTCCATGCAAACCACCTCTGCCCACCCGCACCAGCCATCTTCCTCGCATCAAAACCATCCGGCCATGACAAGGGGTACTCCCTCGCACAGATCCGGACAGACCAGCACTGGCCGCGCTGCTCGCGTCACCGACAGTGGCGAAACGAGACCGTCGTCGCTCTGCCGTTCTTCACGCCCACCATCCTCGCCGCCTTCCCCCTACCACTCCTTGGCCTCCGATGCGGTGGGCGGATCACCACAACAACACTTTGAGCCCATGCCTTCACCAACCCGTGTGCCCTCATTCAACATGCACACGAACACATCCATGCATTCGGATCATTATTCTGCGGCCGATACGGCCGATGAGGTAAATTCTGAATTTTTTCACCCCATGTATGGATTTTCAGATCATGTACATGCCGAGTATGCTGCCAATAACTGTTCGGAGACTGCTCAACCCCATTCGCCACATCACGAACACAATGACATTCCATCAGATCATGAAGAACATCCACGACGTGGCCAATGATTTACAGCACCAAACGATGAAAGCTTGAAAGGATTCTTGCATTTTACCGGAGAAGAACTCGAAATATTTAACCGTATCCGACATCGTTCTCTTCCGGTTTGTAAGTATATCCCCACTCAAACTTTAGATCGTTTGCATTTACGTGAGTCGGTGATGTCACTTTTTGATAACATTGGTTGGCGTCGATTTCCTACAATTACCTGTGACACTTACTGCGAACTAGTACTTGAATTTTATTCTACTTTTTCATTTGATTGTAGTCGTGCAAGGTCTCTTGATACACCTCATGTAATATCTTTTCGCCTCTTGGGTCAATATTTTCGGTTATCTATTACTGAATTTAATGTTTATATGGGTTTTGTCACTAATGTTTCAGACCCTAACTATCAGTCTGCCCTTTTAGATATACCGGAAGATTTCGATAACGACCTTTCCTTGGAGACTTTGACTGGTTTTGCAGGTTCTCAATACAATCCGAAATCAACAAAGGATCACAACATTCATAGCCCTGCTTTACGATATATCCATCGCTTCCTCGTTTACAACCTTTCCGGCAGAAACGACACTCCATCAACCGTGAGTAAAACTGAGTTATTCTTTCTCTGGTGTATGCAGGTAAATATCAAGGTAAATCTTGGTTTTTGGATGGCATACACGTTTCATCATGTAGCGCGAACCACTAGGCCACGACCATTAATTCTTGGTCCTTACATTACTCATTTAGCTTTACGTATTTATCCTGCTACTTTTGATCCATCTCAGTTTACTTATGCTTTTTCTATGAGTGCTTTAGATGAGAGATGCCTAGATGCCATGGGCTTACTTGCAGGAACTCCTGATGCACCGTATATTGCCCCTCAGGCACTCTCCCAACTCGTAGAGAACGAGTGTTTCAAAGACGAGCCCAAACACAACCAACACAAGAAGACCAACCCCGAAGAGATATGGATGAGCGACTCCACTCCATCGAAACTAACTTGGCCGAGATCTTATCCCATCTTCGCCCCGGCTCTTCCCGCGGACGACGTGGCCGCGGTCGTGGCCTCCATTGATTAGGGGAGTCTCTTCTTTCCTCTCTTTTACCTTATATTTTCATTTTGGGACAAAATGCATCTAGTGAGGGGGAGGGAGATATGCTTATCAAAATTTTACCTTGCTTATTCGTTTTGGTTGATCTCTTGGTTTCTTGATTTAATTAATTTAAGTCCTTCGTTTAATCCTTAGTTTTACCTTGTCTCACTGTTTTCATATGGTTTTGGATTTATCTTGTTAGAAAATTCTAGGTTGCATGGTAGATTTGGCATGATTAAATTTTTTGAAATCCTTTATATGACATTTCTTTCTCTACTTCACATGATGCTTACTTAAGTACACAAAGACAAATTTGTGAGTTTTTTAGCCTAATGAGCATACATTATATTTGCTCTTTGTTTCTTTGAGTGTGCCTAGCTAAATTAGTTGCATTCTAGAACTTGTGTTTAAATTCTTTTTGAGATTACATTGATTGAATATGATGCTTAAATATGATAGATGCACTAGGTTTTAACCATTTCTCTTCGCAAATAAATTGCCTACCCTTTAATTAATTTCCCCTAGTGAAACAATTTTTGAGTCTTAGCCTTTTTCTTGAAAATCACCACATTTTAAGCCTAATCCACTTTTTTCTTAATCCCATTTTTTTGTCCCCTTTTCAAGACAAAATCATCTTAAAAAAAACATACTCGAATAAGTGCAGTCCAGCAGCAGAAAAAAATACTGTGCAGAAAAAAAACTGTGCAGAACTGTTCGAATAAACTGTGCAGAACTGTTCGAATATGCAGTGCAGAAAAAAAAAGAAGTGCAGGAAATTGTTCGAGCCTGCAGAAAAATAAACTGAAAAAAACAGTGCAGTTCGAAAAAATATGTACACTGCAGAACAGTTTTAGTTCGAATGAAAAAAAAGAGTTTCGAATATATTTTTTGGGATGATTTTTGTCTTGAATTTTAACCCTTATTTTCAGCCTTTATCCTACCCTTACATTAGCCCCATTACAACCCTTCTTTAAGACCTCTTGATTTTTGCATCATATTCATGTTAGTAGTGGAGATTAGATTTAACCACAAGCTTATGGTAATGCTCTAATTAGTTTTGGCTCGAGTGATTTTTTCTCTACCCTTAAACACTTTGAGTGACATGAGCGATTCCTTGTGAGGGTACTTGATTTGCATCATTGATGTTAGTAGGGTTTTGAAATGTCATTTTTGCTTTAAATTCTTAATCTTGCCATTTATCTATTTTGCTCCTTAATTTTCTTCCATGTTTAGATGCTTAATCATATCGAAACCTTTGAGACTTGGTGAAATTAAGGATGAAAACTTGAACTTAGGTTTGTTTAATTTTGAGATACTTGAGGACAAGCATCGGATAAGTGAGGGGGAATTTGATAAGTATTTATTTTGGTTATGTTTTTAGTCCTTATTTTGATTGAATATAAGTTTGAAGGACTTAAGTGGGTTGTTTTTATGTTGTTTTCATGCAGGTTACGTGATGCTGGAAATAAGCTGGAATGCTGCAGAAAATACTGGAGTCGTGGGCAGATTCATGGGCATGAACCAGGGCATGAATGCTGACTGGGCACCACGTCAGCACCTTCTAGAAGCTGACGTCAGCAACGCAGATAGCCTATCAAGCCACTTATCATATAGCTTATCATCCGAATTTTTGTTTTAAAATTCAAACTTGGATAATTATCTTATGTATTTTAATTTAAATTTAGAATTTATCATCTTAGTTTTTTTAGGGTTTTTAGCTACTATAAATACCACACTTTGGGGGTGAATTAAATCATCAAGTTATTCCATTGTTCTCTTCTTCCTTGAGTTAATAAAAGCTCTTTATTTTCTCCATTTCTTTTTCTCCATTTCTTTCTTTATTTAATTAAGTATGGTTTCTTCACCAACCATGCTTAACTAAATTCCCTTTAGCCAAAAGCAACGCCAAACCCGACTAAACTCGTGAGATTAGGAAAGTACTTCAATCCTTCAACAACTCCTTTTTAGATTCTCTGTAAAATTGATTAGGCAATCGGCGTAATCTTTAGGCATCTCAATTGTTTCATTCCGAGAGAGCGCATCGGGTTGAAGTGGTTTAGATCCATCGTTGGGGACGAGGAAAAGCTTGTAGCCAATTCAACTCCCTAAGAACAAACTTAGTGGCGGTCTACTAAGGGGAATCAAAATCGGAAACAATTATCATCGAGACGATTATCCGAGCACGGGCTTCTCCAGCACTAACTCAGATTTGAGTTAGCATCGATTGCCGTAGCTAACTCACTAAAGCTTGACTTCAAGGATTTCCCTGGGAGTTGAATTTACCCAAGAGAAGTAAGTTGCAAGGGTTGAGCCTTGTAGACTGTAACCGGCAGGAAAGTCGAAGAAAAATCAACTTCAGTGATCGAAGATGTCGTGGAAAAGCGTGGCTTGAGGCTAATTCAATCCATAATTCATTTTCAATATTTATTTTACGTTCTTATTATTTTTCTTTATCACTCAAAATCACTTCTCTAAAAACCCCCTTTTATTTTCTACAGGTTATTGGTCTAAATCAGAACGAAAGGTGTTAGGATTCCTATTCCCTGCGGATCGACCCTTACTCTCGCTATATTATTTTAAATCTTATTTATTTGAGTTTAAGGTTTTATTTTTGACACTATACGACGCGTGTCATTGCCGGCATGATTTGAATACGTAAATAGTATTTATTTTTAGAGTAAAAAAATTAGTAAAATTCGAATATGTCTTTAGATTTTACTTTTAAACTAAGAAAATTAGTTAAATTCGAATATATCTTTGGTATTTACTTTTAGACTAAAAAAATATTGTTACAGTAGAATATGTGATTAGTATTTACTTTTAGTGTAAGGCAATGAGTGAACATTCGAATATGTATTTAGTATCAACTTTTAGATATAAAAAATGTAGTGTGCATTCGAATATGTGTTTAGTATTTAATTATAGACTATAAAAATTAGTGAACAGTCTGATATGTTTGTAGTATTTAATATTAGACATAAAAAATAATGTTGATTCGAATATATCTTTAGTATTTAATTGTAGACTATAAAAAATAGTGAACATTTCGACTCCTTTTTAGTATTTAATTTTAGACATAAAAATAGTGTACATTCGAATATGTGTTTAGTATTTTACTGTACACTATAAAAATTTGTGACATTCAAATATGTGATTATTAATTTGTGTGTGTCTTTAATTATTTGTAGAATGGTGAAGAACGTCGGTTGGAGGTTTTTATCACTCGGATGAGGAGGGAACCGGATCCTCGTCTAGCAAATTACATAGCTCAGGCCGGATTTGGGCATGTGTCAAGGATTGTTGGAGGAGGTGTGAAATTAGATGTTGATCTAATCAACGCGCTTGTGCAGAGGTGGAGGCCAGAGACACATACCTTTCACTTACCCTGTGGTGAGGCGACCATAACATTAGAAGATGTGTCGCATATTCTTGGCTTGCCTGTAGATGGGGAGGCTATCACAGGTCCCGCCAATGACGACTGGGTGAGCTTGTGTCTGGACTTGTTAGGGGAAGTGCCAAACAAATTAGAGGGCGGAGGTGTGAATCTGCAGTGGATGCGCGAGAATTTCTCCAATTTGCCCAATGACGCCAATGAAGATGTTAAGAAGGTAAAAAAAATTGTTAGTAGTAATGAAATTATAAATTTATTATATTTTAATATTTTTTTCATATTGTAGGCATATGCTTGGACGCATATCCTACAGATCATTAGGGGAATATTGGCGGCCGACAAAACCCGCAGTAAAGTTCACATGTTGTGGTTACGGCATTTGCGGAATTTCGAAGAGGCCGGTAAATTAAGTTGGGGTTCGACAGTACTTGCATATCTTTATAGGGAGTTGTGCAGGGTCACGCGTGCGGATAAACACAACATCGGAGGATGTCTTTTGCTGCTTCAGGCTTGGGCGTGGTTTAGAATGTCATTTTTACGCCCTGAGTTGTCCGCGCCAGTTGCATATACCTATCCACTATGCTTGTGGTAAAGAACATAATCTTAACTAAATTTTATTTAAAAATTGGTTATTTTCCTAATATATTTTTTAAAATATTAAAGTTATATTTTGATGTTATGTAGGTGGTGCAATGCTTTAAGTCATGTTGGGCTTCCTAGTATGATGCCTGCTATTAGGCAACATATTGACAATAAATCTACAGATGAGGTCAATATTTTAATTTTTATATTAAGTTTAATATGAATATAGTTTACTTATTTTAAATGGTTTTTATATTTAATTTACAGTTTTTGTGGACTCCGTATTCGGATTCGGAGATCAACGAGTGTCTGCCGGTTTTTTCGCGTGAGACTGTATTCGTTTGGACGGCCGTGGTACCTCTCATCTGGTACGTTGTAGTTGAGTGGCATCCGGTCAATCGCGTCCAACGCCAGTTCGGTCGTCTTCAAACTATTCCGGTAGATCCATTGTATTACACAATATTCGATATTGAAGACGACAGTTCTGTAGAATTGATGATAGATACACATCGTCAGTACTCAATGGGATGGGCCATTGAGATGTTTGCAACATTTTCTAAAGTTCATGTTGGAGGTCATAATGTGGTACCGAATTGGGTACGAGCAAATCTCGAGTTCAATCCAAATGATATTAGTCCGACATCGAGTTTACGACGTGACTTCAACCTTCTACATACGAGCAATGATGAAGCTTCGTCGTCTTCATCTTCACGGCAACGACATTCTTCCGTTCCAAGGTTCGACTTTGACCTTAACTTGCCACCAACCCAAAAGTCGTCATACAATCCATACGTTCCAAGAATCGATGATTTCTCTACCAGGCGCCACTCAACATACATTTCATAAACGACGTCTTCAATGTACAATGAAGAGTTTAACTCGTTCGATGCTTTCTCAACCAGACGTCACTCAACCTATATCCCAAGTCACCGAAATGTAGATGATATGTTATCCGTGGGGAGACATTCAACCGCCGCTGCTGTCGATCGGGTTATGACTTCAGAACCTGTTCACGTAGAAGTTAATGACGAAGCAGAACTTTACCAGTTTGATGGGGCTCTTTCCGATGAAGAGTCGCGTACACAGGTTGGGCCCAATGGTGACGAGATGGGTCTATTTCCTCCTGAACCATCTGACCTTGACGAGCTGGTCGAATCAGATGAGAGCGCGAAAAACTCTTCTGACAACGATATAGAGGATGATGAGGACGACGATGTTCGTTCGACTAATCTGCATGGACCAAGCAGTTGCGCAACGTACTACGAGCCACCTTCGCACTTCACAATAGTGGATATGGATGACTTCTTCACTACTGAATTTCCAGAATATCCACAGTTAGATCAGTTCAACCAATGGAATGTAGGTTCGACTGAGCTACATGATAGAATGGTCTTCATGACAAAAAAAACTCGCGAAGGATGCCATCAAGCGTTACAACATAGAGCGCTCAATTACGTCCACCGTTAGGAAGACTGAGGCCAGGAAATATATTGCAGAGTGTCCTCACAAGTCCGCAGGATGTAAATAGAGGGTTCGTGTGTCAAAATTGAAAAGGCTGAATGACCTTTTGAAAATAACAACATATAAAGGGCCTCATACATGCTCTGTTAGGAGCCTGAGCCAAGATCATCCTAACTTGGATGTACACGTGCTTTCTAACGCAATCCTTCCGCTCGTGAAAGCAAACCCACATGTATCTGTGCCAATGTGTATATCTTCTATCAAATCCATGTACAAGTACACCGTCAAATACGATAAGGCATGGTACGCAAGATATTGTGCCATCCAAACACTGTACGGGCAATGGGAGGAATCATACAACGATCTGCGATCATGGCTTCAAGTTATGCAGGAATACAATCCAGGGATAGTTGTGGAATTGGATATTGTTCCGAAGTACTACAACGATCGTGTTGTACCTAGGGAGGTCGAATTTCATCGCCTTTTCTGGACGTTCCCCCAATGTGTAAAGGCTTTCCGTCACTGCAAACCTATGCTCCAGATCGACGGTGTAACCCCCTCGTCCCGGTCTGGCCGAATGACCGGTCCGAGTGGGCCACACGGGGAAAACCGAAGCAAAACCCGTTAAGGTTCCCCCTCGGTTAGCAACCCTATTTTTTTCTATCATTTTAATCTTGTCTAGATGGCATTTAAGTCCTCGTGATACACAACAGCGGAAAACATTCAAGGAAACACATTCGAATCACGGCCATGCACAAACAGTCAATTTTAAGCTTACAAGGTAGACCGTATCGGTACCCTAGCTAGGGGTATCGATACGCCCTGTCTAGGTCAACCCAAGAAGTCAACCCCGAGAAGTCCGTATCGATACAGCCTTTGAGCGTATCAATACGCCCTTCTCGGTCAACCCTTCTTGGTCAACAGAGTAGGCCCGTACCGATACTCGAGCACCCCGTATCGGTACGCTCTACTCTCACTCAAAATGCCAAATTCTAGTAACTTTGGAGGGTATCGATACCCTTAGGGTATCGGTACGCCAGGCCAAATCTGTGGCCATTGGGCAAGACCGTATCGATACGGCCCTGAGGCGTATCGATACGCCCTGCACTGCAATTCCACAAATTCCAACTTAAACGACCCCAACACGACTCTAAAGGCATTTCTCGACTCACCTAAGCGTATACAAACATGTAAGCAAACATACCTAAGCCAAAGGAATCATTCATACATGGATCAAAGCGTTCATTCATAGCATTCCAATTAAAGAGCAATTTAGGCAATATTGTGCATACAAAAAGGCTTAAATGGTCTTAAAAGGCACAAGTCATCATGAGAGGTTTGCACTTATACACAAGGCAACCTAAACATTCTAAAGCATGTCATCACACACCAAAACATTCATCAAAGTATCACATGCCTTACAATCCATAATCAAACTCAACTTCATCATTCAAATGAGTCATACAAGCTCATACAAAGACCCTTGCCACATTGCTAACTATACGAAATTGTTAACCGTACTTGAGCCACAAAACTTGGAAAGCCCTTCTTGCCTTGCCTCGAGCTAACACCACGCTAATGATCTGCATTGTTGAACATTGAGAGCGTAAGCTATAAGCTTAGTGAGGGTGCTCTAAAGCGAAAAACATCAACAATGCAGGGTTCAAGCATGTAAATCCTAATCTCACATACATCAAACATTGACATGTAACCAAGTAGACCTAGCTAGTCTTTCAAGTGGCATAGTATGGCATCTTACTTCATACTAAGCATCAAGCATCAATAATCAACAATCATAAATCAACATCACATATCACAATATATGAACAAGTTAATTGGCCACTTTAAATTACCCCGATTGTGCGGATTTAAACCTCAACAACACTTTACCTCGGTGGGATTACACTCATCACCGGACCTTGCATGTGCGGGATTCCACTCATCGCCACATGCCCTACGGATGGGATTCCACTCATCATCCCGTAGAAATATAAAAAGCTTCCGGTGGAATATTACATCACCGTACTCCTCCTTGATGACTTAACGCCATCAAGGCCACGTACGTTTTGACTCAATTTGTGTGCACACTAATCCTAATGATCGATCATTTACAACCGGTAATTATTTAGTGCCAATTATCATAACCATAATTACATATATCATCAACCACAATCCATGCTCATCACATATATACACATCTCATAAATATACATGCACCAATCATCCACAATCACAAGAGAATAGTCAACATACACATTAGCATTTAAGGAGAACAAGGGCTAATTTGACTACTTGAGTTAAAAGGAAGTGGCCTACCAAGCACACTTACACACACACACTACACATACTCGAACCAAACTTTAAATCAAGTTTGAAACCACTCACCGCCCTTCCTTAGCAAATCGAAACAATCCTCCTACGAACCCGGATTCGGTCCCAAAGCTCCTTCAACGCTTCCTCTTGCTTCTAGCCAAACAAAACACACTTATTATACCACAGTTCAATGCTAAAGCTCAACTATCAACTCACTTCACAAACACAAGCCATTTTCTACAAATTCCCAATCCACAAAATCACCCAAAATACCAATTTTTGTGCTCCCCAATAACCTTGCTGAAAACTCCACTTTCAAACACCCAAATGACCTCCAAAATGTTCCAAATCACCCTCCTAACATACCCTAACCATCAGCCCTTTGTTTTCAACCTAAAACCCACCAAAAATGGTGTTTTTGACAACTCAAAAATGGGTATAAGAGTTCACTTCGGATTTTTACCAAAACTTAACCAAATTAACATATAATGTGTATTTCAACTTGATTAAACAAAGCCCCAACTCAAATTATCAAAACAAAATGGAAAACCCCTTAAAAACCCAAACTTTGATATAAACCCTAATTTTCAAAACTCCATAACTTTGAAATCTAAGACCATGGGTTGATAGGGAATAAAGAGGAGAGTTGGAAAACATATTTACCTCTTAAAATGGTGTTGAAATCAAGTGGTAAATTGATGGAATAGTAACTTGAAGTTTGAGAGAGTTTGGAGAGGGGGAGAGTGTTTTTCACGTTGGGAAATGTTGGAAAGGGGGAAGAAGATGACAACTTGGAAAGTTGTCATCCTTTTTAAAAACTTTTGGGTATATTACAACATAAGTCCTTCCCTTTTTACTAAAGCTCAATTACACCACATTTTAGGTTGGATTGTTTTAATTAAATTCTATTGACTCGAACTATAAACCCGGTTAACTCCTAGGCCCAAAACACGGGTGTTACAGACGGTACATTTTATACGGCAGGTACACGCAGATCTTACTAATTGTAGTTGTCCAGGATGGCAACAGAAAATGTATCCCAGATGCTTTTGCGATTGTTGAAAAGGAAAATATTCATTCTTGGGAGTTTTTCCTTTACAACCTCCACAAGTATGTCTTGTGTCGGCTTTTACGTACACGTGAAGATGACATTGCTATTATTTCAGATAGAGGCGCGGGGATTTGGGGAGCAATTCAACGTTTGGGGGATTCATGGAAACCCTCATATATACATCACTGGTACTGTTTGCGGTATATAGCAGCAAACTACTATCAGAGGTTCAAGAACGACGATGAACGTATAATGGTTCTCCGTATGGATATGCAACCATTCCATTTTGTTATTCTATAAGACCATTTATTATTATTACCAATTAACTATTGCATGTCTTATTCAACATGCAACGCACACCGGGTTAACCAAGTTGAAGAGCTGTTGGAGGAGTTGCAATTAAGGAATTCACAAGGGTATAACTATCTTATGGATATCCCGAAGGAGAAATGGTTGCGATGTTATGATGGGGGTCGCCGATACGGTCATATGACAATGAACTTGGCTGAGGCGATCAATTCGTCTCTTAAGGGAACACGCCATTTACTTATCATGTCCGTTGTCAAAGCAACATATTACCGATTGGCAACCCTTTTCGCAACCCTCGGGAAACAAGCAATGAACTGGATGGCATGTGCTACATATTTCATCCAGATCTCCTGTAAAAAATCCAAGCGTCCATTGCGCATGCAAACTCGATGGGTGCGCTGTGCTTCTCTCATCGGGAACACATGTTTGAGGTAACGGAACTTTCGCAACCGCTGCAAGGAATAACACAATACACCTACGTGGTTGATTTGCAAAAAAGAACGTGCGATTGCGGGGTGTTCCAGATGTTCAAGTACCCGTGTTCGCATGCTTTCGCAGCATGTGCATCGGTTCATTTTGATGCAACGACACTCATTGATTTCGTCTACATGCTCGAAACCATTTTCAAGGTTTACCGAAACGAATCTCCTCCAATCGGAAATGCACGTCACCGTCTTATAATCGACAACGAACTAAAGATATTCCCAGATCCCTCCCTGCGACGAAAGAAAGAAGGCCAACCAAAATCAACGAGGATTCATTGTGCCGAGGATATGGTTCCTCGAGAAAAGACTGGACAAGCTAAGCGGTGCAGTAAATGTGGGAACACTAGACATGATATTAGGAAATGTCCTCTTAGGACCGGCCTCCGAATAAACTAGATCAACCTATGTGTTATGCCTTCCGTCGTATTTTAATTTAAACGATCTTTTCTGCTTTGTTCTATATTTTACTTGCAATTTTAACGTGATTTTCATACATGCTACCACGACGTATTCATGATACTGTTTCTGCCGCTGTAGACATATGTTACATAATTACGGAGACCAACTTAGATAAAAGCAAACAAATACTCCGACCATACCCGAAAATCCAATTAAACCTCCCTATGTACCCATGTTTGCTTCTAAAAACATCATTAGATGGCATTTTTAACGCGATTTTCTGACACTTTAGGACGTCATTTTCACGCCCATTTTCGCGCCGATGTAAACATATGTTACATGAATAGGCCTTCAATCTTAGACAAATGCAAAAAATTATGCGAAAGATATCGCAAAATCTATTTAAACATGCCTATGGACACATTTTTGCTTGGAAAATGTTACTTTAATAGCATTTCTAACACAATTTTCTCACATTTTCAGACACCGTCTTCCTCTGAACTTTAGCACCACTGCAAAATTAAGCTGCACATCTTTGTCTCCAAACTTAGAAAAAACCAAAAAAAATCGAAACACACCGTAAAATGCATTTAAACATGCCTATACAGTAATGTTTCCTTCTAAAATATTGTAACTTGCCCATTTGCAGGCCATTTTCAAACATCTTAGGATGTTGTATACGCTCGTATCTTCACACCATCTTAAAGATATGTTTCAGTACAACACCGTTATAGTTCAAAAATTATAATGGGGTCCCCAGATAACCCGTTATTCGATAAAAAATATAGCTACCCAATCAATTTTTGTTGTTTTGAATACATCTTCCTCCTCAATTTCTCATGTGCATGGGGTAATAAATCGTTGAATTCGCGTCGTACAGGACGCGAATTCTGGTTTCGAATATTCAATCATCCCGCCAATGATTGGATACTGACATGGCACTAGAATTTGCGGTCTGTAGAACGCGAATTTGTCCTACATAACGTGAAAGGGGATATTTTTTCAAGTAACAAACATAGGGGTATTTTTCAGATTAAATTCCCTAAGAGAAATATTCCCAAATTCGCCTTATAACAATACATAGAAGGATGATTTATCATTTAAGTGCCACGTTGGATATTTTATCAATATATATATATATTAAATTAGGCATTTTAAAAACATATGTACCACATTAAATATTTTTTAGAATACATACATTACATTTGACGGTCTAAAAATACAAATACCGCATAAGATATTTTATTAAAGTACATATTAAGTATTTTAAATTTTTGCTAAGATCTCATTTTTTTCCTCTTTTAATATTTTGAAAACTTATAAAATCCATAGTTTGAATAGGAGAAAATATTTGCTCAACTGATGGAAAATTTATTTTCTACTGACGGATTTGATTTAGAGTTTAAAATTTTAAATTTTAAAATTTTGAATTTAAAATTAACAGTTTTTATTTCAAAAATTATAGTTTAAAATTAAAATTTTAAATTTTTTATCGTAACACATGATGCTTATAGAATTTTTTTTTTTTTGAAGGGGGAAAATATTTTATTAAGAAATACATTAACATCAGCCTCGTTAAAAAAATTCCCTAAGTCCTATGAAGGAAAAAGAGTGCGCGATGTTAATGCTTTTACACACTTAAATCATATTCCGAGTTTAATCTCTATACAAATAACAAAATGCTATTAGCACTACTAAGCACTGGGACTATAGCCCTTCTCCAAACCACACTTGGACGCTGACAGTCGCAGTACATCAAACTCCATTGCACGAACTTACCACCTTCACTAGCAACAGCGAGGTGAGTTTGGTAGGTCCACGATACCCTGCACCTGATCATTCACTCTTGTGTTTGAGCAGCATTCTCAACACTAAGGAGGCCAATATAGAGTAACTCTCTAACATCAGGATTACAATGCATCCGAAAAGCAACCATAAAATAGATTTAAGGTATCACCATAATAGTCATAGCATCATAACCCTCGAGAACACACAAACTGCTAGTAATGAGCACACATTCAAAATTAAAGGAGACCCTCATGCGCTATCATCCATATGAGATCATCGGCATTTGTCTGTTAATTCCTTTCTTGGCTAAAATATCAGCCGAGACATTATTTTCTCTAGGTACCAAGTGAATTACCTTCCTTGATGCACAGCTCAATGATGTCTTTAAAGGATGTTGGGCAAAGAGTTGGCTGTCCAATCCAATTCACCACGTTAGAACTATCATACTCCACCAGTAGCTTCTTGGAATGGACCCTTGGAGAACTTTGGAACAATTTTAACGCTTCCAGCACTGCTAAAGCTTCGGCAGTGGTAGCGTCGGTCACTCCAACTGCTTTGGAGAAAGTAACCAAAGATTTCGAATTTTCATCTCTCAAAATACCTCCAATACCAGCTTTTCCCATAGCTTTCGATGACAGCCCCATCTGTTTTAAATTTAAGAGAACCTGCTGTTGGGGGAAGCCAAGAAATAGGCTTTGTTTCACGTTTACAACACCTAAAGTTTTCGAAGTTACCAGGATCCATTATAAGGTCATTAATAGAGATGTTGTCTTCTGGCCATTTAGTCGTGCACCAGAAACTTAAACAATGAATGCAGAGATCAAATAGGTAATCCGCATTAAAAACTTTGCCATTGAATAGGATTTCATTGCGATATAACCAGCATGTCCACAAAATGCAAAAGAAACTCATAGACCATACCTTGGAGTGAAGTCGATTTGGAGCCAGATTTTGCCAAAGTTGAAATAAGGTTCGTATTGTTCCCGGACAAACCAGAAATATCTTCCAAATGCGACACCATCTCTGCCAAATTAACCATACCAACGAACATTGACAAAGGACATGATCTACTGATTCCGAAACCGTTTTACACAACGTACAACTTGCGGTAAGCAATTTCTTTTTTGAAGTTCAAGTTTAGTAGGAATCCGACCATGAAACACTTTCCTGCTGAAGGCTTCTACTTTTGGAGGCACTAACCCTAACCATAATAACTTTCAATTAACTGCCTGATCCGAGTTTGTAGAACCGCCTGCATCGTAAAAGGATTTTACAGAGAAGATGCAACTGGAATTGGCCGCCCACTTGATGTTGTCTCTTAAGTCTTTATTGACCTTAGCAGTGGCAATAGTATTAGTATTAAAGACGAGCCATTGCCCTTTTTCCCAATCAAACAGTTCTCTACGTAATTGAATGTGCCAACTCCAAACTCCATCAATGAATTCACCAAACTCAGCAACTGTACCAGACTTGTTAATGGCGAGCGCGAAGATTCTGGGAAATGCTATTGATAGGGGGATAGGTCCGAGCCAAGTATCACTCCAAAAAAGAATCCTTTGGCCATTACCGAGCGAAAATCTGATGTTAGAGGAGAAAGTTTCTTCAAACTTGGAGAAGTTATTGACGATATTCCTCTAAATCCACGACTTGTTAGAGGGTTTCAAATTCTTTGGCAGGATCGACTTAGAATTGTCTTCGTATCTTGCTTCAATGATGCGTCGCCACACCATATCTCCAAATCCATTTTAACAGGAGGGCTTGATTTTTGAGGATGGGATCAATTAATCTGAGGCCCCCCCGCAAGATTTCGGGAGACAAAGGGATTCCCATTTAAACCAGTGAATCGCTCTTCAATCTAGAGATCCCCACAAGAAGCTAGCAAACAATCTAGAAAGCATAGCACTGATTTTCTTTGGCATAGGGAATAAAGAAATGAAGTAAATGGAGTACGGACCTCACCAATGTGATACGACCCCAAAAGAGAGGAGTTTCGATTTTCACCCGGCTAACTTTACCTTCACTCTTTCAACTATAGGTAGCCAAATTTGGGAGTCATTTTTACAGTGGCCCAAGTAAGTAATGGGCAGGGATTCACTTTTGCAATTGATTAGGGATGCCCAATTCTCAACTATCTGCTTGTCCACATTAATACCAATTATCTTTGACTTGCACAGATTTAAGCTCAATCCAAAAACGATTTCGAATCTTCTTAATAGCCGAACAATGTCTCGAATACCACTTTCGTTAGCCCCGCTAAAGATGATTAGATCATCGACAAATTAGATGCGAGAGATTGCTTCTAAACTATTTCCAATTTGTATTTCGGAAATAGTTCCAAACTTACTGTCTTGGATAGCAATGCGCTGAGCGCTTCCGCAACGATATTAAACAGTAATGGTGAAAGAGGGCAGCCCTGCCGAAGACCTCTTTTTAAATGAAACATTTTTGTGGGTGAACCATTTACCATAATTAAGATGGAAGCCGAAGATAGACTTTGTTTAATCCAATCGCACCAAATAGTTTTGAAACCCATTTGCTTCATAATGAATAACAAGAAATCTCAGTCGACTGAATCATATGCCTTACGAAAATCGGCTTTGAAAATTGCTCCCTCGAGACCTCGCTTTTTGGTGTAGTCAATTATTTCATTGGATATTAAAGAGCAGTCCAATGTTTATTTACCCAGGCAGAAAGTAAATTGATGGTTCCCAATGATTTCCTCGGAGACCCTACTCAATCGTGAAGCCAACACCTTTGCTAACAACTTATATACACAGCCCACCAAATTTATTGGGCGGTAGTCTTCCATATTGGATGTAGCTTCCTTTTTCAAGATTAACACGATAAATGAGTGATTAAACGAGAAGTTCTTCAGCTTACTCTCGTAAAAATTGTAGAAGAAAGATAGAACTTCCTCTTTGATATTTTGCCAGAATTTCTTCAAAAATCTAACGTTGGAGCCGTCGGGCCCAGGAGCTCTTGACCCATCCATGGCTGCCAGAGCTTGTTCAATCTCGATTATAGTGAAAGGAGACTCAAGCTTCGCTACGGACTCGGAGTGTAAGGATTTTAAACTGCAGTCAAATTTTTCAATTGTAACTATTTTTCGATCATTATAAAAATCCCTGAAATATTTTTGAATTGTACTTTTAACCGCCTTAGGGTCCGTTATCTGTCTTCCTCCCACTTTAATTGACTCCAGTTAGTTTTTTCTCCTTCTAACTGATGCAACAAGGTGAAAAATCTGTGTTCTTATCTTCGAAAGAGGTCCATATTTTAGATTTATTCTAGATAAAAATTTAATATATATATATATATATATAAATTTCGAATAGAACATGCGATAAAATGATTCATTCATTAAAATTTTCATCTAATATTACATGAAAGACTTATTTAACATTTTCTTACATTTTTATGTAAATGATCTGGAAATAGCTGATGATTAAGATAAAAAAATTATTTTTTTATTCCCTTAGTAGGGTTTCTTCCTTGATCAGTTTCAAAATTTTCAATCAGGGTTGTTTAATTGTTCAAATTACCCTCTAATAAATTAAAAATAATAATTATACCCTTTTTCACTCAATTGGATACTTGAATTAATAAAATGAATTAAGTAAACTTTTTGACTAACGATGATTATTATTAATCTTACTGATGTAACAAACATCTTTGTCAATGTGATAATCAATGTGGATTAATAGTGTGACATAAGAACTTAACTAATATTTTAAAAATATATTGAGGGTTAGATTTTAAAAAAACACTCTAGGGCATATTTAATTTTTAAAACAAAAATGTAAAAATATAAATATTTAAAATAATTTCAAAAATTAAAAGAAATTAAAATATTTAAATAATAGGAAATAATAAAAATATCTTAAATTTTTTTAAAATTTTAAAATAATTAAAATTTTATTGAAATCGATAAAAAGTTAAAAATATGTTTTAAAAATTCAAATAAATGATTAAAATATTAAAAAAATTCGGGAACATCAAACTTCTTTATCAAACAAGTCTTCACTTTTACGGTTTGAATTTATAGTTGTTCTTCGAACACCTTGTTAGAAGAATCAACCTTCAACATTGTATTATTTTTTTGAATAGTCTAAAGGTGATCACAAGGTAGTGACAATGTACACACATCTGGTAGACATAGTGATTGAACTTACGTCTGCTAGCTAGAATGAAATTATCCACTTTTTCACTAGAACCACTTATTGAGTTCAATCAATCTTATATTAGAATAATTATCTTTTATGAAATTCCATTCTACGATTAAAAAATCAATTAAATCCCTCTGTCATTTATCATTCCATATTGATTATAAAGTATATGTGATCCAATGTGTAATGAGGGGTAAATTCAAGTTCTGGTAAAATCTGAAACCATTATCATTACAAGTTTTCTGCAAAAAGAAAGAATATCCTAAAGTCTCAATAGTAACTATTGGTGTACATATGTATAACAATGTCAGTGTTTATGGAATTATATATACAAGTAGCATTAGCATGTGGGAAAATCAAACCATGGCTAATGCCATTTTCTATGGATCACTTGCCCATTTGGACCTCAAACAATGCAAGCAACCCTTCATTTTCTAATCACCTGTTGTTGGACCACAAACACTGAAACTGATTTACTGATCTCTGAAGAAGCTAGCATATCTCCAATGGCCCCGAGCTCCGGCAACTCGGTCCATGCCGATAAGCCTTCTATGAGCGGCGAGTTCGAGTCCGAGTGTCGTCCTACTAAGATGAGATCATAGTTTTCATCCAATAGGGAACCGACAATTGAAGATGTATCTGCCCCATGTCTTACTATCTCTTCCTTGAACACAACATTGTTACATTCTCTGCTTTGGTGTTTTATCTCTCTCAAGCACTCGTCATCCAACATGCTTTCCCATCCTTTTTGGGTTTCGTCTTCGTCCTCTTTGCACCGAACAACGGTTAGGTAAACCGAAGGCCATCCTTTCATCCTTCTTCCGATGGCAAGAGCTTCTCTGTCGTCCTTGCCTCCCAAGTAAAGCACGCATACGCGATACGTGGATGATTTGTCTGCGATCGGTAACTTACGGGATCGATCACGGTCCACTAGAATGCCAACGGAACACGGGGCCTTGTTCATTACTTTAATGTTGAAGGCCCTCAATTCTTTCGAATCAGCGATCATCTTCCCTTTCCTGTTCCATTTCCTATGGAATGGAAGTATGATTAGTGCTACTGAATTTTGAAAGGCGACCCAACAAACGTCTTCATGCATTAATGATTGAGGTGATATTGCTGTGTAGACTTGCACTTGAGTTGGTTTGCTGCAATGGTTCTTGAAGTGATTGAAAACATCGATGATCTGTTGCCAGCGGCCATCGGAACAACTCTTTTGGCCTAGTTGGTGATTAAGGAGGAGCGGACTCGATCCGCCGACAAGTTGCTCCAAGTAAAGCCCGAAAACTGACAAGGGAGTCCCTATAAAAGGATTTGAAAGTTGGAGTAGCTTGATTGCAGACAGTGCATCATCTTTCCTATGTGCACAGGCTAGCATTCGGACACCCTCGTTCAGAGAAGAGTTCAAGACGGTTCGTTTCTGGTAACCTCTGTATGTCCTTGATGGATCATAGAGCTGTCTAGTAACTGTTGGCACGAGTGCTGCGAAAATGAATACCGTGGTTACGGCCCAGGTGAAGTCTTGAGTGCCAATGGCCTGAAATCAAGAACGACCAATAGATATTTAAACAAAACAACCTTGGCTTACAAGCAAAGAAAAGACAGGTTAGAACAAGTGCTTCGAAGGGATTCCGATCGAGATCAAGTACCTGCTTGTCTGCATTGGTCGCGAAACAGCCTAATTCGATTATGCCTTTGGATGTCAACATCAGTGCCATTGCAGTGGCATCCTTTAGTGGCACTCTCAAACAAATTGCTGGAATGAATGCGCATGTCGTCTTAAACAAAACTCCGAAAGTAATGGTGAAAATTATCCAAGAAGGCGGTCGCTTCTTGAGTTCCCACAGATCCGATCTGAATCCGCAATACGTCGACATAAGTGGCAGCATCCAACCTGATACAATGGTGTCTAGTTTCTCAATCAGAGTTGAGGCCAAGGGATGCCCTGTTGGCACTGTCAAGCCTAGTATGAAAGGGCCATACATGTATTGAAGTCCAGCATTTTCACCAACTACTGCAACAACTAGTAATGCTATAATAACAAAGAAAAGATAAGCATCTTTCACCGGCTTCCCTTCCGGTGTTCTTCGGATGATCCAGTATATCATCCCTCGTAGAATCGTAACCACAAACATGATGAGGGTGAGAACAAGGAACATGGACTTGAGAGCGACACGTTCCGATGCCAACTTGGTTAGTTGCCCGAATTTATCCAAATTCACAATCACTACACTTATCAAGTCACTAATCAATGCTGATGAGAGAGTAAGGTTTCCCAACTCGGAGTTGATGATCTTGAGATGCATTAAAAGAATGGCCACCACCGGAAAGGAAGTGAGCATGATCAAACCGGCGAAAAGCGACACCCATTCGAGAGAGTCTTCATCGATCTTGTCCACCTTTAGGCTAATGTCTTTGGCAATGGTAACAATGAATAAAATGGGGAAGACAATAACAAAGGAGCCTATGGTCCATTCCCTTCTACCAGATTTCCTGATCAGGTTCACATCCATCTTGACACCGATCAGAAACATGAAAAACAAGTAGCCGAACCGCGTCAGCGTGGACAGCACTCTCACCGATTGTTGGGAGAACAAGGTAGCCGATACATGCGGGAAGTATCGGCCGACAACGGTGGGTCCAAGGATCACACCTGCCTGCCATTTGCACAACAGTCAGACATCCTTGCAACATATATAAGAAAACATGTAACATGTTACATGTGTGTAAGAAAGAGAAAAGGGAAGTACAAGTACCAGGACTTCTGAAATGAGACGAGGCAAATGCAAGTGCCTGAGGAAGAGGTGAATGATGGTGGCAAGGGAGAAAATGAGAGCCAATTGCATTTGGAGAAGAATGAGGTGGTGTTTGAAGATGCTGTCACCGTTTTCCTCGTTGAAGAATCCACCGGAAATGACCGGGACGAATTTCCAACAGGAACCGTCCATCCGGTATTTGGGATCCAAATCATTGTAAGCAGATGCAGATGAATCAGCCATGGTTGGTTGTGGCGTTCATGATTATCAGGAGAATACCTTTATTGTTTATACTCTGAAACAATGGAGGAGTTGAATGTGGATGAAAATATTAGAGCCATACGAAGAATACGGAGAGTGTCCTTTCAGATTAATGGACCTTACCATTTCTCATTACCCACTCACCACCTGTTTTTAACCATAATATTTTATCATCATTATTAATATTAATATATTCACTCAATTATTAATTTTTTTATCTTAACATTGTATTAATATTTAAATAAAAATAAAACATAACAAACTAAATTAATTGTTTTTATTATTATTTTAGATAGATATACGTTGTTAAAATTATTTTATATTTATCTAGCGATACATTTAAATAATTTTTCAATGCATATCAAATATTTTTTAAACAATGATAAATTTAATCACTGGGTTTACACATTTTTGTTATTTTAACCCTTTTATTTTTTTATCTAAATTTTATGATCATCATTTAAGAGTCAAGTTCAATCATCAATCTTTTAAAAAATGTTGAATTGTCTTTTAAATAAAAATATTGACTTGCACGTTAAAATTTTTTTTACATTGTTGACATGTGACAGATCATGTTTACTTCAAGGATTTTTTTTAAAAAAATAAAATTTTAAATTATTTGAAACGTGATATATAAAGCAAGTAGTTTTTTTTTTTTTTGAAACAATAGACACGAACTACCATATGGTCTGACACTTCAAAATCGTTAATGTTTTAAACAATATTTTCATTAAAAATGATTTAATTATTTTTAAAAGATCTAATCAAAATTTAACTAAAAACGATATTCAATTTGACAAAAAAATTACTTGTAAACCTAATTTTTATAAAAACTTAAATTCAAGTGTGAATACCAACACCAAATGTCTTAACTGTTAGCCCAATTGTCAAGATAAAAGGAAATGTGACTAATGGTTACATGGCCGTAAAATATAGTATTGAAAATCAAAACGTTATGGTAAAATTATTTTTAACCCCTCATGAAATATATATAATTTGTTATTACCCGTAAATTTAATTTTTTTTAAATGATCTCTTTGATAAATAATATTAAGTTAGGCTACGATCTAATGTTGTTTTTAAATTTTGAAACACAACCGGCCCATGATCCTAGACCGGGAATTCCTCCATGCAATCTCACATACGCAAACGTTTCTTACAATATACGACAAGAACCGTTGACTTGTAACTTTAACAGCTTACAGTTTATAGATCTTCACAGTAAACCAAAGCGGTTAATCATTATCCACCAACCATACCCGACCACGTGTCCCTCTGTAATTCCATTCCTTCCTTCGTTTGTTAATTTTGTTTCTCAATTCCATCCCTCCATAAATCTCTGCAACTTGGAAGGAGAAAAGAAAGATTAGATTTTAAAGAGATTTTCAATATGGGGAATGCTCTGAGATTCTTGTATAAACGTTGCTGCAAGCCCGCCACAGCTGGCGGCGCCCACGGTGTCTCAACACCGGACGACGGTGTTTCAGCTCTTTCCCATGATCTGTTCCAATTCGAAACCACCTCTCAGGTAATCTTTCTTCAAATTCTCAGCCTTTGTTTGTATAATTCAGCTAAAAAACGATTCTGGGTTTGGTTTGATTCTCGTTAATTAACTTTAATTGTGCTTCCGAATTTGTTTTTAGGTTCCTGAAGGGTTAAATAATCATGTGGTTTCGTCCAAGAAAGCTCAGGCTAATTGGTAATTTAATTAACATGAAATGATACCTTTTTTGTTTTATGTTCTGTCTGAAATATGGCAATTGATGGTGAAGGTATAGAAAGCTGTTAGAGGCTTGGAGAGAAGCAAAACCGCCACCGAAAACACCCGAGGAAGCTTCGAGGTTTGTCGTTCATACGTTGAAGAGACATAAAAAGGCAGATGTTGAGGTACAAAGATGCAGAAACCACCATTAAATCTTACATCATATGATTCAGATTATTACATGTTTTGTTTTTGTTTTTAATGTTTACAGGGATTATTGGCATACTATGGTCTTCCTCGGCAGCAGAAGGCTGCTAGCGCCCCTACATCGTTGCCTCCTCAAGGAGTCAAGTTCGAATTGCAGACTTTACCGGTATGGACCGCCTTTCTCAAAACTCCAAACCTTTCTTATCGGACTTGGGTACAGATTTATGCTTGAAACATGTCTGAATATGAGCCGAACATAAGTATTTCGAGAAGAAAAAAAAAGAGTGAGCAATATTGCTTTAAACTAACATGGATAATGGATTTGAAATTATTAGGTGGATATGAAAGCAGTACCAGATGGAGATACCATAACAGTGTATGTAAGTACTGCAGATCCTAGAGAGTCGTCTAACTTACCTCGAGAAGTCCAATTGGCAGCTGATCAACGGTCGAAAGCGCGTGCTGCCAAGAACTATACAAAAGCCGATGAACTTCACAAGAAAATTATTGATTCGGGATACAGGTTCAACAATTCAAATCATTTGAGTTCCCTATATTATCTTTTAAAACTGATGGTTACTAATACTCTTGTATCTTCTTAACAATTCCAGAGTCCTAAATCTTCAGAATCAGGAGATCCTTGCTAGAAAGTATCGAATCCGGTTAAGGTAAACATTAGTTCTTTCGTGAATATCAATGTTCCATCAGCTAAATATCATGGCACTGCAATGAAATAGGGGTATCGATGCGCCGGAGAGTTCGATGCCGTACGGCAAAGAAGCAAAAGAAGAGCTGGTGAAGCTTGTTCAAGGGAAATGTTTAAGAGTTCCCGTCTATGACGAAGATCTATACGGGCGCTGTGTTGGTGATATATACTGCAATGGCAAATTTGTTCAGGTTTCTCTTCACATATAACATTTTCATCTCCTGGTCTACCTCATAAGATCAAGTTCAGATTTCTCTAATAATCTCCATCTCAAACAGGAAGTAATGCTGAAAAAGGGGCTTGCATGGCATTACTCGGCTTATGACCAACGAGTAGAACTCGCAACTGTGAGTAACCAACTATAACTATCCGGGTTTCAGGATGTCTTTTCGGCTGTCATCACTAGATTTGCTCATATCAAAGGTATTGTTTTCTTCTGGTACCTATAGGTTCCCGAAGAAGACAATACATTGATGGCTAAAAATCTCACCGATGCTCGGAAGAGACATCTTGAAACCCGATTTCTTTCTGTTAAAACTTTTATCTTTCTATTCTGAACATCATGTAATTGTATAAAAACTAGTGGGAAAAAGAGGCTCGAGCGAAAAGAGTTGGTTTATGGGCTTCAACAAATCCTGAGAAGCCATGGGAATGGAGGAAGAACAAAAGACAAGGCAGATGACAATGTCCCAGATAGAAGTGGCCATCTAAACCAGCATAAAGAAACAAAGGGTTGCCCTAATTAATTTGTTGTGAATTGTAATAATTATTCAAACGATATAGAAAGTGTTCTAACTTTATTTATTTTATTATGAATTTGATTATTACAAATCTATGATACACTTTTGCATCAATATGACACTAAAGTTAAGCATATCAACAATCAATCAACAGCATTCCCCATCCGGATTACCAACGATCATCGACTGGTTTAATACATCAAAAGGAAGGTCACATTTATATGCAAGTTTCGCCATTAGAAGGGACCGACATTTTCTTCATATATCTCAAATAACCGAAAGATAATCGAGTGAGTCACAAAGATAGAGTGATAACCAAAATCAAGATAACTATCATTACCATTTCTGAGAATTACATCAATGAGGAAAATTTCTGTTTCTTTTAAGTAACAAGAAATGGAGAATCAACAAAAAAGTACTTATCCAACAATTGAATACAACTTACGGAATACAAGTTAAAGCTCATTGTGCATCACCCCTTGGTTCATCAGAGTCGGAGTCACTGGCGTTGTAGCCTGCAGGAAACAGTAAGAAAGATCATTTGAGAACGCAGTCATCGACCATACTTTAGCAGAGCGAGAGCGAGAGAGTACCTGGATGCTTATCACTAACTTTCCATACGGAGGATCTGCTCCTTGAAGCTTTACCGATCCAAGCATGCCCCTAATTTCAGAAGAAACGATTAGCTAATACCGTCATGATTCCCGAGTTAACAAGTACACCATGAATGAAACTATCCAAGAAACAATGCAGCATCAATGTCAGCAAGGAAGTGTAGTATATTAGCAAGAAACTTTCAGGTATCATCAAGCACCAATAGAGAAACAAGTTCAGTGGCATGAAGTACCTTCTCTTGCAGAGAAATAAAAGAGTGCTTTCAACATAAACATTTTCTCAATAAAAGAAACACCAAAAGAGAGATTTGAGATCCAAATTCCAATTCCCAAATTTCTCAAAACAAAGAGAGAAATACCAAAATTTGATCCTGTTGGTCATAAAACTAAAGAGCCCCATTAAATCATATAAAATGAATCAAATTAGCCCCTTTTTTAAGGCATTTGAAATACTATTACTACATCACAAGAAAACTAAATCCAAGAAAAGTTTCAAGAAAACAAAGAACATGAAAAGGAATAAAATGGATCAAATTAGCCCCCTTTTTTTCAAGCATTTGTATCTCCATGAATCAAAATTGAATCCATAAACCAAATTTGATAAGGAAAACTAAACATAAAAAGGGGACCTTTTGAACATCTTTAGGAACACCATATCCATTGCAATACATCTGTCCAACAAGGATTTGCATGTTGATATCACCAGCTTTGGCCTCCTTGAGAGCGTCTTGGAACCATCCTTTTACCAACTCGGAAACCACCTGAGCCAGCGGAACCCGGTCCTCGTCACCCCATGAGTCATCCATTGCCTTCTGCTCGACTCGCTCTGAGTTGACCCGGACGCCACTCGGCCTCGCCTTTTCGCGGCAAGAAACTCTGTTTCTGGATATGGGTTTGACGTGTTTTGCCCTGTGGAGTTTGTCTGATGGGACTGCTTTTGCAAAGTCTTGACCTTTCGTCGTGCAAACAATTGATTTTCCCATAAAACAGTGTTTCAAACACAGAGATCCTTTTTAAAAAAGAAAAAGAAGAAAAAATCTGATACAGATAGTTTTTAGAACAAAAAAAAAATCAACGAATTAGGAAAGAGAAGAGATAGAAGAAATGGGCTTACTTTTTTTAGCACTTTTGTATTGGGTTTTGTTTTGGTGCTTCTTTTTCCTTATCTGGTTTTATTTTCATGGTGACTGTTTCCATGTGATGTACCGAATCAATTAGATCTTTCACTTATTTATTTTTTTGTTCACATTCTTGGCTTTCCAAAAATGTCAATTTTATTTTAGAGGAAATTATAAAGAAATTAAAATAAAATAAAACCCACACGTAAGTTAAGGGGTGTAAACAAGTGATGAGCTCGATTTAACTCGTTAAAAATTTGAGTCGAGTTCGAATTGACTAAGGGGCCTAGAGGTGGCGGTCGCCCCTGAAAATTTTAAAATCGTATATAAGTTAGACAACTTTTATGTATTTTTTTATTGAAAATTTATTTTCACCCCCTTAGAATTTTATAAGTTCACCTTCTAACATAAAGTCTTGCGTTTATCCAGAGTCGAGCCGAATAATATTAAGTTCACACCGACTCGTTAAAAACTTAAGTTGAGTTCAAGGCGTAACCTATAAACAGGTTTACCAATGTTAATGAATTTACCAGTATAATCAGATCAAAAAAATGCAACCATTGTGGTAATATGTGGGATTATAGTGTATAGCATACATGTGGAAATATTTTCCATTTATCGTATATGGAGTATGTTTAATTTTTCAAATTTTATACACATATTATAGTCATTTTCAAATATACTGAGTTATTAAATTTTTTATATTTTATTTATTTTTAAATATATATATATCGAACTGGAGTATATTAAATAAGAGAAAATAAAAAATTAAATAAGATATTTTTGAACCAGAACTGTTTAGTCATATTTCTCTTCTATAAATTTGTTTTGAGTCTAATTTTTGCCAAAGATTATCTCAATTCTCAACCACCCTTAGGTTATTGGTGTGTTAAGTCTAACTATATTAAAAAACAAAGTGGATTAGCATCACTACTTAATTACCCAATAATAAAAACCACAACAAATTAACAAGCCAGCCACCAGAATTTTCTTCTCCCTTTAAAACTAAAGGTAAATTTGATTTCTTCCCCATTTTCATCAGTAATATTGAATTTCACTCAATAATAATTCAAACTCAAATTTATTCCAAGGTATGTTTTTTCATTGAGTTTATATGCATATATACATAAAGCTATTTTCAAGTTGTCAATTTAATAAAATGTGAACCTTTAAAGGTAGGTTTCAATTTTCAAGACTTGTTTTCCACATTTAAGAGGTCAATTCATGAAAGAAAATTATTTTATGGGATCTGAGTATCGTGTTAATAACGCGACACAACCTTATAAAAATATTTTCAAATAAATTTACAGAGTTTTTAAAAAAGTTTTGTTTTCTAACTTCATCGAAAAAAAATTTTACTTTATTTGTACCTTTTAAGACTTTCGATGGAGTTAGAAGACAAACCCCTTAAAACTCGTAGTTGAGTAAGGGATGATATGAGAATTTTGTGTGGTTTACGCATTAAATTTCATCAATTTTCGAATTAATGACTTAATTGAAAGCAAATGTATTATATATTTGTGTAAGCATATGTGTATGTCAGTTTTCCCCATGTTTCCCATATTCAAAGAGATTCATTTTCCAGGAAATTTCAATAAAGGTTTCAGCCTCTGGTGTCCGGTCTCATTTCAGTTTTCAGTTCAGCAAAGAATTGTAAAAAGATTCCGAAACATGGCAACCGGCGACGAGATGATTAAGGTTGTCGGGGATAGATATTGTGTCCCCTACACGATGGAGCTTGTCGTGAAGAAGAAAATACAATCGTTTTCCAATTCACACTACGACGTTTTCGATACCACCGGCAACATTCTACTTCGAGTCGACGGCAGTGTCTGGGACTTGCAGCGGCGAAGGGTTATGACGGATCCTGCCGGCTTCGCCATCGTCACTCTACGCGAAAAGGTTCGTAACACTCGAAAATCTCAAACACGACACGATTACATGAACATCATCGTATATGTTTACTTAATGGATAATGATGTTATAGGGTAATGGAAAATTGCAGCAACCAATACCGTGGAAAGGGGAATGGCAAATTCATGAAGGTGAAAGCTCGAATTCGAACCATTTTCTCTTCCGTGTGAGACGATCGAGCGGTTTCCATTTCAAGAGCAACCTCGACGTCTACGTAGGAAGCCGGTGCAAGAAAGGAGCCGGCGATTTTCGTGTGACCGGGAGTATTGCTTCTCTTTCGATCAAAGTTCGGAGAGGGAATTCAATCATTGCCGAGGTATAAAATTGCTGCTCTGCTTTGGTGTCTATTATCTAATTCAAGTACATTTATTTAGATTTAAGATGCCAATAAATAATACAGATTCAAATATTTATATTATATACGAGTTGATTATTTGAATCTGTATTACTTATGCGAATGAAATTACAGGTTAGCCACAATTACACATGGAAAAGCTATAAGGGCAAAGAAAGTTTCAAAGTAAAAGTTTATCCAGAGGTGGACTATGCCTTCATTGTAGCTTTGCTGGTGATTATGCATGAAAACGAAAACGTATAATCTTTCAAATGGAGAGATTTGTTTTTTTTTTAAGTTTCTCATATAGCTCGTATAAACTAACTTTTGTTCCGTGATCACGAGACATGTGAGTATCAAATATGAGTGTGTGTATATTTCGTTTTTAATTATTTTATGTATCTTAATTGTTTGTTCGGGTTTAAAGGTCCGGACGGAATTTAGAAAGATTTGGATAAAGCCATAAAGGTAGTAAGCCTAACATGAACCACACCTGATCCAGCTCATGAATACCTCTAATCTGGAGTATCAATTTCAAAATTTAGAAATCGATAAATCTCGATTATATTGAATAGAATATTAATTAAATTTAAATTAAAAAAATCATCTAAATTATTCTAAACAATATTTTAAAAATGGGTATAACAAGAATCAATTAATATAATGTACAAGCATAATAGTACTTATGCATGGTAGCCTGGTAGGACTCGAACCTAAGCACTTGAGGTTCCATGCTCTAAATTGGATAGGTTGAATTAATTTTAGGTCGAGTCAATTTGTACTTAATATTTTTTTTTTGGGATCATTTCGGTTGTGGGTCAATTTCAATTTTAGATTGGATTCGTTTCAATTATAGGTGATTATGAGTTCGGGTCATTACGTGTTCAAATCATTTTAGGTTTTAAGATTATTATTCGTTTCATTTTTTTGTTCAACTCTGAATCATTTCAGGCCCATGTCGTTTTTGGACCTTTGTTTGAACCAACTTAGATTCAAGTTTAGCTTAAAAGAATTCGAGTTATTAAATTCTCATGATCAAATTAGATTAGATTGAGACTAAATTCATGTTAATCATATCAAAAATTTCAAAGCTCGTGTTTTGAATGTATAAGGGCTAGTTTAGCCTTGCTTTTGAAAAGTTAAAAGTGCTATTAAAAAGGGATTTTAAAAAATTAGTTGTAAGATTTAGTGTTCATTATTGGTGTCAAAAAGTGCTTTTAAAAAAATAAATGACTATTTTGGATATGATATTATAAGTTATATATGTGTGTATATATATTTATATATATATATATAAATATAAATGATATTCAAATTCTCTAATGTTATAATATATGAAATATATCAGTTTAAATTATTATAAAAATATTTTTATTAATAAATATATTTTTTTAACAATTATACGTGTTCCATGAAAATATAACAATTTTGAAATATTTTATTTTAAAAACTTGACATGAATAAATATATATTATTTTAAAATTAAAAAATAATTGTTAATTATATAATTATATCTTCAATTATAAATTATAAATAAAAACAATAGCAAATGAAGGTTAAAATTATAATTTGGCTATTAAAATCATTGCTACAACCGCAAAAGCTAACAATTTTAGCTTTGTGTTTGGGTTAAAAATCACTTTTTAAAAGTAGACTCTTCTCCAAAAGCTAGCCGTTTAGTACAACTTTTGGTCTCAAACCAGCTTTTGGAATCAAAAGTTAATTTAAAAAATAATGCTAAACTAAGCCTAAATTTCCAATAAAACCACCAAGTTGGACAAATTACAATTGACCTAATTCTAAAAGCGATAGACTTTCTAATTAAAATTTTAACTTGAAAGGAAAAGTTTAAAAAACTTATGTTCATACGTTAATAAATTTCATGTTTTAGTCATTCAAACACTCAATCCGCATTTGAACTTCTTATTGGACTTTAAACTTCATATAATTTCATGTTTTCTTACATTAGTTCTTGTCTTTGCACTTAACTTAGTATGGTAAGTGTAAGATAACGACATAATAAGACCATTACTTGCGGAATAATCAAAACCTAGAAATGTGTTTAACCACGTTACGTGTAGATATAAAAGAATAACTAATTAAGAAATTTTAAATAATTAATTATGTACAAAAACATGATAAACCAAGGTCAACAAAAGGTTAACTTGTCCTATTGATACTAAGTCTAAATATGACATAAGATTAATTAGATAACGAAACAACAATAAAGTTCCCTCTTTTGGGGTCGGTAATTTTAAATTGATAAATACATATATTCTTTTTACCCATTAAAATTGTCACTTGTTATTTTTTAGTGATCATTTTTTTAAAATTTTGATCATAATTATTTAAATTATATAGTCTAATCGTTAGATTTTTCGTTAAAAATTTTCTCTAGTTCTTTCTTCAAGAGTGTCGCCTATGGTGGTGTTTTTGGTGACGCCGTCTGATTTTTTCTCTTTTATTTGTTTATTTTCATGTGTTCTAGTGTTGAACAAGAATTTCTTTATTTTGATTTTTTTTTTCTCATATCTTGTTACATTTGTCTGTCTATCTTTGTGACACTTTTTTAATCAGGGAAGGTTAAAAGTCTAATATGGTTAAAAAAATTCTTATTTTTAATGAGATTCAGTATGTTGCTCTTGTCAAAAAAATATTTTTGATAATCAAATTTTATTTAAAGCCTACTTGATTCAAAATTTTAAAAAATATTTTTAAGTTTTTATTATTGCTAAATTTTAAATAAATAGATGGAGTATATAAGAATCATTTATTTTCTTTTTACCTTCTCTTATGGTGTTTTTGAGGAGACATGCTTATTATAAAATTGTTCCCTAGACCCTATAAGCTTGGGGGGGGGGGGCAACAATATTCCCCATATCTTCTGCAAATATATATTATTTGATCATTTGTATGATAAAAAAACATGTGACATTTGGTGCAACGATTCAAAGAATATTTCCAACTATTGACGAGAATAAGTTCAATTGATTGAGTTTTTCTATTTAAATTATCAATTTCCCATTTTTCTTATCCTTGAATTAAATAAAATGTATAAGGACCCAAAAAGGTCAAGAATCTACCACAAGGGCTTCACAAGTTGTGGTTATTATTCTTTGAACCTTATCCATGTTGCCATCAATTGAAAATAACAACAAATTAATACCCTTTTCAAATAATAATAATAATAATAACAACGATAAGGACGGGTTCGACTTTTTTCATGGACTAAGTCATAAATTTTTTTAAAGAGTAAATTTAAATTATAAATTTTTTAATGGTCAAAATATAATTTTATTTCTATTTTGGCTTAAAATGATGATTTTTTTTAATAGGATTGAACTGAAAGGTATCATTTCTGGGGGAGAAGAGGCGAAAGACAATTTTATCATTTTTTTAACTTTAAAACTTTAAATTTTAATGAACTAAATATGAAAAAAATTCTATTTAAACGGGGCATGACCGCTGCCAACCTCCTTGTCTTCATCCCTAATTTTTTTACTTGATATATCTAGGGACAAAGTTAGAAAAATTGTATAGGAGTCAAAGTTAAATAAAAATATTTGAGGGGGACAAAATGCATTCTTATTGTTGTACTATTTAAAACATTATAATGTTTAATTATTTTAAGCGGAAAATGCAATTTCACCACTATATTAATGTAAAATTTTACGAAATCCAGAGGGATTAAAAATTATATCCATCATTGAGGGGAAACTTAAAAAAATATCCATCATTGAGGGGGAAAGTTTACAAAAACACACACACACACACATATATATATATATATATAATATTATACAAAATCAAAATTTACATTTCACATTATACATTTCACGTATAGTTTTAAAATATACCTTTAAAGAAATAGACATTCAAATTCATGAATTTATTTAAAGAATGGGAAGACGAAAACAAATTGATCATCTCATGGTCTGCATGAAAATATTTAAATTTAAAATTGGGTAAACCATATCGAAAATATGAGTTTGAATATTACTGGTAATAATAAATTATCAAATCAAAGTCATTTAGATAGCATTCATTGATCTTATCTGATCTGATTCGTTGCCTATCATGTTTATTTTTTATATTGATTTTTTTAATTTAAGGAATAAAACTAGCCAATCCTTTGAGGGAAAATCTAATTATAAATTCCATCCTTCAACTTTAAGAAAACTACCAATTTGATCATTCTACTTTAAATTATTAGAATTTGATCTTTGTATTCTATAAAACTTAAAATTTAATCCAATTGTTGATAAACATGTGAATTTACTTAGAAGTTAATTCCTTGTGCATATGAATCAATAAATCGCTCATTTTCGAGTTCAACAAATTAACAAAAGGATTTTACTGTGTTAACCAATTGGGCTAATTTCATAGTTTTCACAAAGTAGAAGGCTGAAACTCAGAATTAGATCAATAGAAAAAAATATCAATTGAACCTGATAAAGAAAAATATCAATTAGGCTCTTATCATCATTTCAGATATCAATATCAATTAAAAGTAGATAATTTCCAAGTCCTGTTTAATAGATATTATTATTATTGCTGCCAAAACAATGTTTCACATCGGATAATATTATTCGACATGTATATGTTATTGATTCAAATGATATTATTGTTATTACGGTCCATCAAAGAATTTTATAATTCAATTTATGTTGTTTTAATGATTTTTTTAATTTTATTTCGGCTACCATAACAAAATTTTAACTTCACTCCTTGCTTCAAACTACATCCAAAATTAAATCAAACTAGATAATTTATGATTTTTTTGTACAATTATCAATATTTAATATATATTAGTCAACTAATTCTGATTAAATATTATAAAAGTTTATTATGGGATGACCTATTAATCTAAACTTGAACCAACTAATAATTAGTTAATTTTTTTCATCAACAAGAATCAAATATGTGACGATTTTTTTTTCAAAATACGAGAGTTTTATTGGACAATGAAGATACATTACATAATAGGAAGACCAGCAAATCACCGAACACACCGGCGAATACATTGAAAAAGAAACACAAACACACCAAACGAAACTGACCCTAAAGCAAACTGCAGTAGAAACAAGAGGACCCTACCAAACAGGGCCTTAAGGAACTCACATCTCAAATCTCTCTGTTTTTTTATTTAATTTATTATATTATCCTGCTCACGGATGCAGCTGATCAGAGAGAGAGCGCGTGAAATGACTAAATAGCCAGGACAAGACCCGGCACAGACTTTCCAACCCTGTTGGAAAAGCTGCTCTCCCAGACGGAAGGGCAATGCACCGAGGTAATCTCAGCCGTCGATGACGGACTGTAGTCGGACGGTGGAGATTGGCCGGAGTTCCCGAGTCGGGTAACGGTGAGAGAAGTGTTCAAATACTCCCTCACTTGGGTGATTATCCCATCCGTTACGGTCCAGGCGTGAACCCAGGAGATTGAACGGCTTTGATCGCAGCCTTCGACGATGACGGTGGATCCGAAGGTGGTGAGGGAGAGTGGATCAAACTCGAAGCGGAAGGAATCGTCGGATGAAGCTCCGGTGAGAAGGGGCATCAAAAACTGGTGAGTCGTGGGACCGTGGAACCACCATTCAAGTTCGGCGGCGAGGATTTTGTGGACGGTGTCGACGTCTCGTGTGTTTAAGGCCTCATAGAGGGCAAGAACCACCGCTTGGTTCTTGTTGGTTTCCTCCACAACTTTTTCCGGTGTGTTAGCCAGATCTTGAAAAACGACACGGAGCGGAAGAAAACGGAAGATCAAATGAATTATGCGCAGAAATTTCAAGAGAAAAACGAAAAGAACCAGAGAAAACTGGTGAGGATCTTTTGTGAGGATCACGAGGGTTATATAGGGGAAAAAGAAGACACCAACTTGGTTTTGATTCTCTACGCGCGTTTTTCGTCCCGTAATCTGCTCTCACTTACGCCCGTCCTGTAAACCGGGTGAATATAAGATCGAATTAAGTTATTATATTTGAATTGTTTGTGTTTGAATCTTTCTAAATTATTTATTTATATTATTTTAAATTTAATTTATTCAAAGACTTATAATAATCTGAATTCTAATCGAATTGAATCATGTTGAGGTAGAAGAGTTGTATTATTAATTTGTTTCTATAGTGAAATTAAGTTAGGTTCGTATAATTTGGGGGTTAAGATGTGAATTTCCCTATATAAAATAATGTGTACAATACGGGTATACGTGGCAGGATCAGAGTGGTGATACAGTAGAGTGGGGCCCAATGGTGTTGATAAATAGTAGGAGTAGTTGTTGTTTTCGTTTATAATCTTGTGCGGGTGGGCATACAGGTAAGCAGTCAGGAAATCCGGTCAAACCGACCATTGTTGACCCTACTTAAGTTGCCTAAACCATGTACTCCTAGTTAAAGCAATTGAATTCATATTTTGAGGCTAAAATTGATGAAATTTAGAACTTTGTGATCTATTTTTTTTAATAACTTTGTGATCTAAATTGATTGAAATATGTTAAGATTTTTTTAAATTTCACATCTATACCTATAATTTATAAGTTATAATACATATAGTGGTAATAGTATTAATTTTGTTAGAAGCACATTTTTTTTTGAATTAAAAGAGAAAAACATCTATTACATGCCTCGTTAAAAATTTTCCCTAGACCTAATGGAAGAAAAAGAGTACATGTAATAGAGCTAAAAATCAAGACCAAACGTATTATCCAAACATACCATTACACAATCAAACCACTTAAACAAATAAGCACCCTAAAGAACCAAAACAAATCCAACACTAACAGATTGCAGCATCTCCAATACTGCCAGCGGCACCTGCATGCGCCATGCCCTCGTCTACACCGGCCTCGACACGGATAGCATCCCAAATCATTGTCGGGGGATCGATGAATCGGTAGTAGTCAAGGGGCAAGTCGTTAACCCTCTTCGCCATCATATCCGCAATAAGATTCGCCTCGCGCCTAACCCAAAAAAAGTTAACTTCCCAGCTTCGTGCTAAGATCTCGGCGAGATGTCCCCTCAAGCTCGAAGAGATTTGTGAAGGGTCCCGGTGGCATAACCAATTGAAAACATCTCTATTGTCCGTCTCAACGACCACCCGATTATAGCCAAGAGACCATGACGTCGAAAGCTCCTCAAAGACAGCCTAAAGTTCAGCATAAAAAATGGAACACGCACCGATACGTTTGGAAAAGCCAAAACGCCATCAACCATTAGAATCTCGCCCCACGCCTCCACAAGTAGCCAATCCGGATCCAGGATTCCTGGCACCATCAACATTTATTTTCACCCAACCCACCGGTGGTCTCTTCCATCGTTGCGGAGCATGAGCATTCCCCTGCATGGCACCACGTTCGGACTCCCGCGCAGTGGCCAGCAGGTAGGTGCTGCAGTAACGCCTTGCATGTGCGAGAAGAGGCTCCTGGCTATCCGATTCAGCCCAAAAAACAAATGCGTTCCGACGCTTCCACGTTAGCCACGGGATCGTTGTGAATAACAAATCCCAGTCGGCATGATATCGAGCAAAATAACACATATCACTTATATTCTTCATGATCCATTCGTTAATGCCGCAGTGAAAGAATTCGTGTACCTTTTCTGATTTAACGAGTTGCAACCACGTCCCTCGAACCAACACACAATCACGAAGGACATGGGATAAATCTTCCAACACAGCCCCGCATATAACGCATCCGGCGTTGTTGGTTAAATGGCGGCGAACTCGCTCAGCATTAGTCATTAAGCGACCATGACACACCCTCCATATGAATGTTTTAATCCGAGGCGTACCTCGGAAATCAGTAATAGCTTTCCAAATCGGGTCAATAACCAACTGAGCAGGCGCAGTACGTATCTCATACGCAGATCGCACCGTGAAGCTTCTGTTTGGCTCGCGATTTCACCCAGCCTATCCGACAAAGTGGTGGCTAACGGTGGTTTGATGGCCTTAATACCATTAACCACATTAAGCGGAAGCGAATCTTCAAATAACGCCCAATTCCACTGCCCATCGTGAGTAACCATGCTTCTAACGGACGTAAAGGTGTTGGGAATATTTCCATTGTCTAGGTAACAGTACAGTGGTCCGACAGATGCCACCCAATTATCCCTCCAAAAATCAACATGCTCGCCATCACCTAAATTCTAGATGATATTTCGACAAAGGTCGGGCCAAATAAGAGCAATACCAGTCCAATGACGCGAGCCTCTAGCACAGGGAAGAGCAGCCAGCATGGTGTCAGAAATACTATACTTACAACGGAGGATACGCACTCAAAGACGATTTAGTTTCGATAACATAATAAAACCAAGTTTCATGAGAAACGCCTCGTTATGACACTTCAAACTCTTCAAACCCAAACCCCCTTCAACACGCGAAGATCAAACAGTATCCCAATTAACAGCATGAAAACCCCGATTAGTATCGCAAAGAAGCACATTTTTTTTAATTTCACATCTATACCATGTTTTATTTTTTGTATATCAAAATTATGTTTTTTATTCCGTTTAATTTTGCTTCCCCTCTTCATACGAAGATGAAGAATGGGTCTGTCTATTATTGCAACTCGTTGTTTGTAATTTTTTTATTTGAACTATTCAGATTTAAACATAAAAAATGTATATAACAATGATGACTCGTTTGATAAATTGGTATTTTACCACAACTAAACGGTAATTTATCTTCGGTGAATGTAATTATTTATCAGTATCCAGTCCTAATGTTAAAAGTATGGATAAATCAATAATATAAGCAAATAAATGTCATTTGGAGAATTGTCAACGTCATATAACTCATATCCAACCTTGAAAAAAAGGAAAGACGTGCTACAATAACATTAAAATAACGTGTTACAAGAGTAGAAAAAATTACTCGCCATTTTCATACGAAATAGAGAAGACTTATTAAACAAAATTAAAACACATAATTAAGATATGTAAAATCAAAATACGATCAAAATTATAAAAAATTAAAAAAAAAAGTTCATTAGCCGCGGCTACCAACACTAGATTGATGTCATCATTAGCAACAAAAAAACGAGCTGCGCAAGAAAATAAAGAAAAAAAAAATATCTTTCGCAAAATAGAAACAATTTAAAAATATCTTTTAGTTATAAAAATTATAAGCGTGAATATAAAAATATTTTTGTAATGTAAAAATACTAGTCTTTAAGATGAATATAAAATAATAGGATGAGTCTACTACGTGCGACGAACACCGATGAACACCACTAATGATGAACACTGATGAACATTATTAATTAATTAATAAAGATTTAAAATTTTAAGGACCCATAATACAATTAAGAATTATTTTTAAAAATTCAATTAAATTATTATATATATATATTAAAATTTTATTTTTTAATAAGGGTAAACTATATATTTAGTACCTCACCTATTTTTGTATTTCCATTGAACCCTCATTATTTAAATATTATTTTAATTTGACCCTATTCTTTATAAAAAAAATAATTTAACCCTTAACCATCAAAATTTTCATTATCAAAACCGATAGACAATCTTTCGTTACAACATAACACAACCCAAACACGGACTCAAAATTTTCATTATCAAAACCAGTAAAGCAACGAATCAAATTGCAAATCCTCTTCGAAGCAGCTTCAATGGCGAAAATGAATTATCCCCTCCCCCTCGAAGTCTTCATATTTGAAATCTTCTGCTCTACCCCCATAATGCCCCAAAATAAAAGGACAACCACAATGCCCAGTGCTAAATTGACCGCCCCTTGGCTCGATAGGTCGATAGGCTAGGATCCATAAAAATCTAGCCTCAACTAGCAGGAAACCTGCAAACGACAATGTCACTGCAATGTATCATTTGAAACATGGTACCACGATAAAAATCTAGCCTCAATTTCCATTTCTTTGCTCCAGAAGACAAACAAGGGCCCGATTCTTGAAAATCTGAGACAGATTTCAGTTGCTCCACCCGTAAATCTAGAGTTTCTTTCAATCATAGCGTTCCGTAGGTCATTTGATTTCTCAGCTTTCTTTGATTGTTGTTTCTGGATTTGTCGACCAAAAACGATACTTATAAAGACGAGCTGCGAGACCAACACCGACTTGGATGATGTATGTACAAGCTTTGGATTGGCTGACTAGTTTATCTATAATCATTAGCGGGTTTCCTGAACACTGACAATTTTTTAAATGAATTGCAGCAGCTCCAACTCGACTTGCTGGTTCTATGGGAAGAAAATCCAGCATGCTGCAGGAATTCCGAAAGAAAATGTTGGCAGCATTATCTAGACGGCGTCAAGATTGGGGAAACCATTAAAACGAAGGACGAGTTTTCTGTCAATTTGTATGTCAAGCATTGTCGTGCCAATGGCATTGCCTTGGCATATTCACCAAAATCTTCTGAAGTAAACTGATTTGAGATAAAGATGATAGTGTTAATTTTAGGAGATTCGAGTTTAATTAATTTTGATATATATAAAAAATAATTTAATTGAATTTTTTTAGGAGAATTCAACAATTCATTGAATTGAATTGAATCGATGATGGTGAAATTATTTTTAATGGTATAAGGTTTAGGGTATGGGTTTAAGAGTTTAAGGGTTTAAGTTTTAATAGTTTAGGGTTTTAGGTTGATGGTTAAGGGTTAAATTATTTTTTTATAAATAATATGGTCAAATTAAAATAATATTTAAATAATGAGGGTTCAATAGAAATACGAAAATAGGTGAGGTACTAAATATATAGTTTACCCTTATTAAAAAATAAAATTTTAATATATATATAAAATAATTTAATTGAATTTTTAAAAATAATTTTTAATTGCATTATGGGTCCTTAAAATTTTAAATCTTTATTAATTAATTTAATGGTGTTCATCAGTGTTCATCATTAGTGGTGTTCATCGGTGTTCGTCGCACGTTGTAGAATTTTCCAAAATAATATCGGTTCTCTTTTGATAAGATATATACTTTACAGATAAAACTGTTCGATTTTGTATCTTTTAAAATAATTTTTTTTTTTTACATAAACATTTATCCTCTTTTTCGTGAAAGGATAAGCTGTTGAACCTAATAGAATAATAAATATGGAGTTTAATATTAATTAAGAAAGAATGATGCCATAATCCCACCCAAAAACAGATGTAGCCTTCCCCTGCGATTCCTCTCATCTAAGCCAGGAAACATAATTAATCAGGGTCGACACCTCTAATCCTTAAATATGTTCTCAATTTGGCCTTGTAGTTAATATTCAATGGCTTTTCCAAGGGTGGGTCACGTTTCCTAAAAGTCACATCTGGAAAATCAACATTAGGGCCCCTGTCCTAGGGAGTAGGGAGATGGAGACAAAAGAGAGTTTTATCTTGTACAATAAACATCAATTGGAGATTAAAAAGGGGCACCGTCGGTACATTACAATAGTTGGTAGTTCCTCCGGCCTGGAGAATTTTTCACCTAAGGATGGAAATGAGTCGAGTTAAGTTAGATTTTTGGCCGTAGAAAAAGAAACATTCACTCGATTTTACCTTGACCCCATTAAAGATGAATATGAAATTTGAATCTGACGAGTTTTGACTTGACCTAATATTTAGGGGTTTTTATAGAAAAATGAGTTCGGTTCAGGTTGGATGAGAAATTAATGAATGTCGGATCAGATTTAAGGTGAAAAATATTTTATTTCTTATATTTAGGGATAATTATTATAATGTCACTCTCTTTATATATATAATTCAATTACATTCTTAGTTTTATCGAATAAAAAAGAAAGAGAATATAGATTTTTACTATAAATACTCATATTTGTATTGTTCTATTATTCCCTTTATTTTTAATGAGAAATAGAAATTTTCACCCTAATCCTGAATTCGTTTGGATCCAATTTTATACTTTACGAGATTTAATCCAAACTCATTTATATATATATATATATATATATATAAACAAACTCAAATTTTAACACCTTTGATCGGTTCGAATCATTTGATCATCCCTATAGGAGACAAGCCATCCTCCGTGGACGTCATCTATCATCTGTCATAAAAAGGGATTTAATATCCTTGCCCCCCCCCCCCCTTTTTTTATCGAAACCCTTTCAATTCTCCAAAACTTTTCATGATTTTCAAAGTGGTCCTTACTTACACCTCCCCTTTTTCTAATGATCACATTAAGACTAAGGTTGAAAACTGATGAAGTGCAGGCATTTGCTCCAATACCTTGTCAATCGAGCTACCATAGGAACATCAACATGGTAATGTATCCCAAGCTAGATACAACACATTTAGTTGTGAATTAGCAGTAAAGCTAGGGGAGAAGCTAGGACTTTGTGTTAGAGATGAGACAATGGAATTTTAAGGGCCAAAGTTAAATATTTGTGTTAAAAGGGATTGAATTGAATCATTAATTTTATGGACGGTTGAAACATGAGAATTTTTCCAATTTGTAGATTTAGTCCATGTTCTCCAATTTGATAGTAAGTCTTTGTAATTTTTTCTGAATAGTCTTAGGGTGATTATAAGGTAATATTTGTTCATACTTTTTTCTTAACCCTTCTATAAAATACACACCTTACAGACAAAGTTACTCGAACATGTGCCTCATAAGATGAACATTATCATCTTTTTTACTGGGACCACTTGTTGGGTTCATATGTCTATGTAATTAGTCATGTTGTTCATGTATTGTTTGGATTTGGACTAAAATTTCAAAACTAAAAAAATATAGGATTGAAATTTTGACTAAATTAAATTATATAGACTAAATCCACCACTAATACATAGTATAGAGATTGATGACATATTCTGACCCTACAAATATATTATTAATCTTTTACGGGGACTAATAGTGCTATTGTCCCATTTAATTAAAGCCCTCCCTGCCCCAAGTGGAGTATTTAAATTTTACAATCAGATTCAGAAGCCTCTTGTAGGTAGGGATGGTCATTTTACGTAGACTCGACGAGTTCTAACCTAACTTGATTTTATAAGGTTGAAATTTTTAAAGAAAATTTTGCGTTTGTGTTGGAGTATTTTGAGGAATAGGTCGAGTCTGGTTTGAGTTTAAGGTGACAAATATTTGACCCGACCCAACTCAACCCGAAATAATAGTTTATTTTTAGTCTAAATGTTTAGGTACAATTGATATAATGTCTCTCTCTTTATAAATAAATTTTCAATTATCTACCTATTTTGTCTAACAAAAATGTAATAAGTATTATAACGACTCATCTTTATTTGTATTTTTTAATTAACTCCCTGTTTTATTGAATAAAATAAAAAATATGTATATCGAGTCGGGTTAAATTTAATTTTTTACTCTAAAATTTAGGTTGGAGTGGAATTGAGTAGAGATAATAAAACGTTGCTTAACTATAACATATGTAAATAAATTTTACTCTGAAAAATTATTTTTAGTTTATGGATTAAGTCAAAACATATTTTTTGATAAACTTTTCCTTTAATGAAAATTTGACTCCAAGTTGTCCATAATCAACACTTGTTAATATGATGAACTTGGAGTGGTTTTTGTTTGTGGGCACAACAGTGCTTGCATTAAGTAAATGGTTTGAAAGATGAAGTATACATTAAGGAAAGGAAATAAAATAAGAGGTGAGGTAGTTTTTTTATCCTATAGTTTTGTTTGGTAAATAGCGGTTTGAGCTAAAATTAGAGGTTTGAGTTAGTATTAGAAGTTTGACCGGTTAAATCCACTAATTTGAATGTTTGGTGAATAACGAATTGGAATAGCGGATTGGGGTGAAACCTTTAATTTTAAAAAAGCTGCTATACGAGCTTTTTAAAATGAGATGTTTTGACATAAGAGTTATAAAGACCTTTTTACCATTAACAATTATTAAAAATTTCCAAGTAACCTAAATTTAACATTTTATATTTTAATTCTTCACTCTCACATATTTACATTATGACATTTGTAAACTATTATTTTTTATTCTCACACATTTACATTTAAATTTAATAATTAATTAAAGTATATTAAAAATAATTATACAAATAATAAATAATATAAATAATAAATAATATATGGATCCTTCAAATATATTTAGTAATATTATATCAAAAAATTATTTTTTCATAATCTAATTAATATTAATAGACACAAAATATTGATAACTAATAAACTATTCAAACAAGTATTGACTATAATCATGTCCTTATATGTCATTTTGCTTGAATAATCAAACATTTATCAATAATACAATCCGATAATCAAAACGACTAATGTAATCAGTTATCCGCTAATTGCCAAACATGACCATAATTTTTTCTCTAAAATTAAGTGAAAAATAAAAAAAAGTGAAAGCTATTGTATTTTAATAATAAATTCATTAAATTATATTTAAAATAGTTTCATCTAATATTTTTATTATGGTTTTATTTATTGAAGTAATCTTTTGAAGGAGTCCCATTCCCTAATTTATTGTTAATTATACCGTTACTGATCAATTTTCCAACCATTAACGAACCTTCCCCCACTTATCTACTTTGTGATTTGCTCTACTAAGTTTTTTCAACATTGAAATTGACTCGAAATAAAAAAATTCGAATCCATGGTTTGATTTAGATAGCTCATGTAATTACTTTTAAAATGTAATATTCTCGAATTTTAGTATCTACACGACTTTTGAGGATTAAGATTGTACATGAATATGACATTCCATAAACAATTTGATTTATGTTTGTTTATCAAGTTTAATAAACAAATTTGATAAAGATTTTAAAGCTCATTTATTAAACAATCCAAATACAAACAAAGCTTGTTTAATTCATTTGTGTTAATTAATAAATTCGTTTGTGTTTGCTTAAAGCTTATTTAATATATTGTTGTATTATATTAAATAAAGCTTATTAAATAAATAAATTCGTTTGAGTTTGTGTTTGCTTAAAGCTCATTTAAAACTCGTTTATTGTTGTATTATTATGTTTTTTATTGGTAAAGAGAAGTTTGAGCTAAAATAAGAGATTTGACTGGTCAAATTCGCTAATTTGGATGTTTAGTAAAGAATAGGTTGAAATAGCGGATTGAAGTGAAACTTCTAATTTTGAAAAAGTTACTAATAGGAGCTCAAACTGCTATTTACCAAACATTCAAATTAGCGAATTTGATCGGTCAAACCTTTAATATTAGCTCAAACTGCTATTTATCAAACAAGTCATTTGACATAAGAGTTAGAAAGACCATTTTACCTTTAACAATTATAAAAAATCTTCAAATAAACTAAATTTAATCATTTCTATTTTAATTCTTTAACCTCGCGTATTTATATTGTGACATTTGTAAACTAATACTTTTTGTTTTTTTATTCTCACACATTTATATTTCTATTTAAATTTAATAATTAATTGAATTGTATTAAAAATAATTATATAAATAATAAATTAAACATAGATCCTTCAAATATGCTTAGTAATGTTATATTAAAAATTGTTTTTTATAATCTAATTAATATTAATGGATACAAAATATTGATAACTAATAAAATATTTAAATAAACATCGAATATAATCATGTACTTATATGTCATTTTGCTTGTTTAAATAATCAAACAACTATCAACTAGTTTTACCGAACACTCTTATACAATCAGCTAATACAATCTGTTAGTCAAATCAACTAATGCAATCTGCTATTAGCTATCCACTTATTGCTAAACACGAGATATATAATTTAATGTAAACGAATATAAACATAATATTGAAATTCTTAACGAACAAAGTTTATGTTGCTAGGTTGTGCCCACCCCATTTCCACCGTCCATTCTTACACAAACTCCGTTTTCAAATGTCGGTCTTCCTTTAGAAACACAAAAGCAGGGGAAAACAAAAACAAAAACAAAACCGAAAGGTAACTTCTCAATGCCTTTTGTGTCTAATCAAGATATATATATATATATTAAAAATAAATTTTATTAAAATAAGAAAAGATATAATAAAACATACTCTAAACTACAAAAAATTTAACTATTATATTCACGAAAAAATCTCATACAAAAAAAAAAAAAACAAAACATGAAAAATTCAAAAAATTTCCTTGACTATGTCCTCTATCATATATAGAACTCTAACAATCAAATTTTTATGTTTCAATTTAACTAGACGTTGAAGTAGTGATGTAGGAGAGATGATCAACAAAATTAATATTCAAAATTGATCCACTAATAATTCTAAAAAAAAATGTGCGTTATAATGATCTTTACATGAACGCTAAACTACCACAAAAGTAGATAAGAACCTTGCTATAAGAAAGACGAAAAGCGTATCACAAATGTATATGAAACAAAACACAACAATATATGAAAAAATGAGGAATACAAAGCAGAATTTTTTTTATTAGGAACAAAAATAAATAAAAAATAAGAGAAAAACAAAGAAAATAAAAAAAAAATAACAATGACAAACAATCAACACAAGATTAATGTCGTCACTGATAACACAAAAAAAGAAATACAAAAGCTTAATTTAATAACTTTTAAGAAAATTGAACAAGTGAAAACGAATAACTAAAATTAATACAGGAAATAAGAATATTTTTACAAAAAATAGATTATCTCCAACATAAAAGTTTTAATATCAATTAAATTTAGTGAATACAAAGATATTAGATTAGTGTAAAACTAAATAGTTTTACTAGGCTTATAAACGAACCGAACGAATACGATCGAGGGTATGTTTATATTCGTTCATTTAATTTTAACCGAATAAATGAACGAACACGAACATAAATGAACACAAAATTTCTTGTTCGTGTTCATTCATTAAGGAATGTAGCTTGTTCATGTTCGTTTAAATGATAAACGAACACAAATGAACATAAACTAACACAAACGATTAATTCAGTTAATTAACCGATTTTAAACCAAATTAATCGAAATTTGAAAAAACTCTTAATCATTAACCGAAACCTAAAATTATCCAATGGATTAACCAATTTTGTTTTGGTTCGTTCGGTTAGTTCGGTTTAACCGAACAATGAACAACCCTAGACATATGTGAATAAACTTAAACGCACATAAACGAACAAACATAAATGAACAGATTACCGAACGTTCACGAACATAAATGAACGAACAAGCTCTTTGTTCGTGTCCGTTCATTTAATCAAACGAACAAAAAATTTTGTTCACGTTCGTTCGTTTAATAAATAAACGAACATAAATGAACTTCCTGTCGAACTGTTCACGAACAGTTCGCTGAACCTTCGGTTCATTTACAACCCTAAGTTTTACTCTACCTAAGTAGATCGGGTAAAGTACACAAATGTCACCAAACTATGCTCAAATGGGTTTTTTGTCATTGAAAATTTGAAAATTACAAAATAGTCACTAAATTTATCAAATTGTTACAAGATTGAATGTTATAAAATAGCGTTAAAATTAGATTTTTTAAGGACCATTTTGTAACTAATGACCACTTTTTATTAACTTAATAAAGTTTAATGATCATTTTGTAACAGTTCGATATATCTAGTGATCATTTTGTAACAGTTCGATATATTTAGTGATCATTTTGTAATAGTTCGATATATTTAGTGATCATTTTGTAACTTTTAAAATTCTAATGATTATAAAGATTATTTTAACATAGTTTAGTGAGTATTTGTGAAATTTAGTGTATATGTTCACTTTGACAGGTGTTTGTGTTGCGAAAAAGAATCGTCATACGCGACGCTAGAGGGGCATTTGGTTCGAATCAAAAGACATGCATTGACGGGAAACAAATCTTTCAAAGATCTTGTAACACCCGTGTTTTGGGGTTAGGAGTTAACCGGGTTCATGGTTCGAGTCAATAAAATTTAATTAAAACAGTTCAACCTAAATTGTGATATAATTGGGCTTTAGAAAAAGAGGAGGGACTAAAAGAGTAATTTGACCCAAAAGTCTCTAAAAGCAAGACAACTTTAAAACAAAAGTTGTCATCTTTCCCCATCTTCCCCTTTCCAACGTTAGAAAGCATTTTCCCCCTTCCAAACTCTCTCAAACTTCAAGCCACTATTCCATCTAATATCCACTCCATTTCAAGGTGTTTTTGAAAGGTAAAATCATTTTCTAACCCTCCTCTCTATTACCTATCTATACATAGTCTTAGATTTTAAAGATATGAACTTTTGAAAATTAGGGTTTGATTTAAAGTTTGGATTTTTAAGGGGTTTTCCATTTTGTTTTGATAAATTGAGTTGGGGCTTTGTTTAATCAAGTTGAAATACACATGATATGTTATTTTGGTTAAGTTTTGGTAAAAATCCGAAGTGAGCCCTTACACCCATTTTTGAGTTGTCAAAAACACCATTTTTGGTGGGTTTTAGGTTGAAAACAAAGGGGTGATGGTTAGGGTATAATAGGAGGGTGATTTGGGATGTTTTGGAGGTCATTTGAGTGTTTGGAAATGGGTGTTTCAGCCAAGGGTTGTTGGAGTACGAATTTGGGTTATTTAGGGATTTATCTTGGTTGGAAAATTAGGGTGAAATTGATTTGAATTCAAAGGTTGTGAGATTATTGAATATTAGCATTGATTTTGGCTATCGGTAGTGTTTTGGTTGGTTAGAAGCAAGAGAAGACGATGGAGAAGCTTCGGGCTCGAATCCGGAATTTGGATGCTTGGTAGGCTAGTCGGCTTGTGCTATGAAGTGGTCGGTGAGTGGTTATTGTTTTTAAATGGTTTTAAACATTGGTTCAAGCATGTGGACCTAGGTTGGGCTTGGTAAACCCACCTAGAGTTGAGGTTAGGGTGGTAGCCTAATCTCAAGCTTAAGTTTAGGAAACTTTGGTTGAACTTCTAATTGTTTGTTATGCCTCTTAATTATATGTGTTTATGGTAGTTATGTATATTGTGTTATACATGTTGTTGAGGCATGGTTTGATGCATTGCTATGCATGTGGTTTGGATTGTGAATTGTGCATGATGATGATCATGGTGGGTACATGCTAGGCATGGTATTGGGTTGTGAAATACATGTATGTGAGACATGATATTTGATGCATTGTTATATGCATGTAGCTATGAAAAATAGATTGCGTTTAATGTTGGCACTAGTATGCTTGGGTACAATGATCGATCATTAGGATGAGTGTGCACACAAATTGAGTCAAAACGTACGTGGCCTTGGTGGCGTTAAGGCACCAAGGAGGAGTACGGTGATGTAATATTCCACCGGAAGCTTTTATATATTTCTACGTGATGATGAGTGGAATCCCATCCGTAGGGCATGTGGTGATGAGTGGCATCCCGCCCATGCAAGGACCGGTGATGAGTGTAATCCCACCGAGGTAATGTTGTTGTTGGAAATGCGTTCCAACGGGTTATCCGCGTATTCGAGTCATAGCTAGGTGCCAATATAAGGTTGTATGTGTATGCCAATATGAGATTGTATGTACATATCAATATAAGTTTATATGCGCTTTTATGAATTGAGATGTGTTGCCATTATGATATGAGATGTGATTTTCCCCATGCTATGAGATATGTTGTTATTAATACATTGCTATATGTATCTTGGTAAGTTGAACTTATGGGTTGTAGAGCATGGCATAATGTTGACTATATGTTCATTTTGGCTTGGCGGACCGGAGGTAAGACCATGCATTTCATCATGAAAATAACTCGTGTTTGGACCCTGCATTGTCGAAGGTTTGTTTTATGAGCTTACCCTCACTAAGCTTTTATTCTTACGCTCTCTTTTGTTCGACAATACAGATAAATAGCTTATGGGTGGCAAAGGCAAGGAAGGGACTCCAAGTGTTGCTTTCGGTGAGCTCAATGTATGAGTTTTAAGTAATAGATTGTAATAGTTAAGCAATGGGATAGGTGTTATTGATTTGAGTTTTGATGTATGTCGTTGTTGGCTTGGTTCGTGGATGCCTTGTTTGATTGTAAATATTGCCTATGTTACATGCCATGAATGTCTACATGCTTCGGTTGCTAAGGCATGATATCTTAAGTGCTTGAGTGACCATTTATGCATAAATTGCTCTTTTGTTAAAATGCTATGTATGAATGCTTTAATCCATGTTTGAATGATTCCTCTGGCTTAAATATGTGTGCTTACATGCTTGAATATGCTTAGGCGAGTCGAGAAATGCATTTAGAGTCGTTTTGGGGTCGTTTAAGTTGATTTTGAGTAATTGCAGTGCAGGGGTATCGATACCCCTGGCTAGGGTATCGATACTCTCTTGCCCAAAGGCCTCAGATTTTGTCTGGGGTATCGATACGGGGTCCCCGAGTATCGATACAGATCTATTCTGTTGACCAAGGAAGGTTGACCGAGAAAGAAGGTATCGATACCCCTGGTAAGGGTATCGATACGGTCTTCTCGTGTTGACTTCTTGGGTTGACCTAGAAAGGGGGTATCGATACCTCTGTCAAGGGTATCGATGTTGCCTGCCTTATAAGCTTAAAATTGATTGTTTATGCATGACCGTGGTTCAAATGTGTTTTCCTTTGAATGTTTTTCGCTGTTGTGAATCACATAGGTCTTAATATTCATCTAGGCAAGATTAATATAAAAAAATAGGGTTGCTAACCGAGGGGGAATCCTTTGGGGTTTCGCTTCGGTTTTCCCCGTGTGGCTCACTCGGACCGGTCATCCGGCCAGACCGGGACGAGGGGGTTACATTTGTTGGTATCAGAGCCTAAGGTTTTCGAGACCTTGGGCAGGTAAGTGAGGTAAGTTGTGTTTTGTGATTGATATGCACGGTGTTTGCTTGCCATGTAAGCATGTTGCTTGTTATCCGTGAATGTTGTAATGTATGATTGTTTGATTGAGAGTATATGTTGTTTGATCGTATGCATATGTTGCTTGTTTAGTAAGTAAGCCTTGTTATATGCTTGGTTGAGCATGTATGTGTGTTGATTTGTTTGAACATGTTTCGTAGAGTCCCATTGCTACTATTACATCGAAAAAGAGATTTTAAGTGAGGGAAACATACTTGAGCCACTTGGAAGCCTTGCCTTGCTAACCCAATCTTGTATGTTTTACTGTTGATGTTGTTGTTGATTTAATTGCCTTTCGGTAAGTAGGAGTCGTAGTTTCTGAAAAGGGTGGACTATGTTGAGGGAGTCCATCACCTCATTTAGAGAGGTATGGTTGTACCAGAATTGAGGTACAAGTCGTTCGTTTGAGACGATGTATGTGGTTGATTCCTGTGGATGAGGGACGATGTGATCAGCTCCGGCATTAGTTGGTAAGAAGAAGTGAAGGCATGTGAGTGGGAGTCAGAGTAGTGTCGATGTTTTATCGAATGAGCCCTTGGTACAGTATTAAGTTGGTTTCCTCCAGTTGATTCTAAATCCGTGCTTTTGTATATTGTTAGCAAGTATGCAAGTTGAATATGCCCGGTGAAGTGTTGGAGGTGGGTACGAGTGCCTTAGTTCTTTTAGGGAGATCAAGATAGGGGTCTCGTGTGAGTAATCTGAAATTCAGAAGTGTTAGTTGGTGACCGTTGGGGTTCGGCCTATGATTTTAATACAAGACAATCGATCAGTGTCAGTGAGTGGGAGCTAGTTTGTGTGATTGGGTCAGTGTACGTTGAGTTGTTTTCCAGCAAGCGGAAGAGATGAAGTCACTTCCGATGTAGTTGAGCCGAGAAGGGAGCCTTGAGCTTTGACTTCAGGATTGTTTGGTAGGGGTAGAACAAGTCCAGCATGACTGTTTGTGTGTGATCAGAATTGAGTCTTGAAGTTACGAGATGCTCTAAGAACAGTTTAGAAGAGTTAGATTTTGTTGAAGAACCAGTCTAAAAACAAGAGGACCGAAGACTATCAGTTGTGTACATGTGAAGTTGCAATTTCCGCGGATACCTCATTTTGTGTGAGCATGTAAGAAATTAGATATCCTAGTTGAGACCTTAGATGTAGGGACACCTGTGACTAGCCTTTGGGAGATAGTAGTGATCAGAAAGATGTACAGAAGATGTTGGTGGTTCAGAGTTACTAGTTTCTAGTAGATGTGAAGTGATTGTCTTCTTACGGTTTCGATGTACCTTTTGACATGGTTTGGCTTGTAGAGCACAGAGTTAGTGTATACATTGAGACAGAGAGAGAATTGCCTTGAAGTTGCAGATTTCTGTGTGACTGTAGTAGTAGGTGAGGAGGCGAACTTCTTGTCAAATGTTGATCCAGCTTTGAAGATCGAAGATTGATTGAGTTTAGTTGGCAGGCTTGCTTAGCAAGTGTGACGAATTTGATTTTGAATGAAGATTAAACCACAGAATGTTAGAATAGTTGTGTTTTCTTTTCCTAAAAGTGTTTAGAAGATTTACCCGGTTTGTCTCTTAATGGAGAAGAAGAGTTCGTTATTGAAATCGTCTCCGAGGTTGCTTCAGTTTTGTTTGCTCTGTAACTTATGAATCCCGGAAGAATTGAGAATGTTGAAGAAATAACTTCGAGATTAGCTGGACCTTAGACTCATTAGGCCTAGTACGTCATCTTAGAGTATGACAGTGCAATTTTTGAAGAAGAGAGAGGACAATACAAGAATATGTTTAGATTTCAGACAATTGAAACAAGTGACAGTGAACGATTAGCATCAGTTTTCGAGTGTTAGTGATTTGTTGGTTAGTTAGTGTGTGCTTCAGTCTGTTTGAAGATTAGCTTGAGATCCGTTTACTACCAGTGAAAGTGAGAAAAGTTGAAGTACCGAAGACAACTTTAGGGGCAAGATGTGACCACCTTGAGTTTTGAGTTATGCCGTTTTGTCTTACTAGTGTAGTAGTTACCTTCATAGAGATGTTGAGCAGAATATTTTCCTGAGTTTCTTGATCGGTTGTAGTAGCTCTTCTGGATGTCACATGAGTATATTCAAGTACCGAGGAAGATCAGGGCAAGCTTTGAAGTTAGTGTGGTAGATTCTAGTAGAGAATTAATTGTATACCAAGTTGAGCAACGTGAACTTCGAGTTAATGAAGATGTTCTCCTAGGACATGTAGATCAGCCGAGAGTGTTAGAGTAAATTCCGAGTAGGCAAAAGAAGATATGAGTTGGAAGAAATTGAAGACTGTGACAGATATCTATAGTTCCTAGGTCTAACATTGTTACTTTCAGAGAATTGTAAATAGTCTTTTGAAGATAGTTGCTCCGTTGATAGATTGCTACAGAAGAATGTTCAGTTGTGTGGTTAGATGCGAGACAATGAGCCCTTGAGAAACCAAAAGAAACTTTGATGAGAGCTCCGACCTTGAATCAGCTTATGTCAGAGAAAGAATGTGTGAACCATAGTGATGTGTTACATGTAGAGTTAGGTTGTGTGCTTATGCAAGACAAAAGATTGTGGCTTGTTCATCAAGATAGTTGAAAGACCGAGAAAATAGTTATCTCACACTAGACTTAGAGTTAGTTACAGTGTATTTGATTCGAAGACCTAGAGACAGAACTTGTATAGTAAGAAATGCACAGTGTGTATGTACATATCTTCAGAACTTGAAATATTTGAAGACTTAGGAAGGGTTGAAACTTGAACAACATGAAGTGTTAGAACTGCTTGAAGACTGTAATATCAAGATTGAGTATCATCCGAAGATAGTCAACGTAGTAACCGATGTTCTGAGTTGTAATTGTTGTTAGATTAGTAGTTGAGTTGCGAGTTGTATTTGCCGAATTCAGTTACCGAATGACAGTAATCTTGTGGTCGCGTTTCATGATGAACCTACATTGAGTCAGGATGTTTGAAGAGAAACAGTTGCAAGACAGATTCTTGGCACCTCACGTGCAAGACATAGCGGAAAGAAGACCTTCAGAATACAGTTCAGAGAGGATAGAGTTTGTATTGTTAGAGATAGAATTGTTGTACTGATTAGCATAGTGTTTTGAGACGTATCGTTTTGGTCGAAGCACACGATAGTTTAATTTGTATTGCATCTGAGTAGTATGAAGACACATTGTGGGTTGAAGATGAGTACTTTCGGAATGAGTGGGTGAATAATGTGGTTTAGTATGAGAGCAAGTGTGTAAATTGCCAGCGTGTCAAGATCGAGCATCAGTTTTCATCTAGTTTGCTACCTTCGTGGAAGATTTTTAATGAAGGTGAGTAATAGAGATTCAAGATTTCAGCTAGAATATTTTTTTTAAAGAGGTTTGTATAGTGTTTGGTTACCTGTTGAAGTCAGATGGTCAGTTAGAGAAAGTTATGAGTCAAGTGTTCAAGCAGTGTTGTATGAGATTGTGAATCGGGCTAGTACAATTGTTTATTCGTTGCGGTTACCACCAGGGTTAGAAAGAGGTTTGTGATGTGTCTGTGAATCTATGATTCGGGGATGTGAGTCAGATCTGCTCCGTGCTATGTTTGTTGAAGAGATTGAGTTGAGTTTGAAATTGTGCGCAACGAAGAATCAGTTGAGATCTTAGCATCAGATATCTATGTTGTGTGGTAAGTTACCGAGTTGATGAGTATGTTGTGGTGAGAAGGAAAGTGTGGAGTAGCATGTTTCAGTGGCTCTTCATGTTCGATGAATTTCGGGGACGAAATTTCCTTAAGTGGGGGATAGTTGTAACACCCGTGTTTTGGGGTTAGGAGTTAACCGGGTTCATGGTTCGAGTCAATAAAATTTAATTAAAACAGTTCAACCTAAATTGTGATATAATTGGACTTTAGTAAAAAGAGGAGGGACTAAAAGAGTAATTTGACCCAAAAGTCTCTAAAAGCAAGACAACTTTAAAACAAAAGTTGTCATCTTTCCCCATCTTCCCCTTTCCAACGTTAGAAAGCATTTTCCCCCTTCCAAACTCTCTCAAACTTCAAGCCACTATTCCATCTAATATCCACTCCATTTCAAGGTGTTTTTGAAAGGTAAAATCATTTTCTAACCCTCCTCTCTATTACCTATCGATACATAGTCTTAGATTTTAAAGATATGAACTTTTGAAAATTAGGGTTTGATTTAAAGTTTGGATTTTTAAGGGGTTTTCCATTTTGTTTTGATAAATTGAGTTGGGGCTTTGTTTAATCAAGTTGAAATACACATGATATGTTAATTTGGTTAAATTTTTGGTAAATATCCGAAGTGAGCCCTTACACCCATTTTTGAGTTGTCAAAAACACCATTTTTTGTGGGTTTTAGGTTGAAAACAAAGGGCTGATGGTTAGGGTATAATAGGAGGGTGATTTGGGATGTTTTGGAGGTCATTTGAGTGTTTGGAAATGGGTGTTTCAGCCAAGGGTTGTTGGAGTACGAATTTGGGTTATTTGGGGATTTATCTTGGTTGGAAAATTAGGGTGAAATTGATTTGAATTCAAAGGTTGTGAGATTATTGAATATTAGCATTGATTTTGGCTATCGGTAGTGTTTTGGTTGGTTAGAAGCAAGAGAAGACGATGGAGAAGCTTCGGGCTCGAATCCGGAATTTGGATGCTTGGTAGGCTAGTCGGCTTGTGCTATGAAGTGGTCGGTGAGTGGTTATTGTTTTTAAATGATTTTAAACATTGGTTCAAGCATGTGGACCTAGGTTGGGCTTGGTAAACCCACCTAGAGTTGAGGTTAGGGTGGTAGCCTAATCTCAAGCTTAAGTTTAGGAAACTTTGGTTGAACTTCTAATTGTTTGTTATGCCTCTTAATTATATGTGTTTATGGTAGTTATGTATATTGTGTTATACATGTTGTTGAGGCATGGTTTGATGCATTGCTATGCATGTGGTTTGGATTGTGAATTGTGCATGATGATGATCATGGTGGGTACATGCTAGGCATGGTATTGGGTTGTGAAATACATGTATGTGAGACATGATATTTGATGCATTGTTATATGCATGTAGCTATGAAAAATGGATTGCGTTTAATGTTGGCACTAGTATGCTTGAGTACAATGATCGATCATTAGGATGAGTGTGCACACAAATTGAGTCAAAACGTACGTGGCCTTGGTGGCGTTAAGGCACCAAGGAGGAGTACGGTGATGTAATATTCCACCGGAAGCTTTTATATATTTCTACGTGATGATGAGTGGAATCCCATCCGTAGGGCATGTGGTGATGAGTGGAATCCCGCCCATGCAAGGACCGGTGATGAGTGTAATCCCACCGAGGTAATGTTGTTGTTGGAAATGCGTTCCAACGGGTTATCCGCGTATTCGAGTCATAGCTAGGTGCCAATATGAGGTTGTATGTGTATGCCAATATGAGATTGTATGTACATATCAATATAAGTTTATATGCGCTTTTATGAATTGAGATGTGTTGCCATTATGATATGAGATGTGATTTTCCCCATGCTATGAGATATGTTGTTATTAATACATTGCTATATGTATCTTGGTAAGTTGAACTTATGGGTTGTAGAGCATGGCATAATGTTGACTATATGTTCATGCATCATGTTCATTTTGGCTTGGATTTCATCATGAAAATAACTCGTGTTTGGACCCTGCATTGTCGAAGGTTTGTTTTATGAGCTTACCCTCACTAAGCTTTTATGCTTACGCTCTCTTTTGTTCGACAATGCAGATAAATAGCTTATGGGTGGCAATGGCAAGGAAGAGACTCCAAGTGTTGCTTTCGGTGAGCTCAATGTATGAGTTTTAAGTAATAGATTGTAATAGTTAAGCAATGGGATAGGTGTTATTGATTTGAGTTTTGATGTATGTCGTTGTTGGCTTGGTTCGTGGATGCCTTGTTTGATTGTAAATATTGCCTATGTTACATGCCATGAATGTCTACATGCTTCGGTTGCTAAGGCATGATATCTTAAGTGCTTGAGTGACCATTTATGCATAAATTGCTCTTTTGTTAAAATGCTATGTATGAATGCTTTAATCCATGTTTGAATGATTCCTCTGGCTTAAATATGTGTGCTTACATGCTTGAATATGCTTAGGCGAGTCGAGAAATGCATTTAGAGTCGTTTTGGGGTCGTTTAAGTTGATTTTGAGTAATTGCAGTGCAGGGGTATCGATACCCCTGGCTAGGGTATCGATACTCTCTTGCCCAAAGGCCTCAGATTTTGTCTGGGGTATCGATACCCTAAGGGTATCGATACCCTCCAAAGTTACTGGAATTTGGAATTTTTGAGTAAGAGTAGAGCGTATCGATACGGGGTCCCCGAGTATCGATACGGATCTATTCTGTTGACCAAGGAAGGTTGACCGAGAAAGAGGGTATCGATACCCCTGGTAAGGGTATCGATACGGTCTTCTCGTGTTGACTTCTTGGGTTGACCTAGAAAGGGGGTATCGATACCCCTGTCAAGGGTATCGATACTGCCTGCCTTATAAGCTTAAAATTGACTGTTTATGCATGGCCGTGGTTCGAATGTGTTTTCCTTTGAATGTTTTTCGCTGTTGTGAATCACATAGGTCTTAATATTCATCTAGGCAAGATTAATATAAAAAAATAGGGTTGCTAACCGAGGGGGAATCCTTTGGGGTTTCGCTTCGGTTTTCCCCGTGTGGCTCACTTGGACCGGTCATCCGGCCAGACCGGGACGAGGGGGTTACAGATCTACGAGAGTCAAAAAGAAGATAAGTAACTTTAATATGAGCATAAGCAAACTGCCATATCTCCATATGCAGAGCCACTTAACCCGTGATTTGAGATCCGAATTAATTTTGATTCGAAACTTAAAATAATCTGAACTGAATTTCAGTTGAACCGAAATAGACCTTAACTGATTTCAACCGAACTGAATGGACCCGAATAAATTTCACCCGCACCGAAAGCAATCTAAAATAAAGAAAATATATTAAATGAAATAAAAAAAAGATGAGATGTGAATTGCCGGTACAACCCACCAAAAAGCTAAATATTGTTTTTATAAAATCATATATAAGGATGTAAAAAAGTGACATAGCTTGAAAATCCAATTGAAACCGGCCGAACTGAACCGACCTGACACTCGTCTTAAATTATTATAGACTCAAACTAAAATCAAACCAAACTCGAACTGAACTTGAACCGAATGTAGACGCATCTAAAATGACTCAAACTGAAACCGACCCGAATGACCCGTTCGTCACCTCTAAGAGCCACCAAATTCTAATAACCATCCTAATAAAGGCAATATTACAATCATTATTTTACGGTTTTAACTTTTTTATAATAATTTTTTCGACATTAGGTTAAGTAATTTTTTTGAATGGTCTAAAAGTGATTACAATGTAATATTTGTTTACATATGTTCTTAACCCTTTAACAATGCGCATACACTTTGTAGACAAAACGATTTGAACACGTGGCTCTTAGATAAACGTCATCCGCTTTTAAAAACATGTTAGTAACGATTAGAAAAATGCTTTACCCCAAAAAAAAATTACTCAGTATTGTTGTTTTTGAAAGAGGAAATGGAAAGGAGAGAAAGGAAGATAGATATGTAAAATATGGAAATTGGAAACTACCCTTTTATGGGAGTAGCAGAGAGGCAAAATCATCCAAAGACAGACTACCCATAAAATATGGAGACTACCCTTAACAAGTCAACAATCTTAAACTTATAAAAATATAAATAAACTCATAACACACTATTAATCTCTTTTCTAAACAAATTTCGCTATAAGTCAACAATTCAACTAATATACCTTAAGATGTTGGTAAGTCCTCCAAAAAAAAAAAGCTAACATCTTTCATAGAAGGTGCTTCGTCCTTTACACAAACATAGCGGATTTCATCAAATTTATCTCAACATAAACCACTCAAATTATATTATGAAATTATTAAAAGGATTCAATAAGTTCAACCTCTTAAATTTAGAGTGCGACTCGGTAAAAAAAAAAAATTATAGTTTAGGCAGCAAAGTGCTTTAAGCCTGATACTAATAAATATGAAGACAAAGAAGAACACAAGACAAGACAGCTGGTGGCCATGATAATGACCCATACAAAGAAACTATTGTAAGAAGTAGCAAAATGACAAGACCGCCAACCACGTAATGGAGCAATTGCCATTAACAATACACTTAAGTGGCCATTGTACCTAATTACTCCATTACCAGAACAACATTCATCACGTTTCTCTTTCACAACAAAATCAATATTCCATATATATATATATATATATATATATGTAATGTATATGGAGTTCCTTCTACGTGTAAAGCACAATATAAGTTTGATGTGAAATCATGTCTCTTAATATCTGATTAATGATTACAGGCATCCTGTGTGTGCAATGCTTTTTAAAAACATATTAACCTTTGCTTTTGTTCACACTAGACATGCAACTAAACTCTTAACTAACAAAATTAATCAAACTATTAAAAAATGAACTAAATAATGGCATTAACAGGACAGCTCTGTGTTAACATCTAAAATGAAAATCTTTTGCATATTCTCGGGTCGAATATGGAAAAGATGATCAAAAGCATCAAACATTTCTCCAGACCATCTGGTTTGAGTTTCTTTTGGAACTCAATTATGGACACACCTTACAAAACTAGAAGGCTATGGTATAAGGATATGACTCTCCAAATATGTGAACAAACTTAATAAAAAAAAAATTGAACGTACCGTGCCAAGAACGTACCTGTATATAACAGTTACACCTGAATCCAAATAACATAGCGAAAAAGGTGATAAGATGATGAGTCAAAAAGCAAAACATTTTATATGAAGCTTTCACAGATTGAAAACTGCACTTAAGCTAGATTGCTTCGAAAAGCTAAATGCTCAGGATAGACATCAAAGTTACAACTTACAAGCACAAACTAAATTTGCAGTATCACTTGAAAACTAATGCTGCTAAGAAAGAAATATCTCCAGAACAATAGCGTAGTGTACACACAAATTTTACATACATATTCACCCAAAAATGAAAAAAGAAGCAAGAAAGTATGAGAAAAATGTGAGATTATATAATGCATTTCAGTGCTCTCAAAACATGTGTGTAATATGAACATTGATTCGTCATACAATGATAATGATGCTTGGAAATTTTCCTCAATTATGTTTCTTCTCTTTGTATCGAAGACAGAGTAGGTGGAATCATGGTTTCATCTTTACCTCCTACTGACGACTCTTCTTTCACTGTAGAAAGTTGCCGGTCTGGACTATAATATTCCTTTGAAATCATTTTGGGACTTGAATTGGATGTAAATCTCGTGGTTGGGCTAGAATTGTATCCGGGTGAAGAACTAGGGCCAGGACTAAATTGGAAACTACCACCTTCACGAGGTAAAGGTGACATTGGCAGCTCGGTACCATTGTTTGTTTGTTTTCTTAACAACTTATCTTCTACAATATCATAAGAATTCCCGGTGCGTACTTCCTGAGCAAGAGTGCACCAACAACAGAATATCCATAGCGTGCAATCAGCGGCTCCTGGATAACCGAAACAAAACTTATACGCTGGCAAATTGAATCTCTTCCTCATTTGAATCCTCCAGAAGCCACCATAACATAAACCGAACAGACAAAGAACGATACCGGTAAAACCAAGAGCCTCTCTGACAGTCTCGTTATCAATATTCACAGCAGCCAAGTTGAAAATCCAGAAAGGCGCCATACAAAACAGGAGAAAAGTAGCAATATGTACATACATGTTACCTAACCCAAGTCTCTCCATGTTCCACCCAAAGACACAGCAGCTACAAAAAACAGAAAGATATGCTAGAGAAATGTCATTCCAGAAGTCTAGTATCCCTCCACTCCAGAGAGGTCTGCTCTCAATGATTCGCTCTTCATCTCTGGATGCGAATGAATATCTCTTCTCGAATGATTTTCGTCTCGACTGCTCCGATCTCCTACTTTCACCATCATCAACCACCTTCTGTGCTTCCTCGTCCATTTCAGAAACATAATCCTTCCCAAGAGGGCTAATAATGGTGTAAAGACCAGCCAATGCCGGTGCAGCTATTGCAAATGATACACATATCCCAACACCAATTGCAGGTCGCTTGGATCTTTTGAATCCCCAGTTCAGACTACAAAGAGCATACTGAGCGAAACAGTTTATATGCAGTAGCACGACAACCACCATCATGTGTGCCCACTCATGAGGCTTATAAGTCCCGTTCTTACAGTATACCTTTCTGAGTCGGGTAACATCTTCTGGTTTCCATCTACAAAGAAGAACAAGATGGTAAAACCGCTTAGGGTGATGATACAAACACATGAGAGTAAACAGAGCATTGAGAATTTGATTGTTGACTTCGAACCAGGCGTCTCTCTGGGACTTCTTAGGGAGCGCCTTATTCAACATTCCAGTCATGACAAGGAACAAAATAGCACCCGAGATAGCAACACACAGGATCCATACGAAAAGGGCCATATTCATGGGGTCCCTAATCCATTCCTTGCTCATTTTCACGAGAGAAGCCCAATCGATTTTTTTGGCGAAAACCCCAGCCAGACGTTCTCGTATCCCATGGCCACTTGAAGAAGCCACCAACCGAGAAACCTCATCTCTTTCTTGTGCTAAACGCTTGAAACTAGCAGATGCAGAACCAAAATTAAGAAACTTGAATCTACTCGGTGGAGACATAGAGCTGATAAGGGACTTTCTTCGAGGGTTTTCACCATTTAGAAGTGTCCTTTGTGACGATGAAACGTGAAGAGAAATTTGCCCCGTTGTTTTATTGTCATTGGATTCCTCAATTTCCTCTTTCGGATTCCCATTATCACTTGAAGCCATTCTAATATCAAATAGAACCCTCAAATCAAATCCCAGAAATATGCGGACGGAGAGAAGCTCATATGCATTAGCTCTTACTACCACAAATCCAAAACCTTAAGACATACACAATCCAATCTATTATTCAGCGGTTACTACCACAAAAATTGCAGCAAAACAACATGGAAACTAAGGAATCTTCAAAGCTAAACAAACTAAAACAAAAGAAATTCATGAGTGTCCTATGATCAAGCTCTTAAAGTGTAATTGAAAAATTGAATTGGAAACAAAGGGGAAGCATCAAATCTTCAAAGCTAAGCCAACTATACTTTCCAAGAATCTAACAAAAAAAAACCCTAACAGATCAATATTTTGATAAACAGAAGTTGACCCAGATCATAAAATCTGTCCTAAAATCTAAAATTCAGACCTTTGACTTACCCGGCATCACCTTTATATATAAAAATTTGTTCTTTAGCATCAGAAGTGTTTCCAGATAAATGAAAGTACACCCATAAATTTGCTCAATTTCTTTCATCTAACACATAAAAACAGCAGATATAAACAAAAAAAAAAGAGAGTTGGATTCGAAGGAAGACTGACCTGATCACTTGAAACAGAAGCAAACTTATGGGCTGAAACTTGGGGTTAAGGAAAGCTGAGAAAGGGATTCATGAGACAAGCTGTAATGGAATTTGTTCTAAACGAAGGATATTCAGTTTTGCTTTAGTTGCAGCACATGTGCAGATGTGTACTTTCAGACATGAGACCACCACTCGTTTAATCGATCACAACTCTTACAGCAGAGGAGGATCTCCGTTCGAATGTTTGAATAGAAGTGGTCCTGATGCTCCTCAGATCAGATGGTTCATGGTTTCAACTTCCAAACATTTCAAAATATATTAATACCCTTTTAGTCCCTGTATGTTACCCAAATTCTCAGTTTGGACAAAGTATTGGTATTACTTATTAGGCCATTTTGAAATGCAGAAACTTATTAGGTAAAGTTCATAAATGGTCATTAAACTATATCAAAATATTCATTTTGGTCACCTCACTTTCAAATATTACAAAGTAATCATTAAACTTTCAATTTTTTTTATAAAATGATCATTGAACCATTAAATTAAATATTTTAAGTTCTTTTTTATCCAAAAATAAAAATTCATTCATAAAACAAGTAATAACATGACATCCAGCAAAATAAAGGCCTAAAAAGAAAATGGCTCAACATTAGCCTAGAACAAAGGAAAGGGAGAAAAAGGACTAAACATGGTGGTCGAAGCAACACATGAAAAGGTAGTGACAGGGGCAGAGTTAAATCAGAGGTAGAAAAACAACGTCGTACGTCTGGACCAACGTTAAATTCATCATGAAGTAAATCATTGAGGACTGGTAAAACTGACGGGTATTTCCAGGAGTCGGGTTTAAACGTAACGACACAGGTTAGACCATGGTGGCCATTTGGAACAAAACTTCTCACCGGGGAGTGATAAAATAAATTTAATCTTCAAAATTGAATGATTAAATTAAAATCTTTCAAAGTTTAATGACTAAAATTGAGTGATGAAAAAATAATTTACCCTAAAAAATCGCAAGTTTTCAGAGTTTTAATGGTGGTAGGCACATGGAGAAAGAAAAAGATCTGTACAAGATGATTTCTTTGTCATAAAGCCTTATCCTTTTAGACCGACTTGAATTTATTCATTATTTTATTGCGTATGGTGATAATTTAATACCCTGCAATCTGCTTCAATTATTTTCAGTCTATAATAACTCTGCAAGGACCAAAGAAACCATTCAGAAGCCAATAACCCTTAAAAAACATAGCATGAAGGAAACAGAAAGTAGTGCCAGTGATCTCAGTCCACTTTTATCAGATGCAGATTCACTGGAAAACCAGTCTCCAAGAGGCCTTGCATCAGTTTCTGGTGCAGTGTTTAACATCTGCACAACAATGATTGGGGCCGGAATCATGTCGATTCCGGCCACCATTAAGGTTTTAGGAATCATTCCAGGCTTTGCTGTCATGTTCATGATTGCTGTCTTGGTTGAGGTCACTGTTGAATTCTTGCTGAGGTACACTCAACATGGCAAGTCAACCACCTATGCTGGAATAATGGCCGAGTCCTTTGGATCTTTGGGTTCCCTTGCAGTTCAAATCTCTGTTATGATCACTAACCTCGGTTGTCTCATCATTTACTTGATCATAATTGGTAAGTGTGTAGCTTTTTATGATTCCTTTTCTGGGTATTTGGTGTTTGAATAAGTTAAATGGGTGATTTTGTTTTGTAGGAGATGTTCTATGTGGAAATCAATCTGGAGGGACCTTGCATTTGGGGGTTTTGCAGGAATGGTTTGGCATTCAATGGTGGAACTCTCGTGCATATGTTATACTCTTTGTTGTGCTCTTTGTCATGCTTCCATTGGTGTCCTTGCCACATATGAGTTAGTCTGCTGATTTTAATGGATAAATTTGGTGTTTTTTTTTAATTGATTTTGGCATCTGATTCTATGGTTTTTGTTCATTTTTCACTTCATTGTATGACAGATTCATTGAGGCACAGTTCTGCAATATCAATTCTTCTTGCAGTTGTGTTCATTGCCATAAGCTCAGCAATGGCAATTTATGCATTTTGCAAAGGGAAAACTCAGAACATTAGATTACTACCAGACTTTGCTAATCAAGTGTCTGTCTTTGATCTTTTCACTACTGTTCCGGTTCTTGTTACCGGATTCAGTTTTAATGTTAACGGTAACCGAACCTCGTTTTGAACTGCACTTATCAATTCCAGCATTGCAATTTCCATGTTCTTATGGAAGTCTTTGGATATGAATGCAGTTCATCCCATAAGGTCAGAACTCAGCAGACCTTCTGATATGAGATATGCTGTCACGGTTTCTTTAGCAATCTGTGTAGCCATTTACTTCTCCATTGGTTTCTTTGGATACATGCTCTTCGGTGACTCCATCATGGCCGATATTCTAGTGAACTTTGATCAAAATTCGGATTCCGCAGTCGGCCGACTCATAAACGATACCGTTCGATTAAGCTACGCAATGCACCTGGCTCTAGTCTTTCCTGTAATCAATTTCTCATTGAGAGCCAACATTGACGAAGTCCTCTTCACAAAGAAGCCTGTCCTGGCCGAAGACAACTCGAGATTCACAATCCTCACTTGCGTACTGCTTGCCATTACATATATAATTGCCATAGTACTACCAAATATTTGGTACTTCTTCCAGTTCCTGGGATCAACAACTGTTGTGTTCCTCTCATTCATTTTTCCAGGAGCCATTGTTCTCAGGTAATCGATCTTAAAACTCTGCTTCGATGATAGCTGCGTGTAAACAGTTTCATCACCTAAAAAATGGGATTTCATCATCTTGACAGGGACGTCCATGGGATATCGACAGGAAAAGATAAGACGATGGCAATTTTGGTGATAATGTTGGCTATTTTGACAAGCATAATTGCCATAGCCACCAACTTGTGGCCTGTGGGGTAGTTCATACCAGCAAAGGAATGTTATAGAGGATTCAAGGGCATGCAAAAGGTCAAATAAAGCAAGCTTGACTAGCTCTTACCATCATACCTTACCAGATTTGTTTGCATCATAAAGTTGAAAAGAAATCTACACCTTTGATTTGTTTACATATACATATATATCTTTGCATATATACATATCTGAATTGAATAATTATTTAGATCTATCTGTCTAATAGACTCGGTCCATACGAGTTAGGCCTTTAAACCGATCCGAGAACGATCCAAGCCGGTCCCATGTAACAAAATTTAAAAAGGGGTTCCAATTGCTGGTTTGAGTGAGGATTGCTGCTATTGGAACGAAAGAATTACATAGAGGAAACGTTTTCTTTGTGGACTGCCTTCATTAAACTGCACATTTTCTTCATGCAAAGCCAAAACCTTCAGGTCTCCGTTGCCTGAAACAGAAGGAAACTTATGGACTGAAACTTAGGGTTAAGGAAAGATGTGAAAGGGATTCATGAGACATGTGCAGATGTGTACTTTCAGACATGAGACCACCACAAGTCTTACAGCAGAGGAGGATCCCCCTTTGAAAGTTTGAATAAAAGCGGTCCTGAATGCTCATCAGATCAGATGGTTTCAACTTTCAAACATTTCAAAACGGCTTAATACCCTGTACTCTTTTTTGCAATATGCATGCAGCAGTGTATGGAACATTTTTTTTGGGATAATTGTGTGATTTTTATTATCCAAAGAGGACCAGAATTCTGCTACAGTGTAAAACTAAACCAGATCCAAAAGCACGCAGAGCAGCTCCCCGTAGGAAAATTCTAAAAAACCGCTTCTTAAAAAGAGACTAAAAAAGAGGGATGGAAATCATCTGCCTCCAAAGTATGCCCCTATTTGTGCCCCCACTTTAAAATAGTGGGTTTAGGGTTTATAGTTTGGGGTTTAAGGTTGGGGTTTAGGGTTAGTGTGTAGGGAATTAGGGGTAGGGTGTATTTTTTTAGGGTTTAGGATATGAAAATTAGGGTTATGGGATAAGATTTAATTTTTAAATATTTTTAGGCAGAGACATAGAATGAGGCATGGTTAGGGGCAGGAGATTTTTACCCAAAAAATAACTATACATAATTTCTTACACAAATTTTTACAAATTTTATAAAAATTTCTATACATATACACAAAAATGATAAAAATTTGTGTAATTTATACGCGTGTTTTTTTTAGTCTCTTTTTAAGAGACATTTCCCTATAATCACCGCCGCACAATACACATACACTGTCCACATCATTTCTCTTATGCAACAAACCTATTCCCAAGAAGGGCCATCCATCATATTACATGCCTTCTTTCAACAGTGCAAGCCCAAGACCACCCTTCAGACTTTAACTTTTTTAGTTTTTTTTAATATAACACATATCATGCAGAATTAGTACTCGAACCCAAATCAATTGAATAATACAATCTTTTACTACTAGGACAACCAGGGATAAGCCTCACTTTTTACCTTTATATCTTCACATAATTTCACTCTAGTGATATTCTAATGAGTTAATAGTTGAACCTTATTTTTTAGTTGTACTTATGTTATTTTCTTAATAAAACAATAAAAATAATATGTTTGATAAATTTTAATTATGTTTTTTTGGTCTATTAATGAAATATTAAATTAATTGTTCAAAGTAAAACATATTTATATTTTTGTTCTCTAGAAGTCTATTTTGAGTTTTCGCTCAAGTTCTCAAAAATATTTGAGACCGCTCTGATGGTCGCTATATAACGATAGCAGCACTGTCTAAAATCGTTATTGTAGAAAATAACAATATATTTATAATATATTTATTATTGTTCGCTATCATGATAAAATATCGCGATCATAACTGCAATTTAAATTTTTGTCATGAAATAGCAAAGTAAAAAAAAAACAATAAGGAAAGAAAGTAGTTCTCAAAATCTAGTAAATTCAGAATGTTTTCCAGTTAAATGAACATTAGATTCGGCTCTAGGAAGGCGAGATGAGTTGGATGAAATTTTTTATGACAAATTAACCTCTAACGATCGTAGCAGCAATTATAACAGATGACATGATGATCAGAATCAAATTGGTTCAAGCAAAAGAAAAAAAAAGAGAAAAATGACTTATAACGATATAAAAGGATGTCATTTTGGTCAAATTTGACTTTTTGTAAGATCTAAAATAATATCATTTCGATGTAAATTGTTATGTCTAATGTTATAAACTATCTAACGAAAGAGGAATCAAATAAAATTAATTTAAAATTTGAATGATTAAATTAACCTTAGGCTCTGTTTGAAAATTAGCGGATAGCTGATAGCGGATTGCATGAGCTGATAGTTGATTGCATTAGCTGATTTGACTAGCGGATATATAAAAGTGTTTGGTAAAATTAACTGATAGCTGATAGCTGTTAGATTATTTAAACAAGTAAAATGACATATAAGGACATGTTTATATTCAATACTTGTTTGAATAGTTTATTAGTTATCAATATTTTGTATCTAATTATTATTAATTAGATCTATAAAATTATTTTAATATAATTTTTTTAAACATATTCAAATGATTTATATATTAATTTATTATTTATATAATTAGTTTAATATAATTTAATTAATTAATAAATTTAAATACACATATAAACATGTGATAATAAAAAGAAAAAAAGTAAATAAGATTAGCTTATAAATAAGGTGAGAAAATATTTAATTTAGGTTATTTTGAGATTTTTAGTAATTGGTAAGGGTAAAAGAGTCTTTACAACTCTAATATCAAACCTCTAATCTCAAAAAGCTCCTATTATGAGCTTTTTCAAAATTAGCGGTTTCACCCCAATCCGCTCTTTCAATCCGCTATTTACCAAACAACAATATTAGCGGATTTGACTGGTCAAATCTCTAATTTTTGCCCAAACCTCTCTTTACCAAACATGGCCTAAATATTTTCAAACTTCAATCGTCAAAAACAGTAAAACTTTTAAAAATTAGTAATGGCGAGATCACAAAATTTTATTAATTTAAAAAGGTATTAATTAATCGATAAATTAATAATTTATTAATTTAAAGAAATTTTTTGATTCAATGAACCTACATTATTGTCCGTGAATAAAACATATACATTGTATTCACTAATTGACTTAAAAAAACAAATTTCATTATAGTACTAGTTAAAACTTAATGTAAGTTCATGTATAGTAAGGAAATCAACCACTATATAAATAACATCAAACATTGCTAATTAGTCAATCTAAATAAAGGGACCAAAAATTTTATAGAGTAATATATTTACTAAGTTGTTCTAGTTATATTTGTAATTTTATAGAATTATTAATTTATAATAGTGAAGCGACCATAAATTTATACAAGGGTCTTCCGAAAATTTTATTATCTTATTAATTTATCAAAATTGTTAATTTAGATCTTGAGTCCAAGTTGAGACCGAAAAAAATTATTATTTTAAAAAATATTTATTTATCAAGTATTAATTTATAGAAATTTTACCGAAATAAAAAAAAGAAAGTGATAAATAAAATAATTTACTCCATTATATCACAAGTCTTCGGAGTTTTAATGGTGGTAGTCCAACAAAGGAGGAAAAAGGAAAAACATGGCACAATCAGTTTTCTTTGTCAGAATTCAAAAAGCCTTATCCTTTTCGGCCGACTTAGATTTACTCAAATTGAGATATTATATTTTAATCTGGATATTTAAATCGATATATGATGAGATGATATAAACACAATTTATCAATAGGTCAATAAATATCAAATTTATTCATTGTTTTATTGTGAATGGTGTAATGTAATGGGCAAAATATCTAAATCATCACTCAACTTTGCTCTGTGATCTATTTTGGTCATTTAACTTTTAAAATCTCAATTTTAGCATTGAACTTTAAACATTGATATATTTTGGTCACTCTATCGTTAAATCTCTAACATTGTTATGACGTGGAAATAAAAAAATATATTTTATTTTTTATTTCAACGTTTAAAGATTTAACGGTGGAGTGACCAAAATAGATCAATATTAAAAGTTTAGTGCTAAAATTGAGATTTTAAAAGTTGAGTAACCAAAATAGGTCACAGAACAAAGTTGAGTGATAATTTTAGTATTTTACCCTAATTTAATACCTGCAGCCAGCTTCAATTAGTTTCAGTCTATAATAACTCTGCGAGGGCCAAAGAAACCATTCAGAAGCCAACAACCCTTCAAAACACAAAGCATGAAGGAAGCAGAAAGTAGTGCCAGTGATCTCAGTCCACTTTTATCAGATGCAGATTCACTGGAAAACCAGTCTCCAAGAGGCCTTGCATCTGTTTCTGGTGCAGTGTTTAACATCTGCACAACAATGATTGGGGCCGGAATCATGTCGATTCCGGCCACCATTAAGGTTTTAGGAATCATTCCAGGCTTTGCTGCCATGTTCATGATTGCTGTCTTGGTTGAGGTCACTGTTGAATTCTTGCTGAGGTACACTCAACATGGCAAGTCAACCACCTATGCTGGAATAATGGCTGAGTCCTTTGGATCTTTGGGTTCCCTTGCAGTTCAAATCTCTGTTATGGTCACTAACCTCGGTTGTCTCATCATTTACTTGATCATAATTGGTAAGTTGGTAGCTTTTTATGTTTCCTTTTCTGGGTATTTGGTGTTTTTGGTATTTGAATTAGTTAAATGTGTAATTTTGTTTTGTAGGAGATGTTCTATGTGGAAATCAATCTGGAGGGACCTTGCATTTGGGGGTTTTGCAGGAATGGTTTGGCATTCAATGGTGGAACTCTCGTGCATATGTTATACTCTTTGTTGTGCTCTTTGTCATGCTTCCATTGGTGTCCTTGCCACATATGAGTTAGTCTGCTGATTTTAATGGATAAATTTGGTGTTTTTTTTAATTGATTTTGGCATCTGATTCTATGGTTTTTGTTCATTTTTCACTTCATTGTATGACAGATTCATTGAGGCACAGTTCTGCAATATCAATTCTTCTCGCAGTTGTGTTCATTGCCATAAGCTCAGCAATGGCAATTTATGCATTTTGCAAAGGGAAAAGTCAGAACATTAGATTATTACCAGACTTTGCCAATCAAGTCTCCGTCTTTGATTTTTTCACTGCTGTTCCGGTCCTTGTTACCGGATTCTGTTTTACTGTTAACGGTAACCGAACCTCAGTTTGAACTGCATTTCTCATTCCAGCATTGCAATTTCCATTTTCTTATGATGAACTTAATGTCTTTGGATTTGAATGCAGTTCATCCCATAAGGTCAGAACTCAGCAGACCTTCTGATATGAGATATGCTGTCAGGGTTTCTTTAGCAATCTGCATAGTCATTTACTTCTCCATTGGTTTCTTCGGATACATGCTCTTCGGGGACTCCATCATGGCTGATATTCTAGTAAACTTCGATCAAAATTCGGATTCCACAATCGGCCAACTCGCAAACGATACTGTTCGATTAAGCTACGCAATGCACCTAGCTCTAGTCTTTCCCGTAATCAATTTCTCATTGAGAGCTAACATCGATGAACTCCTCTTCGCAAAGAAGACAGTCCTTGCCAAAGACAACTCGAGATTCGCGATTCTCACTTGCGTATTGCTTGCGGTTTCGTATATAATCGCCATAGTCCTACCGAATATTTGGTACTTCTTCCAGTTCCTGGGATCAACAACTGTTGTTTGCCTCACATTCATTTTTCCAGGAGCCATTGTTCTCAGGTAATCAATCTTAAAACTCCAGTTTGATAAAGATAACTCATAGCTGCATGTAAACAGTTTCATTACATAAAAAAATGGGATTTCATTATCTTGACAGGGATGTTCATGGAATATCAACAAGTAAAGATAAGATGATGGCAATTTTGGTGATATTGTTGGCTATTTTGACAAGCATAATTGCCATAGCTACCAACCTGTGGCCTGTGGGGTAGTTTATAGTTATACCAGCAAAGGAATGTTATAGAGAACTCAAGGGCATGCAAAAGGCCAAATAAAGCTGCTTGGCCAGCTCATACCATCATACCTTACAAGATATGTTTGCATCAAAAAGTTGAAAAGAAATCCACACCTTTTGTCTGTTTACATATACATATATATCTTTGCATATATACAGAACTGAATTGAATAATTATTTAGATCTATTTAAGTGTCGTGTTACTCGTTCGATCCGAGACCGACCTGAGCCGGTCCCGTGCAACAAAATTAAATATGGTTTCAATTGCAGCCAGACTTGACCTGATGCATGTTGCTGGTTTGAGTGATGATTGCTGTTATTGGAACCAAAGAATTACAGAGATGAAACGTTTTGTGTGTGGGCTGCCTTTGTTAAACTGCACATTTTCCTCGTGCAATGTCAAAACCTTCAAAATTAAACGTTTTCTCCATTGACCTTTCTGACATGGAGTTCTAAGGTTACCTCAGATGACTAGTTGAATTATTTAAGTTTAACTTCGTATTTAAAAAAGACATAATATTAAAAAATGTTCCGAACTTTTTTTTTTCTGGATAATCACTTTATCCATTATTATTTTTTAAAATACTTTAACCTTTGACGTTTTATTTTAAGTCAAAATGACTCATTTGTGAATAAGAACCATTAGTCTACTAATGATAAATGACCCTTCCATTGAATTATTTAAGGTTATTTACATGACAATGCATGTCAATAATATCATATAGACAAATATACTGAATTTACAGAATAACATATAGTAAAAAAATATTTTTATAAAATCATATAAAATATAAATTTATTTTTTCTGCTTACGACCGACGTGTCATCATTTCAATCTATTTCAAACATTTTACCATTAATTAACTAACAGTTTTCGTGCACTGAAAGTCATTTTCTAAAATGAATAGGGTTATTTTTGACATTATACCCTTCAAAAATTATAAATAAATCAAAATTTCAACTTAAAATTGTGATTTGTGAGTCAACACATTCCCTATTTCTCGCTTTTAAGTCCAGATTCATTTTCGTGTCAAATTTAAAGCACTTTCTGTCTATATTCATTCATCCACGACAGCATTACCCCACCCTGACTTGTCCTTGATTATAAAAGAATTGCCAATGATGATTGATCCCAGTAAATTACTTAATTCCAGACACACCCTTCTCCAGATTAACTTAAATTAGGCAGATCTCACTGTCAACGGCTGGCATTTATGTCATTGTACTGTTCTACCACCAGCATATTCATCTTTATATGCATATACCCGATGCTTAATCATGCGTAAGAAGACAACACAAATTATTGTATTTTCACCGGCCGGAAAATTTTCCATCTTCTGAACATGTCGCCGGCTGCCGGATTAGACGCACCGTTGCTTCCAGAGAGAAGAAAGTCGTCAGCAAAGCCTCCGTCGGTATCCGGCGCGGTGTTTAACGTGTCCACGAGCATTATTGGTGCTGGGATAATGTCAATCCCTGCAACACTCAAGGTTTTAGGTGTGATTCCAGCGTTTGTGATGATTGTGGTTATAGCTTGGCTAGCAGATATATCGGTTGAGTTTTTGATGAGATACACACATGCCGGCGACACGACGACGTATGCCGGTGTCATGAGGGAGTCGTTTGGGAAGGTTGGATCGATCCTTGTGCAGATATGTGTGATGATCACTAATCTTGGCTGCCTCATCATTTATTTGATCATTATAGGTAACTTACTGGATTTACTACCTAGCTTTATGCTTTTTTCGACATCATCGACTCCTCTGATGCCGATTATGTCTTCTTTTTTCCCTCAGGGGATGTTCTATCAGGAAATCAGCCTGAAGGATCACTTCACTTGGGTGTTCTGCAACAATGGTTTGGCATTCACTGGTGGAATTCGCGTGCTTTCGCGCTCCTCTTCACCCTCGTCTTCATTCTGCTTCCATTGGTTATGTTGAAGCGCGTAGGTCGGTATGCTTGACTCGAAAAGCCTCTTCATCTCTTTGTAATCTTCCTAGAGGCCTAAGAACTAAGCTTTAGTTTGCTTAATTTGCAGAGTCCTTGAGGTTCAGCTCTGCAATATCAGTTTTTCTTGCTGTGGTGTTTGTTGCCATAAGTTCGGTTATGGCGATCATGGCACTTTTCGAAGGGAAAACGAATAGTCCGAGACTGCTACCCGAATTGGACAACAAAGCATCATTCTTTGATCTCTTCACTGCTGTCCCAGTAATTGTCACAGCTTTCACATTTCATTTCAATGGTGAGAAGTGAGAACAATTGGGCCTCCTTATAGTTGTATTTGTCGCAGAATTTCTGATTCAAAAGCTTTTAATGAATGGTTGCAGTTCATCCAATTGGTTTCGAGATGGAAAAGCCTTCGGATATGATCTCAGCAGTCCGGATTTCGATGGTCTTATGTGCTGCAATATACTTCACCATCGGAGTCTTCGGTTACCTACTGTTTGGTGATTCAATCATGGCAGATATACTGGTGAACTTTGATCAAAATTCCGGTTCAGCGATCGGATCTTTACTCAACGACATAGTTCGATTGAGTTACGCATTGCACCTCATGCTGGTGTTCCCTCTTTTAAACTTTTCGTTACGAGCCAACATGGATGAATTCCTGTTTCCAGAGAAACCTCTCCTGGCAAAAGACAACACCAGATTCATGTCCATCACGCTTGTTCTTTTAGGCTTCAGTTACTTGGCAGCCATAGCCATTCCTAACATATGGTACTTCTTTCAATTCATGGGATCGACCTCCGCGGTCTGCCTCGCGTTTATCTTCCCGGGCGCCATTGCTCTTAGGTAGTCTCTCAACCTATGCACTTGCATCAAACCTCTGCAATCCGTTCACATACATACATACATACATACGAATATGCATAGTGTTTTCATTTGTTTTCCTTTATAGGGATGCTTGGGGCATATCGACGGCGAGGGATCGGATTTTGGCGGCAGTGATGATTATTCTGGCAGTAGTAACCAGCACAATCGCGATTTCTACCAACATATATAGCCTTTGCACAGGAAATGAGTCATGATCTCTTTCCTGGTTTTTTCTTTTTTTGCAGAGATTTTTTGTATCATAGTGAATGTTTTGTTTCATTACAGAGTAGAGGCACCTTATGTTTAGTTACAATAATTTCAGACGTTTAATGGCATGTTCCGAGAATTTGGTACCTGAATTATTCTGCTGTACCAAATCACATGTTGTTTACAGATTGGTCGTTTCACTACGCTTACTGCACTTGCAAAAAAGACAACTATAGCAAGCACTTGCATACTTGTAGCACCGCACCCGCCCCAATTGGGGCGGGATGGGTAAAAGTTTTGGTGGATAGTAGGTGGGTATGGATGTAAAAAGTCATAAACACCGCAAGTGTGGGTAAGTGATAGATTTAAGACTTTACCCGCCTCGCATCCGCCCGCCCCGCATCCTACCCGCCATATAAATTTGGATTATTATGAATTTAGATCTAATTTCACAAACTATTCTATAAATCTTAAAATTTTATAGGATATTGCTTGTAATTTATATTTTGTCGTTGTTCTTGAATTTATATTTTATGTGTATGGTTGCTGCCAGGCAGGTTAATAGGAGGGTATAGGCAGGTGCAGCCGTGCAGACGGGTACAAGATGAGTAATGAGTATTCAATTGGGTGGTATGTGTGAGAATGAATTTGAGAATATACCCGCGTAGGCGGATGTGTATTTGAAAATTGTACCCGTTGTGGGTGGTGAATAAGTGGTGAATATGAAAATTTTAGGTAAGTACGGGGATGAGGCCATGGGGAGAGAGTATGCGCACCCACCCCACCCGTTTGCCATCCCTACATACTTGTACTCTTCCCAACCTTTTTTGCTTCTCCTCATCCTCTTTGGCGAATCGAGCGCCTGTTAGGATACGATCGTATTCTTAAATTTTTTAATTTCTCGTATAATTTTATCTTTGTGGCATTCAAATTTTAATTATTTTATGTCATTCAAGAATAATGACATTACTCTTATAAGAAAAAACAATATTATTTTATGTCGTTCAAAATAATATATCTAAGTTTTGAAAGATAAAAGCTTTACGGAGACAATCAAAAGATAAAAGACAAATGTCGTAATAATTTTCTTTTGTCTTTTTTAATTATAATTTTCAATTATTGTAGTGAAAAATTATTGTAAAAGAAGACGGAACTCTCACGGGGTGAGTAAAATTTAACTCGATTCGAAAAAATTAAAATTTTTAATCGACTCGAGGCAAAAAAATTCGACTTGTCTTGATTCAAAAAAAATTTAAATAAAGTTTGTAACACCCGTGTTTTGGGCTTAGGAGTTAGCCGGGTTTAGTTCGAGTCTAATAAAATTAAACTAAAATAAACCAACTTCAAATAATGACCAAATTGAGTTTTAATATGAAGGGAGGGACCCATGTTGCTATTTACCCAAGTTTTAAATAAAGCAAGACAACTTTTAGGAAAAAGTTGTCATCTTCTTTCTCATTCACCCTTTCCCAACTTCAAACCCCTCTCCCCCATTTTCAAACTCTTCCAAACCCTAGTTACCATTCTATTGATTTTGCTAATCGATTTCAACATCAAATTAAGAGGTAAATATATTTTCTTAACCTCCTCTATATCCTCTACATATCTATGGTCTTGGATTTCAAAAATATAGAGTTTTGGGAATTAGGGTTCATATTGAAAATTTGAGTTTTAATGGGGTTTTTCAGTTCGTTTTGATAAGCTATGTTAGGGTTTTGTTTAAGCATGATGGAATACACAACATATATTAATTTGGTTGATTTTGGATGAAATTTCGTAATGGGTCCTTAGGGCAGATTTTAGAGTATGAAAACTTGGGTTTTTGGTGGGTTTAATGTTGAAATTAAAGGGCTGATAGTCTACATATGTTAGGAGGGTGATTTGGGATGGTTTGGAAGTCATTTGAATGCTTGGAAATGGGTATTTCAGCCAATGGTTGTTGGGGTCCGAAAATTGGGTTTTTGAGATGTTATGTGGCTTGGGAAATTGTGGAAATTGGAGTTGTGCTTGCAAAGTAAGTTGATAGTTGAGTTAGCATTGAGTTGAGAATTGTTGAACTTATTTTGATTTTGATATAACTTAAAAAGAAATTTTAAAGGACCAAATTGTAAAAATTTGTAAAGTAATTTTAAAGAAATAAATTTGTCAAAAACTCAATTTTAACTTGACAAAATGCTTTGAAAAAGTTCGATTCAATACGTATATCGAACTACATTTTTAAAAAGTCAACAAATGCCCAAAATATACATTTTGGAAGGAAAGTTTCGAAACTATCTAAAAGTTTCGAAACTATACTGGGCAGAAGCACTCTGTTTTTGAAACCTGGGTAAAGGTTTCGAAACCTTCATAAGGTTTCGAAACCTTGGCCTGAAAGTTTCGAAACCTTATGAAGGTTTCGAAACCTTTGGCCTGCAACGGTCATTTATTTCAAATCTAAACCTAAAGTTTCGAAACCCTTGGTAAAGGTTTCGAAACTTATGTGCAGGGGAGCCTTTTAAAGTCAAAAATAAACATCCCCAACGGCTCCAAAGACCCCCCAAAGGCTCCTAACGGCTAGATGCTCAAACAACACTATAAATGCAGCATTGGATCATCAAGAAACATCAAGAAAGCAAATACAAACATTCAAGCTTCCAAGAAATCATTTTGTGCTTATTTTTCAATCTTTCTTGAAAAACACTAGAGTGTTCTTCGTTGTAATTCTTGAGCTAGTGTTTATTCGGGTGTGTGAGAGAGCTTAAACTTTGCAAACACTTTCCTAGTGAGGATTTTCTAGTTTGCTCATTTGTATCCAACTTTGGGATAGGATTCAATAGACTTTGGGGTATAAGTCTATTGAAGTGTGTAAGGTTACTCCTTGTCCTTAAAGGAAAGACAAATTAGTGAATTTGTGGGAAATCCTTAGTGTGGACGCTAAGGTAGTGGATGTAGACTTTGGTTAGAAAGTCGAACCACTCTAAATCGCTTTGCAATTTTTATCTTTGCAATTAGCTTCCGCCGTTATTTTCAAAAATCCAATTCACCCCCCTCTTGGTTTTGTTCGATCGATTGCCACGTTCTACAATTGGCATCAGAGCTTGGTTCATTAGAAGGTCTTACAACCTCTTGAAAAAGATCCAAGAAGTGTGCAATCATCCACAAAGTCATCCATGGCATCCACCTCCAATATTGTAGCTTGGGGCGATTCTCAACCCACCAACAAGCCTCCCTTCTTCAATGGAGTAAACTATGCCTATTGGAAAAACCGCATGAAGCTCTTCATCCAAGCTTATGATCTTGAAGCTTGGAAAATCATCATGAGAGGATACATAGCACCAACGAGCAATATTGAATCATGGAACGTTGAAGAAGACAAGGGATTCTCAACAAACGCAAAGGCTATGCATCTCATCTTTTGTGCCCTTGGCCCGGACGAGTATGGAAGGGTGTCATCTTGTTCCAATGCAAAAGAAATTTGGGACAAACTTGAAGTTACACATGAAGGTACAAATCAAGTGAAGGAGACCAAAATCGGGCTCCTCAATCTAAGTTATGAGAACTTCAAAATGGACCCCGAGGAAGACATCAAAACCATGTCCGATCGATTCTCCGTGATCGTAAATGGTTTAAAAGGTTATGGCGAAGTAATCCCCGAAGACAAACTTGTGAGGAAGATGATCTACTCTCTTCCCAATTCATGGGATTCGAAGAAAACGGCCATAATAGAAGCAAAGGACCTCAAAGTTCTCAAATTAGATGAGCTTATTGGTTCCTTGCTTACTCACGAAATGATGTCAACGGGCAAGGAAGAAAAGAAGAACGAAGTGGAGAAAAAGAAAGTTGGTCTTGCTCTTAAAGCATCCAAAAGAGATGATGATTCTAGTGAAGATGATGAAGAAAAAGAGATGGCAATGTTTGCCAAAAGATTTAAAAACTTCATGTTGACCAACAAAGGAAGAAGATTCCAAAGAGAAGAGGGATTCAAAAGCAACAAAGGGAGAGATCCTCTAACTTGCTATGAGTGCAACAAACCAGGACATATCAGGATCGATTGTCCTCAACTAAATAAAAATAGCTATGAGAGGAAGAAGCACAAGGCTCACGTAGCTACTTGGAGCGATGACTCTTCCGACGAGGACGAGGATGAAGTAGCCAACTTGTGCCTTATGGCTATCGAGGATGACTCAATGGTAACCTCTAATTCATCTTATTCATTTGATTATACTTTTGATGAATTACAAGAGGTTTATAATGAATTAGCCTTAGAGTATGAGAAGTTAATTTTGAAAAATAGAAAAATTACTTCAAAATTAAAAAATGAAAATGACTCTCTCTCTAAGACTAATAAGGAATTTGAAAGCAAGTTCGAAGAAATGCAAGTCCAATTAAAAGATTTTGAAAAGAAAAATCAAGACTTGCAAAACTTACTTTCAAAGGTCCATGAAGATCATCAAAAGGAACTTGATGATCTTAAAGCTTCTTTCAACAAAGTTGGGACAAAAATTGTTGAAAAATGTGAAAGTTCAAAAACCAACTATGTTAGAAAGAACTTTCAAGGGTATAGACAAAGATCACCTAATCGAAAGATGATTAGGAGAATTTGGGTTCCAAAGGGACTCATTGCTAACAAAGATTTTAATCTATTGTCAAAATGGATACCCAAAGGGACTAAATTACTAGGAACTAACTCTTATGGACCCAAAAGAGTTTGGGTACCAAAACATACATAGTTCCCTTTTTGTAGGTGTGTTGGAGCCATGATATGCAAATTTGAAGAAACTTGAAAGCTCTAGACACACAAAATGGAAAGACACTTGAAGAAGCTCAATCGACATATCTTGGTTCAAGTGGTAACTATTTTATGCAAAATTTACTCTTACATGTTAATTTATATGAATAATTTGTGTTGAAACATGTTTGAGGTTCCCCATATGTTATATGAATGCTTTTAGTGAGGGGGAGTTATGTTTTGCATGTTTGCTCAATATTTGGCCTTATGTGTTAATTGTTTGTATTTAGGCCTTAAATATTAGCAATATTATGTGCTTAATTGTTTAAATTTTTTTGTGACATTAGATAAGATAGTCACTTTTAAATCCAACTATAAGCGTAAAATTCTTTGACTTTAGTTCAAATATGGTCTTTAATGTTGATAATTATCATAATAATATTAGAATGCTTTTAGAAACAATTTTGAGGCAAAATCTGATGATTTTTAAGTCAATACAGGGCAAAGTTTCGAAACTATTTCATAGTTTCGAAACCTTATAGTTTTTCCAGAAACATATTAGTTACTGGAACCAATAGTTTCGAAACTTATACAAAGTTTCGAAACCTTGGCCAGATAGTTTCGAAACTTTAGCAAAGTTTCGAAACCTTTAGGTGCCCAGACTCAATCTTTTGCTACTGGAGGCAAATAGTTTCGAAACTTTTGAAAAGTTTCGAAACCTTAGGCTGAAAGTTTCGAAACTTTCCCAAAGTTTCGAAACCTTCATTAAAGGCAGGCCTGTTTCGGACGAGTTTTTGCTTATAAATCAAAATTTTCTCAAAACCTAACTTCTATTTCATCTACACCAAACGGCCATTCTCTAAAATTCTCTCAAAATCCTCAAAGCCATTGCTCAAAATTACAAGTTCTTATCAATCTTTCGGGCTTTCATCATCATTTTCATCAACTATTTGAGGTAATCTTTCATTAAAAATTTCTTTTCTTAAAAGTTTTTGAGAATTTTAGGGTTATAAAATTTTTAGGGAATCAAGTTTTAGAGATTTTTAGAACAATGTGGGTTGATAATTTTGCTTATTATATCATGTTTTGCAGGAGGTATCACCTAATCTAGATTTATCTCTTGTCTAAACACCCTTAGACTCTTGCCCACAAAGTGTTTGATAAAATTCCCCAACCAAAATTTTTGAACCAAAACCATGCCTCCTAGAGTTATCCTTCCTAGAACCAATCCTCCTAGAGCTAAACGTCAACGCAATGAAATCGGTCAAAATTCCGGTTCTAATCCTAATCCTCAATTTGAGGATCGTTGCTTTAGGGATTCGGATAACTTAGATAGATATCAAAGTGTTTTTGAGAATAAGAAAGTTAGAGAGGAAAGAACTATAGATTTTGATTTTCTTACTTCTCCAGATTTTAACTTTGATCTCTTTGAACTATTTGCCGATTGGAAATGGCTTGATTTTCTAAACATTCCTCCTTACACCCATCGCAAATTAGTTCGTGCCTTTTTTGCCAATGCCTCCTTCATCCGATCACCTAGGGATCGAAACACCATCTTAGGTATCCGTTCTTACCTTATGGGTACCGAATTTGATATAACACCTCAAATAATAGCTGATCATTTAGGTGTTCCTTTAGATGGTAGTTCAGATGAAAACGTAGCTCATAACATTCCCGCTTTCCCGGATGGTAGTCCTACGCACCTTCCTCTCGAGGAGCGCCTCTTTTTACTCCTTACTACTTGGTTCTTCCGTCCCTCCGGCGGAAAAGCCACTAGTATGAGAGCTTGTGATTATTGGTGGCTACGCCAATATCGTGATAGGACTCGTCCCGATATTGCTACCATCATTTTCCTCAACCTCATCAAAATTATTCATAATCCCACCTCATTCTCTCTCTCTTATGGGAATGTTCTTAGCCATATTTTTAGGAAGCTCAATATTGACACTTCCTTAGATCCACATGTTAAGAACAAGAGCTTTATTGACATTAAATCTTGTCACAAAGCCCAATGGTATCATGGAGATTACGGTTGGGTTCATAGAGGAGAGGAGTTTGATGTTGATGAGGATCCTATTGGAGAGGCTCCACTAGCTCCGGCACCGGCACCGGTTACATTAGAGAGTATGTATGCTACTATGGTCACGCGTTTTGATAGCTTAGATGCTCACCTTCGTGGCATAGACGATCGCGTTCGTGGCATAGATGATCGAGTCACATCGTTGGAGCATGACATGCACGATGTCCATACTCACTTTTTTCCACAGATGCCTCAGGATGATGTTTAGTTTACATTTGCATTCTATATGACTTTATGATGTTATTGGTACATTTCTAGACTTATTTTGATTTACGCTTTAGTCTTTGTTTTTAAGACATATTATGCTCTTTGATTGAATATTTTTATGAATTTTATTTTGTTGGATTATAAATCTTGGATGATATGCTTCATGAATGATATGCTTTATGGATGATATGCTATTGAATTATGTTGATCTATTAACATTTTTGTTGCTTGTGTAGCCATTTATCCTTTTTGCTATAACAAAAAAGGGGGAGAAGATTAAGAGGAGCAAATTTGTTTTTATCAAAGTTTTTATCCAAATATTTCATATGTCTTTAAAATTACAATTTTAAAATTTTTCATGAAGACATTTATTAAGGGGGAGCTTATGAAAAAGATTTGAAATATTAAACAAATTATTTCAAAAACAAATTTTTACAAAATGTTTTGTTATATCAAAAAGGGGGAGATTGTTGAACTTATTTTGATTTTGATATAACTTAAAAAGAAATTTTAAAGGACCAAATTGTAAAAATTTGTAAAGTAATTTTAAAGAAATAAATTTGTCAAAAACTCAATTTTAACTTGACAAAATGCTTTGAAAAAGTTCGATTCAATACGTATATCGAACTACATTTTTAAAAAGTCAACAAATGCCCAAAATATACATTTTGGAAGGAAAGTTTCGAAACTATCTAAAAGTTTCGAAACTATACTGGGCAGAAGCACTCTGTTTTTGAAACCTGGGTAAAGGTTTCGAAACCTTCATAAGGTTTCGAAACCTTGGCCTGAAAGTTTCGAAACCTTATGAAGGTTTCGAAACCTTTGGCCTGCAACGGTCATTTATTTCAAATCTAAACCTAAAGTTTCGAAACCCTTGGTAAAGGTTTCGAAACTTATGTGCAGAGGAGCCTTTTAAAGTCAAAAATAAACATCCCCAACGGCTCCAAAGACCCCCCAAAGGCTCCTAACGGCTAGATGCTCAAACAACACTATAAATGCAGCATTGGATCATCAAGAAACATCAAGAAAGCAAATACAAACATTCAAGCTTCCAAGAAATCATTTTGTGCTTATTTTTCAATCTTTCTTGAAAAACACTAGAGTGTTCTTCGTTGTAATTCTTGAGCTAGTGTTTATTCGGGTGTGTGAGAGAGCTTAAACTTTGCAAACACTTTCCTAGTGAGGATTTTCTAGTTTGCTCATTTGTATCCAACTTTGGGATAGGATTCAATAGACTTTGGGGTATAAGTCTATTGAAGTGTGTAAGGTTACTCCTTGTCCTTAAAGGAAAGACAAATTAGTGAATTTGTGGGAAATCCTTAGTGTGGACGCTAAGGTAGTGGATGTAGACTTTGGTTAGAAAGTCGAACCACTCTAAATCGCTTTGCAATTTTTATCTTTGCAATTAGCTTCCGCCGTTATTTTCAAAAATCCAATTCACCCCCCTCTTGGTTTTGTTCGATCGATTGCCACGTTCTACAAGAAGTAATGTGTATGTTTTGTTTGGCTAGAAACAAGAGGAAGCGTTGAAGAGGCTTTGGGACCGAATCCGAGTTCATAGGAGAATTGGTTCGAATTGCTAAGGAAGGGCGGTGAGTGGTTTCAACTTGTTTTTAAGTTTGGTTCGAGTATGTGTAGTGTGTGTGTGTAAAGTGTGCTTGGTAGGCCACTTTCATTTAATTCAAGTTGATAGCTTAGCTTTTGATATCCTTAAATGCTATGTGCTTAATGACTATGCCCTTGTACTTGTGATTATATGATGCATGTATATATATATCATGTTATGGATATATGTGATGAGCATGAGTATGGTTGATGACATGTGATTGATGTTGATAATTGGCACTAAATAATTACCAGTTGTAAATGATCGATCATTAGGATAGTGTGCACACAAATTGAGTCAAAACGTACGTGGCCTTGATGGCGTTAAGTCATCAAGGAGGAGTACGGTGATGTAACATTCCACCGGAAGCTTTTTATATATTTCTACGGGATGATGAGTGGAATCCCATCCGTAGGGCGTGTGGCGATGAGTGGAATCCCGCACACGCAAGGTCCGGTGATAAGTGTAATCCCACCGAGGTAAAGTGTTGTTGAGTTATAAATCCGCACAATCGGGGTAATTAAAGTGGCCAATTACACTTGTTCATGCATTGTGATATATGATGGTGATACGTGATTGTGGTATATGGTATTGATGCATGATGTGGATGTTGATGTTAAATTTGTTAGGATTGAGAGACCATATATGCCACTTGAAAGACTAGCTAGGTCTACTTGTTTTCATGTCAATGCTTGATATATGTGAGATTAGGATTTAACATGCTTGAACCCTGCATTGTTGATGTTTTCGTTTTAGAGCACCCTCACTAAGCTTATAGCTTACGCTCTCAATGTTCAACAATGCAGATCGTTAGCTTGGCGTTAGCTCGAGGCAAGGCAAGAAGGGCTTCCAAGTCTGTGACTCAAGTACGGTGGTGATTTTGTACTAGTTAGCAATGTGGCATGGCGTTAGCTCGAGGATGAATGTTAGTTGCTTAGGAGCTTGCTTAGACTCCTTGTTAACTTGCTTTTGTGTGGCTTGCGTTGCCATGTCTAACTTGTAATTCATGCCTAAATGCCTATCTTGAATGTTGGCCATGTGCCTTAGAATTGACCTATATGTTTGGATGTTGAAGCATGATCTTTGAATGTTTGAATGCCATCTTGAGTCCTTTGCATGAGTTCCTTGTTGTTTATACATGTTGGGTGCTTGTATGGCTATATATTGGTATGTAAATGTTGTATGAGTGCTTGTTTGGGTCTAGGGAAATCCTAAATTGCATCTAGGTTCAAGTCTTGTTCGTTTTGGTTGAGTTTGGAGGTTTTTACTGTGCAGGGGTATCGATACGGCAGGTCTGGTATCGATACCGCCTTCTTGTTTCAGGCATCGTGTATCGATACACGAGGGGGCGTACCGATACCATTTTGGCCACTGGAGCTACTGTCCATCTTGGTATCGATACGGGCCTCTGGTGTATCGATACCATTTTGGTCTCTGGTGCTACTGTCCATCTTGGTATCGATACGGGTCCCTGGCGTATCGATACGGCCTCTTTTTGTTGACTCTGACCAGTTGACCTAGTCAAGAGGTATCGATACACCCCTTAGATATATCGATACCGACTGCAATATAAGTCTTAATTGAGCTCGTTTGTGTGTCTCGTGAGTGTTGTTCCGCTGTATGATCACTTAGGATCTAAAAGTCATCTAGACAAGATTTAAAATGAAAAAAAAATATAGGGTTGCTAACCGAGGGGGAATTCCTTTGGGAGTTTTCACTCGGTTTTCCCCGTGTGGCTCACTCGGACCGGTCATCCGGCCAGACCGGGATGAGGGGGTTACATTTGTTGGTATCAGAGCCTGAGGTTACCGAGACCTCGGGCAGGTAAGTGAGGTAAGCTTAATGTGTTAGATGCTTATGTTGTTCAATGCATGTTTTGCCATGAACCCTTGATGCTTGCTTGATCGTATGCTGTTTTGAAGCATGAATTTGTCGTGTCTGGTGTGAGTGTGTGCCCATTGCTACTATTACTTAATTTAAAAGGATTTTTGGAAAGAGGAGTACTTGAGCACTATTGGACCCTTGCTTTGACTAACGTAATCCTTATCTGTTTCTTGTTGTAGTTTACCTTGCTAGTTGAACCATGAGACCACGTGGGAGGCCTAGGATGGTTCGACCGGAACCACGGGCAGAGGCTCCAGGAGTAGAGCCAGTAGTTAGGGTTGAGGCTCAAGTGGGAGAGCCTGTGGTTGGAGTTGGAGCTCCTCCACCACCTCCACCACCACCGCCTCCTCCACCGGGAGCCGGAGGTGAGGCCGGGGCCGAAGGAGAGGGACCACAAGGAGGTCAAGGTGGCCAAGGACCGGCCGAGATTGACTTAGCTCCGTTGGTTCAGGCGATAGCCGGAGCATTTCAGGCTGCAGTAGCTGGAGGTCAGGCAGCTCATCATCAGGGTGAGGGCACCGGGTTGCCATTAGAGAGACTTCGGGGCCTTGGGGCCGAAGAGTTTAGAGGTGCTACTCCAGAGCGATCAGAGTTATGGTTTGAGAAGACCGTCCGTATCCTTGCTCAGATGGGATGCACTGGTGAGCGCAAGTTGGGATGCGTTGAGTCTTTACTTCAGGGTGATGCCTACACCTGGTGGGTCACCGTTACTTCAGGGATATATGAGGCCGAGATTACATGGGAGTTCTTTGAGACAGCTTTCCGGAAGAAGTATTTGGGTCCGCAATACCTCGATGAGAGGAAGAGAGAGTTTATGGCATTGCTTCAGGGAAGTATGTCTGTGACCGATTATGAGATCAGATTTGTTAGACTGAGTCAGTATGCACCCGAGCTTGTACCTACTGAGGTGGAGCGTTGTAACCGCTTCCGTTATGGGTTGAATGAAGAAATCAAGACTTATACTCTAGCTTCAGACTACACTGATTTCGATGTCTTGGTCTCGAGGGCCAAGGACTTGGAGCACAGTTTGAGTTTGACCAGGCGGTCAGGTGGATCTAGTTCGGGTAAGAGGTCCAGCAACTTCGATAGAGGTGATGCCAAGAGGCATCGAGACAACAGACATCAGTATAATCATAGGCGTGGTGGCGGTAACCACGGTAGGGGCCACCAGGACCAGAGAGCTGGTGGGAAGTTGCCCACATGTGCTACTTGCGGGAGGAACCACACCGGGGAGTGTTGGGGAAATTATCACTCTTGTTGTAGTTGTGGTGCTTGAGACCACATTAGGCGTGATTGTCCACATCAGGTGGGACAGGCACCAGCTCAGGCTCCTGCTAGAGCCAATGATTTTCAGAGAGGCCGCGGGCGCGGTAGAGGTAATTTCCAGCCGAGGAACGATGGTCAGAGAAATTTAGCTCATGTAGTTGCAGTCCAGCCGGAGGGCGGAGGACAGGCTAGGGTTTACGCTCAGCGCGGGGAGCAGCATGACACCGATGTGATCGCAGGTAACTTCTCGATACAATCTTTGGGTTTGCTTTCTTTGATTGACTCTGGGTCTACACATTCGTACATATTGAGTGAGCATGCGCAATCTTTGAATTTGCCTTGTGAATTGTTAGAGGTATGAGTTAGTGTTACTAGTTCCTTTGGGGACACGGTAGTAGTTAGGAAGATGTACCGAAGGTGTCCGTTGATGGTTCAGGGATATGTGTTTCCAGTGGATATGATGGAACTTCCTTTCTATGGTTTCGATGTGATTCTGGGTATGGATTGGCTCACGGAGCATAGAGCTAGGATAGATTTTGAGACTAAGCGGATTTCCTTGAAGCTCGCAGATGATTATGAGATTGTAGTGGTGGGTGAGAACGTGAAGTTCTTGTCCAATGTGGTTTCAGTGTTAGAGGCTAAGAGATTAGTTGAGTTGGGGTGTGAAGCATACTTAGCGTATGTGATGAACCCTAACATGAGTGAGGTTAGACCTCAGGACATCCGGACAGTATGTGATTTTCTTAGTGTGTTCCCGGAAGAATTGCCAGGGTTACCACCGGACAGAGAGGTAGAGTTCAGCATTGATACTTATTCTGATTCAGCTCCTATTTCGATTGCTCCGTATCGTACGGCACCGAAAGAATTGAAAGAGTTGAAGACTCAGTTGCAAGAATTGACAGATAGAGGTTTTATTAGGCCTAGTTCCTCACCTTAGGGTGCACCAGTTTTGTTTGTGAAGAAGAAAGATGGAAGCATGAGAATGTGTATAGACTACAGACAGTTAAATCAGTTGACAGTGAAGAACAAATATCCGTTGCCTAGAATAGATGACTTGTTTGATCAGTTGAGAGGAGCATCTGTCTTTTTGAAGATTGATTTGAGATCAGGTTACTACCAGCTAAAGGTTAGAGAGGTTGATGTACCGAAGACAACCTTTAGGACTAGGTATGGGCATTATGAGTTTTTAGTCATGCCATTTGGGTTGACTAATGCACCGGCAGCTTTCATGGACATGATGAATAGGATTTTTCATCAGTATCTGGATCAGTTTGTGGTTGTATTTATTGATGACATATTGGTATACTCTTGAACTGAAGAAGACCATGACCGACATTTGAGACTTGTCTTGAAGACTTTGCTAGATCATCAGTTGTATGCGAAGCTTAGCATGTGTGAATTCTGGATCCGAGAGGTAGTCTTCTTAGGACATGTAGTGTCAGCTGAAGGCATTAGAGTTGATCCGAAAAAGATTGAAGCCATTGTTGAGTAGAAGCAACCGAAGTCTGTGACAGAGGTACGTAGCTTCCTAGGTTTAGCCGGATACTATAGAAGATTTGTAGAGGGTTTCTCTAAGTTAGCCGCTCCGTTGACACAGTTACTTCAGAAGAGTGTTCAGTTTGAGTGGACAGATGCAAGACAGAAAGCCTTTGAGAAATTGAAAGAAGCTTTGACCCAAGCTCCGATTTTGATTCAGCCTGAGTCCGGGAAGGACTATGTAGTCTACAGTGATGCTTCTTATGTAGGGCTAGGATGTGTTTTGATGCAAGACAAGAGAGTAGTGGCTTATGCCTCAAGACAGTTGAAGACCCATGACATAGAGTTAGCTGCAGTTGTGTTTGCTCTGAAGATTTGGAGGCATTATTTGTATGGTGAGAAATGTACAGTGTACACCGACCACAAGAGTTTGAAGTACATTATGACTCAGCGAGATTTGAATCTCAGACAGCGCAGGTGGTTAGAGTTGCTAAAGGACTATGATCTTACTATTGAGTATCATCCGGGTAAGGCCAATGTAGTGGCCGATGCTTTGAGTAGGAAGGTGGCCGTAGACTTGAGAGCTATGTTTGCTAGATTGAGCTTGTCTAGAGACGGTGGCTTGATAGCCGAGCTTCAAGTTAGACCTACTCTAGGTTAGTTGATTAGAGAGAAACAGCTCTTAGATAGATCTTTGGCACCTCACGTGCAAGATATAGCCGAGGGTAGATCTTCAGACTACAGCTTTAGTTCCGATGGGGTTTTGTGTTTCAAAGACAGGATAGTTGTGCCGGAAGACAGTGAGTTGAGACGTACAATCTTGACTGAAGCTCACAGTAGTCCGTTTGCTATGCATCCGGGAGGTACGAAGATGTACCGTGATTTGAAGAATGAATACTTTTGGGTTGGCTTGAAGAGAGATGTAGCCGACTTTGTGAGTAAGTGCTTAGTGTGTCAGAGAGTGAAGGCGGAACATCAGGTTCCCTCAGGTTTGTTACAGCCGTTGAGAATACCGGAATGGAAATGGGAGAACATCACCATGGATTTTGTTTCGGGTTTGCCTTTGACTCCTACGAAGAAGAACTCAGTTTGGGTGATAGTAGATCGTTTTACGAAGTGTGCTCACTTCTTGGCAGTCAACACTACATACACTTTAGATAGATTGGCCGATTTGTATATTGGCGAGATTGTTAGATTGCATGGTGTGCCGAAGTCCATTGTATCAGATAGAGATCCGCGGTTTACTTCTAGATTTTGGGAGTGTCTGCATACAGCTTTGGGTACCCGTCTGAACTTCAGCACTTCTTATCATCCTTAGTCAGATGGTCAGTTGGAGAGGGTTATTCAGATTTTGGAGGACATGTTGCGTTGTTGTATCATTGACTTTCAGGGTACTTGGGAGAAGCATTTGCCTCTAGTAGAGTTTGCGTACAATAACAGTTTTCAGTCGAGCATTCAGATGGCTCCATATGAGGCCTTGTATGGCCGGAAGTGTAGGACTCCAGTATGTTGGGCCGAGGTAGGACATAAACTGTTACCTATGCCGGATTTGCTCAAGGGGACAACCGACAAGGTAAAATTGATTTGTGATCGTTTGAAGGCCGCTTCGGATAGGCAGAAGTCCTATGCCGATTTGAAGAGGAAAGAAGTCGAGTTCTATGTGGGTGAGAAAGTCTTCTTGAAGGTGTCTCCGTGGAAAAAGGTAATGAGATTTGGCCGAAAAGGGAAGTTGAGTCCGAGGTACATAGGACCGTATGAGATAGTGAAGAGGATTGGTCCCGTTTCTTATCAGTTGCGTTTGCCATCCGAGCTAGAGAAGATACACGATGTGTTTCATGTTTCGATGCTTCGTAAGTATAGGTCCGATCCGTCACATGTCATGCCCGTAGAAGGAATTGAATTGAATCCGGATTTGACTTATGAGGAAGAGCCCGTGGAGATCTTAGCTTCTGACAGTAAGGTGTTGAGGGGTAGATCGATTGAGTTAGTAAAGGTGCGGTGGCAACGTAGAGGTGTGGACGAGGCCACTTGGGAGAGGAAGGAGGATATGGCAAAGCAGTTTCCGTATCTCTTTCAGTCAGGTAATTTCGGGGACGAAATTCCTTAAGTGGGAGAGTTGTAACACCCATGTTTTGGGCTTAGGAGTTAGCCGGGTTTAGTTCGAGTCTAATAAAATTAAACTAAAATAAACCAACTTCAAATAATGACCAAATTGAGTTTTAATATGAAGGGAGGGACCCATGTTGCTATTTACCCAAATTTTAAATAAAGCAAGACAACTTTTAGGAAAAAGTTGTCATCTTCTTTCTCATTCACCATTTCCCAACTTCAAACCCCTCTCCCCCATTTTCAAACTCTCCCAAACCCTAGTTACTATTCTATTGATTTTGCTAATCGATTTCAACACCAAATTAAGAGGTAAATATATTTTCTTAACCTCCTCTCTATCCTCTACATATCTATGGTCTTGGATTTCAAAAATATAGAGTTTTGGGAATTAGGGTTCATATTGAAAATTTGAGTTTTAATGGGGTTTTTCAGTTCGTTTTGATAAGCTATGTTAGGGTTTTGTTTAAGCATGATGGAATACACAACATATATTAATTTGGTTGATTTTGGATGAAATTTCGTAATGGGTCCTTATGGTAGATTTTAGAGTATGAAAACTTGGGTTTTTGGTGGGTTTAATGTTGAAATTAAAGGGCTGATAGTCTACCTATGTTAGGAGGGTGATTTGGGATGGTTTGGAAGTCATTTGGATGCTTAGAAATGGGTATTTCAGCCAATGGTTGTTGGGGTCCGAAAATTGGGTTTTTGAGATGTTATGTGGCTTGGGAAATTGTGGAAATTGGAGTTGTGCTTGCAAAGTAAGTTGATAGTTGAGTTAGCATTGAGATGAGAAGTAATGTGTATGTTTTGTTTGGCTAGAAACAAGAGGAAGCGTTGAAGAGGCTTTGGGACCGAATCCGAGTTCGTAGAAGAATTGGTTCGAATTGCTAAGGAAGGGCGGTGAGTGGTTTCAACTTGTTTTTAAGTTTGGTTCGAGTATGTGTAGTGTGTGTGTGTAAAGTGTGCTTGGTAGGCCACTTTCATTTAATTCAAGTTGATAGCTTAGCTTTTGATATCCTTAAATGCTATGTGCTTAATGACTATGCCCTTGTACTTGTGATTATATGATGCATGTATATATATATCATGTTGTGGATATATGTGATGAGCATGAGTGTGGTTGATGACATGTGATTGATGTTGATAATTGGCACTAAATAATTACCGGTTGTAAATGATCGATCATTAGGATAGTGTGCACATAAATTGAGTCAAAACGTACGTGGCCTTGATGGCGTTAAGTCATCAAGGAGGAGTACGGTGATGTAACATTCCACCGGAAGCTTTTTATATATTTTTACGGGATGATGAGTGGAATCCCATCCGTAGGGCGTGTGGCGATGAGTGGAATCCCGCACACGCAAGGTCCGGTGATGAGTGTAATCCCACCGAGGTAAAGTGTTGTTGAGTTATAAATCCGTACAATCGGAGTAATTAAAGTGGCCAATTACACTTGTTCATGCATTGTGATATATGATGGTGATACGTGATTGTGGTATATGGTATTGATGCATGATGTGGATGTTGATGTTAAATTTGTTAGGATTGAGAGACCATATATGACACTTGAAAGACTAGCTAGGTCTACTTGTTTTCATGTCAATGCTTGATATATGTGAGATTAGGATTTAACATGCTTGAACCCTGCATTGTTGATGTTTTCGTTTTAGAGCACCCTCACTAAGCTTATAGCTTACGCTCTCAATGTTCAACAATGCAGATCGTTAGCTTGGCGTTAGCTCGAGGCAAGGCAAGAAGGGCTTCCAAGTCTGTGACTCAAGTACGGTGGTGATTTTGTACTAGTTAGCAATGTGGCATGGGTTGTGTATGAGCTTGTATGACTCTTTTATATGTGATGTTTTGTAGGATGAATGTTAGTTGCTTAGGAGCTTGCTTAGACTCCTTGTTAACTTGCTTTTGTGTGGCTTGCGTTGCCATGTCTAACTTGTAATTCATGCCTAAATGCCTATCTTGAATGTTGGCCATGTGCCTTATAATTGACCTATATGTTTGGATGTTGAAGCATGATCTTTGAATGTTTGAATGCCATCTTGAGTCCTTTGCATGAGTTCCTTGTTGTTTATACATGTTGGGTGCTTGTATGGCTATATATTGGTATGTAAATGTTGTATGAGTGCTTGTTTGGGTCTAGGGAAGTCCTAAATTGCATCTAGGTTCAAGTCTTGTTCGTTTTGGTTGAGTTTGGAGGTTTTTGCTGTGCAGGGGTATCGATACGGCAGGTCTGGTATCGATACCGCCTTCTTGTTTCAGGCATCGTGTATCGATACACGAGGGGGCGTACCGATACCATTTTGGCCACTGGAGCTACTGTCCATCTTGGTATCGATACGAGCCTCTGGTGTATCGATACCATTTTGGTCTCTGGTGCTACTGTCCATCTTGGTATCGATACGGGTCTCTGGCGTATCGATACGGCCTCTTTTGGTTGACTCTGACCAGTTGACCTAGTCAAGGGGTATCGATACACCCCTTAGGTGTATTGATACCGCCTGCAGTATAAGTCTTAATTGAGCTCGTTTGTGTGTCTCGTGAGTGTTGTTCCGCTGTATGATCACTTAGGATCTAAAAGTCATCTAGACAAGATTTAAAATGAAAAAAATATAGGGTTGCTAACCGAGGGGGAATTCCTTTGGGAGTTTTCACTCGGTTTTCCCCGTGTGGCTCACTCGGACCGGTCATCCGGCCAGACCGGGACGAGGGGGTTACAAAGTTTGAGTCGTAAAATAAAAATTCGAATAACTTAAATTTTTTAATAATTAGTGTGTTAATTTTTATGTTAGAGTCAAGTCCTCAATTTTTTCTGATATACATGTACTGATATAAAAAAATGAAGAAATATTATATATATATATATGATTATAGAAAGTCGTTTAAAATAGAATCAAATCATACTATAATATGAAAAATAATTACAATTAAATTTGTATAGGAACTCGAAAACTCGACTCGAATTTTATAAACTCGACTTAAATTGAAAAAATTTCAAATAAATTTTAAGTTGTAAAATATAACATGTCAACTTAAATAACTCATTTTTTTTTACTCGACTCAATCAAACGCTCACCCTTAGAAGTTAGAACCCTCTATTAAAGGCTCTCAAATCTATGACATACATGATTTAATAAGTGTCATACAATTCGATACTTAGAAATTGGCATGTGCTAGTATTATACATCTAATTGATGATGGCAAACAATGATGTGAAAAAATGATAAAGGTGTAACATTAGAAAATTTTTAAATTCAGGTACTAAAATGTATAATATTTATTAAATTCCAATATTATATCGGAAGAACATCATAAATACTACATTAAAAATGTCAAATTCAGACACAAATTATATAGGAAGTAGATCCGATCCAGGGTTGGGCCGTTGGGCTACTCACCCAAACCTAAATTCCTATCTAAATCTGGATAAGGTTTGGACAAAAATATTAGGCTCATTTAACATATGGGCTAAACTCAGGCTCCAACACTCAAATCCCGAGTCTCGCCCGACTCACTTTTAAATTTGTAATATATTGTTTTGTTTTATTTTCATATATTATACAATTTATATAAATAAAAAATAAATTTATAATAATATACAATACAATGGGTAAACATATAAAAATGTATTAAATTGTTCGTGTATAAAAGAGTAAACAAATAAAAGGAAAATCCATAAAAATATATTAAATATCAAATTAAAAATATAATAAATATTTTTATAAAAATAGTGTGAGGGATAAAACATCTTTGAGTTAGTCTATTACAAATATGAATAAATTTGGACACAACTTTAGACCTATATTTCGAACCAAATTTTGACAAGCATATGTATTAATCTCATATATAAATTTGACCCGACTTGACAAAAAATGATTATTTAGGTACGGCTTTTGACAAAAAAAAAAATCTTTAGAATGAATATGGAAATTAGGTAAAACTTAGGGGGCAGTTTACTAATAAAACATTTTCTAATATAAGTGTATGTAAGCCCAAAAGTTTAGGCCCAATTAATAGGAGAATCCAAATCAGTGTAGCCCAAGAAAGAGTCAACTCGTATTAAGAGTCTTCTTCGATCATCTTGTAAAAAAACAAAACCCTAAACCCTTGAAGAGAAACCCTGTCTTAGCAGAAATGTTGAGAAGGAACATTCGGTTGAGAAGAGAGTATTTGTACAGGAAGAGCTTGGAAGGCAAAGAACGTTTGCTTTACGAGAATAAACGGAAGATCAAAGAAGCCCTTGATGGTACTTTTCAATTTACTCTCTCTTTATTTTCATCATAATTTAATTTGAATGTTCATTTTGTTTTGATGTAGAGGGAAAACCCATTCCAACTGAGCTCCGGAATGAGGAGGCCGCGCTTCGCCAAGAAATTGACCTCGAAGATGATTACACGGCGGGTATTGTTTATTTTTATTTTTGTTTAAAATTTGGATTTTTTTCCTTTTGCTATACTCTGAACCGAAGAAACCCCCTTTTTGTACTTTTGGGGATTGGTGTTGATATATACGTGCTTAAATTTGGTGGATTTGTAGTTCCCAAAACGCATATTGATGATGAGTATGCTAATGCCACCATACGAGACCCTAAGATTTTGCTGACAACATCTCGGGATCCAAGTGCTCCCCTTGTACAGTTTGTGAAGGTTGGTTTGTTTATTTTGGTGATTAATACCACTTCCCCTAGATATTTTGTGCCTGTGCGTGTGTTTAATTGCTAAACCGGTTTCCTATGGCATGTTTCTTGTAGGAATTGAAGTTTGTTTTTCCTAATGCGGAGCGGATGAATCGTGGTGGCCAGGTCAGTGCGTCATTGCATTGTTTCTCCATCCATGCTTTCTTCCTTAGATTCTTCTTAGTGGCCTTTTTGTCATGATGCATTTGCTGAATTGTTGATAAGTCTTTTTTTCTATCTCGAGTATATGATATGTGTGTGGGTTCCACATCAGTTTTGGCTTTGATATTATTATCAGTAACTTGGCTATGGCCATGTTTAGTGTTTAGAGTAATTGCCATAAATATGTTTCGTATAACTTTAGAATTTGTAAGTTCAACATTTCATTTAATCAATCTTTTCTTTGAACCGTTGCTCCATTAGACTTCTTGATGCAATTTTCCCTTGGCATGCTTTTGAGTTGCTCTTTTTCTCCAAATAGTAATTGATTTGTGACTTTCACCTTTTAAATAAAACCATTTTGAAAGCTTTGCCTCAGCTCTCCTAGTCATGATCCATTTAACGAACACCAATACCCTTATTTCACATGATAAATTTATTTACTTAGTTGACATCAAGCTTTTTTTCCAGTGAAAATTATAAAGTGATTATTTTTCCCTATTTTTCATTTTTGTAGGTTATATCTGAAATTATTGAAAGTTGCCGCTCACATGAGTTTACAGATGTTATATTGGTTCATGAACATCGGGGTATACCAGACGGTTTGATCATAAGTCATCTACCTTTTGGTCCCACTGCATACTTTGGGTTACTCAATGTGGCAAGTATTTGATGAGTCTTGCCTGCACAGACGTTTATTCATTTTCTATTTCTATGCTTGTTTTCTTAATCTAATATTTCCCTCTAGGTTACAAGACATGACATTAAGGATAAGAAATCCATGGGAACAATGCCTGAGGCTTACCCGCATTTGATTCTTGACAATTTTAAAACCAAGGTAGTCTTAATTTTTTATATGGCATATTTATGAAGCATATGATGCAGTTGGGTACACATCATATACGTGCATGCTCGGACCTTTTGGGGTTATTTCTTAATCTTTTATGTTGCTAACATTCTTTTTCAATTTATTTTGCCAGCTCGGTGAAAGGACAGCAAACATTCTAAAACATTTATTCCCCGTGCCAAAGCCTGATACAAAACGTATTGTGACTTTTGCTAATCGGTCCGACTATATTTCATTCAGGTGGGTTCTCTTGTAAATTTTGTTGTGTTCTTTTGCATCAAAAGGGAGATATTGATATCATTATTGGATAATAAGGGAGCACTGAACTTCACCATGCATACTTTAGAACTATCGTCAATTGCTTGTCAAAACTGCGAAGTGAGTCAACTTCTCAGTTGTGGATTTTCTGTTATAATCACAACATAGATTGTCCTGCCTCATGTTTCAATGTTATGAAATGTTCGGTCTCACTCATTGATAGCGTGTAAACATGCAGGCATCATATCTACGACAAGCCTGGTGGTCCTAAATCAGTCGAGTTGAAGGAGATTGGTCCGAGATTTGAATTGCGACTTTATCAGGTAACTATCTTGCCATGTCAATAACTTACAAGGTTTCCTCAAATCATTGGAATTGCAGTTTGAATTCAATCAATTTGGTTATGTTGCCAGGTAAAATTAGGAACAATGGAGCAGAGCGAAGCGCAGATTGAATGGGTTATTAGACCTTACATGAACACAACCAAGAAACGGAGCTTCATCGGAAACGACCAAGAATCTGATGATAAAAGAAAGAAAATTAAAGCTTAAGCTATGTACCTTGAAATTTTGTCATAATCTTATGATTGTGTTGTTTTTGTTTAGGTTTCTAAGGTTGTGTGAATTATTAATATTTCATGTCAAATTTTATTTAGAGAAACCAGTTTATGTTATGAAGGATTACAAGCAACTCCCCCCTTTTCTCATTTCTTTCAGGGCTAGTTTCCTATGCATATTCACTATTATCTTTACATAAAAGAGTCTAAAAGCAAAAAACAAAAAACAAAAACAAATGGCAATGGCAATATAGCATATCTATAACAGTATAAGCCTTTTATATATATATCATAAACGGGCCTGCTAGTTTTACGGAATTATGGTGAATTTAAGTATGATTAGGCATGTAAACGAACATGAGCATGGTATGTTCATGTTCGTTCGTTTAAGTTTAACCGAACAACTGAATGAACATAATATTTTGTTCGTGTTCGTCTGTTAAGGAATATAGTTTGTTCGGGTTCGTTCGTTAAAATGATAAACGAACGTAAACCAACACAAACAAACGAACATAAACGAACGAACATGAATATAATATTTTTGTTATGAAAAATAATAAATATAAATGGATATATGTGAATAAATTTAAACGAACATAAATGGACGGATTACCGAGCGTTCACGAACGTAAATGAACGAACGAACCCTTTGTCCGTGTTAGTTCATTAATTAAGAGAACAGAAAATCTTATTCATGTTCGTTCGTTTAATAAATAAACGAATATAAATAAAATTACCGTCGAACGATTCGCTGAACGTTTGGTTCGTTTACGGCTCTAAGTATGATAAAATGTTTTATGTACAGGCAGTGAAAAAAACCTTTTCACAAGTGGGTTGGATTTAATTTAAGGCTTACGGTTAGTTTAGGGTTTAAAGTTTAAAATTTAGAGTTTATGGGTTTAAGTATATAATTTAGGGTTTCTTTGGATGGCACTGAATTTCTATTGTAAAAAAAATTAAGCGCATTGGTTTACGGAATGTTATTACTTTTAGCAAATAATAAGATTATCAAAATGCATTTTGTCTCGAAAATTATCAACATCCAATAACAGCATGCCATTTATCATGTTCTTATTTGCTGTTTATTTATTTTGGAGTAAACTGAAATAAAATTATTATTTTAGGGGCAAACTGAGAAGACAAATAGTTTAAGGAGTAAAGTGGAAATGTAAACTTTTAAGAGAGAAATCGTGAATTAAGTTTAAAAATAAATACAAAACATCCTCTTCACGAGAAATTATATTATAGCCCCGCCTCATCACGTTACTTATAGTCTCAACCAATAAATAGCAGTTATTTTATTAATTTTTTTTATTTTATTTTTATCAAGTGAATCTTCACTTAAATTTATTGTAAATTAAATTAAAAAAACACTTTTTACCAATTGTATTACTTGATAAAAGGATGATATGAAAAAATGTAATGAAATAGATGTTTTTCCCCAGATTTACTGTAAATTAAATTAAAAATATATTTTTACCAAATGTATTACTTGGTAAATGGATGATATGAAAGAATTTAATAAAATGTATACTTTTTATTAGTTAGACCATAGATAACGTGACGAGCTAGAATTTCTCCGTATTCACAAGAAAGAGGATACCAAAACATTGCACAATTTATACGTATACTTATCGCCTTTAAAAATATGGTACTTGTGTTTTTAATCATTTTGATACCTATATTTATTAAACGTTATACATTTAGTATCTAAATTTATTACTTTTACACATATGTCAAATATTACACATTTGGTACATTTATTTATTAAATCAATGTGAAATATTTAAAAGTATAATATGGTTTTCGGATCATAATTTGTTACATTTAAAAATAAATTAAATAGTTTAATTTAAAATTTATTTATTTATTATTTCATAGTTATTTAATATGTCTCATTTGTTTGATGTTTGACGAATACAAGTACTAAATATATAATGTTGACAAGTATAGATATCAAATTAGTTTAAAAAATAAATACACGTATCGCATTTGTAAAAATGATAAATTCAGGTACCAAATGATAAATTAAACCATGTTTTTTTCCCACGAATTCTTCCTAATGACAATGTGTTGAGTTGTGTGCACGCTCGAATCGATCACCGAAACCGTCAAGGAGGGTTGTTTTTGTTTGGTGGTTGAATTGGCTAAAATCTAAATAAGGATAGACAAGTGACACATTGATTTTAGAGTGGTTCGGCCTTCTAACAAGCACCTACATCCACTACCTTAGCACACCACTAAGGATTTCCCAATTCACTCAACAATGAATTCGTCCCCTTTTCCCGGTTTAGGAGGAAACCGTTACAACCCTATCTTTTGGACTTGGCTAAGATAGAACCAACTCTAGTTTTTCTCTCAAGGCTAAACTAGAACCTCTCCTTTTACAAGGGATTTGTTTGGGTAAACTAAATACCTCACTAGGTTGGTGTTTACACAATTTGAGCTCACAAGAGTACAAGGATTTACAATTAAGCACTCTCTCTAAAGACTATGTACAAGAGAATAGTAAAAATAAGACTTAGACTCTAATTCTCTTGATCATGTTGCTTGGATGAAGTCTCTAACCTTCTTCAAGTGTTCCAGCCTTCAATTTATAGTCCCAATTGAGTTTATGGCCGTTACTAGCCGTTGGGGATGATTTGGAGTCGTTGAGGACTTTATTTCCCTTCATAAATGTTGTTCTGCAGCTATGGGTATCGATACGCGTGGAACGGTATCGATACGGCCTTCATAAGAACTAGCCGTTGGGCTCTTGCCAGCCTGGGCGTATCGCTTGAGGGCGTATCGGTACGGGTTCACATTTAAATGGCCGTTGGGAAATAGCCGTTGGGGTAGTTGAAATGGGATCGGTACGCTTACCTGGCGTATCGAAACGACCCCACTCTGTATCGATACGGCAAGGGCATGTATCGATACGGGTTTTGACAGTGGCCAAACTGGGCCAAAAAGGTATCGATACGGGTAAGACCGTATCGGTACGGGTACTTTGAAAACACAAGTTTGGCTATTAAAAACATAAAAAATCTTTGCCAAAAACCTCTTAAAATACCTCAAACATAATTTCAAGTTGTTTGGACTTAAAACAAGTTTTAAATTCTTTTCGAATTAGTCCAAAACATTTTTCAATTATTATATCAAAACATTAGTTCTACACAATGTTTAGCTACAATTTCCCTAAACTATTGCTAAGATTCAACTACAACATTACCAACATGGATAACCAGTCTATATCAAATCATTTATCACCTATATACTATTCTTAGGTCCAAGATATCAACACACCAACAAGAAGATAAAGATGAATCATTCTCGATTAATGCAATTTAAAGCGTTTTCTTTCAGTTTCCTTTTTGAACATTAATTACTGTAATTTATTCATTAATTATGGCTAATTCTTTGGTAACTCTCGAGACAGACCACAGATATTCCAGTTTTTAAAATTAATGATGTGTTTGACTCAGTGAGTTGTTCATCATGTTTTGCATGTGAAAAGTAGCTAATCAGACAAATGCAATATCATCTGTCTACATCCCTAACCAATTAGCCTCTGCAACAGTTACACAAAGCATAGTAAAACCCTTTTTTAAAATCTAAAATCATTAATAATCGATTCATTGATCGACTAATTTATTTTGTTTCATTCATAACGTCATAATTCATTGGCCGTATAAATAACACCCCCACTATCATTGTCTCCTCTCTCCCTCCCCCTCCCCCTCCCATCATCACATCATTTAGTCCCCACCCTCTCATAATGGGATTGTTTCAAGCTATTATCACCATTGTTGTCTTTTCATGTTCATATTTAGCCCATGCTAATGGCAATGGCTTTGAGTTGAGAAGACAAGAGATCGGTTGCAATATGTACCAAGGGAAATGGATTTTTGATAATTCCTATCCTCTCTACAACTCATCGGCTTGTCCCTTCATCCGAAAAGAATTCGACTGCATCAAGTATGGCCGCCCCGATCACCTCTACCTTAAATATAGATGGCGGCCAAGTAATTGCCAGTTGCCAAGGTACGAGTGCCGAACACACATGCTGTTCTAAGTTAATCGAATTTGGATACGAGTATCGTATACGTGCATATATCGAACGTACGTATATGGATATGTTCAATCTTCCTCGAACTTGTCATCTTTTGTCACTGTTTTGAGTACTGTTGTTGTTAAATGTGTTCATCTGCAGTTGCATGCCTGATTTTGATGAATAAGTTCAATTGATTGTTATTGTTTAATGTCTAGTATGATATTTTAATTTCTGCATCAGTTTCGAGGTAATTAATTAAATTAAATCAAATTAAATTTTCAGTTTGCATTAAAGTTTTTGGAGGAGAAATTAAGCTAAAATACAGCCTGCTGTGAGTTGTATGATATGAAAGGTCAGATGGTGATGGAATTGATTGAAAACGAAATTAGACTAGAAAACATAGGAAATTAGAGGAAAGTCAATAACTTTTGTGTAATCATAGCAAGCAATTTTATACACCGATGTTGATATGCACTCAGTAAGATTGGTTAATATTTTATATTCGTATCAGATATATATTCATGTTCTACAATTCTTGATTCGAAGTATTCGATTCGATTTAGAAAATGTAAATAATTTTATTTGGAAAACTGCACATAGTGTGATGCATTCCCCCAATATTTCTGGGATTTGAAATCCACCAACCTCATATCATACAACCTTTTTTTTCTCTCGATATTAATTTGCATAATTTTTTATTCGAACATCGGTATCGGACTCATTGGCAGGTTTAATGGACAGTCATTTTTGAAGAGATTCAAGGGGAAGAAGGTGATGTTTATTGGGGACTCACTGAGTCTCAACTTTTGGCAATCATTAATATGCATGCTCCATGCTGCAGTGCCAAATTCCAACATAATCAGTCAAGTGTTGAACAACAGCACCATTTCCTCTATCACATTCCAGGTAAAGCTGCAATAAAAAAAGTTGACAGGTCACGCTGTTGATTCATAAGATAAAGTAAACCATAAAAGAAAAAACATGCAAGAATCTGTGATTAAAAACATGTTTCACGTGATTCATTGATTTTTCAGGATTACGATGTATCCGTGATGCTGTTTCGTTCACATTACTTGGTTGACATTGATGAGGAGAGCATTGGCAGAGTTCTGAATCTGAATTCTATGAGGAATGGGAATCTATGGAAGGACATTGATGTTTTAGTGTTCAACACTTGGCTATGGTGGTACCGCAAGGGACCGAAGCAACAGTAATAATCTCTGCATCGAAACTCGAACACGGCTAATGAGCTTTAACGACAGGAACTAAAACATATTGTGTTTGTTAAAATGCAGGTGGGATTATCTGAAAGTTGAAGGGAAGATTGTGAAAGACATGGATCGTATGGTTGCATTTAGGACAGCTTTGACAACATGGGCTAAATGGGTTGATTCAAATGTGGATACGAAAAGAACTAAAGTTATATTCCAAGGGGTCTCTCCTTCACACTACAAGTGAGACTAATAGCTAATATTACTCGAATTCGGGTGTGAGTTCGTATTTATGTATCCATGTGGCAGACTCTATTTTCATGTGATGCTATATATTTCAGTGGAGCGGATTGGAACGAGCCAGGAGTGAAGAATTGCATGAAGGAGACAAAACCATTTGCCGGATCAGTTTATCCGGTAGGGTTGCCGGAGGCATCATATGTGATTAGAGAGGTGATCAGTAGCATCAAGAAGCCTGTTCATTTGCTGGATGTTACAGCTTTGTCTCAATTTAGAAAAGATGCACACCCTAGCTCCTACAATGGAGTAAAGAGGATGGATTGCACCCATTGGTGTGTGGCTGGCCTTACAGATACTTGGAATGAACTTTTGTATGCAGCTCTCATTGCTTAAGCAGATACAGTATAAAACGAAGTAGAGGCAGTATAAATTTTCCATTGGAAATAGTGGGGGTAAAACATGTATCCTCAAATGGAAATAAATAGAGTCGGTATAAATTTACCATTGGAAATAGTTACTTTGCCAATTGACATTAACCCTCTCTATTGGAAATAATGGAACAATAAAGATCATAAACAATGAAAATATAGAGGGTATTCTCCAAAAGCAAACCTTATAATATAACATGTATACACAAGAATACAATAGTGTATGTCCTATGTATTGTATACATGCATAATTACTCTATATCTAAAAGGACAGTCGTAACAATACTCATAATAATTAATAAGAAAACAAACAAAACAAAATCACTACTTGAGAACATTAGAAAAATTTCAAGGACTTCCCCAGTTTATGATTACAAAGATCATCTCTCTCTCTCTCCATTTGAAGGTAAGGAGTAGCCAACTATTAAAAGGGAAGGAAAAATCAAAGAGGTTGAATATTATGCGAAAGAGGTTTAAAATTGGGACTTCTATGTTTGTTGGTAGAAGAGAACATATGCTTGGTCGTGTAACACCTTGCTTGTCCCAATGGCAGTGACAGAGGCATCATCAAAGCGCAGCCATTGGCCGTTGGGATAACGAGCGTCAGCCGTATAATGCCCCTTGGAGGGCTCTCTCCCATGATGGGTTATTGTAGCAACAAGTTCATATTTTCGGCCCTGTAAATTAAGTACAGAAATAAATGTTGAATATGTATCATTGGGTTGCAAACAAATTAGAAGGCAAAAATAAAGAACCTGATGCATCATCCTAGCAGATAAAGCAATGCATTCGTGTTAAAACAAGTAAATGGAAAGAAACATTACCTCGATGGATGGAGAAACAAGTAATTCCCGACCCAATACCAGCTCAAGTGGGAAGTGTACAGGCTTATGCAGCTTCGTACTCCCCAGGCTTCCATAGCTAAAACGCATCAGGTGCAAAATCATTATCTTTGAAAGTGTCTGTATCTTGACAGATTTTTTGGCAGAAACAACACCAGCCTGACATACAGGAATGGATGAAACATATAACATAAACACTCTTCTCAAAAGGAAACAATTAAAAGAAATAAATACCTTCCCAGCTGTGGATGCACGATAACCCTCGAGATATTCTGGTGCTGAGAACAAATGAAGTGCATCCTCAATAGTATGAACAGCTTCAGGATGGATATCAAGGTGGAGCAATAGAAATGGTTGAACAGTAGCAGAAGGTTTATTTCCTGCCACAAGAACACAATTAGGAAAAAGAAAAGATTACAATGTCAATAAATAGTACTATGTCCAGGTAACAGGGTATGAAATCTACCCAAGAAACAAAGGCTAACATCTGCATATAATAGTTGAAGACAACCGGATTTGAATAAGTATATGTATTTCCACATTGTTTACAGATCAAAATTAACATGCATAAGTTACCGGAACTATCTAGGTGACTTCTCATGTCAGTGTTTAAGTTGTTTAAGCAAGTTTCTGGCCGCTACAGTTGTATAGTAAAAAAGAAAAACATGTTGCCAAACCACATAAAAATACGTAACCAAACAAAAAACCCCAAAATTGGCTACTTCAATATCATCCAATATACTTGGCAGCCATAGCAGATGTCCTTACCCATTGCCTTCACCACACTTTTCAACTGTCCTCCAAAAATATGACTTAACTCTGATGGAAGGAAGCTTTGAGTTCTTGTGACTGCAGATTTGTTTTTCGGTCCAACAGTCTCCCATTCATCATCTTCTGCAGAAGAAACTAGTAATGACCTGACCCCATTTGAGCTACTGGACTGCCCTTGAAGCTTAACCAATTCATCATGCATTTGGTCCATGATAAAACTTAAAAACTCCTGAGCATCTTCCTGCCTGAGAAGGATGATAAACAAAATTCTTCACAATGTTATTTCATTGAACATGGTGCATAGTTAAATATACTTACCGATCTGATTTCAGGCATATACAAACATTTAAAATTTTAAACCAATCAAAACTTTTTTAATAAAATGCGGATGAGGAAGCTATAGCAAGGTGGCAGTTAACTACTATACAATTGAAACCAAATGCGAGAGCGGGATTGATAGGTGAGATAATTAAGCTCTCAAGCAGTTTTAGCATTCCAGAAATTGTAAGAAATCATGAGGGCTAGGACTAGCATATATAAATGTAGGTCCTAATCCATGATCATGGAGGGTGATATTTCAATACTACCACATTATTAACTGATCAAGTCTAGCTACTTTAAGAGAAAATGTATATGTAAAATTTTATTTGGGACCGTTAAAAACTATAAATATAGCAATAATACTTATGTAGAAAGCATACAAACCTTGGCCTACCAGATATGCTATTTGGCACATCTGGTGTGAAGCTCTTAAGGACAGATTCAAACATGACAGGGCTGAAAGGTCTACCAATCTCAAGGGTGGTTGTATCCTTTTTCTTCAAATTAGAATCGGTGGATGGCACATCAAAGTTGGATACAAACTCAGCAAAAGAAGTTAAAGTTGGATAACCAACCTATCAAATCAAAACCAAACAGAAGCTAGGGTTGGTTAAATCTATCCACAAGTGCATATTCACTCATCTTCAAATGATCATTTTATTATAAGTTCAGGGAACATAAGTATACAACATACCTTGGGTATGTTACGAACTCTAAGTTGCTGCAAGAGCTGGACTAAAGGAGAACATGATAGGAGAGCCTGTAAAGTGGCATTGAGAAAGCATAAATTTCCAGAGTTAATCAAGCCTCGGGGTGATAAATTTTTAACAACTTTAATTGGATCCTTGACTTCTTTTGCAATGTCTCTTTGAATACCATTCTGATCTCTACCCTCTATAATCTCGTTCTCAAGGACATGAAATTTAGAACTCTGAGAATCATTCAAGGGACCACATTCATTTAGGGATAATTGAAGTGGAGTTACATCAATGCCTTTTGCATTCGGCTGTTTTATGCCATTATTGAGGCTACTACCGCTGGAACTCTTAGCGCTTGCAGTTTCTTTTGGAGCTTGAATTGCATTCAAGGAATGATCTGTAGTTGTTTTTCTACTTTTTACATCCCCAATTAGAGAAGTTGAGGATAAAGATTCAACTGGCCCATTCGAGGAACTTGGCTTGTTGCTTAAATTACCATTGGTACTTCCCAAAGATCCTCCAGCTGAGAAATTGAAAGAACCAAAATGTAATTCCTTCTTTTCCACAGGCTTTTCAGATTTCCCAGGTGACTGCTTTGACAGCAATGACCTGGTTTCATCTTCAGTGAAGGACCCAAAAACAAATACCTGTTCATCATGCATAATAATCCAATTACAACTAAATCATATTTGTTATGTAGGTAAACGCAGCAACCAATCACCAAACAATTAGAAAACTTCAATTCTCTAAAAGCCTACTCCCCAAAAAACAAAACTTTAAAAGATTAACAAGGAAACAAAAGTAAACCCATCTCAGGATTCAGGGAATATTACATAGGGTACATTTAAAAAAATCCAGATATAAAAGAAATACTAAAAAAACATTGAAATCATTGAAGGGGGCGAAGGGGGAAATGAACAAACCTTAGAATCAGTCATGTTTTATACAAAGGAGAAGTCTGAGAGGAAAGGAGAGGTATAGAGCAAAGATCAAAGCCTAGGGCTTGGGAGAACCCTGAATGTGCAGAGAATAAATAGGGTATGATCGAAGAAGACATGAAAAAGGAAGAAACTTTGAAGGGGGGATACAGAGAGAGCATTTATTGGAAGAACCCTCTCTTTGATCCTCTTCAACTTCACCAAAGCACAGCATCAACCGGCTTGGAAATCCAACTCAAACGCGAAATCTCAATCCTTTACTTGTTCGGACTTCAGTTTTGGTTTTGGATTTCTAGGGTTAGGTGGTAAGGGAAAAAGGGGACTGCTTCTAATTGCAGATGGCAGTGCTGTGTTGGTGTTTTGGTAGGACTATAACTCTAGGTTTATCATATAAGAGAATAAAAAAACAAAGAGCTCTAGGTTTATATAATTTTTTTACTATTCTATTTATTTTCATTCGATGAATAATTTTTAATAATATATTTTTATAATAATGTATAAATATAATTTTTAGCTAAGCATTTCATTCATTCAGATAAAGTATAATTAAACATTAATTTTTTTGGGTGAAAATATAATAAAAATATATATTCAATTAGCATTATAATCATTGCTTTGCAAAAAAAAAATCACAAACTAAATTCGAAATACAAATTTTTTAAAATAAAAAATCGGTTTAAGAGTTTAATTAATTACTTTAAAAAATTTAATTAATTGAATAAAAAAAATCAGCTTCCGTACACATTTTTTATTTTTTAAAAAATGTTCTGGTTCTGTTACTGTTCATATTTTCTGATAGAATTGAATAATCAATCTGATGAATTATCTATGATGCTTGCAAAATTTATATAAGGTAACATAATGATTTTGATATCACTCAAATTCTTAAAGACTTTTTGGTCTAAATTCTATTACTAGAAAGTAAATTATTATCCGAATAGAATCAAATATTCCAATACTACGATTTAAGATCGAGAATTTAAAAACCCAAATTTACCGATTAATCAAAATAATTTACTAACAATTAACCGAATCTGATTTTTCACAACCCTAATTATAATTTAGTATTTTTGACATTTAATGGAAAAAATTAAAAATTGCTCAACAGACAGCCGCTAGAGTGTGCCTGTGCGTTCTTAAAAGTTTCACTTAAATTGCTTTGATTTAAGAGTCAAACCTAATGATATTTACCAACAATGAAAGAAAAAGCTTAGAGTATATTAAATTAAGATAGCAAGGTGGAACCCTTTGCTTTTAATTTAGATTCCAGACCGAAGAACTTCAACCCCGAAAGCACAAGGTCCGCTGCTTTCTTCTCCATGTATTCAATCAATAATTCGTCGTATACAATCTGGTTAGCTTCGGTTATAAGTCTGCGTGTTCTTAAATTAGCAAACACCTTCCTTGCCTCTTCTATGGTTCGGTACCTGCACATGCCGGCTATAATGGCGGAGCATATGATGTTATCTGGAGGCAAACCTTCTTGCATCATTTCATTCAGCACTTCCATCACTTTGTCAGCACCTGATTTACAGGCGTGGAGAACAGTAAGAGCGTACTTAAATTCCATGGGCCCGTTTGTAACACTACCTAAGCAATCACGAACCAGCATCATAGCTGCATCGATCTCCCCAATTTTGCAGAGACCTTTAGCGAGAGAATGGTAAGGTTCGATGGAAGGAACACATGACATCTCTATAATTTTGTTATGGCAGATGCAAGCATCCTTAATGTTCTCATCTTCAACATAACATAATACCGCATTACTGTATGTAGTGGAGTCGGGCTCAAGATTCATATCCTTCATTTCATGAAATAGTGATAATGCTTGCTTCACTTTCCCGGTCTTGTGGAGAGCCCCCATCAGAATATTGTAGATCTGAACGCTGCTGTAACCTTTCACTTTTAACTCATTGAACACCTGCAAAGCCATTACCATTCTTTCCTCCTCCTCGACCACAAACGAGAAGAACTTGGAGAGATCATCATTAATAGAAAATCCTAATTTCTGCATCTGCTCCAGCAACTTGCAAAAGTCAGACATTCGACTCGTCTCTGCAAATGCCAGCAACATGGGCTTCACAGTCACAAAGTCTGGCTCTAAACCCTCTTGAACGGTTACCTGAAAAAGCTTATATGCTCTATCAACCAGCCTCGCGTCACACAAGCCCTCAATAAGTGAATTGTAAATCCCCAAATCAGCCCTGTAACCAGAATCTATCAAATCCTTCAACAAACCACAAGCAGACCCAACCTTCCCATCCTTCACGAATCCTTCTACTAAGACACCGTAGGTCGCCCTCTCAATCAATATCCCTTTCTTTTTCATATCCTTAAACAACTCATACCCTCTCTGCACCCTTCCTCCCTTACACAATCCTGCAACTAATGTCACATAAGCCATTACATCCGGCTCCACCCTATCTCTCAGCATCTCCTCCCAAACATGCAAACACCCATCCAAGTTTCCTTCAGAAACCAAGATCCTAATCATAGCTGTATAGGCAAAAACATCCGGCTTGCATGACGTCTCCCTCATCCTCCTCAAAACATCTACCATCTCTTCTATCCGCCCTGCCTTACATAAACCCTTGATCAAAATCATGAATGTAATGCTTTCCTCCACCAAACCATCCCCTCTAAAATCCTCATACACAGACAATGCTAAATCTAAATATCCTGTTTTGACCAATGCATCCATTACTCGGTTATACAAAAAAACACGTGGCTTAATTCCAAAATTCTTCATTTTCTGATACACGTAATAAACCCTTTGTCCTCTATTTTTATCAGCATGCATGCGTATCAAAATTTCAAACTGTTTTTCAGTTGGTGGCTTCCCTTGTGAATCCATTAGCTCCGGTAACTGATCAGCAGCTCGAAAACGACCATTTCTATTGAGGCAATAAGCTAAAGCATTATAAGAACCAAAATCATGTTTAAACCCTTTCTGCTTACCAGCCCAATGAAAGAACTTGGAAGCCAAAACGTGATCGTCTTGCACTTTGAGCACTTCTGCCACGAGCGAGGGAGTAACACGACGAAGCTTATTGAGTTCAAAAACAACAGTTGGTCCCCAAGTGTACTGGTTTTTGCGGAAGGCATCGATGATAAACCGGGCAATTGGTGAGAGTTTAGGGTTTTGGCGCGGATTGGGAATGGACGGCAGAGATGGATTCTGAGGAAGGTGATGTGGGTCCCATTTCTGGAGATCAAAGGGTGGTGAAGGTGGTGGAGGAGTTTGGGGTGTTTTGAGGATCTGGCGGTTCGAAAAGAGGCCACCATAAACAACCGGGCGGTTTTGGGAGGGCTTCCGGTGGCCATAGAAGAAGTAGGGTTTGGGGGCTTTAGCTGGGACAGGGATGGATTTGGGTGGCATTTTTTGATACTTTTGACCGCTTTTGAAGTTCCTGTTGTTATTGTTTCTCCAGTTCCCCGACTCCGGCAGTCCTGCTCCCGGTAAGTGTTGCTGGAACTATGCCTGCAAGATTCAAGAACAATCATTTACAGTAAGAAAATGCCAAAAGGAAACAAAAACATCTAATATCAAATTAACTCACCATATCACAAACTTATAAGCATCATTTCCTTTCATAAATCATAATTGCAATAAGAAAAAAATGTGCCCAGAGAATTCGTTGACATCTCTGGTTACAAATTGCCATACTTCCATGAAGTGAACGAAGAAAGTTAGACAGCCGTGTAAGCCCTGGAGTAATATGGCACAGTTATGCTTGTATAGAACCTTCATTTTCAAACCCCAGATTTTAATAAGGGTTAATATGACACAGTCATGTTTAATCCAATTAGACTAGTCACAAATAAATACAGTTGGTATTACTGTAACAGTACAAGTAATTTGTATGCATAGTTTGCCCTCTGAAAAACATCAGTGAACAGCAAGCAGTCCCAATGTAATAAAAAACCAAAGCCGATAATCGAAATTATAATCCTAAAAACTTTTACAGAAAAGGGTAAACAATAGCAATATAGTTGACCATAAAAATGAAAATTGTCAAAAGAAGAAGAAAAGCCATACTTTCTAAAGAATACACAGGCAGAAGATAGTACATATACAACTTGACTGTAAACTAACAACAATATGGCCTCGGCCCTCGAGTATCATTTCCTTAGAGATTATATGGCAATCTGTTATGAATCCACAATCAAGTCTAGAGGTGAGTCAGCAAGGGTCGTCAGTTAGCAATCGAAGGGGAGAGCACGTGAGAAAAGAGCCATCGACTTTAGAGGATTTTATTTGCTTTTAATAAAACTGTTTATATATATATGACACTGGTCTTTTGTACAGTTATGCTGAATATTATAAGAAACTGTTCTTCCAACCTCTTATCCTCTTCTCCCTGATTTCTTCTTATTCTACTTTATTTCTTATTCTGATTTCTACGGTCAATTCGAAGAATTGCTTGATATTTGCAAGAAGGTTCCTGACATTGGTGCTTTCATTGAGAGGTTAAACATGGTGGTTGACATTGAATCGTTTAGATCGATTCACAAAAGTATAAAGCAGACAAATGAAGAAAATCAAAAGCTACTCCAGGGTATACTTAGGCAGTTAACCGTTTCAGATGCCCATATGGCTTAGATCAATAAGGCAAATGGTGGTGGGATCTATGGATCGAGGGAAGTTATGACGCAGCAAGATGACCCAAGCAGCAAGATCTACTATGCATTCGACGAAATGCCAACACTAAAAGATAATAACATTGAAGATGGCATATACCCTATATCTGGCATTGAGATACTTGAGCGACGGAACGAAGAAACAGATGGTGAATGTATTATTGGTGAGGTGAAGGGCATGGGTGTCAAACGAAAAACTCAATTTGAAGAGTATTCAAAGGCTGCAACCATCAATTTCTCTACAATGTTATGTTCGCCTCTTCTGTCAAAATCCTTCTTGAAGCCGGTACTACCAAGTTTAATTGGGAATCACAAAACTTCAGTTCAACATGAGAGACAAGAAGGTGCAGGTTTGGTTTTCAGCGAAGATCTGATTAGGGGGAGTTAAAGTTCTGAAATTTGCAGAGGATGTTCACCATATGAGAGGAACACTTGGACCACCACAAGTTCAAGGTATGTTGACAAGTTCCCAAATTATTGTTATGGTTGAGTTGAGTGAAAGTGATCAAGAAAAAGAGTATATAAAAAAACATCAAATTACAAATCAGATTTCTTTGATATTGTTGATGGTGATTGGACCGACGAGTATCAACACCATTGGGTTGTCATGAGTTTTGATCCAGGAGGAAGTTTAATTGCAAAAGTTTATAATGGTGGCAATGCACCGGAGAGCATATTTTTTTTCTCTTCCAATTTTTAAGCAATGCAAGGTTAAAATCTGGAAAAAAAAAAACTTGTATCAATGGAAAAAAAAGGGTTTCGAGAATATCAAGGTTGCCAAGCCTGTCGTTGAGATGGACGGAGATGAAATGACTAGAGTTATTTTGAAATCAATCAATGATAAGCTCATATTGCCCTTTGTGGAGTTGGACACAAAGTACTTTGACCTTGGCCTTCTATACTGTGATGCTACCGATGAAAAAGTTACAATTGAAAGTGCAGAAGTTATTCTCAAGTACAATGTCGCCATCAAGTGTGCTGCTATCACTCTAGATAAAGCCCGTGTTATAGAGTTTAACTTGAAGCAGATGTGGAAGAGTCCTAATGGAACTATTAGGAACATTTGGAATGACACGGTCATTAAAGGAGCTGGGAAACTTAAACTTGTTTTTATTCCAAAGAGACAGGGTGAGAATATAGAGTACAAGGTTTTCAACTTCACCGGTGAGGAAGGAGTTTCACTTGCTATGTATAACACAGATGAGTCAATTCGTTCCTTTGTCGAGGTTTCCATAAATACTTCTTATTAGAAAAAGTGGCCTTTTTATCTAAGTACTAAGAATACTATTCTTAAGAAGCATGATGGAAGATTTAAGGATAGCTTTCAAGAGGTTTATGAGGCTGCTGGGATATGGTATGAACATCGTCTCATGGATAATATGGTGGCATATGCTCTAAAGGGTGAAGGTGGTTACGTGTACTATGATGGTGATGTCCAGGGTGATTTCTTAGCCCAAGGGTTTGGATCTCTTGGATTTATGACATCTGTCTTTGCTTGGAGAAATGTTCCTAATAGTGAAACCAACACAAACAACATAGCATCTATCCTTTCTTGGACTCATGAACTTGCACACAAGGCAAAATTTGATGACAGTCAGCTTGTTTTTCTGGCATCGACTAAAATTCCTCCCACCTTTCATGTTTTACAATTGAAGTCTCGTCGAGAACGCTCCACTCAACAGGTAACACCTCTATCCCTATTGTTGGACACTCCAACTGCTTCAAGAAAACCAAAAGCTATTTTGGAGCATAATCAATATGCAAGTTGACCAAGGGATTAATCATGTTTTGATACAATGGGATGACGTCAACGGTAATGAGCAAGCTTGGAGAAAAGAAGCTGAATTGTTGGAAGAATCTTTCCGATTGAACCTTGAAGAGGATATTCCCCATAATTGCTGAATATTATAAGAAACTGTTCTTCCAACCTTATTCTTATCTTCTTCTCCCTGATTTCTTATTATTCTACTTTATTTCTTATTCTGATTTCTACTGTCAATTCGAAGAATTGCTTGATATTTGCAAGAAGGTTCCTGACACAATCAGATTTTCCAATGCAAGCTGAAGAGGATATTCCCCATAATCCCACCCAATTGAACGAAAACTATTTCAATATATTTTTCTATCAAAATCACACTAAAGTATAAGCAGCTAATACTTCAAGCTTCGTTTATGTTTCTTTCAATTTTCCAGTAGAATTCAATCAAATACAAGGATAGATCACATGAGTATAGTATAGATAAAAAAAAATAAGAAGAAGGAAAGGTGGAACTCACCGGAGACGCCGTGGACAATCCGGCCATGCGCCAAATCGCTTTGGGAAAGAAGCAGAGAAAAGGAAAGGGATTCAGACGGGTGAAATGGGTTTAGGGATTTCAGACAAACAGGGGCTTCTCTGCACTGAGAAAATGAATAACTGATGAGTTTAAAAATGGTGATTGATTATTTCCAACTTTTGCTGGTTTTTTATGGTGAGAAAATCAATAACTGATGTGTTTTCTGATTGATTATTTAAGGGGTTGGGCCGACCCCTTTGCTTTGATGTGAAATAATTTTAAAATAATATATAAAATTATTTTAAGCAAAAAGATATTTTTTTCAAATATTTATGAAAATGAGTTTATTTTTTTTTTTAAAATAATGTTAATAATCATGATCAATTTATTAAAACGATGTTTAGAAAGTCCCAATATATTTATGAAAATGAGTTTTTTTTTCATCCCTTTCTGTCCTTGTAGCAAAGTTAGATGTTTATCATTCTTTGGGACCCGAGTTCGAGCACCAGTAATACATGTTATGTGTATCGTCTTTGAAAAGACTAAAAAAGTTGAACATATGATATCCTTGCATCACACCAATATATTTAAAAAAATCACAATTTAAAATTAATATGATAGTCGTAAACTAAATCGGACTAAGCTAAATAATAATAAATGATTTTAAAAAAACCAATTGAGTCTAATTGATTCCACCCTAATTATCACTTTGAGTCAATGTCTACCAATTATTTTTTAGGGATAACTATATACTTAGTAACCTACCAATTCCCTCGTTCTTATTTTAGTATCCTACCTATTTTTTTTTGACAAAATGGTACCTAACGTTATGTTTTTGTTCTGTTTTGGTACACTGACCGTTAAAAACAAACAGAAATGATGACTTGGTTTACTTTTAATTGGGACAATCACAGTTTTAGTCTCCAAAACTTTTACATTTTTATTAATTTAGTCCAAACTCTATCAAATTAATCACTATCTTAAATATTTGGATTTAAACTGCAAATGCCCTTTTTTTCTTTCTTCTTCTTCAAAAAATTTAACCCTTCTTTTTCCTTTTGCACAAGAACAAAAGGGCAGATTTGGGGAAAAACGCCTTTTTAATAAATATATAGGGTTTTGGCTCCCCCCTTTTATTTGGGAAAATGACCCCAAACTTGTCACGTCGGTTAACCTCGCGTTCTGTAGGAAGCGAGGTTTGATATCGCGCTCTGCATAACGCGAGTTCAGTCTACGTGGCCTCGTTGTTTGGGTTAACAGTATTTCAGAATATCGCGTTCTGTAGAACGCGAGGTCCCCGAGAATTTGAAAGGGCGACTGAATATATTGCGTAGACCTCGCGTTCTGCAGGACGCGAGTTCTGTGCAAACCTGGGTTGAAGAACTAGGAAAAACAAGCGTGGGTAGGCTTGTTCGAGTCCAATTTTGGGCTTGTAAATCGTATATTTTTAGCGAACATCGAGTTTGGGGTCGTAGTACTGGAAATTGTCTATCGTATGACACCAACACGGTCAATTTCCGTCCATTCTGAAATAGTTTAAAATGGCTTCGAAAACCCTATGCTATCATCATTTTTTGAATGAAGTTGCCTTTGATGAACAATTGAGAATTTCGGTTTAGTAATTGCATAAAATTAATTAAAAACTGAAATTAAATAAACATTTTAAAGTTTAATTATAATAGATAAACAAAATTAAAATACGACATTATAAAAAACAAATGTCTGGAATAAAAATATTAGAAACATAAGTACATATCAATTAAAAAAAGACTAATGATGCCTATGTCCACCCGTTCCGCAGTCGGATGGACGACGATCACAATCTGGATACCTCTGAACATCATGTGCTGGGCCCTGGTCCCCATCATCGTCATCATCGTCTGCGATACGCGGACCTCTGCTGGGCCCAGGCGGGGAGTAAAACAAGCTACCCGGCGGCGTATGCTCCACAATGCTAAAGTCAAATTGAGATGCCAACGGTGGAATATCGATAAGCGGAAGGCCACTCGTCGGCATATGGGGACGGTAGGCATCGGAGAAGTCGAACTCGGGTGGAGGCCTCATCTGCTGGAAACTCGAAGGACCGCTAAAAGTCTGAAATGCTGTGCTAGAAGATGAGGCCCCTGCAGTGTAAGGTCGAGGTCTCGGACCGCGCTGCCTCGACTGGCTCTGGCTCTGGCACGACCATCAAACATTGAACCCCTTCAATGATTCCTCATATGGACGACACTCAACGTATGTCCCTAGCACGAAGTACGTTCAACCATCTATGAGAAGACATTCTTCTTATGGTGATCTTGATTTTGGTCTTGGAAATGCGGTTCGTGAGCGATCTCGTGAGAGGTCTCGTTATCGTCGACCCACATTCTCGCCTTCAAGGGTAGCGATCGACGAAGCTCTACTATTCCAGCTCCCGGAGGATGCTTCTGACGAAGAACCGATTAGAGAACCCGGGCCCGACGGAGACGAGCTGGGGCCATTCTATGATAAACCAGAAGACTTGACAGTTCCACCAGAAGACGATACCGTTCCACCACCATATTTCAACGAACAACCGACAGACACCAACTTTCTTGTAGACGCAACACCAATTTCTATGTTCCAGCCACCATCCCACTTCACAACGGTTGATATGGATGCCATGGACGTCCCTGATTTTTCGCATGACCACACAATAGACGGCAGACTCAACCGTTCTGATGGTGAACTGAGAATTGGTATGACGTTCTTGACAAAGGAAATTGCGGTGGCCGCAGTTAAGCAGTACAACCTTCGTCAGGATGTTGAGACGACAGTGAAGAAAACCCAAGCCAAATACTACAAGGCGCACTGCACCCAAAAGGATCACGGATGTAAATGGAAAATCCGTATATCATAATTGAAGAAGGCAGACGACCGTTGGAAAATAACAAAACTTGAAGGGCCCCATACATGCATCGTTGCTAGCCTCAGCCAGGATCACAAGAACCTTGATGCAAAGTACCTCGCAGACATCTTTATGCCACTGGTGAAAGCAAATCCTACAGTGTCGGTCCCCACATGTCAGGCTGCAGCTCAAACTGTCACCGGCTACCGTCCTGAATATTACAAAGCATGGTATGCAAGGAGGCGGGCCAAATAAGAAATGTTTGGTTGATGGGAAGAATCTTACAAAGAGTTGCGTCCGTGGCTAAATCTGCTGCAGAAACACATCCCCAGAATGGTTGTCAAACTTGATACGGTTCCGGCAACCGAAAATGATCGTGTCGTTCGAGGTGTTTGTCAATTCCACCGGTTATTTTGGACTTTCCGCCAGTGCATCAACGCATTCAAGCACTGCAAATCGATGGTCCAAATCGACGACACATGGTTGTACGAAAGATATACACATACCCTACTTCTAGCTATTGCACTGGACGACAATCGAAAATGCGTTCCTGTTGCATTCGTAATCGTCCAGAAAGAGGATTTGAAGTCTTGGATGTTCTTCCTTCGGAACCTACGAAAATATGTCCTTGATCCTGTAATACGATCAAGGGAAGGAGGGGTATGTGTTATTTCTGACAGAGGCACAACGCTCTTGTGGGCGCTAGAACATTTGGGTGACTATTGGAAGTCTCCGTACATTTACCACCGTTTTTGCTTGCGGCACATAGCCGCAAACTACCTGCAACAATTCAAGAACCGTGATGAACGTGAAATGGTGCTCACAATGGGTACGTCCTTATGTCATTTTCATTTACTATATTACTTGTTGCTCGCTTTCATTTACGACCTTTTTGCATGTGTTGTTCGCCCATAACTATTCAACTGTCATCTCGTAGGCAACTCGCACTACAAACAAGAGGTGGATGAGGTTCTCGAGAAATTGAGAGCGAGAAACAAACATGGCGCAGAATACCTTGAAAAAATCCCGAGGAAAAATGGCTTCGATCGTACGACGAGGGTAAACGCTATGGTCACATGACAACGAACTTGGCTGAGGGAGTGAACTCATCACTGAAGGGAGTGCGGCAGTTGCCTATCACTTCCATTGTCAAAGCGACCTATTATCGTTTGGCTACCCTATTTGTAACCTTGGGAAGGCAAGAAACTGAGTACATGGCAGGTGGACACATAGTCCATCCGGATTTCCGCACAAAACTGCATACTCAATTGGGCCAATCAAGACAGATGACCGCAACTCTCTTCTCGCGAGAAGGACACAAGTTTCGTGTTTCAGAATTTTCCAGGCGGTTGGAAGGCATTCAGCACAACGCGTACGTGGTAGATCTGAGGGCAAGAACCTGCGAGTGTGGAATTTTCCAAATATTCAAATACCTGTGCGCACACGTCATTGCTACTTGCACAAACCAACGTATACAATACATGCATCTGGTTGATCCGATATACTTACTCAAAACGATGTTTAAGGTTTACAAGAAATAGTTTCTTCCAATCGGAAATGAGGTTGATTTGAATGTCGTGGACACTGAACCGACCATACGCCTAGATCCAGCACTACTAAGAGCCAAAGGACGTCCACGGTCTACAAGAATACACTGTGCCGAGGATATGGTCGAACATCGAGAAAAAACCGGACAAAAGAAGCATTGTAGTGTATGTAAAAATCTTAGACACACAAAGCCTACGTGTCCTAATCGCTCATCCCCCCGTCTTAATTAATTATTTGTAATTTGTTTATGCGAGTTCGCCCATAACAATCGAATCAATAAAGTCAGTCTAATTCGATTTATACAGTAGGTCATCTTATATTTTCAAACATTCAAAAAAATATGTTATGATAGCGTTTTCGAAACGGCTTTAAGTCAATGTAGAATGGACGAAAATTGACCGTGTTGGTGTCATACGATAGAGAATTTCCAGTACTACGACCCCAAACTCGATCTTAGCTAAAAATTTACACTTTATACGTATGAAATTCTGCTCGAACATGCCTATAGACATTTGTTCAAAGACAACTTCATTCAAAAAAGGATGATAGCATAGGGTTTTGGAAGCCATTTTAAACCATTTCAGAATGGACAAAAATCGACCGTGTTGGTGTCTTACGATAGAGAAATTCTAGTACTACGACCCTAAACTCGAAGTTCGCTAAAAATATAAAATTTACAAGCCCGGAATTGGGCTCGAACAGGCCTACCCACGCTTGTTTTTCCTAGTTCTTCAACCCAGGTTTGCACAGAACTCGCGTCCTGCAGAACGTGATGTTTGCGCGATATATTTAGCCGCCTTTTCAAAATCTCGGGAACATCGCGTTCTGCAGAACGCGATGTTCTGGAAAACCGTTAACCCAAACAACAAGGTCACATAGACTGAACTCGCGTTATGCAGAACACGATATCAAACCTCGCGTCCCACATTACGCGAGGTTAATCGACATGGCGAGTTTAAAGTCATTTTTTCAAATAAAAGTTGGAGGGAGAAAAAAAACATATATATTTATTAAAAAGGGATTTTTGCCCCCAAATCTGCCGAACAAAAGGGTAAGAAACCTCGTTGCCGTTGTTCTCTCATATCCGAAATCGAAATACAAGAAAAATTAAGAGCACTGCCACAACCACTGTTGGATTCGTAACGGAGCAGGATAGTACAGTGGAGAGGTTCCTCGAGCGTCGTCATTTTCAAGGGAGAGAAGCCCTGAATGCTTTGAAAACAAAAAGTGGCCCTGCTTTTGGTTTCTCCCATGGCGGATCTCGAGCTCTTTAAGAATTAAAGGGTAGACAAAAGATTAAGGCAAAATGAACTTTGATAGCTCATTGCATAACATTACAAAGGGGAAGCAGAGTGCAAATCAATTAATGAGCGAAGCCTGAAAAAAAAGTTTGCCTTTTTTCAACTAAAAATGTCGCCTTTGAATTGATTTATTTTTGGGTAAATATAACTAAAAATGTCACGGATCCTCAAACACCATCGATCGTATTATTTCTGTCAAAGGGGAAAAGAGAGGTTAAGTTTTTCGGGGAAGAAGAAAGAAAGAAAAAGGACATTTGCAGTTTAAATCCAAATATTTAAAATAGTGATTAGTTTGATAGAGTTTGGACCAAATTAATAGAAATGTAAAAGTTTTGGGGACTAAAATTATGATTATCTCAATTAAAAATAAACCAAGTCATCATTTCCGTTTGTTTTTAATGGTCGGTTACCAAAACAAAACAAAAACGTAACATTTGGATACTATTTTGCCAAAAAAATAGGCGGGTACTAAAATAAGAAACGGGGAATAGATGAGGTACATATTTTATCCCTTATTTTTATGTTTTAGATTTTCATTTTATTTGAAGAGTTCAAATGACTTTAATTTGATCTAACTAATATAGTCAAATGAAACTTACGAAGATTGTATCCAATTTTAAGAGAAATTTGACAATTTCTTTGGAACCAAACAGGTTATGTTCATACGGAAGAGAAAGACTGAATATTGGGGGATCATTGCTTCACCGTGTATAACTTTTGTGATTGTGATTTCTGTATTTGTTGCTTTGTTTGTCTAAAGGGGAAAAAATCAAACATTTTTTTGTTTTTATTTTTAAAATAATTTAATTTAATTTAAGTTAAGTTAAATTTAAATTTAAATTGTTTATTTTTAAAATAATCTGGATATTATTTTTTATAAGATGATACTTTTTAAATAAATAGGCTGATATTTTTTATAAGTATAATTTTTTCTTTCTTTTAAAGTGATTATGTAGAGAGTTGAATATTGATAATGTTGATACTTGACATACAATTTATATTAAATAATTGTGCCACTGATTTAGAATAGTGGTATATTTCTTACCTATTGTGACATTTTGGTTCAAGTTCTGTAAATCAAATTTGGAAATGAAAAACCAAAATTTTAATAAACAAATAACTTTAACCGAACTTAATTAAATTATTCATTTTTTTTTCTGAATTGAACCAAAAACATACCCCGAGACCTTCTAAAATTACTTTTACCAAATAGCTTTATACTAATTACGAAATATGTGAAAGGGTCGGAGTCGTATTCAGATAAAGTCCTACAAATATTTTTTTAAACTCTATTTGTTGGGTAAAAGTTCATTGTTTGTGCCCATCTCTACTTTGTGTGGCTTGAGAGAAATTCCAGGAGTTTTAATAGTTGTGCTAACTCTGTTGTAGCTACTCTGGAGCTTATTAAAGGGGTGGTTCGTATCCAATTCTCTAGGAAGAATATAGATAGGCTAGACTTTGTTAACTCTAGTCTTTGTATTGCTTGGGGAATCCTTCCCTAAGTTGCTGCTCTGTTTGTTAGTTGTTTTGTTCTTTGTATGATGTAGCAGTTTCACTGCTTTCTTTGGGTAATAAAATCAAATTTATCCAAAAAAAAAGTTCATTGTTTTTATTTTTATAAATGCGTGTGCAATAAACCAAAGGACCAATCTAATAATTTCCCCTATTCTATCTGCTTAAATTCAACATTTGCTACTCTACATTGCGTATAATTGAAAACGGACGACATAATCAACAAGGGGAGATATAGAAAAGTCAAAAACAAAAAGAAAGATTCAAACCAAACCTAATTATTTAATGGTTGGTGTTAGCTTAGGACATTGCTTTCATATCCATCGTCTTGTCTTAACAAAAACATGTTTAGTTCCCGAGTTCTGGTCCTAATTTTGGGTTGTCTTTGGTTAACTGAAGCTGCAACGAACACGCTTAACCATGGTGAGAAGCTCAATCTATCTGATTCTCTTGTATCCCAAAACGGAGCCGTTAGCTTAGGCTTCCACAGACAAGATTATGGTGTGACTTGGGATGACAAAGAATTTGGATATTATTTGGCTATGTACTACACCCAGGACATATTTAACCATTCCATCTGGATGGCTAACCGAGACGATCCCATCGCAGACGACTCGGGAGTTCTCATCGTAGACGATACCGGACTGAAAATTAATCGCACCGGTGGGAATCCTATCCAACTTTTCTCACTTCAATCTACCTTTATCGCCATCAACGGTTCCGATATGAAGCTGGTGTTACACAATTCGGGAAATCTTGTTCTGCAAGGTACAGACATAGAAAACGGGGAAAACGTAGTATTGTGGCAAAGCTTTGATCATCCAACAGACACTTTCCTGCCCGAGCCGATGAAATTAGGGGTCAGCCATGGGAGAAGAATATCACTTACGTCTTGGTTGACCGATTCAATCCCGGCGTCTGGATCGTTTACACTCGAATGGGATCCTGTAGGAAACCTATTAGTTATTCGGCTTAGAGAAAGGATTTTATGGTCTACTAGAGACATTCAGTCCTTGGATCCAAACCAGATCTACAATTTCACTTATGTTTCTAGTCCAGATGAGCAATATCTTTATTATACGACAGTAATTAGTCAACTTGCACTAGAAAAAAACCCCAGGGTATTGTTCCGTTACGATGGTAGTTTAGTGAATGGAGGAAGTCAGTTAACCATATCCGGTTCGAATGCATGTGACGGTCATAGCACGGAGAACGGTTGCAAGAGATGGGAAGGACCAAAGTGCAGAAACAAAGGCGATAAGTACGAAGTGAGATCCATAAGACCAACACATAGAGTTTCTCTCAACAATACACTGATGGGGAACACCAGTCTTTCCATAAACGATTGTAAGGACATATGTTGGAATGACTGCAATTGCTTGGGAGTCTATGCGCAGATGGACCTCGGTTGTCAGTTTCTTTCAGGGCCTTATGATGAAGGCGTGTTGGGTGGAATGTCATTTCAAGTCATAATTCGCAACCGTTCAAGTAAGTTCAACATCGCTCATGTTCCGACTTATAACATCTTTTGATTCGATTGGATGGTATAATGACAATCGAATTCATTAATACTACTGCTCTTTCTGTACATTGATTGCAGAGTCGAAAACATGGATATGGATATTAATCTCTATAGCAATCGCTCTAACGATCATAGTACTTCTTTCCACCCTGTTTTATTTGAGAAGACGAAGGCAAGCTAGAAAGGAAGGTACTCAAATGGAGGAGAACAGATTGCTTTTTTAGTGTTATCTTTTATGTAAACTTGCACTTTGTCTAAAATCTAAACTTCAACTTTGCTTTGAACAGAGGAGTACCTACTTGACTTGATGACTTCAGAAGATGCAAGTGAGATAAGGGAGCTTCAAACTGGAAACAAAGCTCATAATCTAAACATATATACAGCAGAATTAATCGTGTCTGCTACAAACGGCTTCTCACCGGAAAATTTGCTTGGAAAAGGTGGCTTTGGACCCGTTTTCAAGGTGTCTGCCAATGGTCGTGACCGAGTTATTGACAATGATTTCATTAATCTGTCTCTAACATTTGAAAACTTGTTAATCAATAGGGAACATTGGGAGATGGACTAGAAGTGGCGATAAAGAGATTATCGAGAGGATCGACACAAGGGCTGGTGGAGTTCAAAAATGAGCTTATACTTATAGCTAAACTGCAACATACAAACCTGGTGCGCCTCTTAGGCTTTTGCGTACAAGGGGATGAGAAAATGCTGGTCTATGAGTACTTGCCTAATAAAAGCTTGGACTCTTTCATCTTCGGTTAGCAACAATTCAATTATTTCTTGAACTGCCGATCCCAATTTTTATGTTTACTAGTTTACTTGTTTTGTCTAACAGATGAATCGAAAAGGAAGCTATTAGATTGGGATAAGCGGTTTAGCATCATTGAAGGGATAGCTCAAGGACTACTTTATCTTCACAAATACTCTAGACTAAGAATCATTCACAGAGATTTGAAGTTGAGTAACATATTGCTTGACCAAAACATGAACCCCAAGATATCAGATTTCGGGATGGCAAGGATTTACAAAACAAATGAAGCTGGCACAAATACGAACCGGATTGTCGGCACATAGTAAGTAAACACTTACTGTAACAACTAGAGTTTTCTCCGTGTCACCCTACGTACCATGGTTTGATCCCAGATCGTAGGACGATGCTAGAACATGTCCTGGAACCCGGTTGTTACAATTGATATACCGATCATATTGCCAAACAAGAATATGGTTATTAACTGTAAGTTTGATGAATTAATGCAGTGGCTACATGTCTCCAGAATATGCAATGGATGGCATATTCTCTGAAAAATCTGATGTTTATAGTTTTGGAGTTATGGTGTTGGAAGTTGTCAGTGGTCGGAAAAACAACAGCCATTTTGAGTTCGACCGCCCTCTTAACCTGGTTGGATATGTAAGTTCATATCATATTCTTACAGTAGCTAGCTTAGCTTAGCTTAGCTTTTCCGATATAGAATAAACACCATGATTTAAACTGTAAATGTTTGTTGTTTGCAGGCATGGGAACTATGGAAACATGGTGCAGCATTGGAATTAATGGATCCAAGTCTAATTGATTCATGTCCTAAACAATACCAGGTTTTAAGGTGCATTACTTTGGGTCTGCTATGCGTGGAAGATAGTCCACTAGATCGACCAACGATGTCCGATGTTATATCGGTACTAAATGGAGAAATGCAATTGCCGTTGCCGAAACAGCCTGCATTTTCCACCGGAAGAAGGATTGCAGAAACGGATGTAGGGGACAGAGAGATGGAAAATTACTCTGTGAACGGCCTAACCATGTCTACCATGGATGCAAGATGATTAAAATGCAAAATACTTTACCACTAAACGCATGAATCAATCGAGCACCTTCGCATACCGTCCATCAGCTGAGTGACAGGACATTCAGCAAAGCTAACCATATTGCTACACCAACATGTGGTATTCAATCTTCAGTTTCTATCTTCTTCTTCTTTTTTGCATGTATTTGAAAAGTTTCGATTTCAATACTTCAAAATGATTAATAGTGGAATAATGATCATGATTTTCCTCATGTATGTGTAGTACTCGAGTCCTCAACTCCCCCTCCTTCGTATATAGGGCCCAAGTTTCATTCGGAGGTAAAACCGTCGTATCTTCTACTTAGTCACGGCCTCTCGAAAGGGTGATTGTCAAGCTCTACTATCCCTCGACATGCTCACTTGACCTATCAGCTGACTTTACTATCTTATACCTGTATCTACACTATTAACCCATCAACTTTAGGACGGACACCGGTCAATAATAAGACTCATGTTGTCGGGGGCACTTGCTAGACTGAAAGAGGAACTTTTGGATCCTTCATACCCATTGTTTATCATCTTCTTCAACTACCTCTTTTCTCTCCTTCATATCCTCACTGTGTACGGTTTTTTACCCAATCAAAAAGGATGAATCGCCTAAAATCACCTTTTCCCTACGTTTACCATTAATAATATGAAAAGTTTTGACTTCAACAAAAATAATAGTCAAAATGTCACAATCCAATTTTAGCCATCAAATTTAAAACTATTGGGATTCTAAATTTTTAGACCGTAATTTTTGGGAATTTTTTAATCGATTTTAATAAAATGGTAATTGAAATCAAGGACCGATTTGCAAAAATATGAGTTTTGTAAGTTAAATTGAAAATATCTAGAATTCAAGGGTCAAAATGGAAAATCTGGAAACTTTGGTGCTCTTTCTAAAATCCCAAAAGTTTAATAGTTTGTCCCATAAATTATCCATTTTGTATTTTATTAAAAGATAGTTACTTGATGCACCGGCGGTCGAAAAGTTTTTTTTTCACAAACGACTTCTAAAGCTGCCACATGTCCATTTTATGGGTCATAAACCCTAACCACTAAGTTCTAAACTATAAACTCTAAATCATAAAATTTATTCCTTAAAATTTAAATTTTAAATTACTAAACCTAAAACCCAAAATCTAAAACCTAAATCAATAACTCTATCTTAAACTATAACCCTAAATTCTAAATTCTAAATCTTACAATTTAAACCGCATAAATTCTAAACCCTAAACTTATATTCTAAATTATAAATCTAATAAATTTGTGTAAATTAAAATTTAGAAAAACTTGTGTATGTTATGAATATTTATCTATGTGGATGTCTATCATGATTAGAACTTTATCAAAGGAGTTTGATTTATTTATTATTAGGAATATTATCTCTATGAATTAGAGTTTAATGTATTATGTACTTCTTATGTCTATAAATAGATGATTCATTGAAGGCATTGTATACAATTCTATATTTAAGAATAATACAAATCTCTCTCTTTCTCTCATCTCTTTGTTCTTCTTGTTCTTATTCTTGTTCTTCTTTATTTTATTTACAACACGTTATCAGCACGATCTCGCTCGCTTAATTACTGTGATTATTGTTGGTGGTTCTCGAAAAGAATTTCAATTTGATATTGGTGACTACATCTATCATATATTCAGCTTACCTTGGAAAGTATGGTATGTTTTATCTATTTATATACTAATATAATGATTGATTTATCATTCTCCAAAAGTTTGTATATTCATATCTATTATTTGGTTATTATTTTAATTTATTATTATTTTATTCATACTTGAAGTAACTCTTGAACTAACGAAAATTAAAATTATCGTCGTACTTCATTAGATGGATTGATAAAGCAAACCGAATTAAAGCCCTCAAGGATTTCGGCTAAATGCTATTGGGCGCACAAATTGAAACATTTTATTACACAGTATATTAGTTTTATTCAAAGTTTTTATTATTTCATTCTAATTTATAATTGATTCAATTCAAGGATTGTGTTGCCATGTGGTTGTTATATATTTGTTTTATCATTATTATTATTATTATTATGATAATTTATATGAATAAATTCGAGATATAAAATAACTTTATTATTTGTATCAATTACTTTGTATGTGAATCAAAGGCAAAAGGAATACATTACTTTGATGTGTTTATACATTCATCAAAATGTTGTTTGATTTTAACTATGGTTGTTTATAATTTGATCACATCACTTATAGTTATGTTTATTCAACTTGATCTATGACTACTTTTATACTTTTTGATCTAGTCTCAAATAATTTTTTTATTCTATTGATAAAAGTCGATGCTTTTAACCGTGTTTTGAGTTTTTCATGTATTCAAATGAGTTGGAAAGAGACATGGCGTAAAAAAAAGATTATGAGAAGATGCATTGGTTCATTTGCTACGTCATCATTGAGACAAAATTCAATATCGGTAAACTCTATTTTTATTTTTATCTTTTAAAATACAATTTTAAAGTGCGATAAATCATGATGCTTTTGAATTTACAAGATTATTATAAAGTCTATATTTGCTCGAAAGCAATATTTTTTCTTCGTCGAAAAATTCGACCATAGACTTCTCCCAATTTCAAGTTACGAAATTCGTCTTGATCTAAAAAGTTTTATGGGAGGCATTCCCTGAAGTGAATGCAAAGCATGATATTTATTCCATGCGATTATCAATGATGGGGCATTCCCTGAAGTGAATGCAAGCATGATGTTTATTCCATGCAATTATTGGAACCGTTTCATTCCCTGAAGTGAATGCAAACATGGTAAATCATTATTCAATTAGAGACATAATTTCGATATAATCCAAGTATAATTGGCTGGACATCCCGTTCTGCGAGGCTACTGGTCTCAAAGGAGGTTTTTAAAGGACCTTGTGGACAGGTTTAACAATGCCGCGTACGATGATTAAATTTTTGTTCTCTGTGATAAGGATATGTAAAAAAAGGTTTTAAAGGCCCACTGTGTAGAACTGAGGTTTTGATATAATATTTGAAAAATGTTTTGGACTAAAATGGAAAGATTTTAAAATATGTTTTTAGTCAAAAACAACTTGAAAATATGTTTTAGGGTTTTTAAAGCTCTAGAATGGACTTAAAAGTACATTTAAAGTAGTCAAAACCGAGCATTTTAAGTGCCAGTATCGATACAGTGGAGAGTGTATCGATACACCTTAGGGTTTTCAAACTACAAGGATTCCAGTAGCTAAAACCTGTATCGATACGCCTAGCCGTATCGATACGGTGTATTTGAAAATAGCACAACAGCTAGTCGCGTACCGATACGGTTGTATCGCGTACCGATACGCCAACGGTCATTCCCAACGGTCATTTGACTTTGCAGGACCGTACCGATACGCCAGGCAAGCGTATCGATACGCATCAGCTGAAGAGCATAACGGCTATATCTGATTTCAAGACCGTATCGATACAGTGGAGAGTGTATCGATACACTAGGCTGCTGAACTGCAATTTGTGGGAAATAAACGGCTATTTTGTATCCCCAACGGCTATGAAACATCCCCAACGGCCATAAACGGCTAGAAACTCAATTTGGAGTATAAAAGGGACCTCCAAGCATCAAGATCAATACGAGCTTAAAAATGTTACAACATTATGAGTGAAAAACCTTGTCTAGAGCGTTAATTGTATATTCTTTGCTTAGACAACACTTGTGAGCTTACATTGTTAAATTTGCTCAAGTGTTTAGGTTTTTGGGTGAGAGCTTAATTGTGCAAACAAACGCCTATGAGAGGTTTTAAGTTTGTTTTGTTTATCTCTTTGTAAGAGAGGGTTTCCTTCAAGCTTTGGGTAGAAAGCTTCGAGGGTGTAAAGGGTTTCCTCCTAATCCTAGAAAAGGGGACGAATCAATTAGTGAATTGGTTGTGAAATCCTTAGTAGGAAGCTAAGGTAGTGGATGTAGACTCGGTTGAGGAGTTGAACCACTCTAAAATCATCGTGCAAATTGTCTACATTTATTTCGGTTTTAGCCAATTCAACAACCAAGCTTTTACAACCCTCCTTGACGGTTTCGGTGATCGATTCGAGCGTGCCTAAAACCCAACAATTGGTATCAGAGCTTGGCTCAATTGAAGGGGATTCACATCCTATTGAGAAGATCCGGCAAGCTCGATCAACATTTCACCAACCGGCTCAAATGGCGCAATCCATCAACATACCGCCTTTTTTCGACGGAGATCACTATGCCCTTTGGAAGACAAAGATGAAATTCTTCTTGAAGTCAAGAGATTACAAGCTATGGGACATAGTTGAAGATGGTACGTTCGTGCCTCAAGGAAGCAAAGCGGAATGGAGTGCCGACGATCGCAAGAAGATGGAGCTTAATTGTAGAGCCTTGCACATGCTCTTTTGTGCTTTTGGCCCAACCATCTATGAGAAGATGTCTTCTTGTGAAAGTGCCAAGGAGGTATGGGACAAGCTTGAAGTCACATACGATGGGACTAATGAAGTCAAGGAGACCAAGATTGGGCTCCTAACCTTAGAGTATGAGAACTTCAAAATGGATCCGGAAGAAAACATCGAGAAGATGTTTGATAGATTCTCCACAATCACCAATGGTCTTAAAGGATATGGAGAAATCATTCCGGAAGAAAAGCTTGTTCGAAAGCTCATCTACTCACTTCCCGAGTCTTGGGACTCAAAGAGGACCGCCATCATCGAAGCCAAAAATTTGAAGACTTTGAAGCTTGATGAACTCATGGGGTCTCTCCTTACTCATCAAATCATGAAGAAAAATAAAGAGGATGAGAAAAAGAGGGAAGAAATTAGAGCTATGGGAGAGAAGAAGCTTAAGAGCATTGGCATCAATGTAAATGCCATGGCTCTCAAGTCCTCCACATGCCATCACGTAGATTCAAGTGAGGAGGATAGTGAAGATGAAGAGATGAACTATCTCTTCAACAAGCTCGCACGATTCATGAAGAGCAAAATGGAAAAATCCAAGCATGAATCGATGAAGAAGATGAAGGATTCCCACAAATCCAAAAAGAAGGGATCATCTTCTAAACAAGCATACATGGCCACATGGAGTGATGAAGACTCCACCAAAGATGAAGTAGACCACCTATGCATGAATGGCCCTCAATAAGGGGGAGGTGTGATGGAGAGTGATCAACAAGTCAAACATTGAAGGGGAGCTCCATGCACACAAGAAAGAACACTTGAAGAAGGAAGGCTTCACATCCTCCCTTGAGTTCAAGTGTGGTAAAATCTAGTTGTTTTAGTGTTTATTGATTTATTTTCTTTTATATCAACTAGATATTCATAAATGTTGGACTAACATTTTGATGATGCCTTGAGTAAGGGGGAGCCAATTTTTAAAAACCAAAATTTTAAGTATGTCAAAATTTTTTTTGCCTCCTATGTTATCTTGAACTTAAATGTTATTTTAAATTCTTTTTGATATAACAAAAAGGGGGAGAAATGGTTTTTGAAAGTTCTTGAAAAATTGATTTTTCAAATGAATAAGGGGGAGCTTTATTTTGATTTCATATCTTAAATCTCTTATTCACATTTTTAAAATTAAAGGGGGAGAATCCCAAACAATTTTTCAAGTTGGTTTTATTATATCAAAAAGGGGGAGATTGTAGAACTGAGGTTTTGATATAATATTTGAAAAATGTTTTGGACTAAAATGGAAAGATTTTAAAATATGTTTTTAGTCAAAAACAACTTGAAAATATGTTTTAGGGTTTTTAAAGCTCTAGAATGGACTTAAAAGTACATTTAAAGTAGTCAAAACCGAGCATTTTAAGTGCCAGTATCGATACAGTGGAGAGTGTATCGATACACCTTAGGGTTTTCAAACTACAAGGATTCCAGTAGCTAAAACCTGTATCGATACGCCTAGCCGTATCGATACGGTGTATTTGAAAATAGCCCAACGGCTAGTCGCGTACCGATACGGTTGTATCGCGTACCGATACGCCAACGGTCATTCCCAACGGTCATTTGACTTTGCAGGACCGTACCGATACGCCAGGCAAGCGTATCGATACGCATCAGCTGAAGAGCATAACGGCTATATCTGATTTCAAGACCGTATCGATACAGTGGAGAGTGTATCGATACACTAGGCTGCTGAACTGCAATTTGTGGGAAATAAACGGCTATTTTGTATCCCCAACGGCTATGAAACATCCCCAACGGCCATAAACGGCTAGAAACTCAATTTGGAGTATAAAAGGGACCTCCAAGCATCAAGATCAATACGAGCTTAAAAATGTTACAACATTATGAGTGAAAAACCTTGTCTAGAGCGTTAATTGTATATTCTTTGCTTAGACAACACTTGTGAGCTTACATTGTTAAATTTGCTCAAGTGTTTAGGTTTTTGGGTGAGAGCTTAATTGTGCAAACAAACGCCTATTGAGAGGTTTTAAGTTTGTTTTGTTTATCTCTTTGTAAGAGAGGGTTTCCTTCAAGCTTTGGGTAGAAAGCTTCGAGGGTGTAAAGGGTTTCCTCCTAATCCTAGAAAAGGGGACGAATCAATTAGTGAATTGGTTGTGAAATCCTTAGTAGGAAGCTAAGGTAGTGGATGTAGACTCGGTTGAGGAGTTGAACCACTATAAATCATCGTGTCATTATTCTTTCTAGCTTCCTAAACCCTTCCACCCAAAAATTCACCTCTCCACCACTTGGCGAGCAAGAACGGTTGATCGAATCGAGCACCGAAAAACCCAACACACTGGCTCTACTCCATTCCCTGAAGTGAATGTGAGATTATATTATGGAAGGAATAAAAAGTCACATTAAAAGTTGTGGTCGTGGTCGAGGCTATGAATATACACATGAAAAATATAGTCATTTTAAGAATACTTCTACCCGCTGGTAGCAAAGTTATAAGGATGACAAGAGTGATAAAGATCATTCTAAGGAAGTGAAATCCTTTTACCAATGTGATGTTATAAACCATTGGTTTCGTACTTGTTAAACGCCAAAGTATTATGGACTTTATCCATAATCATGAATGATAAATGAAATAAAATATAAACAAAATTTGTTTATGACGAAAATAATTATGGCGTTATTGGTCCAACTCAATTGGATATTGTTAATTTTCTCATAACCCTTGAAGAGAATAATTTACCATTTATTTTATTTCCCTTGTAACCTTTAACATGAATAATTGTGTTTTTTTTTATTTTTTTTATTTTATGTTAATTCGTTTTATTTATTATTTATTTATGTTAGTTTGCTTTATGTTTATTTATTTCACATATTATTTATTTACGCTTTATGTTAATTTATTATTTGAAGAATATGATTACTTCCGGAATAAAATATACAATGAATTGTGGCTATTTATGCCTAGCAGATAATGCAAGTACTCATATTGTACTTAATCATAAGAAATATTTTTCCCATTTAAATGCAAGGGGAAATATGAGTAGTATTTCTCAAAGTACTAAAATATCAATACTTCGGAAGAGCACTTGAAAGTTTATCTCTGATAGATAATCGACTTGATATGATGTGCTATATTTTATATTTTTCATTCCTCGAAGTGAATGATACAAAGTACATATTTTCATTACCTGAAGTAAATGAAACAAAGCACATTTTGAAAAGTGCACAATTATGCATTTCTCGATTAAAATGCAAGGGAATAATGTGAGTACTATATCCGGAAGTACTAATATCACAAAAGGCTCTGGTTGAGCAAATATGTTATTGTCAAATGGAACTTTATTCCATATTCACATTGCGTTATACTCGTCAAAGTCATAAAGAGAGCAATATGAGTTCGCAAACTATCCCTTTGGGAATTATAGATAACATATGTTATCAATTGGCATTTGAAATAAGCCAATATGAATATAAGTTATGGTAGCCAAAAAGTCAGTTGAAAGCCCTAGGAGAGCTATATATTGCTACCAAAAGATAATTTCAATTGAAAGCTCCGAAAGAGCTAAATATATTCCTATTTAAAGGAATAATTTTGATGGTCGTACTAGACATGTACGAGTGAGATTGAATTACTTGTTATGGTAAACAAGGAGTTTACGAATTCAGAGATATATACACATATATATATAGTTGGCATGATCGGTTAGACCATCCTGATCAATAATGGTGCAGAAATTATTGAGATTTACATGCACGTGTATTAAAAGAACTTGTAGTTCTTGTGGTGCTTATTCTCAAAGAAATGGATTAAATTCCACTTATTAAAGAACGTGAAGTTCTTGTGTTGCTTAAAGGAATTGATTAAATTCCACTTAGTAAAAGAACTTGAAGTTCTTGTGTTGTTTGTTCTCAAAGGATATAGATTATCCCACTTACCAAAAGAATTAGAACTTAAAGTTCTTGTACTGAAGTTAAGACTGTATGTCTTGCATATCTGAACGAAATATGGGCCCATATATCCACAAATGTGGAAAGTTTTATATGATTTTAGTAGATGCATCTACATTGTTTTATCGACTTACAACCAGAAGTTTGTGAGATTGATTCTAAAAGATTCAGATTATGCAGTTAGACTATTCGTCTTGAAAAGCTAGTGGGTTTATATTTTAGGCTATATCAGTTGTTACAAAGCCTATTGATTATGAAAAATATAGTTTAGCAAAATTTCAATTGGATGCCTCCTATTTAATAGTTAAACTATGAGAACAAAAGAGTTATTATTTATATGGTGTTTCCATATAGCAACACTTATACGCATCAAGCCAACGAGTTATAATAAACTCCCCGTTATGATTGGTTTTTGGTCAGAAACCATACATTTCTCATTTTATGATTTTTGAATGTGCGATATGAATTGCTCCACCACAACGCACAAAATGGGTAAATAAAAAGGGTTGAGAATATATATTGAGTACGAGTCTCCCATTTTATGATTTATGACATGATTTTTCTCAACATCAGAGGGAGATAATAATCAGCTGGATAGAGGAAAATGAATTATCGTTATCTAGATCCTCGTATATGAACTAGAAGTTCATAAGATAATTCATGTTATTACATGTCAACTGCCAGACATACTTACTGACCCAATGAGAGTAATTAAGTCTCATATACCAGCTGAAATGCTCTAAGTTTAAATTACATGTTAGAGCGAGAGAATGTAAATCATGCCTGAAGCATGATAGTTGAAATGGTTCCAATGATCAAAATTCTCGTAAATAGAAAGTAATATGAGATGGTCATATATTGGAGGCGGGTGCTCCTGAAGAGACCCAAGACATAACAAATAATAAAACTCTATAAGAGTTTCAGGTACCTGAAATAAAGATTGAAATCTTGAAGAGATCTCGATGAGTTATGTCATTACGAGAATGGAACTAGAAAATTGGAAAGTTGTCGATAACGATTTTACAAACAATTTTACATAAAATACTTCTATAGAAGTAAAGAAAGAAATCGAGGATCTTGTATAAAATCTATCCGGAAGTATAGATATTGAATTGGCCAATGTTGAAAGACGCTTTGAACTTCTAAAATAGAAGTATTTGGACCACCAGTCCAAACACCTAAAGGTGTAATGCAAGTGAGGCACAAATAAGTAGTCGTAAATACGACTTGAACTATGATTTATGAAAAGTTTTAATTACTTCATGGTGGATGCAATTATTTTGGCAGTTTTGAAAATTTTACATGCGTCTAATTATTTGTGGATCCATATTTATCCTTGAAGGATCTAAAATGCTATAAGCATTTGGAAATTTCTGAGGAAATTTATTTAGACATGTCTCGTGAATATTTTGGCGTATTTGGTATAATCGCCTTAGTGAATACTAATTGAGAAAATACTATAAGAATGATCAGATTTCCTTATGTATTTTATAAAGGAGTTTGGATCAAGATCCATTATGATAATTTTAGAACTCCTAAAGAGCTTCAAATTGGAAACTCATGAAGTACTTTCAATACAAGTACTTGAATCTTGACATCAAGTTTATCTCGACCTGAAGATCGAGCATTTTTATATATTTCTTTTGTCTATGAATAGACATAAGCTGAAAGAATCTTAAAGAAGATTCAATATGAATAGAACATATCTATTGAGTATCCCAATAGTTGTAAGATTGTTGGATGTGAATAAAGATAATTATATCTTTTCTTGGTCTTGAAGCACTATATATTAGTTGGTCAAGAAATATCTATGAATATACAAAGATCATTACATTTAGATCTTCAAACATTCGTTGATGCCTCCTCAAATGTCGTAGAAATAATTGTTATGCACGAGGCAAGCTAAAAAAAATGTGTTTGGCTAAGACTATTGACCAAATATATCCAAAAGATATGTGGATTTACTTTTACAAGATATGATAAAAGCTATCTTGTGTGAAGATAACGCAAGATGTATATCTCTGTTTGAAAGTGGATACATCATGGAACATATTACTCCAAAGTTTTCATCCCTCACGATATTTAGAAAAATGATATTCAAGATTAAATTATGAAGATTCAAAGATCTTCTGTGATGTTTGCATGAGGGAGAGTAAATACGCGTTGCACTCTTTTTCCCTTAACCGAGGTTTTGTCCCAATGAGTTTTCCTGGTAAGGTTTTTAATGAGGCAACATGTTATGCGTATCAAAGATGTGTGTACTCTTTTTCCTTCACTAAAGAATTTTTTTTCCCACTGGGTTTTTATCTTAGTAAGGTTTTAACGAGGCACATTATCTTCATAGACATCCAAGGGGGAGTGTTATGAATATTTATCTATGTGGATGTCTATCATGATTAGAACTTTATCAAAGGAGTTTGATTTATTTATTATTAGGAATATTATCTCTATGAATTAGAGTTTAATGTATTATGTACTTCTTATGCCTATAAATAGATGATTCATTGAAGGCATTGTATACAATTCTATATTTAAGAATAATACAAATCTCTCTCTTTCTCTCATCTCTTTGTTCTTCTTGTTCTTATTCTTGTTCTTCTTTATTTTATTCACAACAGTGTATGAATTTTTTTTCTTAAAATATTACTTTTTCCTCTAAATACCATTCTGTTTTGGAATCCTAGAAGAAGTTTTCTAATATTTTTTTAATAAATTTGTCGTTTAAACTTTATTGAAATAACAGAATAAATAGTTAAGAAAAAAATAACAGAATAAAAACAGGAACAATAAATCAAACTGTCTCGGAAAGAAGAAAATTAACATTGTTTACTATCAAATAAGTACTTAAATTATAGATATTTTATTATAAGTGTTTAAAATTTATTTTAGTCATAAGATGTGTTTAAAATTTCATTTTATTTATTTTAGGTACCTGCAGTTTAATAAAACTCAGTATACAATCATTATTTGATACGTAACATATTTTAGACACTTATTTTAACTAAATTAATTTTAAACACTTATTTATACCAAAAAAATAACTATAAATCTAACCAAAATAAACTTTAGAAACTTAAAATGAAAAAATGGTATAATTGGGCACTTGTATTATATTAAGGATAAATATTTTATACACAGAAAATTGAAAGTTTTCACAAGCGCCTTAATTTTAAGGTATAGGGAGTTAGTTTAAGGTATAAGGTTTAGGTGGTAGGGGGTTAAAATTTAGGGATAGTTGTTTCAATTTAAGGTTTAGGGTTTTAATTTAGGGTTTATAGGTTAAAACCTAAACCCTCACCATATTACCCTAAAACCTAAACCCTAACCTATAAACCCTAAATTATAACCCTGAACCTTAAATTAAAACAACTATCCCTAAATTTTAAACCCCTAAAGTTTGAATGGGTTGTTTAACTATGGTGATAAGCTCAATCTATCTGATTCTCTTGTATCCCAAAATGGAGCCATTAGCTTTGGCTTCCACCAACAAGATTATGGTCGGTATTGGGATGGCCAACTATTTGGATATTATTTAGCTACGTACTACACCGAGGACAAGTATTTGAACCATTCGATCTGGTTGGCTAACCGAGACGATCCCATTGCAGACGATTCGGGAGTTCTCATTGTAGACGACACCGGGCTGAAAATTAATCGCACCGGTGGGAATCCTATCCAACTTTTCTCACTTCAATCTACCTCTATCACCATCAACAGTTCCGATATGATGCTCCTGTTACACAATTCGGGCAATCTTGTTCTGCAATGTACAGACATAGAAAACGGGGAAAACGTAGTATTGTGGCAAAGCTTTGATCATCCAACTGACACTTTCCTGCCCGAGCCGATGAAGTTGGGGGTCAGCCATGGGAGGAGAATGTCACTTACATCTTGGTTGACTGATTCAATCCCGGCGTCCGGATCGTTAACACTCGAATGGGATCCTGTTGGAAACCTATTAGTTGTTCTGCTTAGAGAAAGGGTTTTATGGTCTACTGGAGACATGCTATCCTTGGATCCAAACCAGATCTACAATTTCACTTATGTTTCTAGTCCAGATGAGCAATATCTTTATTATACGACAGTAATTAGTCAACTTGCACTTGAAGAAAATCCCAGGTTATTGTTCCGTCACAATGGGAATTTAGTACACGGAGGAAGTCGCTTAAACATAATCAGTTCGAATACATGTGACGGTAATAGCACGGAGAAGGGTTGCAAGAGATGGGAAGGACCAAAGTGCAGAAACAAAGGTGATAAGTACGGACTGAGATCAATAACACCTGCAAATTTATTTTCTACCAACGGTACACTAAGGGGGAACTTCAGTCTTTCCATAAACGACTGTAAGGACATATGCTGGAATGACTGCCATTGCTTGGGAGTCAATGCGGATAGAGAGCTCGGTTGTGAGTTTCTTACAGGGCCTTACGATGAAGGTGCGTTGGATGGAGTGTCATATCATGTCATAATTCGCAACCGTTCAAGTAAGTTTAACATTGCTCATGTTCCGACCTATAACATCTTTTGATTCAATTAGATGGTACAATGACAATTAAATTCATCAGTACTGCTCTTTTTTGTACATTGATTGCAGTGTCGAAAACATGGATATGGATATTAATCTCCATAGCAATGGCTCTAACGATCATAGTACTTCTTTCCATCCTGTTTTATTTGAGAAGACGAAGTCGAGCTAGAATGGAAGGTACTAAAATGGAGGGGAACCAATTGATGTTTTAGTAGTATCTCTGATGTAATCTTAAAACTTTTGTCTAAACTTCAACTTTGCTTTGAACAGAGAAGTTCCTACTTGACTTAATGACTTCCGAAGATGCAAGTGACACAAGGGAGCTTCAAACCGGAAGCAAATGTCACAATCTGAACATATATACAGCAGAAGTAATCGTGCCTGCTACAAACGGCTTCTCAGTGGAAAATTTGCTTGGAAAAGGTGGCTTTGGATCCGTTTTCAAGGTGTCTGCCAAGTGCCAATCCCCATGATCGAGTTATCGAAAATGATTTCATCAATCTGTCTCTAACATTTGAAAACTTGTTAATCATTAGGGAACATTGAGAGATGGACTAGAAGTGGCGATAAAAAGATTATCAAGAGGATCGACACAAGGGCTGGTGGAGTTCAAAAATGAGCTTATACTTATAGCCAAACTGCAACACACAAACCTGGTGCGGCTCTTAGGCTTTTGCGTTCAAGGGGACGAGAAAATGCTAGTTTATGAGTACTTGCCTAATAAAAGCTTGGACTCTTTCATCTTCGGTTAGCAACAATTCGATTATTTCTTGAACTGCCCGTGCCAATTTTTATGTGTATGAGTTTTAATCCATGCCTTTTGTCTAACAGATGAATCAAAAAGGAAGTTAATGGATTGGGATAAGCGGTTTAGCATCATTGAAGGGATAGCTCAAGGACTACTTTATCTTCATAAATTCTCTAGACTAAGAATCATTCACAGAGATTTGAAGTTGAGTAACATATTGCTTGACCAAAACTTGAACCCCAAGATATCAGATTTCGGGATGGCAAGGATTTACAAAACAAATGAAGCTGGAACAAATACGAACCGGATTGTTGGCACATAGTAAGTAAACACTTACTCTAACAACCGGAGTTCTCTCCATGTCATCCTACGTACCAGGGTTTGATCCCGAAGCGTAGGAGGATGCTAGAACATGTCCTAGAACCCGGTTGTTACAATTGATATATCGATCATATTACATAACAAGAGTATGGTTATTAACTGTAAGTTTGATGAATTAATGCAGTGGCTACATGTCTCCAGAATATGCAATGGATGGCGTATTCTCTGAGAAATCTGATGTTTATAGTTTTGGAGTTATGATGTTGGAAGTTGTCAGTGGTCGGAAAAACAACAGCCATTTTGAGTTTGACCGTCCACTTAACCTGGTTGGATATGTAAGTTCATATCATATTCTTACAGTAAGCTTAGCTTAGCTTTACCGATGTAGAACAAACACCTTGTTTTAACATCGGATGATTTAAACTGTAAATGATTGTTGTTTGCAAATTGCAGGCATGGGAACTATGGAAACACGGTGCAGCATTAGAATTAATGGATCCGAGTTTAAGTGATTCGTGTCCTAAACAATACCAGGTTTTAAGGTGCATTACTTTGGGGCTGCTATGCGTGGAAGATAGTCCACTAGATCGACCGATGATGTCCGATGTTATATCGGTGCTAAATGGAGAAATGCAATTGCCGTTGCCAAAACAGCCTGCATTTACCACTGGAAGAAGGATTGTAGAAACGGATGGAGGGGACAGAGAGATGGAAAATAACTCTGTAAACGGCCTAACCATGTCTACCATGGATGCAAGATGATTAAAATGCAAAATATTGTACTATTAAACGCATGAATCAATGGAGCACCTTCGAATTTCGTCCATCAGCTGAGTTACAGGACATTCAGCAAAGCTGATGAAAGACTAAATGTTTCTTTTGTGTTGGTTCTAGTAACCATTTTGCTACACCAACATGTGGTATTCAATCTACACTTGTAGAAAGTCAAGCAATGCTGCAGCCAAAATTGAAAATGGAAAATTTCAATTTTGGCAGGTGCAGCCAAGATTGAAAAATGGCATGGGAAAATCACAATTTTGGTCCCTAAACTTTAGGTTATTTATAAGTTAGTCCCTAAAGCTCAACTATAAATAGCCTAGCCATTTGCCATTCTTACACATCCCAAATCATTCTAACCTCCTCTCAATACTAGAGAAATTAGAGAGTTTTCATAGAGTTGTTTTCTCCTTTTTATCAAGAGAGAATTGTCATTGTTTTCTCCTTGTTAGATTGAGAGAAGTTGTAATTCCTATTTTCTCATAGTGAAATTCTTCTACCTTGTCCGTGGTTTTTACCCTATATTATTTAGGGGTTTTCCACGTAAAATCTGTGTCTCCTTTATCTTCATTGTTATTTTCTCAAATTATCAGTTGCGTTTTTGCTCTATCCGACGATCGTATTCCGCAACAATTGGCATCAGAGCCAGATTTGGGTGCGTATATCTACTTACCGTATTCTCTGTTGGTTGCCACTGAAAAGTGGATCCTCCATCATAAGAAAGTAAGTTAGATATTACTCATTCATTGAAGGTGGTGGGCACTATTCACGTCAAAAAGGTGAAATAGTGGGAGCTATCTGAAATAGAAGCTATGGCAACGAAATTTGATATTGAAAAGTTCAATGGGAGAAATTTCTCACTGTGGAAATTGAAGATAAAGGCCATCCTAAGAAAAAATGGATGTCTAGCGGCTATCAGCGAAAGGCCGGCAGATTTTACGGATAACAAGAAATGGAATGAGATGGACGAGAATGCTATTGCAGACCTTCATTTAGCATTAGCAGATGAAGTACTATCAAGCATCGAGGAGAAGAAGACAGCCAAGGAGATTTGGGATCACCTCGCAAAATTATACGAGGTCAAATCGTTGCACAATAAAATTTTCCTTAAGAGGAAATTGTACACTCTTCGGATGTCAGAATCTACTTCAGTGACAGAGCACTTAAACACGTTGAATACTCTATTTTCTCAGCTTACATCCCTAAGCTATAAAATAGAGTCACAAGAACGTGCTGAACTTCTGCTTCAAAGTCTACCTGATTCGTATGATCAACTCATCATCAACTTGACGAACAACAACCTTACAAGTGATCTAGTCTTCGATGACGTTGCAGCTGCTGTTCTGGAAGAAGAAAATCGGCGCAAGAACAAGGAAGACAGACAAGGAAATCTGCAACAAGCAGAGGCCTTAACGGTGATGAGAGGAAGATCAACAGAACGTGGCCAAAGTAGCAGTCACAATCATGGTAGATCAAAGTTAAGGAGTAAGAAGAATTTAAAGTGCTACAACTGCGGAAAGAAGGGTCACTTGAAGAAGGATTGTTGGAGTTTACCTAAAAACTCCAATCCTCAAGGAAATATGGCAAACACTTCAGATGATGGAGATGCTCTCTGTTGTGAAGCAGCAACAGCCATGGAAGGCAGAAAAAGATTTGCAGACATATGGCTTATTGACTCGGGAGCCACATATCACATGACCTCAAGAAGAGAATGATTCTATAATTATGAACCTATCTCAGGAGGATCTGTGTACAGCTGCAATAATCATGCCTTGGAAATTGTTGGCGTTGGAACCATCAAATTGAAGATGTATGACGGGACAACCAAAGTTGTTCGAGATGTGCGACACGTGAAAGGCTTGAAGAAAAACTTATTGTCCTACGGATTGTTGGATAATAATGCAAGCAAGATTGAAACACAGAAAGGAATCATGAAGGTGTTCCATGGAGCGCTTGTGGTGATGAAAGGTGAAAAGATAGCTGCAAATTTGTACATGCTGAAGGGAGAGACTTTGCTAGAAGCTGAAGCCTCTATTGCCTCATGTAGTTCAGATTCTACCATGTTATGGCATCGGAAACTTGGACACATGTCAGAACAGGGAATGAAAGTCCTTGTGGAGCAAAAGCTACTTCCGGGTTTAACAAAGGTATCACTTCCTTTGTGTGAACATTGTATTACAAGTAAGCAGCATCGATTAAAATTCAACACATCAAATTTTAGAGGCAAGGCTGTTCTAGAATTGGTTCATTCTGATGTATGGCAAGCACCGGTTACATCCCTAGGCGGAGCAAAGTATTTTGTCTCCTTCATTGATGACTACTCTAGGAGATGTTGGGTGTATCCTATCAAGAGAAAGGCAGATGTGTTTTCAACCTTCAAAGTTTTCAAAGCGCGGGTGGAACTTGATTCTGGAAATAAGATCAAGTGTTTCAGATCAGATAATGGAGGTGAATATACAAGTGATGAATTTGATGACTTTTGCAGAAAAGAAGGCATCAAAAGACAGTTCACAACAGTATACACTCCTCAACAAAATGGAGTGGCAGAGCGGATGAACAGAACTCTGTTAGAAAGAACACGAGCAATGTTGAGAGCTGCAGGGCTAGAAAAAGCTTTCTGGGCAGAAGCAGTCAATACCGCCTGTTATTTGGTGAATCGGGCTCCATCAACTGCAATTGAGTTGAAGACACCGATGGAAATGTGGACTGATAAACCAGTTGATTATTCAAACCTCCATATATTTGGAAGTATTGTGTACGTGATGTACAATGCCCAAGAAATTTCAAAGTTGGATCCAAAATCCAGAAAATGTAAATTCTTGGGGTATGCTGATGGAGTAAAGGGGTATCGCTTGTGGGATCCCACTGCCCGCAAAGTGATTATCAGCAGGGATGTTATCTTTGTAGAAGATAAGCTACAAAGAAAAGAAGAAGATGATAGCACTGATAAAGAAAAGCCAGAGACTACACAGATACATGTTGAAAATGAGTTTGAACAGAGAGATTGTTCTGAAGCAGAACCAGAGCTCGAGGAATCAGAACCAGAGAATTCTGAAGCTCCAACAACTCGTCAATCAGATCGTGTGAGAAGACGTCCCAATTGGCACTCAGATTATGTTATAGAAGGTAATGTTGCATACTGCCTTTTAACGGAGGACGGTGCGCCATCAACATTCGAGGAGGCAATGAACAACTCAGATGCTTCGCAGTGGATGGCGGCAATGCAAGAAGAAATCGAAGCCCTTCATAAAAATAATACATGGGAACTTGTGCCACTACCACAAGGAAGGAAGCCAATTGGTAACAAATGGGTCTTCAAAATCAAGAGAAATGGTGACGATCAAGTGGAGAGGTATCGTGCAAGACTGGTGGTCAAAGGATATGCTCAGAAAGAAGGTATTGATTTCAATGAAATCTTTTCTCCTGTGGTTAGACTAACAACGGTTCGAGTTGTCCTGGCAATGTGTGCTACATTGAATTTACATCTAGAGCAGCTAGATGTTAAAACAGCTTTTCTTCATGGAGATCTTGAAGAAGAGATTTACATGCTCCAGCCTGAAGGTTTTGAAGAAAAAGAAAAGAAGAACTTGGTTTGTAGGTTGAACAAATCTCTGTACGGTTTAAAGCAGGCGCCGAGGTGTTGGTACAAGAGATTTGACTCCTTCATCATGAGCCTTGGATACAACAGACTTAATGCAGACCCTTGTGCTTACTTCAAGAGGTTTGGTGAAAACGACTTTGTTATATTGCTGTTGTATGTAGATGACATGTTGGTTGCAGGCCCCAACAAAGATCATATTAAAGAATTAAAGGCACGACTGGCTAGGGAATTCGAAATGAAGGACTTGGGACCAGCAAACAAGATTCTAGGGATGCAAATTCACCGAGACAGAAGTAATAGGAAGATTTGGCTTTCACAAAAGAATTACTTGAAAAAGATCTTGTCACGATTCAGCATGCAAGATTGTAAGCCAATTCATACCCCTCTTCCTATTAACTTTAAATTATCCTCCAGTATGAGTCCTAGCAGTGAAGAAGAGAGGATGGAGATGTCTCGAGTACCGTATGCATCAGCAGTGGGAAGTTTAATGTTCGCTATGATTTGTACAAGATCAGACATTGCACAAGCAGTGGGAGTGGTTAGTCGGTACATGGCGAATCCAGGCAGAGAGCATTGGAATGCTGTGAAAAGGATCCTGAGATACATCAAAGGGACCTTAAATGTTGCATTATGTTACGGGGGATCAGACTTTCTTATCAGCGGGTATGTCGATTCTGACTATGCAGGAGATTTGGATAAAAGCAAATCTACAACAGGATATGTGTTTACAATTGCTGGTGGAGCTGTAAGCTGGGTTTCAAAACTGCAATCGGTTGTGGCTACGTCAACAACGGAGGCAGAATATGTAGCAGCTACACAAGCCAGTAAAGAAGCAATATGGTTGAAAATGCTATTGGAGGAGCTCGGGCACAAACAAGAGAATGTCTCTTTGTTTTGTGACAGTCAGAGCGCCTTGCATCTTGCAAGGAATCCTGCTTTTCACTCAAGAACAAAACACATTCGGGTCCAATACCACTTCATTCGTGAGAAAGTGGAAGAAGGGACGATAGATATGCAGAAGATCCATACCGATGACAACATAGCAGATTTCATGACAAAAGCAATCAACACTGATAAGTTTACTTGGTGTCGATCCTCTTGTGGCTTGTTAGAGACATAAGCAACATGGAAAGTACGAGGTAGAAAGAATGGTGTGAAGATATGATTGTTCCAATCAAATCTTCAAGGGGGAGATTGTAGAAAGTCAAGCAATGCTGCAGCCAAAATTGAAAATGGAAAATTTCAATTTTGGCAGGTGCAGCCAAGATTGAAAAATGGCATGGGAAAATCACAATTTTGGTCCCTAAACTTTAGGTTATTTATAAGTTAGTCCCTAAAGCTCAACTATAAATAGCCTAGCCATTTGCCATTCTTACACATCCCAAATCATTCTAACCTCCTCTCAATACTAGAGAAATTAGAGAGTTTTCATAGAGTTGTTTTCTCCTTTTTATCAAGAGAGAATTGTCATTGTTTTCTCCTTGTTAGATTGAGAGAAGTTGTAATTCCTATTTTCTCATAGTGAAATTCTTCTACCTTGTCCGTGGTTTTTACCCTATATTATTTAGGGGTTTTCCACGTAAAATCTGTGTCTCCTTTATCTTCATTGTTATTTTCTCAAATTATCAGTTGCGTTTTTGCTCTATCCGACGATCGTATTCCGCAACAACACTTTCTTTCTTTCTTTCTTTTTTGCATGTATTTGGAAATTCTCGACTTCAAGAAAAATGAATAGTCGAATAATTATCATAATTTTAATTGTGACATTTTGACTCATGTTTGGTAATAAATCAAATTTGGAAAGGAAAGTTCATCTTTTTACTAAATAAATCAATATGATTGAAAGTAATCGATTAATTTGTTTTATTATTTTCGAATTGGACCAAATAGCTTTTTCTACTAATTAAAAATGTGTGAAAGGGTCGGAGTCGTATTCAGATAAGGAGTGCAATAAATGAAGGGTCCAATCTAATAATTTCTCCTATTCTATAAGGAATGCTCAAATTCAACACTTGCTTGTAGCAAGTTGCTACTCCACATTGAAGACGACCGACAGTCAACAATGGGTGACAGAGAAAAGTCAAAAACAAAGAGAAGATAAGAAGATTCAAACCAAACCTAATTATTTAATGGTTGGTGTTAGCTTAGGATATTGCTTCCATATCCATCGTCTTGTCTTAACCAAAACATGTTTAGTTTCCGAGTTCTGGTCCTAATTCTGGGATGTCTTTGGTTAACTGAAGCTGCAAGGAACACGCTTAACTATGGTGATAAGCTCAATCTGTCTGATTCTCTTGTATCCCAAAATGGAGCCATTAGCTTTGGCTTCCACCAACAAGATTATGGTCGGTATTGGGATGGCCAGCTATTTGGATATTATTTGGCTACGTACTACACCGAGGACAAGTATTTGAACCATTCGATCTGGTTGGCTAACCGAGACGATCCCATTGCAGACGACTCGGGAGTTCTCATTGTAGACGATACCGGACTGAAAATTAATCGCACCGGTGGAAATCCTATCCAACTTTTCTCACTTCAATCTACCTCTATCGCCATCAACAGTTCCGATATGAAGCTCGTGTTACACAATTCTGGGAATCTTGTTCTGCAAGGTACAAACATAGAGAACAGGGAAAACTTAGTATTGTGGCAAAGCTTTGATCATCCGACCGACACTTTCCTGCCCGAGCCAATGAAATTGGGGGTCAGCCATGGGAGGAGAATGTCACTTACGTCTTGGTTGACTGATTCAATTCCAGCGTCCGGATCGTTTACATTGGAATGGGATCCTGTGGGAAACCTATTAGTAGTTCGGCTTCGAGAAAGGGTTTTATGGTCTGGTGGAGAGTTTCTATCATATCTAAACGGTATCTACAATTTCACTAATGTTTCTAGTCCAGATGAGCAATATCTTTACTATACTATTGTAAATAGTACACTTGGAGAAAACCCCAGGTTATTGCTCCATCACAATGCGATTTTAGAATATGGAGGAAGTCACGTAAGCATATTCACTTCGATTACATGTGACGGTAATAGCAGGGAGAAGGGTTGCAAGAGATGGGAAGGACCAAAGTGCAGAAACAAAGGTGATAAGTATGAATTGAGATCCATAAGAACTACATATACCGACATTAGACTAACTCGGAACCTCAGTCTTTCCCTAAACGACTGTAAGGACATATGTTGGAATGACTGCAATTGCTTGGGAGTCAATGCGGATAGGGAGCTCGGTTGTGAGTTTCTTACTGGGCCTTACGATGAAGGGGTGCTGGATGGAGTACCATTTCACGTCATAATTAGCAACCATTCAAGTAGGTTTAACATCGCTCATGTTCCGACTTATAACATCTTTTGAATCAGTTGGATGGTATAATGGCAATCAAATTCATTAATACTGTTCTTTTTGTACATTGATTGCAGAGTCGAAAACATGGATATGGATATTGATCTCCATAGTGATTGCTCTAACGATCATAGTACTTCTTTCCACCCTGTTTTATTTGAGAAGACGAAGTCGAGCTAGAATGGAAGGTACTAAAATGGAGGGGAACCAATTGATGTTTTAGTAGTATCTCTGATGTAATCTTAAAACTTTTGTCTAAACTTCAACTTTGCTTTGAACAGAGAAGTTCCTACTTGACTTAATGACTTCCGAAGATGCAAGTGACACAAGGGAGCTTCAAACCGGAAACAAAGGTCACAATCTAAACATATATACAGCAGAATTAATTGTGTCTGCTACAAACGGCTTCTCACCGGAAAATTTGCTTGGAAAAGGTGGCTTTGGACCCGTTTTCAAGGTATCTGCCAAGTGCCAATCCCCATGACCGAATATCGAGAATGATTTCATCAATCTGTCTCTAACATGTGAAAACTTGTTAATCATTAGGGAACATTGGGAGATGGACTAGAAGTGGCGATAAAGAGATTATCGAGAGGATCGACACAAGGATTGGTAGAGTTCAAAAATGAGCTTATACTTATAGCTAAACTGCAACACACAAACCTGGTGCGGCTCTTAGGCTTTTGCGTTCAAGGGGACGAGAAAATGCTGGTCTATGAGTACTTGCCTAATAAAAGCTTGGATTCTTTCATCTTCGGTTAGCAACAATTCAATTATTTCTTGAGCTGCCAATCCCAAAATCTTATGTTTATGAGTTTTAATCGACGCATTTTGTCTAACAGATGAATCGAAAAGGAAGCTATTAGATTGGGATAAGCGGTTTAGCATCATTGAAGGGATAGCTCAAGGACTACTTTATCTTCACAAATACTCTAGACTAAGAATTATTCACAGAGATTTGAAGTTGAGTAACATATTGCTTGACCAAAACATGAACCCCAAGATATCAGATTTCGGGATGGCAAGGATTTACAAAACAAATGAAGCTTGCACAAATACGAACCGGATTGTCGGCACATAGTAAGTAAACGCTTACTCTAACAACTGGACTTTTCTCCGCTACGTACCAGGGTTTTATCCCAGAGTGTAGGACAATGCTAGAACATGTCCCGGAACATGGTTAATAACTGTAAGTTTGATGAATTAATGCAGTGGCTACATGTCTCCAGAATATGCAATGGATGGCGTATTCTCTGAGAAATCTGATGTTTATAGTTTTGGAGTTATGGTGTTGGAAGTTGTCAGTGGTCGGAAAAACAACAGCCATTTTGAGTTTGAACGTCCTCTTAACCTGGTTGGATATGTAAGTTCATATCATATTCTTACAGTAAGCTTAGCTTAGCTTTACCGATGTAGAACAAACACCTTGTTTTAACATCGGTTGATTTAAACTGTAAATGATTGTTGTTTGCAGGCATGGGAACTATGGAAACATGGTGCATCATTAGAATTAATGGATCCGAGTTTAAGTGATTCATGTCCTAAACAATACCAGGTTTTAAGGTGCATTACTTTGGGTCTGTTATGCGTGGAAGATAGTCCTCTGGACCGACCGACAATGTCTGATGTTATTTCAGTGCTAAATGGAGAAATGCAGTTGCCGTTGCCAAAACAGCCTGCATTTTCCACTGGAAGAAGGATTGTAGAAACGAATGTAGGGGACAAAGAGATGGAAAATTACTCTGTGAACGGCCTAACCGTGTCAACCATGGATGCAAGATGATTAAAATACTTCAATCGAGCACTTTCCCGTACCGTCCATCAGCTGAGTTACAGGACATTCAGCAATTCTGATGAAAGACTAAATGTTTCTTCTGTGTTGATTCTTGTAATCATATTGCCACACCAACATGTAGCATTCAATCAATAATTTTGATGCATCAAAGTCACAAAGGTTGCAGTTTTCAACTTTATTGTCATGTTTGCTAAAAAAAGAAAGAGATATGACTTACTCCATGCAGAGTGCAGACAATTAGATGGTGCAGAATGAAGTCTCGACTTCAATACTTGAAGAAAAATGAATAGTAACAATTATCATAATTTCCCTCATGTATTATGAAAGTCTCGACTTCAAGAAAGATGAACAGTCCGAACAACATAGGTTATACTAGAAAGTTTCCATAGTTGACATACTAAGGTCATATGCTAAGCAAAAACCAGTGGCTGTAAATCCGTGAATAGTGATGACAATAATGCAAAATTGTGATTTAAAACAGCATGTGAATGCCATGTTCTTTAATAATTTGTTAATCTGCATTTCCCACTCACTATAATACATTAAAAGTTCATCATAATTAGTACTTGATGTACCATCCCACCATCTGATTGCAGACATATTTATATAATGTTATATAGAATTGGATATTTGATTATAATTGACAAAACTTGGATCATGCTTTAATGCAAAGTGCATCTGAAACACCTTTAAATAGTCCATTATATGACGTTTAACAGAAGAAATAAATTAATGGTTTATAGTGGAGAGGTGTGAGTGTGTGAGGGCCAGTGCTCAATGGTCCATTATTAATTGATAAAAGAAGGTAAAGTATGAGAATGTGGATGAGAGACTATTATAAGGGTCAAAGTACCTACAAAGTCCCTTTATTATTGGGATGGCATCAATTCAGTCTCTCTATTATGGAGGTTGGTTCAAATTAGTCCTTCTATTATACATATTGGTTCAAATTAATACCTCTACTGTTAAATGGATGAATTTAGTCCCTGCATTGCTAAAAAAAATTACATGGTTAACATGGAAACAAAATTAAGGATTTATTATAAAATAGTATCTAAACTATATATATTTTTTGCTTTAGGTGTCTACTATTTCATTTTGTAGCCATTGTCAAGTCGTCCGTTAAAGAACCGCTATCTTCTATTGATGAATTCTTCAAGCTCTAATTTTTATTTTACTCAGCTTCTCATTACAAGCAAAATATAAGTGTTTTCAGACTAATTTTTTAGAGTTGGGATTTTGATTTCACTTCGCAATAGATGAATTTTCTACTTTGCAAAGAGAGAGAGAATGAAGATTCACTAATCAAAATTGATGCATTGGGAATAGAAGGTTCTCAAAATCGAAGTATTTTAGGACTTAGGATTGTTTGATTACTCAAAACGAACCATTTTTTGGATTTTCTTTTTTTATTTCCCTATAAAATCAAATGGAGAAAGGAAGAAGTTGACTGGAAGTCACATATCACACATTCATCAGAAGAAATTAAATTGACCGCCGTCCTAAAAATATTTATGAAATATAATGTTTTTTTTTTTTTTGAAGAAATATGAAATACAAACACCTACTTTGACCAAAAAATTTAGAGACATGAAATAAAAAGGTATAATTCAAACTCTTATTTTAAAATGAATCCAAAAAATAATGTATTTTTTAAACAATAAATGTTAAATTTGTAGAAGATTGATACTATTTGATTTCTTTTATTACAAAAGGGACTAAATTGATAAGTCCTTATAATAAAGGGATCTAGTAGGTACTTTCACCCTATTATAAATGATGGGTGATTCTTCATTCCTTGAACATTTGGGCCCTTTCACAGCTGTCATTCCCTTCCATAACACAAGGCTGCTTTGTTTTCTTCTAATATTCTCTCATCCCAACAATCAATAGTCCCCACTCTCCCCCACTTCCCCCAATAATGTCACTTTGTATGCCATATGTATATGTTAGTGCGCATATACACATATATACATACATATATAAATTCTTTATTCGACACATATTCGAATATAAATACTCGTATTCAAATAACATAATATATATTTACACATATATAAAATAGTATCTCAGTGTACCATATCTGCTTTAAGACAATGGTCAATGTGTTACTAAAAAAGAATGATAAAGTTTCCATTGAGGGCATAGGGAAAGGATGTATCACATCACACCCTTTCTCTAAACAAGAGTAAGGCAAAACTCAAGATGTTAATGAGTACAATCTGTCAGGTTTTTCATATATAAACTACTAGATATGGTCCCAAAACTTCCTTAATCTACTATTCGTATTCGACACTTATACCATATCAAACATATATTCGTATCTGAACTCTGATTCGAGTTTAACTAACATAATATGGCAAGGTTATATGTTTCTTGAAAAGGGTTTGAGTGGAGGGATGAGTAGGTAATTTCAGTCCCAACAGACATGTTCAAATGTCTGTTAGGACATGAGAATAAAGGCCCCATGAAGCTCAATGACACATTCTCATAATTCATTAGCTTTGCCTCCATGAAATAATACTGTACATATCTCAGCTTTTGTTTTTTTTTTAAGTCACACAGTGGTTGGTTACCAGGAAGGCCCACAGCTTTGAACAGATGATGAAAAAGATAGAGAACCATGAATCATTGGACAGCTCTCTATTTGTACATGTCTAGATTTTAATATGCTGTTGGGGGTGTTTGTGGCTTCAGTTTCTCAAGGTGAAATATTTGGGGTTCCTTCATTCCCACTTTTCTTGGTATTTGGTGTGGAAAATAAACTATGGTTGTTGATCTCAGATATCCAAGCTCTTTTCAAGCGGTGATTCCTGTTTGATTCTGGGAAATGGGTAAGAATTCATTGCACCTTTCTCAAGCGGTGATCTCTTGAAAATATACATATATATGTGTGTATGTATATTACTTTCCTGTTACAGATTTCCTCCATTTTTGACTGAAGTGAAAGATCTACAATGACTAAGAAGAAGAGCTGGTTCAGTCTACTGAGGAGGTTCTTTCTCTTTGAGACAATTGCAAAAACAGAAAAGGTAACTTCTTTTGCTGTTTACCGATGTTCCCCAGTTTTGTTTTGTTTTGTTTTATATATATATATAAATTATCCTTTATATCATCTGTTTCTCAGAAGGAGAAAAGAAGGAAATGGATGTTTGGAAGGTCAAGGACCAAAAGGTTGACAGCACCGCCGAGCGACACGGCAAAAGATGAGTATACTGTGGCTGTTGCCGCCGAAGAAGCTGTTTCGGCCGAGGGTGTTCAGATCACTGATACCCTTCAATCCAGGCATGTATGTGATGAACAAACAAATAATGTTCAACCTGATTCCTATAAGGGGATGGTTCAAGAACTTGCAGCCACAAAAATCCAGGCTACCTTTAGGGGTTACCTTGTAAGTTATCTTGTTCCATCTTTCTATTAGTTGTTTTTCGAGTTTTTCATAAGAAAACTGAGCTGTAGATTTTGGCTGGCACAACAAAATTTGCATACTGACTGGACTAGTGTGAACACAAACTTGTGCAGGCAAGGAAAGCTTTGCGGGCGCTGAAGGGGATAGTGAAGCTTCAAGCAATCATCCGTGGAACCGCCGTGAGACGACAAGCAATGGCGACTCTAAAATGCTTACAATCAATTGTGAACATTCAGTCTCAGGTTTGTGCAAAGAGATTCCAAATGGCAGAAGGGACTTGGCAATATGATGAGACCAAACAGTTGGTGACATTGGAAGACAAGATCATTAAGGTATTTGCCAAACTCCTGTATCACAACCGAGTATATCTGTGTCATAATTTCGACATAAATGTTTTTTTTTTTAAATGCAGGTGGACATAAACAGTCAAAGAAGATGGGATGATAGCATTTTGACAAAGGAGGAGGCAGAGGCAATGGTTTTAAGCAAGAAAGAAGCTGCAATCAAACGAGAACGGATAAAAGAGTACTCGTGTGTTCATCGGGTAAACCATAACCCCTCTTTGGCTCAAGTATCTGTCTTCGATTTTTTATTTTCCTAGTGCATTGTTCTGAGGTGTTTGAAAAGAAAATTGCAGAAGTCAGCTGAATCGGAGCAAAACAAGGGTAATGGAAGATTGAAGTACTGGTTAGACAAATGGGTGGATACTCACGTCGGTAAAAGTAAAGAACTCGAAGATTTGGACTTGATTTGGACTTCGAATCGCAAGCAACCAACGGAAGAAAACAGAGCTAAACAACTAAAGCTGAAGACTTTCCCAAGACAATATCATTATAATTTGGAAGGATCTGATTCTCTGATAGTGCCGTTTCCACGAAGATCGTTTCATAAGAAGCAATCTTCCTTGGGAGAAGACAAATGTTTCTCAACCTCTCCTGTAGTTCCAACATACATGGCTGCTACACAATCCGCACAGGCAAAGGCAAGATCGATGAGTTCACCGAAGCTAAGGCCCGGAAGTTTTGACACACAGTCTGAAAGCTACTCACCATACAAGAACAAACTGTGCCTTGTATCTTCTATTACAAGGTCTAGTGCTTATCAGCAGAGATCCCCCAGCCTAAAGGGCATGCCATGTCCTGTTAAATCGAAGCGAAGCTTAAAGGATCTTAGCTTGAACTCCGAGTGTTCATTGCGTAGTTGGGTGCAAGAAAGCACATTTAGATGATTGATTCTTCCATTCTGATTATCAGCTTGAGGTAAGCCAGTTCGTAGTTGTTGTGATGGTTTTGAGCACTAGATGCTACTTTCTGCATAAACAATTGAATGAATGAATCCAGTTTCATGTATGGCTGATACCGAGTTGCCATTGCCGATGTCTTTTCCAATTCCGCTTCAACAAAATTAAGTTATGGAAGGGTCCGTTAATCGGATCTTTAGTGTTAACTAAAGCAATAATGAAGAGTTAAACTGTTGGACATAAAATCCAAATCTATTGCATCTATATCAATACTTTGAAAATAGAGTATCATGGAGGAATCCTTGATTAACAGTACTATTCAAAGTAATGCTTGTTAAACTCAACAACTTGAGATGTTCATTTCCCATTGAAACAGCAACATAAAACATGAACCCTTTCCATCTCCGCCAAACTAGAGAGAGGTGCTGCTGGTTGGCGGAGCGGCTGCATGCTGTCTATCCACGACATCGATGAGCTTGTTAGCTATGGCACTTGCATAAACAGATGAACCTTCATATATCTGCGAAAAAATACTCAAAACTGTCAAACCCTGCGTATATGCCGGATAAAACAATATGTGAAAGGGAAATATTTTACCTTGGTGTTGAAGAGAAAGCTGTAATAGTCACCAATGTTGCCACCAGCAACATGTTGGAGATCCAACTGAAGCTCATCGAGGAGTCTGGACACGAACAACAAGCAATTGATCTTCTTCCTTTGAACGAGTTTGATGGTAACTTCGTCGTCGATGATGCGTACATCGACCTCGGAATCCTTAGACTTCCTTTGAAGCCAAGAACTCCTCAAGGAAGTGTTGTAGCATTGGTCAGGATCACCTAGAGGCTTGCAATCAACACCCCCTGCATCAGCAGCACTAGCAGCATCTTCAGTCTTAAGCCTCTTGCTCCGTTCTTGGCCGCATCGCTTCTTTTCGACCAGTATTTTAAGCTCTTGAACCGTTATAAGAAGTTCCTTTATGTAGCTTATAGCATATCCAACTACAGATGCTCTATCATTCTTGATTGTATAGACCAATGAAACATAACAACAAACAAACAAACAGCAAAAAGTTTGAAACTTTTTTAGTGCCATTTATGATAAAAGAAAACTTTTTTAAGGTTAAAGTGGAGGTTGGTTAGGGTACCTTGGTGGCGCTGGGGACCATTGCCCTCAAAGCCTGGTACTTGTCATTCAGATGGACTCTCCTTTCTCTTTCGGTTGCAAAGTGTTTGGTGGTTTTACCAGCTTTCTCTCTGTCTTTAGTGCGACCAGCCATGGAGATGTCCCTGGTGAACTCGATTATGCCATTGTCCCCATCGTGATAAAGGCCACCAACGCCGGAACCATCTTTGTCGTCAGCCGTCATGGTGTAGCCATGCGGCAGAGATTGCAGCAACTCCCTGAAAACAGGCGGCTGAGGGGGGAGGTTGAGATGGAAAAGTGGGTCGTACACAACAGAGGGGGAGCCGGGTGTTGTTTCAAAGGAAATGGAGGAATTAGGGAGGAAAGAGCATCTGGGTAAATGGAAAAGGCTGAGAAGGTCAGGTGTAGGAGTATAACCACCAGCACCAGAGACAGCGGCGGCGGCGGCGGCAGCTTCGGGGGAAGAAGAAGATGGGACCATATTGAAAGTTTCCCAATTGGACTGATCATAAGAAAGGTCTTGAGTTAGATAGGGAATCAAATGAGAACCGGAGTTGGCGGTGGTAGTATTATCAAGCAGATAGTGTTGGTGGGTTTCCATATCCATGGCAGCGGCGGCAGAGACATCCTCCTCGTGATGGTGGTGGTGGTAAGAAGAGAGATTGAGGTTGTCTTCCAAACTGTTGTGACAGTTGGCGGCGGCGGTGGGCAACCCCATCAGGTCCTGACAATCTGTGATGGTGTGGGGATCAAAGCAACAACTCTCCTCGTACACCTTCATTCCTTTTGTTTTGAGACAGCAACAAAACAAAGATCAATAAATGTTTTGTCTTAAAGTGAGAGAGAAGAAGAAGAAAAACCAGGTGAAGAGACAGAAATGGAAGGATTTGGTTTGGATGAAGCTGGGGGGTGTTTATAATATGTAGGGAAGTGAAAGAAAGAGATGGTTTTGGATTGTTTCCTGCGTGCTGGACTGCCTGCCGGTGAGCCAACCAGGTTTGCGGTTCACGCGATGTGTGAATATATCGTGTCCGCCTCTTGTTTGTTAGTTTAGTTGTCAAATGGAATTCCTCAACTTCATCTTTCATTCTCTCTTTCTTTATTTTCACATTTACTTGTGCAAATTCGAGTATACAACTCCCAAATTAGTTTTAATTCGATTAATATTTTAAAAAAAATATATGATAACCTAAGTATTATATCCTAAAGGTTGACTGCATTCTATTGATATTATGGTTGCTTCAATATACATGAGGACGTTAAATCAAGCATGCTTAAGTATTTAATATGGTCGTATTTATGGATGAAGAGGTCTCTAGATAATATAATTAGAATTACGGATAATTCTTGATTTAACAATAAATAGTCCCAAAAATTTTATTTGCGGGTTTAAATTTTGTTATGCATAGATCTTTTCAGATTTAATTTGGTTATTAATTGACTATGTATGGTTATGATTGATGATTATAGTTACTTGAATTGTATTGAAGTTGTTTTTTAAAAAAAAAAAATCTTAATACAGTCTTATTATAGTATCTATTCGGTTTTTAACTTTATAAAACTCGCACACTCGAATCTTATAGGAATAACAACATTCCCGAACATTCCTTGGTTTTGATCGTAATTTTTTTAAAGTATTTGTATTGATTGTGATTTATAGTTATAAAAATATGGGTAATTGTTCTATACACAAGCGCTTGTGGAAATTTTTTTACACAAGCGTCTTAATTTTAGGGGTTAGGGACTCCGTTTAGGGTTTAAAATTTAGGGGTATAAGTGTAGTAGTTTTGAATTTAGGGATTGTTGATAGAATTTTGGGTTTAGGGTTAAAATTTAGGGTTTATAGGTTAAATCCTAAATCCCTACCCATATTACCCTAAAACTAAACCCTAAACCCTAAATTCTAACCCTAAATCCTAAATTCTAAACCTTTACACTAAAACCCCTAAACTCTAAACCCTAAGCTCTAACCCTAAACCCTATAATTGAGGCGCTTGTGGAAACAAAAAATTTCCACCGTCAGTGTATAGGATATTAATCCTAAAAATATTTCATTATTATATCATTATTTTAGGTCAAACTACAGTTTTGGTCCTTCTATCATACTCAAATTTGAGATTTAGTCCATGTATTTTAGTTCAATATAATTTAATCACTTACTTTTATAATGTTTTTAGATAATCTAATGTCAGTGAAAAATAACATTACAACAGAAGCATCCTTAAGATATTGATAAATGCCTTATTCGTTTACTCTTTATTTAAAAGAGACTGTATCAAATAATTTAACCGTGTTAACTATTTGAATTGAAATAGATTATTTTTTTAATAACACTATTTTTTTAATTCAACCTGCTGATTTTTAAGGAGTGTTTTCACGGAAATTTTTACATTGGTGTGTTAATTTTTTATCATTTTATTTGAGTACAAGGTAATAATATTTGGGAAAATTTTACCACGCTCCACTAACGATGAGCACCTATAAGCTATTTAAAAGACTGACCGTATAATTATAAATTATTTAAAAATCAAAAAATTAATTAATTAAAACATATTATTTTATTTTTAATTTTATTTTAAACATAAATTAAAATACCCACAGTAACATTACATATATAGAAAGGGATACAAATTCCTAGATTAAGCATATTTGACAACTAAGAAAGAAAAATTGCACTGGCAGAGGAATCAACAAATAGTGAAATGTATAATATGTTATAATTGGATCGGTCTATCGTCTACGAAGAATGATCTTACCCTCGGCATCTCCATCCACGATACTCACAACTTCGTTCGGAGAAACATGCCACCAAATTCGAGGTTTCTCTAGCTGATGTCTAAGGGCGACAACATGAAGCAACAACCGCATTTTAAATTTTAAATAAACAAAAATTAAGGTTTTATAATTTAAGGATAGATAGATATTTTGATCTATGTTTAAAAGAAAATTTAAAATAAAATAATATATTTTTAATTAATTTATCTTTTGATTTTTAAATAATTTATAATTATACGGTGAGTCCTTTAAATTTTAAACTTTTATAAATTAAATTAATGATGCTCGTCGGTGCTCGTCGAGCGTGTCAAACTCATATACCACCACCCCAAAATTAACTAAAATTTTAAAAATATATCTTATAATTTAAAAATCAAAATTTAGAATTGTTCTTTTTTTTAGAGTATCATCAAGTACAAAGACCTAACAAATATTTTATTAAAGTTTTGAAAGGTACAAAGTTTAATTTAACACATATTCAAACTAATAAAAACTAAAATTATTATTAGACAAAATTAGAGGACTTCTCGTTCCATTAATATTTCTGTCCTTGGCTGCCAAAAAGATTAAAAAAGTAAAATGATAAACTACATTGGAAGTCACTCAATTATGTGTTTAGTTACAAACATGTCATGCTTTTATCAAAACTTACAAATAAGTTAGTCATTAAAACGTATATATTCTATCAATTTAATCTTAATTCAATAAATTTAACCCTTTATATTTTAAAATATATCAATTTAGTTTTTTTTTCTCCCAAATTATTTGTTCTTCATCGCTTTGATTGAGTGACCCAATTGTACGTTATGATAAAAGCATGACATGTTTGTAACTAAACACATAATTGAGTGACATCTAATGTAGTTTACCCAAAGTAAAAATATATATTCTCCAATCTTTCATCTCTTTCCCATGCAAACTGATCGCCCCAACTAACTCACCCCAAATCAGTTAGCCTTCATTTTCAACCTCATTAACACTATTTATTTCTTCCGATTAGTTTTCAAACAATATTTACTAATAATTACTACCAATATTATTTTTATTAAGGGGTAGTAGAAAAAAAACTTTTTTACAAGCTTGGTTTAATTTGGAGTTTATAGAGTTAGTTTAAGGTTTAGGTTTTAGAATTTAAGGATAGTGTTTAGATTTTAATGTTAGAGAATTGAATTTTAATTTTTAAGGTAAATTTAGGCGTACTTGTAGAAAAGTCGGAAAATTCAAAAAGATTAAAACACGTAATGCTTTACCCTTTAATTAATTAAGTCGGGAAAAACTCACAACCAATCTAGAAATTCCGAACTCTATTATTATAAAGAAAGTAGAGCATTGCATGCTACTACCTTCTTCCCTTTCATCCAATTCATGCAAAGTTTGTGCCAACATTTTTTTAATACAAATATATCAAAGAAATAACAATAATGTACTATTGTAGGAGGAGATAATTTTTTTTATAAGGTAAACAGTGAATAGTTGATTGAGATTGGACTTACGATTTAATGTTAATCATGACTAAAGTAATATTAGTAATGTTGTCTATCAATGTATCACAGTCTGTAGGTTTATTGGCGATATTATTAAGAGGAACAACCACGAACTCTAATTATGAACCATAAAATAAGCATAAAAAAAATCAACCACCCAAATTAAAATTTATAATGCCTAGTCTAGTACATGGGTAACAACTCAATAGTCTACTTACTATATACAATATTATTGGATATAATATTTATACAAATGTATATAAGGGAGGACTCAAGCAAACGGTTAACAATATTTTCAATCTCATGAAGATAAACAATCGATTTCTTTTCTTTTGGTGCATGTATTTTCAAGATTTGATATGTTTTATACTTTGCTTGATAAAATAAGTATTGTTGAGAGATTTTTCATACTCTTTTGAGAGAAGTATATGAAATGTTATTCATTCAAAAGTTAATCAAAATTTATAATAATTAATGTTGTATGTTCAGAGTATTTATGTGTAATTTTAACCGATTAAATATTATCAAGATGCCTCAAAAATACCATATATGTCTTAAAACATTGGTTCAAGCTCCACAACACCCTCTTAAGAGTAAGAAAACAATATTTCGAGCTAAAACTGCACATATACACTTCAAACACACAATACTAATTGTTGAAGTTTTAACCAACTGTCGAACGAACAACACTTTACAATTTTACATACTTCTCCCGAAAGAGTCGAAATATCCTCAACAAGTACTAAGAAATTTAATTTTCTTACTTTTTCTATTAGCATGCAATGCAATGGTGACCAGGTCTATATACAGTACTGTCTTGTTTTGGATAATTATTTTAGAATAATTTTTCGAGATACATGTTTTAAAAAAATACACAAGTTTATATATTTATTTTTAAAAACTAAAATTTTAATCTCTAACCCTAAAACCTTAAATTCTATTCTAGCTATAAACTTTTAGGTGATATATTTACATAAACCTATTAAAGAATTCTCCAAGCTATACATACACATGTTATTAGGGGTGAGAATCGGGCGGGGGGGGGGGGACGGTTTTGTATTCTCTACTTTGTCTCTAACACTTGCGGTTACGATTTCGGAGAATTTCCATTAAATACTTCAGAGATTTTTCGTCCTCATACCCACTCGCGCGGATCCCCACAGTTTTCAGGGAATCTTGTCCCCCAAAAAATTAACAAAATTATGATTTTAGTGAGCACAATAAATGCCCAACTCAGTTCAAAATACACAATTTGGATACTTCAATTGGAAGCAGTTACGAGATTATGAAGATTGAGAAAGTGTTGTATGGAGAAGATTTAGACGAGTGTTTTAGCTTATATCTAAAAACTAGCATAGAAACATGTTGAGAAACTTGAGTGTAGTTAGGTTTGAGAGAAAGTTGAACTGATAATAATATAGCTAGAGTTTTTTATTAAGATATAGGTATATAGATAAGTAGGTATATGTTTTTTAAAACTTGAGTGTGGTTGTGTTCGGTTATCCACACAGTTCGAATATATCAATCTCAGTTTCAATTCTCATTTTAGCTTCGGTGATGAAACTTTCATGTCCCCATCTCCGTGGGTGAAGATTTCAGTTATTTTTCATCCCGTAGGTTCGGATCCCCACGATTTTCAGATATTCTCCTCCCAATTCTACCCCTACATGTTATTCAGTGATTTCATTAATTAATATATATGAGTTCGATTTTGTTATTACATTGAAAAACTTGTGAGTTTTATACGTTTTTTAGATAGTTGAATTTGTGAAACTGAATTGTTAAAATTAATTATGTGTAACATCGATACTTTTAAAAAAAATGGATTATACTTGATTCAAAAAAATTTAACCTCAGATTTGCTCGGTTTTAGAGTGGAGTTGTATGTTGGCCTTTTATGTGCTTGAGATTCAAGTTATCGTCGAATTGTTCTTAAACTCGATAATATGGATGCTTTGAGAATTCTTCGTTCTGACACGACTGATCAAGGTCGCTTTGCTTTACTTATGCACCTTGGCGAGCTTCGACGACGTGATTGGTGTGTTAAGCTACAACACGTAGCTCGGAAGGGTAATGAGGTAGCTGATTCGCTTGCAAAGTCTCCAAACTATTCAATTTGAGGTGCCTTCTCCGGGAGTTAGGGTGCTGTTAAATATAGATATTGGGTTGGTCTATGACATACTTTGTTATGAGAAAGTTTTATTATAGTTGTTACTTGTAATTATTATTATGTGTATTTTTTTATTTATATCTAGGGAGGTTTTTAACGAGACATTTATCTTAAAAAAATTTAACCTCGATCATTACAATCAGTCAAATCCTACAATTTAAATAAAATATATTAAAACTTTTATATTTTTAAAATATAAATAAATCTTGTAATACAATCATAGGTACTCTTTTCCTCCATTTAGGTAGGAAGGTTTTTAACGAGACCCATGTGCGTATATCTATTTTTACAAAAAAATATAAATGAATCTTAACCATATATTGGTTCGAAAGAATTTATTTAAAGTAAAATTGCATATTCATCGATCTCTCAACAACTCCTTAACTAACTGGAAGTGCCCAAATATTAGGAACCCAACGACCAATATTTATCTCTATACTTATTTTGATTCTTATAATATATATTGAATTATGTAGAATAAATTCGATATTAACTTAGCTGAGAAACACTAAAATATTTTTTATAAATGATAATAAAATTTTCATTTATATATTTTTTCATATAATCTTTAAATAAAAAGAAACAAATAATAATAATAATAATAATAATAATAACAACAATAATAATAATAATAATAAATTCAGTGTCCAATAAGGATCAAACACGTGATTAATATGAATTTATCATATAAATTTACCATTATATATCAAAAATTTAGTGTGTGTATGTAAGGATGGACACATGGTTTTGTATCAATGATACAAACCTTTAAAAAGTCATTTTCGGAATTTAATAGTGTGAAATTATAAAATTTTAGGGGTGTAAAATTAGATAACTAATAAAAAATATAAAAAAATAATGAAAAAATTTAAAGTTTTCAAAAATGCGACCGTACTCAACGCCCTTCTATATATATATATATTTATTTGGAAAGCAAACAAATCAAGTAATCGTTGATTCATACGTTATTACAATATATACAGTATTCAATTCTTATGGAACACGTATCCTAGTAATAAAGTATAAACATGTATTTGACAAGATTTTAATTTTTTATTATAAATAAAATCCAAATAAAAGTTTAGGATTAGAACTGAAATTAGATGGATGGCGTGGTCAAGTAACCCAAGAGTCGTGACCTCAAATCTTGTAAACTTTGTCACATGGAATAGGATGTTTGATGGGAATTGGGATATCTCAATTAAAATCCAATGTGTTGACTGTTGATGGCCTACACAAGGGTCGTCCAACCCCCCAAACCTTACTAGGGATTAGGGATGGGCACGGGTCGGGTCGGGCCGGGTTTTTGGCCCACCCGAACCCGACCCGAAAATATTAACCCTAAACCCGAACCCGACCCGACCCGAAAATAAATACCTCAAACCCGACTCCGACCCGACCTATATAAAAAAATCAATTTTAGGGACTAAATTGTAAAAAAAATAATTTTAAGAGATTTAATTGTAAAAAATAATAAATTTAAGGACTAAATTGTAAATAAAAATCAATTTTAAGGACCTAATTATAAAAAATATATAAAAAGGGGTATTATTATAAATATCCCTTAAAAAATTTAGGAGAAAATTACACTATTAGTCCCGGGTCGGGTCGGATTTTTCACCCTAAAACCCGAACCCGACCCGACCCGACCTCACCCTACACAAAAACCCGACCCGACCCGATCCAAACCCGATTTTTTCATAAAAATACTCGACCCGATCGGGCCGGGTCGGGTCGGAACCCGTCGGGTCCGGGTTCCGTGCCCATCCCTACTAGGGATTCTATTCTTTCTAGCTTTGGTTGCATTGCATAGCATAGGGTTATATGTAGGGGTGAATATTTAATCGAGTCGAGTTGAAAAACTGTGAGCTAGTGAGTAGGGATGAGCGTTCAAGCGAGTCGAGTCAAAAAATTTTGAGTTATTCGAGTTGACACGTCATATTTTACGACTTGAACTTACTTTGAAATTTTTTCGATTCAAGTCGAGTTTATGAATTCGAGTCGAGTTTTCGAGTTCCTATACAAATTTAATTGTAATTATTTACCATGTTATAGTACGATTTGATTCCAATTTAAACGACTTTCTCTAATCATATAAGATATGCATATATATATATATATATTTTCTTCATATTATTTTTCACATGCATAAATAAGATTTGTAGTGTTATTTAATAAAAAAATATCATCTAAACTTATAAAATATATTTATAATATTATTTTTAAATAATGAACTTTTGGGGATAAAGTATTGATGGGGTATAAATGAGTCAATGAATTGATGTAAAGAAAAAAATACAAAAAAACGGTTGAATGGTCAAACTAAATAAAATATAAAGTTAAAGGGCTAAATTAAAGAAAAAATATTTGTTAAAAATATGAATTGAAGTTATATAGATATTATATAGTGTTAGTGAATCATGTAATTTAATTTTGGTCAAAAATAGACTTAAAACGAAAGAGGAGTTGAAGAAATGGGAAACATTCAAAGTTGAGTGGCTAAATTGTAAAAGTATGAAATTTAATTTAAAATATGAATTGAAGCTAAATATGTATTCTAGTTTCTACAGTGGTTTAGGAGCATGCGGTTCAAATTTGGTCAAAATGACTTAAAACGAAGGAGATATTGAAGAAATGAGGAAATCATACAAAGTTGAGGGGCTGAATTGAAAATAATATAAAATTTATTTTCAAAAATATAAATTGAAGATAAATATGTATTCTACGTTGGTTTAGGAATACGTGGCTCAAATTTGGTAAAAAAATAGACTTAAAATGAAGGAGGAATTGAAGAAAAATGAAATCAGTGACTAAATTGCAAAAGTGTAAAATTTAATTTTTCGGTTTTTTTTATTTTTCGAGTTGGGCAAATTTCAAACCGACTCGAAATCGAAATTTTTTCGAGTTAATCGAGTTGACTCGAATAACTCGAAATTGAAAAAAAAAATATCGATTTTTTCGAGTCGAGTTTTGTTTACCCCTACTAGTGAGTTGACATGTTCTGTTTTATAACTCAAAATTTATTTGATTTGAATCGAGTTTATGAAATCCAGTCAAGTTGTTTGAGTTTCTGTTCAAATTTAATTGTAAATATTTATTATGTTATGACACTAATTAGTTCCAATTTAATGACTTTTTATAACTATATACAATACACATATATTTTTTCATATGTGATATATATTTTGAGTTTGTTCACGTCGAATCTAGTTGAGATTTTTTTTTCAAGTCTAATCGAGTTGTGTTCACCCTAATTTTATGGATCTGAATAAATAAATATAAACTTCAAATTAACTATTAAAAGTAAATTATAAAAAATATTCTTTATATATTTAAAATAAAAATACAATATAAATATATATTTTAGGATAAATTATGGATTATGGGTTAGGTTTTTGGTAGATTCGACTTGAGTATTAGGCGCCTCTATCTAACACCCGACAGATTTAAGTTCAAAGAGATTCATGGTAAACACTCATTCTAACATGTAAGTAATATAATAATTTTTTATTTTTATTCGATAAAATAAGGAGAAAAGTAAAAACAGAGAAAGAAGAACAGTGTAACAATTATCCCTATATATATATATATAAGAGAATGACAAAACTTGGAGCTAATTGAAAAAAAGAAATATAGAGGACAACATTATAACAATTACCTCTAAATGTATAGGAAAAAAGTTACAATAATATCTCGGGTTGATTGAATATTTTAATCTATCTTACTTTGATCACTAATTAAAAAATACATTTCAGTAAATTACTTTATTAATTTGTTAAGTTCTTATTCCTAAATCATTAACTCTTAATAGTTTGATGGTGTAAAAATTAGAATAATTTATATTTTAAATTACTGAATTAACTTCCACTTTCATATAGATCATAAAATTCTAATATTATCGAAATAAATCATTTAACTTTAATTATTAACAAATTTAATCTCATAGACTAACACCATTAAATATTTTAACGGAAAATTGACTCATTATTCTTACTTGGCATCACTGTTCCCACCTCAGCAAATTAATATTAGTTGACATTTTAAATATATTTTTTTACAAAAATTTCTCTTTCCAATCGCAAACCATTTTTTTTTAAATCAAAAATCGATCGTAAATTATTAATAAGAAACTTTTCTTTTGTTCAAAACTATTAATAAGAAAAGTCTTCTTTATATTTTTTTTTCGTAATAGCATATTAGAATTTGGTTTCTTCCATTTTTTTGTTTTTCTCTTGGTCACGTTTTATGGGTTTTCTATTATTAATAGGTATAACGTAATAAAATTGTTCTAATGTTTAACTAAATAGTCACTTTGGCCCATTTTTTATTTTAGGTCAAAATAGGTCATCTGAAAATTGTTAGTCAACTGACAATAAACAACTTAAAATGACTTGACAGAATGATACGTCAAAAGAAAAAAAATATTTTATATTTTATAGAATTTTTTGTAACACCCAAAAAAAAAAGGATGTTATGAAAAAAATAAAAAATTAAGGAAAGTGAAGGTTGTGAGAATCAAACCCACAACCTAGCCTTGTTAAGCCGGTCTCCCAATCGCTTGAGCTATGGAAGCTTTTTAAGTGGTTATTGGAATAATAATAATAATAGAATATTAAAAATATCTCACCTGCCCCAATTAAGGACATTTATTTCTACCATCTACCCTTCTCAAGTTTCCAGATACCTCCACCCGACCGTCTATCTCCCCTAAACCCGACCACCGTCCCTTTTCGCTCACCGTCGTGTCGTACCGTACACCGCCGCCACCGACGAGTTCACCGTCGAACACCGACCAAAACCCCTCAACATCCTCTCGCATTCGCCGCTCCGATCACCAGCAATCGAGCGTTGAAGATTCGACGAGCCTAGGGTAAACCCCTCAGGTTTTCGCGTTTTCTGGTGTCGGTAGACGCTCGGTTGCCGCGTTCTCACCGTGAGTGAACTCTCTGTTCCAAACCGAGCAAAACCTATACCGCTGGACGTCGAACGGCCACCATTTAGACCGTCGTCGGAGCCACGACGGTTTTGAGCGTTTACCTTCAGTTTGGGTAAGTTCGATGAGTTCTGACTTAAATTTTTGGGTTTCCGGTTGAAATAGATTAGATTTAGGTCTGTTTTCGGTGCTTTTGGTGTTGTCCGACGTGTTTTCGACCATTTTGACCGTGCGTGGTGACCACACGCCACCTTGAGGTGGTTTTCGACCACCTTGGACGGTGGCCTACGAATCGAGTTGGCCGGACCGGCCTTGGAATCGGTCTGGCCTTGAACCGAGCTACTCAAAACTGTCCAAACAAATCAGCCCAAGCCCAGTGGTAAACCAAGCCCAATAACCGACCCGACCCATCGACCTAGTTGACCAGTGATGTCAGCATGATGATGTCATCATACTGACGTCGGCGTTGACCTTGACTAGTGATGTCAGCGTTGACCTTGACTAGTGATGTCAGCGTTGACTTTGACAAAAAAGTCAACCTTTTCCAAACAACCCTATTTTATGTTTTTTGACGTCATGAGTTCGTTTTTGAAGCCCGTTTCGCGAAATTCTAACTCGAAAGCCTTTGAATTGGACTTTGAACCCGATAATGCATGTGTTTAGTTTTTCAATTTAAGAGTTATGTGATCAAATTAAGGATTGATTATGGATTATTTTTTATTGAAGGTATTCATGTATCTTCGTATCCGAGAAGTAAAGGACGTTGAATTCGGGTTCGAATTTGATCGAATGGAGTACCACGGTCGACCTATATAGCAAGGATTCAAGGTAATACATTGCTACCTCTTGTATGCCTTATGAACATGTTAGTATTCGGTTAATGTATGCACAAGTATAACGATGAGTACCGTTAATTTTGCTTAAGTCAAACTGGATATGAAAATATACGACAATGTAGATAAGATTGGAATAATCGAATTAGAAAGATGATAAATCAAAGAATCTGGAATTTAATAAATAATTAATGAGGTGGTCAATCTCCAAACCCGATTAATAATGTCAATTGGTCAAACGATAGAAATATTTTGATTATAAAATTACGAGAATGCCCTCGAGGTGGAAATGACAAAAATACCCCATGATAATGAAAGAGATGCAATAATAAGACTTAAACATTCATGGAAGATAAGCACTTGGATCTAGCGTAAATCCTGAATAAACCTCTGAAGAAAAATTTGTGGGGGGAAACTCTCAATACGTTCGGACCAATCAAACTATCAGAAGATACAAAATTACTACTAATGGCTGAATCGAGTAAAAGAATTGGAAATACTGATACAATCGAGTCAACAAATGACCAAAATGTGCTTGGGCATTGGAATTTCTAAAGTAACAGAAATGATGGGTCTATCCTCGTGGTTTGGAAATAATGGATGGTTAGAAAAAGGTCGAAAGGACCGAAATAACCGAAAGAATTGAAAATACCGACATGTACGAATTGGCTAAAAGATACTAAGAAGCCATCGGGCACCCAAAGCTACCAAATTAACCATATGACGAGATATAAACTAGTGATTAAGATGATTATGTGGTTCAAAAGGCCCGAAAGAACGTGAACGACTACACTTTAAATAATCGGGATACCCTCTTGATTGATATAAGTTAAAGCTTTGAAATCTTGAACTTCTGATCGCACGCAAGTGATTGTAATATTCAAATGGGTTGAAGTTTGGGTTACGTATATCAATCATTTATTAATGCCCAAATTGGCATAAATGCATGTTCAACCTCTCGAGGTATGTTTTGAGATAATGTGACAGCGATTTATATAGATGTAAAACACAGTCAGAATTAAATAGTGAACACAGATAAAGTGCACCAATTTGAATGCATGGAAAGTAATGTATTGGTGAGATGAGTATAGTGGAATGGTCTTGAAAGCCTAGTAAACCTTCGGAAATCTTTAGCACGAGAAATCATTGACCTATCCCCTCGGGATCAGATTATGGAACTGCCCCAGAGTGTTAAATGACCAAAATGCCCTTATTGCCCAAATTATTAGAATAATCTTAATATATTTGAGATCCTAGATGATCATATCGTATCGTATCGATTTTCGAATGCTTGGTAGGAGACATTGATTACGAGGCCCCCTTTATATAGGGACATCGTTTCTGAAATCAGTTCATAATTTTTAAAAGTTTAGTGTTTCATCTCTCATTGTAAATACCAAGTATCTTTGAGAAATAAATCGTTCCACCTAGTGTGTTCCAAGTGCACATAAATATCCTCTCCGCTTGAACCGTAGACTGTCTCATGATCTGAATCATGACTATTAATTAACAGGAATATGCCTTTGTATTAGAACTGAAACTAAAGATTGCTTCATATCTATTGTTATAACCGATTATTATTGATTACTACTAATTATTGTTATTACTGATTACTATCGATTACTATTGTCACTGCCTAGACCGTTACCGGGATATTTGGGATAGAGTACGAAGTTACCGTAGGTTCAAACCTGATCAGGTTGGTAATTCCTTACCGTTTTAGGTTCATATGCTTCGGCTAGGGTAATTCCTTACCGTACCTAAGGTATCCCCTTAGGTTGTCACCTACACCCAATGGGCCTAGATTAATGCTCGTTATAGTTGCAGTTCTGGAGAATTGTATACGAAGTTTGGTTGAAGGGTAGAAAGAAAATCTAATATGAACCTTATCGCTAACATTATATAACAGTGAAATAACGTTCACCACAGCGTTACTCTATATGTGTTAACTTTGCACCGTTGGAACACACATTAAGCCCCTGATTCAACTATCGTAATCCATATCTTGTCTAACTCTTCGGTCTATATGTTCCTAGTATGATACTCAGTGATTCAATAAAGAAAAGTTCTATTATCTTGAAAGAGTATTTTAAACAGAGGTTACTGTTACAATTTAATAAGTGTTTTTAAGAGAAAATGTTTTTATGTGGATTTTTGCGGTGGGTCGCTCTTGTGACTCTAATGTGACCTCCTGGGATTCGTGATGACGCATAGGCGGGTCTATGGGGTTACATTTTTTAAAATTATTTTTGACTCATGTGTCATTCTGTAAAGTCAGCATATTTGTCTATATGACACTGCTATTGTGGCGTGCACTGCCGTGTAAGTTTGTCATGTTATTTCAAGCCATTTATTGTCAGTTGACTAGCAATTTTCATTCGCAGGGAAACTATTTTAACCCAAAATAAAACATTGATGATAAAATTACTTCAGAAAATTAAATGCTAAAATAAGTATTCAGTTAAATTTTACGTGCATTTTTTGACATTATGTTTTATTAATAAGAAAGTAAACAGTTCTTGGAAATAAAAAACCCATAAAACGTGACCGGGAGAAAAACAAGAAAAATAAGAGACAAAAAAATTGATATGTAATTGAGAAGAATGTTAGAACCAAAATATAATAGATATGAAATCTAAAACCCAGAATCTATCATGTCAAATCATCAAGAATAATAAACTGAATAAACCGAGTGCGGAAGCGTACCTGAATTCATTGATAGATTGAAAATCTTGAATCTTGATGTGGAAATCCAAAACTTTGGTATTGATCTTACAAGAAGATAAGTTATCTCTTGAAGTAAAACTCTCTGACGGGGAAGGAGAGAAAAACAAGTTAACCTATTTCTTGGGGACCACTACCTCTTTATATAGTTGATTTATTAAATCAACTATTAAATATTTATAACTCTGCCCCTCATTGAATTATAAATATATCTTACAGTATCTACACTTTTATTTACATGACATTTTAATACCTATGACACGCTTAACTTAATTGGTCACTTTATTTTGTGTCATACTTTATAATAGCAACATACATTTTACATATGTGCCCACAATTGCGGATTTTAATCCAACAATCTCCCACTTGGGCAACATATGTTTCCTGATAAATGTACAACCTTATGAGCTCAAAATTTTTTGCTATTATATAATAGGTATTCTATAACAATCTCGTCCATCAATTATATCCATATAGGATCAAAGCGGTCTTCGCCATATCAATCATGACTGGACCCATCAATGGTCACGTATACAAACATAATCAAATGACATAGATCAATCATGGATGTGTAGCATGGAAAAATTACATGAAATGTGAACCGAACATGTCTATTTCCAACTGGTCCTCCTAAACCTTAGTGAGATCAACTTTACTGAATTCAGAGTGTGCATAAACCAAAAGAACTTTATTTATGCAGAAAATAATCTTAAATAACTTTAAACTGAAGTAACTGAAATTGTGTCTCAACCGAATGAGCATTATTTCAAAATTACAAACTCCCACTAAAACCGAATATCCTTAAATAACATTACACCCACATGAGTAGTATGCTCATGAAAGACCTAGGGTGACAGTTTCTTAATATGCGCGCAATTATGGAGTTTGTACCAACATGCTCTATAGACACATAACCACTCTGAATTTTCTTTAACAACTAGGAACTTAATATTTATGTGCTTTAAATTTGAAGTGTTCCTATTGTTTATAGAATAAATGAATGCATATTTATTGTCACAAAATAATTGAAGTGGTCTTTCTATTCTGTAACACCCCCTTCCCGGCCTGGTAGAGAACCGGGTCAGAGAGCGCTACCGGAAAACATAACGGAGATCGGAGACGTAAATCTTTTAGTGACATAACATATTAGAGATCAGAACTTATTCCAAAGTTCAAAAAAAAAATCATTTCAGATTATTTTATTAATCTCTTTTAAGACTTAACACTTAACTTATTAACAACTTATTTGAATTGGGGTCAATTTTAAACTTTTTCAAAATTAGGGACTAAATTGTAATTTTTACAAATTATGGGTCCTTATCTGAAATTCGTGATATTATACTGAAATTAAACTTACTAGTTATTAGCCTGTAAAATCTCATTACTAACGGAAGTCATTTACCTATCTGATTAGACGATACAATATTTTAGTGACCCTTTTGTAATTTGTCTAAAACTATTTTTTTATTCGAACTAACAAATATCTTAAACACTTAAAAAAATTATACAAAACATAGGTAACGTATACACAATAGTAGGCCCACAAGACTAGTATAATTACTTTAACTATTTTGCCACCATACTAGGAGTTCATAAGGACAAAACACATTACTCTTTAATTGTAGTGACTTGTCAACCTTCCAACTAATCCCGATCTCGATCTGTTACTTTCCTTAACCTGAAATGTTATGCAATGAATGCATTAGACTTACATAGTCTAAGTGAGGTAGCCAATGACAATGAATGAACATATTATGTCATGTAACATGCTTCCAAAAATGAACATCATGCTAATTATGCAATAACATGTCATACTTCATATTCATAACAAAGCATAATATCATATCAAGTCATATGAAATAACAAGATGAGCCGTAGCTCCATATCATGTAGCATTTCATAGTTATATTCAAACATATCAAAGTAATGCAAGGCACTTACCAAATTTGCCATTTGAGCATAGTTGCTCTACGTGAGCCCTTAACAAATGCAGCATAAACAACATATTTTTATGTTTATTCATACAGCAAGTATCATTCAAAACATTATCATATACAACAACAAGCATCATTTAAAAGACATTAGCATATACAAAGCAATTAGGCATATCAATTTCATTTCATTGGTACTTATCATTTAAGTACTTATATTTCAAGTCATGTAACTTTTAAATGTTTTGCCTTGGATGATTAATGAAATAGGTAATCAAGTCTTCATGTAACATGTAACATTAGATACTCAAAGTATCCATTTCTCATTTCAACATATAACAGGGGATGCATAGGCATCAATGGTGACTTACCACCATTCAATTATCAAGGTGACTAACCACCTTATCAGGTTTATAGGTGACTAACCACCATCCTGTAACAAAGATCAGGGGAGCTCAACGACTCTAAGGCATGCCCTTCTACCTATAGACACTAATCATACCAAGGACTTTACTTATCTTTCTTTATTAACAAGATCATTCACTTGTCAATCATTCATAATTTCAAAGGCATTTAACCATTTCAATAGGCATATACATATAATCAATCAAGCATCATGGTAATATAAAATTCCAGCAAGTACATGAGATCATTTTCATTTTATGATCATCAAAAACCAGTAGCAAAGCTTATCATTTAGTCACATTTCACATAGCTCAAGTAATCAACACATCATAGCAACTAATCATATTTATGCTAAGCATGCTTATCTAACAAGCAATATACACTTAGATCAATATTTTTGCCTTTAATCCTTCTTCCTTATCATTTTAAATTTTACCAATCATTATTAAATTCATTTCATGCTTTCTTCATGTTATCTAAAAAAATAACAAGGTTAGGATACTAATCCCAACACTTTAAACAAAACTACACTCACATATCAGAACATAAAAACAATGATCGGAATGACACCGCGTCACCCGAGACAAATGCATCCACACTCACATATCAGAACATAAAAATAATGATCGGAATGACACCGCGTCACCCGAGACAAATGCATCCACACTCACATATCAGAACATAAAAACAATGATCGGAATGACACCGCGTCACCCGAGACAAATGCATCCACACTCACATATCAGAACATAAAAACAATGATCGGAATGACACCGCGTCACCCGAGACAAATGCATCCACACTCACCTCAATCCAAGCTTAGAGACATTTTCCTTATTCTCCAACTTTGTGGTTTTATTCATTTCTACATCTTTTCTAACCAAACATTAAAGAAACATATCATTTATTACATTAGGCAGCTTGCATTGTCCTTAAAGAAATATTTATATAAAATGTTCTATAACTCAAAATCTGATTTCGTTTGTTTCAAACGAAACTAGACTGAATAACCTTTTAAACCATATAAATTATAGCTTTTAATTCCTCTTATACAATTTATAATGAATTTTTAAAGTCAATGTTGATGCAGATTTAGGGGTAAACTGTTACCCTGTTTTTATGACCTTTACTTACTTAAAAATTCATATCTTTTTACTCACAACTCCAAATAAGGAGTTCTTTACCATTCTAGAAAGCTTAAAAACACACCTTTATAACTATGTATGACATATAATTTTATCATTTCCCTATTAATACAGTTTATTACTTGAACATAAGACATTTTCAGAAACATAATCTGTCTATGCTTAATTTGTGACTTTAGTGCATTTATAACCTATGTTTCACTACATTATTAATATTGATCTTTTAACCACGTTTACACTAATCTTATAACATTATTTTTATAATCCAGTAACCTCAAAAATAGGACATGTAAGTCCTCAATTTATCAATTTCTACAAAACAGTCCCCTTTTTATTCTTTAATAATTTTATATGTGATCTAAATGGTTTTAACCTACCAATTGAGACTTAATTCAAGCTTGGCCATTTAATTTATTTCATTTCATGAATCCCCTGTTCTAATCATAAATTTTCAGAATTTATTAACACCATTTGACCCCCTAAACATTTCGAATTCTATAATTTATCCCAACAGATTTCAATTATTCAGTTTCAGTCCCGAAACTTCTAAGAACAATTCAGAGACCTATACTTAACATTTTTGAGCAAATAATACCTCTATTTCATGTAAAATTTTGTCCTCTACAACTTTGTAGAAGAACACGTTTTCCAGAAATGACTCTAATATGCTCAAAAATGCAGTTTTCTACATGACAGTTTATAAATTCGAATTTCTTTATTTTTTCTACCCTTATCTTTTACCAACCTTTAATAATCCAATTTCATGCTTAATATAAATACTAACATCAAATTAAAGGTAGTTGAGACTCTAATCTCAACTCTAATTTGTTTCACTCACCTTGATAGACCGGTACTTTATTTTTATTTCTTGGGCTTGACGGTTGTTCCGAATCTACCTTGTGTACTATGATAATTACTAAAAAATCAATTAAAATCGACAAGACAGTATCGAATAAATATAAAAATATTAAATAGATTCGATACTGAAACTTAGACTAACCAAAGATTTGAGCTTACCCCGTCGTCGGCAGAAATTCGATATTACTATATCGAAAATATCGGACTACCAATCAAACATTGGATCGTATGTTTATCCTACTAATTTCTTTCTTTCTTTCTTTCTTTCTTTCTTTCTTTGCTGTGCATTTCATCAATCTCCTTGCCCCCTTTTATAGCTGATTTGGCGTCAAAAGCTTCCCCACTTTCCTTTTTTTTTATTCATTAATTCCCCCCACCACTTCTTATTTTATGCAATAATTATTATATAGTGTTTCCACTCCATTTCCAATTTGCTTACTTTACCTAATTTTAGGTAAAGCTGCCGTCTAAACACCCCCACCATTTGTTTCTTTAATCAATAATTATAATGGTGTTTCCACCATATTTCAAATACAAATTATAGCCACACAAAAAATCCCACTATTATTTCCCATGTATTCAAGCAACTAGATGCCACCATTTCAATTTGCTTTACCTAATTAAATTAGGTAAATTGCGTGTAAATCCTTTTCCTTCTTCTTTTTTTTTATTTAATATATATATAATAAACCAACTAAGGATTTGAGCTTACCCCGACGTCGGCAGAGACTCGATATTATTATATCGAATTTATCGGACAACCAATCAAACATTGAATCATAATTATTCGAATGCTTCGTTGGTTCCTTGTTGTAATTTCCTCAGGAAATTCACTCCTATTTATAGTGATTAGCCGGCCACCCCCTATGAATTATGTCCACACATTATAATATGTCTATTATCTTTGGCGGCCAATTTTTTTTATTGCCCATAATGGTAGCAAATTGCCACACTCTTTTTTGCTTTGACCGTGTGGCTTTGAGGTGGGTAAACATCTTTTCTTTCTTCCTTTATAATAATAATTGTAATAATAATAATAATAATAATTGAAACTTTGTCCCCATATGGACCACTTCACCTACTCCTTTTCATGTTTGTCTTGGTGACTCACGGTTTTCCTTTAATTTGAAGGATTTGACGTGGGTCTCACCTATATATAATAATAATAATAATAATAAACTAACTATTTAACCTATTTTGGGTACCAAATCGAACCAACCCTTAATCGAAATGAAAATATTAATTTGCTGGAACTTGACCTTGATTCATAAATTATCTCGAATAATCTAAATAAGATCGAGTAAATTATGCAATCGATATAAAATACTCGGTCACCGGAACTTAATTCCGACTAGACCGGTTTTTGGGATGTGACATATTCAATCTATAAGTAGCAGTTCATGTGACATAATTCTTTTGCATCAATATTCAAATAGAATCGAAGTCTGTAAACATGATGATCTCTAACTTACCAGAACTCCGACATGTGAGCAAGTAATTTTTTGTTCTCTGAAGATATCTCGTAATCCCATTGGCTGCTATCCAATGGTCCATAATATGATTCCTCAAATATCTGTCTAACATTCCAACAATGTACACAATTTCCAAATGCATACATACTTAAGCATAAATTAGATTCTCAATAGCTTACGTATAGAGAATCTTTTGAATTTTTTAAATTTCAAGGTTACTTTTAGGGCATTGAGTAAGATAATACTTATCTTCTTTAGCAGTATGAGTGTCACTTGGTTTACTCCCACTGAACTTGTAGTATATACAAGTGTCAACCAAATTTATCTCAAAACCGAATGAGATAATCAACATGAAATTTATAATTTTATTAATAAGAGTCTTACATAAGCTCATAGATAGATTTCTTTAATTTACATATCATTGACATTGTATCATAAGACACAACTCTATGAATGTACCATATAAATAGTTTCTTCAATGTCGTCATTGAAAAAAAAAACAAGCTTAACATCTATCTAATGTAGCTTAAGACTAAAACAAGCAACGAGTGAAATAATTATCTTGAAAGAGTCTTTCAATAAAAACTTGAGAGAAAGTCTCTACAAAAGCAATGTCTTCTTTTAGAGTATATCCTTTAGATACAAGACGTGCTTTATACTTATCCATATTACCATTTCTACCCTTATTGGTTATAAATATCCATTTACAACCAATTGGTTTGCACCTTAAGGTAATGAGACAAGTTCCTAAATTTTATTGTATTGCACAAAATTATACTCTTCTTGAATGACATCAATCCACTTTTGAGAGTTAGAACTTTTATGGTTTGATAAAAAAAATGATTGAACATTTTCTATCATTCCATTGTTACCTTATTTTCTTGAAGAAATACAATATAATAATCTGGAATAGTATTTCATCTTCCTCCCGTGGACCTCTTTAATGACACTTATTTTTTTAAGGTTGTTGAGTTTGTTCTTTTGAAACAATTACCTTATCTTGAATGAGATTTGTTCAACATTGCTTTTGTTGAGGTACTTGATTCACTTCTTGATTAATGATAGGTTGAAAACCTAAACATTGTCAAAAGTGATAGTAGGAATTAAATTATAATTCAATTCCTCCTCAATAACAATGTATCTAACCTTATTTCTCCCTCCAAACTCAACATCCTAAAAAAATTATAAATCTCTCCTTAAAATAATCTTAATTGTGGGATCATAAAATTTACAGTCCATGGATCACTCAAAATAACCGAAGTAGTTGCTCACTTTTAAAGTTTAATTTCTTTACATGTGTCCTAACTTATACAAAAGAATCAACACTTAAAAACTTATTGTCGTTTCTTTTGGCTAGAACCCTTAACAACTTTATTTAAATATTTTCTTTATTGCCCTTATTCTTAAAGACACTAACTAAATGAGCACTAACCAAATAATTATTTTTACACTTATAATGCTTCAACCTTTCTTCCTCTTGAACACGATGAGAAATGAACCCAAATATAGTATATTTCTCCTTTTGACAGTTGTAACTTGAATTGGTTAAATTGTATAGGAAGCGATATCAAAACCATAAGAACAAACAATTGTTAGAAAGTTCGATCTTATGTGCCTTAAATTTTGAAGCAATATAAAGAATCTTTATAATCTACTCTCTCACATTTCCTTGACCCTTATACTTCATAGACATCAAAGAAAGCATAAGTGATGTCATCTTAACCTTAATGTTTTGGGTAAAAACATTTCTTAATTTCGTCAAGGAAACCCTTAGTATGAATAATCTCTTTAGATTTGTGCTCCTAAAGACATCTAAAATGTTGTACTTTATGATCATTAGACTCACGCGATTCGAACGATCTCACCTCTCAAAATACCTTTTATAGGTGCTTACCGCAGTGAGAGGTGCAAGATGTTCTTTCCTTAGTGCAAAGTCTATGCTCATACAACCAAATACTATATGTAAGTGTCTCTTCTATTCCTCGAAATTAGTTTCACTAAACATTAGAGTAGAATGTTATTAACAGATATTGTGAAAGAAAAGATAGATTACCTAAATATAGAACAAAAATAAATAAATAAAATAAAAACAAGCTCACATAAATATGCATAAGTAAACAAATAAATTCAAAATAATGGCTAGTTTCCCTCAAGATACCAAGCACAACATTAATATCAAGTCTTTGGACAATAATATTAACTGTAAGCGATACTCTTGTTGTAGCAATCAAACATTGACAATAAGTTATGTCAAACAATAAGCTAATCTTTGGACTAACGTATTGCTCACATAAAATACCTTATAATTGTCACACATTTATCGCCACAGTTGTCGTTGTAATTCTGCCAAATATTAACTTTCCTTTGGGTCAATTAATAAACGCATGAATTACAAAAACCCATAATTATCTTAATATTTTAAATAAACTAATCTACACAAAAGCGGTCACTTTGGTGACATTATGTTTCAATTAATCCATTAAAATATTAGACATCCGAAGCCAAAATATGAATTTAATTGTTTCAAAATGTTTGTCTTATTTTTATCTTTCAATCAAATTAAAAGATAACCAAAATAATAATAAATTTGAATAAAGGTAAACATCATATCAAGATATCGGACACTCCATTAATATTTCATCTTTGGACAAAACATTAACTTGCAAGTGATATCTTGGTACAGTAATCAAACATTGATAATAAGGACATGTCAAACAGAAATCTTCCTTTGGGCCGACTTATTGCTCACATATAAAACTGAATAATTATCACATGTTTATTACCACAGTTGCACATGTAATAATGTTGGTTATTAACCTTCCTTTGGGCCGATTAATACTAACATAATCCGACTTACATGCACAAAACTTTCTATATTTTAAAATAAAATAATTTTCACAATAGAGGTCACTTTGGTGACTTAATGCTTCAATTAATTTATCTCAAAATATATAACATAAATATACCGATATTCAAATTTAAAATTTTGTAACAGTCAAAACTGAAATTTCTGATAACACTTAAGTTTCCGAAATAACCCAAAATAAGGTTGTCTGAATGGGGCTATCAGAAATCGAATAAATCGAAATCTTTGACTGTTTCTCCAAAAAAAATTCCTTAAGTATGCATTTACCAAAATTTTCACTATAAACTTAAAGACAAAATTAATAAATCATCAAACTAAATGCATTTGATCCTTAACTTCATAAATCACCAAAATATTGAATTCAAAATAATCAATCTTTAACTAAAAGTTAAAATTTAGAAGTGTCATATAAATGAGTAGTTCATATTTTTTGCTCAATCGTATGATTTTATTAAGAATAAATCATACAAAATAATCCAGACTCGGGCCTCATTAAAAACCTCCCTAAACCTAAATGGAGGAAAAGAGTACCCGAGTTGGACCCGGACTTACACACGATAGCAAGAAACAACACCCCTCCCTTGGACAAAAATATAAAAATGCACCCCACCCTACCGAGAGCAGCCTCGCCATATCGCGCCCCACACCCCTTTCCACTGCATCCCCCGCACCCCCTGCTGCTACCACGCACCCAGCTCCCAGTCCCCTATGACACCATCGGCCCCCATGCCCAATTGCCATACGCACGGCCTGCACCTCTTGCGATCAATCAAAACCCACACGCACCCAATCCCTCCGATCAACACCCCCTTGGCTAGCATATCCGCAACACCATTCGCTTCACGATTGGCATGTTGAAAAGTGCAATTCACTACACGACATGCGCTATCAACCCTCTTAAACAACCAATTATACTTCCATGGTCTACTCTCCCTATTTAACACCCAAGAAAGAGCTACTAACGAATCCGATTCAAGAACGCACGGCCACGCCCTCCATTGCGATCCGCTAAATGCTTCAAGTGCATAACAAATCGCATGAATTTCAGCTTCATTCGAATCAAGAATCCTCAAAGGGCCAGTAAACATTGCCAACAGCTTACCCCCTTCATCGCGTAACACCCCACCGCAGCCCGCGAGTCTCGGCTTTCCTCTAGCTGAACCATCAACATTGAATTTGACCATACTTGCCGATGGCGGCACCCACCTCACCCCTATCCGAGGTCCAATGGCCCGTCCCCTATGCTCACACCACCATGGGCAGTCCCACCACACCGATTCCACAAGCATTGCGGTGTGATCCAGCACATTCACCCAAGAGAATGCTCGCAACTTAATGGTAAAAAATAAATCCGCCGGTGACATCCTCTTACCATTGAACAGAAGGTCGTTGCGAGCCAGCCATATAGACCACAAAGCCGCTGCACAGCTCGACATCCACCAATGTTTAACCACTCCTCGAAACTGTCCATCAAGTATCATATGCACAAATGTCACTATCGACGCCGGCCGAACCATCTCCACCTTCCACCAATCCAAAAACAGCGACCACACCTGCCACATCCAACGGCAATGAAGCAAAATGTGGTTCGCCTCATCCTCCCCCTCCCCACACCATCGACAAGAAAAATCGTGTGCCTCAAAATGCACCCCACGGTTTCGCAACAAGCATAACGTCGGTAGTCGATCAAGAAGTACAAACCATACGAAGCACTGTACTTTCGGAGGTGTTAACAACGACCATATTCCAACATGATTCCATTCGGTTTCCCCCTCCAATCCGAATGTCGCCATTAATCGCGATAGCTTTGACACCGAGAAAGTACCCGTTGGGGTATGTTTCCACACCCATTTGTCCATCACCTCCTCAACAAGTTGTAACGCACCCACCACACTTCGCAATTCACACAATTGTGTCACCTCAAACGCGCGCAATTGTCGTGAAAAAAAACCTTCACAGCTCGCATGTCCCAAAGAATACTCAACGGAATAATCAAATACTAACGCCCACTTATTCACCGCAAGCCGATACAGCCGCGGAAATGCCTCGCATAACGGAACCTCCAAACACCATCTATCACGCCAAAATAAAGCCTTCTTCCCATTACCAATCAACCAAAAGAAATTAGGCAGCCCCATAAAATGATTTACACTCACCTCATGTTGTATCGCCATAATTTGTCGCCATACAGTCGACATAGCACGCTTCTGGGCTATTGTCATCCTTCGTTGCAGCATATCAATCCCATATTTCGCAGCTAATATATTGCTCCACAAAGAGCTCTCATCCACCTTAAAACGCCACAACCATTTTGTCAAAAGAGCTAAATTCTTCTTATTCAAATCGATCACACCCAAACCGCCAAATTGACGCGGTCGACATACCACCTTCCAGCTCACCCTACTCATCTTACGCTTCTCCTCCGTGCCCCCCCATAGAAAGCTTCTACGGATACGCTCCAATCTTTTAATTACACCTTTAGGTACAACAAAGACACCCATGTAGTATATAGGAAGGGCCGATAAAACTGAATTTAATAAAGTCAAGCGCGCAGCAAAAGACAAAGAATCCCTCTTCCACCCAGCTAAGCTTTTCCGAAATCTCTGTATCACATAAAACCTTAAAGTATCCATAATAACCTAATGATCAAAATTATTTTTTTTTATCAAATTGAATTGTATATATTCATAATTAAGTATAATTATATACTTTTTAGAATCAAAATTAAGAGCATATTTATTACCAAAAATAATAAGATGACAATTCAAAAACTAAGCAATTACATACTTCAAGAACCAAAACCAAATATACATACTTTTTTTTAACGTATGTACCACAACGAAGTAACCGTACATAATAAGATACTTTAATATGGCTCATATAATCTGAAAAGAAAAGAAAAAATATAAAGCCAACATCAAAGCCAAAACGAAAACTTAATGACAAAAAAAATAGAGTTATATCCAAAAAAAAAAACAAATCTTTAAACAGTACATTTAAGTCGATTGCTAATATGTTATGAGCCAAGACTAGAGGTACTGGAATGATTTAAAAACCTAACTTCCGAGACTTGGCGGTGAATTATTCTTTTGATTGTAGGATAAAAAGAAACAATCTAATTGAAACCCTATATTATTGTAGAAAGTAATAGAGATCGACGAAAATAAAAAATCAAGCAACTGATCTCGCATAGCATAAATCCAGTCGAATATCAAAGTATATCAATATCACAACTTTAAACCTTATACACGATTGTGATTTTTCATAATAGAAAATTAATAGCTTCTTAATGATTTAACATGACAAGGCTCTGATGCCACTTGTTAGAACCAAAATATAATAGATATGAAATTTAAAACTCAGAATCTATCATGTCAAATCATCAAGAATAATAAACTGAATAAACCGAGTGCGGAAGCGTACCTGAATTCATTGATAGATTGAAAATCTTGAATCTTGATGTGGAAATCCAAAACTTTGGTATTGATCTTACAAGAAGATAGGTTATCTCTTGAAGTAAAACTCTCTGACAGGGAAGGAGATAAAAACAAGTTAACCTATTTCTTGGGGACCACTACCTCTTTATATAGTTGATTTATTAAATCAACTACTAAATATTTATAACTCTGCCCCTCATTGAATTATAAATATATCTTACGGTATCTACACTTTTATTTCCATGACATTTTAATACCTATGACACGCTTAACTTAATTGGTCACTTTATTGTGTCATACTTTATAATAGCAACATACATTTTACATATGTGCCCACAATTGCGGATTTTAATCCAACAAAGAAAAGTTTAAAAAATATATTTAAAATGTGAACTAATTTTAATTTGTTGATGTGAAAAAGAGACGCTAAGTAAGAGTGTTGAGTTAGTTTTTTTTTTAAATAATTTAAGGATAAACTACACGAAATACTATTAAATTTTAATTTTTGTATTGAACATACCACTGAACTATAAAATATATTATTGTATCATTAAACATTATTTTTTGCTATTATTATACCACTGAACTTTATTTTTTGTTCAATCCAAGCACTCGACCGTAAAACTGTAACGGATCGTTAAATCCAAAACAGTGTCGTTTTGGTATAGTTGCTTTGATGCCTAAAATATGCCAAAACGACGTCGTTTTGTTAGTAAAAAAAATTAAGAAAGCACTACACTTGAGGATTGAACCAATGACCTCTAAAATATAAAAAAAAAATTATTCTAAACCATCAAACCAACTGGAAGACTTAATATAATTGTAACGGAAATAGTATATAAATAATACTTCAGTTGAACTTAATTTCATTTATATTATAAAACTAATTTATAATATATATATATATATATAAACCTAAACCCCAAAACTCAAACCCTAAACTATATATATATATATATATCCTAAATTATAAACCTTAAAAATAAAATACTATTTATAATTTATATTACAAATCCTAATATATATTATAAATAATATTTTAATTTTAAGGTTTTGTGTTTGAGATTTGTAAATTAATTATATATATTTAGCGTTTGGGATTTTAGATTTAATTATATATATATTGAGTTTAGGGTTTGTAATTTAGTTAGTTACATGTATGGTTTAAAGTTTAGTTGTATATATTATAAAAAATATTTTATTTTTGTAATATAAATTATAAATAGTATTTATTTATAAATTTAATATATATATATATAATTATATTATAAATATTATAAAATTATATCAGGAGATAAATGAAACTAAGTTCAACTACAATATTATTTATATACTAGTTTTGTTAGGATTATATCAAGTTTTTAGGTTGGGTTGATGGTTTGGTGTAAATCTTTTATTTTAGAGGTCCTTGGTTCAATCCTCAAATGTGATGTTTTCTTATTTTTTTACTAGCAAAACGACGTCGTTTTGGTCTATCTTAGGTATCAAAGTGAATTTAGGGTATGTTATATTTTTTAGAGTTTAGGGTTTAGGATTTAAAATTTAAAGTTAGGACTTAAATTTTAATTTTTTAGTGTTGGGCTATAGAAAGAGGCACCGAAAAAAGACATATTACTTTTATTTTTAGTCTAAGTAATTAAATTTGTTAATAATTAAAATTGAATATAATATTAAAAATTCATGATTTATATGAAAGTGAGAGTTAAATTTAATGATTTAAATTGTAAATTACCTTTAAAATTGAAATTGGGTACCAAAAGTACAACAATTAATGTTTACGAAAGTGTTATTTTGGATAAAACAATCCTAAAAAGGCTAAAACTACCCATTTCGGGAAAAAGTTTAAAAATGATCAAATTATAAATTAGAGAATAAATCCACCAAGCCTTCTGCAATATTTGACCAAATTTTCTTTGTATACTTATGTTAAATCGAAGAAGTAACCGAAAAAGAAAAGGAGGAGAAGAAAATCTGCACTGTACAATACGTGTGTGAAATCAGCAGAGAGATCCTTCCAGTTCCGGACAGCATCTTTTAACAGAAAGGAGATGAAACTGGGTTTAAAGCTATGCTAAGGTAAACCTCAATCATTGTTTCTGTTCTTTGAAGCTCACGCCTTTTTCGTTTCTTCTTCTTTTGACTAGTCTCCCTCATTCAACTCTCAAAGTTTCAGCTCGACCAACTTCTTCATTTCCATTTTCTTTGAGCCCATCAATCTCATTCTTGACTACCCATTTTGTAATTTCGTCTGAATTGTAGGAAAGTTTTGAGCTTTTTCCGTCACATGTTTTTCATTTGCATACAACTGGCATCCTAATTGATGTTACCTCGTTGAAGAAACCGACATAAACGAGGTCCATCACTTTCTCTTACCTTTATTTTTGTTGGTTTCTACTTTCTAGTAGTTTGGTAGATAGTAGATAGCCAAAGTAATTACCTTTCTGAGTTTTCAAAGTTTGATTTTGCCTTGTTGGATAACATATGATGTGGGTTTTTGGTTGATGGCTTTCCCATTGCCGACTTCCCAGAACTAGAAAGAAAAAAAAAATTGGGGTCAAAGGGGCTAAAGATTTTCAGATTGTATTGTTGTTGATTAGTTGGTTTTGGTTTTTTGGTCTTTGGAGGATTGAACCGTTTCAAAAGGCATATATATAAGCTTTTCTTCTGAATTTGTTTTGATATCGCAGGCCTAGAGTTCTTGAATTAGAAGCTTGGGATATTTGTCCTTGCATTTGATTTTAACCAAGAAAGAAAGATGCCAAGCACTAGTGAAGAAATGTCTCAGAATTCCCATGTCAATGGCCTCATTCGGAGCTCTAATGGTTCTTTAGAAAATAAACTCGATGAGCTTCGGCATCTGATGGGGAAAACGGAAGGAGATCCGTTGAGAATTGTTGGCGTCGGGGCAGGTGCTTGGGGCAGTGTATTCACTGCTCTGCTGCAAGACAGTTATGGTCATCTGAGAGATAAGGTTTTGATAAGAATATGGAGGAGACCTGGAAAGATAGTTGATAAGGCCACGGCTGAGCACTTATTTGAAGTGATCAATTCGAGGGAGGATGTGTTGAGGAGACTGATTAGGCGGTGTGCTTACTTGAAGTATGTTGAGGCAAGATTAGGTGATAGGACTCTGTATGCAGATGAGATTTTGAAAGATGGTTTCTGCTTGAATATGATTGATACTCCACTTAGCCCTTTAAAGGTCGTTACGAACTTGCAAGAAGCTGTTTGGGATGCTGATATTGTAATTAATGGCTTGCCATCAACAGAAACTCGTGTGGTGTTCGAGGAAATTAGAAGGTATTGGAAAGAAAGAATAACAATGCCCATAATCATATCTCTGGCAAAGGGTATAGAAGCTGAGTTGGCGCCTGAACCTCGCATAATAACTCCCACCCTGATGATCAATCGAGCAAGTAAGCTTCCTTTTCTGTTTCTTGAAGTTTTGGCTATAGGCCTATAGTCTTATTAACTGTTTTAACCTATTTGCTGAATTTCAAGATAAAATTCATACCAATATGGATCTTGCTTTTGTTCTTGCAGCTGGAATCCCCATTGAGAATATCCTCTATCTCGGAGGACCTAATATTGCTTCAGAGATTTACAATAAAGAATACGCTAATGCTCGAATTTGTGGGGCTGAAAAGTGGAGGAAGCCATTGGCAAAGTTCTTAAGGCAGCCCCATTTTATCGTGTGGGACAATGGTGATCTTGTTACTCATGAAGTTATGGGTGGTTTGAAGAATGTTTATGCCATTGGAGCTGGTAAGTTCTAGTTTTTTTTGCAAGAATGCCAAGTCTTGCACCTCACACAATAGGCCATATGTCAATATTAGTTTAATGATGAGGAATATCCTTGGAAGAGGCAGCAAAATTCTGCAATTCAATGAATTGATCAACACAATTCTGGCTAATGTATGATCAAAATAAGACCTATAACCTATATAAAGAAAAAAAAAGTGTTGAGCAAATGTCCTACATTCCTTATGTAGTTGTAGGTATTGTGATTTTGACTTGTTTGATCTTTAAGTGGTGAATATTACTTGCCAACCTATATTCCATAATCTCCAAGATGCTAAAGGACATTGAATCAACACCTTTGCATCCTGTATTCATGATGCCAGACAACTTATCTTTGCACCAAATTAATTCAACTTCAATTTTAGCAATAAGTTGAGATTTCAAATCTTTGTTATTTAACTTCCTGTATTGATTCCACAGGAATGGTTGCAGCTCTAACCAATGAGAGTGCCACTAGCAAATCAGTATACTTTGCACTGTGTACATCTGAGATGATATTTATCACTCATCTCTTGGCGGAAGAGCCTGAAAAACTTGCAGGGCCTTTGTTGGCTGACACCTATGTAACCCTGTTAAAAGGTCGTAATGCATGGTATGGGCAACAGCTGGCCAAAGGGGGATTAAACCTTGAAATGGGTGATAGCATCAAGGGGAAGGGTATGATTCAGGTATGAACTTTTCTGTTCCATGGAGCATTTTGAGCAAACAGTTTTAGGTTGGTTTGGGAAGAGTTGAGTTAATACTCTGGTCTGACTTGAAGTGAATCATCAAAATTTTAAGCATCATTCTAGATCAAGATCATCAGATGTCTGCTGAATGTCGTATGCAGACAACCTATGTTGTATAATAGAAAAAAATAGCTTTATTGCCTCCAAAATGTTTGCTTTCGTTCTCTATAATGACCATGGAAGTCTGGAGACATGTCTTAAAAACTTTTGCATTAACTCATAAGCACATTCCTGGACTGGTAAAGATCAATTCCCATTGATTTTATGGCCATTTTATTTGTTTTGTTGGTGTAAAGTGTAAACTTAGATCACTTGCCTGAGCATAATCATTGTCAGTTGAATAATCATAAAATCGGTGGCATTTGTAATTACTGCTTAGTAATAAAACTTTCTAACTCTTCTTTTTTCTTTGCTTCCTATCCAATCCCATCATTTAATTCCTTTTACGAATATTAATTTCATTATTATGGCAGGGTGTCTCTGCTGTGAAAGGCTTTTATGAGCTGCTTAGTCAGTCCAGCTTAAGCGTCCTACACCCTGAAGAAAACAAACCAGTAGCTCCTGTGGAGCTTTGCCCCATCTTGAAGGTGCTATATAAAATACTCATCACAAGGTACTCGATTTCTTTTCTCCCACTGGCTCGGTTATGTTTTTTATTGTAAAAAGAACTCGAGAAGTGTGAGCTGATGAAACTTGATTTGAATGTTCAGGGAGTTCCCATTACAAGCCATCCTTGATGCATTAAGGGATGAAACCATGCATGACCCGAAAGATCGTATCGAGATAGCACAAACTCATGTGTTCTACAAACCATCCCTTCTTGGTAATCAGCCATGATAAGAGAAAGATGATGATCCAGTTAGCTTTCTCGGTATTTCTCATCTTGGGATGTGAATTTCATAGAGGGATCACTAGTGTAGGTTCTATTGTTAAAAGTAGGAGTTGCAGTGGAGGCAAGTATTAGAAATGTGATGACTTGTTACATTAATGTTCTTTCACTTCGTATTGCTTTTGTGTTATTCATTTGTAATAACTAGTTCTTAATGTCATTGAGTTTGTTGGTTTGTCTTTAATGTGTATGCAATATATATTTTATTAAAAGCTTGAAAATATATTTATCAATAAATATTAAAAACTTAAAACATTAAAAGATACCAATGGATTTGCCTTATATCTTCTAATATCAAATAAGTTTCAATAATCCATCGATAACCAATTGGTCTAGCGGGATATGGCACTATATCACTTTGAATTTAGCTAACTCTTGATTCTGTTTCTATTTTGCAGCTTTTCAAAGTGAAGCACAATGATAGATTGTTGTGTATCATTGAGTCCATTTATATTAGAGGCTTTGTTGTTCATGCTTGATTGATTGTTTAATCTTTGGCAGGAGTACTTGAAAGTTAGTCATATATAGTTTATTCCCTCTTCACATTGTTGCTTTGTCCAAGCTCAAAATAGATCAAAATCTTGAGATTTTTTTTTTTTTTTTTTGCATTTTGATTGTATTTAAATGTATATATAGTACTCTAAGTTGGCTTACGTCAGTTATGTAGTGGGTTCATGTTCTGCTAGTGACTAGTGAAAAGTTTTTGAGTGCATTGCCACTCCACTGCATGATTTTCAGGGTCTTTTCATTGCCATTAAAGTCAAGGTTTCATCGGTGAAAGCCATTGTTTTGTATCGATCGCCAACGAGTCCGAGGCTGCATTAGCATTTCGCGTGGACCACTAAGAATGAAAGCGGTTCATATCCATCGCCATGTTACTTGGTGGTGTCATGCAGTTGCTGAGGCTTTCTGCTTCAAGTTCAATGTCCCAAGTTAGAAAACCTATTCCACTTTTAGTTATATTTACATATTAATATGTTCATATAAGAAAAGCATGTTTGTTTTATGTATATTCCACCACCTTTATCTATATTTCCCATAAAGTGCAGCTTTTTTAGACCCTATAAGCATTTAGTTAGTTACATCAAAGCTTATAGGCCACCTGCATGATCTTTATGTAGGTGCATACCTTTACTCCTCTTCTTCTTCCCATAGGAACAATTACTAACACCATTTAAACATAAACCAAGTGGAACCAAAGATGGCAAAGTTTAGGTGATATTATTCATCCTTTAAATAAACACAGATTGATAAAAATGGTGGAACCAGATTCCATTGGTAAACTGATGCTATTTGTCCTACTACAGTCATTAAAGCTGATCTAAACACATTTATACATATAATCATTGCTTATGGTGACGAAACTGTCTAAAAGAGTAGAATCCCCAAGCCGCCACAAAATTGCATGAATTGACCACTGTCAAGATGCGTAGGTAATTGTAACTCTTGGATGGATCTTTTATTCATTTTTAACACAGCAAGTCTTTGATCAAGTTGGCCACTTGATTTTTGATCACCTGTGTAAAATGATTAGAGCTATGTAACTTTCCTGGAAACCAAACACGTCCCTTGGACAAAAGTAAAATTCCTCTTTTGCGGAAAGGGAAAATGACTATGGAAAAGATGTTTTTTTTGCTTCATGAACTGACCCCTCTACGTGTCATGTTAAAGAACATGACGGCTTTGTACTCAAATCAACTTTACCCTACCACTTGCTTGCCAGTTGCCTCCTTTTTTCCTTTTGCCCTTGATTACATTTACAGACTTCAAGGCCACAGTGAAAGCAGACCAACAAAAGAAAAAGAAACCCACAAAAGTTTTTTTACTGTGTGACAATTGCAGAAACAAAAGCTCACACATCCCCAAAGATTCCTCCATTGTTGGTGTCATGTGATTGTGATGATTATGTTAATTGTTAGTGTGTAAATACAAATATATAAAGATATACAAGATATAAGTACTACAACATGAAGAATGAAAAATTCTACTATCATAGGTGATGGGCTGATGGCATCATATATTCACATACAGAAAAGTCTATGCTTAAGCAGTTAAGACTTTAATGTCTATTGGTAGAAGGCAAGAGCCAAAGGAGATGAATATTTTAACAAAGTAGCATATCAGTGAGTGAGCCAAATGGGTGGGTGGTGGTGGTGGTGATGGAGAGGACCCCACTAACAACCTGGCACTCGTATAGATTATCATTATTATTTACTAAATCTCTAAAAAATGGTGTAGGGCCCACTTGTGTTGTCAGCTTTGAGCCACCCATGTGATTGTTTATGTCTATGTGGACCTTCCTGTTTCTTTCCCCCTCAAATGAATGTCATACCAATGTCTTAAAAAAATCTGAATTCCAAAGGCATATATGACCCCACCTTCAATCAATAATGCTAGTAGTGCCATTGCTATTGTGCCATCATTGCATGTGCAGGTAAGATTCTAACACACAATCAGACAAATTCTTGTAACACATGAAAATCACATTGGTTTACAATTTGGAACTCCATTTTCTTCTTTAACTGAAGGGTTTGACACTGCAGCAACTGGCTACAAATAACAGATGAACTTCTGATTAAGATATTCCAGTATGAACTGAGCTTTAACATTCTTCCCCCATTTTGTGTTTTCTTGCCCTGAAAGGGGCCATACACAATGCAATATATGCATGTTTACTATTTCCTTCTTGCTCTGTACAAACATGGACTAACAAAGCTAGATGGGAAATGAACTAAATAAGGGTTATTTTTCCTTGTTTCTCCCAGGGAAACCATGGGGGGGGGAAGAAATTACAGTTCAAGGGGAGTTACAACTACACATTGACTGTTTGATCCTTTTCTTCTTTCTATGCTTTTCTTTTTTACCTGTGGTCCAAACTACTGAAACAATAGATAACAATATTACAACAAAAGAAAAGGAATGGCTGACCCACTTCCTTCACTGCCTGCCTTTTATGTACGCATTTTGTATGGTAGTAAGTAGAGTATGGTATCGACGACGATTACGAGAAAAGGTTCGAGGTGGTTCTGATTGTAGTGTACTGTAGTGGTGGTGGTGGCTCTCTATAGATCTCTCTAATGTGAAATTTTGTTGTTTGGTTTATACCTTCAGTCTTCTTCCTGTATTAGAGAAACAAAACAAAACGATTGAAGCGAATAAAATCAAAACGGAGATAATGCATTAAAGAGAATCCAATTACCTTAGCATAGGAAGCTAAATTCCAACAGGGCAAGTTGGGCCGCCAGTGCCTGCATACATACCAATGGTCCCATGTCCGGACGAGAACCTGAATCGAGAAGCAACACTCATGTTACAAATCATTTTGATACATTGTATCATCAACCTTGTAAAGATTCCATTTATAACCATAATGATAGTATTATCAATAATAATAATGATGTACCTGGGCATTTGGCAGTTGAATGAGTTGAACGATGCCATGTCTAATGCATTATTTGTTGCAGGAAGCAAGGTTGAAGGGACCCAATTATTGTTGATAGAAGAAGCCGGGGCCAACACATCCCTATCGGCTTCAGTGTTAGAGAATGCAGACAAGTACTCTCCGGCAGCTTTTGTAGGAGATGCAAAAGGGTTATCGGGAAGGTTGTGCTCCAAACTGCAATTTGATACAATTGATGCATAAGTTACAAATCAACAGACTAGTTAATCATCCCTGGAAACATATGCTATTTGAATGTACAAAGTTTGATTAATTACTTAAATACCTTTCTGGTAGATTGCTATCTTCACAATGAGGGCTCTCCTTGCCGGTACCATTCTCTTTAACACCGGCTGATTCTTTACCCACAGCAGTAGCAGTACTCATTGCTTGCTTCTCGGAAGCATTTGCAGATACAACCGGCACAGGGCTGGAACAATTCTCTGCAATGAGAGATAGCATTAGCAAGCCATTTCACATGAATCGAGGATGACTCAATTAAATTGTTACACTCGAAATGAAATTGTGTAGCTACCTTGTGGAGCTTCTTGACCGTTGCGAAACTGAGGAATTACGAGGGACTGGCTGAACATGTTTGGTGAGCGAGTAGGAGATGGAATGGGACTTCCACTAGAAAGAGCCCTGTGATGGTGATTCTTCTTCGCACTAAGGAGTTGAAGGCCCATCAACCTTCTATTTTGAAGCTCAAGGGCTTGCTGAAGATCAGCTTGCTCCTCCAACTTTCTCCTCCATAACAAGTCCTGGGTATTGTAAAACATCCTCGGTCCTACAGTACACACGGGTATTGTTAGCCTGAAAATCGCATACATCAAGAGTAAAATAGATGGTGGCTTCTGCTTACCATGCTGAAGGTCGAATGGATCTCGGGGGCTCAAATCGAGGCCAGTTGGAGTACCACAAGGAGAGAAGTCTCCCCTTTCCATTTGTTGCTGTTTCCTGCAAGATAAACAAGTAGGTTCACCAGATCTAGACCAAGTAAGCAAATCATCGGAACTAAGATTTCAAAGTAAGAGAGGATGCCTGTACTTGTCCGGGACTTTTCCTTTCTCCTTGTAAGGCTTCACCAGAACCCGAGCATCGCAAACGAAATGAGGGTTCCCTTTAGCCAGGATGATTTTCACGGTCTCAGGATAAACAAAAGTAACAAATCCAAACATTCTCTTCTGCTGGTATGGAATCCTCACATCTTGAACCGGTCCGTATATACTTCAACAGGAGAAACACAAATTGTGTTAGCAACAAAGGTTAATATAATTACCAAGCTGAACCAACATAGTAGAGTACAGTATTCAACAAAATACCTGAAATAATTCGACACGTCCTCCTCTCTGAAGGTGCTATCAGCTGGGAAAGTCAAGTAGATCTGTCTTGAAGCTGGGTTAACCATGCCTGCTTCACTCGAAAAGCCGTTTCTTTCGAGCCTGGAACGGTTAAATTTGTTCATATCATCACCCATCATTAAAGCAGCAGCAGCTGCAGCCCTACAGTTTCAAACCAAGATGAAATCTTTAATCATTAGCTATTACATAAACTGATAGCGCATAGAAAAGGGATCAACTACCAAGTACCTCTGAGAATCATTTTGTTGCTGTTGAAGAAACGAGTTCATGCACTTTGGGGAGTAAGGAGGAAAAGAAGCAGAACCCATGAGTTGTGAAGCAGCAGCCAGCCTCTGTTGCTGAGCGGATTTAGATCTAAGTAACTCATGGCACTGGTCCATCTCGATCTTGTTAGGTGAGCCGACGATGGCAGCACCATCTGCTCCCGCAACCATTGAACCAGACTCCCCAAGTCCACCATGGATAAACCTGCAATTGTTCCCGTTTTTACAGTACCCTCTAGCAAAATACAAGCAGGGTCTCCACCCAAACCCGGAAGCCGGGTCATCAGCTCCCAAAATATCACTCACGGAGCTACTCCTCCTGTGAAAGGAAGTTCCCCAGTATGAAGGGAACCCCATGGCATCAGTGCTACCACAAGCACCAGCAGCTGAACCAGAGGACAAATCAGTGGCTTGTGGGTAGAAGAAATCATGGTTTTTGGGGTTAAGCTGTGGTGAGCCTTCGTTGAGGAAAGCTAGTTGCTCTTGAAGTTGAAACTCATCGACCATATCAGTGGCTCCACCGTTGCCATAGAAAGGCAAAGAAGAAGGATTCAAAGAGCCACTGCTTGGACTGATCAACTCATCAGGGTTTGGTAGTTCAGACAAAGGACTCCATGAAGAAGTACCAGATGAAGTAGAAAGGTTGGTAGGGATGGTGAGAGAAGATGGTATAAGCCTGGAAGAAGCAGGTGAGTTTTGCCTTGTGATATTAAAAGGAGAAGGAGAAGCTGGAGTTGAAGGCGTAGAAGAAGGAGAGTTAGAGGGAAGACCAAGCTCCTTTTTAGCCTTGAGTATCACAGACTGAAGTGAAGCTTCAGGACCAAAGGCTAAACGAATCATCTCCTTCTCGCCATGGTCCTGAATCATCAGTAAACCCATGATTTTGGAAGCGTGTTCAGGCTCCAGGGTTTGGATTCTAGAGAAAACAGTTCTGGTTGCTTCATAGCTATCCATAATAGAAGAAAAAATCCACACCCAGACAACGTTCACTTGCTGTATACTTTTTGTTGTATGGTTTGTAGAGAGTGAGAAAGGGCTTTTACAAGTAAAACATCTTTCTCTTCTATCAACAACCACAAGCTCCACCTACCAACTGGTGAGTTGTGACCAGTTAGCAGCATTGCAGGAGTCTCCCTTTATCCCTTCCATCTTATTTATTCCCACAAAAAGTACCCTTTTTTTCTTTTAAAGAGGAGAGAGCTTGAAGGAAACGTATACAGTAGAGAAAGCAGTAATAAATGAGAAAAGAGAGGCGTCAAAAAGGAGTATTCCCGTCCCGTGCGAAGGAGATTTAAAAGGAAGCAAAAGAAGCAAACATGGACATGGTGGTTGAATTTCTTTATAAAGCAAATATATGAGCAAAAAAGAAAAAGAAAAGTTGCAGTACATACAGTGACACAATGAGAGAGAAAAAAAGACAACGAAATTCCCACTTGCTGAGTTACTTCCTTTCCATAATTAATAGTATATCTAGATTGGATTAGATTTGAAAAATAAAACAAAGCTTCGGCCTTTGGGTAACATATACATACACATGACGGGTTTGAAGAAGAAGGGAAGTCCGAAGTTGTGTGTAAGTTTTGTGTCAGTTTCTCAGAATTAGTGCTTTGCTGGTTTCAAAGTTTTGATAAAAGTCTAGAAATGGTGGAAGCCAAAAGCAGTGGCATTGAAGGGTGTGGAGCAGTGAGCGTCAATTGCTTCGCTGTTGGGTTCCGAGCGGCAGTCAAAGGTAATGGCTTTGGAGCTCTCGTTCTCACCGGATAATAATATAAACAATGCTTTCTCTCTCTATTGTAATTAATAGAGGGTAAACTATAGGAGTGTTCAAAAACACTCCACTCGATTCACCCGACTCAATTACCTAAACATAAATAATTGTGTATTTACATAAAAAAAATTATCCGAATTGAGTACTCAGCCTGCCATTTTTCGGGTCAGGTCCAAGTCACAAAATTAAGAATTTTCAATACCCAATAACCTGAGTACCTAAATATATTTGAAATTACTAATATTTTTCTTATATTCATTATATATATTAAACTAATAAAAAATTTAATTTTTTTATATTTGTAAATTTAATAAATACATATTTTTATATTAAACTAATAAAATATCTTTATATTTAAAAATATATATTTTTATATTCGAGTACCAAATTACTCGATTTTTCGAGTACCTAACCAACACGGGCCGACTAAATCACTACCTAAAAATCGGGTACCCAGTACCTGGGGTACACAGATTTGAACACCCCTAACTATGCATATGGTCACTAAAATTTGGAGTAATAGTTATTTTTGTCACTAAAGTTTCGGTACTACATTTTCATCACAAAAATTTATCGATAAATTACAGTTCGGTCACTATGCCCTTAACTATTGTTTAGGGATGATCATTTGACTCGACCCAGCTCTATATAGTCAGTTTTTTTTAATTTGGGTTCAATCTAGTTTTTTAGGATGAAGTTGGGTCGATGTCGGATTTTAAGGTGAGAAATACTCACCTGAAATAATAATATATTTATTCTAAATATTTAAAGATAATTTCTATAATGTCCTTCTCTTTACATTTTTTCAATTATCTCCCTATTTTGTGTAATAAAAATAATTATTATTATAATACAACTCCTCATTTTATCGAATAAAAATAAAAAATTATTTTTTATTATGTTGGGTCTAGTCAGATTTTTTATTCTAAAATTCAGATCAGATGGAACATCACCAAACCTTAAATTCGAATGAAAGCTTTGAATTTTTAGACCGTGTGAGGTCAACTAAAGCTCGACTCGAACCATGATCGTCCCTACTCCGGTGTATTGAAATGTGTTTGTTAAAAAGAGTAATATCCAACTTAACCTCTAAACTATAACTGAAATTTGAATTCATTCCTTTAACATTTTTTTAATTATAATTCTAAAATATAAAAAAGTCATCTTCATCTTCCTCGATTTACTCGTCATCAACCTCACCACTCAACTATCATACCATCACTATCATTTTTGCATCAAATATACTGGGAAATTTAAAATACCAAAACTAAAAGATGATGGTTGTTATTATAATTGTTAACGACGGAGGGACTGAGTTATAATTTATTGATAATTTTAGTGACTAAAATTTATTTTTTAAAATTACAGTTGCCAAAATAAAAAACAATTCAAAATTTATTGATTATGGATGTAGTTTACTGAATAATAAATAAATAAATAGAAATTTGATGGTAACGAGTGGCATATTTGGTTAAAAAACCCTTTTTAATAATTATATAGATTTTTGGCTCCCTCTCAGGATTATTTGGAAAAATGACCCTCAAACATGCCACGTAGTGGAACATCGCGTTCTCTGGGAAGCGAGACGCGAACTCGCGTTCTGCAGAGCGCGCGTTCCATCTACGTGGCATCATTGTTTGAAATAACGGTTCTTCAGGAACTCGCGTTCTGCAGAACGCGAGGTTCCCGAGAATTTGAAAAGGCGGCTGAATATATCGCACAGAAATCACGTTATGCAGAACACGAGTTCTGTGCGAATTTAGGTTGAAAAACAAGGGTGGGTAGGCCTGTTCGAGCCCAACTTTGGGCTTAGAAATCGTATATTTTTAGCGAACATAGAGTTTGGGTTTGTAGTACTGTAAATTCTCTATCGTATGACACCAACACGGTCAATTTCCGTCCATTCTAAACTGGCTTAAAATGGCTTCCAAAACCCTATGTTATCATCCTTTTTTGAATGAAATTGCCTTTGAACAAAGGTCGATAGGCATGTTCGAGCAGAATTTCAGGCGTATAAATCATATATTTTTAGCAAACATCGAGTGTGAGTTTGTAGTACTGGAAATTCTCTATTATATGGCACCAACACGGTCAATTTCCGTCCATTCTGCACTGACTTAAATTCGCTTCGAAAATGCTATCCTAGCATATTTTTTGAATGATTGAAAGTATAAGATGACCTATTTTATAAAACGAATTAGACTGATTTTATTGATCGATAATTATGGGCGAACTCGCGTAAACAAATTACAATGATTTAATTAAGACGATGGGCCAAGTGATTAGGACACTTGGTCCTTGATGTCCAGGATTTTTACATATACTACAATGTTTCTTTTGTCCGGTTTTTTCTCGATGTTCGACCATATCCTCGGCACAGTGTATTCGTGTAGACCGTGGATATCCTTTGTCTCTCAGTAGTGCTGGATCTGGGCCTATGGTCGATTCAGTGTCAACGGCATTCAGATCAACCTCATTTTGGATTGAAGGAAACTCTTTTTGGTAAACCTTAAACACCGTTTGGATTAAGTATACCTGATCAACCAATTGCATGTAGTCTATCCGTTGGTTTGCGCAAGCAGCAATGGCGTGTGCGTACGGGTATTTGAATGTTTGGAATATTCCACACTCGCAGGTTCTTGCCCTGAGATATACCACGTACACGTTGTGATGAATGCCTTCCAACCGCCTGGAAAATTCTGAAACACAGAACTTGTGTCCTTCTCGCGAGAAGAGAGTTGCAGTCATCTGTCTTGATTGGTGCACTTGAGTTTGCAGTTTTGTGCGGAAATCCGGATGGACTATGTGCCCACCTGCCATGTACTCAGTTACTTGCCTTCCCAAGGTTGCAAATAGGGTAGCCAAACGATAGTAGGTCGCTTTGACAATGGAAGTGGTAGGCAATTGTCGCACTCCATTCAGTGATGAGTTCACCGCCTCAGCCAAGTTCGTTGTCATGTGACCACATCCTTTACCCCCGTCATACGATCGAAGCCATTTTTCCCTCGGGATTTTTTCAATGTAGTCTGCGCCAAATTTTTTTCTCGCTCTCAGTTCCTCGAACACCTCCTCCACCTCTTGTACGTAATGCGAGTTGCCTAAGGGATGACAGTTGAATAGTTATGGGCGAATAACACATGCAAAGAGGTCGTAAATGAAAGCGAGCAGCAACTAATATAGTAAATGAAAATGACATAAATGACGTACCCATTATGAGCACCAGTTCACGTTCATCATAGTCCTTGAACTGCTGCAAATAGTTTACGGCTTTGTGCCGCAAGCAGAAACGGTGATAAATGTATGGAGGCTGTCAATACTCACCTAAACGTTCTAGCGCCCACAAGAGCATTGTGCCTCTGTCAGAAATAACACATATCCCATCGTCTATTGCCTGTATTACAGGATCAAGGACATATCTTCATAGGTTCCGAAGGAAGAACATCCAAGACTCTAGATCCTCATTCGGGACGATTGCAAATGCAACTTGAACGTATTTTTGATTGTCGTCCTGTGCAATAGCTAGAACTAGGGTATGTGTATATTTTCCGTACAACCATACGCCGTCGATTTGGACCATCGGTTTGCAATGCTTGAATGCATTGATGCACTGCAGGAAAGTCCAAAATAACCGGTGGAATTAAGAAACACCTCGAACGACACGATCATTTTCGTATGCCGAAACCGTATCAAGTTTGACAACCATTCCGGGGATGTGTTTCTGCAGCATATTTAGCCACGAGAGCAACTCTTTGTAAGAATCATCCCATCGGCCAAACAGTTGTTCTACGGCCCGTTTCTTTCCATACCATGCTTTCCAATATTCAGGACGGTAGTCGGTGACACCTTCAGTTGCAGCCTGATATGTGGGGACCGACACCTTGGGATTTGCTTTGACCAGTGGCATAAAGATGTCGGTGAGGACCTTTGCATCGAGGTTCTTGTGATCTTGGCTTAGGCTACCAACGGTGCATGTATGGGGCTCTACAAGTTTTGTTATTCTCCAATGGCCGCCTACCTTCTTCAATTGTGATACACGGATTTTCCATTTACAGCCGTGATCCTTTTGGGTGCAGTGCGCATTGTAGTATTTTGCTTGGGTTTTCTTCACTATCGTCTCAACAGCCCAGCGAATGTTGTACTACTTAATTACGGCCACCGCCAATTCTTTTGTCAAGAACGCCATACCAATGGCTATTTCACCATCAGAACAGTTGAGTCTGCCGTCAATTGTTTGGTATTGCGAAAATTCAAAAACGTCCATGGCATCCATATCAACCGTTGTGAAGTGGGATGGTGGGTGGTAAATAAAAATAGGTGCCGCTGATACAGGAAAGTTGGTTGCTGCCGACTGTTTTTCGAAATATGCTGTTGGAACAGTCAAGTCTTCTGGTGGAACGATCAAGTCTTCTGGTTCTTCATAGAATGGCCCCAACTCGTCGCCGTCGGGCCCGAGTTCTCTAATCGGTTCTTCGTCAGAAGCATCCCCCGGGAGCTGGTATAGTACAGCATCGTCGATCGTTACCCTTGAAGGCGAGCATGGCGGTCGACGATCGCGAGACCTCTCACGAGATCACTCACGAACCGTATTTCCAAGACCAAAATCAAGAGCACCAAAAAAAGAATGTCTCCTCATAGATGGTTGAACGTACTCCGTGCTAAGGACATACGTTGAGTGTCGTCCATATGAGGAATCATTGAAGGGGTTGAATGCTTCATGGTCATGCGTAACGTAAGAAGACTGCGCTCCCTCCCCTCCAAAACTATACAGGTTGTATGGAGTGTACGTTGCATTTCTTGGCGTATCGAATTCATCGTTTAGGGGTTGGTTCAGGTCGAACCCGATACTAGCTACGCACGAATGTCTTGGCACAACAGATGACGATGCACCGAATTCGTTGTCTTGGCACAGTAGGTAAAAATCATTTCTTAGACTTGCGGTCGGGCTATCAACGTTGGCATTCAGATTGAAGTCAAAATTCGCCCGACCCTAGCTTGGTATTTCGATAGCAGGATTAGAATCCGAAAACGATGCATACAACTCTAGGGGCCCGCCCAATGAATACTCGAAGTTGGTAGCCAGCATCAGCTCCACATTAGAACTGTCTGCAATGCTGCATACATAGTACGTTAACGGATCTATAGATATTGGCACCCGATACTTCAAGTCGGACAAATGGTGGTTTTGGAAATGTTGGACATTGCTCTCTAGTTTCTTAACCAACTTCTTGTACGATATTCTCCTCGGAATCTTTAGCGTTATTGGATCTTCGCACTGAAAAATGGCGCCGAGTTCGGGATCGAAGATTATCTGCCCATCGTAGTATACTATAGTAGTAACTCCTCCTCGTCTCGCCATTTGAATATATGTTCAAAGCCTTGTGAAATATTAAAACTTGGAAAATTTTGACGACTTGTTTTGGCTATTCAAACATATATTTAGGGTTTATGGTTATGCTTCATATAAGGGGACACTTACGGCTTATTATTGGCACCGAAAATCTCGGAGAATCCGGGTGTGTAAGGAAAATTATTGTACTGAGAGTCAGCTTTGTGAAACTCGCGTTCTATAGAACGCGAGATCCTGTAGATTCTATGACCTCACGTTATGTATAACGCGAGTTTCATTAAAACACGAGTTCTACAGAACGCGAGGTCCCTTTCTCTTTGGGGAGACAGAGATTCCTCCAGAGTTAATAATACTGGTACTGTGTACTCATGTTATGTTTGAATAATTGAGACAATTGGAGACTAGTAATGTAATGTGTTCGAGTCATTTAACGATAAATGGAACGTGTTGAGAAAACATAATTGAATACAAATTCTACATAACGCGAGGTCCCTTGAACATTCATAAAGGATGAAAAAAGACGTCATATAACATAATTCGACGATGATTTAAGAAGTTTATGGTTAATCCAAATCATCGTAGTCAGTTGACACGTCTGAACTTAAATTTAGTTCTTCGATCAGATGTTGTTTTCTTTGTCTACGCATGTACATAAAAAGTTGTAGCTCGTCGGCAGTTAAATCAACATCCGTTGAAGACGGAGCTTGTTCATTGGTCGGAGCAGGTTGTACAGGTGCAGACGTACTACCTTTATCGGCGTTGACCTCATCAAACTTAACATTTAAATCGACGTATTTAGCTCCAACAGAATTGAGCTGGTCATACATGTTACGAACGATTGTTTCGTTTGTAAGCTTCAGAACGTAGTGTGTTTCGTTTGTTGACGGTGTTGGGATTCGACATTCCAAGGAAGAAATTTGTTTGTCGGTACGTTTACTAACCTCGCTTGATGTCAACTGTAATAAATCTTTGAGTGACATTTTGCTGGTGATTGTTGATTCGAAATAAGTACCGAGAAAATAAATTATTGCGCGAAATTTTGCCATAAAAGGAGCAAAGATTAGCGTTGGGTGTTTTGGGAGAAATAGCAATGAGTAAATGATGATGAAATTTGTGGGTATTTATAGTAAAGAAAAAACACCACATAATTAAATTTAATTCGAATGAAAAATTTAATTCGAATTTCATTTAACAAAACTTTCAACAAGCCTTCTTATAGATATGTCAATCGGTCGATACAATATGTGCAGACAAGAAAGTATTACATCTTTCATTTAACAAAATGTTCTTCGTGTGCGATAACTATCATCTTCTCAAATGGTAGCAGCATTGACCCGCATTAGCAAATGTAATCGGCACCGGTCGCATTAGCAAAATAGGGTTGCATCTGCAACATGGTCGATCTGAATCTGCCCTCGAGTCTTTCACTCTAGACTTTTTGCAGATGGTGAGGGCAAGCAGCGAACTTCAGAAAAGAGTCGCCAAGAGTATCTAGAAAAGTCCAAATGAAAACTTTTTAGGGACTTCTTGACGGTAAATGGTAGACGACCACACGCTCTCGGATATTGCAATATGTCGGTAAGTATTCTTCAATCAACGTAACATGCGGGGGTCTGAACCCAGCGGAACACAAAATCATGACACAACTCCAACTATCATAAACCCAGCGGAACAGAAAATACTTAAACAACTTCAACTTCATAAACTTAGCAAAACACAAAATCATGAAACAACTTCACTAGTTACGAAAATCCATTGGCGTGCAAATATATAGACCAACCTCGCTTTCTGTATAAAGCGATTTTGATAGTGAACTCGTGTTCTGTATAACGCGAGTTCCAAAGAAACTCGCTTCCAACAAAACATGAGTTTGCCACGTCAGCATATCCACATCCATCTATAAATAGCCAACTCTTGGGGAGGGGGGGACCACCCACCCATCAATTGTAAAAAATTTCGATTGCAGCTACTATTAGCAACATATCGCGTATTTGGGAAGTTTATTTTCAAACTAATTTCCTAGATATTGCGATATATTGTTATTTGTAGTTGCATATATACGTCCTCTTGGGTTAACTATGCATAATTTTTTCATCGCTATTGATCGACATCAACAAATCGCAATATCCGGGAATTCGAAAGACAAACACGAGTTTTACCAAAAGTTAAATACGGCTTTTTTAGGTACCCCATAATACGCTGAAAGGCCAGGTTGCTTATCACTGCGAACAAATATCATCATTAGCGTCACCTTCATGATGACCATCATCGTCAAAACAATTTGAGGATCTTTTCAGAAATGTTGGGTTCGGTATAACTACGATTTTATACGTTCAATTGTTATGAAATACTCAAATTCGTTCAATTGTAAAAAACATTATTATTTTTAAGGAATAATAATAATAATAATATTGTATTTTAATACTAATATAAACTATTTATATTTATTATTAATGATAATAATACTAATTAATGACTTTCCCACGCGGGAAGTCATCTGTTTAATAATGATAATAATACTAATATAAACTATTATTACTAATAATAAAATATTTACTACTACTACTAATAATAATAATACTAATAATAATAATAAATATATATATATTTATTTATTAGTATAATAAATGACTTTCCCGCGCGGGAAATCATCTTTTAAAAATTTCACGACCTCACGTCCTGTAGAAAGCGAGTTCTTTAGAAACTCGCGTTATGCAGAACGCGAGGTCTCTTATGCCCGTTCAGTTCACGCGTCTGTTGTGTGACACGTCTTTTCAATGAACCTCGCGTCCCGTGGAACGCGAGGTCTTAATAATATCGTGTTTCCCAGAATGCGAGGTTCATTAATCTCGCTTCCCAAAAGACGCGAGCACCTCTATAAATTGGTGGCCCTACCCCCGTATCAACCACGCACAGAACGCGATTTTTTCTCTGTTTTTTACTATACTTACTTAATTTTCTTTCGATACAATGGCGGGCTTACGAAGCGACGCGAAGCACTACTCTAACTATTTCAGTACAACATCATATGTATTATTATTTTTAATTTCTTTTTTTTTAATTTTTTATTTTACACGTATTACCTACTATTATACTTTTTGTTATTTTATTTTTGAAGGGATACGAACGCCGGTTAGTTTGTTACCTTAACTGTATCAACAGCGCACCTCATCCTGACATTATGACGTGGGTTGAACGAGCTGGTTTTAGCCATGTAGTGAGGATCTTAGCCGGTGTAAAGTGTAACACATCATTGATTAGCGCGCTAATAGAACGATGGAGGCCAGAGACACACACTTTTCATTTTCCGTGTGGCGAGGCAACAATAACGTTGCAGGATGTTGCCTACCATCTGGGGTTGCCTACGGACGACAACCTTATTACGTGTATAGTGTCAGGTAATTGGCCAGATATATTTGCTGAACTAATGGGAGTGGCGCCCCCAGTGGATGAGTGAGACGGTGGGAAAATAACCCTATCTTATTTGGAGACTGAATTTGAAAACCCTCCCCCTATGCGGATGACGAAACACTCCAGGTATTTTTTTTTTCATTTTTCAATAATTTATATATTTTTAATATACTTCGTTTTTGAAATATTTAATATTTTAATATCTATATTTCTTGTTTTTTCTTTACTATTAAATTTTGTTTTATTTATTATTTTCACAGCGGTTTACGTGTGCCCACATCTTGCGCATTATCGGCAGGATATTAATGCCAGACAAATCCCGCACCAAGATGCACGTGATGTGGCTTTATCATCTTATCAATTTCGATGAAACTAGACAAAAATATTGGGGATCAGCTGTCTTGGCCTTTCTTTTTAGAGAGCTCTGCAGAAACGCCGACCAAGATAGAGCAACAATTGAAGGATGTTGTTTACTTCTTCAGTCTTGGGCTTGGTTTCGGATGCCTTTTTTAAGCCCGCAGCCTAGACAGCAAGCCCCCTACTTATTTCCGCTCCTTCGGAGATACTATTCAATTTATTATATTTATTTTATTTTTAAATTATTATATTTAACGAATTTTTTTTATTTTTCATTAATGATAGGTGGAGCGAAACACTGAGCCACCAGGGCCTGCCGAAAAACCAACAAGACTACATGCTTGTTATGGATAAAATGACGCACGATCAGGTAATCCGAAAATTCATTTGAATTTTTTCATACTTTTTCCAATAATATTTCATATAACCGTTACAAACGTTATAATTTTTTTAGTTCGTGTGGATTCTCTACGATTCTGAGGTGATTCAGCAGATTACTCCACCCGACATTTTGGGTCACCAGCATGTATGGCTTCCCCGAGTGCCGCTAATCAACTATGAAATTATCGTGTGGTATCCTACGGATCGGGTTCTCCGACAGTTCGGGTACGTCCAAGGGGTTCCGTAAGAGGAACCACCAAATTTGGACGAATTCCACCATTTGACGCGCCAGGGGAAGACGAAGATTGATTGTGCCCATTACCACGCTGACTGGATTCAGCATTGGGTTGATTGATATGCCAGTCTCCCACACATCTTCCGACCCATTGCGGATTGGGCTGATTCTGTCACTTTTGATTACTTTCAATGGTATGAGCTCTTTGGGAAGCAGCATATCCTTACTCTCGAGGTGCACGAACGACAGCTTCCTGAGGCTCCCCAAAACCGCCCACGCCCCCAACGTCGAGCGAGCCAGAGCCAGTGCCAGCCGAGGCAGCGCGGTCTGAGACCGCGAACTGACTCTGCAGGGGCCTCATCTTTTGCCACAACATTTCAGAATTTGAGCATTCCTTCGACGTTCCAGCAAATGAGGCCTCCACCCGACTTTGACTTCTCTGATGCCTACCGTCCCCATATGTCGACGAGTGGTCCTTCGCTGATCGATATTCCACCGTTGGAATCTCAGTTTGACTATAGCATTGTCCTGCAAACGCCGCCGGGTAACTTGTTTTACTTCCCGCCCGAGCCCAGCAGAGGTCCGCGTATCGCAGATGATGATGATGATGAGGACCAGGAGGATGCAACACAACTTGTTTGGAGGAATCCAGATCGGGATCGTCGTCCACCCGACTGCGGAACGGGTGGACATAGAAATCATTAGCCTTTTTTCTAATGGATATGTACTTATGTTTCTAATATATTTATTCGAGACATTTGTTTTTTTAAATACCGTATTTTAATTTTCTTTATCTATTATAATTAAACTTTTAAATGTTTATTTAATTTCAGTTTTTATTACTTTTATGCGATTACTAAACCGAAATTATCAATTGTTCTTCAAGACAATTTCATTCAAAAAAGGATGATAGCATAGGGTTTTGGAAGCCATTTTAAGCTAGTTTAGAATGGACGGAAATTGACCGTGTTGGTGTCATACGATAGAGAATTTCCAGTACTACGAACCCAAACTCGATGTTCGCTAAAAATATACGATTTATAAGCCCAAAATTGGGCTCGAACAGGCCTACCCACCCTTGTTTTTCAACCCAAATTCGCACAGAACTCGCGTTCTGCATAACGCGATTTCTGTGTGATATATTCAGACGCCTTTTCAAATTCTCGAGGACCTCGCGTTCTGTAGAACACGAGTTCCTGAAAAATCGTTATTTCAAACAACGATGCCACATAAATGGAACGCGAGTTCGCGTCTCGCTTTCCAAAGAACACGAGGTTCCATTACGTGACATGTTTGGGGGTCATTTTTCCAAATAATCATGAGAGAGAGCCATAAATTTATATAATTATTAAAAAAAGGCCAGTAGGTGAAAATAAGAGAGAGAGATTTTTTCACATTTTTATAAAAAAATCATTTAAACAGTTATTTAGAAAGTTGACCTCCACCTAAAATAATTTAAAAATGACTCCCAAATTGTCCACATAGGGAAACTTGGCTTTTTTAAAAAAAGTGAGTTCTATTTAAAAAATATGGAAAATTAATTTTTTTTCTTTTTAATTAATTAATTTAAAATAAAATCTGTTTTCTGTAAAAAGTTAGGTTGAGTAGTGTTGTCGATTTGACGGTCATTTATTTAAATATTTTTGGATAGGGGTTATGTTTGTAAATATCTTTTAAAATATATTTTTTATATAAAATAGCCTGATTTTTCGTTTGAGTCGAGTCATGAGTGGAATCGGATCTTTGGGGTTTTGTTCAAATACAGTTCTTGGGTAGCGTGTAATTAAGTAGAGTTTGATGAGTGAAACTTGAATCAATTCTAATCAATTGAAATTTTTTTCTAATTGTAATTTTATAAATTTAATTCAAATAAAAATTGATTTATAAAATAAAATTCTAAAAACTATGAAGTTTTTAGTAATTAGTGGTCTGGTTATTAAGTTCGAGTTGTGTCCCTCAACTCTATCTGATATATGTATATAAATATAAAAAATATGAAAAAAATATGTATGTATATCGTATATGGTTATAGAATTTTGTTCAATTTGGAACAAATTAGTATCATAAATTATAGATATTTACAATTAAATTTGAACAAGAACTTGAGCAATTCGAGTCAACTTGACTCAACTCAAATTTTATAAATTCGACTCCACTCAAAAAATTAAATAAAATTTAAATTATAAGATAAGAATCGTCAACTCGACTAACTGAATTTTTTTCTCAACTTATTCAAATTCTCTCCCTATGTAGAGCCAAATTCAATCAAAGAGTAAACAACTTGTAATTTAATATTTCAACTTGATGTAAGGAGTTTAATCAAATTTAAGTTTTAGTGGGTAAGGCTTTGAATTTCTTTATTTTGATTTTTTTTATAAAATTAAGAAATTGTAGTTTTAATATTCGAGTTTTTTTATAAACGATTCAAGTTTTATTTTGTGTCTTATAAATGTTTAGAAATTATTCAAAATCGAATTCAAAAGTCTAATATCAAATAAGATTAAAATAACATTTTTTGTCAATACACTATAAACTTGATCGAATAATAAATTATGGCTGGGGCCATTAAGTTCATTGTTGAATATAGATTCTTATACTTTAGAGATGTACTCATCACACCCATTTTTGATAATGGGAACATAAAATTTCTTTGTTATTTCTAGTTTTCTTTCTTTGGATATTCTTTAGAATTAATTAATTAAAAACATTATGTTATAATAATTACTTTATAGAGAAACAAAAATGATGAGAATCAAATCATTCAGAAGACCCAACCCACTCCTGTTGTTTGGCGAGTAAATCACACGCTCCAATGAGTTAATGAGAGTGGATTGAGTTGACTCACCATTTTGGCTTTACTTGATCCGAGTGGCATCGCGTGATGATGGTTTGTTTGATTAGGCTGAGTCGGGGCCTCTGCCCACTCTCTCCGCATCTGTTCTTAGAATTTGTGGGCCTCTTTTCTTTTTTTCTTCAATCAACAAGACCGAACCCCCTCTCCCTCTCTCGACTCTCACCACCTTTCTCATAAATTCCTTTTGCTGTTCTCCATCTCAATAGTTAAATCTTTTAAATTAGTATTTGGACTTTAAAATATTTTAATTGAGTCTTTAAAATATTAATAGTATATTTAATATTTTTTTGTTATTTTAAGCGTTAAATGTTATTAGTTCGAATTTAACGTTGATCGTATTGAAAACACTAGAATTATATTATAGGGTCTATCCGGTTTAAGTTTAGCTATGTAATAGATAAACATAGATTCAAAATGTGATACACTTGTTTTAATGTCGGATTTGACCATTAAACTGACATAGCTACTTAGGGTTATTGTCGCATTACTTTTGATAAGTGTGATAAAAAATTTCTTTCAAAAGCACTTTTGAATTATTTACTTTAAAAATTTAAATGTTCAATATTGTTATTAAAGGTGTTCTGAAATAGATAAAATATCTATTTTAAATATTTATTTTTAAAAATATAAAAAATAACATAGATGAGGACAAATCAATAATTTTATTAAAAAGATTCCATTGTCAAAAGCAAAAAATTTCATCTTTTGAATGACATTTTTCAACTCAAATTGGAAGACATATTTAGCCTAAAAAACTATATGTTCCGCATTATTTTTTTGGTCTTTGAAAAGTAATGCAATACTAATACTTGTAGGATTCAATTAAAATATTTTAAAGGTTGAAGATCAATTTAAAATTTAAACTATAGTTTGAGGGTGTATGACGGAATTAACTCATGTATTATTTGAAAATTGTCTGTTGGTTGGTTGGTTCCTCCTTTCTAAGGGAAAAACAATGTCGCGTTAATGAGTTGATAACCCCACAATCAAATAAATAAATATTATGGTGAGCGAATCAATTTATTATATCAGTTGGTTTAATAAGATAAAATATTAAATTTTAAATAAAATTAAGTGTTCAAATTATAAATTATAAATGAAATAAATTGATTTACAAAGTTATTTTATAAAGAATTTTTATAAAATTTTATTTGAATTAATCTATAGGTAAAGTAAATCAGATACCAATATTTTTATAAAAAAAAATTATGAAGGAATCTTTCTAAGGGAAAAACAATGTCGCGTTAATGAGTTGATAACCCCACAATCAAATAAATAAATATTATGGTGAGCGAATCAATTTATTATATCAGTTGGTTTAATAAGATAAAATATTAAATTTTAAATAAAATTAAGTGTTCAAATTATAAATTATAAATGAAATAAATTGATTTACAAAGTTATTTTATAAAATTTTATTTGAATTAATCTATAGGTAAAGTAAATCAGATACCAATATTTTTATAAAAAAAATTATGAAGGAATCTCTTTAAGGAGCCCCACCTCAACAAAAGTCATTATAATTCACAGCGCATATCTCAATTATACAATCACTTTTCTATTCACCTTTTTAATGTTTATTACTGTATACCATATGCATGCTATGTAAAGATTGTGTATTATTTGGTTTGCAAGTAAAGACAATCTTTAGAGTTTTCCTTTTTGAAAAAAATGCATCACAATGAAGAAAAATCATTCTTCCTTGATAAAGTAATACAGTTCAATCCTTGATCAATTAATTGATATTAGATTGTCATTTTCGATATCATTAATTATATGAATCTGGTTATATTTAGAGTTGGGTTAGGTTAAATCCTTAAACGGGAGGCAAACATCTTTCAAGATTTTTTTTTTTCATTTACAATACTCGAGCTCGGAAGCTTATACCACTAAATCCAACTAACGATGATAGTTTTTCAGTATAATTGTTGGTATCTAATTTATTGATTGACCAATTCGAATCGGGTACTGTAGAGATCTATTATGAGACAATTTTTCCAACCTAATTGTTCTATTCACGACCCTGACATTGCTTAAAGAATCTAGTGTCTCATCTGGTTAAATCAACTGGTTGTTGGTAAATGACGATGATATTTTAACTTATTCTTTCAACCCTAATCCTTTCAATTAAGATATGAACCCCAAGGGTCTAAAAAAGATTCCACAATGGCTAGTTTCTAATTTAGGGATGGGTGAGCATTGGCAAATGGCAATGAGCAACAAAAGAAAATGTTTTGAAATTTGAAATTTGAAAATTGAAAAAGCAAATGGGACTCATTCATTCAGGCAAACCACCAACAGTATTGCTCCCACATGGGGGGTGTATTGTGTTGTGGCCATCATCATTATTCACTTTTTACTTTTAAGCATTGCAGTCTGCTATCTGCTGTTTGCTAGCAACAACACTTACCAATTATGTATGTGTCCATTCATGCCATCCGATTCCAATTTGAGAAAACGCAATCTTTCCTCTTAATTTGTGTTACAACATGGTTGTTTGAAGCTAGTTCCTCAAGTTTGCAGCTTCTTGTAATTATATTTGTTGATCAAACACCTTTTTTTACTATGTGATTTTACCCAAATATCACCTTTTCTTTATTTTTCTTTTTGAGTTTTGACACATACAAAATTATTTACGGATCTAACCCTCCTCACTGGAACTTGTCTGATTAGTACGGTGAGTTTTATTTTTCTATTTTTTAATAGAATTCGTCACGTCAATTTAGCGAGTTCTATGCGTTTTTAATTTTTAACCGGGAGCAATGGAGCCTTTAAGCTTTAAAAGAAATAAAAACTTATAAAACTCGTCATATTAATACGACAAGTTCTCATAAAAAAATAAAAGATAGACCAATTAGGCGAGTTCTTGTAAAAAAATATTAGATCTGTAAATAATTTTTTTAAAGTGCCAGATCGGAAAGCAACGTTAAAAATCAGCATATTTGAGTAAAAAAGTCTAGCTACTCTTACGTACACTCCATTAATTCTTCCCATGTATAGGCAATATTGACCATTTTATCCTAGGCATTAGCCATACATACATACTAGTTTGTTCATGAGGAAATGAAATTAATTGAATAAGGCAGCCTGCGTCGCAAATCACATGCATGCCGTTGCGCGTAATACGATTATTATCAGTGCCTTTCCTTTGACGTAGAGATGGCTTAATATTAAGATAAGTGTTTAAATTATCTCGCTTTCTTAGGTATTTAAATTATTTTTTATTTTTTTAAGTGTTTAAAATATTTTTTTAGGTGTTTAAACTTTTTTCCTTTTAAGTGCTCAAATTATCAATTTTAGTTAAAGTAGGTGCCTTAGTTTCACCTTAAAAGGGACAAAAAATATAGTTTGGGCACTTAAAAGGGGTAAAAAGTAGTTTAGACACTTAAAAGAAAAAAAAACACAATAGTTTGGGCACCTATTTTGACATTAAGCCTGTAGAGAATGACCTAGTGTAATTCCCCCTTATAAGAAAATAACGATAAATATGTGATCGATATCAAAAAATAGTCATGAAAAACGGAGAAAAATTCACTAATGTCGAAAGAGATGAATACAAGTAGTGGCGGATGCAAGTGTATCCTAGGGTGGCCCCGTGCCCACCCTGAATTTTCTAAACTTCACACATTTGACTTCAATTTTCTTAATTTTTATGAGTTAGCCCTTAGATTTTTTAAAATATTTATAAGTTGTGTCCACCTTGAAAATTTAAGATTTCATGTGTGCCCACCCTCAAAAATATTTTCTAACCAGCCACTGAATACAAAATGATTGTAGCTTAACACAATTTGTGGGTTATTTAACTATATGTCCCAACCCTAAATCACAAAGTATATACTTATAAGGATATGTACTTAATTATAAATAAAACTTAATCAAGCTGAATTTTCTACTTTAAAGAAAAACATAATCGTAGAAATATATTCATATACGAACACTAACTGTTGGGAATAATACGTAATTCGGATCATATTTTCTAACACTCCTCCCGATTGGGAGTTGTCCTACGAATTTTTTTTAAGAATTTTTTAATTTTAATTTAAAATTTAGGATTTAGAGCTTTAAAATTAGGGTTTAAAATTTTAATTTTTAGAATGAAATTAATCAAATTTGTAGGAAAAAAATCTACTGCAGCGCATGAAATAATTACTTCTCTCTTTATATATACCATGGGGAGAAGGAATAGAAAATTTATTTCTAATAAGTTTTGAACCTACAATTTAATAGAAATGAAAGATTATCAAGTGAAAGTTTTACCACTTCTCTAGAAGTTGTCGACAGAATTTCATATATATATATATATATATATATATATATATCATTTGTATATGAATGGTATAATGAAAACCCAGCTCATGTTTTATTTGTTTATTTAATTATGTCATGTCATATAATATCATATGAGGTCAAAATGGGCATTAAATATTTCAAGTTGTGGGGTGGTGCCTAATTAAATCTTGTATTATATTCAATTCAATATTGCTGAGTTTAGGTTTTCTTGGATTGGATGTCACTCTCTCTGCACTGTTCAACCTCTCTGCTGACATGCTTCTGCTCCTTTTTGTCTTTTCCTTTTCTACTCTAATTAATTTCATCTCAAGCCCCAAGGCCCAATACCTCCTTCCTTTTCAATATTATTAATTGATTAATCTGAATCCAATAATATCTATGTTTATTAAAAGAGAAATTTTATTAATCAATTTTTTCTATTCATATTATATAATTTAATACTTGCAGGGTTAAAATTAAGATAAATTATTAAGAGCAATAAAAATTTATTAAGCCTTTAAATTTAAAAATTAATTTTTTTAATATGTTGTTAGTAAACTTGTATTCTATAAAAATTATAGTTGAAGGACCAAATTAAATAAAATACAACATTAATGAACCAAATTTAAAAAACATGTGCGGTTCAAAGATTTAAGGGGACATGTGTAATTTATTAATATGGGGTCCTTAATTTATAATCAGTAAGAGATATACGTTTTTTTTTCCAAAAAAATATCTTAATATAAAAAAAATATTATTAGATTATCCGCTTAAGCAACAAAAAATAGAATTATAAATATCTAAAAATCAAATATTTTTACTTAAAAAGTGTCATTCTTTTTAAATTTTAGACTATTATTATATATACACACACGTAATTATATATAAAAATTTATAATTTTTTTACAAATATATAATTTAATTTAATTTAAGTTCTCTATTTTTGAGCTCCTTTTTCTTAGGGGCCTTGTGCGGTCGCTTTTATCGCGTCTGTCAAGAACCCCACTGTTGAAAAAGAATATATTTATTGTTAAAATATAAATTAAAATTATATAGATATTTTATAGTGGTAATGGAGATGCATGTGATTCAAATTTAATCAAAATAAACTTAAAACAAAAAAAATTAAAGATAAATTTAACCTAAAATATTATAACAAATTTAACCTAAAATATTATGGACCTAATAACTTGCTTAGAAGGAGATGGGCCTATATCTGTGTAGCATCATAGTTACGATGTTAGATAAAGTAATATGCACTATACATTCATGGAGAAGTTTTCAATGGGTAAGGAATAAAAAATAGCCCATTTTCTAGCTGTATGTCACATATTAAAGGATGTATGTACCACCACAGAACGTTTTTGTAACAATCCCATGCACTGCTCATGGTGAAAGTAACGTCCTTTCTTTTCTTTCTTTTTTAACAATGCTTACTTAGGAATAAGTAAAAATATATTCTTATTGGATCTAGAACTCACAACTTAAGTTTCCACTGTGTTTTATACAAAAACGTCCTTTTTTTTTTTAACTATCGCGCATCAGAAGTTGAAGATGAATCAATAAACAGAGGTTAGGGATAAGGGATTTAGGAGAAAGAAGAACAACTAAGTGTTGTGTTCTGTTTTTCTCCTATTCTAGCATTCATTCGGATGGTTAAAAAATTTTCGATTATTTTCTACCGATTGACAGATTAATAGGTCGAATATTTCAGATCGAATATTTTTTGAACATTCTTAATTATAATCACCTTAAAACTATTACAAAATAATTTTAATTTATTATGCGCACGGCAAGTAGTTTCCACGATCGGAGGACATGTCGTTTTGCAATTGCTTTCTTCAATAACAATTGTAATTGACAATTGCATTCGGCTTTCTTTGATATGGGCCATGCTTGGGTTGTTTATTTGATTTAAATTTTATTTAATTAATGTATTAATTACGTATTTAAATTAAAAATAAATTTAAATAGTCTATTTCAACCTGAGTTGATGTATATTATTTCTTTTTCATTAGGACCACATGTTGGGTCATTTAAATCTAAAATTTAAACACTCAATTAAATGTCTAATAATTAAAATAAATTCAATCAATGACGGATTTAAAATACGTATCAAGTGGGTTAAATAAATATTATTTTTTTGAACCGAAATAATTTAAAATAATAAAAAATTTAATATTACTTATCACTTCATTATTATTACGTGCAATCAAAAAATTAATATTACTTATATTTTGTTAAACCACGTGTAATCAATAAATTAATATTACTTATCACTTCGTTATTATTAAGTGCAATATCAAGTTTACCACAACTCAATCACGAATTGTTTTTGGGGATTACAAACGCTTATCAATACAAGAGAATGAATCGATGGTCCAAATCAAGATAAATCAACATGATAATTAAATAATGGGTTAACTACATCATTGACCACTGAACTTATTGAGAATTTCTATTTTGACCACCGAACTCGTCAATCAAACCACCGAACTTATAAAATCAACCTATTTTGATCACCGCCGTTAAAAACCTAACGGTGGAGTGATGAAACTGCCACGTGACGATTAACAGGAAAATTTTAAAATTACACATTTGATCCATGTTATTTACACATTATTGGAGGACTTTAATTATTTATATTTAATTTTATTAATTTATTTTCCTCCTCCAATCAGGTACTGACACGTGTCACCACCTATTTAGAGGAGGAAAATAAAATCCCTCAACATGTGTTGGGGGTGGATCAATACTTGGGTAAAGGTAGTGGCTTAGCCACTGTACCAAGTACAACTTTGTGCTTTAAATCACCAAATTTAATATATATATTTTTATTAGTTTCTACATTTATAAGCTAAAAACTCAAACTCTAAACACTAATCTCACATATATAACCCTAAACTCTAAATGTTTCAAATTAATTTTACACTAAACATTTCAAATTAATTTCAGATATATAAACCCTAAACCCTAAACACTTATCACCTACTAACGTTATAACCACGAAGAAAACCGGGAGAACCTTTATCCTTAACATCAGAAGTAGCACCACCAAGTCCATAGCGAAGATTACCAGAACCATCTCGCTCAGATATTGATGATTGCCAAGTGGTGTCCCTATAAACCGGATACCACCAGAAAGGTCTCCAAAGGATCCATCATAATCAACATTAGATGCTGCAAAGGATGATGTTGGCACCACATTAGTCCCACCATTTCTCTCATACCCTGCTGTTCCCAACCCAAAGTTGCTATCACCACTTCTGTAGCCAAAATTTGCACTATTGCTAGAAATGTTATTCCCTCCATCTTGACCGGAAATTGCAGATGAACCCCAATTAGTTCTGCTGTTTTCGAAGGGACTTCCTCCTATACTCCCACTTCCAGGTCCCATATATGCACCGGAATGAGTAGCATTTGTATTATAATTAAGCTCCCCATTTCCCCAAAGATTCCGGGTCACTGAGCTGAAAAAAGAAGTATTACCTCCACTACTATCATATCCAATTGGAGTATCAAATCTATTTGTAGTACTGTTATAGTAGGGGCTCAATCCCTGTCCATAGCTCATACTCATATTATTACTAAAACTTGCACCATTTCCAAAACTCGGGTTCAACCGTGGCTCAAAGTTCATGCTCATTCCATAACCAACACCAAAAGGAGGAAACTCATGTCGATCACCAGCAACCGCGCTGAACTTACCATCCATCCTCAGTCTATAGCCTCCTAAACTGTTCGGATTATATCCACTAAGAAAGTTGTTGAGCCTATTCAGAGTAAAGTTATTTTATTAATTTAAAATTTAAACTAAATTGAAAGAATGTGTAAATAACAGGGACAAAATGTGTAATTTTAAAATTTTTCCGTTAATTGCCACGTGGCAGTTCCGTCACTCCACCGTTAGATTTTTAATGGCGGTGGTCAAAATAAGTTGATTTTATTAGTTCGATGGTTCAAATAAGAATACTCAATTAGTTCGGTGGTCAATAGTATAATTAACCCTTAAATAATTGTCCACTAGAGAGTCGACGTTAAATTTGGAAGACGTGCTATAAAAAAATATGTGGCAAGAGCATGAAAAAGACATCCACTATTTTCGATAGGAAAACGTAATTGAAAAAATATATATGTTCACGCATAAGAGTAGATTAAATATCGACATCCGACTCGTGTCCCATTATATATGGTTGTAGGTTTGAAGATTTAATATTTTCCCGAATCTAGTACAGCTTGAAAGCACCATATATACCACCAAAGCAAATACTTAAGCCTCGTACTAGTATTAGGTTCCCCTTCCAAATCCGTTTGCAGCTAGCAAAGCATGGCTACTAAACCAGGAATTCTCAGTGATTGTAGCAAAGCATGCCTCTCGGAAGCTTTAAGGTAAGCTTGAGTTTCTTCTTATAATAATTATCTCCAATATTTCTCTCATGCATGCATGCATGCACTTATATATGGATATTTGCAGTACATAATCTTGGCTCCTTGCATTACGGAGAGCATATACACCATTATTGTTAAGGATCCAAAGGAATGGGACCTTTTCAACCTTACCATACTCCCAATCATACTATGGAGACTGTTGCATAGCCAGCTATGGATTAGCCTTTCTCGTCACCGAACAGCCAAAGGCACCTACAGGATTGTGGACAAGGCGATCGAATTCGACCAAGTTGACAGGGAAAGGAACTGGTAAGTCATACACACGAGTTATATTTTGTTTTGGACTGGGGTTGAACCATGAATATCATTGCAGGGATGATCAAATTTAGTTCAGTGCAATCCTGCTGTACTTGGTCAACAAATACGTTCCAGGAGCTTCACACATACCTATATGGAGAATGGATGGTGTGATTGTAACTATGTTGCTCCATGCCGGCCCTGTGGAGTTCCTCTACTACTGGCTTCATAGAACACTGCACCATCATTATCTTTACTCTCGCTACCATTCTCATCACCATTCCTCCGTTGTCACTCAGCCTATTACTTGTAAGCACCTCTCCTTTAAACAATTTCAACTTTGAACTATAATAATATGACGAGTGCGGGTGTTGCAGCTGTGATCCATCCATTTGCAGAGCACATAGCATACTATGCCCTGTTCGCAACACCATTGTTGACAATATCTGTAACTGGAACTGCTTCCATCGTCGCCTATGCTACCTACATTACTTGCTTCGATTTCATGAACAACATGGGCCATTGCAACTTTGAGCTTGTTCCCAACTGGTTATTCTCCGTTTTCCCTCCTCTCAAGTACCTAATGTACACTCCATCGTAAGTTATCTCTACCACTCTTCAATTGATAATAGCATTGATTGCCATTTATGCAGTTACCTTATTAGACTCTGCATGTTTTGGGCAGATTTCACTCGTTGCACCACACGCAGTTCAGAACCAATTATTCGCTGTTTATGATTGGCACAGTGGACAAATCTACGGATACCCTATATGAAAATTCACTCAAAAGAAAAGAGGAATCGCCCAACGTGGTGCATCTAACGCACCTAACCACACCTGAGTCTATCTATCATCTCCGCCTTGGATTTGCCTCTTTGGCCTCGAAACCATACTCATCAGTTTGGTACCTGTGGTTGCTCTGGCCTGTTACATTGTGGTCCATGACGCTTACATGGATTTATGGTTGATAAAATCAGATTACAGACATGGGCCATAACCAAGTACAAAGTACAGGTTAATTAGAGACCTTAATTATTACTGCAACTACAAGTTGGTCCAACTAAAACACAAAAATATGTTGAAAGTTAAGAATTCTGTAATTAATTTTCAGTACTGCATGGAATGGCAAAAGGAGTCCATCGATAACTTGATTGAGGAAGCCATACTAGAGGCGAATGAAAAAGGCGCTGGTGTGTTAAGCCTTGGCCTCATGAATCAGGCGAGTCAGTCACTGTTCTAGTGTGAAATATATTAAGTAAAAAGAAAAATATGATGCTAAAATGAAATGTTGTGCAGAGTGAAGAGCTGAACAACCATGGAGAGGTGTACGTGAAGAAGTATCCCGAGCTTAAAGTGAAGTTGGTGGATGGGAGTAGCTTGGCAGTGGCTGTTCTTCTAAATAGCATACCAAAGAGAACAGCCCAAGTACTTGTTAGAGGCAAGCTAAGTAAGGTCGCAGTTGCTGTCGCCTCTGCCCTATGCCAGAAGGGCATTCAGGTACCACAAACAGGCAGTGATTACCTCATTAACTTATCCTCTTTCATAAGATCATGATTTTTAATTTAATTCACTCTAGGTTTGTGTATTGCGTGAGGATGAATATGAGAAGCTTATTAAGTCACTGGACGCTAAATCTGAGGGTAAATTGGTTGTGTCTAGGAGTTATAGCTCTTACAAGGTAAACTTCCAAGGCTCAAGGTTCAAGCAGCTCGATTGTGGACTGGAAATGGCTAACAAGTGCTGATGGATTGTTGATATGTTGCAGATATGGTTAGTGGGAGCTGAACTGACGGAAGAAGAGCAAAGAAAGGCAAGTAAAGGAACACTGTTTATTCCCTTTTCGCAATTCCCACCGAAAATATTTCGCAAAGACTGCTTCTATCACACCACACCGGCGATGCAGATTCCCATGTCCCTTGAGAACGTGGATTCTTGTGAGGTTGGTCGTCAAACTTGGTAATATTCCGGTTCTACTTTGTAATGTGTATGTATAACGAGTACAATTTGACAGAACTGGCTGCCAAGGAGAGTGATGAGCGTATGGCGCATAGCAGGGATAGTGCATGGTCTGGAAGGATGGGAGGAGCATGAATGTGGTTCCACCATGTTAAACATTGACAAAGTTTGGGAAGCATGGATTTCAGCCTCTGAAGGTCCCAACTCAGTCAAAATCCTAGAAGACACTCAACAATTATATAATCTATCTACCTGATATCTATATGTTGTATGAATAAGCAATTACATATGCAATATTATCCTTATCCTGGATTCATCATGTGAGATTCTCTATCGAGTTAAATGTTCTTCTCTCATGCTTTCGGGAGTACCTATTTGGAGCTCTCAGAGAATACATCAACAATAGAAGCAGTCTTTGAGAAATATTTTCGGTGGGAATTGCGAAAAGGGAATAAACAGAGTTCCTTTGCTTGCCTTTCTTTGCTCTTCTTCCGTCAGTTCATCGCCCACTAACCATATCTGCAACAGACAATCCATCGGCACTTGATCGAGCTGCTTGAGCCTTGAAGTTTACCTTGTAAGAGCTATAAGTATTAACCACGTGTACCAAACCGACGAGTATCATAAATAATGAATAGCTGGTTTTGAACTGTGTGATGTAACGAGTGGAATCTGCACAAATATTCTATATGCTAAATCATTAGTAGACGTTCCATTCTGTCATGTTAAGGCAATTAGTGCCAAAATTCCTTAGGGTTTTCAAAAGTTCACTACAAGTATTAATTATTGGTAGGCCAATGGGACGAAAAGCAGATGAGATGTTAGTTGCCAACTTGGATTGGCTGTCAAATGCAGACAAGCTTTCAATGCACTTGTACGCCATAAGCAAAAATTGTTTGAAAAACTGGCTGACAGGTATCCACCCACTAATAGAATTTTGGCTTATTGCACCATTTTTTGCCATGCAAAAGGAGCATATTTATTAAGCAAAAGAAAACGACCACATAACATAGTGATTACAACTCAACAGAAACCTATGTTGGTAAATTTACTGCTGTAAAACAATATGTTAGTAATGGTTAGTATAAATAAATTAATTGAGTAGGTTTATTGTGTTGTGATAAAAATTAATGCTTTATAAGTGATTCTGTTTTGATCGATGTAAATGTAAAATGGACGTCGTCCCCCAAGATTAACACAACGCTTTTACATTTGTGCACCCGAACGAGGAAGATGGAACTCAAATAGTATTGCTCTTTTCGGAAGAGGAACGAGGGTCGAAAGGGAGAGATAAAACATTTGTTAGAAGCCATTTGGCCTCAAAATTTTCTATGCGAGTCCGTAGAAGCTCCTAGTATGAAAAAAACTATCACCCTATTTTGTGATAATAGTGTCAACATAGCTAATACTAAATAATTAGGAAAAATCACATAGATAGCAAATACTATTATAAACCAAAGAGAATACAAATTAATATTATATATTCAAACTCTGAGAAATCCTAATACGTACTATTGCAGGCATGAGAGAGGAATAGAGCCTGCCTCTCCCATGATGATCCTATATTACATGGGTAAATACTTATACATAGAACCATAGATATCAAGTAGATAAATTTCCAAATATGCTCTAGGATTTTGACTGAGTTGGGACCCTCAGAGGCTGAAATCCATGCTTCAGACATGCTTCCCAAACCATGTCAACGTTTGAGATGGTGTAACCACATTCATGTTCCTGCCATCCTTCCAGACCATGCACTATCCCAGCTATGCGCCATACGCTCATCACTCTCCTTGGCAGCCAGTTCTGTCACATTGTATTCTTTTATACATATATTACAAAGAAGAACCTGAATATGTTAAGTAAGTTTGAAGACCAACCTCACAAGAATCCACGTTCTCTAGTGCCATGGGAGTCTGCATTGCTGGTGTGGTGTGGTAGAAGCAGTCTTTGCGCGATTTTTTCGGTGGGAATTGCGAAAAGGGAATAAACAGTGTTCCTTTGCTTGCCTTTCTTTGCACTTCTTCAGTCAATTCTTCTCCCACTAACCATATCTGCAACATATCAGCAATCCATGATCAGCATTTGTTGGCCATTTCCACTATTGAGCTGCTTCAGATCAGTTAATTACCTTGTAAGAGCTATAACTCTTTGACATAACCAATTTACCCTCAGACTTGGTGCCAAATGACTTATCAAGCTTCTCATATTCATCCTCATGTGATACAGCAACCTACAATGAATTGAAATTAGAAATCATGATCGTATGAAAGACGACGACTTGACTAGGAAGGCACTGCCTGTTTGTGATACCTGAATGCCCTTCTGGCACAGGGCAAAGGCGACTGCAACCGCGGCCTTTGTTAGCTTGCCTCTAAGAAGTACTTGGGTTGTTCCCTTTGGTATGCTATTTAGAAGAACTGCTACTGCCAAGCTACTCCCATCCACTAACTTCACTCTAAGCTTGGGATGCTTCTTCACATACACCTCACCGTACTTGTTCAGCTCTTCACTCTGCACAACATTTCATTTTAGCATCATAATGTGACTGGTTATGGGAAGAAAGGGGAGAAAACTTGCCTGATTCATGAGGCCTAGGCTCAACACACTAGCACCTTTTTCATCAGCCTCTAGTATGGCTTCCTCAATCAAGTTATTGATGGACTCCTTTTGCCAATTCAAGCGGTACTGAAAATTAATCCGCCATCGTTAACGATCGAGACTATATACATACATAACCAACATGATGCTGCACTAGTAGAGGTTCCTAACCTGTATTCTGTATTTGGGTATTGCCCATGTCTGTGATTTGATTCTATCAAAACGGTTCCTTTCAACAACAAAAGTGCGACCATAAATCCATGTAAGCATCATGGACCACAGTGTAAGAGGCCAGAGCAACCACGTGTACCAAACTGATGAGTATGGTTTAGAGGCCAAGGAGGCAAATCCAATGCGGAGATGATAGATTGACTCTGGTGTGATAAGGTGCATTAGATGGACCACGTTGGGCGATTCCTCCTTTCTTTTGATTGAGTTTTCATACAAAATATCTGAAGTTTTGTCCATTGTGCCATATATGTAATCATAGATTGGCATAAACAATGAATAATTGGTCCTGAACTGTGTGTGATGTAACGAGTGGAATCTGCAGAAAAATTAAACTAAAAGTTAACATTGTTTAAGTGTTATTATATTAGGGCAATTAGTGCCAGAATTTCCTTTAAGGTTTTCAGAATTTCACTCTGAGTACAGAATTGATTAGGGAACATTAACTATTGGATACAAGAACGAAAACAGATGAGATATTAATTGAGAACTGAGCCACTTGACTGACAAGCTTTCAATGTGAGCTCAGAAACTCACACCAAAAGCCATGTGCACAAACAATTTTCTATTTTTCTACTTACATAGATTCATTCAACAACATTAAATATCAACATTAATCACATTGTCATGTCATATAATGTCATGTGGTATCAGCTACTCAGCCAGACATTGTTAGGTAAGTTGTAAGGAATTTGACCATGAAGAGAGAGATGGGGACACTTACGATGGAGTGTACATTAGGTACTTAAGAGGAGGGAAAATGGAGAAGACCCAGTTGGGAATGAACTCGAAGTTGCAATGGCCCATGTTGTTCATGAAGTCGATGTAAGTGATGTAGATAGCGAGGGCGATGATGGAAGCGGTTCTGGTTACGACCATTGTCAACATCGGTATCGCGAACAAAAGAAAGTACGAGATGTGCTCTGCAAATGGATGTATCACAGCTGCAACACCCACACTGGTTATATCATTATAGTTTAAAATTAGAATCCTTTAAAGGAGAGGTACTTACAAGTAATAGGCTCAGTGACAATGGAAGAATGGTGATGGGAATGGTAGCGAGAGTACAGATAATGATGGTGCAGTGCTCTATGTAGCCAATAGTAAAGGAACTCCACAGGGCCTGCATGGAGCAACATGACTATAATCACACCATCCAATCTCCATATGGGCAAGTATGAAGCTCCTGGAATATACTTGTTGGCCAAGTAAAACAGGATTCCATTGAACAATATTTGATCATCCCTGCAATAATATTCATGGTCAACAATATTTAAAGTTTGATTGGTTTTCAGAAACAAAATGTAACTCATATATTAGATTACCAGTTCCTTTCCCTATCAACTTGGTCAAACTCTATACTCTTGTCCACAATCCTGTTGGTGCCTTTGGCAGTTCGATAACGAGAAAGGCTAATCCATATCTGGCTGTGCAACATTCTCCATAACATGAAGGGGATTATCATAAGGTTGGTATAGTCCCAATCCTTTGCATCCTTATCCATTATCGAGTATACGCTCTCGGTAATCCATGGAGCCAGGATTATGTACTGTAAATATCCATCCAACAACAAATTATGTAAGTGCATGAAAATGCATCTGCGACTGCACCCTCCCCTCGGTCCATCCTTGTGTAAGAAGTATATGATATATAAGAGAGAAAACTATGAGATAATCTTACCTTAAAGCTTCCAAGAGGCTTCCATGGCCAATCTGTGAGAATCCCTGGTTTAGAAGCCATGCTTTGCTACTCAAGATTAGTATGAGGCTGAGCTGCGTTGTATGTGCAAGGGGTGCGGTGGTATATATGGTGCAATCAAGCTGAAGTGTAGCCACGCAAAATCAAAACACAATTTCAAACCCTACACTGGCGGACACGTGATCGTCCTCTCTTTTTTTTGATCAAGACGTGGTCGTCCTTTCTCTTTGTCTAAGATAAGCCTGTATTAAATTATTAACACGAAACACGACCAACATAAATATGAGAAAGTTGCCGGCCACTTTGCTATTTTTGATGAGTAATCCAACTCATGAATTTATTGTTCTCAACTGCTTCAGCTGGTTCTGGTTCTGGTTCACTCCATTGTATTAAAGCCAAACTACATGTTTTCATTCATCTCTTGTTGAATTGAATACCTGACTCAAACTCTAACCGTGCCAGGAAATAGGGTCATGCAAATTCAATGTTTTAAGGTATGTGTTCCCTCCAAGCAAACGCTAACCTCGTCTATTTCACATTGCGGAGATGCTTAGTAGGGGTTATGTCCCACCCAACTAATGTGCTGCTTACAGCTTACATGCTTAGTAGGGGTTATGTAGGTAGGCTTCTGGTGATATAAAGGTTATACGATGGGAAATTATCCGAAACTATCGGTTTCATACAGGATTGAAAGTCATACTTATAGATCGAATCATCAAATGGTTATGGGACTATTTTAATTAAGATTAAAATATTGGTGCTTACCAGAGTACTAATGACTACTTAACAAACTAAACTCACACATATTATTAATACACACACGTTAAGAAAACTACCCAATTGTATGAGATTTGATGAGGACTATCGTTACGATTCGTAAGATTGTTTTTCTCCGTTACAATCATTAGCGAAGTAGTATGTAAGATTGATTTTTTTCAATCATGTCTCTTGTATAAAGACTTTTGCATCTACTTGGATAGAGAGTTTGAGATTTTGACGATGATTATTGAATTTGACAACATTTTCTTGAGTTTCTACATAAGATTAACAACATTTTTAAGGAAATATTTTGTTTTTCTTCGTAGCTTTTGGGTATATGAGTTTTCTTGGTAGACATGGTCGTAAGATTCTTATTATGATTGAATAAAGGTTCTATTTTAATATACTACATGTGTAATTTTTTTTACAAAACCCTTCGAATTAAAACTATAAAATCTAAAATCTAAATTTCTAACCCTAACACTCTAAGTCATAAACTTTAAATTATAATCCTAAACTCTAAAAATAAACCCCTAAACCTCAATCTAAATATCTAAACCCTAAAATTAAAATGCTTGCATATAAAAATATTTTCCTTTCTTTATTGTATCTTTCCTTGCTATTAATAAAATATGTATTTTTAAAATATATATATACATATAAATAGTAATATAATATTTGAATAATTATTTGATGCACCGTCAGAGGAAAGTTTTTTTCTCCGCAAGCGGGCTTCTAAAAGCTATAACATGTTCCCCTTAGGGGCTTTAAACCCTATAAACTCTAAATTCTAAGTACTGAAGTTTAAGTCATAAAATATATTCTCAAACCTTAAAACCTAACCACATATACTAAAATTATATCTCAAAACTCCTAAACTATAATTTCTAAACTTTAAAAATTAGGTGCATGTGGAAAATAAATAAATACATAAAATATTTTCCATAATATTTTATTTCACGTTTTTCTTCCTTTTTACTCTCCTTCTACTCTCTCTTTTTTTTTTTTCACTCTACATTGCTTTACCTTTACTCTCAAATTTCCCTAAACGGCAACGAAAGAAACAAAAAATAAAACACGTCATTTTCCCAAGCTAATAAATCTACAGTTCCAAAATGTATTTCCAAAAAATGTTTTTTACTAAAAAAATGTATTATCGTTAGAGGTAGCAACCAGGTCATTCGGTTCGAGTTCAGTTCGAATTATTTCAGTTTTAGTTATTTTGGGTCTAATACTTTTCGATTCATATTCGGTTTCTGTTCGGTTCAGTTCGTTTTTAGTTCGGGTCTGTTGTGATTTGGGTCATTTCGGGTTCGTGAATATCGGTTCGGGTTAATTTCAGATCAATAAGAGATCAACTGGTTTTAATCGAGTTTTTAGGTCAACTGGTTTTATATATTCTCTATATATGACTTTATAAAGCTAATATATTTGACTTTTTGGTGAGTTGTGTGGTTGTTCATATTCTATCTTTCTTTATTTCTATTCATATCTTTTCTTTATTTCAGTTCTGGTTGCTTTCGGTTCGGGTCCGTTCAGTTCGGGTATGTTCTGTTCGGTTGAAAATCAGTTTGGGTCCATTTCGGTTCAGCTAAAATTCAAGTCGGTTTCGATTCGATTCGGTTTATTTGGAGTTTCGAATTAAATTTTGGGTAATCATGTTCGGGTCAATTTTGGGTATCAATTCGGGTAAATCGGTTCGAGTCTCGGATCTTGGGTCAAGTTTTTTAGATCTAATCCTTGCTTTGTACGAGCGTAGGGATGAATCTACCACGTGCATCGAATACCGTTAAATACCACTAACGTTGAACACCATTAAATGAATTAATAAAAATTAAAAACATTAATGACTCAACATGAATGATTATTTAAAATAAAATTTTAATTAAATTATCTTTCATATATATATTATATTTTTAATCTTTATTTTCAAATGGTATAATAATAATTTAGTCCCAAAATTTATACATTTTATCAATTTGATCTAAATAGTATCAATTAAAAAACCATTTTAAATATTTGGGTAAAACCCAAATTTTCCCGTCCTCCTTCCTCTAAGGATGGAAAAAGTAAATTTAAAACCCGATTTTTCTGAAGATTTAATAAACCCTAATCACCCAGTTCTCATCTCAAATTTCAATCCTTAAATAACCCCAATTCAAAGTTTCAAACTTTCACCTTCAAAAACACGGATTTATTCAAGTAGTACGAACAACCATCGATTCAAGGAGAGGAAAAATATTGTGCAACCTCACTTGAATCGATGATTAGCTTTATCACTTCCAAGCAAGAAAAAAATTGATCGGGCAGATTCTACAGAGGTGGAAAACGAAACCCCAATGAAGAAATACACTAGCATATTTAAGAAACAATCAACGACGACGCCTCTTTCTCTTTCGGTGAATTTTGTAAAGTGAGTGTTGTTTTCAGGAGCTTTACCAACTTAAAACTCAATGATTAACGCAATTAAACAATGATTAGTGGCGTGAGATAAATCTCTGTTTTTGAAGATGAAGGTTTGAAACTTTGAATTGGGGTTATTTAAGGATTGAAATTTGAGATGAGAATTGGGTGATTATGGTTTATTAAATCTGCAGAAAATTTGGATTTTAAATTTACATTTTTTATTGTTAGAGGAAGAAGAAAGAGGACAAGAAAATTTAGGTTTAACCCAAATAATTAAGATAATGATTTAATTGATAGTATTTGAACTAAATTGACAAAATATATAAATTTTAGGACTAAAATCATTATTATACTATTTAAAAATAAAGATTAAAAATATAATATATATAATAATTTAATTAAAATTTTATTTTAAATAATTATTAATTGCATGTTGAGTCTTTGAAATTTTTAATTTTTATTAATTAATTTAATAGTGTTCAGCGTTGTTCAATATTAGTGGTGTTCAACAGTGTTTGACACTCGTTGTAAAAATTTTCACGAGCGTAGTGGTACGAATTCGCATCTATAACATTAAGTAAGGATAAATTATATTTATAGTCACTAATTAAAGTTATTAATAAATCACAAGATGGTCACTGTGTCAATAATACTCATTATAGTGATGACATGACATGTTAATAAAAAGTGTTAATGTCTAATCTAGTCCTTAAACTATAACTAAAACAAAAATTTACGCCTTTAACATTTTTTTTAACTCAGGCAACTTCTATTTCTGCCGGACTCTGGAGATGCTTATTGGCTCCGGCAGCCACCGCTTCCTCCACCTGACACAACCATCACCAGCACCAACGGGTACTTCTTAGAGACAACCTCACTCTTGAGCCACATGCATTAATCTCGACAACCCTTTTTCGTGTATAATTAGAGCTTGAAATGATGAGTGTGTTGAAAGTCAAAAAGATTTTCGGTGCTTTAATGCACTTGATTAGGGGTGTTTAAAAATATCGTGTCTAAACTATCTGGTCTGCCGACTCGAATATAAATTAATGGGTATTTGTGATTAAAATACTCAGATTTTTAAGCCGGGTACCCGACCTGCGATTCTCCCGAGTAGTTGGGCCGGGTCAGGGTTGAAATATTTTTATAACCAGATACTCGACCCGAAATTTTTATTATGTATATTTTTTAAAATTTTAAATTCTATTTTTATTTTAAGTTTTTTAATGTTTGTACCTTAAAACTAAGTTTAAATCTCTAAATTCTTTCTATGCTTGTAGTATGTACTTTGAATTTTTTTTAAGATAAAAGACGCTCGTTAAAAACTCCATTCATAACCAATACCAAAATCAAAACTCGATGGCAGACACGAAAAAGGACAAAGAGTGACCTAAACTGCTATTATTAATCACCAAAGCATGAATCGTACATCCATACAGAGTTTTTTTTAGTAATATGCATGTTCGTCTTCCGGTCCATGTTCGGGGTTCGTGGTTGTCCTTCCTAATAGTGTCGTCTCCAAGGTTTGAACTCACGTCCTCTCCTTAAGAACGCAATGTGCCTTACCAATGCATTCAACCCTTGTTGGTACATCCCTACAGAGTTTAATACCGGGACAAAAGCCACATTACAACAGAACCTAACTAATATGAGGCCAATTCAAGCTATTTGAAAGATGGAAAGCCTACACTGTTAGAAAATAATCGTTAATCCAAGAATAAATAATAAGATAAAATATTATTATTTAAACAAACAGTACAAATTAAGAACGATACGCCAATATATATAAATCAAGCGATTTGAGACCAAAAGAAACGTGTTGAGGCCTGCACGAACGCAGTTTCCTTAAGACAGATTTTCGGCCACTCCTATGGTGCTCGAGCTCGTTGGTCGTCTGTCTCCCAAGATACAACAACAAATGATCAACCACAGTTGCACTACTGTGGAGATCACGAACTAACCCTTGCCTTCGTCTACCACCAAAAACTACTTGTAAAATCCACATCGTAAAACAATAAAATTTTCTGTGGTTTTTGAGTTGTGTCAAACCTAGAAGGTTTACTTCCTATTTATAGGAGTGTCATGAGGGTATAAGTGAAAATTTTGACATAATGGAGCATTTAATATTGAGAATCAATTGATTCTCTTATAGAGCAATTTCCAAAATTATTATCTAAATTAAAGGTAACTTTCAATATTTACTCTTTTAATTCTAAGATAAAATTTGGCAAATATATGCTCTTATTTGAGGAAAATTATATTAAATTTGGGTCAAAATATCTGCAGGCCCACAGAGGACCAGACCGGTTCAGACATTTGCATTACCCATGTCGTGCACGTCTGCACATTTACGAACCAAAAATTGGTTCCACATTTTCCTCAACAACATTTGAATCGATTTCTCATTCAAAGCTCCAAAATTATCGAATTTTCCAACAATCCCCCACATGAATGAAATTGATTTAATCAAAACATTTTGACTCGATGCGGTGATAGATTCTACGATCGATAGCTGCATAGGATAAGTAGGTGTCCAACCTTAAACCTTCCCTTGTGAAAGTATATTTACTTTACTAGCTGACCAGTAGACGTAATGTCCTTGAAATGTTCTGTCGTTTGTGTAAATGATGTTATACTTCAGACAACTACCTCTCTGACAAGAGTATTATTTCTCATGGGTATGTCCATATGGTCGTGGACATCGCCTGGTTCTGCAAGAGTTTGAAAGAACTATGTCCAATAGTCTCCTTGAAGCGGCCCCACTTCACTCTCACATAGGTGACTTATGTTGTTTGACTCACCAAAGCACACAATGGTCATTAAAAGCATTGCTTAGCCTAAACCACTTTGATCACTGTTTACATCATAGGAATGGACTTTGGATAAGAACCTCTACAGTGACCACACAAGTATATGCAATTAGGTTGTCCCTTTGAACCTAGATCTTGGTATCTCCAGTCAACTAGGTAGGGTTTTTCTTCACATAGCACCTTAAATTTACACGGGCTTTAGTCCCATTCCTTTCGATGTTTTTTTTTAAACTTGATCTTGATTTAACCCTTTGGTTAGTGGATCTGCAATGTTATCCTTTGATTTCAAAAATTCAATAGAGATAACTTCATTTGAGATCAATTGTCTAACGGTATTATATCGATGATGCATATGTCTCAACTTACCATTATACACAAAGCTATATGCTCTACCAATTTTTGCTTGGTCATCACAATGCATGCACATTGTGGGCACTGGCTTTGGCCATTCAGGAATATGCTCTAAGAAATTTCTGAAGCCATTCGACTTCTTCAGACTTGTCTAGAGCTATAAACTCAGATTCTATTGTGGATCTAGTTATAACAGTTTGTCTTGAGGATTTCCATGACACAGTTCTTCCTCCCAAAGTGAATACATATTCACTTGTGCCTTTGGTATCTTGAATATCAGATATCCAACTAGCATCAGAGTATCCTTCTAAGACAGTAGGGTCTTTGGAATAATGCAGTCCGTAGTCCCGAGTATATCTTAAGTATCTCAGTATTCTCACAATTGCTTTCCAGTGATCTTTCCATGGATTGCTTGTGAATCTGCTTAAACTGCTCACAGTAAAAGCGATATCTGGTCTAGTGCGGCTCATTAAGTTGTCTATGACTCTTGTTCACATCTATCAAAGAAAGGAATGGGTTATTCGATTATTTGAGCTATCTGTTGCGTGTAAAAGTGTCTATCGCAATAGAGTGCAAGTGTACACGACACAAGTAGTAAAGTGATACACGAAGTATCGGATGTCGAATCCACAGGGACTGGAAATAGCTTCAACCTTAGATTATTGCACAAGAAAGAAAAAGAGAATTTAAATGTTTGTAGGAAAATATCGAAGAATACTAAAGATAAGGATTAAAAGGATTCAGGGTAAAGAAATAGGTCGGTATTGATTTGCTCAGTAGTGCAGGTGTTGCATTGTATATGACTTCCTGTTCTGTCGTCGCTCCTGTCGCGGTAGCACCTGTGGTGGCAGCAGTCTGTTGTTGTCGCGGTAGCGATCACACAACTCTGTACTTCAAGCTTGGCAAGAATCCCTGCTGTGACTCGTCCTATCCCTAGGTCCAAGTCTGTCGATGAACACGTCTTAGATGACACCTCTCGACGTGAATCGAAGGATGAACACCGATGTTGTTGAATTCTTTCTTAGCCACTTAACCTCGTCCTATCCTGTAACACCCGTATTTTAGGGTTAGGAGTTAGTCGGGTTAGTGGTCCGAGTCGGTAAAATTAAATTAAATCAATTTGACCTTGACTTGAGTTAATTGGGTTTTAATTATCTAGGAGGGACCAAGTTGGCAATTTAACCCAAAACTTTTAAAAGGAGGAAGACAACTTTTATTTGAAATTAAAGGAACAAACAAAAATAAATAAAGGTGTCATCTTTGTCTTCCCCATCTCTCCTTTGTGAAAAGCTCCTAAACCCCTCCCCAAACCCTAAACATTATTCCATTGATTTCTACATCAACCTAAGGTCATTTTTCAAAGGTAAGGGTACTTTCCCACCCTCTTCTTCATTTCCTATCTATCCATGGTCATAGATTTTAAAACTACCCACTTTTGAAAAGTTAGGGTTTAATGAAAGTTATTAAGGTTTTCATGGGGTTTTTCATCTTGTCTTGAAATGTTAGGTTGGGTTTTGATTTAACCACCTTAAGATGCTTAAGATATGTTAAAATGGTTGGGTTTGGGTGAAAACCCGAAATGGGTTCTTGAGGCAATTTTTGAGATGTCTAAAACTTGGTTTTTGGTGGGTTTTAGGTTGAAATTAGAGGGCTGATGGTTTATGTATGTTAGGAGGATGTTTTGGGACCATTTGAGTGTCACTTGAATGATTGAAAATGGAATTTTCAGCTAGGGTTTGAAGGAGCACGAAAATGGGCATTTTGGGGGTTGTTTTAGGTTGGAATTGGTGAGCTAATGTTAGTGCTATGGTTGGGGGTTGCTTTGGGATCATTTGTGGGTATAAAATGTGTTGGAAACTTGGGTTTTGATCAAGGTTTATGGGCTGCTCGAATTTGATAAAGTTGGGGTTTGATTATGACTTGAAATGTTGAGTTTGATGTTTGAATTGTATTCCGGGTTAGCCACTTTGATGTTTGAGTTGATTTGAGGTTGTTTTGCTTGTGTTGAGGTGATTAGAAGCGAGATTTTGAGTTGGTGAAGCCTTGGGAACAAATCCGGAAATTGAAGACCATGGTTGCTTGGTATTTGAGCTTGGAGGTGGAGGTGAGTGGTTAATGTTTTTAAATTGGTTTTAAAGTGGTTGGTTCAAGCATGTGGACTAGGTTGGGCTTCGTAGACCCACCTAGAGTTAGGATTAAGGTGGTAGCCTAATCTTAAGCTTTAGTTAGAGACCTTGGATGCACTCTTTAATTGTTGTTATGGCTCATGATGATTATGTATAATGTGATATACATGTATGTTGAAGTATGGCTTAATGCATTGATTATATGCATGTTGATGACAAATATAATGTGGATATATGATGTGATAATTGTTTGGATGATATACATGTAGTGTTGGTTTGTGAAATGAGGTTATGAGGTGGTTGCATGATTTTGGAGATTCATGGTGAGTACGTGCTAAGCACGGAAATTATATTGAAATTGATGTGATGAGAGGTTGTGGATTTTAATTAATATTGGCAATAGTATGCTTGGGTACAATGATCGATCATTAGGATGAGTGTGCACACGAGAGTCAAAACGCGCGTGGCCTTGGTGGCGTTAAGGCACCAAGGAGGAGTACGGGTACGCCCGGAAATATTGATATTAGTCGATGATGAGTGGAATCCCATCGACGAGGCGTGAAGATGAGTGGAATCCCCTCCGCGAGAGCCGGTGATGAGTGTAATCCCACCGCAGGTAATGGTTATGTTGGAAATGCGTTCCAACATGTTATCCGCGTATTCGAGTCATAACTAGGTGCCAATATGAGATTATGCATATATGCTTATATGATACGAAATGTGACGCCCTTTATGAATCGATATATGATGTGGTTAGTGCATTGAGATATGTATCGTTGTAAGTTGAGCTTATGAGATGTTGAGCATGACATAATGTTGATTATATGTTCATGCATCATGTTCATTTTTGTAAAACCTATGCTCAATTTTGATATAATTAGATCTTTAAGGATCAATTTGTAAAACTTAAAATTGTTTTTATAAGTCCCTAAATAAGTTTCAAAACACCAACACTTTAAAAAACTGATTTATAAAACTCAAACTCAAAATATTTTCTAAGTGTTCCAAGGCAAAACCATTGAAAATCGTACAGGAGTATCGATACACTACTAAGCGTATCGATACCATTTTACCAAACTTGGTTATTGTCGGAACCAGTATCGATACCATAAACCCTCGTATCGATACTGCCCTGTGTTAAAATTCAAAGAGTTTGAATAGCGTACCGATACGGCAAACCCTCGTATCGATACGACCCTTGAAATTTCTAAAGATTAAGTCGGTTTAAAAAATATGACCGTTGGTGTCAGTTGGTTGGTAACCAAATTTTAAAAGGTCGTTGACCCGTATCGATACGCCTAACCCCCATACCGATACGGTTGTGGACAGTGAGCTAAGTTCAGAAAATGGTATCGATACGGCCCTTGCCGTTTCGATACCCAGTACCGATACGCTTACGTGCGTATCGATACCCCTTTTTAAATACACACAACGGCTCTTTCTTTTCTGAGACATGTACCGATACACCTTTCCGCGTACCGATACTAGTAGCTGCAGAAGTGCATTTATGGTGGTAAGAGAGGGTTCCAACGGCTCCATTTATGTTCCCAACCACCCAAACGGCTAGAAATCAATGAGGAGGTATAAAAGACACATCCAAAAGCTACAGCAACAACTATTGATCTTCAAGAAAACACCTATTCATCAAATCCAAGCAATTGTGCCAAAATTCCTATTTGTCTAGAAATCCCAATTGTAATCTTTATTCATATTTTGTTCAATTGGGTTGAGTGCTTGTATTGGGGCTATCATTTGTATTGAGAGATACCTTTTTAGCCATCAATTTTCTTTGTTCACTTGTGTGAGGATTGGGTTGATTTTTGGGTAGAAAAATCAATCGAAATTGTAAGGGTTGCCTCCTTGTCCTAGAAAAGGGGAAGAGCAATTATTGGAATTGTTACAAATCCTTAGTGAAGCTAAGGTAGTGGATGTAGAGTTCATTTGGAACTTGAACCACTCTAAATCCCTTGTCCATTATTTTCAATTTGCAATTTCCACCACAAAACTTTTAAATTTCCAATTCACCCCCTCTTGGTCAATATCGATCTTGCGATCCACTCAACAATTGGTATCAGAGCTTAACTCTTTGAGGATTAACAACCACAAGAGGAGATCCTTGGAAGAGTGTGATCATCAAAATATCAAGAGATGGCTTCAACCTCCGGTTCGGGCATGTACGAGTCACAATCCACTACAAAGCCTCCTTTCTTCAACGGTGATAACTATTCTTTTTGGAAGAATATGATGCGTCTCTTCATCAAATCAAATGACTATCTAGTGTGGGATGTCATTGAAGATGAGCCATATATCCCTTTGAAGCAAGATAGTGAAGGCAAGATGGTCTTAAAGAAGAAAGTGGAGATGAGTGAAGAGGAGAGGAAGAAGATTCAAGTCAATGATAAAGCTCTCCACATGCTATTTTGTTCCTTCGGTTCGGACATCTATTCCAAGGTCTCATCCATTGAAAGTGCCAAAGAAGTATGGGACACTCTAGAGACCACATATGAAGGCACCAACGATGTTAAAGAAACTAAGATTGGAATTCTCAATCTTAGTTATGAGAATTTCAAGATGGAGCCCGATGAGACGATGTCAAAGATGTTCGATCGTTTCTCCACGATTGTCAATGGGATAAAGGGCTATGGAGAGGTCATACCGGAAGACAAGCTTGTCCGGAAGCTACTCTATTCACTTCCCGAGTCTTGGGATGGGAAGAGAACCGCTATCATCGAAGCAAAGAACTTGAAAACCTTGAAGCTTGATGAGCTTGTGGGTTCTCTCCTTACTCATGAGATCATGAAGCAAGGAAGGGAAGATGAGAAGAAGAAAGAAGAGAAAAGGGTAGAGAAGCTTGAGGTTGAGAAGAAGAAGAAGATGGGAATAGCTCTCAAGGCTAAAACTTCACAACGTGATGAGAGCTCATCTAGTGAGGAGGATGAACTTGAAGAATTGGCTATGATAGCCAAACGATTCTCACGCTTCATGAGGTCCAACCGTGGAAGAAAAATCCAAAGGAAAATGGATTTCAAAAGCAAGAACAAAGAAGAAGGAAGGGATCCTATCACTTGCTTTGAGTGCAAACAACCCGTCCACATTCGTTCGGAGTGCCCTCAACTCAAGAAGAAGGGCTTTGAGAAGAGGAAAAAGCTCAAAGCCAAGCTTGCTACTTGGAGTGATGAGGAGTCATCGGAGGATGACGAACAAGAAGTGGCTAACCTTTGCCTCATGGCACTTGAGGAAGATTCCTCCATGGTAACCTCTAACTCATCTACTTTAGATTTTTCATATGAAGAATTAAATGATGCATATGATGAGTTACAAGAGGTCTATGATGAGTTAGTTGAGAAATATAAGGAGTCGGTTATTAGGAATAAAAAGATTATTCTAGAATTAAATGAGAAAAATGACTCACTTACTCAAGCTAATTCTAAATTTGAGAAAAAGATATTAGGATTAAAAGATGAACTTAAATTCTTTCAAGATGAAAATATTGATCTTAATAATCTTTTATCTCAATGTAATTGTGAACACCAAAAGGTGTTGGGTGAGCTAAATGAGCTCAAAAAGTCTTTAAAAAATGTTGGTAGTGTCAAGCATGAAGTAGGAGAATCCTCTAGAACACACCAACCTAAGAAAAAGACTAACTACTACAAACAAGGTAGCTATCATAGACATAGTAGAGCTAAAAGAATTAGAAGTGTATGGGTTCCTAAGGAACTTGTTAAATCTAATAATATTATTGCTATGTCATCTTGGATTCCTAAGGGAACCAAGGTCTTGGGAGCTAACACTCATGGACCCAAAATGATTTGGGTACCAAAAACCAAAGTTTAATATCTTTGTTTGTAGGGGGAGCATTGCTACAAGGCCAAAGCACAAAGTCAAAACTCATGGTACCTTGATAGTGGATGCTCGAGGCACATGACCGGAGACAAGAGTAGATTCATGGATCTAAAGCCAAAAAGTGGAGGAGTAGTAACATTTGGTGACAACTCCAAAGGCCACATTAAAGGTATTGGCTCCATAGGTAATCACTCTACTATTCTCATTGAAAATGTTTTATATGTCGATGGTCTTAAACACAATTTATTGAGCATAAGTCAATTGTGTGATAAAGGATTTAATGTTTTGTTTGATAAAAATGGATGCAAAATTGTAGACATTAAATCTAATAATATTATGCTCATAGGTCATCGCATAGGGAATATATACATGGTGCATCTAGATGACATTCATACATCTCATGCATGCTTAGTTGCTCAAAATGAAAATGATGCATGGTTGTGGCATAGGAAGCTAGGACATGCTAGCATAAGTGTTTTGGAAAAACTAGTCTCTCTAAATCTAGTTAGAGGTTTACCCAAGATAAAATTTTCAAATGATATAACTTGTGATGCATGCTCAAAGGGTAAACAACATATGTCCTCCTTTAAATCCATTAATGATGTCTCTACTAGTAGATGTTTACAACTAATTCACATGGATTTATTTGGGACAATTAGGACTATGAGCTTGGGTGGTAAGTCTTATGCTTTTGTGCTAGTTGATGATTTTTATAGATTTACTTGGGTTCTCTTTTTAAGTACTAAAGATGAGGCTTTGGAAAAATTCATCACATTTTCAAAATTAACCCAAAATGATCTTGAACTTAGAATTTCACATATTAGAAGTGATCATGGAACCGAGTTTCAAAATTTAGGGTTTGAAGATTTTTTAAATGAAAATGGTATTAGCCATAATTTTTCGGCCCCTCGAACTCCTCAACAAAATGGGGTAGTTGAGAGGAAAAATAGAACTTTACAAGAAATGGCTAGAACTATGCTTTGTGAAAACAATTTACCTAAATATTTTTGGGCGGAAGCCACAAACACCGCTTGTTATATTGTAAATCGAGTAATGATTAGGCCAATTTTAAAGAAAACACCTTATGAGATTTTAAAATCTAAAAAGTCTAACATTAGCTATTTCCACCCTTTTGGGTGCAAGTGTTTTGTTTTAAATAATGGAAAAGATAACTTAGGTAAATTTGATGCAAAAAGTGATGAAGCCATTTTTATAGGTTACTCTTTAACCTCTAAAGCCTATCGAGTATTTAACAAAAGAACTTTAGTAGTAGAAGAATCTATTCATGTTGTATTCGATGATAACCTCCTTCCTAGGAAGGATTCTTGTGATGATGATGATGTAGGGATCATAAATGCCTTTGATGGAGGTCAAACTTCAAAGGAGGATGAGATTCCAACAAAGGAAGAGGACTCACAAGATCCACCTCTTGAAGCCTTGAAGGACTTGGCCATTGAGGAAAAGGAAGTGAGCTACCCAAGGGAGTTGAACTATGTCAAAGATGGTGAAATCTTGGGTGATCCATCCAAGGGGGTAACCACTCGTTCTTCTCTTAGATTAATGAACCATGTTGCATTTATCTCATGCATAGAGCCTAAAAATATAAAAGAAGCATTGAAAGATGACTTTTGGATTATGGCTATGCAAGAAGAGTTAAATCAATTTGAGAGAAGCAATGTTTGGACATTAGTTGATAGGCCTAGTAATCAATCTACTATAGGAACTAAATGGGTCTTTAGGAACAAACTAGATGAGAGTGGTAACATTGTGAGAAATAAAGCTAGACTTGTAGCACAAGGTTACACTCAAGAAGAGGGAATAGATTTTGATGAAACCTATGCACCCGTAGCTAGAATGGAAGCCATTAGGATGTTGCTTGCATATGCATGTTATCATAATTTCAAGCTTTTTCAAATGGATGTTAAAAGCGCATTTTTAAATGGTTTTATAAATGAAGAAGTGTATGTGGAACAACCATCGGGTTTTGAAGATTCAAAATTTCCAAATCATGTTTTCAAACTTACCAAAGCTCTTTATGGTTTAAAACAAGCTCCTAGAGCTTGGTATGAAAGGCTTTCAAATTTTTTGATTGAAAAATGATTTGAAAAAGTTAAGGTGGACACTACACTCTTTATAAAAATGTATAAAAATGACATCTTAGTAGTTTAAATTTATGTTGATGATATTATTTTTGGTTCTACTAATGAATGTCATTGTCAAGAGTTTGCTAAGTTAATGCAAGGTGAATTTGAGATGAGCATGATGGGGGAGCTCTCATTCTTTTTGGGACTCCAAATCAAGCAAAAGAAGGATAGCACCTTCATCAACCAAGCAAAATACATAAAGGATATGCTCAAGAAGTTTGGCTTGGAGAATGCAAAGCCTCAAGCCACTCCTATGAGCTCATCTACAAAGCTTGAGAAAGATGAAGGAGGTAAGTGTGTTGACTCTAAGCTTTATCGTTCTATGATTGGATCTTTGCTTTACCTTACCGCAAGTAGACCAGATATCTTGTTTAGTGTTTGCTTGTGTGCTAGGTTTCAAGCTAGTCCTAGAGAGTCTCACCTTATAGCCGTTAAGAGAATCTTTAGATACCTTAGAGATACTCCTTGTTTAGGTCTTTGGTATCCTAGAGACTCTACCTTCAACCTTCATGCTTACTCGGATGCGGATTATGGGGGTTGTAAAATCGATAGGAAAAGTACTTCGGGAACTTGTCAATTCTTAGGTAGTATGCTCATATCTTGGTTCTCTAAGAAACAAAATAGTGTAGCCTTATCTACCACCGAAGCCGAGTACATATCCTTAGGGAGTTGTTGTGCTCAAGTCCTTTGGATGAAGCAACAACTCTTAGATTATGGAATTAAAGTTGAAACCATTCCCCTAAAATGTGACAACACTAGTGCAATTTGTCTAACAAAAAATCCCATCCAACACTCTAGAACCAAACATATAGAAATAAGGCATCATTTCATTAGAGATCATGTCCTTAAGGAAGATGTGGTTATAGAGTATGTAGACACCTTGAATCAATTAGCGGACATATTTACAAAACCCTTAGACAAAGAGCGTTTTTGGTCCCTTAGGAGAGAGTTAGGTCTAGCTAGCCTATCTTGACCTTTTAGGACCTCTTTTATGCTTAAATATGCTTGATCTTGTGAAATGCCATGTTTGTATGCTTGGACTCCCAATTTCTTTCATGCCTATAGTTAGGGGGAGTATGATTCTGTTAAAATATGCTTAGAACTGCTCATACATCATTTGCATACTCATAGGAGATGTTAAGTTCGAGCCTTTGGTTGTTCTTTGAACCAAATAGGTAATTCTAGGCATCCTGTATCGATACAGCTCTACGCGTATCGATACCTGTTCTTCATTCAGTTTCCCAGAATTTTCTTCGCTTCACGGGTATCGATACGGGATTAATCGTATCGATACAGGTCGTTTCGATACGGACCCCTCCGTTTCGATACGACTTTCCAACGGGCATTTTTTCGAAAAGTCTATTCTATCCCCGTATCGATACTCCAACGGGCGTATCGATACTCGACTGCGCTGATGGCATTAAATTAGCTTTTAATGAGTTCAACTTTTACCTAATTTCAAACTCTTCAAAACCTAATTAACCCTAGTCGTTTTTGCCTATAAAAAGGCCATTCCTCCTTCATATTTTCACACCTCAACTCAAATCTAAAAGAGTTTTTGAATCAAGCAAGGCTTTGTGCTCTCTCTCTAGCTTTTTCTTCAATCTTCCAAGTTTCTATCAAGGTAATCTCTTTCTTTTTTCTTTTTTTTTGTTTTTTTTGCTGTTTTGATTTTTTTTGTTTCATCCTTTTATCAAAACTTTGTTTTTCTTCAAAAATTCTTTTTGAAATTTTCTTTTAAAACTTTTTTTTAAAATTTTTTTTACCTTGATTTTTACTCAAATTGAAGAATTCCTCTTTGCTTAATCTCTCTTTTAGACTATGGCACCAAAAGAACCTTCGAGGAAGCGCTCAAGGGTTACCCAAGCCGGTGAATCCTCCACCATTGGAGAAATTGCTCGTCCAAACTATTCCATCATCTATGATCAATGTTTTCATGGCAATTCGGGTCTCACTCACTTTCGTCAATTTGAGAATTACAAGATTCGTGCCGAAAGGGTAATCTCCGTTCCTTTTCTTAATTCGGAATGTTTTAAGTTTGAATATCTACCTTTATTTCATCGTTGGAACTTCATGGAGTTTATCTCTATTCCCGGGGTTTTCTATCGCCTTTTGGTTTTGATTTTCTATGCCAATGCCAAATGTATTAGTCATGATGGGGAAGTTGTTGCTATTAGCTCTTACCTCATGGGGAAGAAAATTATTCTTGATGTCCAATCCATTTGTGAGGTTTTCAATTTAGAGGATGAAGGCCTTGACAATGAGCATGCTTTGGGGCATATTCTTCATGGATCCGTCACCGCCCTAAATTCTCAAGACCGAATCTTACATTTGATGGTGTCTTGGTGGTTCCGTCCCTCCGGAGGCAAATATTCCACCATCCGTCAAGTCGATGATTTTTGGATTCGGTGCTTCCGTGAGAAAAGGCGACCAAATCTTGCTCGACTCATGTTCGCGGAGATCGTCTACCTCATCTAAAATCGCAACACTCCTCACGTCACCTCCTTCACATACGGTACGACTTTGAGCTATTTCTTTATTAAAAAAGATATTGATTGCTCTTATGACTATCCAACTCATCTCACCGATCCCATTGATGAGCGATCCCTTGCTCGGGCAAAGTTTACTTATCTTAATGGTGAATGGATACGTCTTGCCGAGTTACCACCGGAAGCCGCCGCCGCTTTTGAAGAAGCTCAAGCGCCTCAAGCTCCTCAAGCTCCTCAAGTCCAACAACCCAACATGGATGCTCTCATGACCTATCTTAATGAGCAATTTACCGGGTTGCGTACGGACATGAACACTCGTCTTACTTCAATGGAAACTACCTTTGATACTAGGATGACGGGTATGGAGAATCGCCTCACATCTCTTGAAAGTGGGCACAATTCCTTGAATATTTCCATTGCCGCTTTCCATGATGAGTGGCGTAATAGTATGCGCACTAATGAGCCTTTGGGAGATGATGATGAAGATGATGAAGACGAAGAAGACGATGCTTAGACGTTTCTTCTTGCATATCATTCATATCATTTAGGATTTTCTATTTTATGCACCTATGTTTTATGCTCTTAGGATTAAGGTTGTTTTAGGATTAAAACCTATGCTTTGATTTCTTTTTGCTTTTGTTTGGATTTCAAGTTTGATGCTATGATGAATAAAATTATGTTGCTTTTTATTATTATACCTTGATTTCTCTATGCACTTAATTGTCTTAAAGGATTTTTTTTTATCTAACAAAAAGGGGGAGAAGAAAACTAGCTCACACTTCAAATATTTTGATTTTAACTCAAGGTTACCAAGCTTATATTAAGGGGGAGTTAGTTTTATAAAGGTTTTTCAAAAATGTCAAAAATTTTAAGTTTTGGTTTTGTTATATCAAAAAGGGGGAGATTGTAAAACCTATGCTCAATTTTGATATAATTAGATCTTTAAGGATCAATTTGTAAAACTTAAAATTGTTTTTATAAGTCCCTAAATAAGTTTCAAAACACCAACACTTTAAAAAAAACTGATTTATAAAACTCAAACTCAAAATATTTTCTAAGTGTTCCAAGGCAAAACCATTGAAAATCGTATAGGAGTATCGATACACTACTAAGCGTATCGATACCATTTTACCAAACTTGGTTACTGTCGGAACCAGTATCGATACCATAAACCCTCGTATCGATACTGCCCTGTGTTAAAATTCAAAGAGTTTGAATAGCGTACCGATACGGCAAACCCTCGTATCGATACGACCCTTGAAATTTCTAAAGATTAAGTCGGTTTAAAAAATATGACCGTTGGTGTCAGTTGGTTGGTAACCAAATTTTAAAAGGTCGTTGACCCATATCGATATGCCTAACCCCCGTACCGATACGGTTGTGGACAGTGAGCTAAGTTCAGAAAATGGTATCGATACGGCCCTTGCCGTTTCGATACCCAGTACCGATACGCTTACGTGCGTATCGATACCCCTTTTTAAATACACACAACGACTCTTTCTTTTCTGAGATAGGTACCGATACACCTTCCCGCGTACCGATACTGGTAGCTGCAGAAGTGCATTTATGGTGGTAAGAGAGGGTTCCAACGGCTCCATTTATGTTCCTAACCACCCAAACGGCTAGAAATCAATGAGGAGGTATAAAAGACACATCCAAAAGCTAAAGCAACAACTATTGATCTTCAAGAAAACACCTATTCATCAAATCCAAGCAATTGTGCCAAAATTCCTATTTGTCTAGAAATCCCAATTGTAATCTTTATTCATATTTTGTTCAATTGGGTTGAGTGCTTGTATTGGGGCTATCATTTGTATTTGGAGATACCTTTTTAGCCATCAATTTTCTTTGTTCACTTGTGTGACGATTGGGTTGATTTTTGGGTAGAAAAATCAACCGAAATTGTAAGGGTTGCCTCCTTGTCCTAGAAAAGGGGAAGAGCAATTAGTGGAATTGTTGCAAATCCTTAGTGAAGCTAAGGTAGTGGATGTAGAGTTCATTTGGAACTTGAACCACTCTAAATCCCTTGTCTATTATTTTAAATTTGCAATTTCCACCACAAAACTTTTAAATTTCCAATTCACCCCCTCTTGGTCAATATCGATCTTGCGATCCACTCAACAATTTTGGCTTATGCGGATCGGAGGTAAGATCATGCATTTCATTATGGAAATTGCTCGTGCTTGGACCCTGCATTGTCGAAGGTTTGTTTTATGAGCTTACCCTCACTAAGCTTTTATGCTCACGCTCTCTTTTGTTCGACAATGCAGATCAATAGCTTGAGGGTGGCAAGGGCAAGGAAAGGTCTCCAAGTGTTGCTATTGGTTAGCTCAATGTATGAATTTTAAATGATAGAATGTAGTAGTTAAGCAATGGGATAGGTGTTGTTGATTTGAGTTTGGATGTAAGTTGATGTTGGTCTGGTTCTTGAATGCCTTGTTTAAATCGTAAACCATGTGTATGTTGCATGTCATGAATGCTTATATGTTTTGGTTGCTAAGGCATGAACCTTAGAGTGCTTGCATGACATCTTTTGGTAAATGTATAAACCTCTTGGATGAATGATGCTTGTTAGTGTTGGTTGCCTCGTATGCTTAGATTATGGTTGTTAAATGTTGTATGTATGTTGTTTGTGGCTAGAGGAGTCGTAAATAGCATCTAGAGTCGAGTCCTAAGTTGTTTTGCTGAAAATTGGAGACTTCAAGTGCAGGGCGTATCGATACGCCTAAGGGCCGTATCGATACGGTCTTGCCTGTAGGACACAATTTTGGCTGGCGTATCGATACACAGGGGTGTATCGATACGGTTTTTGCTCTCTGGAATTCTGATATTTTGGCGAGTTTTTGGTGTATCGATACGGTGTTGTGGCGTATCGGTGCGTGTTCATCTCGTTGACCACGAGATGTTGACTGGGAAGGGCGTATCGATACGCTCATGGGCTGTATCGATACGGTCTTCCTATGTTGATTGCTGAGGGTTGACTTTGGTCAAGGCGTATTGATACCCTTGACAGGTGTATCGATACAGCCTACTTAGAAAGGTAAAATGGGCTATGTTAATGTGTTGCCTTGGTTGGTCGTTGATATGTTGTATGTGTTTCCGCTGTCGTGTTTCACATAGGACTTAATAATGCCTATAGACAAGATAAAGTTAAAAGAAATTTTCTAGGGTTGCTAACCGAGGTGGGACCTTAACGAGTTTCGCGTCGGTTTTCCCCGTGTAGCCTACTCGAACCGGTCAGCCGACCAGACCGGGGCGAGGGGGTTACATATCCTTAGGTCCGAGATAGTTCAACCATAGACTGGAGAACATGTACTTATTCCTTTCGTATACCTAACTCTCCCGATATTAAGTAAATGAATAATCTCGCAATGCTCTCCCGATACTCTTGCAAGATGTTGAAAACCAGAATAAGCAAACTTGAAGTCTATTTTATTGAACAGAAAAAATCCTAAAACAATACAATCCTTGCAACTACTTTACAAAATCAACCCTTAGCCCTAGGGGAAGTTTAGAACATGATGAGAATGGGGAAAACGACTAGGGTTTTGGGGAAGACGGCTAGAGAATAATATCTCCTTCCCTAGGTCGAATTACATGCCTTTATATAGGCATTGGGTTCAAGTTTTCTAATATGGCAAGAATACAAGTTTAAACTAAAGTACAACTATATTAAAGACTAAATCTTCAGAGCAGATGCCTTTAATTCGTCCTCTTTTCTTGCTTTGGGTTTCTTCCTTGAACTTTGGGCTTGGCCTTCATTCTGATCTAGGGCTCAGAAAAATATAGGAGTGACCCACGACAGACCGTCTTAATTTCCTCTTTCTGTCGAGCTCCACTTCACTTTTCCCTTCACTATTACTGTCGTCATTGGCTGCCACGGCAGTGGCCACGGCAGCGTCGTCCTTCTCGACTTCAGTCCTGTGTTCCAGCTCTGTTTCTCCACTGCCCTGAGTCTGCTACAACAGCTACCTGCAAAAGTAACCAAAATCAGTAGCAACTGTGCCATTTTATATAATTGTGATGTATATATGAAATCTATCCTAAATGCAATGAATTATTCTTGAATGCAGCAGGAATATGGGTTAAATAAGGGGTAAAAAGTAGAACTTTTGCACACTCAACACTATCTTTATTAATAGTCTTTGTAGTTCATTTCATTGAACTTTGACCAACTTCTCCAGCTTTACAAGAGAATACATTTTCAAAGAAAGAGGCATTCTTTGATTTCATTATCGTATTCTTATGAATCTCAGGGTTCTTCGATTCATACATAAGAAATCGATATTCGTTGCTATGTTTTGTATTGCCAATACTATCCACTGTTTTTGGGATATATTTTTATTTACTTTAGTAATGAGTTCATTACCTTTGCAAGACACCCCCCACATTTTCAAGTTGTTATAGGAAGGCTTAATTACCTTCCATAACTCATATGGTGTCTTGTTTCTTTTGTTGTGGAAAACCTTATTTAATTAGTTGATTTAACAACTTCCCCTACATGTTAGGCACATTATAGTACCAACGTTACTTATATAGAGATTCTCCCCATCTTAATCCTTTAATTAAGTTTGGGTTTCAACATTATGCTCATAGAGAATAATTTTTTTTTATAGCTTCATCTTTGCTTTTAAGCAAATACACGTATTCCTTCAACCAATATGTTGCCATATCAATTGTTACGCCAATAACTTTACCCTCGTTTGAAAATCTATAGTCTGAAGACTTATTCCTCATCTTATGGCAATTAAAGCATTTTCCGTAAAATTCTGCTTCTTGAACAGACCGCCTAATTCGCGGTTTTAAGTCATTTTTTACTTTCACTACGTTTGTCGTGGTAATATTTGTCTTAGAAATATTTACTTTAGTAACATTTGAAGGTGGTAACAATATTTACCTTATCTTCTCTAATCATACGAGGATCATCCTTCAGATATTTGACCAGGTTTATCATGGTCAAATATACAACATCTTTTGTTGCCATGTTTGAAATTCTTTCCAATAAATTTCATTAATTTTCCATTGTGTCACATAGACACAATCCAAAATCAAAGCATTATGAATCTATTAAACGTCAGGAATTTAGTCAGAGACTAAAACCAGAAATAAACATAATTTTTAACTTTTGTTAGACGACGAAGATTTAGTAAACTAAACCCCAAACAAAAGTTCACACGATATTAATAGAAAGAACAATAATAAACAGTGCACCAGGTATGTAACTTATGAAAGAGAGGTGGTGCACTAGGCACACTTAAATACCAAGTCTCTCAAAGAACCAATCCTAGACAAGTACTTTCAAATTGTCTTTCAATAATCCTTTTATGATCCAACGACCATCACAATTCTTTAGTCATTTTTAAACATTGTGCACTTTATAACATGCATCAGAATATGCTTTAAGAATTTAATTTTGACATAGAGAACTAAGTTCTTCTATGCTTTGATTCAAGACCTCAGTCGGAATCATCGCTTTGAATTTGGTAACCAAGGTTACTTTTTGAAATAAATTCACCGATTTATTTCCAAAATGAAATCATACTTTGATTGTTTAAGAAATAATAAATATGTGTTATTTCTTTTCCCAAAATAACTTCACCAATTTATTTTAAGATTGAATCATTTTAGATTCACACGAAATTAAATCCAACGATTTATTTCTCCTAACACGTTAGAATCAATACATGATTCTAGCATAAGAATAAATTTAAAGATTTATTTCCTTTTACAAAATTGAATCATACTTGATTCCCAAGAAAATAAATTCAATGATTTATTTTTCATACCAAATAGAATCATAAAAGATTCTTACGAAAATAAATTTAATGATTTATTTTCCTTGCAAAGTTAGAATCATACAAGATTCTCTTGAAAATAAATTCAATAATTTATTTTCTTTTCTAAAATTAGAATCAACGCAGGATTCTAATTTAGTAGTTTATTTCCATTATATCTTCTGTTAAACAACAGAGATATCAATCCAACTTAATTATGTTTAACCAACAAAAATCAAAAGGAATTAATCCTTTGATTTTAATTCCATCAGTTCTTGTTTGGAAGATCAAGTAAACCCGTTAAAACGACGGAAAAATAATTCCCGAAACGAATTATTTACGAGATCTTTGTTTTCAAAACAAATCAACATTTCGTCTGAATATCATGTTCGTATCTATAAGATTTCTTAAAAGAAATTATTAGTACAAAAATAAATAATCCACAGTATTTCCAAAAATAACATAAGATATTCTTTATTCATGACATATTTACTATTTAATATTAATGCCGAAATTGTAAGGTAATAAAATGATAAATAATACCTTGATTTAAGGTGTTAACATCACCATGAAAATATCTTAATGATATTTTGACCAAATTTATTAAGGAATGTTAAAAATTATCTTAATACCATAATAAAAGTACCATGAATATTACCATAATTATATATATATATATATGTCACGGGGCTAGGCTTATATGGCTAGCTCGTGCGGCACTTGGTCGGGAATGGACTTCGAAAGGGACCAAGTAAGCCTTGTAGTCAAGTCTTGGCTTGGCTAGGTGAGTGGAAGCGTTGCGGAAGCGTTGCGAAGAAAGGGAAAAGAGATGGCTCGAGTGATTGCAAAACGAAGAGCCTCGTTAAAAACCCCTTCTAAGCCCAGTTAGGGGGAAAAGAGTACTCGACGTTGCTAAGCTTTTATTGATGAAAGAAAAGAGAAAACAATGGGAATTCAGGATGGTTACAAATGAGGGGGTGAGACCCTTTTTATAGCCTAGCACCTCCCGATCTAACGGTCACTATCGATTACAATCGATGGCCAAAATTGACCTAAGCTATCTAATAAAGGCAAGAGATTACTACTCATGATTCCTTCCATCTTGGTAGGTCTTCTTTCCTTGTGAAAGGGATTTGATCCTCCATGAATCGATGGATGAATGGATGCTTGATCCTTGCCTTGTATACCATGGTCAAAGGTGTAGATATTCCCCAAGGAGTGGGCTTGAATGGCCATGGATGGTGGGAATTCGGACAAGCCCATAGGTGTGGCTGGACGGGCTGCTTGGTGCTGCTCGGACAGGCCTATGGGTGCTGATGGCCGGGCTGCTTGGTGCTGCTCGGTCAGGCCCTTGGGTGCTGCGCGGACAGGCCCTCGGGTGCGCACGGACAGGGCTGTGCGGATAGGCCCAGTGTGCTTGGCAAGGCCCCTTGGGCGGACGGCTCGGCTGGTTTGTGGCCCCATGGGTGCGGCAGAGTGGGCTGGACGGATTGGGGCCCCGTGGGTGCTGGAAATGGCCCCTAGGTGTGCGGCAGGTTGGGCCCTAGGGTGCACCACGGTAACATTCTCCTCCACCGAATTGAGCGACGCCCTCGTCGCTTGTTGGGCTTTAAATTCGGCAATCTTGTCTTCAAATTGCCACAAGTTTTTGTCTAACTCCCAACTAGCCTCGGCTTCGGTTAGACCCTTCCAAAGTACAAAGTACTCGTGTCTCGGTTGGTAGCCTTTGCGTCGAATAACTCGATCGGCTAAGATGGTTTCGACTGCTTTCTCGAATGAAGTCCTAACTCCAACGAGTGCTCGCTTGGAGATGTTTCTTTCCGGATCTTCCTCGTCCTCGTGATAAGGCTTAAGGACACTCACATGGAAGACAGGATGGACTTGGATGTCGGATGGCAATTCTAGCTTGTAGGCCACTTTGCCTACTCTCTTTATCACACGAAATGGGCCTTCATACTTCCTCACAAGAGCCCTGTGAACAAAAGCATTTCGAAGTGTTAGATTAAGTTTAGCCAAAACGAAATCATTTACCTGAAATTCGACGTCGCGTTGCTTCTTGTCGGCCCACTTCTTCATTCGCTTGCTTGCTTTGTGGAGGCAAGCGTTGGCTAGGTCTCTTTGCTCTTGCAAGTCCTTCACTACATGGAAGGCGGCTGGATTTGGACCTTGGTACTTGGTCACGAAGGCATCCGGTGTGAGCGGTTGTTGGCCCATCACTATCTCGAACGGACTTTGGTTTGTGGCTTCGCTCCTATGCAAGTTGTAGGAGAATTGGGCCACGTCTAGCAAGTCGGGCCAATTTTGTTGGGATGCATTGACGAAATGTCTCAAGTAGATCTCCAATAGCGCGTTGGCCCTCTCGGTTTGCCCATCGGATTGCGGATGGAAGCTTGTTGAAAGGTTCAAGGAGGAACCCAACAACTTGAACAACTCGGTCCAGAACTTACCCGTGAACCGAGCGTCACGATCACTTACTATAGATTTTGGGATTCCCCAAAACTTCATGACATGCTTCATGAAAAGACGAGCGGCTTCGTCGGCGGGGCATGTCTTGTTGGTGGGAATGAAGGTAGCATACTTCGAAAATCTGTCTACTACAACCATAATATTCGAAAAGTTATTAACACAAGGGAAACCAATAATAAAGTCAAGAGAAATACTTTCCCATGGTCTTTCCGGTATTGGCAAAGGTTGGAGTAGTCCCATCGGCTTGTTTGCTTCGATCTTGTCTTGTTGGCAAACAAGACAAGTCTTCACGTATGCTTCTACATCTTCATTCATACGAGGCCAATAGTAACGCTCATTAAGTAAAGCTAAGGTACGATGCATACCTGGGTGTCCGGCCCACTTCTAATCATGACATTCCTTTATCAATGTCTTTCGCAAATTGTTGAAGTAGGGGACGAACAAGCGTTGGCCTCTTGTGAAGAGAAGATCGTCTTCGACCCAAAATCGGCGTGACTTACCCTCTTTGGCAAAGGTGATCAAATTCTTTGCGGTGGGATCATGCGTCAAGCCTTCCTTGATGGAATCAAGTAACTCACCACTTGGTTGGCTAATGGAGGCAAAGATGGCTTTTCGACTAAGCGCATCAGCCACGGTGTTGGTCTTTCCGGGCTTGTGCTCCAATGTAAAATCGAATTCCGCCAAGAAATCTTGCCACCTAGCTTGCTTAGGAGACAATTTCTTTTGGGTTAGAAAATAAGAAATTGCGGAATTATCGGTAAAGACGACAAACCTGGAACCCAAGATGTAGTGTCGCCATGTGCGAAGGCAATGGATGACGGCGGTTATCTCCTTCTCTTGAACGGTGTAACATCTCTCCGTTTCGTTCAACTTTCGGCTTTCGAAGGCAATGGGATGGCCTTCTTGCATCAAAACTCCACCAATGGCATAATCGGATGCATCGGTGTGGATGATGAATTGCTTGGAATGGTCGGGCAAGGCAAGAACGGGCTCACTTACCATGGCTTGTTTAATCCTTTCGAACGCTTGTTGACAACTTGGACTCCATTCCCAAGCTTTGTCCTTCTTCAAGAGTTCGGTCAAAGGCGTAGCTATGGCGGAGTAACCTTGCACAAACTTACGATAATAGTTAGCTAAACCAAGAAAAGAACGAAGTTCGGTTACCTTAGTCGGCGGTTCCCAATCGTCGATGGCTCGAACTTTGCTTGGATCCATTCGGATCTTACCACCTCCAATGATGTGGCCTAAGAACGGAACTTCTTGTTGAGCAAAACTACATTTTTCACGTTTGATGTAAAGCTCGTTCTCACGAAGAACCTGCAAAACCTTCCTCAAGTGCATTAAGTGTTCATGGAAAGTCTCACTATAGATGACAATGTCATCTAAGTAGACAACAACAAAGCGATCAAGAAAAGGTGAAAGTACCTTATTCATTAAAGTGCAAAATGTTGCGGGAGCGTTTGTAAGGCCAAAAGGCATTACAAGAAACTCAAAAGATCCATACCTTGTGATGCACGCGGTTTTGGGCTCGTCACCTTCGGCTATGCGAACTTGGTAATACCCCGAGCGAAGATCTAACTTTGTGAAGAATCTAGCACTTCCAAGTTGATCAAATAAATCGATAATTAAAGGAATAGGGTATTTATTCTTTACCGTGAGTTTGTTTAGAGCGCGGTAGTCGACACACATGCGCAAGCTACCGTCTTTCTTCCTTTGAAAGAGGATGGGTGCTCCAAACGGACCCTTGGATGGGCGAATGTACCCGGCATCCAAGAGCTCTCCAAGTTGCTTTCGGAGCTCTTCTAACTCCGGTGGCGCCATTCGGTAAGGTGCTTTGCTCGGCGGCTCGGCATTTGGCACCAACTCGATGCGATGATCCACCTCTCGCTTGGGTGGTAAGGCCTTCGGCAATTCGGAAGGCATGGTGTCCTCGAACTCTACGAGAACACGTTCCACTTCTTCGGGAACTTCTTCGGCTTCTATCGCCTCGTCTTCCTTGAGCACGGCAAGGAAAGACTCTTCCTCCTTTCGCACACCATTGCGGAACTGGATGGAAGATAACATCTTGGATTGGATACCTACATCTCGACTCACGGGCACCAAACATTGTTGGGCGCGATCGAGCACAACCAATACATCGGCAAAGGGCAAGAGAAGTGCATTAATCTTGTCCAAAAAAGATAAACCAATCACAAGATCGTAATCGTCAAGAGGAATTACCTTAATATCCTCAGGGCCTTTCCAACTTCCAAGTTGGATCTCGACCCTTTTTGCGACTCCGGCAATGGGCGCTTCTTTCGAGTTGACCGTCTTAATCCACCCACTCGTCTTCAACACGTTGAGTTTGAGTTTTGGGCGGCTCCTTCGGACATGAACAGCTCGGAAGCTCCGGTGTCCACAAGTGCACGCAATTGCTTTCCGGCAATCATGACTTCTACAAACATAAGACCACTTTTGGGCTTGTTAGATAAAGAATTTACTTGGAGACTACTTACAATTGCTCCAAGCTGGGCGGCGGGTTCGTCGTTGGCTTTGACGGTAGAAAGATTTGTCTTTTGTGGACAATCTCGAATATGATGAGGTCCTTTGCATTGCAAACATCCTCGTCTCTCCCATGGCTTATTTGATCGGCCTTGTCGGTTATTGTTGTTGGAATTCTTGTCGTGGTTAAATCTATCACCTCCGGCTTTGGCATTCTTGTCTCCCCAATTCTTAGATTTCGGTTTTGATTTGGGCGAGTCTCGCTTCTCGAACTTGGCTATTGCCTCGGCTTCATCAAGGGCATGTGAAAGATCTTTGACACCACGTCTTTCCAACTCCATGTTAGCCCATCGGTTCAACCCATCCATGAAAATTGAGAAGCCTTCATCTTCTCCTAAGTTGGTAATTTGGAGTTTTAACCCGATGAACTTCTTCACATAGTCATGGATGTTGTTTTCGTGCTTAAGTTGGCGTAGCTTTGAGCGCAACTCTCTTTGAGCATTCTTGGGATAGAACGCTTCACGGATCTCATCTTGAAGTTCTTCCCAAGTATCTACGGGAACGTCTCCATCGTAGTCGGCACACCTGCATCTCCACCATAAAAGAGCATCGTCAATAAAATAACTTGAAGCAACATTTACCTTAGTGGATTCATCCACGGTGTTGGTGTTGCGGAAATATTGGTTTATGCTCCACAAGAAAGTGTCGGTTTCTTGAGCATCTCTTGATCCTTTGAATCCCTTTGGTTTCGGCACATCGGCTAGCACTCTACTCGGACTTGAAACCACTCCGTTGGCTACGGCAGACTTATAGATGTTGAGCTCGGCCCTTAGCACATCCATCGCCTTCTCTAGTTCGGTTAGCCCATCTTTGAGATATCTATTCTCAACCTCCACGTCCTCGACTCTAGCTGCGAGGTCCTGGGAAACATCCTTGCAACCATCACCCTGATATTCCAACTTTGTTAGTCGGTCCTCAACATCATCGAGCCTATTCCTCGACTCATTCGTGTTGTCCTCCAAACGGGTAACTTTGTCTTGCAAGGTTGAGATGGCATCTCTCGAACTAGCCCTCTTGGTTTTTCCACCACGAGTTTCCATTGGCTTTGAGATGTCGATAGGAGCGTCACTTGGATTCGTCATCTCGAACAATTCTTCACTAAAACGTTGGCTCTGATACCACTTGTCACGGGGCTAGGCTTATATGGCTAGCTCGTGCGGCACTTGGTCGGGAATGGACTTCGAAAGGGACCAAGTAAGCCTTGTAGTCAAGTCTTGGCTTGGCTAGGTGAGTGGAAGCGTTGTGGAAGCGTTGCGAAGAAAGGGAAATGAGATGGCTCGAGTGATTGCAAAACGAAGAGCCTCGTTAAAAACCCCCTCTAAGCCTAGTTAGGGGGAAAAGAGTACTCGACGTTGCTAAGATTTTATTGATGAAAGAAAAGAGAAAACAATGGGAATTCAGGATGGTTACAAATGAGGGGGTGAGGCCCTTTTTATAGCCTAGCACCTCCCGATCTAACGGTCACTATCGATTACAATCGATGGCCAAGATTGGCCTAAGCTATCTAATAAAGGCAAGAGATTACTATTCATGATTCCTTCCATCTTGGTAGGTCTTCTTTCCTTGTGAAAGGGATTTGATCCTCCATGAATCGAGGGATGAATGGATGCTTGATCCTTGCCTTGTATACCATGGTCAAAGGGGTAGATATTCCCCAAGGAGTGGGCTTGAATGGCCATGGATGGTGGGAATTCGGACAAGCCCATAGGTGTGGCTGGACGGGCTACTTGGTGCTGCTCGGACAGGCCTATGGGTGCTGATGGTCGGGCTGCTTGGTGCTGCTTGGTCAGGCCCTTGGGTGCTGCGCGGACAGGCCCTCGGGTGCGCGCGGGCAGGGCTGTGCGGATAGGCCCAGTGTGCTTGGCAAGGCCCCTTGGGCGGACGGCTCGGCTGGTTTGTGGCCCCATGGGTGCGGCGGAGTGGGCTGGACGGATTGGGGCCCCGTGGGTGCTGGAAATGGCCCCTAGGTGTGCGGCAGGTTGGGCCCTAGGGTGCACCACGGTAACATATATATATAAAAGGATCACCTTTAATAGTAAAATAATCACATTGATTCTCACTAACCAAACAAGGCAACCTTTTTAAATTACATATTTTTTCCCTTCATATTTAAGGCCAAAACAATATTAAGTAATAATATCATAATAATATTTCCAACATAATACTATAATAACGGTTTTAATATTGCCATAAAATATGCACACATGATTAATAAGGTAATATACTATATATTTAAAGATTTAAAATTACCTTATACCAAAATATCTTTCCAATAAAACATGCACAATAAGTTGTCCGTCATTGTACCACAAGATTAGAGTTAGCAGTAGCTCAATCTGCTCACTTCATTGACGTAAATTTGGTCATGTTTTTCTAAAATAATTCAAATGAACATGTTAAGAAATTAGTTCTCATGTAAGATTAAATTATTGCAAAAGCATAGAGCTAGAACATGAAACATGTTAGGAAACATAAAGCAATAAAAAATTGATCCGCATAGGCTTTCGAGTTGAACATGTATGACACTACTCTGTACAAGCATGATGTTCGTCTTGGATTCAAACTTTAGAAGAATCTGTCTTAAGATTGTTAGAAAATAGTCGTTAATCCAAGAATAAATAATAAGATAAAATATTATTATTTAAACAAACAGTACAAATTAAGAACGGTACGCCAATATATATAAATCAAGCGATTTGAAATCAAAAGAAACGTGTTGAGGCCTGTACGAACGCAGTTTACTTAAGACAGATTTTCGGCCACTCCTATGGTGCTCGAGCTCGTTGGTCATCTGTCTCCCAGGATACAACAACAGATGATCAACCACAGTTGTACTACTGTGGAGATCACGAACTAAGCCTTGCCTTCGTCTACCACCAAAAACTACTTGTAAAATCCACAGAATAAAACAATAAAACTTTATGTAGTTTTTGAGTTGTGTCAAACCTAGAAGGTTTACTCTCTATTTATAGGAGTGTCATGAGGGTATAAGTGAAAATTTTGACCTAATTGAGCATTTAATATTGAGAATCAATTGATTCTCTTATAGAGCAATTTCCAAAATTATGATCTAAATTAAATGTAACTTTCAATATTTACTCTTTTAATTGCAAGATAAAATTTGGCAAATATATGCTCTTATTTGAGGAAAATTATATTAAATTTGGGTCAAAATATCTGCAAGCCAACAGAGGACCAGACCGGTTCAGACATTTGAGTTATTCATGTCGTGCACGTCTGCACATTTACGAACTAAAAATTGGTTCCACATTTTCCACAACAACATTTGAATCAATTTCTCATTCAAAGCTCCAAAATTATCGAATTTTCCAACATACACTACATAAACATCTACACATACAGAATCACCATACTGAAACAAAACAAAGCCTTGCAAAAGTTCACCGTGCAGTAGATAAAGGATATCGGTAAGTTTTAATTTTTAAAAAATATATATATATTTATTTATTTATTAATAGGAGATTCGAAGTAATATATCACAATCGATATTAATATTTTTAATGTCTTCTTTTGGTGATAAACTTTAATTTATATACATCAAAATATTTCTCCCTTAAAAATGAATTTAAATCACTAATTTTTGTGTTTGAATTATGTATTATATGATTTTATGTATTTCATATATAATCTTATTTTAAAAAAATAATTTTAAAAAAAGTAAAAAGTACAAACCGAGTATCTGGTACCCGATTTTACTGGTACTCGATTCTTATAGGCCGGGTCATAGGCTGAGCTTTAGCTACCCAAAAATTTTGGGTACACGAAAATCTGATTACCTGAATATAAACACCCCTACACTTGACATTGAAGGAGAAAATTACCATGGATAGTTGTAGCAAACAAATAAATAAATGACATCGAAAAATCACTCACTTTGTCCCTAAACTTTAGGTTATTTGTAAGTTGGTCCTTGAAGCTCAACTATAAATAGCATAATCATTTTTCATTTCTTCAAATTCTAAATCATTCTAACATCCTCTCAAAAGAATTTTCATAGAGTTATTTTCTTCTTTTTATTAAGAGAGAATTGTCATTGTTTTTTCTTTTGTTAGATTGTAATTTTTATTTTCTCATAGTAAAATTTTTCTACCTTTGTCCAGGATTTTTTACCCTATATTATTTAAGGGTTTTCCACGTAAAATTGTGTCTCCTTCATCTTCATTGTTATTTTTTTAAATTATCAGTTGCGGTTTTTCTCTATTTGACGATCGTATTCCGTAATAATTAGTATCAGAGCCTATATTGGTATGTATATCTACTTACCATATCCTCTATTGGTTGCCACTGAAAACTGATTCTCTATCATAAGAAAGTAAGTTAGATATTACTCATTAATTAAAGGTAGTGACACTATTTACGTCAAAAAGGTGAAATAGTGGGATCTATCTTAAATAGAAGCTATGGCAACGAAATTTGATTTTGAAAAGTTCAACGGGAGAAATTTCTCATTGTGAAAATTGAAGATAAAAATTATCCTAAAAAATAGATGTCTAGTGGCTATCAGTGAAAGGCTAACAAATTTTACAAATAACAAGAAAATGTATTCCCTTGTAAAACTAGAGAAGTTGGTCAAAGTTCAATGAAATGAACTACAAAGACTATTAATAACCATTTACCTAAGATATACATTTTCAAAGAAAGAGACATTCTTTGATTTCATTATCGTATTTTTATGAATCTCAGGGTTCTTCGATCCATACATAAAAAATCGATATTCGTTGCTATATTTTGTATCGCCAATACTATCCACAATTTTTGGGGATCTATTTTTATTTACTAAAGTTCATTACCTTTGCAAGACACCCCCACATTTTCAAGTTGTTGTAGGAAGGTTTAATTACCTTCCATAACTCACATGGTGTCTTGTTTCTTTTGTTGTGGGAAACCTTATTTAATTAGTTGATTTAACAACTTCCCCCGCATGTTAGGCACATTATAATACCAACGTTACTCATATAGAGATTCTCCCCATCTTAATCCTATAATTAAGTTTGAGTTTCAACATCATGCTCATATAGAATAATTTTCTCTATAGCTTCATCTTTGCTTTTAAGCAAATACACGTGTTCCTTCAACCAATATGTTGTCATATCAATTGTTACGCTAATAATTTTGCCCTCGTTTGAAAATCTATAGTCTGAAGACTTATTCCTCATCTTATGGCAATTGAAGCATTTTTCATAAAATTATGCTTCTTGAACACACCGCCTAATTCGCGGTTTTAAGTTATTTTTTACTTTCACTACGTTTGTCGTGGTAATATTTGTCTTAAAAATATTTACCTTGAAGGTGGTAACAATATTTACCTTATCTTCTCTAATCATACGAGGATCATCCTCAGATATTTGAACAGGTTTATCATGGTCAAATATACAACATCTTTTGTTGCCATGTTTGAAATTCTTTCCAATGAATTTCATTAATTTTCCATTGTGTCACATAGACACAATCCAAAATCAAAGCATTATGAATCTATTAAACGTCAAGAATTTAGTCAGAGACTAAAACCAGAAATAAACATAATTTCTAACTTTTGTTAGACGACGAAGATTTAGTAAACTAAACCCCAAACAAAAGTTCACACGATATTAATAGAAAGAACAATAATAAACAGTGCACCATGTATGTAACTTATGAAAGAGAGGTGGTGCACTAGGCACACTTAAATACCAAGTCTCTCAAAGAACCAATCCTAGACATGTACTTTCAAATTGTCTTTCAATAATTCGTTTATGATCCAACGACCATCACAATTCTTTAGCCATTTTTAAACACTGTGCACTTCATAACATGCATCAGAATATGCTTTAAGAATTTAATTTTGACATAGAGAACTAAGTTCTTCTATGCTTTGATTCAAGACCTCAGTCGGAATCATCGCTTTGAATTTGGTAACCAATGTTACTTTTTGAAATAAATTCACCTGTAACCCCCTCGTCCTGGTCCGAACGTTTGACCGGTCCGAGTAGGCTACACGGGGAAAACCAATGTGAAACCCGTTAAGGTCCCACCTCGGTTAGCAACCCTAAAAAAATTCTTTTATTTATATCTTGTCTAAATGCATTATTATGTCCTATGTGATACACGACAGCGGAAACACAAACAATAAAACAACGACCACCCAAAACAACACTTTAAAACAACCCATTTTCCTTTTAAAGCAGGCCGTATCGATACACCTACAGAGGGTATCGATACGCCTTGACCAAGTCAACTGCCCCAAGTCAAACCAGGAAGACCGTATCGATACAGCCCTTGGGCGTATCGATACACCCTCTTCGGTCAACATCTCCCGGTCAACGATATTAGACCATTCCGATACACCTAGAGCCCGTATCGATACACCAAAATCTCGTCAAAGTCTCAGAATTCGAGAAAAGATTTGGTGTATCGATACACTCCCGCGTATCGATACGATAAGCCAAATTTGAGTCCCAAAGTGTAGGACCGTATCGATACGGCCCTTAGGCGTATCGATATGCCCTGCACTACAATACCCAAATTTGCAGCAAAACGACTTAAGACTCGACTCTAGATGCGATTTACGACTCCCCTAGCCACCAACAACATACATACAACCTTTAACAACCAAGATATCAACATACAAGACATTCAAAACAAACAAGGATCATGCATCTAAAGGATTCATGCATTTACCATAAAGAGGACATACTTTGCACTTAAAGGTTCATGCCTTAGAGACAAAACATATAAGCATTCATGACATGCAACATAAGCAAGGTTTACAATTCAAACAAAGTATCCAAAAGCCAAACCAACATCAACATACATCAAAGCTCAAATCAACAACACCTATCCTATTGCTTGACTATTACAATCATTCAATTAAAGTTCATACTTGAGCTAACCAAAAGCGACACTTGGAGGCATTTCCTTGCCCTTGCCACCCACAAGCTACTGATCTACATTGTCGAACAAAAAGGAGCGTAAGCATAAAAGCTTAGTGAGAGTAAGCTCATAAAACAAACCTCGACAATGCAGGGTCCAAGCACGAGCAATAACCAAGATAGAATGCATGATCTTACCTCCGATCCGCAAGAGCCAAAATATACATGATGCTTGAACATATAATCAACACTATGTCATGATCAACAACTCATAAGCCCAACACACGAAGATACATATATCAATGTATTAACAACAACATATATCAATCCATATTGGCATCACATTTTATATCACATTGGCATCACATTTCATATCATATTGGCATCACATTTCATATCATATTGGCACCTAGCTATGACTCGAATAAGCAGATAATACGTTAGAACTCACTTCCAACACAACCATTACCTTCGGTGAGATTACACTCATCACCGGTTCTCGCGGAGGGGATTCCACTCATCCTCACGCCTCGTCGATGGGATTCCACTCATCACTGACTAATATAAACATTTCCGGTGGAATATTACATCACCGTAATCCTCCTTGATGACTTAACGCCACCAAGGCCACACGCGAATTTGACTCAACCGTGTGCACACTAATCCTAATGATCGATCATTGTACCCAAGCATACTAGTGCCAATATTAAACACAATCCATAATCTTTCACAACGTAATATCACAACAACTTCTGTGCTTAGCACGTACTCACCATGATTACTATCATGCACAATTCACAATCCAAACCACATGCATAGCAATGCATCAAACTATGCCTTAAAAACATGTATAACACATTATACATAACTACCATAAACACAAATAAACAAGAGGCATAACAAGCAATTATGAGTTTAACCAAAAGTTTCTAACTAAAGCTTGAGATTAGGCTACCACCCTAATCTCAAATCTAGGTGGGTTTACCAAGCCCAACCTAGGTTCACATGCTTGAACCAATATTTAAAAACCATTTAAAAACAATAACCACTCACCGACCACTCCATTTAGCACAAGCTGACTAGCCTACCAAGCATCCAAGTTTCCAGATTCGAGCATGAAGCTTCTCCATTGTTTCCTCTTGCATCTAACCATTCAAAAACAATACATTAACCTCAAAATCAGCCACAAACCCAAAGTTTAACACCAACACACAAATCCACTACAATTCTCACAATTCAAAGCCAAGTTCATTCTCCAAATTCTCATTTTCGTACTTCCACAAAACCCAGCAAAAATCAGCAATGTAGTCATCCAAAGCACTCTTAAACATGTTCAAAACACCACCCAAACATAGCATAACCATCAGCCCCAATTTCCAACATCAAACATACCCAAAACTAACTTTAAAACCCTTCCAAGAACCCCTCAAAACCCAAATCCGAAAATCGATTTAAAACAATGTAAAAATCTAGTATGTTGGACCTCTTGGGTTAATATTAACTTATCTATTAACAAAGAATCAAAAGCTCAAGCAATGGATGGTAAAGTTTGCATCTTTTTCTTCCAAAATCCAAAAACACAAAACTCTAATTAATGAATTTTAAGGAAAACTAAAGGTATGAGAAGAAAGAGGAAGTTGAGGACAAAAAGAATTTGTTGTTACCTTTGCAAGAGCTCCAAAAATGAAGGCAAGATTTGATGGAAAAGCAAAATGGGAGGAGGGGGAGAAGTTCATGTTCAAAGAAAACAAAGGGGAAGAAGACGGTGAAATGGGGTTTTGTTTTTGTTTTAATTTATTGGGCTATTTCAAAAATCTCCAATATTACAACTTTGCCATTAATGAGATGGCTATCTCAAATACCCAAAATTCATGGGATTTGGGTTTTAAAACAAATTAAGTCCAACATAAAATAATTGTTTTGAAAATACAAAGCCCAAATATTAATTTATTATTTTAATTATGAAATCGAAACCCAAAACATTATTTTAATATTATTTTCACCCGACCCCCAAACTAGGGTGTTACAACTCTCCCACACTTAAGGAAATTTCGTCCCCGAAATTTATCGGATAGGAAGAGTCACTGAAACTGCTCCTCCACACTTCCCTTTTCTTCTCACCACAACATTCTAACCAACTCGATAGACTTACCACACAACATTAGCTATCTGATGCTACGATCTCAATTGGTCCTTTATTGCACGTCAATTTTAAACTGAACTCAATCTCTTCAACAACATAGCACGGGACAGATCTGATTCACACTACCGAAGCATAGATACATAAAACACATTACAAATCCCTTTCTAACTCTGGTGGTAACCACGACAAATAAACAACAGAACTAGCCCAATTCACAATCTCATACAGCACTGTTTAAAAACTTGACCAATAACTTTCTCTGACTGATCATCTGACTTCAACAGGTAACCAAGCACTATGCAGATGTCCTCAAAAATCTATTTGAAATCTCGAATCCCTGTCGACCACTATCGATTTCAAGACACTGTACAACTCACACTCTTGCTAAGGCACGACTCTGCCATCTTACACCAGGTACAAGTAACGTGAACATTGATAAAATGAGTACACTCGATGCAACTATCATTGTTTACTCAGCTAATTTCCCCCGGAGGAAATCAAAGGCGAACCAGACATAAGGTCTCTCGAATCTATTACCCACTTTCATTAAGAATCTTCCACGGATGTAACAAACTAGAAGAAAACTGATGCTCGGTCTTGACACGCTGGCAAATTATACACTTACTCTCATACTGAACCACATCTTCCATCAACTCAATCCAGAAGTACTTATCTTCAACCCAAAATACGTCTTCATACTACTCAAATGCAATACAATAAACTACCGTGTGCTTCGGCCAAAACAATACGTCTCATAATATTATGTCATTCGGTACAACTATTCTGTCTCTGAAATGCAGAACTTTATCATCTCTGAAACTGTATTCTGAAGGTATTCCTTCTGCTATGTCTTGCACGTGAGGTGCCAAGAACCCGTCTTGCAACTGTTTCTCTTTAAGTACTCTGACTCAATGTAGGTTTAACCCGAAACTCAGCCACAAAACCACAATCATTTGATAAGTTGAATCCGACAAATATAGTTCACAACTCAAATATAGCTCAGCAAAAACAACTCGAAGCATCGGTTACTACGTTAACTCTCTTCGGATGGTACTCAATCCTGAGATTACGGTCTTCAAGCAGTTCTGACAACTTATGTTGTTCAAGTTTCAACCCTTCCTAAGTCGTCAAATATTTCAAGTTCTGATGATATGTATATATTGTGCATTTCTTAATATACATGCTTTATCTCTAAGTCTTCGAAGCAAATACAACTGTAGTTAACGCTATGTCTCGTGTCGGATAATTCTTTTCATGGACCTTCTACTGCCTCGATAACTAGGCCATCGGTTACTACGTTAACTCTCTTCGGATGGTACTCAATCCTGAGATTACGGTCTTCAAGCAGTTCTGACAACTTATGTTGTTCAAGTTTCAACCCTTCCTAAGTCGTCAAATATTTCAAGTTCTGATGATATGTATATATTGTGCATTTCTTAATATACATGCTTTATCTCTAAGTCTTCGAAGCAAATACAACTGTAGTTAACGCTATGTCTCGCGTCGGATAATTCTTTTCATGGACCTTCTACTGCCTCGATAACTAGGCCATAAATCTTCTGCCTTGCATAAGTACACAACCTAACTCTACATATGACGCATCACTATGGTTCACAAATTCTTTCTCTGATATAGGCTGTACCAAGGTCGAAGCTCTCTTCAAAGTTTCTTTCGGTTTCTCAAGGGCTCGTTGTCTCGCATCTGACCACACAACTGAACATTCTTCTGTAGCAATTTGTCCATGGAGCAGCTATCTTCGAAAGATCATTTACAAACCTCCGATAGTAACAATGCTAGACCTAGGAACTATAGATACCTGTCACTGTCTTCGGTTTCTTCCAACTCACATCTTCTTCTGCCCACTTAGGATTTACTCTAATACACTCGGCTGATCTACATGTCCTAGGAGAACATCTTCCTTGACTCGGAGTTCACGTTCGCTCGACTTGGCATACAACTAATTTTCTAATAGGATCTACAACGCTAACTCCAAATCTTGTCATGGTCTTCTTCGGTACGTGAATATACTCATGTATCATCTATGAGGACTACTACAACTGATCAAGGAGCTCAGGAAGTATTCTGCTCGATATCTCTATAAAAGTGGCTGACACACTAGTCAAACAAAACGACATAACCCAAAACTCAAAGTGACCATATCTTGCCCCAAAAGTTGTTTTCGGTACATCAACTTCTCTCACTTTCAACTGGTAGTAATCGGATCTCAAATTAATCTTCGAAAAGACTAGAGCACACCCCAACTGATCAACAAATCACTGACGCTCGGAAATGGATACTAATTGTTCACTGTCAATTGTTTCAACCGTCTGTATTCTAAACACATTCACGTATCGTCTTCTCTCTTCTTCACAAGTTGCATTGTCGTACTCTAAGATGATGTACTAGGCCTAATGAATCTACGGTCTAACAAATCTCGAAGTTGATTCTTCAACACTCTCAATTCTTTCGGGAACCATAAGATACAGAGTAATCAAAGCAGGAGCAAACTCGAAGACGGTCTCAATAACAAACTCTTCTTCCCTATCAAGAGACAAACCAAGCAACTCTTCCAAACACTTTTAGGAAAACACAAACTATTCTAACATTCTGCGGTCTAATCCTCATTCAAAAATCGAATCCATCACATATGCTAGGCAAGCCTGTCAACCAAACTCAACCAATCTTTGACCTCTAAAGTTGGATCAACATTCGACAAGAAGTTCACATCCTCACCTACCACTACAGTCTCATAGTAATCTGCGACTTCAAGGCAACTCTCTCTTTGTCTCAACGTATACCCTAGCTTTGTGTTCTACGAACCAAACCATGCAAAATGTTACATTGAAACCGTAAAAAAAGAGAATTATTTCACATCTACTAGAAACACGTAACCTTGAACCATCAAAAAACATCTTCCACACATCTTTCTGACCACCATTATCTCACCAAAAGGACTAGTCACATGCTTCCCTACGTCTAAGATCTCAAAAGGTATATCAAATTTCTTTACATACTCACACAGAAGGATGAATCCGCAGAAATTGCAACTTCACATGTACACAGCTGATAGTTTTCGGTCCTCTTGTTTTCAGGCTGATCCTTCAAACATAACCTAACTCTTCAAAACCGTTCTTTGAGCATCTCGAAACCTCAAAATTCAGTTCTGACCACACACAAACAATCATGCTTGAACTTGTTCTATAACATCGGTCCTGACGACTCAAAACATCCCACTACCAAACAATCTGGAGTTAAAGCTCAAGACTTCCTTCTCGGCTCAACTATATCGGAAGTGACTTCATCTCTCCTTCTTGTTGGAAGACAACTCAGACGCACACTGGCCCTATAACACCCCTCACCCCGGATTAGGGGCAAGGAGCGTTATATTAACTTGTAATTCGTATTACGTATTAGGCAGCGGAAGGGTAAACTTTTCGTGTAATTTTTTTTCATTCCATTCGAATTCAATTATGTAGATTTTACTAATCTTAAATTCATTCATTTCACATAATCCACATATGATTTCTAAATCATAACATGTACTTATTCGAACACATCAATAAGAGTACACTAATTTACTTTCATTCATTTTGCATATAAACCATGCAAGGTTCTTTAACATTTTTCAATCATTAACATGGTTGGCACATGCAATTCATTTATCGTTCTTGTAATTTACACAACATTCTAATTAAGTTTCTAATTCCATTCGAATAGCATATGCAATTAATTCATCATATTTGTAATCCAATTTCATAAATTTCCAAACTATTCGAATGCTATCATATACATTCCAATTCGATTTCAACTTAGCAATTTAAGAACATTCCTATAGATAAGGATAATCGATTTCATACGCCATACATATAACATATCCGAATATCAACATCCATAGTATTTTAGTTTCCCTTATACAAAATAACTACCCGGGGTAACTAATAACGGCCAAACCTATAGGTTGCCTATACAAAAAGAAATCCAACAAAAAGAATCATGCCCTAAAACATATACTTGGGCGATCTATACCCCAAAATATGTACCCCTTAATTACATATCAAAATGAAGGGAAACTTCTTATAAAGTTTATACATTACTAAAGAAGTAATTCATGAACATCACCATTAATGCAAACTGTACTAGCATGCAGACCACTAAACCACCCAACATGAGCACGACAAAGATAACGAAGTGCATACTTAATCCTCGAGTAGGGAGATAACGGGTGGTAGATCAACAAGCTAGAACTTAAAATTTTTGGGAAGGAAGGAAGGGTTCGAGTGGTAAGTACTTCTAGTACTTAGTGAGGAAACCTTAATCTAATTTCTTTCCATTTAATTTACTAAATGATCACACAATAGATTTCACTTTAAATTAATCATATACATTTCTATTCCATTCGAATAGAACAATTCAATCATCACAATTTCGAAATCAATTATTTAACAATGCTAACATTCAATTTGATTACCACAATATACCAAGCATTCAACATTCGAATACAACAAGTCAAGATACTATTAGTATCATAATCGAATTATCCAAGGACTATCAATGATTGCATTTTATTTCAATCACATACAAATTAACATGGAATTTAAAATCAATTCATCCATTTCGAAATCATGATGCTCAATTTGAAATAAATAATTAAATTTCATATGTTCGATCAATAGCAATTTCATATAACAAGCAGCAGAAAACTGTAGCAGAGAATCAATTAATTTCATAATTTATAATTGACATGTTACCATCCAATTCAAAGAAAATCACCAAATCAAGAATTTCAATTTCGGATCTCAATACTTTAATTTCTTATTAATTCAATTCGCAATGTCTTGGATAGTATAGTAAGCTAGGTATTCGAGTCACATATAACTGAAGTGTGAATCAAATTCACCATATAATAGGTACCACGTACCAAATTCATATCATCGTGTAACATATCATAATGTCCGCAGACATTAAGCAATAAGGTACACTTACGTACCACAATATCGAGTACACTAACGTACCGATTTTCTTATCGAGCTCAAGACTCTAGGCTAGCCGTACTACCTGGACAGACTGTACACACCAAGGGCTTTGCTTATTGATCTTTAATTTTAATCATATACTTGTTCAATCAGATTTTCAGAATTGCATAATTAATCATTTCAATTTCTTTCTCATGATTTCAATTCCAATGACATGTTATCACATATGAACATATAATAATTTACAATCTCAATTCGCATATCTTCAAATCAGTATATGTACCATTCCATTTCATATCATATAATTCAATCTCACATTTCATAGCTCAATATTCAATTGAACTTATCAAACACACTCATATCATGTAAGATCATTAATTAATCACATATCATATCGCAATATCATCAATTCATCGAACAAACAATATCAATATCAAAAATTCCAATAATCATCATTTCAATTTCATCCAAAATCAGTCCAATATACTTCAAATCAGATTCGAAATCAACATAGCAATATCAATTTTCCAATTCAAGCACATAGATCACAAAATCACATAGCACATGCAATAAATCCAAATTCCTTTATTCCTTCTTCCCTTATCATTTACCAATATTTAATTAGTCCAATGTCATGCTCAACATATATGCTAACATCAAATTAAGGGTAGTTGAGACTCTAATCTCAACTCTAATTTGTTTCACTCACAGTTCGCCGAGCTAATTCTGGATTCGAAGGCCTTTTGCTCGATCCGCGGTCGTTCCCGGCACGGTTTCTTCCTCAATTCGTTCACCTCTAGGATCTAATGCATTTAAGCCAAATAATAGAGAAATTTTCAGAATTCTATTCATTAAATTTCAAAACTGAATTTTATTTTGATTCCAATTTTAGTCCCTATATTATTGTGGTTCGAACATGGCCAAATCTAATCTCACCAATTTCCTTTTAATTAGTGCTTAAACTTTCCATTTGCTTACTAATTCATATGAATAACATTTTTCATAGATTACTAATCAATTTACCACCTTTCTTTTCATTCAATTTTTACAAATTCAATTTCTCACTTGTCTTTCGATTTCTCCTATTTATTTTACATACTATTTTGACCACTAAACTTAAACTGTTTCCCATTTCCAGCATATAATTCTAAATTAATCACCGTTTGTTTCTAAATTCAATTAACATGTTCAATTTCATCATATTAAAATTTCAGATCGAAACTCTAAGTAGTTTTTTTTCTACAGTTTTTCAAAGTTCATTGTCCAGCTAAGAACATTGCTGGACAGTTTCGCATGTTGTTCGAATCAAGTTTCCAGATTTCACCACAGTTATCAAATCTCAGATTTACAATTTTTCTATCAAACTATACATATCAAAGTATGACATATCAAAATTTCATCATGAAATTTCTACAAATAAATTTTCTACAATTTTCTAAAGTTGCATGTTCTTACAATTATCAAATCTGTCCATGTTTGCTCTTGCATGTTCATAAGCTTTTATCATCCAAATTCTTAAGGTTTCTTATGTTCTTAAATTTTTCCAGCAGCATAACCCTTAGTCTCATCACTTTCATGATTTTATAAAGACATTAAGACCATCGATTTATCAAGAATTTTAACATATTCGAACAGTAGAGGGAGAGAGTTACTTACTTCCGATTTTTCCTTGAATTTTCTAGATCAATTTCTATGCCATGCAAGCCATTGTTTCTTCTTCACCGAAAGCTCTCAAATTTTCCTCTCAATTTGTGTTTGTAAGTGTGTGTGTGAAATGAGCAAATGTTACTTAGTGGTATGGTTTGGTGTAGCCGGCTAAGGAAGAGAAAAGGCACACATTAATGAGACTTGACTTCATGTCAAAGTCTCAACTAATACCACTTTGTTAACCCTTAATAATTTTATTATTTCATGTTAATTAAAGATTAGCTTATGAATTTTATACTTTAGCATGCATCTCTTGTAGTTGATGCATCATTCGGTTTGGTCACTAGACCAAATACCCGAATTCTTCTTGAACATTTCTTTAAAATTTAGTTTGGTCCTTATTGAATCAATTTCCAATTCAATAATTTAGGAAATTTAATCTAATACGTCATCTAATCATTTAATTAAATCTCTAATCTTCTAGGATAATTTTTGGGATGTTACAGGCCCAATCGCACAAATCGATTCCCACTCACGGATACTGGTCGACTGTCTTGCATAAAAACCATAGGCTGAACCCCAACGATCACCAGCTAACATTTCTGAGTTTCAGATTACACACACGAGACCCTTACCTTTGATCTCACCAAAAGAACTAAGGTGCTCGTCCCTACCTCTGACACTTCACCGAGCACATTCAAACTTTGCATGCTTGCTAACAATATACAGATGTACAGATTCAGAATCAACCGGAGGGAACAAACTCAAAACTGTACCAAGGGCTTATCTACTATAACATCGATATCACTCTGAGTCCCACTCACAGGTCTTCACTTCTTTTTACCATCTAATACCAGAATCGATCACATCGTCCCTCACCAACAAGAATCAACCCACATACACACTAACTCAAACAAACAAATTGTACCCCAACTCCGGTACAACCATACTTCCCTGACTATAGCGATGAACTCCCTCAACAACATCCACATTTCTAGAAACCATAGTTTCTACTTACCGATTCACGGCCCACGCCTTGGCCTCAAACTTACCAAAAAGCAATAAATCAACAACAACAACAAATTAATCATGCAAACTAGGTTAGCAAAGGAAAGGGTCCAAGTGGCTCAAGTATGATTCCCTCACTTAAAAATCTATTTTTCCGATGTAATAGAAGCAATGTGACTCTACTCAACATGCTTCAAGCAACGCACACGCACGATCAAACAACATACACCAAGCATACTTGATAAACAAGCAAACATGCTTACATGGCAAGCAAACACCGTACAATTTCAATACAAAAATTAAACTTACCTCACTTACCTGCCCAAGGTCTCGGAAACCTTAGGCTCTGATTCCAACAAATGTAACCCCCTCGTCCCGGTCCGGACGTTTGACCGGTCCGAGTAGGCTACACGGGGAAAACCGATGTGAAACCCGTTAAGGTCCCACCTCGGTTAGCAACCCTAGAAAAATTCTTTTATTTATATCTTGTCTAAATGCATTATTATGTCCTATGTGATACACGACAGCGGAAACACAAACAATAAAACAACGACCACCCAATACAACACTTTAAAACAACCTATTTTTCCTTTTAAAGCAGGCCGTATCGATACACCTAAAGAGGGTATCGATACTCCTTGACCAAGTCAACTGCCCCAAGTCAAACCAGGAAGACCGTATCAATACAGCCCTTAGGCGTATCGATACACCCTCCTCGGTCAACATCTCGCGGTCAACGATATTAGACCGTACCAATACACCTAGAGCCCGTACCGATATGCCAAAATCTCGTCAAAGTCTCAGAATTCCAGAAAAGATTTGGCGTATCGATACACTCCCGCGTATGGATACGATAAGCCAAATTTGAGTCCCAAAGTGTAGGACCGTATCGATACGGCCCTTAGGCGTATCGATGCGCCCTGCACTGCAATACCCAAATTTGCAGCAAAATGACTTAAGACTCGACTCTAGATGCGATTTACGACTCCCCTAGCCACCAACAACATACATACAACCTTTAACAACCAAGATATCAACATACAAGACATTCAAAACAAACAAGGATCATGCATCTAAAGGATTCATGCATTTACCATAAAGAGGACATACTTTGCACTTAAAGGTTCATGCCTTAGAGACAAAACATATAAGCATTCATGACATGCAACATAAGCAAGGTTTACAATTCAAACAAAGCATCCAAAAGCCAAACCAACATCAACATACATCAAAGCTCAAATCAACAACATCTATCATATTGCTTGACTATTACAATCATTCAATTTAAAGTTCATACTTGAGCTAACCAAAAGCGACACTTGGAGGCCTTTCCTTGCCCTTGCCACCCACAAGCTACTGATCTGCATTGTCGAACAAAAACGAGCGTAAGCATAAAAGCTTAGTGAGGGTAAGCTCATAAAACAAACCTCGACAATGCAGGGTCCAAGCACGAGCAATAACCAAGATAGAATGCATGATCTTACCTCCGATCCACAAGAGCCAAAATATACATGATGCATGAACATATAATCAACACTATGCCATGATCAATAACTCATAAGCCCAACACACGAAGATACATATATCAATGTATTAACAACAACATATATCAATCCATATTGGCATCACATTTCATATCACATTGGCATCACATTTCATATCATATTGACATCACATTTCATATCATATTGGCACCTTGCTATGACTCGAATACGTGGATAACACGTTGGAACTCACTTCCAACACAACCATTACCTTCGGTGGGATTACACTCATCACCGATTCTCGCGGAGGGGATTCCACTCATCCTCACGCCCCGTCGATGGGATTCCACTCATCACTGACTAATATAAACATTTCCGGTGGAATATTACATCACCGTACTCCTCCTTGATGACTTAACGCCACCAAGGTCACGCGCGAATTTGACTCAACCGTGTGCACACTAATCCTAATGATCGATCATTGTACCCAAGCATACTAGTGCCAATATTAAACACAATCCATAATCTTTCACAACGTAATATCACAACAACTTCCGTGCTTAGCACGTACTCACCATGATTACTATCATGCACAATTCACAATCCAAACCACATGCATAGCAATGCATCAAACCATGCCTCAACAACATGTATAACACATTATACATAACTACCATAAACACAAATAAACAAGAGGCATAACAAGCAATTAGGAGTTTAACCAAAAGTTTCTAACTAAAGCTTGAGATTAGGCTACCACCCTAATCTCAACTCTAGGTGGGTTTACCAAGCCCAACCTAGGTTCACATGCTTGAACCAATATTTAAAAACCATTTAAAAATAATAACCACCCACCGACCACTCCATTTAGCACAAGCCGACTAGCCTACCAAGCATCCAAGTTTTCGGATTCGAGCCTGAAGCTTCTCCATTGTTTCCTCTTGCCTCTAACCATTCAAAAACAATACATTAACCTCAAAATCAGCCACAAACCCAAAGTTTAACACCAACACACAAATCCACTACAATTCTCACAATTCAAAGCCAAGTTCATTCTCCAAATTCTCATTTTCGTACTTCCACAAAAACCCAGCAAAAATCAGCAATGTAGTCATCCAAAGCACTCTTAAACAAGTTCAAAACACTACCCAAACATAGCATAACCATCAACCCCCAATTTCCAACATCAAACATACCCAAAACTAACTTTAAAACCCTTCCAAGAACCCCTCAAAACCCAAATCCGAAAATCGATTTAAAACAATGTAAAAATCTAGTATGTTGGACCTCTTAGGTTAATATTAACTTATCTATTAACAAATAATCAAAAGCTCAATCAATGAATGGTAAAGTTTGCATCTTTTTCTTCCAAAATCCAAAAACACAAAACTCTAACTAATGAATTTTAAGGAAAACTAAAGGTATGGGAAGAAAGAGGAAGTTGAGGACAAAAAGAATTTATTGTTACCTTTGCAAGAGCTCCAAAAATGAAGGCAAGATTTGATGGAAAAGCAAAATGGGAGGAGGGGGCAAAGTTCATGTTCAAAGAAAACAAAGGGGAAGAAGATGGTGAAATGGGGTTTTGTTTTTGTTTTAATTTATTGGGTTATTTCAAAAATCCTCAATATTACAACTTTGCCATTAATGAGATGACTATCTCAAATACCCAAAATTCATGGGATTTGGGTTTTAAAACAAATTAAGTCCAACATAAAATATTTTTTTTGAAAATACGAAGCCCAAATATTAATTTATTATTTTAATTATGAAATCGAAACTCTAAACATTATTTTAATATTATTTTCACCCGACCCCCAAACCTGGGTGTTGCATCACCGATTTATTTCCAAAATGAAATCATACTTTGATTGTTTAAGAAATAATAAATATGTGTTATTTCTTTTCCCAAAATAACTTCACCAATTTATTTTAAGACTGAATCATTTTAGATTCACACGAAATTAAATCCAACGATTTATTTCTCCTAACACGTTAGAATCAATACATGATTCCAGCATAAGAATAAATTTAAAAATTTATTTCCTTTTACAAAATTGAATCATACTTGATTCCCAAGAAAATAAATTCAATGATTTATTTTTCATACCAAATAAAATCATAAAAGATTCTTACGAAAATAAATTTAATAATTTATTTTCCTTGCAACGTTAGAAACAAACAAGATTCTCTTGAAAATAAATTCAATAATTTCTTTTCTTTTCTAAAATTAGAATCAACGCAAGATTCTAATTTAGTAGTTTATTTCTATTATATATTCTGTTAAACAACAGAGATATCAATCCAACTTAATTATGTTTAACCAACAAAAATCAAAATGAATTAATCCTTTGATTTTAATTCCATCAGTTCTTGTTTGGAAGATCAAGTAAACCCGTTAAAACGGCGAAAAATAATTCCCGAAACGAATTATTTACGAGATCTTTGTTTTCAAAACAAATCAAGATTTCGTCTGAATATCATGTTCGTATCTATAAAATTTCTTAAAAGAAATTATTAGTACAAAAATAAATAATCCACAGTATTTCCAAAAATAACATAAGATATTCTTTATTCATGACATATTTACTATTTAATATTAATGCCAAAATTGTAAGGTAATAAAATGATAAATAATACCTTAATTTAAGGCGTTAACATCACTATGAAAATATCTTAATGATATTTTGACCAAACTTTATTAAGGAATGTTAAAAATTATCTTAATACCATAATAAAAGTACCATGAATATTACCATAATGATGTAATATATATATATAAGGATCACCTTTAATAATACAATAATCACATTGATTCTCACTAACCAAACAATGCAACCTTTTTAAATTACATATGTTTTTTTCCTTCATATTTAAGGCCAAAACAATATTAGGTAATAATACCATAATAATATTTTTAACATAATATCATAATAATGGTTTTAATATTGCCATAAAATATGCACACATGATTAATAAGGTAATATACTATATATTTAAAGATTTAAAATTACCTTATACCAAAATATCTTTTCAATAAAACATGCACAATGAATTGTCCGTCATTGTACCACAAGATTAGAGTTAGCAGTAGCTCAATCTTCTCACTTCATTGACGTAAATTTGGTCATATTTTTCTAAAATAATTCAAATGAACATGTTAAGAAATTAGTTCTCATGTAAGATTAAATTATTGCAAAAGCATATAGCTAGAACATGAAACATGTTAGGAAATATAAAGCAATAAAAAAATTGATCCGCATAAGCTTTCGAGTTGAACATGTATGACACTACGCCGTACAAGCATGATGTTCGTCTTGGATTCAAACTATAAAAGAATCTATCTTAAGATTGTTAGAAAATAGTCGTTAATCCAAGAATAAATAATAAGATAAAATATTATTATTTAAACAAACAGTACAAATTAAGAACGGTACGCCAATATATATAAATCAAGCGATTTGAAATCAAAAGAAACGTGTTGAGGCCTGCACGAACGCAGTTTACTTAAGATAGATTTTCGGCCACTCCTATGGTGCTCGAGCTCGTTGGTCGTCTGTCTCCCAGGATACAACAACAAATGATCAACCACAGTTGTACTACTGTGAAGATCACGAACTAACCCTTGCTTTCGTCTACCACCAAAAACTACTTGTAAAATTCACAGAGTAAAACAATAAAACTTTCTATAGTTTTTGAGTTGTGTCAAACCTAGAAGGTTTACTCCCTATTTATAGGAGCGTCATGAGGGTATAAGTGAAAATTTTGACCTAATAGAACATTTAATATTGAGAATCAATTGATTCTCTTATAGAGCAATTTCCAAAATTATTATCAAAATTAAATGTAACTTTCAATATTTACTCTTTTAATTCTAAGATAAAATTTGACAAATATATGCTCTTATTTGAGGAAAATTATATTAAATTTGGGTCAAAATATCTGCAGGCCTACAGAGGACCAGGCCTACAAATATATGCTCTTATTTAATATTGAGAATCAATTGGTTCCACATTTTCCACAACAACATTTGAATCAATTTCTCATTCAAAGCTCCAAAATTATTGAATTTTCCAACATACACTACATAAACATCTACACGTACAGAATCACCATACTGAAACAAAACAAAACCTTGCAAAAGTTCACCGTGCAGTAGATAAAGGATATCGGTAAGTTTTAATTTTTATTAAATAAATATATTTATTTATTAATAGGAGATTCGAAGTAATATATCACAATCGATATTTATATTTTTAATCTCTTCTTTTGGTGATAAACTTGAATTTATATATATCAAAATATTTCCCCCTTAAAAATGAATTTAAATCACTAATTTTTGTGTTTGAATTATGTATTATATGATTTTATGTGTTTCATATATGATCTTATTTAAAAAAATAATTTTAAAAAGTACAAACCGAGTACCCGGTACCTGATTTTATGGGTACTCAAATTTTACGGGTACTCGATTCTTATGGGCCGGGTCATAGGCTGAGCTTTAGCTACCCAAAAATTTTGGGTACACAGAAATCTGAATACCTGAATATAAACACCCCTACACTTACACTGAAGGAGAAAATTACCATGGGTAGTTATAGCTAACAAAGAAATAAATGACATAGAAAAATCACTCACTTTGTCCCTAAAATTTAGGTTATTTGTAAGTTGGTCCTTGAAGCTCAACTATAAATATTATAATCATTTGTCATTTCTTCAAATTCTAAATCATTCTAACATCCTCTCACAATTTTCTTCTTTTTATTAAGAGAGAATTGTCATTGTTTTTTCTTTTGTTAGATTGTAATTTTTATTTTCTCATAGTAAAATTTTTCTGCCTTTGTTCATGATTTTTTACCCTATATTATTTAAGGGTTTTCCACGTAAAATTGTGTCTCCTTTATGTAATACCCGGGTTTGGGGGTAAGGTGAAAATAATATTAAAATAATGTTTCGAGTTTCGGTTTCATAATTTAAAATAATAAAATATTATTATGGGCTTCGTGTTTTCAAAATAATTAAAATCTATGTTGGGCCTATCTTCTAAGTCCAATCCCATGGATTTTAGAAGATGAGATTTTTTAGCCATTTCATTAATGGTATTTTGGTAAATAAGTGGTCTTGCAAATTAAAACCCCTTTTTATTTAAAATAGTCTTTTGTCATCTTCTTCCCCTCTCTTCCATTTCATTTCCATGACCAAAGAGCTCTCCTTCTCCATTTCACTATTCCATCACCATTCTTCCCCATCTTTGGTGATTTTTGAAAGGTAAGGCCATATTCGACTTGTCCTCTCTTTCCTCTTCAAGCTAGTACCATTATTTTTCATAAAGCTCATGGTTTTTGTATTTTGGAGTTTTGAAAGTTTAGATTAAAAATGTCATCTTTATTGTCTTTAACTTAAGTTTTCGATTTGTTTAAGTTATATAAGTTGTTTACTACCTATAAGGTCCAACATAGTTGATTTTTACATGGTTTTATGGTGTTTCCCGATATTGGGTTTTAGAGGGGTTTTTGAAGGGTTTTGAGTTGAGTTTTGGGTGTGTTTTGTGTGGGAATTTGTTGGCTGATGGTTAAGCTATGTATAAGGGTTGTATTGGAGGCTTTTGGGAGTAATTTAAGTGTTGGAATCATTGGTTTTGGACTGTGCTTTAGGGCTGCTCGAGAATGAAGGTTTTGGGGTTGTTCTTAGCTTGAAAATAATGTGTTTTGTGCTTGGTTGTGTTCCGGGTTTGCTACTTTGAATTGTGAACTGATTTGAGGTTATTTTGATTGTGTTGGGATGTTTAGAAGCAAGGATTTGTGTTGGTGAAGCCTCGGGAACGAATCTGAAACTGTTGGGAGCTTGATCGACTTGTGTGGTTGAGCTTGGAATAGTCGGTGAGTGGTTAAATGTTTTTAAATGGTTTTCAGGTGTTGGTTTGAGCATGTGGACTAGGTTGGGCTTGGTAGACCCAGCTAGAGTTGGGATTAGATTGGTAGTCTAATCTCAAGCTTTATTTAGAGACTTTGGTTGAACTCAAATTGTTGATTATGCCTCATGTTTAATTGTGATTAATGTGGTTATGTATATTGTGTTATACATGTATGTTGAGGCATGGTTTGATGCATTGGTATATGCATGTGGTTTGTGCATGATGGTAATCATGGTGAGTACGTGCTAAGCACGGAAGTTGATATGAAGTGGTGTTGTGAAAGGTTATGAATTGTGTTTAGTATTGGCACTAGTATGCTTGGGTAAAATGATCGATCATTAGGATGTTTAGTGTGCACGCGTGAGTCAAAATGCGCGCGTGGTCTTGGTGATGGTAGTCATCAAGATGGAGTACGGGTTCGCCCAGAAATCTTCTAGTATATATGTTAGTCTGTGATGAGTGTAATCCCATCGACGGGGCGTGATGATGAGTGGAATCCCCTCCGCGTGAACGATGATGAGTGTAATCCCACCGTAAGGTAATGGTTGTGGTTGGATGTGAGTTCCAACGGTTATCCGCGTATTCGAGTCATAGCTAGGTGCCAATATGGATTGATATATGTATTTTCATGTGTTGAGCTTATGACTTGTTCGTGCTTGGACCCTGCATTGTCGAGGTTTGTTTTATGAGCTTACCCTCACTAAGCTTTATGCTTACGCTCTCTTTTGTTCGACAATGCAGATCCGTAGTTCGTGGGTTGCTAGTGCAAGAAGAGGGCCTCCAAGTGTGCTAGTTTGGCTTTTGAGTTTATCAAGTATGGAATTTTAAGTTATGAACATGTAATAGTCAAGCAATGGGATTTGAGCTTTTGATGTACGTTGATGTTATGTGCTAGGAGCATGTTTAGACTCCTTGTTATGTGGATGATATGTTTAAGGTTTGCTTGTATCTTGCATGATGGCCTTGTGCCCTTTTGAATGCTCTAATGTATGCTCTTATGTATGGTTGTCCAAAGTATGAATCTTAAATGTTATGAATGATTCTTATGTTGAATGTTGATCCCTTGAATGTATGGCTTTATATGTATGTTTGGGGTTGAGCATGCTTGTTATAGGGTGCCTTGCAACTAGAGTGGTTGTATGTTTGGTTGTGGAAGGTTTTAGGTTGTGTTTGAGGCAGCATTGTGCTAAAAACCAGCTAAAACTTGTCTGTTCGCAGCAGGTGTATCGAAACGGTTGGTCCCATTTCGATACGGCCTCTTGTTTCAGACTAGGCATTTCGGTACGCAAGGGGTTCGTTTCGATACGTTTTTGCTACTGGAAATCTGAGATTTTGACGATAAATTGAGGTATCGAAACGGGCATTGGCGTTTCGAAACGGTCTTCTTATCGTTGACACGAGAAGTTGACCGCTGAGGGCGTTTCGAAACGGTTGACCTGCGTTTCGATACGGTCTCCTCGTGTTGACTTTGGCCAGTTGACCTAGTCAAGGCGTTTCGATACACTACTTGGGTGTTTCTTCCGCTGTTGCCTTTTTCACATAGGACATAATAATACATCTAGATAAGATAATAATATTTGAAAAAGTTTATTGGGTCAGTAACCGAAGTGGATCCCTAACGGGTTTCGCCTCGGTTATCCCCGTGTAACCCACTCGGACCGGTCAGTCGCCCAGACCGGGACGAGGGGGTTACACTTTATCTTCATTATTATTTTTTAAAATTATCAGTTGCGATTTTTCTCTATTTGATGATCGTATTCCGTAATAATTAGTATTAGAGCCTATATTGGTATGTATATCTACTTACCATATCCTCTATTTGTTGCCACTGAAAACTGAATTCTCTATAATAAGAAAGTAAGTTAGATATTACTCATTCATTAAAGGTAGTGACACTATTCACGTCAAAAAGGTGAAATAGTGGGATCTATCTTAAATAGAAGTTATGGCAACGAAATTTGATTTTGAAAAGTTCAACGGGAGAAATTTCTCATTGTGAAAATTGAAGATAAAAATTATCCTAAGAAAAAAAATAGATGTCTAGTGGCTATCAGCGAAAGGCTGACAAATTTTACAAATAACAAGAAATGGAATGAGATGGATGAGAATGTTATTGCATATCTTCATTTAGCATTAGCAGATGAAGTACTGATAAGTATTGAGAAGAAGAAGACAATCAAAGAGATTTGGGATCACCTCACAAAATTGTATTAGGCCAAATCGTTGCACCATAATTTTTTTCTTAAAATGAAATTGTACACTCTATAGATGTTAGAATCTACTTTAGTGACAAAGTACTTAAACACATTAAATACTCTATTTTCTCAGCTTAGATCTCTAAGCTATAAAATAGAGCTACAAGAATGTGTTGAACTTCTACTTCAAATTTTACATGATTCGTATGATCAACTCATCATCAACTTGACAAACAACAACCCTACCAGTAATCTAGCCTTCGATGATGTTGCAGCTGCTGTTTTAAAAGAAAAAATCGGCGTAAGAACAAAGAAGACATACAAGAAAATCTGCAACAAGCAGAGACCTTAAGGGGATGAGAGAAAGATCAACAGAACGTAGCCAAAATAGCAGTCACAATCATAGTAGATCAAAGTCAAGAAGTAAAAAGAATTTAAAGTACTACAATTGTGGAAAGAAATGTCACTTGAAGAAGGATTGTTGGAGTTTACCAAAAAAACTCCAATCCTAAAGAAAATACGACAAACACTTTAAATGATGGATATATTTTTTGTTGTGTATCAACATCCATGGAAGGTAGAAAAAGATATGCATATATATGGCTTATTGACTCGGGAGCCACATATCATATGACCTCAAGAAGAGAATGGTTCCATCATTATGAACCTATCTCAAGAGGATCTGTGTACAGACGTAATGATCATGCCTTAAAGATTGTTGACTTTGAAACTATAAAATTGAAGATGTATGATAAAACAATCAAAGTTGTTAGAGATGTGCAGCATGTGAAAGGCTTGAAGAAAACTTATTATCCTACGAATTGTTGGATAATAATACAAGAAAGATTGAAACAAAAAAAAAGAATCATGAAGGTGTTCCACGAAATGCTTGTGGTGATGAAAGGTGAAAAGGCAACGGCGAATTTATACATACTGAAGGGAAAGACTTTGCTAGACGCAAAAGCTTTTGTTGCCTCATATAGTTCAGATTCTACAATGTTATGGCATCAAAAATTTAGACACATGTTAACACAAGGAATGAAAGTCCTTATGGAGCAAAAATTACTTTCGGATTTAACAAAGGTATCACTTCCTTTGTGTGAACATTATATTACAAGTAAGTAACATCAATTAAAATTAAACACATCAAATTCTAGAGAAAAGGTTGTTCTAGAGTTGGTTCATTCTGATATATGGCAAGCATCGATTACATCCTTAGACGGAGCAAAATATTTTGTCTTAATCATTGATGACTACTCTAGAATATGTTAGGTGTATCCTATCAAGAGGAAGGCCGATTAGTTTTTAACTTTTAAAGTTTTCAAAGAGTGGGTGAAACTTGATTCTGAAAATAAAATCAAATGTTTTAGATCAGATAATGGAGGTGAATATACAAATGATGAATTTGATGACTTCTGCAGAAAATAAAGCATCAAAAGACAGTTCACAATAATATACACTCCTCAACAAAATAGAGTGACCGAGCGGATGAACAAAACTCTTTTAGAAAGAAAAAAAGTAATGTTGAGAGCTGCAGGCCTAAAGAAAGCTTTCTGGGCAGAAGCAGTCAATATCGTCTGTTATTTGGTGAATCGAGCATCATCATCTACAATTGAGTTGAAGACACCGATGGAGAAGTGGACTGGTAAATCAATTGATTATTCAAATCTCCATGCATTTGAAATTATTGTGTACATGATGTACAATGCCCAAGAAATTTTAAAGTTGGATCGAAAATTCAAAAAAAATTTGGGGTATGTTGGTGGAGTAAAGGGGTATCGCTTGTAAGATCTCACTTCCCGCAAAGTGATTATCAGCATGAATGTTATCTTTGTAGAAGATAAGTTACAAAAAAGACAAAGATGATAGCACTGAAAAAGAAAAATCAGAGACTACATAGATACATGTTGAAAATAAGTTTGAACAAAGAAATTCTTCTAAAGCAGAACCAGAGCACGAGGAACCAGAACCAGAGAATTTTAAAGCTTCAACAACTCGTTAATCAGATCGTGTGTTTAACACTCAAATTATGTTATAGAAGGTAATATTGCATATTACCTTTTAACGGAGAACGATGAGCCATCAACATTTGAAGAGGCGATGAACATGACATATGCTTCACAGTGGATGACGGTCATGCAAGAAGAAATCGAATTCCTTCATAAAAATAATACATGTGGCCTTATGCCACTACCACAAGGAAGGAAGTCAATTGGTAACAAATGTGTAACGCCCCAATTTTGGGCTTAGAAGTTTTGGGTTTGGACCGGTTCGGTCGGAGTGCGGTTCGAATATATAAAAGGGTGAATTTAGGAAAGCCTAGTTCGGGTTGCATTAAAAATATGGAAAAATGTCTTAAAATCCTCTTTTATTATATATAAGAGAATGGTGAAATCAATTTTACAAAATGAGGTTTGGAAGAGTGACATTTTGGGTTAGTGACTAAAATGTAATTTTTGAAAACTGGGTGACTGTTTTAAAAAGGATTGAAACTTTGAATCTTTAAGGAGCTATTTACCCAATAGGAGTTTCTCCAGATTTTTCTTAAATATTAAAGGATTAATTAATGGTTTAAAAATAAAAGTAAAAGGGAGGGAAAGATATTTTGGCATTTTCAACTAACTTTTCCCAAATTCCATTTTCCTTTTCTCTCAATTTTCTCTCAACCCAAACACATTTCTCCAGCACATTTTCCCTCTGATTTTGACATCCAAATATGAGATTTCAATCCTCTTTTAATCTCTAATCATCTCTTCAACAAAACCTTAGCATTTGCTTGTTGGATTTTCAAGAATCTTGGTTCCAAAAAGGGAGAAACTCAAGTTTAGAGGTATGAACGTCCTTCTCCTCTAAATTCTCAGTTCTTTACTGAAATTCCCAAGTTCTCAATCCTTGATTTGTGTTTTATAAAAGGTTTTATAATTGTGTTCTTGATCTTGGCTTTAAAATGCAAGATTTGCTTTAATTTTGATGAAATTCGTATGATCTGATTGGGCACTGTTTTGAGGTGTCTTTTTTATGTTAAATGAATGTTTAATTGATGAGAAATTGAGGTTTAATCAATGCAATCCCGAATAGGTTGATTTTCCTAAGTTTTGCTTGAGTTTTTGGTTGTTTTTGGAGTGATCTTGATGATCTGTTATAGCTGGGGGTATAAGGACGTGGTTATATCCTTTTTGGATGTTAATTGATGTTTAAGGATATTTAGAATTGATGGATCTTGGCTGGGTAGTGTTGTGGAGTTGTTTGGAGGTGATTTCGGTTGTGTTTGGTAGCCGAAATGTGAGTATGGATGAGAGCAGCGAGTTTAGGTGCTTTCATTGAAGATATTAATGCATGCTGATGCATTAATCCTCTGCTTTGATGTGTTTAAAACAGGGGAGACATCTTCGGACCTTTGTGGTGGTGATCCGGAAGCTTGATTGGTGTTTCGGCAAGTAGCGAAACGGAATCGGTGAGTGGATTTCGGTTTTCAGCTTTGAAACCAATGTTTTGAACGTTTGGGAGCTTAGTTTAAGTCTAAGCAACTTAGCTAAGCTCAAGAGTAAGTTTTCGGAAAAACTCTCTTGTTGATGAACCATGAGTTGGTTCAATGCAATGTGATTTGTTTGCATGTTTTAAATTCTGTTTTGAAAGCATGTTTTAGCATGTTTAATTGCTGAGATTATAAGCCATGTGTTGAAGGATGCTCAAGGTAAGAGATCCTTGTTTTTGAACATTGTTAAATGTGGTTTTGATGCTTAATGATGCATGATGTTTATGGTTTTGTTAAATGCTTTAAAACAGTGAAATATTGTTGTTAATGATGCATATTGGCAAGTGATGTTTTGAGAATTGTTAAGAACACTATGGTGGTTAAAAGTCCATAGGTGGTTCTTGTGTTAAGAACAACATGGTGGTTAAAAGTCCATGGTTGGTTCTTGGTTAAGGTCACAAAGGTGGTTAAAAGTCCTTGTGTGAGCCTTGTGTATTTAAGAACACCATGGTGGTTAAAAGTCCATGGGTGATTCTTGTTAAGGACACAAAGGTGGTTAAAAGTCCTTGTGTGGTCCTTGTGAATTGTAAGAACATCATGGTGGTTAAAAGTCCATGGATGATTCTTGTGCTAAGGACACAATGGTGGTTAAAAGTCCATGTGTGGTCCTTGTGAATTGTAAGATCACAATGGTGGTTAAAAGTCCATGTGTGGATCTTGTATTGATTGTATCACTTGTGGCCAATATGACATGTTATATACTTGAAGCATGAAATGCTTGTTTTAAATGCTTATGAGCATGTACAAATGATGAGTTGAACTAAGGTTTATAAAGGTGTTTATAAATGCATTATTGAATTGTTTTAAAAGAGCATTCCTCACTAAGCTTTTTGCTTACGCTCTCTCTTTTCTTAAACCAATAATGCAGAGCATTGAAGTGCATTAGGGGCAGCAAGGAAGCCAAGAATCCAAGTGAAGGTTTAAGCTCATGTATGGTGAATGTTTTCTAACACTATTAGCTTTTGGGCATTTGGCAATGGGGAACCTATATTGTTGTTTTGGGAGATGTTTTGGACTCCCTAAGTTGGTTTTATTTTGTTGATGATGTTGGAACATGTAATTGGCCTCTTGGTATTTGTTTTGGTGATTTGAGGATTGCATGGTTTGCTATATAGGATTCTTGCCTATAGAATTGGGGATTTGTTTAATTGATGCCATGTTTGAGTATGATTGATGCAATTATGTTCCTTATGCATGTAATGACTTGCTGGTATAATTTGGTTGCCTTTGGAGCATGTTTGATGGGTCAATTGTGTGTTTAATCAGCAAAAATCTGCAAATCTGGGCAGGCCGTATCGGAACGGGTGCTACCGTTTCGGAACAGGGGCCTGAAATGGCCTAGGCGTTTCGAAACGGGAGGAACCGTTCCGGAACGGAAATGCTACTGCCATGCCCTGTTCCGATACTCGTTTCGGAATGGTCCCGCGTTTCGGAACAGGCTCTCCCTGTTTCGGAACACTCGACCGTTGGGCACTGAAATTGACGGTTAAATGTTTTGAAATCTTTGCGTTTTGGTCCTGAATCTTGTTTATGCAATTGAATGAGTTTGAGATGTCCGTTTGAGTTGAAATTTGGCAGGGAAGCATGAAATATGACTAATTTCATAATGATAACTTAAAAGTGGGTTAAGTCCTTCTAATTTCCAGAATTTACATTTTGGTCCCTAAACTTGTATGGTGTGCAATTAAGTCCCTAAATGTTTTCCGAATGCGCTGATCTTTGAGTATGATGTTGTTATGAACATATCTAGGGTTGATGTGCATTTAGATAAGATTAAAAAGAAAAAAAGGGTCGTTAATCAAGGTTGACTTTCGGGTTGACTTTGGTTTTCCCCGTGTAAACTTCTTAATTCGGGTCAACCGTCTAGGCCGGGTTAAGGGGGTTACAAAATGGGTCTTTAAAATTAAGAGAAATAGTGACGATCAAGTGGAGAGATATCGTGCAAGACTGGTGAAAGGCTCAATGTCTTCAATCAAAATTAGCGACGATAAAGGGTGTAGAAGTTTCTGTTAAAATTGGGAAAACAAAAAATCGAAAAAGATATAAAAATTTGACACATTCGATTTTAGAGTGGTTCGACCTTCTAACCAATGTCTACATCCACTACCTTAGCATCCACACTAAGAATTTCTCAATTCACTAATATTGAATTCTTCCCCTTTTTATGGGTTCAAGAGGTAACCTTACATCCCTATCTTTTTACGGGCTATGGTAGAACCCTCTCCCGAGTTTTTATAAGGATCAACTAAAACTTATCCCTCAACAATGAGGTCTTGACATTGTAAACTAATTACCTCTTTAGGTAGGTGTTTACACATTTTTTGGCTCACTAGGATTGGACTAAAATTTTTACATGAGATTACAAAAATAAACAATGAAAAATTCAATTCTCTTGATCTTTAAGCTTGAATGTCCATTCTCTTGTTTTTCAAGTGTTCTAAGCCTTCTTTTATAGTATGAAATGAGCTACTAGCCGTTTATAGCCGTAGGGGATGAATTGAAGCAGTTGAAAAATGAATTTTTGAGCATATTTAAGCCCCTGCACTCAATGGTTTTGGTAGCTTATCAAAATATAGTCGTTACATGCTCAAAATTGAGTTTCTAGCAGCCCATTTTCGATACCAAAAAGAATGATTTCGAAATCAGCATTATTCATGAACAGTACTCGTGCATAAACAGTGTCGTGAACAATGCAAATAGTGATTGAATAGTATTTTCATGTTTTAAAAGCTTTGAAACCATTTTAAACACTTTAAAAATATTTTAATCAACTCAAAAATATTTTATAAATATAAAACAGATAATAAACCATATTTTTGAGGTTTTAAAACTTTGAAACATATTTTTTCATGTTTCAAGCTTGTTAGACTTTGATTTTTTTATACAAATTACACTATTAGTCCCAGGTCGGGTCGGATTAAATTTTTTCACCCTAAACCAGAACTTGCCGACCCGATCAGGCCGATCAGGCCGAGTCGAGTAAAATACACATCCCTATATTTATATTCTACTTAATAAGAATCTTTTAATAAAGTTACAATTTTAAGGATTTTTCATGTTATTTTTATATTTGTCTCAATCCATCTAATATTTCGTATAGTTTATTATAGATTTATAGAATCAATTGTTCAATTTTAAATATAAATTTTATTATTTAAAATTTTATTATTGTATCCGCTATACATTATGGTTAATATTAAATATATTGTTTAATTATCTAATTTCTCGAGACTAAATAAAAACATATTCTAGTAACATTAAATAGTTAACATTTTTTTTGAAAATTAAAATCTACTAATTTTATTAAACGAGAATATATCTAAAATTACATAAAAGTTCACAACTTAGTAAAAAAACACCTAAATCCAGACATAATCCTAGTAAATAAAATTAGCGTCTCGAGATCAAAAGAGGACCATACAAGGAAAAGGTAAGAACCTAACCCAAAAACTTGGAATAAAACAAGGATACAAACATCACCAAAATCGACGATGATAGGTAAAACCGTCAACAAACAACATAAAAATGCATATTACAATAAAGGTGCGTTGACAATAAGGTCATTACCACAACTCAATTGCGAATAAGGAACGATAGATGTAATCGCGTATCCAAATCCAGTTCGAGGGTCTGAGACAAGGAGATCATGAGCATAATGAAAGGAGCGCCATCATGATCAGTCGTGACGTCGTCATATCCAACCCTAATAGAAAATTAAAAACAAAAAAGCGTGTCAAAAGACAGAGAAAACGTACCAAAAGGTATAGTAAAATCGTGTCACAAGAATAGAATAATTTATTGAAAACTGAAAAATAAAACAAACGAAACGATAGATCCCGACGGTCGGTGACGAATATTAAAATTAGTGCCACCGTCAATGTTTAAAGAAAAAGTGGAACACAAATGAGCGGCACTATAGTTGAGGGAAAAAGACTAGTGAGCGGCCAGACAAACACAAATAATTATAATTATGATCAAAAGAGTTAACATTCAATATAATGTTTAATGCTATATTTTTTATTAGAAACAGCTATAAGCATCTCGAGACTAAATAAAAACATATTCTAGTAACATTAAAGCGTTAACATTCAATATAATGTTTAATGCTATATTTTTATTAAAAACAGCTATAAGCATACTACTGCTACTACTACTTTGAAATTTATTAAAAAATATAACACTAAATTATAGAAACATTTTATAATGATAATCTATTACATATATAAAATAATATACACTTCCATAATGTATAAGTTAAGTTCCCACAAGTTGTCATGTGAATGAAGATAATATTTTATATTGTGTCAATAAATTACATTTCTATTAAAATATATATTTACAAGTAACTGTAAATATAATATCATTTAAATAAAAATAATTGAATCAATACAAATATTTAAATGATAATAATTCGAATAGATCGATGTAAACAAATCCAAATGAGGATAAGGAGGAGACCGTGCATAGAAATCATTGTTAATGGAGTTGGCAATATTAATTGGAACAGAAATTTTATATTTTTTTGTGTCTCTATGTATATCTAACGTGGATGTTCTACAATAAATACTATGTACATGTATGTACACTAATCATGTATACCTCTATGTATTATTAATTATTTTAATTACTTTTAAAATTATAGGGACCGAAAGTATTATTATTCTTTTTTAGAATAAAGTCTAAAAAATAATTTTATATTACTTTTTTCATATATTTTTATTTTTGGGTAAAATACATGAATAGTAACTAAACTTTGGTAAATTATTAAATTTGGTAACCAAGCTTTCAACTTTTTCAATGTTACCATTAAACTTTTAGTTTTGCTCCAAATTGGTCATTGACCCGTTAACAACCTTTAAAAGGGTGACGTGGCAATTAAAATATTTTGTATAATAACATATTTAGTCTTCCATGTTTGCATATTAAAACAATTTTTTCCTAATTTAAAAAAATAATAAATTTAACCCTCATTATTTACACATTATTTCAATTTCAGCCTATTAATTAAAAATAATTTAACCTTAAAACAAAAACCTTAAACCCCAAACGTTTAAACCTAAACCTTGAACCTTAAGTGAAGAACTAATGTTTTGATATAATAATTGAAAATTAGTTTTGGACCAAATTGAAAAGATTTCAAAAATGCATTTAAAGTCCAAACAACTTGAAAATATGTTTGAAATGGTTTTATAGGTTTTTAACATGTCTAAAACGCTTTTTAAATGGCCAAAATACCATTTTTACAAGGCTCGTATCGATACACTTTGATCTGTATCGATACCACCATTTTCAGTAAGCAAAACTCAGATGCAGGGCTAGTGGTATCGAAACTACCTTCCTGGTATCGAAACTAGTCTGACTTTTTCAGCCTCCAACGGCTATTTTCATAATAGGACCGTATCGATACGCCCACACGATTATCGATACCGAAAGCACCAGAAGTGAAAATTTTACATGAAAATCAGTTTCCAATGGCTCCAAACTATCCCTAATGGCTAGTAACGGCCATAAGCTCATTTCAATCAATAAAAGGAAGGCTAGAACACATGAAGATGGTTAGAGACAACATCCAAGCAAAATGATCAAGAGAATTAGAGTCTAAAACTTTATTTTACTATTCTCTTGTACATAGTCTTGTGAGATAATAAATTTACCAAACAAATCCCTTGTAAAAGGAGATGTTCTAGTTTAGCCTTGAGAGAAAAACTAGAGTTGGTTCTATCTTAACCAAGTTCAAAAGATAGGGTTGTAACGGTTTCCTCCTAAACCGGTAAAAGCGGACGAATTCATTGTTGAGTGAATTGGGAAATCCTTGGTGGTGTGCTAAGGTAGTGGATTTAGGTGCTTAGTTAATAGCCCGAACCACTCTAAAATCATTGTGTCACTTGTTTACCTTTATTTCAATTTTAGCCAATTCAACCACCAAATATTTACGACCCTCCTTGATGATTTCGGCGATCCATTCGAGCGTGCTATAAACCTAACATTAAGCCGTAAACCCTCATTGTCGGTGCATTTTTTGTTTTTCGAATATTTTTTTTGTCGGTCATCCGTTATGTGTTGTTGTTTTTGTCTGAACTAGGGAGGGAACCGTTGCAACCCCATGTTTTCATCGGTTTTGCAGTATTTGGGGAGAATTTTTTGTTGATGTGAATCAATATTATAATTTAATTTAGTAATGCAATCACAGTCGATATAAAATTTTGAATAATTGATATATAAGTCATGTTGTGCAGTCGATATATATATATATATATATATTACATCATTTTGCAACAGAAATACAACTATTAAATTTTTTAGCAAAGTACAAATTATAATTACAAAAACGATAGTTAAGCACATAAGCTAACGTTTTTTAGAACTAAATTCTCTGAATTTGTTACTTAATTAGAGTACAAGGTATAGAATTTAAGCAATTAACAGATTATTTATGGTTTAGGGTTTCAGTTTTAAAGTTAAATTGAAATAATATGTAAATAATGAGGGTTAATTTCTTTTCAAATTAAGAAAAAATTATTTTAATGTGCAAACGTGAAAGACTAAATTTGTTATTATACAAAATATTTTAACTGCCACGTCACTCTTTTAACGTTGTTAACATGTCAGTGACCAATTTGGAGTAAAACTAAAATTTTAATGGTAACATTGAAGCAGTTGAAAGCTTAGTTACCAAATTTAATAATTTACCAAAGTTTAGTTACCATTTGTGTATTTTACTCAAAAAGAAAATATCTGTAAAATAATAAAAAATTATTTTTTAGATTTTTATTCTAAAAAGGGATAATAACGCTTTCGGTCCCCATAATTTTATAAGTAATTAAAATAGTTAATAGTACATAGCGGTACACATAATTAATGATATATAGCGTTACATAGCGTTCGTTGTAGAATCATTCTACCCAATATTAAAAAAATTAAACCCTAAATTTTAAACACTAACATCTATAAACTAAACACTTCATCATAAAGCTTAAATACTAATTTTAAACCTGATTTTAAATTTTAAATTCGTTTTTAATGTTGGGATTTGTATGCGATTTAATTTGAAAATTGGCGTACAATCTATGATTCGATGCATGAATTTAGTTGGATAGGAGACAGGTAGTTAATTATACCCAGCAATTTGGTTGGTGGCACTGGGCAGGACTTCATCTGTTCTGTTTTCTAATTATTTTCTATCTGCGGTTTAATATTTAAGATTCACTTATACTACGTAAAACTCAATTATTTTTATACTATTTTTAAACCGTCGGATGAAAGTAATAAATGGCTAAGATTTTTTTATTATTATAATCTTTATATTTTCTACAATTAATCTCATTCATCTATTTACCTTCATCCAACAATTCAAAAAAATATAAAACTTCCAAATTTTATATAGTGCAAGAAAATCTCATATCTCCCCCCCCCCTCTCTCTACATATATATGTGTGTGTGCACGGTGTATGTACGTTATTAAAGGGCTAAAAAAATTAAACAGATACTACCTTGAAATCACACCAGCATATTCAAAATAATATATATATATATATAGGGTTAGGATCAAGTTACACAATGTAAAACTCAACTAGTTTTACACTAATTTATGGCCATTAGATTGGTTAAATGAATGGATGAGATTAACTCCTTACTTTTTTTCCCAAGTGATAATCTTTCCATATCCTACTTTTAATCTCATCCATTCATTTCACTCATCCAATGGCTATGGATTAGTGTAAAACTAAATAAGTTTTACATTGTGTAACTTGATCCCATCCCATATATATATATATTAAAACAACACTTTTTTTTGGTTGAAACAGTTTTGATTCTTCTTGTTAGCGCTTAGATCTCCATCAGTTACATAAATTAAAAATTGTTTTATTTTATTATATAGTCAACTTTATGAAAATTTTTCCTTTAGTCTTTGTAATTTTATTTTTCTTATAATTTGATCTTGAAAATATAAAAAATATTATTTTTAAATGCAATGTTTCACTTAAATATTTTTTCAAACATTTGAAAAGTGTGGTTTGTTGTAACTAATAGTCTAACAGACTTGTGTTAGTTAGATGAGTAGTCTGTTAGGAGGTTAGATGCTTAGCTTATGCATTATAAATACATTGTATGTTGACTTAGTGCATTAAGCTGATATAATAAAAAGTCAGATATTATTTTCAATAGTGTTTTAGAGTTCCAATATTGTTGATGAAATGTTTCTTTCACATAAAATCGAGAAAAATCATAGAATATCTTGACTAAAAGTAAATTCATAGGTAACAGTGGAAGTGCAAAACTGTGTCGAGGATTTTAAATATGTTTTGAAACTTCATTGTATACCTCCGCTAAAAGTAATTCCCTAACTGTAATCAAACATTAAAGTAATTAGAAAGTTACAAAATTGTATCGAGGATTTTGAATATAGTGTGGGTTAATTTAGGTATTTAGTCATAAAATATTTAAAAAAATTACATAAATCATTACTGAATTTTAGTCACAAATTTATTTTAATCACTGAAGTTTAGACATTAAATGTTTTTTGTCACTTTCCCTGTTAATTTTTTGACGATATTCATTTACCGGCGAATGGAGGAACTTCTCCAAGATTCGAACGGTGAAAAACTTCATCGACACGAGAGAAGCAATATACTGAGAAACGAGCTTCATCCGACGGCGGAGGAGGGAGATCGACGAGAGTGAAAACATATAAATTTTAACTGATTCGTGAACTTTGGAGTACTTTTCAACAAAATGGAGGTTGAACTCAGATTTAAGGGTCGAGACGAGGTGACTGGTGAAATTTAGGACCAAACGACCACCATCTACGACTATTTTAGGTTTAAGAGTGACAAAAAAAATGTTTAAACTTTAGTGATTAAATTGACATTTTAAAATTTCGGTGACCAAAATATGTTTAAGAGTAAAGTTCAATGATAATTTACATAATTTACCCAATAATTTAATATTACATATGTAAGGATTTTTTTTGTGAAGGATGTATAATTTTATTAATCGAAAATCATATACGAGAATTATATTATGTGCCTCGTTACAAATCTTCTTAAACCTAGATAGAAAAAAAAGGGTAAACTACACTGGTAGTCACCGAACTTTTAGGGCTTTTTCAATAAGGTCACCGAACTTTTAAAACTTTCATTACAGTCACCCAACTTTTAATTCGCTTTCAATAAGGTCATTGCCGTCAACCACCGTTAAAAAAGCTGACGTGGCATGTTAAATTTAAGGGTAAAATACATTATTAGTCACTGAACTTTTAAGAGGCTTTCAATATGGTCACCGAACTTTTAAAACTTTCATTACTATCACTCAACTTTTAATTCGCTTTCATTGCCGTTAAAAAAAGCTAATGTGACACGTTAAGTTTAAAAATAAATGTTTTCCCACCATATTTTCTCTCCCCTCTTATTTTCTTCCATCCAAACATGTCTCTTTCTTCCATATGAATCAAATTGTAATTTTTTGGTAAAGGTTGTTACTTCTCTAGTAACACATCAAGGAAAATATTAATGTATCTAGACATGAATGCGACATGTGTGAGAACAAGAAAAATATTGGGAGACATCCGATGATGGAATCATAAAGAAATAACTAAAATTTTGCTCATAAAAATCCTCTTTATGCTTCAGGCCCGACATTTACTGAGTCATGCACTGGATAATGAGGAGTTCAAAGGAAAATATTAATGTATCTAAAAGATAGACATGTTTGGATGGAAGAAAATAAGACATGGAGATAAAATAGGGTGGGAAAAAGTTTATTTTTAAACTTAACGTGACACATCAACTTTTTTAACGGTAATGAAAGCGAATTAAAAGTTGAGTGATGGTAATGAAAGTTTTAAAAGTTCAGTGACCATATTAAAAGCCTCTTAAAAATTCAGTGACTAACAGTGTATTTTACCCTTAAATTTAACATGTCATATCAGCTTTTTTAATAGTGGTTGACGGCGGTGACCTTATTGAAAGCGAATTAAAAGTTGGGTGACTGTAATGAAAGTTTTAAAAGTTCGGTGACCTTATTGAAAAAGCCCTAAAAGTTCGGTGACTACCAGTGTAGTTTACCCAAAAAAAAAGACATAATAATACCCAGATAAACATAACTAATCAACCATAAAACATCAAAGAGTGTAGCAAATAAAGTAAACACAAGTGCCTATCACAGTAAGGCAGCATCAAGCACAGGCACACCAACCGGGCAGATAATAAATATCCAAATCAGTCGAGGGCGCAAGCTTCGCCAGCAAATGAGCTACTTGATTCCTGTCACGAGGAATATGTCTGAACTCAACAGTCCAATGCCCATTAACCAACTCATGGATATGCAGCAAGATCAATCCATTTCTACTAAAACTTTATTTATCCCAATCTCCCAAGCATATGATAAGGTGATATATGTTGAGTAATAGGGCTTCTGCCGGCTGGATCAGTTTGAATGTGGTTATTTGTTAAAGAGTAATTAGTTATTTTAATCAGTTAAGGTATTTTGGGTTGTTATAACAAATAACCACATTTAAACTGATCCAGCCAGCAGAAGCCCAACTACTGAAGCCCAGATACCTCCATAACTCCATATTACTCAACAATATAAACAATCCAAAGTTCAGCATCTAGCACCTAACAAATCCCAATATACTTGCATAGACCCATAATCTACTTACCCGTTGGATCACTAATAATCAGTTTCTTGTCTGCACTAGGTAGTGTAGGATGGCTCTATTCAAAGCTTCTAGTAAGGGGCGGAGGCAGATAATAGACGGAAGCTAGAATTGTTCTTCCAACATACATCGTTTAATTGCATTATAGACTATTGATGGATAAAGATCCTCTGCCCCTTTTTGGTGCTCTTATATATACCTCTCGACACTAAAAAATATTAAAAAATAAATTTCAAGTCTTAACCCTAAATTCTAAATCTTACACCTTATACCTTACCCTAAATTCCATAAACCCTAACCTTAAACCCTAAATTTAATTTTGAGTGCAGTGCATAAGTAAGGACACCGAAAAGGGGCAGAGGATTTCTATCCGATATTAATACGTTTATTTCTGGTGCAAGTAAGGACACCGAAAAAGACACCAATAAAATCTCTCGTATATTTATATGATAATACTAGAAATGATTAAATCCAATAGATGCAATATTTCATTGCACAAACGGCTAAATTTTTTCTTGTCTTCACTCTCTACTCTAGTGCAATATTTTCCCTTCTTTTGCACTTTATTACCAAATGACAAGAGAATCACATGGACAAAGTATGTCATCGTTGCCATGTTGCCACTACATGTGACCTTAAACGCTATGCTCCGCCGCCGTCTCTATCCGCCCACCATCTGCTCCACTCCTTCCTTCAAACTTAATATAAACCTGTAGAGAAAAATGAACATTGCCACGCTGAGTATGTCGAAGCTAGACATGCCTGCTGCCGGGATGTTGAAGTTGGAGATGTTTGTTTTCATGGCGGCTCCTTGTTCGACGAAGAGCGAGGCCATTTGAGTGAAGACGACGGAGTAAAGAATGGTGCATAGCCAAATCGGGAGGAGTCTTAGTATGCATTTCACTTCTTCGACTTGTGTTACTGTGCAGAGACGCCATGGATTGCTACCGTAGAACTTTTTATCTTGCCCGGCGTGATCTTTGGGTGTCATAATTGCTGCTTTATCCAAAAATCTGAAATTAAAAACGAGAATAATGTTAAGAAGAACATGTTAGTAATTTTGCTATACATGAATGCATGTTAGTAATTGTCTTCTCCTTGAGTCATCTAATTAGCCTTCCATTTTCTGGTTGCAGCAACCAATACTTGGCAAAACCTCGAGACAGGGTTGCCCTTGGGTTCAAAGGGTCGATACCTGGGTGTCCCAATCAGAAAGAGGACTAATGCCAAAAAGGCAGAGGCAGTGGATGCCCAAAATCCAAGTGCCCACATGCCTTGATCCTCAAAGTAGCCCAAAACAGTATTCGAAAAGAGTGATCCAAGGTTCAAACCCAAGTAGAAGTAGCTAAAGAAGTCTTGACTCGAAAAAATTTCAAATAAAGTTTGAGTTGTAAAATAAAAATTCTAATAACTTAAAATTTTAGTATTTAATAGATAATTTTTTTAAGTTCGAGTCGTAAGGACTCGTAAACTCACATAAGTTGAAATTTTTTTACTCAACTTAACTCGATCGAACGTTCACCCTTAATTAGGGGCCTATTTTTTAAGTTCGCCAATGGGCTACCAAAATTTCAGAAACGACTCTGATAGCAGGTTGACCATGTCTACCACAGCTCCATCTAAGGTGTATACCTCTTCATCCATTTTCCATCTTTTCAATGCTCACCTAATATATAGCTTCAGTCAGTTTACAACTTAATTAAAGATGATGAAAATTAAACAAAACTAGGTATATGGTCCAACCCAAAGGAATACTTTTTTCTTTCTATATAGTATTAGTAAAAGTATATAATATTGTCATACCAGAAGAAATTGTGTTGACATGGAGTATTAATTATGTCCATCAGATATTTTTTTATTGAACCAAGGGTTACCACTCGACCTTGTATATATATGAGATTTGTCCAGCATCACCATGCATAATATATATATCATGAGCTAGCATCATAGATGAAAATTTAACTGGGAAAAACAAAAAAAAGTCCACCAACCTCTTTGGAAGTGTTATTTAGACAAGCCATATATGATATTAACTATACCAAAAATAGTTAAGAATATATATATATATATAATAGCTTGGGAGAAGAAGACTAGAAGAGAGTAAAGAGCAGACAAGAAACTGAAGCAATCTTCTGAGAGGAGAACCGTTTGAAGGAAATGCTTATTGCAAGGATGGTGAACGTATCCGTATATATAGAATCAGAAGGCAGCAACAGCATTTAATGGACGTTTGAAATTTCCTGAGCGTGAAAAACAACAGGGTGCGGTCCATGTAGTGAAACTTGGAACATGGAAAGCAATACAAATAGCTTTGGGAAGCAAAGGCAATAGAGTTGAGTTGAGATTAGACCGAGAGGGACAACACAGAAGTGAAGATTAATGAGGCGTCCTATTGTTCGATAGAGTGAACAAAATTAGCCATCATGCATCATCACATTCAACAATGACTAAACTAACTTTGTTGAATATATTGTTAGGGTGAACAGAGTTATCTCAAACATTTTTTAGACCCTGAGCAAAAACTTAAAAATAAGCCCCACAGAACAAAAGCATATTTCGTTATTTAGAACATAAATTCATCCCAGAAAATGGAGACACACAAAAAAGATAGAAGATTTCTATTCCAAGAAAATAAATTTCACTTTCATTTACATCTTGATTCTTGTATGAATAGAAATCATTTTCTCTTTTCGGTGTCTCTTTCTATGTCTCAATATTAAAAAAATATGATTTAGGGTTTTAGATTGAAGTTGTGGTTAGGGTTAGGGTTTAGAGTTTACAATGTATGATGTAGGATTTAATTTTTAGAGTTTAAAAATTAAGATTAGAGTGCACGATTTAAATTTTTAGTGTTGAGCATAAAAAATGACACCAAAAAGAGGCAGATGACATCACTACTTGCATCATAGAATACTTTTATATGACCAACAATCTTAATATTTGATTTTGTGAGACAATTAATAGATAAATTATATATAATAATAATAATAATAATAATAATAATAATTAAGATAGAGGTAGGATATATTGACACGGTGTATAACTCTTTAGTTTTGCATCTTTTTAAGATCATTGAATTAGTAAGATTGGAGGATTGAAATTAACAATAGGACATGAGAAGACTTTTACAGGAAAAATGGATTATCCTCATTATCATAAAATAGTGTAAAAGTAAAGAGTTTTACATTGAGTAAGCGTATTGTGTATAATCAATATAAACACATACTAATATAATTAAAGAAACATATTTTATATATTATATTAGTCCTAAAAAACAAATTATATAATTTCATCCGTAAATTAATTAGTTTGTCATAATATATGTAGAGATGAAATCGGAAATTTTATGAGGGTCAAAGCTGAATTAAACATTTTTGAAGATCAACATAATTTTATAATTATATAAACTTAAAATTAACATGTTACTAGTTTAAAATTTAATAGTTTCTAAAGGAACTAAAGTAAAATGTATCATTTTGGAGGATCAACTCAAAATATAGGATTGCATATGCATGCAAAATTGTACAAATGGAAAACTATGTACATAATTAATATTTCTTAGAATTAAGACTGATTTGAGATGATATGTAAACATAAGGACTAAAGTTTTTAGAATCATAATCAAATTGATTCGATACGTAAATATTGAAGGTTAAGTCTCTTATTATGCCGCTTTGAAAAAACTGTCATGTTAACTTTTTGTTTAGAAAGTAACAGTTGAGGATCATTTTGTAACTTTCAACCAATTTGTAACTTTTAAATTCAAGTTACCTAGTAGCTAGAGGTGTCGTCATTATGACTTTTTCGAAAATTAAATGTGCAATCTTTAAGAAGAGCAGAGTATATCAATGCTATGAATATATTGGAGGAGCTCAACACTCTTGTAGAACTATAAAGGTGGAGTGAAGGATCTGAAAATTTTTGTAGAAATAATTTAGAACTACAAAGACAGATCGGAGGCATCTTAAACACTAGAAATATAGTGGATGATATCGACCCTCGATGCAAGAATCTTTAGCAACGGCACATAGGCATCTTGACGCTCGACGCAAGAATCCTCTGTAGGGGTGTAAATGAACAGAGCGTTCGACGAACCGTTCGTGAACCGTTCGTATAACGTTCGTTTATTAAACTAAATAAACGAGTATGAACAAAATTTTTATGTTCGTTTAATAAACGAACGAACACGAACAAAGGTGTGTTCGGCTCGTTTATGTTCACGAACAAGCTCGTTTATAAGCTTGTTTATAGGGTCGTTTACATGCTTGTTTATAAGCTCGTTTATAGAATAAAAATGTTTGTGGATGTATTAAATACTACTTTTTGTTGTTGCTAAAGATATTATATTAAGTTTATGTTTAAATGTAAGTTTTAATTTGTTGTTTTTTATTTATTTATTTATTGTTGATTTAGTCAATATTTCTTAAAATATAAACAAACATGTTCGCGAACGAATAAATGAGCACGTTCGTGAACACTTAAACGAACACGTTCGCGAATACTAAACAAACGAACACGGACACCTTCAAAAATAAATAAACGAACACGGACACATTATTAAAAATTTAAACGAACACGAACTGAACATGAACACCTTTAAAATTAAACAAACGAACACGAACATAAGCTTGTTCATTTAAGCTCGGTTCATTTACACCCCTAATCCTCAGCTACGATAAGCATCTCGGCGCCAATTCGAGACAGAGATCTCTACGCTATGAATATAAGAGAGGATCTCGAAGCCTGCAACACTACTCCCAAACAAGAAGGAGTGTGCAATATGATGATTTTATGAAAAATGTTATTGTTTGTTTTGTATATATTCTTATAATTTTAGAGTATTTTTTATTGAATTAAACTAGCAGCTATTATTTATTAAAAAATATTAAGGTCCTGTTTTGCAGCTAGTGAATAGATTATAGTTGATAGTGCATTGCATTAACTAGTTAGACTAGCTAATTGCATTAACTGATTGGTAAAACTGATTGTTGATAGTTATTTGTTTATACGATTATATTTAATACTTGTTTGAACAATTTATTGTAAATCAATATCTGAAACCGATTACCATGTATTAGTTTACGAAAATTAATTTTTTTAACAACGTCAACTAAATTTTATTAGAAAACAACGAAAGAAGTTACAGATACAACGCACCCAAAAATGAGAAAAATGAGGATTAAATCCACAAAAACTCATATATAAATAAAATATAAAATCCAAAGGTGCAAAGAAACGTAATTATTCCTACGAAAATTAGTTTTTTTATACAAAGGAGTTGGGTAAACCAATAGGCCTCGTTAAAAACCCCCTAAACCTAAATGGGGAAAAAAGTACCTATCGGAATACCATGACAAAGAACAACACGAGCAAATCCTCGTCTACATAAGCCTAATCACAAAAATACCATAACCATGCCTCTAAACACCACGGAACAAGCGATAAGAACAACCCCCTTAACCACAGGGATCAAATGCCACCGAGCCTCAGCACCATTGCCTAAGTATTGCTCGGCTTCCACCTCCAAATCCCCTCGCAAGCCCAGGCCACGTTCCGCGGCAACCAACGCCATCACAAAAATTAGTTTTTAATACAACATTACTAAGGTTATTTGAATGATGTATATGTTAATTTTTTATTTAAAAATTATCTTTTTATACAGTTTTATTAATTATTGAAATTAAATGATTTCCGAAACATATGTATTAATCTCATATAAGAAAACAATCATTTAAACTACCTATGCAATTTAAATTATTTGGAGAACACTTTTAATTGTTAAGGAAAAATTAATCTTTTCAATTTTTATATACAATCATCTAAATCCAAAACGTTGCTCGTAACAGCTTTTTCATTTTTAAAGAATTCAACTCAATTCATTGTTACAATCACTTGTTTACCAAACAACCATCCTTGGTATGGAGAAGTGTGTGGAGTTCACGGGGCCTTCTTGAACTTGGATTACGATGGAAAGTTGGAAATGGTCGTTCAATCTCTATTTGGGGTGATTGTTGGCTACCGGGTCCTATGCCTAAACGTCTGTTATCTCCTCCGATTAATGGTTTACTCTGGGTTTCTGATTTGCTACACCCGAATGGAGGCTCATGGAATTTAGATCTCATTCATGCATCGTTCCTACCAGATGAGGTCAGTCAAATTCTATCTATTCCTATCTCTAGTTTTCCCCAGTCGGATTGCTTAGTGTGGAGTGGAGAGAAAACGGGGACTTATTCTGTTAGGAGTGGTTATAATATTCTCAGACCAGCGGAGGCTATTTCATCTATGGATGTAGAGCTTTTCAGATCTATTTGGAGTGTCAAATGTCCCCCTAAAGTTCGTATCCAGGTTTGGAGATTCTTATGTAACTTCATACCTACTAAAGCCTGCTTATACTATCGTCGTATTGCTCAGAACCCTAATTGCCCTGTATGTCTGAATGTACCTGAATCTAGGGAACACGTATTTAGGGACTGTGCTAATGCTGCAATGATCTGACAGGGGATGGGTTATAACTGGCCTTCGACAGTTTTTACCCTTTCCTTCAAGGAATGGTTATCGTGGTTGTTAGTCTCGCACCCTAGGATGCGACATTCAGAGATCCTAATTATTCTATGATCTATATGGTATGTGCGAAACAAGAAATTACATGAAGAAGTTAACAACTCATATAATCATACTATTACGTTTATCAAAGCATACTGCAGAGAAGTAGAGAGCCTTTTACCGCAGCAGATCCCTTCTCCATCATCGACAGTGATCTGTTGGAATGCTCCGATGACCGGTGTTGTGAAGGCTAATTTTGACGCTCGTTTCCATACCTCAGAAAAATTAGCGTGGTCAGGGGTAGTTATTAGAGATCATAATGGAGAAGTTATGGGGGGTTGTCGGAGGGTTACCTTTCACATTTTAAATGCCTTCCAGGCCGAAGCGATGGCGGCCCTTCACGCCGTTCAATTTCTTTCTGACCTAGGGTTCCACCGGGTGGAGATCGAAGGAGATTCACTCACAATCATCAAAAAATTGCAGTCAAACAACCCAGATATGTCAGTGATTAGCAGTATCATCCATGAAATTAAGGAGAGAGCAAAGAATTTCTTTGAAATTTCTTTTACACATACCTTTCGGCAAGCAAATCTGGCTGCGCATCTGATTGCAGGTGCCTCCCATCTTGATTCCGGCGACCTTTTCTGGGTGGAAAAAGTCTCAGATTGTGCACTGGTGGCGGTGGAGAAGGACCGTCCGTCGCCATGAGTTATCGTCCCTCAGATTTGTTCTGTTCCTCTTTTCCCCAGAAGTTTTCTTGCATGTTCCGGATCTACGCTTCTGGGCCTCTCCCTCCTCCCGTACGGTTTCATCGTCATTCATTGATTTCCAGTCTTACTGGTGTGAGGAGTGATGTTTCGCCTTCATCTTTGATTTTTCTCTTTTGGTTTTTCTTTGGTTTTTCCTTCAGCTTTTGTTTTAGATAGTGTCGGTTCCCTTTTCCAGAACTTTTATTGTTTGTCTTTTAGCTAAGATAAAAATAGGACTATTGTATATATTTTCTTATGTATGTATATATGTACGTATGTGTGTATTTATACGATCCTATGAACACGTATGTATAAAGTATGGAGAGAAATAAATAATTATAATGTAGTATTGACATATAATTTCAAATATTTTATTATGTATGCATATATGTACGTATGTGTAGGGTGCTTAACGAGTTGAGCAGCTCGTGAGCTGCTCGAACTCGACTCGGTCAAAATTCGGTAAACGCTCGGCTCGAGTTGGCTCGACTCGAGACCTTAACGAGTTGAGTCGAGCAAAGTCTAACTCGACTCGATAAGTTCGCGAGCAACTCATTAATTTTTTAAAATATTTTTTTTAGTAATTGTAAGATTGGTTATGTATCATTGAATTTTTTCTTTCAATAATGCTTTTAATATGTTAGTTTAATGTATTTGTGGATTGTTACTTTAGTTTTAATATGTTAGTTTGGTGAACTTGTGGATTGTTACTTTAGTTTTAATATGTTTGTTTGGTGTATTTGTGGATTGTTAGTTTTAAATTTAGACTTTGAAAGTGCTTTATATATTCTTTTGATAGTTTTTGGTTAAATTTGTTAATTTATGTTTATATTAAGCCTCATATAGTATTATTAAATTTTACTTTTAGTTAAAAAATGAGCTAAATGTTTTAGAGAGCTTAACGAGCAACGAGCCGAGCTTAATGAGCAACAAGTCGAGTTGAGCAACAAATTTTTTAATGAACACAAGTCGAGCAGTAAAATTTTTAAACGAGCACAAGTCGAGCATTGTCCAACTCGTGATCTACTCGCTCGATAAGCACCCTTACGTATGTGTGTATTTATACGATCCTATGAACACGTCTGTATAATGTATGGAGAGAAATAAATATTTATAATGTAGTATTGACATATAATTTCAAATATTTTATACATTTATATAAAATTTGATAATTAATTTATTTCAAAAAGTTAGAATAGTATTTATTATAGTTTCTCAAAGTGTGTTTTAGTTAATTTCGTACGAGTGTTTGTGTTTTGTAATGTATTTTATAATTAGTTTTTCATCTGTTAATGTACGAGTAGATTGTATTTAATAATTGAATTTTATAAATTAGATTCTGTATTTTTTTAATTTTAAAGATTATTAAGAAATTTGCACGAACTAAATTACTTCAGTGGTTAAAGGAACGATTGTTGTTCCTAGAGGTCATAGGTTCGAGCACCAACAGTTGTAACAGGGTGATTGAACATGCATTGTCAAATGGTTGAGAGTATATTCAAAACAGATATTATTTGTAATCACATTAGCTTTAAAAAAAGTAGTAAGAAATTTAAACAAGTGTAATTGATAAATTAACATCTATGTATGGTTGAACGTGTATGCGTATTTTAATATGTAATATATTTATATAATAATAATTGGATTTTGATATGTAAAACATATTTTAGTTTTGACTGGTTTAATTCAAAAATATTTTCATTTTTAATATTGAATAAATAATTAACTCAAGTCTATAAATAAAATGAGAGTGATCATGTGAGTATGTGACTAGTCAAATCGAATCAAGTAAAAAACTTGAATTGACCAAGCTTTTTTTATCAACTAAAATCAATGTTTTTTTAATTGAATCATATTAAAATAAAAATAATTTAAATAGATTAAATTAAAACATTATTTGACGATTTGATTAAATTCCAAGTTATAACATATATGAAAATTTCTTTCAAAACTAAATAGAAGAAAACAATCTACTTGATAAACTTAATTTGGTAATTTAATGTGTAAACCTAACGAAACTTTACTTAACTCGACACTTAATGATTATATAATTTTAACTTTTTTGGTTAGAATTCTTTCGGATATTATATAGTTTTAATTTTAATATTATTAGTTGTTTTTTATAATTTGTTAGAGAGATCAATTTGTTCATCTATATTTACATTGATTTGTTAATCATGTTTTCAGATATTTGAGTTGTAAAAGATTAATTCGATTCCAAATTAAATATATATATATATATATATATATATATTCAAAAAGTCAAATAACTCAGTTTGACTAACTAAAATTTATATTTTATTTTAGTTTTAGTTTTAGTTTTATAGAATTTTATTGATCAATTTAGAGGTTGGCAAAACATGATTCAATCCGTAAAAAAAATTAAATTATTTGACTCGGTTCGTTGCGAAAAAACTCGACTCGGTTAAAAAAATTTAAATAAAGTTTAAGTTATAAAATAGAAATTTGAATAATTAGAAATTTTTAGTAATTAATTACTCAATTTTCAAGTTGGAGTCGAGTTTCTCAATTCTGCCCGAAATAATATATATATAGGAAGTTGTTTAAATTGGAACTAATTATTATCATAACATTATAATTGTTTAAAATTTAACTTAAACAGAAACTTTAATAACTCGACTCGACTCAAATTTTATAAACTTGGTTTGACTCGAAAAAATTTCAAATAAAATTTAAGTTATAAAATAAGAACCATTAACTTGATTAACTTAAAATATTTGTACTTAACTCAACTCGATCGAATACCCACTAACCGACTAAAGAATAAATAAGGTTGAAAAAAATGGGCCGACCCAGCCGACGGACATAGACAGATGTAGTGGGACTGGGAAGTGGGAACTATTTGTTGAGAGCAAGGAGATTAAAATAGTAATAAAAGAAAAGAAAGATAGTGAATTGAAGCTAACTGGGTGGCCTTTTCAACTCCATTTCTAGTCAACTGTGTTTGTCCTCAGCTGCTCTGTAAAGCTCCTCCTCCTTACTGCTCAACCTCCTTCTCGGATTTTGCTTTCATTTCTGCTTCTTGTCTCGTTATCCTTTACTCTCAGTCACTACATGTGTCAAAAGCCACTGTCACTGTCACTGTGATGGGCTGCTTCCAGTCCAAAACCACCCTTCTTCCGCCCTCTCACCAGCCTCCTCCACTTCCTCTTGATTCCCAAAACAACCCAGATCTAGGTCCTTTCATTCTCCCAATGCCCATGATCACGTCCTTCTTCTTCATTTGCATGATTGTGGGTTTCTTGTTTTTGTTTTGCAGATGGGAATGGAGAGCAACCGGCGGTGCCGGCATTCAAGGAGTTCGACCTGGCGGAGCTGCGGGCCGCTACCAATGGCTTCAGCAGCGAACTGATAGTGTCGGAGAGCGGGGACAAGGCTCCCAATGTGGTGTACCGAGGGAAGCTGAAGAACAACCGAGTGGTGGCGATTAAGCGGTTCTCGAAGCTGTCGTGGCCCGACCCACACCAGTTTGTTAACGAAGCTGCTGGGGTTGGTAAAGTCCGCCACAAGAGATTGGTTAATTTGATCGGATGTTGCGCCGAGGGGGACGAGCGATTGTTGGTCGCGGAATATATGCCTAATGATACCCTCTCTAAGCATCTCTTCCACTGTATAAATTTTTGTCTTTTACCCCCTTAGAAACAAAAAAGAGCACCCTTTTTTACTCCCAGTATTTGTGTGTATCTTATTTATGAAAAATGCAGGGGAAAAGCAGCCTTTGCCATGGGAAATGCGCCTTAGAGTTGCTTACCATGTTGCACAAGCCCTTGATCACTGCAATGCTGAGAACCTTAAAATTTATCACGATTTAAATGCTTATAGAGTTCTTTTTGATGAGGTTGGCTTTGCTCTTTCCCTTCTTACCATGTTATTTGATTATTTCTCTTGCTTGTGCTTCCTTTGCTTACTAAGTGGAGGAAATTAAATGCCAGTTGACACCTTGCTTGGTATTTCTACAATAGTTAGAGTGGGGATTGGTTTCATTATCACAGCTATTAGTTCCAACATTCTCTATGGGTTAACATTTGATTTTGCCCTCATACTGATATTCATGAGATTTAGTTGCAGTTTTTACTTACATTTTAGAATGCCAATCCATTCTCATATGATAGTCCTTTAACTAGTTGGCTTTGCAGCGGCCAACTTAGGTTTTGTGGTTTGGCTGATCTTGGAATTGATTGTTTCAGCCAGATGGAGTAAGATAATATCTTGGCAAAATAGAAAATAGGATCAATCTGCTAGATATCATATTACATGTTCTATGACTAAAATTATTGGTTGATATGTGCTCTGGAGGCAGATCAGTGTCCAGTTTTGACATTGAACTTTTTTGTTTATTTTTTTATTCTAATTTCATTCTATTTCAGGATGGCGATCCTCGATTATCTAGTTTTGGACTGATGAAAAATAGCCGAGATGGAAAAAGCTATAGTACTAATTTGGCTTATACCCCTCCTGAATTTTTGAGGACTGGTAAATTCTTCTGACATATTATAGCCCTTCTAAAAGGAAAGACTAATTGCTGAATGAAATCCCTTCACTGCTAAGTTATTTGATTTTCATCTCGGCAGGCAGGGTCATTCCTGAGAGTGTGATTTACAGTTATGGAACTGTTCTCCTGGATCTCTCAAGTGGAAAGCATATCCCTCCCAGCCATGTATGAGACATTCGGTTATCCAAATTCAGTTTTGTTCTTTCCATTTTCCTGCTAATACTGCCCTTGAAGTTCTTATTGATGAAAAATTGTGTTTTTGGTACGATGTAAATAAATCTCGAGTTTCTTGGCAATTGTTTCTTTGATAACTGAACTTGCGATTGGAATTCAATAATGATTTCATATTGTGCGAGAAGCTCCTGGAACTGAGGGTTACAGTGTTGTTTCACAAGCAGTTCTTCATGTTGGGAGGCAAGAAAGTCACCATCTGTAAAATGTTAGCCGAGTGCCAAATGTCTTAAAATAGAAGTTCCAAATATGTACTATACTATTCTGGAATAGTCCTATAGGTAATGTTGGGTTTTGTCCACTGTCCTATAGTCAAGGAAAAAAATAGAACTATTATGTATATGTATATGCATGTGCGCACACAGAACTGAAACATAAAGCAGATTAGCCTTGCAGTCCTTTAAGGATGTGCTTACTCTTGTTAATCCTTGGTCTGACTTCAGTATGGGACTGTGATGTTTTTGTAGTTGGGCTTCTTTTTTGGTGAATGGTGACATTCTGCTTATTTATTCATTTATTTTGGTTTTTGCTCTAGTAAATTTCTACGTCTGCTGTCGATTCTGTTTATATCGGTTTTAACACTAACTGTTGATTCTCCAGGCATTGGATTTGATCAGAGGAAAGAATTTGTTGTTGTTATTGGATTCTTCCCTGGAAGGACAGTATTCTAATGAAGATGCCACAGAATTGGTTGAATTGGCTTCAAAATGTCTTCAGTACGAGGCTAGAGATCGACCTGATATCAAATTCCTCCTTTCAGCAGTGGCACCTCTTCAAAAACAGAAAGATGTACAAGTTTCAAGCTATTGAACTCACTGCCATTTCAATTTAGAGTGTGATGTATAGTCTATAGATGCATCTTAAAATCTACTAAATTAATACGCTCCCATTGCTTTCCGTAGGTTGCATCTCATGTTCTAATGGGTTTATCTAAGACGCCACCGGTGCTGCCAACTATGCTTTCCCCGCTTGGAAAGGCATGTGCTAGGATGGACCTTACTGCGGTGCATGATATCTTGCTTAAAACTGGTTATAAAGATGAAGAAGGTGCAGAAAATGAGGTGGGTTTTGGCTACTATTTTACTTTCTCAAATTATGAAATAATAATTGGCATGCACGGGTTCATGTTCTGCCTGTTGGTTTCTCTCTCATGGTCTAATTTGTGTGTTATTGGTGAAGCTGTCGTTTCAAGAGTGGACGCAACAGGTTCAAGATATGTTGAATACAAAGAAATTTGGGGATATTGCATTTAGAGACAAAGATTTCAAAAATGCTATTGAGTACTACTCAAAGGTACCTTTCTTCCTCTAGTTGATTTATTCAAATAATATGTTAGTTTGTGTTTCAAATGATGGTACATTTTTTTTCTCCTTTAAACACAGTTGGTATCGATGATGTCTGTTCCGTCTGGTACTGTATTTGTGAGAAGAGCCCTCTCGTACTTGATGATCGGCGAACCAGAACTTGCCTTGAGAGATGCCATGCAGGCTCAGGTGTGCTTGCCAGAATGGCCCACTGCCTTCTACATGCAAGCCCTTGCCCTCTCCAAGCTTGGAATGGAAACCGATGCACAAGACATGCTGAATGATGGAGCCTCATTCGAGGCCAAGAAGCAAAACGGTTGGCGTGTCTAGGCAGCAATGTTTTAAGCTTTCAGGCACTTGTTCCTCCCCGCCCTCTTCCCTCGTGTGCCGGTGAGGGTTTGGAAGAAAACGGTAGCAGAAAGGTATAGGTGAGAGGGTCATTGAGTGCTATTTTATTGTTAAAGGATAGTTAGCTGGAGTTAGAGAGATGTATATGAAGAAATAATCAGAGTAACTACTAGGCAATGACTGAATCTTTTGACTCTGGTGGTGCTGAATTTTTGGTTTGAGGCTTTGAGATGGATGAAAACTGGGATTTGAAATCAACTTTTCAAGAGCTTGTTGCCGGTCCAAGTCAGTGTTCCAGTAAAATATTATGCTTTAAAAAATTAAACCTGTTCAAAAATTCAAGACCCGGGTTAAATCGAATTTCAACAAACATAAACCTGATTCGAACACCACTGGTGCTGTGCATAACTAAGCTTTTTGGTAGGTTTAAAGTCCCAAGTGAGGTTTTAGATTATTTTGGTTAGGTCAAATGGCAGTATGATATTTGGATGGTACAAATTATGTAGCACCTCCATGTTTCTTAAATAAAGTATTTTATTCCACTCTTGTTGTATTAGTATTATCGGTTGATTCAGTTTTAATAATACTTTTTTATTAAATAGAGATATTATATTTTCATATCAGGATATGAACTTATATAAAATAAGGTAATATGAGCATCTTTAGCCACTCGGCCAATTAGTGGATCTCAATTTTAATAATATTGTTTAGAACTGAGAACATAGAAAACATGGAATTATTAACCTTTGGGGTTGTAAAGCAAACAACTTAAAAAATATAAAAGGAAAATTGATTGAAATGCTCCGGTGTTTAATTGTGATAGGGATTGGGTGTCCGTGCGTGTCTGGTGACAAATTAAACTTTGAAGGGTTGGAGGAGTTAGTTGTACAACATATCCTCCCCGTTCTAAATTTAATCTCAAACTTTTTGAACATTATAATTTTATCTTCAAATTATGATGCTCATTCTAAATTAGTCTTCAAACTTTTGAACATTCTAATTTTTTCTCCAAGCTATGACTCTCGTTCTAAATCGATCCCTAAAGTTTTGAACATTTTATTTTTATTCTCAAATTATCAATATATGCTAATCATATCACATGTTAATAAAAATGTTATAAAAATCTTTGATGTGTATGTATATTAATATGATGTGACATAAATAATAATCTGATGGTGAAATTGGAACGTTCAAAAGTTTAAGAATCAATTTAGAATGAGGGTCATAGTTTAAGGATGAAACTGGAACATTCAAAAGTTTAGGGAATAATTTGAAGGGTTAATTACCTCATTGGTACACGAACTATACTGAATTTTCAGTTTCATACAAAATGTTTTAAAATTTTCGATTTCATACATGACGTTTTTCACCGTTAAATAGTTTGCCCATTTCTGTCACGAAATCTGACGTGGACCCCTTAGACCAATCAAAAATTGACACGTAATATTTATTTTATCTTTTTTCAAATTCGTCATTTATTTAAGAGTTAATAGCTAGATTAGTCCTTATTGTTTAATAAAGTATTCAATTTTACCCTTAAAGTTTGTTTTTTTCTAAAAAATAAACACATTTTTTAAAATAATAATAAAAATATTCAGAACAATTAATGATTGACACGTGACATAATATTAAAAATATTTTTTTAGTTTTTTTTCAAAATATTCATTTCTTATAATTATTCTTTTTTATTTCTCACATGATGAATTTATTTATTTGTATTTAATTAACTACTCTCGGTTCTTCTCCACCTCTTCATCAAATACCCACCACCAATTCTTGGCCACTTCTTCATCGTCGACAGGTAGCAATATGTGGTGGAAGATTTCTCCTTCGATTTGAACTCAAAATAGAAAAATTCATATTTGCAAAACAAAATCTGGGTTTTATTATTAAAACTCACTCCAAAATATCGTTTTTAATCTCAGGCTCAGGTGATTGAACTCATTCTTCTACCCAATTCGAACAACCCTTATTTGGGTACTATAAATTGCTTAAAGAAGGCATGACCACCACCGATTGCAAATCAGGGCTTCTTGACCCTCTACTTCTCCCTTATCATCGCATCGATTTTCGCACTTCTTCTTCTGCAAGTTGTTCATCTACCCGCGTTCAAATCTTCATTCAAATGTTTTGATTTAGGTTCAGATTCTTGAAATCGTTGGATAGTATTGGGTAGGTTTAAGTTTAGGTTTTATTTGGATTCAATATTTGGGTTAAACGACGAGGGTGAGGGTGAGGGTTCAGTGAAGAGAGACGAAGGGTGAGAGTGAGGATTTGGGTTAAATCATTTGGGTAGTAACGAGATAAAGTTATGTTTGATTTAGGGTGATGTTCAGTTTAACAGATTTGGTGTTTAGCAGATAAACACCCCTAATAACAAAACTTTAAAATTTCTCATGTTTGCTGAAGTTCAATGCTTCATTTCATTGGATGGGCAAAGAATAAGTTACAGGGAAAGTTCAAAGAAACAATGGCAACTGGAATCGCATTTAGGAAGAAGATAAAATGAGGGGGAAATGAAAAGAAAAAAATATTTTTAAATAATATGCCACGTGTAAAATATCTACTGGTCCAAATATTTGTTTTTATATATTTTTAAAATAAATATTTATTTTTTATATATATTTGAAAGATTAAGGATGAAATTAAACTATCAATGAATCTATGAGGACTAATCTTGTTATTAACCCTTAAGTAAATAGAAATTTTAAAAAATAAATAAATACTACGTGTCAATTTATTAACCCGTAATGTAAGTGGGCAAACTCGTTAACGGCGAAAAACTTCATGTATGAAATAGAGAATTTTAAAATATTTTGTATGAAACTGAAAATTCGGTATAATTCATGTATAAATAAGGTAATTAATCCTAATTTAAAATGAAAGTTATAGTTTGGAGATAAAATTGTAACATTCAAAAGTTTAAAAACTAATTTAGCCATAATTAAGAAGCGTGTGGTGCAATTAACTCAGTTGAAGACTTAACTTCTTTAATTTTTTTAAAATTGTATCATTGTATGTATAATACGGAGATTATTCGTATAATATTGTATGCCCAACTCATAATAACATCAACCATATTTGCATTTCGCTTCGATCCCAAACCAATCATGGATCTCAACAACACCCCATAATGCCATAATCCGTACAACAATCTTCATCTAATCCACCGCCCATTCTTCCTTCACACACTCTTAATTTGCATTCAAACACCTTGTCTTTTCAATTTCTAGCGAGTTTAGATTCAACTCTCTGTCTTTTAGCTCTAGATCCATCACCTTTTGTCTACTGTACTGTTTTTTTTATAATATATCGGCTGAATTTTATTAGAAATTAAAATAGAAAAACTGTCCAAACAAAATGAAAATATAGTAGAAAAATAAATAAAAACACAATAAATTTAAATTGAAAAAAATTAAAAAACGAAATATCATACCAGTAAAACATCTCTAGTGGGCTGCAACACAGTGATAAAGATGAAACATCGGAGAAATAGAGAGTAAAACTTCTCGTCTCTATCCACCTACACGCTCCAGGATTGAAGTTGGAGTGGTGAGCAAGACCAACAATTTTAGAGGTTGCTTCGTAAAACAGATCTAACTGCATCGGCAAACGAACCATAAAAAGAGATCAAACTACTGAAGACCACCGACAATCCGTAAATCAGAGCCGAACGTCGTGAAAAATGATCCACGAACGCGGATCTACCACAACGGTAAACAATAATGTGCCATAAGGGATGGAAATCGTCTACCCCTTAATTATGCCCCAATTGGTGCCTCCGCTTTAAAATAGCGGGTTTAGAGTTTAGGGTTTGTGGTTTAAGATTGGGACTTAGGGTCAGGGTGTAGGGAATTAGGGGTAGGGCGTATTTTTTTAGGGTTTAGGATATGAAAATTAGGATTAGGGCTTAGAATTTAATTTTTAAGTGTTTTTAATTAGTATGGGGCATATAAGGAGGCATGGTTAGGGGCATGAGATTTTTACTCGGCATAAGGTAGAGGAAAAGCGTGCCACAAGGCAAAAAAAACTAGAAGAACACGAAAATATAAAAGAAAATAAAAACTTGATATAAAAAATAAGATAAAAGAAGTACCGACAGTGGCGACCAGAACTAAAATTGATACCACTGCGGATGAATAAATAACTAAAGATAAAAGAAAGTAGGGTTCTTACTAGTATCTGACTGTTGGAATTCCAAGACATTCCATTTTATTATAATGTAATGATCAAACATCATCAATTACTTGACCTTCTTCCCTCTACATGCACTCATGATCCATTGATCCATGGCTCATTCTTAATGCACTACTAGTAATGCAGATTCCGACGCGCTCAAATCTACAAGGCCTTCATGTTTGGGACCCGACTGTGATCGTAATTCGTAACCATGCTCGAAACAAGTAGAATTGTGTTGAATGATGATGATGCATTTAAGCCTGTATGGCCTGCTTCCACAGTTGAGCTCATCGGGAAGAAGTCATTTATCGGTATTTCTTACGAAGAACACAAGTGTCTCCACCGTTTAACCGTGAAGCACTCTACCCTGGACAAATGGTCCAAGATAGGGGAAATTGAGTTCTTAACGTAGCTCCGAAAGCTCACTTTTCAGATGATAATGTATATTTTTCTAAGCACGGAAAGCGAGGAGGTAACCAAAGCTTTGGAGAGGGAGTACATAACTCTAAACAATGGAGTTAGAGCCATGACAATCAATATCCCGGGATTTGCTTACCATAAACCCCACAAGGTGAGAATTTCTCAAATCTTTCTTCATGTGAAGTTAACTGTCTTATGCTCATAAGGGATAATATAGATGCATTTTCGTCCTCTTCAGGCTCGGAAAAACCTCGTGGCAGCTTTCCAATCCGCGGTGAACAGAGGAAGACAAATACGTACTCCACAAAGAAGCAAGACATTTTGGATGCCCTGATGGATGTTAAAAATGAGAAAGTGCAGCACTGGATGATGAGGAAGCCATTGATATAATGTTAATGTACCTGAATGAAGGCCATGAAACTTCTGGCCATACGACAATGTGGTCGACTGTTTTCCTGCAACAAAACCTCGAAGTTGTAAAAGCAAAGGTGGCATTTACGATCTAGATGTCGTAAACAAACATTCGGTTTCGAGCTGTCTTATTGTATGCAGAAAGAGCAAGAAAGGGTTGCACATGAAGAAAAGGACACCAACCCAGAAAGGTTTAAATCTCAAGGAAATTCGAGAAATGGAATACCTTTCTAAGGTACGTCCGTCGTATCAGTTAAATTCTAAGGCTTTAACCGTCTTTGGAACCCTTTTTACCACACTCCTTAATTTGATTTATGTACATACATGAAGGTGATTGATGTAACACTTTGGTTGATAACATTCTCATTGACGGTATTCTGTGAATGATATGTGTGCAAGTACATACATGTCCCTGCCAAGGTCGAGACCATACATTGTCCCGGCCGAGGTCGAGACCGTACGTAGTGATATTTTTAAATCATTCGTTATCAGGTTTTCAGGTTATACTATTACAAACAGATGGAAAGTGCTACTTTAGTTTCAAAAGCATTCACTTGGATCCCGAGACTTATCCGAATCCGAAAGAATTCGAACCTTCTTGATGGGATGTCAGTTTCATAAAGCTTTTCATATTTCCTGAATGCTTTCTATGTATGTATGTACGTATGCAAAAAGATTGTACGAAACAGTTACATTGTATCGACATGTAGCAATCTACTCATGTTTACAGTGCATATCAAATCTCTGCAAGAAACAACTCTGTTTTGTGGGTAGGAATACAATTGAACAGCAAAGCCTCAGCTTCTGAAAGTTTTCAAGGAAAAACAAGGAGATTACCAATGACATGATATACAAATACACCTGCATTTCCGATTAAATAGCTAGAAATAGTCGCACCAACTTCACTTCCACACATTGCAATAAGAACTAAGAACCAAAGAATCGAAAACAAAATTGACAATGTATACACACACGAATTCAACCCGATACCTCCGAACAAAATAGACCTACAGAGTGACATCAAAATGCATGGATAGCATATCTCGCCATCACACTTTATGTCCCCGTGAATGCTTTTCTACGGGTTGATGTTGCACTCTCGCAAATACATAACATCATAATCTACATACTTTGCCCAGTAGTTTTTGTACTTAGGTATGGCTATCTCCAACCATGGTTTCAAGTTGCCATTATAGTGTATAACAGCAGCTTCTTCAATCTCCCTCTGGTTTACATTAGGATTGTAGCCAAGTCCGAGCACATGCCAAGATTTGTTAAGGGAATATGTACGTTTCCAAAATGTTATGAGTCCGGGAGGCAGGGTCCCCAACTTCCACAATTGTCTGTTACGATTCTGCATATAAAAGTAACTTTGAATTTAGAAACAAGATAATCCACCAGTATAACACCATATACAAAGCAAAGGATACGTCAACAATGAACCGAGAAATACTGAATTAGCCATCTTTTTAGCATTTACAACAGAACTCTACCCCAATGTGTATGTTAATGGGAGATCAGGAGGCTTAGGGCACCTAAGGGGCGTATGAACAATGCTAAACTAGCCATTTCAGGAGAGAAGGATAACTATTATGTTATAGAATAGCATAGAAGTCATTTAGGAGAGGAGGATTGCTATTATATGTTGTATAGTATAGAAAAGTGTCATTTAGGGCATTGCATTCATTACCCCACTTCAAGGAATATAGAGGAAGTCTATGTTTAATATCTAAGAACTTTCTCCGAGTAAAAGTCCTTTAAATTAGGAACCTGGGGGTTCTAAGGATATTCAATATGCAAGTTTCCCGAAATGACACTTTGTTTTACTCCTTCCATTTGTACTTTAAGTGTGATTGCTATACTTCCTAGACACTGGGTAAGAGAATCAAACAAGCTTCCTCTTAACAAGTGTAATTATCTGATCACTAATTATAACTAGCAATGTAAACTTAATCTAACTTGGTTTGTAAGGAACTTTCATGCCTACTTTACTATCTGCTTAGCCAAAGTTACTTACCAGCCTCTGCCATTGATGATACACCTCTGTGATGTTCTGCCGCCTCCATTCATCCAAATCAAAAACATTCATTCCATATGCCCATCCACAAGCACGTGGGTCGAAGTTCTTTGAGATAAGGGGATTTGAGAAGTTGAGATACCGATCAAACCGATGGAAGCTTTCTCCACAAGTTTCAACAGCACCATTGACATTTCCCTTCAAATCAAGGGACCAAAGGCCAGAAAGGTCCTTTTGGACTACTATATCATCATCTAGGAACAACACTTTATTTAGTTTTGGGAAGATCTCTGGTAGATAAAACCGAAGATGGTTCAGGATTGACAAATATTTTGGGTTCCGGAACTTCAGATTTTGATCAGAATTAGACCGATGTGCCCTGAAGTAATAATCAATCATGGACGGAGAACCTAACTGCTTAAGAACCGGACTGTAGCTTGCGTTTAACCATGTAAATTCTTCAATGTTCTGAACCTGGATAGTGGCTTTCCCTGGTGGATTACCAAGAAACCACATTCTCATTGCCGCATAATTAAGCCTATCCGTAACGATGTGGAAAACATGATTCGAAGGGTGCTGCAAGGAATTAAGTAAATTTGATGAGTTCAACGTGTCAAAGAAAGGTAGGGGATCAAATCTCATTATGTACATACCAAGCTGTTTTATACGAAGATACACATATATACTCCATCATTTACTTATCATGCGTATAAAAGATAAAAATGAAATGGAAAACTTAAGATTAAAAGTGATAAACAGTTTCTCTATCCACTAGTAACCATATGAGTTAAGTCTCCGTGGAAGAGTACATTTTACCTTAGCATGGGAAACAGTGGAATTCACAACAACTGCCGCTGCCAATATATTATCAGAGAAAAGAGCATAATGGTACAACCGAGGGTCTTCTAATTTGTGCTGATTTGGAAAGTTCTGTTGAGAAGAATTCAAGCTATAATACTCAGTAGTAAGACGCAAAGGCAGGCAATGAAGACCCTTGGGAAGAGTTTTTGCAGTTAATTGTGTCAAGAACATGGTCTGCTTTTTGTGCACTCGGAGTTGCTCTTCAGATGAGTGAAGCATAGCCCGCAGCTTCTTTACCACAGTGGCACAGTCATCTTGAACCCGCTTCGCTTTTTCTAATGATTGCTCCATGGCTTTCATCTTATCAAGGGCACTGCAAAGAGAAAAGGAGAGGGAAAATTAACAGATTAAAGTGATGTAGAAACTGCGTCTACACTTTAAATCCTTCAAAAAGTAGGTGACTGAAGAAATAAAGAAACACGTGCAGGAATTTGACAAATGAAAAGAAAAACCAAGATAGCTTAAATACAGAGCAGCAATCATGTGTTCAGAAAGAAGAGTTACATTTTTGGCAGATCTGTGTCCTTAGTTGCATCACCAAGAGCACGTGTAACTTCCTTAACCCGCAGTCGAAGCTCCCTTGTAACATGTGGGTTGTTTTTGATCGATGGAAGGGAGAGATATACTTTTGCACGGATGAGCTGATCTTTGAGGCGGCGCACCTGAGCATCTGCCGGTTCAGCCTGTCTGTCACGTTTGTTATCTGAATGCTCTTTCTGATCAACCTTGTGAGCCGGCTGAGTTGGTTGCTGCTCAAGCTTTACAGCCTATTCATAAAAAAAAACAGAGTATAATAACTATTTAACTAAGCTTACAACTAGGGCTAACTAAAATCTCCTCTTATCGTGAATCATGGAAATGTGGCAGCATCAAGAAACTGGTCTTAGCTGTGGAGAAACAATTATTCGAAAATGCAAAAACAATATTGGCAAACGAGAATAACACAAAGTGCCAACAAGGCAACAAGCTTGAAAGGGTTACGGAATAACATCCCTTGAAAGCTATAGTTTACATGAACCTTATCAAATGAATGTTTTATTTAGATATGCAATTCAAATTTGAAGGAAACAACTAAACACAAAGACATGAGGGACACTTGAAGTACGGATGCCGGCAATGAAAAACTCAAAAACAGGCCGATTTATAGTAGGCGAAAGCTAAAAAACACGACAGGGGGAAGCAATTACCGAGATGTCAGATGCATTGGGATGGGAATCCAGGGTAGTGGTGAGATTGGGGGGTGCTCGGTCAACAACCTGCCTAATGGGGTTAGATAATTTCTGTTGACGTTCTTCATTGGTGGCAGAAAGCACTCGTGTTGATTTATGCTCCGTCGTCACTGTCATTGAGAAAAATCTAACACCATCAATTCAAATTCGGATTGCCCCTTTTTTCTTCAACAAAAGCAAACAAAAAAATAAATCATTTACCTTTGGGAAAGGAATCGGTAGATTGTTCAGAATATACAACTCCAATGGGCTCTTTCAAGGTGGAAGTTTCCTATGGCAAAAAAATTAGACATTGAAGGAAATTAGATCTGAAAACCAATTAACAATTCCCTGCCATGAACAACAAATGGAACTAATCTAATATTTTGAAATACCTGGTGCTGAAGAACATTGAGATGCCTGGTATTATCACCCGACACCGACTGCACAAGAAAATAAAAATTAAAAATTTATGTACTTCACAATACTATATCATCAAAATCGTTAACCCCAAAAAGAAAGAAACTTACAAAAGCTCCAACATCATCAAGAAAATCGCGTCTTGCTGCAGAAACTAAAGAAATCAGCGTCAAGGAAACACGAAACCCATAATTATAAAAAGAAAAAAAAAAGAGAGAAAATTTACATACAAGAAGGGTTGACGAAGGTGCCGACTCTATCAGTGTAAAGAAAAATGGGAGCAATGACGGTAATCGACAGCAAACCCAACACTATATGCCTCACCTTCATAATTTTTTTTTCACTTTCTATTATTAGAACAATTTGCTCATTTCTTTACCACCACAACCAATAATAGAAAAATGAAAAAAAACACCCACTTTCTGGAACTTATTTGCAGAGAGAAGTGGTGGTAAAAGAGATTTGTATGAGGAGGAAGGATTCTATTTCTGGGTTTTCGGTTATAGTCTTTGTAGATCTAGATGATATAAAGAATGTTTTTTGTTGTTATCATTTGAAAGAGAGCCGTAAGTACTTTTTATAATCAATTTGTTTCCGAAAAATCGAAGCTTTAAATAAAGAATTTCATTCATACAGATATATTATTATAATAATTCTTAAATTACTCACTTAATAATGCTTAAATTCAATTTTTCATATATTTAAGATGGTAAGTTAATTCAGTTTAGATAGAAACATATCCTATTAGATAGGATGCATTAATGTGAAAACCATAAAAAGGAAGAGTGTCGGCAAGAGTCTGATTCAATATTCTTCCAAAAAAAAAATTGAAAGTAATATTCTTCCAATCTTCAACCCTTCAAATTTGCCATTATAGCTAGGAGTGAATATTTTATCAAGTTAAATAAGAAAATTAAGTTAGTGAATTGATAATTTTTATTTTTATTATTTAAATTTGATTTTTTTTAAAAATAAATCGAGTTTACGAAGGTCGAGTCAAATTGTTTAATTTTTTGTTCATATTTAGTTGTAAATACGTGTAGTGTTATTGTGTTGTCTGATTCCAATTTAAACATTTTTATAACTATATATGATATATACTTTTCTTCATATTTTTTTCAAAGTATGAGTACATTTTGTAATGTTTTTTTAATAAATCAAATTATATCTAAAATTATATAGTATATTTATAATATTATTTTTTAAAGAAGGGATTTTGAGAAAAAAATATTGATGAGAAAAAAATATTGATGAGAATACAAATGAGTCAAAGAATTGGTGGAAAATGAAATAAAAAATTTGCAAAGAATTCCAGTCAAATGACTAAATTAAATAGAGTACAAAGTTGAGAGACTAAAAATTACAAATGACGTTCATTCAAACCTTTAAGTTATTTGAGTATTAATTTATAGGGTAAACTACACTTGCAGTCACCCAACTATCGTTTCATTCCTATTTTAATCACCGAACTAATTTTTTTGGCAAAAACGTTACTAACGTTTACTTTTGCTCCTAATTTGGTCACCCTCCGTTAAATAATTAACGGAACTGCTGAGCTGGACTTACTAACGGCTATATTTCAAATTTTTTACCCCTTTTTTTTCCATGTCAGCACATACACACGTGTTTTATTAAAAGACACGTGATGTAAAATAGAAAAACCCTTTAATCAAAATTAGGGTTATCGTAAAAAAAAATCTCACTTTTTCAGACTTTCATCAACCCTAAAAAAATTCCCAAAATCTCTATTCTACATCGCAAATGAGTTCTTAGGAATTAATCTAAGAGTTTAGGACTTAATCACAGTGGGTTAGTGTTTAATCTTAGAGTTTAAGACTTAATCTCTGTTCTACATCGCAAACGATCACAGTGGGTTAGTGTTTAATCTGAAACGCAATGGGAGGTTGGAAGCTTCGACTGAAAGGGATGTCATGCCCTCTTTACGGTATGTTTTACGATTTGCAATTTGAGCAATGTTGTGTATTTCATAATGGGTTTTGAAATTTTATTTTGATTAATCACAAATTTTACTTCAATTTTAAAGATAACGATTCAACTACCCAAAATTTTCATGTATACTGATTTTGCTCATATTTTATGTATAATTGTCTGGATAGTCTTGTATAATGGGTTGTGAATTTTCTTCCAACATTGCTCATATTTCATGCACCTCTTCTTCTTGCTAAGCCTCAAACTTACATGAACTTGAGTGGTGAATCAGTGAGTGATCGAGAAATTTTATTTCTTGTTTTGAATGTTTAAAGCTTTTCAATTCATGCAATGATCTGTCTCTTGAAATCACAATACAGAACCGTTTAACATTGAATGAACATATTTATACTGTTGATTTGCTTCTACTTGTTGCATAATTGATATATGTAGAAACAATAGAAAAATACCTTTAGGACCACTTGGCAGCAGTTTGAAACCTTTAGGACCACTTTAGGACCACTTGCCAGTGTATCACATGGTCTGTTGCAGTTTCAATGTTTAGGATGTCCACTTTTTTTTAGGTAGATTATTTAGGACCACTTGTATTTAGAATGAAACTGAATTGTCTGGTATAATTAGTCTTCATTTGTTTATAATTAGAATGTTCTTCTGTTTGTGAAAATGATTAGACTCACATGTGATGCACTATGTATATGCTTTATAGGTCCACATGACCTCATTTGTCTTATTCAATCTAATATTATTAAAGTTATATATTGTATATTGTTATTTATTTGTTTTGTATATAATTTGCAGGCCCACATGCAACATGTTTTACTATAGTTATGCACCATGGTGGGACTTTTTTAAATGCACAAAATTTGAGGTATAGTGGTAAAAAGGTTGATTACTTTGATTTCTGTGTTGGGGATGAAATGTCTATTTTTGAGGTAATGCATATGATTGATGCTCTAGGAATTGAATATGCAGTAAAAATATTTAGGGCAGTGCCCCAGGGGCCAGTTAAGACTTTGCCATTGAGTACTGATAATGATATTCTGAACATGGTATCTGAATTGCCTAGGAATCGTAATGTGCATTTGTATTTGGTTGAGCAATTATTTGAACCACCTTCTCATGAGCCAAATGTTGCATGTGATACTGAAACTGAAACTGAACCTAAACCTCAACCAAATGTTGCATGTGATGAACCTGAACCTCAACCAAATGATGAGCATGAACTAGTAGATAGTGATTCTGAATGTAAATCTGAAACTGAGTGTGATCTGGGTTTGAAGAGAATGATTTTTCTGCTGATGAAGTGTCTGATGATGAAACTGAACAAGTACCTAATAAATCACATTTTACTAGACATGATAGTCAATTTGAAACACATTTTGAGGAGGCAGGGGTAATGACTGATAATGAAACTGAATATTCTGACTCACTACATAGTGTAGAGGAGTCAGATTTAGATGGTGAATACAAGAAGAAGAGAATTCCAGAATTTAATAGTGAAACTGACATGGTGCATCCTGTGTTGAAGGTGGGTATGATCTTTGCTGATAGGGAAGTGTTAAAGAAGGCAGTGATTAATTATGGGTTACAAAATAAGTACCATCTGAAGTTTAAAAGAAATGACCTTAGAAGGGTAAATGTCATCTGTAAACCTGGATGTCCATGGATTTTATGGGCATCAAGACAGAACCCTAGTGTTCCTGAGGATTTTACTTGGCAAATTAAGACATTGAAGGATGAACATAGGTGTTCTAAAGAATATGTGAAAATTAATCTGTCATCTAGGACTATTGCTGAGAGGTATTTACACTTTTTTGTGAGTGATAGAAATTTTTCAATTCATTCTTTACATGAGGCTGTTAGAAAAGATTTTATAGCTCCTGTCCATACTAGCAAGTTGTATAGGGCTAGGGATATTGCTATTAGTATTATTGAAGGAAATCACAAAGAACAGTATGGTAGGATATATGATTATCTTGGGGAGCTGAGGTTAAGCAATCTTGGAACAACCACTGTATGTCAGTGTGATGAAAGGGTTTTTGAGCGTTTGTATATTTGCATGCAAGCCTGTAAAAATGGGTTTAAAGCTGGATGTAGACCTATTATCTGTCTTGATGGATGTCACCTAAAGGGTTACCATGGAGGACAATTGTTAACTGCTGTTGGAATTGATGCAAATGATTGCATCTATCCCATAGCTTTTGCTGCTGTTGAAAGTGAGTGTCACTCATCATGGTGTTGGTTTGTTCAACGTTTAGAGGAAGATTTGGACCTGAATAATTCACATCACATCTCTTTCATGTCAGACAGACAAAAGGTAATACCTTAAACCTTAAGCTTGTAACTACTAAATTATTTTTCTGATTTCTAAATATTCATCTCATATGTGTAGGGATTAAAAGAGGCATTGGCAGAATACTTTCCCTATTCAGAGCATAGATTTTGTGTAAGGCATTTATACAACAATTTCAAGACAAAACATAAGGGAAAGGCATTAAAAGATAATTTGTGGAAAGCTGCTACATCTACCTATGTGAGAGAATTTCAAGTTGCATTGTCTGAAATAGAATCATTGTCATCAAAAGCTTTTCTATGGTTGTCAGATATTGATCCAAAATTTTGGAGCAAGTCTCATTTTTCAACTAGAAACAAATGTGACATGTTGTTGAACAACTTATGCGAGTCCTTTAATAAGGTAATTCAAATTTTAATTGATGTCAATATTTTCAAACTTTATGTATATTTTGTTTACAACTGATTTTATATTTTTTGCCATGTAGTGTATACTTCAAGCTAGAACAAGGCCAATCATAACCATGATGGAAGGAATTCGAACCAAAATAATGCAAAGGATTGCAAAGAAGAAGGATGAAGCTGACAATTGGACTGGACTTTTGTGTTCAAAAATTCAAAAAAAATTAGATGCAGCAACTGAAATGTCTAATAGGTATTGATTATCTTTTAATTTAGGGCAACTGAAATGTCTAATAGATGCAGCAACTTTTGTGTCACTTTTGTGATTATGTTTGTGATTTGTATTTGTGAAGGTGTTGGCCCACTCATGTTGGTGGAAACATTTATCAGGTTACATGTGGCCCACACAGCCAATATGGTGTGAACTTGGAGGAACATACTTGTTCATGTAGAAAGTGGGACTTAACAGGTAATTTATTTACTTTTTAGTTAATTTTTTCTCTTAACTATTTATTACTGACTTCATTTTTGTTTTTTGTAGGGATTCCATGCCCTCATGCAATTTCAGTGATACTAATGAGGGATGAGAGACCTGAATCTTATGTGAATAGCTGTTATAAAACAGAAACTCAACAAGCAATATATTCACATATGATCCACCCAGTAAGAGGTCCTAACCAATGGATTCCACATGAATCATCAAGTCTACCTATTTTACCTCCACCGTTAAAGAGACCTCCAGGCAGACCTCACAAGAAAAGAAGAAAAGAACCTGATGAAACCACTAATTCCAATTCTAAATTTTCCAGAAAAGGATTAGTCATGAAATGTAAGAAGTGTGGACAATGTGGACATAATGTGAGGACATGTAAAGGCAAGGTGGGTGGAAATAAGTTTGTCCAATCTCAATCTCAATCCCAAGCATCAACAAAGAAAAGACTCCCTAAACTTCCGGTGAGTAATTTACCCTTTAATTAATACAATAAATAAATATGTTTATACTGTTTTCTGTTACAATAAGTAATTTAAGCTTATTAATTGAGTTTTTTACTGATATAGGTTAAGAGAAGATTTAGTGGTACTGCTAAAGAAACTGCAGCAACCACAAGTGCTTCAACTCAGCAAGTTCCACAAGTGCAACAACCACCAGCAATCCATGTTGTTAGATGGATGGTTGGCAATCAAGAAAGTTCAACCAACCAAGGCACTTCAAGTGAAGCTATAAGTACCCAGAAATGATCACTGAGTTGATTGCAGTGATTTGAAAACTTTTTTTTGTTTAGAAGTTGCTTATGAACAACAACCTTTTGTAATCACAACTAGAATCAGTTTTTTGTTTCCTCATTTGAAGTGGCAAAAGTTACACAGATAACTCATTTTGTTATATGATATATGACCATCTGCTGTAGTGAAAATGAAAGCAGTGTTGCTACTTCAAACTTTGTAAGCAGCATGTTATATGAATAATGATAATTTATTTTGAAAGTTAATGCAATCTTCAGTATATTTTTACATTTGTAAAGCTTGTATATTGTTAAAAGTTCAACATGTATCACTGTTGAAAGCAGTCTACTGCTAAAGAAACTGCAGCAACCAAGAACATGATGAATGAAAAAAGCATAAGTTAAATTTCTTGCAAAATACTAAAACATTTCATTAACTTCGCTTCAAGCATTTCATTAACCATACACAGAACTTCATCAAGGTTGCTCAAAACTCACATAACATTTTCACCATAAAACAACCCTTAGCTAGAGAACCCTAACAACTCACTCTAAACTTTACCAAATAATGCAATGTAAAGAAGAACAATAACACAAAAAGCCCAAAACATTCGTTCATGTTTCCTTGCAGTCTCCATTGCATTTCTCTTTTTTAGCAAACCAACAATTATATTCCTGGGACGATCAGCAATTTCAGCATCAAACCATTCGAAGAATTTGCATTTTCTTGTTTTTTTCCCAAAATTTGAACACCCAAAAAATCTTCTACCTGGATTAGCCGATGTCCAACTTGTTTTTAACTCGGCTGGATACCCACAATAACAATATCGAATGGCTTCATTTGCTTCCATCTTCTTCTTCTTCGCGTTCTTCTCTTCACTGGTTTTGTCCAATATAAACGGTCAAATTCAGAGAAAAAGAAAGAGATTTTGATAGAATAGAAAATAAGGGTTTCTAACCCATAAATAAAAAAAAAAGGTAAGTCACGTGTGTGTATGTGCTGACATGGAAAAAAAAAGGGTAAAAAATTTGAAATATGGCCGTTAGTAAGTCCAGCTCAGCAGCTCCGTTAATTATTTAACGGAGGGTGACCAAATTAGGAGCAAAAGTAAACGTTAGTAATGTTTTTGCCAAAAAAATTAGTTCGGTGATTAAAATAGGAATGAAACAATAGTTGGGTGACTGCCAGTGTAGTTTACCCTAATTTATAACTCAAATTTTATTTTAATTTCTTTTAAATCAAGTTTATGAAATTTGATCAAGTCAAATTAAATTTATAAAATCCGATCGAGTAAAAATTTCATTTCTTTCGACTCAAGTGTTTATCGAATTTGATAGATTTTGATTGGATGTATAAGTTATTGTTACAGAAAAGAGAATGAATTAGCTGAGTCCATAACTACCACAACCTGGCTTGCATGTGTTCAATTTTATATTTTTAATTTCCATCACTTATTTTTCTATCACACAACACTCTTATACACCCCATAAAGATATGATTTTGCAAGCTGCAAAACAACAAACCTCACCAATTTCTCAGTTGCATCACACAATATTCCTAATTCTGAATCATTTTTCTTTCACGCCACTCATTTTTTGAATATTAATACAACAAAAAATGCCGGTCGAACGAGATTGTAAAGAACCTCAGTTCTCAATACTCTTAACATTACCGATCATGCAACGGTCACCATCAAACAATACTGCTGCTACAAATACGATACCATATTCGACAACATATTCACATCACAAGATAACAATATTCCAACAGTTATAAAATCCAGCAGTCGCACCATTAAACTATGCTGCCATAGATGCAATATCTCTATTTTGACTACAAATTCATATCATAAGATAATAATATTCCAACGGTTAAAAAAATCCTGCACACGATGCAGAGGGTACAACCATTGATTACGACACAAGGAAATTTCTTTCGAACCAATTCCGATAAGGCTTCCCCCACAAAAATAAGCATGTCCCCTGCTCCTAACAGTCAAGTAACCTGCATGCACTTGGTTTATCGGATCCAAACAATGATTCACAGCATAGAAGGCTACAAGTTAAAGCAGTAACATCCTAGTAAAACCATCTTACCAGAGCATCCAAACATGCCATTAGGTGGATGTTTTAAGTTTAGCTAGCTCGTCCAACGCATCTTTAAGTGGTTCGCTGAACCTGCTTTTCTTAGCCTAGATCACACAATAAATATTTCAAACTAGCATCTTTGTTTCTTTTATACCAAAAAACTGTCATTTTCCAATTTAAGGAAAATACTCGTATTGGTCATACCTGCAAGGATCGGACGAGAGCAAAAACTTCCTCGACAGTTTCTGGACAAGTATTTGCAATCATACAAATCTGCAACAAGAAGTTGGAACTTAGACGGTAACATGATTGTTTCAGAGTAACCACTTAGGTTTAGACACGATACCTCACTGTTTGAGACACCATGTTTTGAAAGAGATCTGAGATTTGAGTTAATGGTTCAACAGGAGATGAAGCACAAAAGATGTATGTCGTGTAAAGCAACCAACGACAAAAAATGTATCTAGATACAAGTTCTATTGGAAACAGAAAACCAAGGATACTGAAGAACTTTTCTAACAGACTGGGGATTGGTATAACAGCTACCACCCTTGGAATACTGCAGTCCCGAATGAAATGATCTAAAAAGGATAACAGGTTAGAGCAAATTGATGAACTCTTCCACACGAGACCAAAGGTTCAAAGCAAGTTCTTACTCGGGGAGCTTAATAGTTGGATCGCCAGAGAGTACAACCATTTGATCTTGAATGCCTTCTAAGATACTGGCAGCCTCACAATCCATAAGGCATTTAACATTTTCTGGAAGTTCTGAAAATAATAGCAAGGAGATTTACAGCTTAAGCAAAAAGCTTCAGATGCAGACATTAAAATCAATACTGATTTCAGAAAAGGGAAAATGAATCTTAAAAACCAAGAGTAATTAAAATAAAGAAGTATCTAAAAACCAAGATAATATATATATATATATATATATAGTACATGATGAAAGAAAATAAAAGAAGTAACAGGACCAACAGAAGTGGAACTACAACAAAGTTCAACAATCAATCAGAAAATAAATAAAAATGTAAAATCCAGGAAAATCAAATAAAACCAGCACGCAACACAGATTTACAACATATCAGACAAAGAAAAGTACTGGTTAGCAAATTGATCTAACCAGAATATTAAAAATTGGGAAAAGGAAGTGCACAACTAGATACATAGAAAGAAAATATGTTCCTTTGGAAGTTTAACAGCATAAAAACTTAAAATAAAAGTAAAGAAAAAAGGCTTACTTCCTTGAAAACAAATGTATTTTCACTTCTTTAAATGAAAAATATTACTATTTATACATTGACACCAGGATGTGCACACTCATTTCAATAAACAAGCGAATTAAAATCCTTATCAAAGATGCCATCGTTTTATTGTTTTCACGTCCTACAACTCAAAGTACTGTTAATCATTTAAATAATGGGAAAATGTATAAATACAACCTAAATGCAGACTTGACAAAGAAATAACTTGGAAAACAAAAGGTAAGAATTCATTGAAAGAAACATGAATGGTAATTAAGGCAAGTAAAAACCTGGTTCAACTCTGAGCTCCAATGCCTGTGATTCTTTGGCCACATGAGTCTTTCCACCATTGCTCACCTTGTCTCCTTTTCCACCTGTAATTATAGTTTATGCAGTGTCAATAAAAACAGGCAATATCATAAAAAAAACAATAGTAAAGATAATCCCTTTACTGAAAAAATCCAAGAACCAAGGCCGGCAAAGTACCTTTACCAAAAGGGGTTGCGAACTTGCCATCAGATTTTCCCGATGAGAAATTAAATTGAACATCAGGTGAACCTAAAAAGAGAAAAATATATATAGACAAAGCGGGACTTGTAAGGAGAATAAAGATATAAGAGAGTCATATTCACAGAGAAAAAGGAAAAAACAATCGACCTTCAGTCCCGAACTGAACTTTCCTTCCCTTCTTTGATTTTGCTGAACTATCATCTTTTCCTTTCGATGTTGCCACGGAAGAAGGGTGTTAAATGGTAACAAAATATTTACATCAAAAAGAGGTGCGTGCATGCGGAATATGTATCAACTGATATCAAAATTTGATGAAATGCAACTAAGAAAAGATAAAAAGCACCCAGATTGATTGGTTAACGGTAAGCAACAAGAGGCAGCATGCAGTATCAGGCAGCTTAGGAGATGTTTGATGAATTGTACGGCTATGGGTAAATAATTAAGTAGTAAAAAGTAAGGGTTTTGCACCATGAGAGCAATTAACAACCAAATAAAAGATTATAAAAACAGTAGAGGAATCAAAACAAGGCATAATGAATCAAAGGGAAAATGAAGAAGAAAGTCAAACCAGCAGAAGATTTGAGAGAAGATTTGGGTGTTGCTTTGGTGGGCAATGTAAACATTCTGCCTCCCTTGTCCGACATTTTCACCTCCAATGTGTAGAATCTATGAATTGATCATTCAAAACCCACACCATTTTTAAGCATAAAATCATAAACGAAATTCAATAAAAATAGGATAAAAAAGCATGTAATCGCAAACCCAGTGAGAATATATTCGAAAAAGGAATTACCCAAGTGAGCAGACTGAGTGGAGCTGGAGAGAGGCAAATCGTACTGTCTGCGTTCCTTGTTCAAAACCTTTAAACTTTTGGCCGGCGATTGTACTACTGATGTGTTGTGTGGGCTTTCTTTATTTTCTTTTGGGGGCTCAAAAACAATTAACACAGTTACTTTATAATATTAGGGGTAAATTACACCATATGTCACTTAATTATAGGTTTAATAACATAAAGTCATTTTTATTCTAAAAGTAACAATTTAGTCACTTAATTAAAATTTTGTGACAACGGATCACTTTTCTTCTAAAAAGTAATAATTTTAGTCCATCAATTAAATTTTTGTCACAAATAGGTCATTCTATTGTTAAAATTTAAACATGCAACCTATAAGTTATACATTCTATTATTTTATCATAATTTGAAATAATTAAATAAATTTAACTACATATTTAAAATTTTCATTGGTAAAGTGATTGTGTCTACTAGCAAGTGAGTTAAGATCATAATGAGTCTGTTTTATTTTTCTGTTTAATAGTGAAATGAAATGATTGTGCCTGTCGAGCTATCACATATGTATAAAGCTGACGGGCAGTAGCACAAAGTGCGACAAGTGGTCGAAAGGTGTGTTAGGACTGGGTGTAGTGTCAAATTTTTTAAAACATGAATGGTTAACTACATTAAATCATTTTTGAATTATGACCAAATTAATAGAATACATAATTTTGAGGTTTAAAACTATTATTATAATTATGTTTCAATTTTAATGATAGAGTCACTTGTTTGCCACAAAAATTTAATTAAGTGACTAAATTGTTTCTTTTAAAAAAATGACTTGTTTCTCACAAAATTTTAACTTGTGACTAAATTGTTAATGTTACTAAATCTATAACTAAGTGACCTAGGGTGTACTTTAGCCTAATATTAGTAGGTTTAAATGGAGACTTAGTTCTTAACGAATATCTATTTATTAATTTAATTTTTTAAAGCACAATTCAGTCCATCATTTTTTTAACATTCAACTTAAGGTGATTCGAATAAAAATATTACTTAACATTCAAATTAAGGTGATTCAGTACATTAAGCCGTTAAACATAGTGACATGTTAGTAAAAAAATTTATAATTATAAAAGAATATTTAAAATATTAGTAATTTATTATCAATATTATAAGATAATTCAGGTTGTTAGGTTAATCAAAGAGTGTCACATTGACAATAAAATACATGTATACTGACATATGAACTATAACATCAGCTCGTTGAAATTGAATAAAGTTGATCATATTTTTGTTAAATAACGCACCAATTTAACTAAAAAAAGAGACCAGGCGTCAAATTTAACTCAGAAAGAGAAATAATGATCAAATTGACAAAAGGAACAAAAGTTAAAGCCTAAATTTATCATTACACCTTAAATTAATAACATCATTGTTTATACCTAAAACATTCAACTAATATGTAAATTTAGTATTGATTACACCAGATTTACTAAATTCTCAATCTTAATTGATCCAACTCATCACCTTAACACAACAGCTAACGAACGCATTAAACCAAATCCTGGGAATTGCATAACCCTATGACTATTATCATCATCAAGAAGAAGTGCAGCCAACAACTGCATAACCCTCCCTGCAAGTAAAACAACTGTATAAACCGAAAAGAACAAAACAAAAAAAAAAATTGCTACCACTACTACTTTCAGTTTTCTTCCAGGACAACATCATGATCCTTAAAAATCTTCAAATCTCAGTCAGGTTGAAACATTCCATTGTACAAAGAAATTTTTGCCAACAAACTACAACAAAAAATTTCTCCAACTTCAGATGAAAATAATAGCTTGCTATCTCACAGTTCTTACACAACATATTTTCAGCCATTTTGTCGAACTAAAGCGTGAATGATGCAAGTTGCATGAGCATTTCAGCTACATTCAATCAGTAGTCACCAAATAAATCATCTTCACTATCATCATCATTAGAGGCAGTGTTACTTCCGGGTTTTCCACTTGAAACATCAGTACCCTTTCCTGTAATAGCATCCTTCGTAAGAGGAGATGGCCCTTGCCTACCGGTCGAACTGTTGGAGCCGTATGCCCAGGAAGAACCCACTTTGTCAGATAAAGATTCTCCATAAAGATCATCGTAGATCCCACCTTTAGGAGTATTTTTTACCTTATTCAAGACTTCTTGCAGTTTATCGGTCACACCTTTCTGAATAACACTTTCTTCCTTCCCGGATGATTGATCCTTACCTTTAGGAATTACGGTTGTCTGTACAAGAGATTCGTATTTTCCAACAAGACTTCCTTCTTTAACACCTAGGGGCCCAGGTTCTGTTTCTACATCTGCACCATCTGAAATTCCAACAACTTCAACCAGCTCTCCCCCAGCTTGATCCTTGAAGGTCACTTTTAGTTTCCTCATTCTCTTAGAGCGTCTCTCTGACTCCGTGCTGTCTTCTGTTCCAGCTAATGAGATGGAAGATGCACTGGAGTTTTGCAGCAGGTCGGGTTTGCTCAGACCGTAACGATTTATAAGTGTATTATATGCAACAACAGCTTCTTCATCAGAAGGATCAGGCTTTGGGGGTAGATTTATCTCGGCAGGAGGTGGAGGACGAGGAAATAGAGCAGCATTATTCTTCCGTAGGATATAAGTTCTTGTTGATGCAGCAAAGCGCAAAGATTGCCCTACTTCAAGCTCAACAGGTGTATCTTTTGTCAAACGCTCATTTGCAACAAATGTTCCATGTGCTGATCCCAAATCGATTACATATATGCTGTTAAGATTGTAACAGCTGATGATTAAAATTTACACGTGGTTTTAAAAGTAACTAGACAGCTTTATAAATCAATTCTATATCCAACAATGAAGAAAGACGAGGATTCGATTACATATAAATAGAATTTTACATAAGTTGTCTACCAATGACTAAATATAAGGCAATAACTAGAAGAGTATCATCTTCAATTTGAACCGTCGATTAGTAAACTCCGCGAAGTAGCAAATAGAAAAGAAATAGAAAAGGAACTGACCTGCCATTCTTGTGAGGAACGACAGCAGCATGCTGACGTGAAACAGACTGATGATCAAGCACGAAATCGCAAGTATGATGTAGCCTTCCAAAGATGTGCCTCCGTCTATCGAGTTTAATGCGATCAAGCACCTGTCCTTCCTTAAGAACTTCAAGATAATAGACACCAGGTCGAGGCTCAATGGCCCAATCAGGAGGCAGCCAAGTGGATTGACCCCCACCAAGCTGAGTGGCAGGTTGAACCTGAGTTTGGTCCTCCTGCTGAGGCTGAGCAGCTGCATTTTGAGAATGAGAATGTTGTTGAACTTGAACAGGAGTGGTTTTTGGGGCAGAATTTATCGAGACCGAGAAGGGTTCCAAAGATTGAGCTTTCCTGAATTTCTCAAGACCACCTCTCCCATACATTGTTTCCCCTCTTCTATCAATGATATTACTCAGAAATAAACAAATAAAGCCAGTTTATTCAATAGTTAATTACGAATTTCTTCTGTCACTACTCATCAGCAGCAACAAAATTCCAGACATCAAGTTTAGCAGTAACCCTCCAACTCAATCATTCACGGAACTGCAAACCTAGTATCAAAACCCCCCATAAATATCGGAGTAATGTAATAGTACAGCCATAGAACACATCGAAACTCTAATCTAAGCATAGCTAAAGGAATCAAATCGAGATGGGTTAGTTTAAATTTTGCAGAAACTGGATAGGAACTCGAAAACCCATATTTCTCCAACCAATGAGATAGACAAATTACGGCCTAAAAGTTTCCTTCGACCACGAATGATCCAATCTTCTACAACTAAATACATAAAAACAAAGAAGAAACCCAGATAGAGATGAAGTTGAATTATAGCAGAGAAAAAGAGAGAGAGTCTGACCTCTGGGCAGAGAGCGGCGACGGAGAGAGGGGCAAACAAATCGACCACATTTAAAATACAAATTCAACACTCTCACTCTGTACGTGTCATCATCTTCAACCCAAACCCAAACCCAAACCCAATTCCGTTCTCCAAAGGCCAAATCAACAACCAGCAAAAAGAAGCTTTCTTTGTTGCTTTCAGCGAAGCTATGCCGGGGAAGGGAAAATGGATCCACTACGGCTATTTATTCCCTGTGTTTTCTTTCTTTGTTTCCTAATTTGTACGAGTTAAAATCAATTTTATTTAGGTTAAACTACATCAACGGTCATTAAAGTTTGGATAAATTTCTTTTCTTTTTCCACCACTTATGTTTAAAAAGTTACAAAACAGTCGCTAATGTTATCGATTCATTACAAATCAGTCATTCAACAGCTATAGCCTTCTGATTACAAGGTAATATCTCTTTCTTAACCCTTTTATAAAAGGCACACTTTACGGAAAAAAGCTGCTCGAACCCATCACTCGTTGGGTTCAATTACGGATAAAAGAGATATAATTACTAAAGTGGGGAAACAGATATATTTCGTGTTCTAATTTCAACAACTGCTATATGCATAGTATAGTAATAGTACACTGTAAAAAAATCATTTCTTCTTCCTTTATTGCATCTACATCATGATTACAGCAGCTCGTCTATAAACAACAGTTGCTCGTCGCAATTACGTTCTGATCTTTAGGATACAATGGTCAATAACGTAACAGAAACAGTTTGATATGCTTCGAAAGAATAACAAGTATTGTATCTTCAGCTGGAACCAGGTTAAAGCAGCCATAGCAACTTTGAAGGCCTGCTTCAATGAGGGGCTCCGGTCTCTACTAGCATTCTAAAAACAAGTTAAAGCCGAGTAACCTGCCAGCCAGCAGTTTTCACATTTGCTTTCAGGCAAAAGTTTCGATTCGACTTTGAGTGAGATAATCGTGCAGATCACGGCTATACTGCGAACCCGGACAGATATCGAATCCACAAACATAACATGCACTAAAGAAAACCAACCAAAGAATGTACTAACTTTCCAAAGATTATGTTAATCTGCCAATCGGGTATGTATATCAGCAATGCCAGTCAAGCACTATCTTGTGGTAAATTCCTTCTCGATGACACCAAATATCACCTTCAAGCGATCTTCTAGATTTGAGACAATGTTTTTGGCAATCCGTTTTTCATGCTTTGTGCTTTTCAACCATGCGATTCCGAAAAGTACTCGCACCTGACATCCCTTTGCTCTCGAGTGTGAGTCCTCGATTTGGTATCTAAGGTGAAGCTGCAAAATATTGAAAGTTTAAAACTCAGTGGTCAATAATGAGGAAGCATCACACTTGAAGATAAATCGATAAAAAGTTCTTTTGGCATTCATACATTGAAATAGTCCCCAAGTGGAACACCATGGAGAGTCATAACTTCTTCGATAAGCCAACCATTTTTATCAGGAAGTAGGGATTTCTGCTGAGTGCTAGTCACCTCTCCTCTATAGCCGGATACACGCTTATCGAATCTGTATTGTACTTGCCTCTCATACACATCAGCCTTTTCTGACTCCCACGGATTGCAGGAATAGTTAAGACCGCCAGCTCTCTTCATAGCTTTATATTCCAATTCGCCACCACTGAATAACTCCATGACGAAACCGATCTGAATCACCGATAAAACAATTACCACCATCTGATACAGAGAACACATATCTAAAATACATGCATACAGATAGTCATATGCTACATTTACATGCTAGAACTCCATTAATAAGCTTTAACAAAAAGGATTAGCAGTACCTCGACCAAGGGAGGTAAAGATGTTCATAAGATGCATGATGCGGCAAACTAGTTCCATAGGTTCACGGAGTGAGAGAGATAGAGGACTTACGGGAACAGGAAGAGCACATGAATAAACCTCGGACATACTGACATCCTCAAGGACTAAGGAAGATCCACTCTCGTCAGATTGGAGGCCTTTTGACTCAGACTCTTCTTCAACTATTTGGACTTTCTGCTCGGGGCTCAAGGCTCTGGCTTTCCACAGAGCCATGATTGTTCTAGTCGGAAAAAAAAATTGAAAATTAATAAACACATCAATAGATGCAAAAGCATAAACAAAATAAAAACTGGTCACAGAAGATAGATTCCTCTTTTACCGATGAGCTACATTGAAAGATACAAAAGACTGATAATGGAACTTCAACCGGCCTTCCTCATCTTGAGTCTTTGCACCATGTCTAGCATCCAATCCTCTTCCTGGACGGAGAGTCATAACAATGACTGGACTGCCCATTGATGCCAGAGTAGGTGGAAAAACTTGAATATCTTCAATGTCTTCCCAAAGGAAGAAGAATTTCGTCCTGTGGCCAAATAAATTGGCATGAAACCCAATTATTCTTGGCGACAGAAACAAGCGACCCTGCACAGATGCAGCCACAGATTAACAAAAAGTGGAAAACACAGTATATTAATTATTGAGAGTAAACGTAACAAAAGTGAGCTTTACAAAATATTATATAACCAGACAAACAGAACCTGCAGAGGCATTCTCCGTTTCAAGTGGCAGGTAAAGTCATTGATGAGAAATTCCTCTGGTGGAAGCCCGAAGAGTTTCTGAAAGGTTGAATTCGTTTGAGGGGACCTCACATTTATCTGCAAATAGATCATGTGGTCATAAGTAACAAGACTGGGCAACAATATTTTATTCTTGGCCAGTTGTAGCTAAAAGAACATCTATTTACCTTCTTCCCCACTTCTTTCTCCATCTTTTTTAAGTACTCCGTAACTACATTTCCACCTCTCGTATTTTCCACAAAAATTCTCAAGTGCAGCTTAGACTGGCATGCCTGAGCCAACTTGCCTTGCAGAGGAACCCACACATCAGCTAGATCAGATATATTAGATCTTACAAAATTAACCTCAGCATGTCCCAAAGATGTAGGTTCATCGAAAGGCCCATCAAAATCAAAAACTTCTACATCCAGTACGGAAGGAGGCTCTTTCATTGCATCGAATTCAAATATTTCTGCAAAAAGCAATACTCAAGAATTGATTAAAGTGACTCATTATTCAAGACTATGCTAGTGAGACTGCAAATGTGTACGCTGAACCCAAACATAGACAAAGAACAATGTTGAATTCACCATTCCACTGTGGGGCAGATTTCTGGTACTTGATTGAGCTGGTTCTAGTTTTCCCATTGCAAGTGAACACTACATATGGATCACAGAAGCCACTTGAATCTACAGCAGCTAAATTACTTCCCTCGATCAATGCAACTGTTAGTAACCATCCATCCCCTCGTGCTTTCACTCCATGATCACTCCCTATTGTTAGAGAGTCCAAAGAAAAGGGTAATCAAATGCCAAGACACAAGAAACAGGACACAGAAACTCTTCTCACAAGCCGAGCAGAGTAGTTATTAAATGAAAATATTACCTTTCTGTGCTCTGGCATGCATGAAGCGTGAGATTAGCTGCAGCACCCTTTCGCCTTGAAGAACCAAAATAGCACACACAATCAATTCACCAATTGAATCAGGCAAGTCAAGCCCAACGAACTCTAGTCCTTGAATTGTACTAGGTCCAGCTAGGCAGATATGGACTATTACATATAAGCTCATCAAAACTGTGGAAGCCATGGTAAAATTAGCAAAGTGCTGGACTGCCAACTTCAAATCTGACTGGGGTTCAGCTTGCAATGATCCCAAAAGCTGTTCTTTGTTCAACCCGATATCCTTTGGATCAACTGGCTTAATAGTCTGCTCTAGTAGAGTAGTGAAATGCTCAAAGCTTTCCCTTAGACCCTGCCGGGTTCCATTTTCTATCATACTTTTCATCATGGTGCTCTGCAAGAAGTTCGTTCGCCATGAAATCACCAAATGCGAGCATTGTTCTCCAGATGGAAGCTCAGGCCCAGGAGTAATGCAATACAGCACTTCGGTTCTGAAGGTGCTCCCGTACATAACATCAGGAGTGCTCACAACTGCTAAAACAGCAAAAGTCTTCCCATCAGCTTTTATATACGTGTGCTCCTCAGTGGCTTTCACAGCCTTAATTAATTTGGTTGGAGCCCTGATGTAAGAATAAATTCTTTTCAAGCTCTCACCGCCATTCTCAAATTTCCAAGGCCCAAATTGTGGATCTGTAGATCCCTGCAACTCTGCTACTGACCTAGGAAAACTTGAATCAGGTGAGAAAAGCAGAGAGTTCAGTTCTTTCGGTGCAACCATATATAATTGGTCTAGAAGCACTCCTCCAGGTAAATTACTCGGAATTTCACTTCCCTGATCTCTAGAGCACAATGCTTCCATCTCTTCCTCAAAAGAAGATGACTGATCATCAGACTTGTTATCAACAATATCAGCTTTTGAAATTTCGGGTATCTCCGTCAAATCAGTACCCCTAGTGGAGGTAGTAGAAGCAGTGTCAGAATTTCTATTAAACATTTGAGTGATTAGACCTGCTAGGGATTTCTGTGCAGACGATTTCTCTTCCTTGGAAGACACATTATCATCTTGCATCGGCGGAGAAGACGTGTTTGAAGAACCACTAAAAGACCTAGAAAGATCATTAGCAGCCATGTCTCCATTCTTCCTCAACATCGATGCATCATCACCGTTACAATCCAAGTCCAAGAACGAATTGTTTTGTGAAAAATAGATATTCAGAAGTATTTCACCTACACCCAAGGTAGAAACAAAAGTACATAGATAAAGATTCTTGCAGCCAGTATTAACTATTAACCCATACCAGTTGAAACATGTATTTTAAGTGCTGGAATCTTTGTACAATGATTCCCATATACATACATACATACACACACACACACATATATATAAAGGTTTTGCAGATGCTGAGAAATGAAAGATGCAAATAACAGAAACCAAAAATAAACATACCACACTCCTTATTCTTCAACTTCTTATTCCTAGGGTGGAGGGCATACCATGCAGTGCCCAGAGATTTGTTATGAGCATCAAAAACCTGGGAAACGGGGACTTTAAGCTGACCAACAAAATCATCTTTTAAATACTTATCCTCGTCCAACACAGAGATGATCAGCTCCTCATTCAAATCCTCCACCTTGAAACTGAATTCCTCGCCCCAATTTGGATTCAATGTCTTCTTCACCACTTTGGTTTTGCACCTCTGTTTTCCCAGCTGAAGCTTGACGTAGGGATCACTGAGCCCGTTTATATCCATGGCCGGAATGTTCCTTGCTTCAATTACGCCCACAATAAGCTTCATTTTTGGGATTTTCTTCCCCTCCCTCTCTAGATTCCCTCAATCCAATCAAACTTTGGCCTTGATCGATAATTTTTAATTTTATAAAGAACCCAAGGAAGAACAATGTCGGGTAATATTTCTTCAATTTCTGGGAGAAAGAAAGAAAGAAACAGAAACCCAACTCTCCCAAGCTAAAATCTTTTTTAGAAAAACAAGGGCGGCTGATAAATGAATAGCGAAAGACAATCAAACTGAAGAAATCAATATTTATGAAGAACTAAAGCAGTTCCCAGTATTATTTACTGAATTAATAGCTCGAGCAATATCAAATTTCAAAATTGAAGAAGAAGAAGAAGATAAGATCAAAAGCGGCAGCTACAGATACACGTCTGTATATAAACTAAGATAAAATTTGGGAAAAAGTTTTGATTTTTCGAAGCAAGGAGGAGTTGAGTCAATGGAAAGAAAAGGCAGGGCCTTTCAGTTTTCAACGTTGGCAGCTTTTGTTTCTGATACATTTCAATTCCCAGTTTGCCGTTGCGTCTGCGTTTTTGCCTTCCCTCTGCGGTTGCGCGTTCCAGTATTGACTTTTTGACCATATGTCTCGAGCGAGCGAATTATAATTATCAATTATGGTCAAATTCTTCTTTCAGTCCTTGTATTATAACTATCAATTGTGGATTTAGTCCCTATAGTATATATGCTTTTCAAAAGGCTAAAATATGCCCCATGTCCCTGTATTCTTTATACATTTAGAATTCAATCTCTCTGCTTTTTATTTTCAGAAATTTAATCTTTTGTTTTGGATTAAAAAATTCAATTCCGAAAATTATGTTGTTAAGTTCATGTCCATTACAATGCCATTTTTTTTGTTACATGAATTCCAAATTAGTTTTTTTTTTTAAAAAAAGATCATATCAACGGACTTAACAAAAAAAATTAACGTTCTTTAGATCTGAATTTTAAATATAAAAGAAGTATAAGAACTAAAATCTAAATATACAAAGAGTACAAAAACTTGAAATATATTTTATCTGTTTCAAAATTTGGATTTCTTTATCCTAACCATATTCTAGTATTAGCCCTATACTAAACCTAGGTTGTTAATTTAGTTCATATTCTTTAATTTAATCATTTTTATCCCCTAAAATTTAATCATATTATCCTTGTATCATCTTTAGCTAAGAGTTAGCCCTAACCAAATTTAATCATACCAAATTCTACTATTAGCCCTATACTAAACCTAGGTTGTTTGATAAACTAAAAATGTAATTACTTATTTAATTTTATAATAAATGTGCTTGGTTTGCTACTTGAAATTAAGTACTGCATATCTAGAATTTTGATAAGTATTTTTAGGAAGAGTTTGTTACGCTCGACGAGCACCGATGAGTACCACTAACGACGAGCACCGATGAGCACCATTAATTTGATTTATAAAAATTAAAATTTTAAAGGACTCACTCTATAATTATAAATTATTTAAAAATCAAAAATAAATTAATTAAAATATATTGTTTTATTTTTAATTTTTTAAACATAGATAAAAATTACTTATTTATCCCTAAATTACACAACTTTAATTTTTATTGATTTAAAATTTGACTCCTGTGTTCGTCGTTCTCCACTGATGAACATCATTTGCATTGAATAAAATTTGACTGAAACGCGGCTGCTATCATTTTCAAGGGCGGGTTAGTGGTGTTTTAAGGGGCCAAAGCATTGAATAAATTGAACATTTGATTGAATACGTCAATAGCTCTCAATGCTCAGCCTCTGAAAGAGAGAATGGTTACTTAAAAATCCTAACCGACGGTTATGTAAAAATTAGTTGGGAAACGGCAGTCAGGAAGGGAGCTAGGATTTGAAGTTAGGGGGGCAAAATATAAATTTTGAAAGGTGGGGGACAAATTTACAATTATTCCAATTTTTTCAAGAAAAATATAAAGAATCAAAAAGTAAAAAAAAAAATTCCTCTACCGGGGGGCCACAGCCCCTCCCATTGGAGCTGTGGCTCCGTCCCTGACGGTAGCCATGCAAAAGATAACAACAATGACGGCAGGAAGCAACGGCGGCGACAACACGACAATGACGGTAGTAATGGCGGCGATGACTTAATTTTAAATAAACAAAAACTATGATTTTTTAAATTTACGGGTAAATAGATATTTTGATCTATATTTAAAAAAATAAAACAATATATTAAATTAATGGTGCTCATCAGTGCTCGTCGTTAGTTGTGTTCATCGGTGCTCGTCGAGCATGACTGAATTTTCCGTATTTTTTTAATACTTTTAAGAATTGAAAATAAATCGGTTAAGGAATCCTAGCCGCATAGTATACTTTTCTCTCGTCTTTTTCTTTTTTTTATTTACTGACGACATCAACAATTTAGTGTTGAGTGTCAATAGTTGAGATTTATTGTTTTTTTTTGTTGTTCTCATATTTCTCATCATTTGTCTTATTTTTTGTGTTTTTAATTTTAAATAAATAACTTTGTTGATGTTAAAGTGAACAAGAATCAAAAACGATGGTCAGATGATGGCCCAAGTGGTTGTTCTCGAGTCTCACCTCCTTAGTGAGATTGATGATACTTAAAATGGAAGATCTCTCGCCTTTACCTTGTTGCATGTCCCATTTTATATTACTCGGACATATGTCATGATCAGGTTGCCGTGGTGTGCCAATTAGACTGATTATGACTTGACATCTTAAGTTTGCACTGTTATTCTTGCAATTATGTGCGTTGTCACGTGATCGCCAGATGCGATGTCTTTCGTGGTCTTGGTTGTTCGCCACATGTTGTGAAGGATATTATATAGATCGCATTCGTTGTTATTACTTGTTGGAAAGCTTACGTTGTCGTCTGCAACGATCACGTGCGTTGTTACGTGATCGCTGAATATCTTTTGTGCAATATTGTTCGCAACGAGTTGTTTGGTCATATTTGCGAGTTGTGTGGTCATAACACGTGCCGGTAGATATTTATAGGTACTAACAAATTTTATCCTCGTGGAACGCTTTACTTTATTTTTTATTACATTATCCTCTGTCTTTCATCACGGTTTTCTTTTCTTTATCATTCATTTAGTCGTTATTTCTTTTAGCTTTCTATTAATGTTGGCTAATATATTTCTTTTTTTATAAAAAAATGTTTGATATTTATAAAAAAACGTTTACGTTTGATAGACTTGTAGTTTACACAACCGATATATCAAATAATTTTTTTTATAAAAACGTTTGATATTTATTGAAAAATAAGGGTCGGCTAATATATTGTTTGCTAAATAAAAAGGCTTAAATATAATACATGTCTAAAATATGTCATTTTTCATTTAAGTGTCTAACTGTTATTTTAGATAAAATAAATTTTTAAAATATTAATTTTGATCTAAATAGGTGTTTAAAGGTTTTTTTCTTTCAAATTAGTCGCCTAAAATTTTAGTTTTTGTCTTATTAACTCTTTTGTGAATTCAATTTTTTACAACATTTATTAAATAGGAAAAATGACGTGTTTTTAACACTCATTTTATATAAGTACAATGATTACTCAATTTACTATACGAACTAAATAAGAAACACTGAACAATACAACAACTGTAGGAGTATTGGTATAAAAATCTTTGCAAAGTAGAATGTTTATCATGTAATCGGGACAAAAATCTTACCTTTTCGGTGCCTTTTTAATTTTTTATTCTCCAATATTAAATAAAATAATTTTAATTTTAAATATTAAATTATAAATTTAAAATTTAAAATTTAAAATTACACCATACACTAATTTTTTAAACTATAATCTTAAATTATAAACATAATTTTTTTAGCGTGTAACATAAATAAGAGCACACAACAAAACTAGAAAATTTCTATTCAATTAACCACTTTATCTTTAATACTCCAAGTATAATTTTTTTTATTCATATGTGTTGTTCATTTGTCTAAAAGGTCCTTCGGAATTAAAATTCTTCCACTGCAACACTTTTTTACATGTGAGTTTTCAGAGTTCATTTTGATTTAAAGACAATCTTACTTGATTTTCCATCTAACTACAGTCCATGTATAATTATTGTTAAGTTCATTTAGTCTACCAATTAACTCTATTATCTAACAATTTAATTTACGATTCTGTCAATTTATTAATTATTATCATTCTCTAATCTTAACATCAACAAACTTGCTATCACGATATAAATATCAGTCTCGTGATAGATCCTCATAGGTATTTTAGGAGTGTGCAAAATAATATTCAGTTAACCGTTAGCAAATTATTTCGATTAACTGGTAAATTCAATTTATTTAATTTTTAATTTTAAATTGTATCAAATAAATTCGATAATCGATTAAATGATTAATTTGAATATTCAGTTTAATTTTTCAAGTAATGTTTTTTTACTCATATCAAATTTAATAATACGAAGTGAGATGAGTAAAGGGGATAATTTCATTCATATTTTGAGTCGATACACAGGGGTGATTATATACTGAAAAGCATGAGGATAAGCATGTTGTGTACAGCTATTCTATGAGCTGGAGAGGTTTGTTATAAACCCTAACAACCTGACAGCTAAGGGCATTAATAACACGACACGTGTACTGGAGAGGTTTGTGACGTTGCATGGCTGAGGTCATGCATGCATTCCTTCATTCAACATTCCCCCTGCTTCTTCAAGCTTCTTGACGCAAACTTTGTCTCTGAAAGCTTCAAACATCACTCGTGTCAATGGTTTAGTGAAACCATCAGCAATTTGATGTGTGGCAGGAACATAATTCACACATATCTGATTGAGGGCGACTTTTTCTCGGACAAAATGAATGTCGAGATCAACATGCTTGGAGCGAGCATGATAAACTGGATTTGCAGTGAGGGCTATGGCACTCGTGTTATCGCACCATATGGTAGGGACTTGTTCAAGTTTTATTCCCATTTCCTTGAGTAAGGCATTGATCCAAATAACTTCAGCTGCTGAGTCCGCAAGGCTCCTGTACTCTGCTTCCATTGTAGACCTTGAAACCACCTTTTGTTTTGAAGAATTCCATGTTACAAGACCATTGCCCACGAACACACAATGGCCTGATATGGAGCGTCGGTCGACAGTGCTTGATCCCCAGTCAGCATCAGAGAATGCTACTACTTGAGGACTGGATGAAGATCTGGTGAAAATTAGACCAAGATCTTGAGTGCCAACTAGGTACCGAAGGATCCTTTTAACAGCAACCATGTGTAACTCACAAGGAGCATGCATGAATTGAGCAACTCTATTGACACTGTAGGTAATGTCTGGGCGAGTATGGCAAGCATAAAGCAACATTCCTACAATGCTTCTGTATTCTCGTGCATCAGACAATGGTTTCCCTGCACCCTCTACTGCCAGTTTCTGAGACGCAACCATAGGTGTTGGTGTGGAATTAGCTCTTTCCATCTGAGTCTTTTGAAGCAACTCTCTAATGAACTTTCGTTGACTGAGATAGAGAGAGTTACTGGTTCTGCTTACTTCAATGCCAAGAAAGTAGTTTAGGCTGCCTAGATCTTTCAACGAGAATTGTTGATGAAGTTGTTCAACCACTCTATCAATCTCTGTGGCTGAGGATCCTGTAACCACGATGTCATCTACATACACTAGCATGTAAGTGTAGATGGAGTTGGTGCACTTGATAAACAAAGAATTATCAGCTTTAGATTCAGTGAACCCCAAGTTCTTCAAGCATTGTTTTAATTTGGCATTCCAGTTGCGTGAAGCCTGTCTTAGCCCATACAGGGCCTTGTTTAACTTGCACACAAGAGGGGCACCAGTCGAGGATTGCTTCTCAAATCCTGGTGGTTGCTGCATAAGGACTTCTTCTTCAAGCTCGCCATTAAGAAAGGCGTTGTTTACATCAATCTGTCAAAGTTGCCATCCTTGTGATACTGCCAAGGAGAGGATGATATTCACAGTAGGGAATTTCACAACAGGACTATAGGTATCATGGAAGTCATGCCCAGGGATTTGAGAGTATCATTTGGCAACAAGTCTTGCCTTGTGTCTTTGAATTGTGCCATCTGAATTTTTTTTCAATTTGAAGATCCATTTACATCCAACAACCGATCTTACTGGAGGTAATTCAACCAATGTCCATGTGTTATTGGTTTGTAAAGCTTGAAACTCAGCAATAACTGCTTCTTTCCATCGAGGGGACTGTAAAGCATGATAGATATCTTCAGGCTCACCACTGTCAATTTCACTTAGAAAGGATTTTGGTTTAAAGATACCACATTTCCCTCGAGTAAGCATTGGATGTTGATTGGAAGTAGCACCTGAGATGTTACTTGTAGTAGATGGAGGATCATTATGGCAAACTGAAGGAGCAGGAATGTCATCACCTGAGATTGGAAGATTCTGAACTGAAGAGATAGTTTGGCTATGATGTATGAGCTCAGGTTCAGTCGGTGTAGTATGTTGAAGATGTTCTCCTGTAACCCCCTCGTCCCGGTCTGGGCGCTTGACCGATCCGAGTGGGCCACACGGGGAAAACCGAAGCGAAACCCGTTAAGGTTCCCCCTCGGTTAGCAACCCTATTTTTTTCATTTTAAAATCTTGTCTAAATGGATATTAAACCCTATATGGTCAAACAGCGGAATAAAATACATGAGCCAAACATTCGAACCCAAAACAGCAGTTAAACAGCCCAATTTTAATCTTTTAAACAGTCCGTTTCGAAACGCCCTTGAGGCGTATCGAAACGCCTTGACCAGGTCAACCGTTTCGAAACGCCCACGACGGTCAATATCTCGTGGTCAACGAGATTTTGACCGTTTCGAAACCTTTACACCCGTTTCGAAACACCTTCATCTCGTGAATTTCTCAGAATTCCAGTAGCCAAAACGTTCCGATACGCGTTTCGGAACAGGGGTTCCAAAGGCCATACCGTATCGAAACGCGTTCCGATACGGGGTCCCTGAAGCCTACCCGTTCCGAAACGATCCCTCCCGTTTCGAAACGCTGGCAGTCTGTAGCCTTTGAAATACAAATTTAGGGGTGTTTTGACAAGTCTAAAGGTCCCATAGGGCCCCTAAAGGCACACAAAACCATCAAACAAAGTCTAGAGGCATTCATCCTAGATTTAACATACTCAAACACATACAAGCATGGATTTGGACAAACTTTCTAACATAGCAAAATTACACATGTAGAGCCTTTCATACAAGCATGCTTGAAGACATTAAAAAGAACCAATAAGCATCATACATCACAAATAAGTTTACATTTCATTCAAGCAACTTAAGCATTCATAAGACATCCATCATACAAGCATTTGGCAAGATATATCATGCTTACAAACCAAGTCAACCATAGACATACATCAAGACTCGAATCAACAATTCCTATCCCATCGCTTAACTATTACATTCTATTACTTAAAATCCATACATTGAGCTCACCAAAAGCAACACTTGGAGACCCTCCCTTGCCTTTGGCACCCACAAGCTATTTATCTGCATTGTCGAACAAAAGAGAGCGTAAGCATAAAAGCTTAGTGAGGGTAAGCTCTTTAAAAACAAACCTCGACAATGCAGGGTCCAAGCACAAGCTACAACCGAGATAAAATGCATGTTCTTACCTCCGGTCCACACGAGCCATGATTCTAAATGATGCACGAACATATAATCAATATCATGTCATGCTCAACATGTTCAAAACCACAATACATGAAATCACATATATTAAATCATGTTAGCAACACATCCCAAATCACATTGGCTCACAATTAACCACATAATGGCAACATAAACTACAATCCGTATTGGCACCTAGCTATGACTCGAATACACGGATAACCGTTGGAACTCACATCCAACAACACAACCATTACCTGGTGGTGGGATTCCACTCATCACCGTTCACGCGGAGGGGATTCCACTCATCCTCACGCCTCATTTCATGCGGAGGGGATTCCACACATCCTCACGCCCGTCGATGGGATTCCACTCATCACCGACTAATGTAAATACAATTTCCGGGCGTACACGTACTCCTCCTTGGTGACTCAACGCCACCAAGGCCACGCGCGACTTTTGACTCATGTGTACACACTAACATCCTAATGATCGATCATTTGTACCCAAGCATACTAGTGCCAATACTAATACATTCCACAATACCATTTATTAACAACTTCCGTGCTTAGCACGTACTCACCATGACTTACTATCATGCACAAACCATATTTCCATGCCTAGCATGTATTCACCATGATCCTCGGATCAAGCAATCACCTCATGTATATCATTAACAACCATATCACATCATATTTTGCACATGTGTATAAACATATCATATCTATCATTAACATGCATATGACAACGCATCCAACATGCCTCAACATACATGTATACAACATATACATAATCAACATCATCACAATTTAACACGAGGCATATACAATCATTAAAGAGTGCAACCAAAGTCTCTAATCAAAGCTTGGGATTAGGCTACCACTCTAATCCCAACTCTAGGTGGGTTTACCAAGCCCATCCTAGGTTCACATGCTTGAACCAAATACTCAAAACCATTTCAAAAACATTTAACCACTCACCTAAGCTCCCAAGCTCAAAGACCAAGCAAGCGACCGTTCTTCAAATTCCCGGATTCACTTCCCATGCTTCACCGATGCCCAAACTCGGTTCTAACCAATCTCAAACACAAACAAAACATTCATAATCAATATCTCATCATCGGAATCAACCCGGATTAACATTAGCAAGCATGCAACACTCAAAATCAACCCCAAAACAGGATTTCCGAGCAGCCCTTAACACCCACTGATTTCTCCCATTTCAAACACCCAAACAAGCATCAATTACACCCAAAATGATCCTCATATATCATACTACCTACAGCCCCCAAAATCCAACCTTAAACAGCCCCAAAACCCACATTAAAAACCCTCCAAAAACCCTCTCAAGCCAAATTCCAAAAATTGATTAAAATCATTTGAAATTTACATATGTAGCATCATTTGGCTCCTACATTCCATAACTAACCATAATAAACCATAATATTAGGTTTAGCTACACAAAGGCACTATTTTTAAGCAAAACATTCAAAACCCCTATTTTCCAAAAACTTCATGAAAATGAAAAAGAAGGGTACTTTTATGAAGGGGAGGATGAGGGGAAGTCGAAAACACCATTACCTTTCAAAACGGAGTCGAAATGAGAGAACTCTTGAATGGAATAGTAAATGGGTTGGGAGCTTTTGTTTTCCCGTTGATGAGGAAGAGGATGAATAGTAAATGGGTTGGGGTTTTTGTTTTGTTTTAAATTTAAAGGCACAAAGACTATCTTGCCCTTAATGAAATAGATTATTCACAAGGACATAAGTTCCATGGCCATTTGGGGTTTAATTCCAAAACTTAGTCCATCATCAATTTAATTAATTTGAAAACCAAACCCGGACCATTATTTAAAACATAAAACCGAACCCAAAATAATATTAAAATATTATTTCCACCTAACCCCTAAACCCGGGTGTTACAACTCTCCCCTACTTAAGGAATTTCGTCCCCGAAATTCATCGATCACGGAGGGCCACTGAAACATGCACCTCCATGCATTCCTCTCTCACCACAACATGCTAACCAACACGAAAGACTTACCACGCAACACTTGCTATCTTACACTATGATCTCAACTGATTCTTCAAGGCATGTCGATTTCAAACTCATCTCAATCTCTTAAACAAACATAGCACAAAGCAGATCTGACTCACATTTCTGAATCATAGATACACGGAACACATCTCAAACCCCTTTCTAACTCTGGTGGTAACCGCAACAGATAACAACAGAACTAGTCCGGTTCACAACTCATACAACACTGTTCAAAAATTGACCGATGACCTTCTCTGACTGATAACCTGACTTCATCAATTAACCAAACACTACGCAGGCGTCTTCAAAAACAATCTAGCAGAAATTTCGGATCTCTGTTACTCACTTCCATTATGAACCTTCCACGGATGTAACAAGCTAGAAGAAAACTGAAGCTCGGTCTTAACACGCTGGCAATTTACACACTTACTCTCATGTTGGACCACATTATTCATCCACTCAATCTAGAAGTACTCATCTTCAATCCACAATACGCCTTCATACTACTCAGAAGCAATATAATTGAACTACCGTATGCTTCGGCCAATTCAATATGTCTCAAAACACTATGTCAATCTGTACAACTATTCTGTCTCTGAAATACAAAACTCTATCATCTCTGAACTGTATTATGAAGGTCTTCCTTCTACTATGCCTCGCACGTGAGGTGCCAAGAATCTGTCTTGCAACTGTTTCTCTTCAAACATCCTGACTCAGCGTAGGCTCAACATAAAACGCGGCCACAAGAATACTGGCATTCGGTAACTGAATTCGGCAAATACAACTCGCAACCCAACTACCACTCTAACAACAATTACGACTCGGAACATCGGTCACTACGGAGGCTATCTTCGGCTGGTACTCAATCTTGATATTACAATCTTCAAGCGGTTCTAACATTTCATGCTGTTCAAGTTTCCACCCTTCCTAAGTCTTCAAATATTTCAAGATCTGATGATATGCACATACACACTGTGCATTTCTTACCACACAAGCTTGTCCCCAAGTCTTCGAAGCAATTACAACTGTAATTAACTCTATGTCTCTCATCGGATAACTCTTCTCACGGTCTTTCAACTAACTCGATGAACATGTCAAAATCATTTTGTCTTGCATAAGCACACAACCTAACCCTACATGTATCACATCACTACAGTTTACAAGCTCTTTCTCTAGTATAGGCTGGATCCAGGTCGAAGCTCTCTCCAAAGTTTCTTTCGGTTCCTCAAAGGTTCAATGTCCTGCATCTAACCTTACAACTGTACGTTCTTCTGTAGCAATCTGTCAAAAGAGTAGCTATCTTCGAAAGACTATTCACAATTCTCCGATAGTAACAATGCTAGACCTAGGAACTATAGATACCTATCACAGTCTTCAACTCCTTCCAACTCACATCTTCTTCTGCCTACTTAGGATTTACTCTAATGCACTCGGCTGATCTACATGTCCTAGGAGAACATCTTCATTAACTCGGAGTTCACGTTGGCTCAACTTGGCATGCCACTAATTCTCTAATAGGACCTACAACACTAATTTCAAAGCTTGCCATGACCTTCTTTGGTACGTGAATATACACATGTGTCACCTATGAGAACTACTACAACTAATCAAGAAACTCAGGAAAATATTCTGTTCAACATCTCTAGGAAGGTAACTAATACACTAGTCAAACGAAACGACATAACTTAGAGCTCAAGGTGATCACATCTTGCCTCAAGAGTTGTCTTCGATACTTCAACTTCTCTCACTTTCACTGGTAATAATCGAATTCAAGTAAATCTTCAATTTGACTGGAGCACACACTAACTGATCAACAAATCACTGACACTTGTTTCGACTGTATGTAATCTGAACACACTCTCGCACTGTCACTCTTTCTTCTTCACAAATTACTCTGTATAACTCTGAGATGATGCACTAGGCCTAATGAATCTAAGGTCTAACGAGTCTCGAAGTTAATTCTTCAACATTCTCAATTCTTCTAGGATTCATAAGTTACAGAACAAACAAAACAGAAGCAACCTCGAAAACGGTCTCAATAACAAACTCTTCTCCTCTAACAAGAGGTAAACCGGCAATTCTTCCAAATACTTATAGGAGAAGAAAACACAAACTACCCTAACTCTTTGCGGTCTAATCTTCATTCAAAAATCAAATTCATCACAATTGCTAAGCAAGCCTACCAACTAAACTCAATCATCCTTTGATCTCTAAACTGGATCAACATTCAACAAGAAGTTCACATCCTCACTTACCACTACAGTCTCACAAAAATCCGCAACTTCAAGTCAACTCTTGCTTTGTCTCAACGTATACACTAACTCCTTGCTCTTCAAGTCGAGCCTTGTCAAAAAGCACATTGAAACTGTAGGAAGACAATCACTTCACGTCTATTAGAAACTAGTAACTCTGAACCACCAACAAACATCTTCTGTACATCTTTCTGATCACTACCATCTCCCTAAAGGCTAGTCACATGCGTCCATACATCTAAGGTCTCAACAACGATATCTAATTCCTTACATGCTCACACAAATAGACGAATCCGCAGAGATGGCAACTTCACAAGTACACACTGATAGTCTTCGGTCCTCTGTTTTTAGACTGATTCTTCAACAAAATCTGACTCTTCTAGACTATCCGTAGAGCATTTCAAAACTTCAAAAACGCGATTCTGAGCACATACAGACAACCATGCTGGAAAACCACCCCCAAACGCACGCTGGCCCAAAACACACAAACCGGTTCCCATTCACGGATACTGATCGGCTATCTTGCATCGAATTCATAGACTGAACCCCAACGGTCACCAACTAACACTTCTGAAATTCAGATTACTCACACGAGACCCCTACCTAGATCTCACCAAAAGAACTAAGGTACTCATACCTACCTCTGACACCTCATCGAGTATATTCAAACTTGCATTCTTGTTAGCAACATACGAAAGTACGAACTCAGAACCAATCAGAAGAGACAAACTCAAAACTGTACCAAGGCTTATCCACTATAACCTCGATATCCCTTTGACTCCCACTCAAAGGTCTCTGCTTCTTTTCACCAACTAATGCCAGAATCGGTCCCATCGTCTCTCACCAACAAGAATCAACTCGCATACACACGAACTCGAGCAAACAAATTGTACCTCAACTCCGGTACAACCATACTCCTCTAACTATAGCAAAGAACTTCCTCTATCTCATCCACATTTTCAGAACCCACAACTTCCACTTACCGACTCACGGCCCACACACTGGCCTCAAACATACTAAAAGCAATAAATCAATCAACAATTTAACATACAAGTTGGGTTAGCAAAGAAAAGGTCCAAGTGGCTCAAGTATGATTTCCCTCACTTAAAATCTCCTCTCTTTTTTTCGATGTAATAGAAGCAATGAGACTCTACTCAACATGTTTCAAACAAATCAGCACACATACATGCTTAACCAAGCATATAACAAGGCATACTTGCTAAACAAGCAACACATGCGTACGATCAAACAACGTACATTCTCAATCAAACAACCACACATCACAACATGCACGGGTAACGAGCAACATGCTTTCAAACAAACAATCAACATACTTGTCACACAAGTAGTCATACTTACAAAGCAAGCAAACACCGTGCATATCATTTCAAAACTTAAACTTACCTCACTTACCTGCCCAAGGTCTCGGTAACCTTAGGCTCTGATACCAACAAGTGTAACCCCCTCGTCCCGGTCTGGGCGTTTGACCGATCCGAGTGGGCCACACGGGGAAAACCGAAGCGAAACCCGTTAAGGTTCCCCCTCGGTTAGCAACCCTATTTTTTTTTTCATTTTAAAATCTTGTCTAAATGGATATTAAACCCTATGTGGTCAAACAGCGGAATAAAATACATGAGCCAAACATTCGAACCCAAAACAGCAGTTAAACAGCCCAATTTTAATCTTTTAAACAGGCCGTTTCGAAACGCCCTTGAGGCGTATCGAAACGCCTTGACCAGGTCAACTGTCCTAGGGCCTTTACAAGGGGTCGTTTCGAAACGGTGGTCAACCGTTTCGAAACGCCCACGACGGTCAATATCTCGTGGTCAACGAGATTTTGACCGTTTCGAAACCTTTACACCCGTTTCGAAACACCTTCATCTCGTGAATTTCTCAGAATTCCAGTAGCCAAAACGTTCCGATACGCGTTTCGGAACAGGGGTTCCAAAGGCCATACCGTATCGAAACGCGTTCCGATACGGGGTCCCTGAAGCCTACCCGTTCCGAAACGATCCCTCCCGTTTCGAAACGCTGGCAGTCTGTAGCCTTTGAAATACAAATTTAGGGGTGTTTTGACAAGTCTAAAGGTCTCATAGAACCCCTAAAGGCACACAAAACCATCAAACAAAGTCTAGAGGCATTCATCCTAGATTTAACATACTCAAACACATACAAGCATGGATTTGGACAAACTTTCTAACATAGCAAAAATACACATGTAGAGCCTTTCATACAAGCATGCTTGAAGACATTAAAAAGAACCAATAAGCATCATACATCACAAATAAGTTTACATGTCATTCAAGCAACTTAAGCATTCATAAGACATCCATCATACAAGCATTTGGCAAGATATATCATGCTTACAAACCAAGTCAACCATAGACATACATCAAGACTCGAATCAACAATTCCTATCCCATCGCTTAACTATTACATTCTATTACTTAAAATCCATACATTGAGCTCACCAAAAGCAACACTTGGAGACCCTCCATTGCCTTTGGCACCCACAAGCTATTTATCTGCATTGTCGAACAAAAGAGAGCGTAAGCATAAAAGCTTAGTGAGTGTAAGCTCTTTAAAAACAAACCTCGACAATGCAGGGTCCAAGCACAAGCTACAACCGAGATAAAATGCATGTTCTTACCTCCGGTCCACACGAGCCATGATTCTAAATGATGCACGAACATATAATCAATATCATGTCATGCTCAACATGTTCAAAACCACAATACATGAAATCACATATATTAAATCATGTTAGCAACACATCCCAAATCACATTGGCTCACAATTAACCACATAATGGCAACATAAACTACAATCCGTATTGGCACCTAGCTATGACTCGAATACACAGATAACCGTTGGAACTCACATCCAACAACACAACCATTACCTGGCGGTGGGATTCCACTCATCACCGTTCACGCGGAGGGGATTCCACTCATCCTCACGCCTCATTTCACGCGGAGGGGATTCCACTCATCCTCACGCCCGTCGATGGGATTCCACTCATCACCGACTAATGTAAATACAATTTCCGGGCGTACACGTACTCCTCCTTGGTGACTCAACGCCACCAAGGCCACGCGCGACTTTTGACTCATGTGTACACACTAACATCCTAATGATCGATCATTTGTACCCAAGCATACTAGTGCCAATACTAATACATTCCACAATACCATTTATTAACAACTTCCGTGCTTAGCACGTACTCACCATGACTTACTATCATGCACAAACCATATTTCCATGCCTAGCATGTATTCACCATGATCCTCGGATCAAGCAATCACCTCATGTATATCATTAACAACCATATCACATCATATTTTGCACATGTGTATAAACATATCATATCTATCATTAACATGCATATGACAACGCATCCAACATGCCTCAACATACATGTATACAACATATACATAATCAACATCATCACAATTTAACACGAGGCATATACAATCATTAAAGAGTGCAACCAAAGTCTCTAATCAAAGCTTGGGATTAGGCTACCACTCTAATCCCAACTCTAGGTGGGTTTACCAAGCCCATCCTAGGTTCACATGCTTGAACCAAATACTCAAAACCATTTCAAAAACATTTAACCACTCACCTAAGCTCCCAAGCTCAAAGACCAAGCAAGCGACCGTTCTTCAAATTCCCGGATTCACTTCCCATGCTTCACCGATGCCCAAACTCGGTTCTAACCAATCTCAAACACAAACAAAACATTCATAATCAATATCTCATCATCGGAATCAACCCGGATTAACATTAGCAAGCATGCAACACTCAAAATCAACCCCAAAACAGGATTTCCAAGCAGCCCTTAACACCCACTGATTTCTCCCATTTCAAACACCCAAACAAGCATCAATTACACCCAAAATGATCCTCATATATCATACTACCTACAGCCCCCAAAATCCAACCTTAAACAGCCCCAAAACCCACATTAAAAACCCTCCAAAAACCCTCTCAAGCCAAATTCCGAAAATTGATTAAAATCATTTGAAATTTACATATGTAGCATCATTTGGCTCCTACATTCCATAACTAACCATAATAAACCATAATATTAGGTTTAGCTACACAAAGGCACTATTTTTAAGCAAAACATTCAAAACCCCTATTTTCCAAAAACTTCATGAAAATGAAAAAGAAGGGTACTTTTATGAAGGGGAGGATGAGGGGAAGTCGAAAACACCATTACCTTTCAAAACGGAGTCGAAATGAGAGAACTCTTGAATGGAATAGTAAATGGGTTGGGAGCTTTTGTTTTCCCGTTGATGAGGAAGAGGATGAATAGTAAATGGGTTGGGGTTTTTGTTTTGTTTTAAATTTAAAGGCACAAAGACTATCTTGCCCTTAATGAAATAGATTATTCACAAGGACATAAGTTCCATGACCATTTGGGGTTTAATTCCAAAACTTAGTCCATCATCAATTTAATTAATTTGAAAACCAAACCCGGACCATTATTTAAAACATAAAACCGAACCCAAAATAATATTAAAATATTATTTCCACCTAACCCCTAAACCCGGGTGTTACATCTCCAGTAGTTTCAGTAGTAGGAAAAAGATTATCACCTGAAATAGGATGGTTATCTTGATCATGATCTGGAGAAAATGTGTCACATGGTTGAGGTGGAGGTACTTGAGAGTTATCCCTTGTAGGAGATACTTGGTGGTGTTGATCATTCATACGGCTGATGTCAGTGACAAGTTTTAAAGAATGAGCTGCATGTGTTGAGCCTTTTGACACTTCATGTTTCTGTTGAGAAAAAGGGAAAAACATCTCATCGAAGACAACATGTCTTGATGTGTATACTTTGCCACTGGGTGCCAAACATTGAAAACCTCGATGTTGTGGGCTATAATCCAGAAAAGTGCATGCTTCAGACCTAAACTCAAGTTTATGAGAGTTGAAGGGCCTGAGATAGGGGAAGCATCTGCAACCAAAGATCTTCAGTTGGTCATAGCTAGGTTTCTTCCCATGAAGCTTTTCGAAAGGTGACATTCCATTGAGGACTTTAGTGGGCATTCTGTTGATCAAGAAGACAGCAGTAATAGCAGCATAAGACCAAAAACGTAGAGGCATAGAAGCTTGTGCTAGAAGAACTAGAGCTAATTCAATGACATGTCGATGCTTTCTTTCGACAATACCGTTCTGCTCAGATGTGTGCGGGCATGTTACTCTGTGATTAATACCTTCTTTGAGAAGATAAGTGGTGAAGGAGCGATATTCTCCTCCCCAATCGCTTTGAATTGCTTTGATCTTACATCCAAATTGAGTCAGTACCATCTGTTGGAACAATTGAAACACAGAAAGAGCTTTAGATTTATCTCTTAACAGGTAGATCCATGTGTGTCGTGTGTAAGCATCCACAAAACAAATGTAGTAACGGAATCCATTTGACACGTTATGTGAGGGACCCCAGAGATCTGTGAAGATCAATTCAAATGGAGAAGTATACTCAGTTGAAGAATGAGGAAAAGAAAGCTTGTGACTTTTGCCCATGGGACAGGAAACACATGTTTTAATATCTTTTGTAGAAAGCTTTACATTCATTGCACTACACATTGTAACCAATGTTTCAAAAGCTAGATGGCCCAGTCTCCTATGCCATAACTCAAACAGATCATAGGACTTCGATACATTATAGACTGGAAAAGCTTTATTCTTCAAGTTGAAAACATATAACCCATCTTGCTCTGCACCTTCAAGCAGTATATCCCCAGAATTCTCATCTCGAACACAACAATCAGTTGTATGAAACTCAAAGAAAACCTGATTGTCCCTAGCAAGCTTGGATACCGAGAGCAAATTCTTGGTTATGTGAGGGACACACAATAAATCATGCAATTGTAAGGCACGAGAAGTAGTAAGAAGAGAATTTGAGCCAACCAAATCAATGGAGAGAGGAACACCATTACCAACAAGGACCTTACCTGGACCACTATAATCAACTGCATTGGTTATGTTTCCAGCATCAGCAGTGACATGATGCGTAGCCCCAGAGTCAACTACCCACTGATCGTTAGGAGCGGTGGCAGCATGAGCTTGAGATGAGGATGAAGGTGGGTTGGGCACAGAGGAGCTAGGAGTATTATATGTGCAAGGAGATGTTGGATTGCCACTGTACGAGGAATAATGAGTAGAAGCAGAATCATTGGGACGAGACCCCTGTGAAGAAGTAACGCCTGGGAAGGTTTGGTCAAACCTGTGCCAGCAGCGGTCAACCATATGACCATTCTTGCCACACAGTTGGCATTGGACACGCATGCGGCCACGACCACGGCCACCAGAACGACCAGCAAAACTTGTGGATCGAGATTGGGGTGAACCAGGGGAATATGAGGAATCTCCAGAGAAATTAGAACTTCGAGCCATGTTTGCGCTGATAGTGAGACTTTCAAACTCAGATTCAAATCCAGCCAGCTGTGCTTCAGCATCAATAAGCATGGTGTAGACAGAATCAACAGAAAATGGAGTGGTGCTGCTGGTGATAACGGCCATGAAAGGATGATAATCACGAGGCAAACTTTAAGAATGCTTGCAATCTGTTCCATTGAGGACACAACATTTCCACAGGAAGCAAGAGCATCACACACCTCCTTGACACGGGTGAGATAGACTCTCATACTGTCATCACCCTTTTTCAACGATCGAAGCTTTCCATAGAGGCTCATGACAGAAGTAGTTGATTTGTTCGCAAAAAACTGAGTGACAGTCTTCCATACACCATTGGCAGTTTCAGCACCTACAAACTGGGAGAGAAGATGAGGACTAATTGTTGACAATAGCCATGAAGCCAGAGCACTATCCTGTGCGACAAACTCTTCACATTCGTCATTGTCCACGGTAGTGCCAGTGTCATCAACAACCGTTTCAGATGGAGGCTTGATTTTCCCTGTGAGAAGACGTTCAAGCCGATGACTACGAACGGTGAGAAGCACTTGCTGCTTCCATAAGAGAAAGTTGGTGTCATCTAAGACAATATTAACCTTCTTGTTAGTGAAGGATTTGAAGGATTTGGAGGAAAACTCAAGAAGAGGTTCGTCAGAACCTGAGGAAGAAGATGGATTCACCATGAAGAAGCAAAAGAGGAAATGTCAGCGAAAGCTGAGAAACCCAAGATCAGAAGCGAATGATACCATATTGAATTATTAAGTGAGATGAGTAAAGGGGATAATTTCATTCATATTTTGAGTCGATACACAGGGGTGATTATATACTGAAAAGCATGAGGATAAGCATGCTGTGTACAGCTATTCTATGAGCTGGAGAGGTTTGTTATAAACCCTAACAACCTGACAGCTAAGGGCAGTAATAACACGACACGTGTACTGGAGAGGTTTGTGACGTTGCATGGCTGAGGTCATGCATGCATTCCTTCATTCAACAATACGATACATTTAATAATGTTTCAGTTGCGCTAAAAAGATAAAACAACTAAATAGTCAAAAACTGAGAGATCACACTTTTTAGTAATCTAATTCATGACCAAAAAAATTTTAAAGAATGGGAAAGACATCAAAATCATTGTAGTAAAATATATTATAATATTATAGATAACCAATCCGATTAGTTATATGATTTTGCCCAAAAGTACGAACCATCTTCACACCGAATTATTTCTTAAAAAAAGTTTCGAAACTGAATTTTTAGCTTGAGATAATCAAATTTTTAGATCGATTTTTTTCTTTCAAATTTCTGAATTTGATCTCGATTCATCAGAATTTTGCATAAATCTAATAATACTTAATTTAAATTAGTCAATTGATAAATCAAATACTATATTTATAAAAAATAATATTTCTCTTATTTCTTTTATAGCTAACTATATATCTTTATTGCCTTACTTTTGTCCATGTTATAACTTATAATGAATATCTTTAACTACCATTCTTTTTCTATTATACTAAATTGTTCATTACAAGAGACAGAGACATTTTACCCTTTATTTCCCTTTTTATAATTAGGAAAGGGACACAACTATTAAGTTGGGGCTAAGAAAAAAAGCTGAAAAATTAAAAAAATCAAATCTTTTGGTTCGGTTTTATTAAATTCAATTTAGTTCAGATTAAATTATTATTATATGTATTTTATTTGATGTAATTTTTTATTTATATTTTTTTTCGAGCAGTCCAACTTAATTACATGATAAATTTATATAAACTTACATACAGTTATTCGTGTTGTTCTAATTCAGACCACCTAAGAAAAATATGTATTCCTCCACTGAATTCTACTTATATTTAATTCCTTTCAACAAAAAAATACTTATATTTAATTAGATAAACTAAAGAAAACAACCTAAAAATATTATTTTAAAAAACAAATTCAAATATGATGAATCAAACCAACTGAAATCCAATTTGATTTGATTAATTTTTAAAAACTAATCTAAATCGAACCATCACCAACTAATTACTATTAGAGATCGTTGGAGAACGGAGAGTCATTTTACTTTTCAAATTTGATTTTCAACTTGTAAAGTTCTTTCCTTTCCCTTCCGTTTCTATTTGGTTTTATTTTTCTAAAAAAAAGCATTTAAATACAGAACTGTCAAATTTGTACTCACAGGAAAAGGGAAGGAAAACCAAGAGCCGAGAATTTAGTAACGAAGATTCGAAACTCGAAAGCACCACCGCCGCCACCAACCACCGTGTTCTGGAATGGGAATCGTTTCTCAGGAAGCCATCCTCGAGTTGCAGGCATTGATGGATTCAGGTCTCCTCTCTCTCTATCTCTCGCTCTTTTCCTTTGAAATTGGTAAACTCAACCGATCCCAGAAAAAAAAATTCTGATCTTTCTTAATCATGGCAGTCGACGAATCCCTCAGCAGAACATTTCAGGTACACCCTTTTCTCTCTTCTCTCTTGTTATAGTCAACGCCAGTCAAATGTGTTCTTTTTTGGGTGAAAAAAGCTTCAATTTTTCTGTCTTTGTTCTATTATTACCGTCTGCAATTGCTCACACCACACCTGATCTTCCCTTACATTTAAACTGTTTTATTGCTACTACTTCAAATGTGATCTTAGTTTCCCATTCTACAACAATTTTACAATGGATCCGTACTGGGAACAAAGAAATTAAAACTTTGTAAATTTATAGTAAACTATGCATTAATGGGATTGCCAGTCTTATTTGAATTGGATGGCTACTTTTCCCGAATTGGGATTGTGCGAACCAATTTGAAAAATCCTTGGGGAGATAGCGATTTCTAGTTGCAATGGTTAAAAGCTTTTAGGAATATGAATGTACTCGTGGATCGTGGACGGATGCAGGATTTTATGTTAGGGGTGTGAAGTCTTAAGAAGTTATATTAGAAGTCTAGGGGTGTTTAGATCATCAATAAAAAGTACATAGAAAATACTTAAATTATATGAGAATTTGAAATTTTCACTGGTGTCACCCCTCATCCATCCCTGAATGTACTTGCACAATAATGCCACTTTGTTTTTGTTTGCCTGTTGATGATCTTTCAATGAAAGCTCTTTACTTGGATTCAGTTTATGGAACTTTGTGATATGCTTTATAAGTTTAGACATAACTAAAGCATTTTTTGTTTTAATGCATTGCTGATTCTTCCTTTTCTGCTGTCTGATGACAACGGACGTGATGCTAGGTTTCAATATGTTTCTTTTCAACTTCAGGGGATAATGATTCTGCACCGATTTTTCAATTTTTTCTCTATTAATTGTTTCTCAACATGCAGAATGTCAATCAGGGCTTTAGAGCTGAAACATTGGCGCGCTTTCTAAAAGCAAGAGACGGGAATGTTGCCAAAGCCCATAAAATGGTTAGTTAATTGGTGTTAAACCCAAAAGACATCTACCCCAGGTTCCTTTTTTCAGTTTCAAAAGCGGGAAACAGATAACTGTCGTTTTTTGTGGCGGTATCTTGATCATAAATGCCCCGTTTTTGTATTACCAAATTTATTAATTGTATTGTGTTTCAGTTGGTGGACTGCTTGCATTGGAGGGTGCAGAATAACATTGACGAAATATTAGCGGTAAGTTTATGTATTCTCAGGTGTTGCACCTTGGTTGTAACTGATAGCTTTTCTAGGTAGGCATTTTTCTATTCAAACAAGCAAACTAAATTGGAAGATTCAGGCGCAATGATATGTTCTTATATATGGATCAAGGTAAATTGCAGTTTTTAATGATCATCATGTAATGTCTAGATGGGTTACGTAACGTTTACATTAAAATTCATTCTATAAGTTAACGTCATTGACTGCTACACAGATGACATGATTAGTTTTTGCTAAATAATAACTTTGTTTACAACCCGTAAGAAACAACCCGGCCACATTCCTAATCTCTCTTTCTCTCACACACTTGAAAATCTTACACCTACCTTTTTTTCTGCTACTGCATGCTTCAGTCTTACATTGAGTTGTTTGGTGATTCATTCTAATGTATAAGATTGGATTAAACTTGTTCTACAGAAACCCATTGTTCCTACAGAACTCTACAGAGCAGTGCGCGATTCACAGCTTATAGGAATGTCTGGCTACTCAAGAGAGGTGCTCGTACTTTTCAAATCTTATCTAGTTTACAGTGCTTACATTTTCGATTATACTAAGTTGTGCTTCATGTTGGACACAAGAACACTTGATTATAATGAATTTGTAATAGGAATAGCATTTTCTTTCACGAATGTTATTTAAATTGAAAACTTTCCATTTCCAGGGGCTTCCTGTCTTTGCTATTGGCGTGGGACTTAGCACGCTTGACAAAGCATCTGTAAGTTTTAGGGTATTGTGCAATACAATTTCATTGTTGAGCATAAGAAACTAATCTTTGCTATTTATTGCTTCTTTCATTGCTATTATAGGTTCACTATTATGTGCAGTCACACATTCAAATCAATGAATATCGAGATCGCGTAATTCTGGTGAGTGATAAGAGTTGGAAGTTTGATGTTTCCAGATTTGACTTTATGCACTATTTGGTTGACTTTTATGCACTATTTGGTTGACTTTTATGCACTGCTTTAGCCTTCTGCATCTAAGAAGCACGGGCGACCTATAACCACCTGTATAAAAGTGTTAGATATGACTGGCTTGAAGCTTTCAGCACTGAGCCAAATAAAGGTATCGCCTTGAGTTTATTTGCTGTATATTGGATTGGACTTGGATAGTAGGACTCACAACCTGTATGCGTATGCAATTATCTTATTTTGAATCTCTAACACTGATAATCCGATATATTGCATTTTAACCTCATGGATAAGTATGATGATTAAATTATTGTTTTAAAACAGTTGATGACAATCATCTCCACAATTGATGACTTGAATTACCCAGAGAAGACAAATACATATTATGTTGTTAACACGCCATATATTTTCTCTGCTTGTTGGAAGGTATGCCTTTGAATACGTATCCGTTATCTAATAAATGGTTTTGACATAGATTGATACAAACTGTTGAATTCTTAGCAGGTCGTCAAGCCCCTCTTGCAAGAGAGAACAAGGAAAAAAATTCAAGTTTTGCCAGGTTGCGGTCGAGATGAACTATTGAAGGCAAGACGTTTTTCTCAGTATTCCTTGAAACTAAACTGTGAATCATGAGTTTAAACACCATTTCACAGCACTGATTATGTTGGTGGGATATTTTTTTTATAGATAATGGATATCGAGTCACTGCCGCATTTCTGTAGAAAAGAAGGGTCGGGGTCATCACGCCATTCTGAAAACAGGAGCTGCTATTCGCTGGATCATCCTTTTCATCAACAGCTCTACAACTACATAAAGCAGCAGTCTTTGACCACTGAACCCTCTCGACCAATCAAACAGGGATCTTTTCATGTGGATCTACCCGAGCCAGCTGCTGAAGGAACAGAGATTGCTAGAACTCTGGAATCAGAGTTGCAAAAGATCGACAAGGGGAACGGGCTGTCCAAGTCAATCAGTGGCATCAAAATAGATGATGACTGATACCATTCTACAACTCGACTCATGATTCGTAATCAGAACCGGCATCAAGCGTTAGAAGAGGGGAATGTGACCATCCCTGTTATAGTAGGACAAAGGAAAAAGAGTAATACACCTGTTGGCTCACATTATCTTTTAGGTTAGTTTTTGAGTCTGAGGAAAAAAGGTGTATGTGTGTGTATGGTGATTCCACACTTAATTAGTAGGAATAGTATTGTATTATTATTGAGTTTAACGTTTCACGTGCATAAATAAACTCGAAATAATATATCGAGAAAATCAGTACGAGTGTTCCCAACGAAATCATGGGCACAAAAACAATCCACAATCGTGGGCACTACCGTCGACGAGAACGTAACTCAGTGCATCGAATCTGTTAATGATGATCTTTGCCCTTTGTGAAATGTTCCCAAAAACAAGTCGTGTACCCTACGGATGATACATTTTATCAGCCAGAATTGTCAACTTGCATGGGGGGGGACTGGGATGATATTATGAACAGGTTATGACTGAATCAAAGTCCAACGGAATAGCCGAAACGACAATCTTCAGGTGTATGTATATATTCTGGATAGTGAGTACCGATGAAACTGTCGTGTACACTACGGAGAATAATTTTGGAGGACAATTCGCACACTAGTACTCTAGAAGATTATCATCCATTTAACGAAAATGGTAACATGAGTTGAATTAATAATAGTTTTAGTCCAAAAATTTATATAATCTATTAATTTAGTTTAAAATTCTATCAATTGAAATATTATTTTAATTTTTGATTAAAATTATAAATTCCTTATTTTTCTTCTATTTGGAGTTTTGGAGTTTAAAAAACATGCTAAGGACAACCAAAACTTTAAGATTTGCAGATCAATGGGGGGCTAATGCAGGGTCCATTGGAGGACCCAAACTCCACGATCGGGATACCAACGAAAATACGAAGGGTAGAAAAGAGATGTGACAAAATTCAATCAAAATTAATATGATGTTTTACATTGATGGATTTTGGACTAAAATGATAATATATATAAGTGTTTTTAGACTAAAATTGTAATTATACCAAGCCACATCATCATCTCTGCTAGTTTTTAACGGTCGGGTATCAAAACAGAACAAAAACGTAACGTTAGGTACTATTTTACCAAAAATAATTGTTGGAGTATTAAAACAGTAATACAAGCATAATTGAGTACTAAATATATAATTTTCTCTTATTTTAATTCACCTATTTTAATTTAATAGATAATTATTTGATAAAATGTTTTTTTACTCCATTCGCAACTGAATTGATAATGTATTACTTCATTAGTAACATTTTTATAAAAAAAAATGCTTATTTTAGTTTGGGAAAATATTCTATGCATTTGCGATAGAAATAAAAAATTTTTACAAGCACTTTAGTTTTAGGGTTTATGTATTTAATATAGGAGTTAAGAGTTTATAATTTATGAGTTGTAGTTAAAATTTAGTGTTTAGAGATTAGTGTTTGAGTTTTAGAGTAATATATTATGAATTTAAGTTTTAAGCTATAAATCTTAAATTTCAAGAACCCTTAAATCCTAAACCAATAAACATAAATCCTTAAATCAGAAACCCTAAAGTAAATCCATAAATTCTAGAACTAAAACGTTTGTTAAAATTTTTTATTTCCACCGTCGGTACATAAAATAATTATCCCGTTAGTTTTTCTTATAAAAATAATCAATGATTTTATTTATTTTGTAACACATTTTCTTTTTATCGGGTAAAAATCTCCTGCCCCCTAATCATGCCTCCTTTTATGCCCCTGCCTAAAAAATAGTTAAAAATTAAATCTTGTCTCATAACTCTAATTTTTATATCCTAAACCCTAAAAATTACACCCTACATCTAATTCCCTACACCTTAACCCTAAGCCCCAACCTTAAACCCAAACCCTAAACTCTAAACTCTAAACCTATTATTTTAAAGTGGAGGCACAAATAAGGACCAGATGATTTCCACCCTTTTTATTTACTCATATTAACACATTTTTTTCTTCACAGGAAACATGATTGAAATTACTACTGCACATTACTACTATGAATAATTACAAATTTGTTTACAAAAGATTTATCATATAAATTAGTATTTGAAATTTATAATTTTAATAAAATATATATTTAAATTTAGAAGAAAAAAATTCTTAATTTGACATCTGATCTAATCAATGCTTGGATTTATCTGGTATTTACATGTGCAGCGGCTTCTCCATTTTACATTTCAAATTCAAAGTCAAATTTCTTTATAAAAGAAAAAGTCTATTTGGTATGAATGGTAAAACACGTCCGTCCAAACCAACAAACATCAACCATTATACTATTGGGTTCGGACCAGACCAGACCAAACCGATGTTTGGCATCAATGGAGTCTATTTTTTTATAAGTATTGACCCTGCATTCATTACCTTTGCCAACAATATCCTACCTTGGCTTCCTGCACTTAAAACCTCTCTCCAATCGATCGAATTCTGTAGGTATGGTACAGTACAGGTGTTCGTAAGTCGGACCAGACCAGACCGATGTTTGGCATCAATATCGTTCATAATTATACATGTTCGGCTTAATCTGAAATGTGTTACACTTTTTCAGGCAATCAGATTCAGAAACAGCCATGTCTGGATCACTGAATTCAACTCCTACAAATGTAAACGAAAATGAAGAACAAGGAACACTAGATTTTAAACTGCTTAATGCAGTGAACGATAGGTACGGAGGAGTGATTGTTGAAGTGACTCGACCTATGGACTCTTCCCTCTTTGCTTCTCTTCTTAGAGCTTCGATCACGCAGTGGCGGCACCAGGGTAAAAGAGGTGTTTGGATCAAATTGCCCATTCAGCATGTTAATCTTGTTGAAGCTGCTGTCAAGGTGATTTGTTGTCATTTAGAGCCTGATTATTGAGTTCATGTGTATAACTGAAATGCCTTTGTGTTTAATACTGTATTTGGTGCTCCAGGAAGGATGTTGGTATCACCATGCTGAGCCAAATTATTTGATGCTTGCTTATTGGATTCCTCAAGGCCCACACACTCTTCCGGCAAATGCCTCACATCGAGTCGGCATTGGAGCTTTTGTAATGAACGAAAACAGAGAGGTATATTCCCAGTTCCATGCATCTTGAAGATGGTTTGTATGATACATATGCTCAAACCAGCCTGCAATTGTTGATCTTAGGTTCTAGTGGTTCAAGAGAATATTGGACGATTTCGAGGGACCGGTGTGTGGAAGTTCCCTACAGGAGTAGTGAATGAGGTACGTGTATCACCGTCTCCGTAGATATATTACAGGGGGTGCATATTTACTTGTTGAGCTATATATTTATTTCAAATACATCTCCAGGGTGAAGATCTCTGTGCAGCTGCAGTTAGAGAAGTTAAAGAAGAGACAGCAGTAAGTGCAAATAAGTAGCAATTATTCAGTTTATATACACAGGTTATTGAACCTTGTCAATCTGAGACGTTTATAAATGATTTTCAATTAATATATTCGGTGTTTTTCCGATTCAGATCGACACAAAATTCATTCAAGTACTAGCATTCAGGTATGAAAACTGTGTAATCGTTACTACTCGTAAGTCATAACCAAAACACAAGCATGTGTCTAAGAACACTCTTAAGGATCACAAGTAAATAGCAACATTCACTTTCTGCACCTCAAAGTAACACTAGCTGCAGGATGCATATTATATATTCATATGTTATATCATTTACAGACAAAGCCACAAGGTATTCTTCGAAAAGTCGGATATATTCTTCCTCTGCCTTTTGGAACCACTTTCTTCTGAAATCCAGAAGCAGGAATCTGAGATAGAGGCAGCCAAGGTAACTCCCAGTCCAAGTGATAACAATGAATCAGGTTTTAAAAGTTCTTTTTTTCTTTTTCTTTTAAGGGTGTCGTGTTCATCTCTACTACTTTTATGCAGTGGATGCCATTCGAAGAATATGCAGCGCAGCCGTTTGTCCAGAAACACGAGCTCTTTAAATGCAGTGTGGACATATGCTTAGCAAAGAAAGATGGGAACTATTCCGGCTTCTCTCCCGTGCCAACCTCAACTGTATTCTCCGACGAAAAGAACTATATGTACTTCAATACTCATGACCTCAACGGCCAGTATGGTTCCTGAAATTCTATGGCACTCACAGAATTCATAAAGCAAAATTCTTTGATTCAGAACATGTCACAGCCACCATTGAATAAAGATTCATCAGTTGTAATAAATTTCTGTTATTTGATTCAAGTCTTCTGTATTTCTGGAATTTGATCAAAAGATTCTTGCAAATCATGTTTTTGTGATATAAATACGTATGAATGTATGTATTGGGACCGGGAGGTAGCAGGAATTAATAGCTTCATATTATTCATCATTCATCAAGCTAGCTAGCAACAACCATATCAGAAGCAAAAACAAAAAGCAGATTTCTGCTATATATCAGGCAAACAGACAGAAAACATTAATTACCTCCTCTTCAAATGATGCGAGGAAGAGGATGATCGAAACAAAGCGTAAGCGTTACTTTACAGCTTAGATTATATATAATAAGATTCTGCGACGTTCGAAAGTATAATATAATATGTTGTCACAAAACTAAACCATTTCTGCTTTGCATTCCAAGTCTTCATTCATCGTCGTCCTGTTTTGTGTTGCCGTGCATATGGTCTATTTGGTCTATTTAAAAACCGGACATCCTTCCACCGAGATACCTGGGGCTGTTGGACAGCTTGCAAGAGGACAATGATCAACCTGAGTGCCCCACCATTTCAAGTTATGACCCTCGTTTTGTAAAGCGAAGAAAAGTAAAACTCCCATGAAAGCTGTTCCGGCATCTAATGCTGCAGATAGAACATAGTTATATTTCTGCCACCACCGCTTGTGGTACTTGAACACAAAGTAGTTGAAGATGGTTCCGGTGACAAGCCAACTCGCGATGTTGGTGGGAGTTGCAGGGGGCATTCCGGCAAAACCATAAGATATAACCGGGATGTTAATCAAGGGGATCCACTTCTTTTCTGGGAAAATCTTGCTCAACACCCAAACAGGAACCGGCAACACCGCTCCGATGAGGAACAACCAAACTAAGTTACGGTACATCCCTCCTGGTCCGAAAAGCCTCTTCGGTCCAATTAATCCCCAGATAACAGAGGCGTCGAATGTGACACGGTATTTAGGACAAGTCCATGGGCTATCAGGATGAGTTCCTTCGATGTCACAAATGTCTTGAATGCTATCTAACATCCACCAAGCAACTCCAAGGTTGACAACACCTGCAACTACAGTTCCGACAAGCTGGGAAAACATAAAAATAACTATTCTTAATTAATGTTTTGAAAGTTGTCTAAGATCTTTCGAACTAAAAGCTCATAGGCAGAAAGTATACCTGAGCCGTGTACATGCAGCGTGGTGGAATTTTCATGTAGTGCCCAAGTTTGAGATCAGACAAGAAAGAAAGAGCATGAACCGTGCTGATCCGCCCGTAAATCTTGAAAAGCAGGTTTGCGATGGGCTTTCCGGGCAAGACATAACCAATCATGAACTGGGCTATAATGTCATATCCAGGTTGCTGCAAGTGGAAATGTTGTTAGAAACCAGTTAATGAAGTCACCATTGCATGCATGTAAGTAACTACAACAGACAGCACAGCATGCTTTACCTGGTTCGTAGTTGCCTGAATGACTCCAATCGGAAGGGTGACAATCCAGGCCAAGGCAAAGGCAAACAGCATACCCCACCATGGCAGTTGTACTTCTTTCTTATATACAAAGGACATCAAAAGCGACAGAGCAATACTTCCGATTAATAAAATGTAAAACCACCATTCAGGAACTTGTTTGTACTTTTTCATCAGCTTTGCATGGATGTCCAACTTCACATTCTTCATTGCCGATCTGCTCTGCCTCAGAATATCCCTACACAAAACAAAACCCAGAGTTGACTCTTTCTTCGATGTGATCGTATTACTCAAAAAGTCTTAAAACGGTATAAACTGTACCTGCCATTAAACAATGCCACATGAGTGAGGGTCGCTGTGAACCGAGCAAACCCTGACCCAATCGATAAGGCAAAAAGAGGGCTAAGGTAGAGTTTGCTATAATTGTTATACGCGGGGATATTTAGCTGATACTGCGGTGTCAAGATCTTAGTTGTATCATATTTATGCCCACTGGAAGTAAACAACTGGTTAGAGAATATAGGGAATTTCCGAGCATCGAATGTGTCATACTTCCAATAACAAACAGGAACAATGATGTAGATAAACATGATAAAGCCTATCCCCACATTGACGATCGAGGACCAAGGGGCAACCAGTGGACTGCCATGGTAAGCCGATATCCCGGCCCAGTCAAGGGTGAATGCACCAACACCGAGTCCATGGTATCCGGACCCTATTTGCTGTGCTGTGATGCTATGTGGCCATGCCCAACACACCCACGAGAAGAATGTCAATATCGGGAATAAATAGCCTGGCAAAGCATAATATAGAAAGCTTGCCACCATTACAGCTAGAAAAAATTGCATCCGAGTCAATCCTTTCTTTTGCTCGTCCCTTTCATGGAGTGCTCTGAGAATAAAATAAAAAAGTAAAAACTACTGTAAGGCATATATATCACGCATCCATCATCATCAGAATATGTCTCATCATTGAGCAATCATGTATGTATGCATAATGAACACATATGAAGTTAAATCTTCCAAGGCATAACACACAAGCAAATTGAATTGAAATGATTAAGCTTTGTTCTAATATGAAGAAAAAGGAGAGGTTTTTATTATCATGGGACCCTCTGAGCCAAAAAGTCTTCATGATTCTAAAACTTCCAACTTTTTTCTTTGTCCCTTCCAAGGGAATTCATATGGACTAATCCACAAGATGATGAAGGGTGAAAAAAAGAAGGGCAATGGTGTGAAAACACTGACCTAAACAGAGAAACTTGAGCCAAATTTGATGGCCACCACATTTCTGCAGGATCAACCAGGTACCTCCTAAGCATACCAGCCCATCCATACCCCAAAATCTGCAGATAATCAACACTCTTAATATTAATTTCAGCAGTCAAAGATTCAGTAAACAGAAATTAATTTTAAATTGACTTCAAAAGAAAGTGAGGAGACTCAGGTTTGAACAATAAATAAAATAATAAAAGTGCTATAAAAATACCTGAGTAGTCAAGACAATAAGTACACCGCAGAGGAAATTCAAGCTCTGTTTATAATAAGCTTTCATGACAGTTATGGCACCAATGGAATAAGCATCGCCTCCACCAAAAGACACACCACAATTGGCGAAGATGGTGATGATAACATGCTCCTTGATGTTGAACGGCCCGGGGTTCAAGCTGAACCGCCACCCGAGGAGGCTGTGCTCGGTGGTCGGAAGAGTCCTGGCCATGAACTTGCCAATGGGCAAGACGGAGATTTGCATGAGGATTGCGGAGATGGTGAGCGGCTGCGTACGGTAGGTGAAGAAAGTGTTGAGGAAGATAAGGAGCACGCATGATGTCAAACCGAGGAACCAGGCACGGAAAGTCATGACGGGGAGGGAGGGGTCGTCTGTTTCGGGCACCACCAGCGCCACCTCCTCCACCGGACTCCGGTCGTCGTTCTCGGTGGTTTCTGCCCCATTTGGTTTCTCGGGATCCGTATGGGTCTTCGTTGCCATTGAAGCTGGGAAAAAAAGGCTGAAACTTTACAGAGAGAGAGAGATTCAGTAGTGTAAATGTAAGTCTTATCTGAAATCTTATGAAGAGAAAGACACTGAAGTGTATAAGGAGAAGTGAAGTCTAAGTTCTCAACTCAAAGGTTTGGTTTTTATGTTGGAAAAAAGTGATGATAAATACATGTATAATACTGGCTAAGAAGCTGTGCCGGTAGGGACATGGGAACCTAAACACAGAAGAGAGGAAGACATGTTATGACAAAATTGTCCTTTCCTTTTTTAATTAATTGATAAATTATTTAAATATTTTTTAGTAAATAATAAGTATTATTTAAACAATTTATTTTACTTAATTTTTTTAATAATAGTCTAAAGGTGATTAGACGGTAGTATTTGTTTATACATATTCTTTATCTTTTAATAATACACACATTTTGTAAATAGAGTGATAGTACTCGATTTTTAGGATGATCATCCTCTGTTTTTCGACTAGACCGGGTTCATTTCAGTTAAAATTCTATCATGTGTAAATTATGAATAAACATATATAAACCATATGTCGTATGTGTAAATTATGTGTTAGTTGTGCGCGGTTATTTCTATATTTGTTATGATTAAAGTCTAACTGTATGTAAGCATGTGTAAACCCTGTGTTGAGTAAAAGTTCTTTCTTTCTTTTTTTTAGTTTAATTTGATTAAAGTTTCCTCATGTGTAAATTATATTATTATCGGTAAAGAAAATTCTGAGTTTATTTTTGTTTATGTTGGCTGCATTATACTAAATCATGTGTAAGTTGTTCGATTTATTTTATTTTGTTAGTTTAACAACTGGTTTTCGACCCATTGATCGATTAATTCAGATCGAGTTTTGCAATGTCCATTATAGGGACAATTCTTCCAACTCGATATTTTCTATTCACAACGCTGAGATTTAAATCTCTGATCTTGCTTCTAATACATTATCTTATTAAACCAACTAGTTGTTAGTCGGTTTATTTTATTTTAAGTCTTTTATGTCCAGATGTATTTTAATTATCAAATCAATTATACATTATATTAATCAAGAAAAATTTAGATACACATATTGCGTAGTCTTTATACTATGCAAACTTTTTAGTTTTAGAATTTAAAGATTTTCGTTTAATTTTGAAGAATGAAGTCTGTTTACGTTTTTATTTTTTAAGAAAATAAAAAATAGTGAAGAAAACATGTTTTATTGTAAAATTAGAAAATGAAAATAGAAACGATTCTAAACGTAAGTGACCAAAATAATTTTTTTTTGAATTTTGGTGATCAAAATAGAACGTACTATAAACGAAAGGGACTACTGGTAAAGATTACCCTATCTTTTAATTTTAATTTGGGTCTAATATGCTAGTGGCTCTTGTACTTTAGCCAAATTCATAATTTAGCCTCATACTTTTAATGTGTTAACATTGAACCCTCAAAATTACATCTTTTTCTCTATGTTTTCGTTATTCCATGTTATTGCTATTTATTCTATTTCAGGAATACATTATTCCATAATAGTATTATTCCGTGAAGAAAGAGCTTTTTGTGAATGAGTTTAAATTACCGACCTTTTTTTTTTTAATCAAAGATAAATTACCGACCTTTCACTATTCAGCAAAGCAACTTCAAGTAAAACACCTTTATTACTTGATTTGGATTATCTTCCTTGAGCTATAGTGTGTAAGAAAATTAAATAAAGAAAATATGCATTTTTCTAGTGGATAGGTTTTTTTTTATAACAGCTTATATCTGATTTGTTGAACACCTGATTCAAATTAGATACTATAAAGGCTTAGGATGAGTCTATCACGTGCGACGAATACCGACGAACACCACTAATGATGAACACCGCTGAACACTATTAAATTAATTAATAAAGATTTAAAATTTCAAGGACTCATCATACAATTAATAATTATTTTTAAAAATTCAATTAAATTATTTTATATATATATTAAAAAATTATTTTTTAATAAGGGTAAACTATATATTTAGCACATCACTTATCTTTGTATTTCTATTGAACCCTCATTATTTAAATATTATTTCAATTTGACCCTATTCTTTATAAAAAAATAATTTAACCCTTAACCCTAAACTATTAAACCTTAAAATCTTAAACCTATACCCTAAACCATATACCATTAAAAATAATTTCACCATCATAGATTCAATAAATTGTTGAATTCTCCTAAAAAATTCAATTAAATTATTTTTTATATATATCAAAATTAATTAAACTCAAATCTCATAGAATTAACACTATCATCTTATTTGAGATGAAGAGGTCATCACAATTAATAAAGAAAAGTCGTTAATAAAGAAAAGTCGCACCAGTTTTGATTGTTTTCTAGGGATTTTTTATTTGTTTGTTTGATTGGTTAGTTTATATTTTGCGGCGATACATTAATAAAGAAAAGTCGTTAACCATTCAGATTAAATATGGACTAAATGCTTTCTGATTTTGTTAATGGTTATTGAGTTTAAATATGGCTATTGAATTAATTGTGATGGCTTCTTCATCTCAAATAAGATGATAATGTTAATTCTTGGAGATTTGAGTTTAATTAATTTTGATATATATAAAAAATAATTTAATTGAATTTTTTTTAGGAGAATTCAACAATTCATTGAATTGAATTGAATCGATGATGGTGAAATTCTTTTTAAAGGTATATGGTTTAGGCTATAGGTTTAAGAGTTTAAGGTTTAATAGTTTAGGGTTTTAGGTTGAGGGTTAAGGGTTAAATTATTTTTTATAAAGAATATGGTCAAATTGAAATAATATTTAAATAACGAGGGTTCAATAGAAATATAAAAATAAGTGAGGTACTAAATCTTTATTAATTAATTTAATGGTGTTCAACGGTGTTCATCATTAGTGGTGTTCGTCAGTGTTCGTCGCACGTTGTAAAATTTTCCAAAGGCTTATTATGAGATGATCATTTTAACCCAAATTTGTTCCATTTACATTATAAGGATTCGAACTTTTGACCTTTATTATGTTAGAATTCGAACTTTTAAACTTGATAATTTTAGGTGATTAATTAATTGTTTTGAAAAAGTTTATGAAAATTTTGAGGGTCAAACGATGATGCATGTCCCTTTATTGCACTTAAATTTTGAGGGTTGAAACTTGTAATCCTTCTACATGACTACATAAATTTGATATAATCTGGTCTTTTTATTTTTATAATGACATTAACTAGTTTATATACTACTCCAATAACATTATAAAAGTATAATGATTGAATTATGTCAAATTAGAATAAAGGGTTAAATTTAAATTTAAACATAATAGAAGGGCCAAAACTAGAATTTAATCTTTTAGAAGTAGATGACCTTTTATACTTATCCAATTATTCGCTTTTTGTAATATTGATTGGTTTTCGGAGATTTCGCCAACTGAAGTTGGTTTCATTGTATTTTTCAGCAATTTAGATGTTGCTTGTTCCTCACATCAAATTGAAAGAAAAAAAATCTACTAAACATTTGTTTTACTCGAAGAGAATATAAATTTAAACTTCGAAGATAATAATATTATGAAGGATATTTGTATACGGAGATCTTATTATTTTTGAATTTAATAAATATTTTCAGTGAAAATAATGACGATATTCATTATATGAGATCCGAGTTCATGCATTTACATGTGTGAGATGTATGTGTGGTTAAAAGGCTTAAAATAAGTATGAATAGATACTATCAAATAATCACGAACTTTTACTTAAGTCGTCTAAGGAAGGACTTTCGGCTTGATAAATGTTTTTCTTTAACTTTTTCTTAAGCCGTTCTTTAACTAATAACTTTTTCTCTAACATTTCTCTAAGGAATGTCAATAACATTCTGTTTTCAACTTAAAATGTGAACAGGTAATCGATTTTTGTATACAACTAACAATATTTAATTTATTAGTTCATTAATTTAAATCAAGTATGTAGAGACTCATAATAGTATTGACCTTTCGAATTCAGTTTGTGTAACCCCTCGTCCCGGTCTAGTCGGATGACCGATCCGAGTGGGCCACACGGGGAAAACCGAAGCGAAACCCGTTAAGGCTTCCCCTCGGTTAACGACCCAGAAAATTTCTTTTTATTTTATCTTGCCTATAGACATAATTAAATCCTATGTGAAGCACAACAGCGGAAGATACATACAATGTAACGTACTCTGACCAAACAAAACATTAAACAACTCATTTTACACCTTTACAGCAGGCCGTTTCGAAACGCCCTTAGGGTGTTCCGAAACGCCTTGACTTAGTCAACAGGCCAAGGTCAACCATAAGGTGACCGTTTCGAAACAGGGGAGACCCGTATCGAAACGACCTTGACGGTCATTTTCTCGTGGTCAACGAGATTTGACCGTTTCGAAACATCAGATGCCCGTTTCGGAACGCCTTTATCTCGTCAATTTCTCAAAATTCCAGTAGCAAAAATATTCCGAAACGACCCCCATCCGTTTCGAAACGGCAGACCATTTGCAAAGGAACCGTATCGGAACAGGGTGACCCGTTCCGAAACGCCCCCTGTCTGCAGGTTCGTTTTAGCTGTTTTAAGGCACAAGGGTGCCCCAAAACACCCTCCAACCATAAGACACATAAACTCAAGGCAACCCAACAATTAAAGCATGCTTCAACAAGATTAAGGCAAGTCTAACACTAAGGCAAGACCTCACAAGACATGCATTCATTCAACACAAAGGTAACCTCTTAGGCATATGACCAACATTCAAAAAGAGCAATTTAGGCATGAGATACAAACCAACATGGCAACATAAACCATACAAAAGCAAGGTACTAAGGAGTCTACACATGCTCTTAACAACCAACAACTACCCAACAACAATACATGTCCCACTGCTCAAACTATTACATGTCCAAACATTAAAAATCCATACTTGAAGCACTCAAGGCTAACAACCACACTTGGAGGCCCTCCACTTGCTCGAGAAACCCGCGAACTAAGGATCTGCAATGTTGAACAAAGAGAGCGTAAGCAATAATGCTTAGTGAGGGTAAGCTCTAAAAACAAACCTCAACATTGCAGGGTCCGAGCACGATCTAGCCAAGGCATTACACAAAAGTATCAAAGATCCACAAGAGCCACGAGATAAGATGCATGAGCAATATACAAGTAAATGTCATGATCAACAAGCTCTAAACCCTCAACATAAGTAGTCACATCAACATCCAACTAAAGATCATTAATCTCAACACATTGATACATTTATCAATCAACATTGGCACCTAGCTATGACTCAAATACGCGGATAACCGTTGGAACTCACATCCAACAACACAACCATTACCTGACGGTGGGATTACACTCATCACCGGTCTCGCGGAGGGGATTCCACTCATCCTCACGCCCCGTCGATGGGATTCCACTCATCACCGACTATAACAATTACAATTTCCGGGCGAACCCGTACTCCTCCTTGGTGACTCAACACCACCAAGGCCACGCGCGACTTTTGACTCATGTGTACACACTAACATCCTAATGATCGATCATTTGTATTCAAGTATACTAGTGCCAATATTTACTCACTTCACATTACTCATTTCAATCAATTCCGTGCTTAGCACGTACTCACCAACAACCATCATCATGCATGTCTCAAGCATCACAATTCATGTCTCATCTCACTTGTATAACACAATATACATAAGCATTCATATCACATTTCATACGAGACATACACAACCATATAAATGAGTTCATCCAAAGGCTCTAGATCAAGTTTAGGATTAGGCTACTACCCCAATCCTAACTCTAGGTGGGTCTACCAAGCCCAACCTAGTCCATATACTCGAACCAACCATTTTAAAACCAAGTAAAACAATTAACCACTCACCTAAGCTTCCAAGCTCCAAGACTAAGCAAGCAACCACCTTCAAATTCCCGGATTCACTTCCGATGCTTCACCGATGTCCAAACCCGATTCTAATCATCTCAAACACAAACAAAACATTCGAAATCAATAACTCATCATCGGAACCAACCCAGATTAACATTAGCAAGCATTCAACACTCAAAATCAACCCCAAAACAGAATTTCCGAGCAGCCCACATAACCCACTGAAATCTTCCATTTCAAGCATCCAAACAACCTTCAAACACACCCAAAGCAACCCTCATATACCATACTAGCACCAGCCCTCAAAATCCAACATTAATCAACCCCAAAAATCACTTTAAAACCCTCTAAAAACCCCCTTGAAACCCAATTCCGAAAATTGCTCAAAATCATTTAAAATTCACATATGACATACCATTTGACCTCTATACATCATAACTAAACATATCAAATCAAAACATTTCATTTATCCACATAAAGATCTCATTTTAATCAAAATATTCAAAACTTCCATTTTCTAAAAACTTCATGAAAACGAAAATAAAAGGTACTTTCATGGAGAGGGAGATGAGGGGAAGTCAAAAATACCATTACCTTTCAAAACGGAGTTGAAATGAGGGAGCTTTGAAATGGAATAGTAGATTGGGTAGTGAGCTTTGTTTTCCCGTTGGTGAAGAAGAGAATGAATAGTAGATAATGGGTGTTTTTGTTTTGTTTTAGTTTAAAAGCCCAATGACCCTTTTGCCCTTAATGAATAAGGAAAATTTCAATAGTATAAAATCCATGGCTAAATGGGTTTAATCTTAAAACATGGTCAACTCAAAATTAATAAATTTTGAAAACAAACTCGAAATATTATTTAGAGTATAAAACCGAGCCCAAATAATATTAAAATATTATTTTTACCTAACCCCTAAACCCAGGTGTTACAACTCTCCCCCACTTAAGGAATTTCGTCCCCGAAATTACCTGGTGGAAACAAATACGGAAATTGTTCAACCATGTCCGCTTTTCTCTCCCACGTGGCCTCTTCCACACCTCTGTGTCTCCACAACACCTTGACCAACTCTATGGTCTTGCCACGCAACACCTTGCTATCAGAAGCAAATATCTCAACGGGCTCTTCATTATAGGACAAATCTGGATTTAACTCTATATCCTCAACGGGCATCACATGCGAAGGATCCGATCTATATCTCCTAAGCATAGACACATGAAAGACATCATGGATCTTCTCTAACTCAGAAGGTAACCTCAAACGATAAGCTACAGGCCCAATCCGCTCAACTATCTCATACGGACCAATGAACCTCGGACTCAACTTGCCCTTCCGGCCAAATCTCATTACCTTCTTCCACGGAGATACTTTCAGAAACAGTTTCTCACCCACTGTGTACTCAACCTCTTTCCTCTTCAAATCTGCATAAGACTTCTGACGATCGGAAGCTGCTTTCAAGCGGTCACATATCAACTTTACTTTGTCGGTGGTCCTCTTAAGCAAGTCTGGCATAGGTAACAATCTCTGACCTGTCTCGGCCCAACAAATCGGAGTCCTACACCGTCTACCATACAAAGCCTCATAAGGTGCCATCTGAATGCTAGACTGATAACTGTTGTTGTAAGCAAACTCAACCAACGGTAAGTGCTTCTCCCAAGAGCCCTGGAAGTCAATCACACAACAACGAAGCATATCCTCTAGAATCTGTATCACTCGCTCTGACTGCCCATCGGACTGAGGATGGTAAGATGTGCTGAAATGCAAACGGCTACCCAAAGCACTATGCAAGCAACCCCAGAATCTCGAAGTAAATCTAGGATCCCTATCTGAAACAATAGACTTCGGAACTCCATGAAGTCTCACAATCTCGCGGATATACAAGTTTGCCAACTTGTCCAAGGAATCCGTAGTGTTCACTGCTAAGAAGTGAGCACACTTAGTGAACCTATCAACAATCACCCAAACAGAGTTCTTCTTCGAAGGAGACAAAGGCAATCCCGACACAAAATCCATGGTGATCCTCTCCCATTTCCAATCCGGAATCTTCAAAGGCTGTAGCAAACCTAAAGGAACCTGATGTTCTGCCTTTACTCTCTGACAAACCATACAACGGCTCACATACTCGGCTACATCTCTTTTCAAACAAACCCAGAAGTAATCATTCTTCAAATCTCTGTACATTTTGGTACTACCCGGATGCATAGAAAAGGGACTCGAATGCGCTTCGCTCAGAATCTGACGTCTCAACTCAACATCTTCTGGTACAACGATTTTATCTCTAAAGCACAACAAGCTCTCACCACTGAAACTGTAATCGGTCGGTCTTTCTTCGGCTATGTCCTGAACATGAGGAACTAAACTCACATCTTGCAACTGCTTCTCTCTAATCAACTGAATCAAAGAAGGCTTCACTTGTAACTCGGTGATCAAACCACCATCATCGGACACACTCAATCTAGCAAACATAGCTCTCAACTCAACGGCCATTTTTCTACTCAAAGCATCGGCTACTACATTTGCTTTACCCGGATGGTACTCAATGGTCAAATCATAATCTTTTAGCAACTCTAGCCATCTTCTCTGTCTCAAGTTCAACTCTTTCTGTGTCATCAAATACTTCAAGCTCTTGTGATCGGTGTAAACAATACACTTCTCACCATACAAATAGTGACGCCAAATCTTCAATGCAAACACCATTGCGGCTAGCTCTATGTCATGAGTAGGATAGTTCTTCTCATGGATCTTCAACTGTCTAGAAGCATAAGCAACAACTCTTCTCTCTTGCATCAAGACACATCCTAAACCTACGTAGGAAGCATCACTGTAGATCACAAACTCCTTACCTGAAACAGGTTGCACTAACACTGGAGCATTCGTCAAAGCTTCTTTCAACTTCTCAAAGGCCTTCTGTCTTGGATCTGACCATTCAAATTTGACTCCTTTTTGCAACAATTTAGTCAAAGGAGCAGCTACCCTAGAGAAACCATCAACAAATCTCCTATAGTAACCGGCTAATCCTAGGAAACTCCTAATCTCTGTCACGGACTTAGGTTGTTTCCACTCAACAATAGCCTCAATCTTCGATGGATCAACACGGATACCTTCGGCCGAAACAACATGGCCAAGAAACACAACCTCTCGAATCCAGAACTCACATTTACTAAGCTTCGCATACAACTGATTGCTCAACAATCTCTGTAAAACAAATCTCAAGTGCTCATCATGCTCTTCCTCTGTCTTCGAGTACACAAGTATATCATCAATGAAGACAACTACAAAACGATCTAGATAGTCCCTAAAAATTCTGTTCATCATGTCCATGAATGCTGCTGGTGCATTCGTGAGCCCAAATGGCATCACAAGAAACTCATAGTGACCATATCTAGTCCTAAAAGCTGTCTTCGGAACATCACACTCTTTCACCTTCAACTAATAGTACCCGGATCTCAAATCTATCTTCGAGAACACTGAAGCACCTCTCAACTGATCAAACAAATCATCTATACGAGGCAACGGATACTTGTTCTTCACAGTCAACTGATTCAACTGTCTATAGTCAATACACATACGCATGCTACCATCTTTCTTTTTCACAAACAACACGGGAGCACCCCACGGAGAACTACTAGGCCTAATGAAACCACGGTCTAATAATTCTTACAACTGACTCTTCAATTCTTTCAACTCTTTCGGAGCCATGCGATACGGAGCTATCGAAACTGGATTAGACCCTGAAACTGTCTCAATCACAAACTCAACATCTCTGTCAGGAGGCAAACCCGGCAACTCTTCAGGAAACACATCTGGAAAGTCACGCACTGTTCTGATATCCTTCGGTCTAGCTTCACTCATATCCGGATTCATAACATAAGCTAAAAAAGCCCCACATCCTGAGTCCATCAACCTATGAGCCTCTAAAGCTGACACCACATTAGACAAGAACTTAATGTTCTCGCCTACTACTACTACTACCTCGTAGTCATCAGAAAGCTTCAAAGAAATTCTCTTTGTTTCGAAATCCACACTAGCCCGATGCTCAACCAACCAGTCCATACCCAGAATAATATCAAAACCATAGAAAGGAAGTTCCATCATATCAACTGAGAACACATGACCCTGAATCTTCAGTGGACACCTCCTATACATACGTCTAACCACAACTGTCTCACCAAAAGAACTAGTAACATGCATACCTACATCTAAGATCTCAACAGGGATATCTAACTTCTGTGCATGCTCACTCAAAATGTAGGAATGCGTAGAACCCGAATCAACCAAAGAAAGCAAAGACATAGACTGTAACTCGAAATTACCTGCTATCACATCGGTGTCGTTCCCGGCCTCTCTCTGAGCATAAACTCTTGCTGGTCCTCCCGCCTCTGGCTGCACAGCCACAACATGAGCAAGGTTCCTCTGAGCATCTCCCCTAGGTGCATCAGCCCTAGGCTGGAAGTAGCCAGACCGCGCCCACGGCCTCTCTGAAAATCATTCGCTCTCGCAGGAGCCTGAGCAATGTTCGGTGCCTGAGCTGCCTGATGCGGACAATCCCTCCTAAAGTGGTCCCTCGAACCACAGTTCCAACAAGCATGGAAGTTACCCCAACACTTACCAGCATGCTGTCTCCCACAACGGGTACACTCGGGCAAACGCCCTCCTTCTCTATGGCCCTGATGGCCTCTACCATGGTGGCCACCGCCACGTCTCTGATCAAACTGATGTCCGCCACCTCTGTGCCTCTTGGCATCTCTACCATCAAAGTGGTTGTGCCTCTTACCAGAACTGGAACCACCAGATCGTTTGGCCGAAACCAAACTATGCTCTAAATCCTTGGCCCTCGCGACCAATACATCAAAGTCCGAATAGTCAGAAGCTAGCGTGTACCTCTTAACCTCTTCATTCAACCCGTAGCGGAATCGGTTACAACGTTCCACTTCAGTAGGAACCAACTCTGGTGCATACTGACTCAAGCGAACAAAACGAATCTCATAATCTGTCACCGAAGCATCTCCCTGAGTAAGAGCCATAAACTCTCGCTTCTTCTCATCTAGGTACCTCGGTCCCAAGTACCTCTTCCTGAAAGCAAACTCAAAGAAATCCCAATCTATCTCAGTCTCGGGAACCCCGGTAGTAATGGTGACCCACCAGGTGTAGGCATCACCCTGAAGCAACGAGATCACACAACCCAGTCTACGTGCGCCCGCACAACCCATCTGAGCCAAGATTCGGACTGTCTTCTCCAACCATAACTCCGACCTCTCCGGAGTAGATCCTCTAAACTCCTCGGCCCCCAAGCTACGGAGCCTCTCCAAAGGTAGACTAGCATCGTCACACCTAGGCTGAGCTGCAGCCTAAGCTCCCGCAACTGCGGCCTGGAACGCTCCCGCTATCGCTTGCACTAGCGGAGTCATGTCAATTCCAGCCGGACCTTGGCCACCTTGAGGTCCATCTCCTCCGGCTCCATCTTCACCTCCAGCTCCAGGTGGAGGTGGTGGTGGTGGTGGAGCGCCAACTCCCGCGGCCACCGGCCCTTCTAGGTGAGCCTCCACACCAACAGCCAGCTCAACAGGAGCCGCAACCCGTGGTTCATGACGAACCACTCTCGGTCTACCTCTCGGTCTAGACATCGCTCTCACAGATACCAACTACAACCACAACCACAAAACATACAAGTTGGGTTAGCAAGGCAAGGCTTCCAAGTGTTCAAGTACGTTCCCTCACTTAAAATCATTTTTTTCCAATGTAATAGTAGCAATGGGACTCACACACACATGCTTTGAATAAAACAAGCAACATACTTGTCAAACAAGCAACCATTCTTACAAAGCAAGCAAACACCGTGTATATTAAGCAAAAACTTGAACTTACCTCACTTACCTGCCCAAGGTCTCGGTAACCTTAGGCTCTAATACCAACAAGTGTAACCCCCTCGTCCCGGTCTGGTCGGATGACCGATCCGAGTGGGCCACACGGGGAAAACCGAAGCGAAACCCGTTAAGGCTTCCCCTCGGTTAACGACCCAGAAAATTTCATTTTATTTTATCTTGTCTATAGGCATAATTAAATCCTATGTGAAGCACAACAGCGGAAGATACATACAATGTAACGTACTCTGACCAAACAAAACATTAAACAGCTCATTTTACACCTTTACAGCAGGTCGTTTCGAAACGCCCTTAGGGTGTTCCGAAACGCCTTGACTTAGTCAACAGGCCAAGGTCAACCATAAGGTGGCCATTTCGAAACAGGGGAGACCCGTATCGAAACGAACTTGACGGTCAATTTCTCGTGGTCAACGAGATTTGACCGTTTCGAAACATCAGAGGCCCGTTTCGGAACGCCTTTATCTCGTCAATTTCTCAAAATTCCAGTAGCAAAAATGTTCCGAAACGACCCCCATCCGTTTCGAAACGGCAGGCCATTTGCAAAGGAACCGTATCGGAACAGGGTGACCCGTTCCGAAACGCCCCCTGTCTGCAGGTTCGTTTTAGCTGTTTTAAGGCACAAGGGTGCCCCAAAACACCCTCCAACCATAAGACACATAAACTCAAGGCACCCCAACAATTAAAGCATGCTTCAACAAGATTAAGGCAAGTCTAAAACTAAGGCAAGACCTCACAAGACATGCATTCATTCAACACAAAGGTAACCTCTTAGGCATATGACCAACATTCAAAAAGAGCAATTTAGGCATGAGATACAAACCAACATGGCAACATAAACCATACAAAAGCAAGGTACTAAGGAGTCTACACATGCTCTTAACAACCAACAACTACCCAACAACAATACATGTCCCATTGCTCAAACTATTACATGTCCAAACATTAAAAATCCATACTTGAAGCACTCAAGGCTAACAACCACACTTGGAGGCCCTCCACTTGCTCGAGCAACCCGCGAACTAAGGATCTGCAATGTTGAACAAAGAGAGCGTAAGCAATAATGCTTAGTGAGGGTAAGCTCTAAAAACAAACCTCAACATTGCAGGGTCCGAGCACGATCTAGCCAAGGCATTACACAAAAGTATCAAGGATCCACAAGAGCCACGAGATAAGATGCATGAGCAATATACAAGTAAATGTCATGATCAACAAGCTCTAAACCCTCAACATAAGTAGTCACATCAACATCCAACTAAAGATCATTAATCTCAACACATTGATACATTTATCAATCAACATTGGCACCTAGCTATGACTCAAATACGCGGATAACCGTTGGAACTCACATCCAACAACACAACCATTACCTGACGGTGGGATTACACTCATCACCGGTCTCGCGGAGGGGATTCCACTCATCCTCACGCCCCGTCGATGGGATTCCACTCATCACCGACTATAACAATTACAATTTCCGGGCGAACCCGTACTCCTCCTTGGTGACTCAACGCCACCAAGGCCACGCGCGACTTTTGACTCATGTGTACACACTAACATCCTAATGATCGATCATTTGTATTCAAGTATACTAGTGCCAATATTTACTCACTTCACATTACTCATTTCAATCAATTCCGTGCTTAGCACGTACTCACCAACAACCATCATCATGCATGTCTCAAGCATCACAATTCATGTCTCATCTCACATGTATAACACAATATACATAAGCATTCATATCACATTTCATACGAGACATACACAACCATATAAATGAGTTCATCCAAAGGCTCTAGATCAAGTTTAGGATTAGGCTACTACCCCAATCCTAACTCTAGGTGGGTCTACCAAGCCCAACCTAGTCCATATACTCGAACCAACCATTTTAAAACCAAGTAAAACAATTAACCACTCACCTAAGCTTCCAAGCTCCAAGACTAAGCAAGCAACCACCTTCAAATTCCCAGATTCACTTCCGATGCTTCACCGATGTCCAAACCCGATTCTAATCATCTCAAGCACAAACAAAACATTCGAAATCAATAACTCATCATCGGAACCAACCCAGATTAACATTAGCAAGCATTCAACACTCAAAATCAACCCCAAAACAGAATTTCCGAGCAGCCCACATAACCCACTGAAATCTTCCATTTCAAGCATCCAAACAACCTTCAAACACACCCAAAGCAACCCTCATATACCATACTAGCACCAGCCCTCAAAATCCAACATTAATCAACCCCAAAAATCACTTTAAAACCCTCTAAAAACCCCATTGAAACCCAATTCCGAAAATTGCTCAAAATCATTTAAAATTCACATATGACATACCATTTGACCTCTATACATCATAACTAAACATATCAAATCAAAACATTTCATTTATCCACATAAAGATCTCATTTTTAATCAAAATATTCAAAACTTCCATTTTCTAAAAACTTCATGAAAACGAAAATAAAAGGTACTTTCATGGAGAGGGAGATGAGGGGAAGTCAAAAATACCATTACCTTTCAAAACGGAGTTGAAATGAGGGAGCTTTGAAATGGAATAGTAGATTGGGTAGTGAGCTTTGTTTTCCCGTTGGTGAAGAAGAGAATGAATAGTAGATAATGGGTGTTTTTGTTTTGTTTTAGTTTAAAAGCCCAATGACCCTTTTACCCTTAATGAATAAGGAAAATTTCAATAGTATAAAATCCATGGCTAAATGGGTTTAATCTTAAAACATGGTCAACTCAAAATTAATAAATTTTGAAAACAAACTCGAAATATTATTTAGAGTATAAAACCGAGCCCAAATAATATTAAAATATTATTTTTACCTAACCCCTAAACCCGGGTGTTACAGTTTGTTTCATTCACAACGTCATAATTCGAATATATGATCATACTTAAAAAATCTAACACCTCATCTCGCTAAACCAATTAGTTATTAGTATCGGAGATGGCTAGGAGGATTAATCTGTAAATACATTTAGCAGCCCCTAGTTTAAGGAGTATAATGAATTAACAAAGTGAAATAATGGAATTGGGACTAGTGGTAGTGGAGGAGGGGTTTGGACAATTGAACTTTATGGTTACCCCTTTCCACGCGTGTGAACATCACGTTCCTTTCTGCGTCTGACACACTTTCATCACTTTTGGCCGTAAACCCAAGTTGTCTTTACATGTGGTTATGAGGTCCGGGACCCACACTTGACCCTCCACGTCGGATGCTGCATCACCACGATGCTGTCATGGTGGATAACGCCGTCATTAGTACCTTACGGCGCCGTTAACTTCCCAACAGGTTATGGCCACGTAGGACAAGACGCACGCGGCCTGCTCATGTATTGTAAGAAAAAGGTGCGGAAGACACCTGGCATTAACAAAAACGCTACGAGAACACGCAGTGGTAATATGATTAGAGATGAAACTCCAACGACCCACATTCAAAGGGTTGAAAGAGATTTGCTTAAAACCCAACAAAAACTTTAAACCTCCTCCATCCATTCATCCATTCCTTGCATGCGAATCCTCATCTTGTATATATTCGCCGCATTATGTGTATAGTTCTATACGATCTCGATTAGGCCAAGTTTGGACTCCATTCATGTACGTTAGGGGATACGAACCGTTAGGAGTTAAATTAAAAATTAAAAATAATGTATACTTAAATCAACAATAAAAAAATTACATAAACTATATGAAAATTTGAAACTTTTAGAGCGTGTGACTATCCCGTATTAGAATGAACTAGAAGAAAGCTGAGTCAACAGCTTTCTGTTACAACAATTCAAGGCTGTTAGGGTTTTACACAATAATTGTTAGATTTGGCGGGAATGCTGTGAAAACAGCTGTGTATAAATTCCAGCCGGACCTTGGCCACCTTGAGGTCCATCTCCTCCGGCTCCATCTTCACCTCCAGCTCCAGGTGGAGGAGGTGGTGGTGGTGGAGGTGGTGGTGGAGCGCCAACTCCTGCGGCCACCGGCCCTTCTAGGTGAGCCTCCACACCAACAACCGGCTCAACAGGAGCCGCAACCCGTGGTTCATGACGAACCACTCTCGGTCTACCTCTCGGTCTAGACATCGCTCTCACAGATACCAACTACAACCACAACCACAAAACATACAAGTTGGGTTAGCAAGGCAAGGCTTCCAAGTGTTCAATTACGTTCCCTCACTTAAAATCATTTTTTTCCAATGTAATAGTAGCAATGGGACTCACACACACATGCTTTGAATAAAACAAGCAACATACTTGTCAAACAAGCAACCATTCTTACAAAGCAAGCAAACACCGTGTATATTAAGCAAAAACTTGAACTTACCTCACTTACCTGCCCAAGGTCTTGGTAACCTTAGGCTCTGATACCAACAAGTGTAACCCCCTCGTCCCGGTCTGGTCGGATGACCGATCCGAGTGGGCCACACGGGGAAAACTGAAGCGAAACCCGTTAAGGCTACCCCTCGGTTAACGACCCAGAAAATTTCTTTTTATTTTTTCTTGTCTATAGGCATAATTAAATCCTATGTGAAGCACAGCAGCGGAAGATACATACAATGTAACGTACTCTGACCAAACAAAACATTAAACAACTCATTTTACACCTTTACAACAGGCCGTTTCGAAACGCCCTTAGGGTGTTCCAAAACGCCTTGACTTAGTCAACAGGCCAAGGTCAACCATAAGGTGACCGTTTCGAAACAGGGGAGACCCGTATCGAAACGACCTTGACGGTCAATTTCTCGTGGTCAACGAGATTTGACCGTTTCGAAACATCAGAGGCCCGTTTCGGAACGCCTTTATCTCGTCAATTTCTCAAAATTCCAGTAGCAAAAATGTTCCGAAACGACCCCCATCCGTTTCGAAACGGCAGGCCATTTGCAAAGGAACCGTATCGGAACAGGGTGACCCGTTCCGAAACGCCCCCTGTCTGCAGGTTCGTTTTAGTTGTTTTAAGGCACAAGGGTGCCCCAAAACACCACCAAAACACCCTCCAACCATAAGACACATAAACTCAAGGCAATCCAACAATTAAAGCATGCTTCAACAAGATTAAGGCAAGTCTAACACTAAGGCAAGACCTCACAAGACATGCATTCATTCAACACAAAGGTAACCTCTTAGGCATATGACCAACATTCAAAAAGAGCAATTTAGGCATGAGATACAAACCAACATGGCAACATAAACCATACAAAAGCAAGGTACTAAGGAGTCTACACATGCTCTTAACAACCAACAACTACCCAACAACAATACATGTCCCATTGCTCAAACTATTACATGTCCAAACATTAAAAATCCATACTTGAAGCACTCAAGGCTAACAACCACACTTGGAGGCCCTCCACTTGCTCGAGCAACCCGCGAACTAAGGATCTGCAATGTTGAACAAAGAGAGCGTAAGCAATAATGCTTAGTGAGGGTAAGCTCTAAAAACAAACCTCAACATTGCAGGGTCCGAGCACGATCTAGCCAAGGCATTACACAAAAGTATCAAGGATCCACAAGAGCCACGAGATAAGATGCATGAGCAATATACAAGTAAATGTCATGATCAACAAGCTCTAAACCCTCAACATAAGTAGTCACATCAACATCCAACTAAAGATCATTAATCTCAACACATTGATACATTTATCAATCAACATTGGCACCTAGCTATGACTCAAATACGCAGATAACCGTTGGAACTCACATCCAACAACACAACCATTACCTGACGGTGGGATTACACTCATCACCGGTCTCGCGGAGGGGATTCCACTCATCCTCACGCCCCTTCGATGGGATTCCACTCATCACCGACTATAACAATTACAATTTCCGGGCGAACCCGTACTCCTCCTTGGTGACTCAACGCCACCAAGGCCACGCGCGACTTTTGACTCATGTGTACACACTAACATCCTAATGATCGATCATTTGTATTCAAGTATACTAGTGTCAATATTTACTCACTTCACATTACTCATTTCAATCAATTCCGTGCTTAACACGTACTCACCAACAACCATCATCATGCATGTCTCAAGCATCACAATTCATGTCTCATCTCACATGTATAACACAATATACATAAGCATTCATATCACATTTCATACGAGACATACACAACCATATAAATGAGTTCATCCAAAGGCTCTAGATCAAGTTTAGGATTAGGCTACTACCCCAATCCTAACTCTAGGTGGGTCTACCAAGCCCAACCTAGTCCATATACTCGAACCAACCATTTTAAAACCAAGTAAAACAATTAACCACTCACCTAAGCTTCCAAGCTCCAAGACTAAGCAAGCAACCACCTTCAAATTCCCGGATTCACTTCCGATGCTTCACCGATGTCCAAACCCGATTCTAATCATCTCAAACACAAACAAAACATTCGAAATCAATAACTCATCATCGGAACCAACCCAGATTAACATTAGCAAGCATTCAACACTCAAAATCAACCCCAAAACAGAATTTCCGAGCAGCCCACATAACCCACTGAAATCTTCCATTTCAAGCATCCAAACAACCTTCAAACACACCCAAAGCAACCCTCATATACCATAATAGCACCAGCCCTCAAAATCCAACATTAATCAACCCCAAAAATCACTTTAAAACCCTCTAAAAACCCCCTTGAAACCCAATTCCGAAAATTGCTCAAAATCATTTAAAATTCACATATGACATACCATTTGACCTCTATACATCATAACTAAACATATCAAATCAAAACATTTCATTTATCCACATAAAGATCTCATTTTAATCAAAATATTCAAAACTTCCATTTTCTAAAAACTTCATGAAAACGAAAATAAAAGGTACTTTCATGGAGAGGGAGATGAGGGGAAGTCAAAAATACCATTACCTTTCAAAACGGAGTTGAAATGAGGGAGCTTTGAAATGGAATAGTAGATTGGGTAGTGAGCTTTGTTTTCCCGTTGGTGAAGAAGAGAATGAATAGTAGATAATGGGTGTTTTTGTTTTGTTTTAGTTTAAAAGCCCAATGACCCTTTTGCCCTTAATGAATAAGGAAAATTTCAATAGTATAAAATCCATGGCTAAATGGGTTTAATCTTAAAACATGGTCAACTCAAAATTAATAAATTTTGAAAACAAACTCGAAATATTATTTAGAGTATAAAACCGAGCCCAAATAATATTAAAATATTATTTTTACCTAACCCCTAAACTCGGGTGTTACAACTCTCCCCCACTTAAGGAATTTTGTCCCCGAAATTACCTGGTGGAAACAAATACGGAAATTGTTCAACCATGTCCGCTTTTCTCTCCCACGTGGCCTCTTCCACACCTCTGTGTCTCCACAACACCTTGACCAACTCTATGGTCTTGCCACGCAACACCTTGCTATCAGAAGCAAGTATCTCAACGGGCTCTTCATTATAGGACAAATCTGGATTTAACTCTATCTCCTCAACGGGCATCACATGCGAAGGATCCGATCTATATCTCCTAAGCATAGACACGTGAAAGACATCATGGATCTTCTCTAACTCAGAAGGTAACCTCAAACGATAAGCTACAGGCCCAATCCGCTCAACTATCTCATACGGACCAATGAACCTCGGACTCAACTTGCCCTTCCGGCCAAATCTCATTACCTTCTTCCACGGAGATACTTTCAGAAACACTTTCTCACCCACTGTGTACTCAACCTCTTTCCTCTTCAAATCTGCATAAGACTTCTGACGATCGGAAGCTGCTTTCAAGCGGTCACATATCAACTTTACTTTGTCGGTGGTCCCCTTAAGCAAGTCTGGCATAGGTAACAATCTCTGACCTGTCTCGGCCCAACAAATCGGAGTCCTACACCATCTACCATACAAAGCCTCATAAGGTGCCATCTGAATGCTAGACTGATAACTGTTGTTGTAAGCAAACTCAACCAACGGTAAGTGCTTCTCCCAAGAGCCCTGGAAGTCAATCACACAACAACGAAGCATATCCTCTAGAATCTGCATCACTCGCTCTGACTGCCCATCGGACTGAGGATGGTAAGATGTGCTGAAATGCAAACGGCTACCCAAAGCACTATGCAAGCAACCCCAAAATCTCAAAGTAAATCTAGGATCCCTATCTGAACCAATAGACTTCGGAACTCCATGAAGTCTCACAATCTCGCGGATATACAAGTTTGCCAACTTGTCCAAGGAATCCGTAGTGTTCACTGCTAAGAAGTGAGCACACTTAGTGAACCTATCAACAATCACCCAAACAGAGTTCTTCTTCGAAGGAGACAAAGGCAATCCCGACACAAAATCCATGGTGATCCTCTCTCATTTCCATTCCGGAATCTTCAAAGGCTGTAGCAAACCTGAAGGAACCTGATGTTCTGCCTTCACTCTCTGACAAACCATACAACGGCTCACATACTCGGCTACATCTCTTTTCAAACCAACCCAGAAGTAATCATTCTTCAAATCTCTGTACATTTTGGTACTACCCGGATGCATAGAAAAGGGACTCGAATGTGCTTCGCTCAGAATCTGACGTCTCAACTCAACATCTTCTGGTACAACGATTCTATCTCTAAAGCACAACAAGCTCTCACCACTGAAACTGTAATTGGTCGGTCTTTCTTCGGCTATGTCATGAACATGAGGAACTAAACTCACATCTTGCAACTGCTTCTCTCTAATCAACTGAATCAAAGAAGGCTTCACTTGTAACTTGGTGATCAAACCACCATCATCGGACACACTCAATCTAGCAAACATAGCTCTCAACTCAACGGTCACTTTTCTACTCAAAGCATCGACTACTACATTTGCTTTACCCGGATGGTACTCAATGGTCAAATCATAATCTTTTAGCAACTCTAGCCATCTTCTCTATCTCAAGTTCAACTCTTTCTGTGTCATCAAATACTTCAAGCTCTTGTGATCGGTGTAAACAATACACTTCTCACCATACAAATAGTGACGCCAAATCTTCAATGCAAACACCACTGTGGCTAGCTCTATGTCATGAGTAGGATAGTTCTTCTCATGGATCTTCAACTGTCTAGAAGCATAAGCAACAACTCTTCTCTCTTGCATCAAGACACATCCTAAACCTTCGTAGGAAGCATCACTGTAGATCAAAAACTCCTTACCTGAAACAGGTTGCACTAACACTGGAGCATTCGTCAAAGCTTCTTTCAACTTCTCAAAGGCCTTCTGTCTTGGATCTGACCATTCAAATTTGACTCCTTTTTGCAACAATTTAGTCAAAGGAGCAGCTACCCTAGAGAAACCATCAACAAATCTCCTATAGTAACCGGCTAATCCTAGGAAACTCCTAATCTCTGTCACGGATTTAGGTTGTTTCCACTCAACAATAGCCTCAATCTTCGATGGATCAACACGGATACCTTCGGCCGAAACAACATGGCCAAGAAACACAACCTCTCGAATCCAGAACTCACATTTACTAAGCTTCGCATACAACTGATTGCTCAACAATCTCTGTAAAACAAATCTCAAGTGCTCATCATGCTCTTCTTCTGTCTTCGAGTACACAAGTATATCATCAATGAAGACAACTACAAAACGATCTAGATAGTCCCTAAAAATTCTGTTCATCATGTCCATGAATGCTGCTGGTGCATTCGTGAGCCCAAATGGCATCACAAGAAACTCATAGTGACCATATCTAGTCCTAAAAGCTGTCTTCGGAACATCACACTCTTTCACCGTCAACTGATAGTACCCGGATCTCAAATCTATCTTCGAGAACACTGAAGCACCTCTCAACTGATCAAACAAATTATCTATACGAGGCAACGGATACTTGTTCTTCACAGTCAACTGATTCAACTGTCTATAGTCAATACACATGCGCATGCTACCATCTTTCTTTTTCACAAACAACACGGGAGCACCCCACGGAGAACTACTAGGCCTAATGAAACCACGGTCTAATAATTCTTGCAACTGACTCTTCAATTCTTTCAACTCTTTCGGAGCCATGCGATACGGAGCTATCGAAACTGGATTAGACCCTGAAACTGTCTCAATCACAAACTCAACATCTCTGTCAGGAGGCAAACCCGGCAACTCTTCAGGAAACACATCTGGAAAGTCACACACTGTTCTAATATCCTTCGGTCTAGCTTCACTCATATCCGGATTCATAACATAAGCTAAATAAGCCCCACATCCTGAGTCCATCAACCTATGAGCCTCTAAAGCTGACACCACATTAGACGAGAACTTAATGTTCTCGCCTACTACTACTACCTCGTAGTCATCAGAAAGCTTCAAAGAAATTCTCTTTGTTTCAAAATCCACACTAGCCCGATGCTCAACTAACCAGTCCATACCCAGAATAATATCAAAACCATAGAAAGGAAGTTCCATCATATCAACTGAGAACACATGACCCTGAATCTTCAGTGGACACCTCCTATACATACGTCTAACCACAACTGTCTCACCAAAAGAACTAGTAACATGCATACCTACATCTAAGATCTCAACAGGGATATCTAACTTCTGTGCATGATCACTCAAAATGTAGGAATGCGTAGAACCCGAATCAACCAAAGAAAGCAAAGACATAGACTGTAACTCGAAATTACCTGCTATCACATCGGTGTCGTTCCCGGCCTCTCTCTGAGCATAAACTCTCGCAGGTCCTCCCGCCTCTGGCTGCACAGCCACAACATGAGCAAGGTTCCTCTGAGCATCTCCCCTAGGTGCATCAGCCCTAGGCTGGAAGTAGCCACGACCGCGCCCACGGCCTCTCTGAAAATCATTCGCTCTCGCAGGAGCCTGAGCAATGTTCGGTGCCTGAGCCGCCTGATGCGGAAAATCCCTCCTAAAGTGGTCCCTCGAACCACAGTTCCAACAAGCATGGAAGTTACCCCAACACTCACCAGCATGCTGTCTCCCACAACGGGTACACTCGGGCAAACGCCCTCCTCCTCTATGGCCCTGATGGCCTCTACCATGGTGGCCACCGCCACGTCTCTGATCAAACTGATGTCCGCCACCTCTGTGCCTCTTGGCATCTCTACCATCAAAGTGGTTGTGCCTCTTACCAGAACTGGAACCACCAGATCGTTTGGCCGAACCCAAACTATGCTCTAAATCCTTGGCCCTCGCGACCAATACATCAAAGTCCGAATAGTCAGAAGCTAGCGTGTACATCTTAACCTCTTCATTCAACCCGTAGCGGAATCCGTTACAACGTTCCACTTCAGTAAGAACCAACTCTGGTGCATACTGACTCAAGCGAACAAAGCGAATCTCATAATCTGTCACCGAAGCATCTCCCTGAGTAAGAGCCATAAACTCTCGCTTCTTCTCATCTAGGTACCTCGGTCCCAAGTACCTCTTCCTGAAAGCAAACTCAAAGAAATCTCAATCTATCTCAGTCTCGGGAACCCCGGTAGTAATGGTGACCCACCAGGTGTAGGCATCACCCTGAAGCAACGAGATCACACAACCCAGTCTACGTGCTCCCGCACAACCCATCTAAGCCAAGATTCGGACTGTCTTCTCCAACCATAACTCTGACCTCTCCGGAGTAGATCCTCTAAACTCCTCGGCCCCCAAGCTACGGAGCCTCTCCAAAGGTAGACTAGCATCGTCACACCTAGGCTGAGCTGCAGCCTGAGCTCCCGCAACTGCGGCCTGGAACGCTCCCGCTATCGCTTGCAGTAGCGGAGTCATGTCAATTCCAGCCGAACCTTGGCCACCTTGGCCACCTTGAGGTCCATCTCCTCCGGCTCCATCTTCACCTCCAGCTCCAGGTGGAGGAGGTGGTGGTGGTGGAGCGCCAACTCCCGCGGCCACCGGCCCTTCTAGGTGAGCCTCCACACCAACAGCCGGCTCAACAGGAGCCGCAACCCGTGGTTCCTGACGAACCACTCTCGGTCTACCTCTCGGTCTAGACATCGCTCTCACAGATACCAACTACAACCACAACCACAAAACATACAAGTTGGGTTAGCAAGGCAAGGCTTCCAAGTGTTCAAGTACGTTCCCTCACTTAAAATCATTTTTTTCCAATGTAATAGTAGCAATGGGACTCACACACACATGCTTTGAATAAAACAAGCAACATACTTGTCAAACAAGCAACCATTCTTACAAAGCAAGCAAACACCGTGTATATTAAGCAAAAACTTGAACTTACCTCACTTACCTGCCCAAGGTCTCGGTAACCTTAGGCTCTGATACCAACAAGTGTAACCCCCTCGTCCCGGTCTGGTCGGATGACCGATCCGAGTGGGCCACAGGGGAAAACCGAAGCGAAACCCGTTAAGGCTTCCCCTCGGTTAACGACCCAGAAAATTTCTTTTTATTTTATCTTGTCTATAGGCATAATTAAATCCTATGTGAAGCACAGCAGCGAAAGATACATACAATGTAACGTACTCTGACCAAACAAAACATTAAACAACTCATTTTACACCTTTACAGCAGGCCGTTTCGAAACGCCCTTAGGGTGTTCCGAAACGCCTTGACTTAGTCAACAGGCCAAGGTCAACCATAAGGTGACCGTTTCGAAACAGGGGAGACCCGTATCGAAACGACCTTGACGGTCAATTTCTCGTGGTCAACGAGATTTGACCGTTTCGAAACATCAGAGGCCCGTTTCGGAACGCCTTTATCTCGTCAATTTCTCAAAATTCCAGTAGCAAAAATGTTCCGAAACGACCCCCATCCGTTTCGAAACGGCAGGCCATTTGCAAAGGAACCGTATCGGAACAGGGTGACCCGTTCCGAAACGCCCCCTGTCTGCAGGTTCGTTTTAGCTGTTTTAAGGCACAAGGGTGCCCCAAAACACCCTCCAACCATAAGACACATAAACTCAAGGCACCCCAACAATTAAAGCATGCTTCAACAAGATTAAGGCAAGTCTAACACTAAGGCAAGACCTCACAAGACATGCATTCATTCAACACAAAGGTAACCTCTTAGGCATATGACCAACATTCAAAAAGAGCAATTTAGGCATGAGATACAAACCAACATGGCAACATAAACCATACAAAAGCAAGGTACTAAGGAGTCTACACATGCTCTTAACAACCAACAACTACCCAACAACAATACATGTCTCATTGCTCAAACTATTACATGTCCAAACATTAAAAATCCATACTTGAAGCACTCAAGGCTAACAACCACACTTGGAGGCCCTCCACTTGCTCGAGCAACCCGCGAACTAAGGATCTGCAATGTTGAACAAAGAGAGCGTAAGCAATAATGCTTAGTGAGGGTAAGCTCTAAAAACAAACCTCAACATTGCAGGGTCCGAGCACGATCTAGCCAAGGCATTACACAAAAGTATCAAGGATCCACAAGAGCCACGAGATAAGATGCATGAGCAATATACAAGTAAATGTCATGATCAACAAGCTCTAAACCCTCAACATAAGTAGTCACATCAACATCCAACTAAAGATCATTAATCTCAACACATTGATACATTTATCAATCAACATTGGCACCTAGCTATGACTCAAATACGCGGATAACCGTTGGAACTCACATCCAACAACACAACCATTACCTGACGGTGGGATTACACTCATCACCGGTCTCGCGGAGGGGATTCCACTCATCCTCACGCCCCGTCGATGGGATTCCACTCATCACCGACTATAACAATTACAATTTCCGGGCGAACCCGTACTCCTCCTTGGTGACTCAACGCCACCAAGGCCACGCGCGACTTTTGACTCATGTGTACACACTAACATCCTAATGATCGATCATTTGTATTCAAGTATACTAGTGCCAATATTTACTCACTTCACATTACTCATTTCAATCAATTCCGTGCTTAGCACGTACTCACCAACAACCATCATCATGCATGTCTCAAGCATCACAATTCATGTCTCATCTCACATGTATAACACAATATACATAAGCATTCATATCACATTTCATACGAGACATACACAACCATATAAATGAGTTCATCCAAAGGCTCTAGATCAAGTTTAGGATTAGGCTACTACCCCAATCCTAACTCTAGGTGGGTCTACCAAGCCCAACCTAGTCCATATACTCGAACCAACCATTTTAAAACCAAGTAAAACAATTAACCACTCACCTAAGCTTCCAAGCTCCAAGACTAAGCAAGCAACCACCTTCAAATTCCCAGATTCACTTCCGATGCTTCACCGATGTCCAAACCCGATTCTAATCATCTCAAGCACAAACAAAACATTCGAAATCAATAACTCATCATCGGAACCAACCCAGATTAACATTAGCAAGCATTCAACACTAAAAATCAACCCCAAAACAGAATTTCCGAGTAGCCCACATAACCCACTGAAATCTTCCATTTCAAGCATCCAAACAACCTTCAAACACACCCAAAGCAACCCTCATATACCATACTAGCACCAGCCCTCAAAATCCAACATTAATCAACCCCAAAAATCACTTTAAAACCCTCTAAAAACCCCCTTGAAACCCAATTCCGAAAATTGCTCAAAATCATTTAAAATTCACATATGACATACCATTTGACCTCTATACATCATAACTAAACATATCAAATCAAAACATTTCATTTATCCACATAAAGATCTCATTTTTAATCAAAATATTCAAAACTTCCATTTTCTAAAAACTTCATGAAAACGAAAATAAAAGGTACTTTCATGGAGAGGGAGATGAGGGGAAGTCAAAAATACCATTACCTTTCAAAACGGAGTTGAAATGAGGGAGCTTTGAAATGGAATAGTATATTGGGTAGTGAGCTTTGTTTTCCCGTTGGTAAAGAAGAGAATGAATAGTAGATAATGGGTGTTTTTGTTTTGTTTTAGTTTAAAAGCCCAATGACCCTTTTGCCCTTAATGAATAAGGAAAATTTCAATAGTATAAAATCCATGGCTAAATGGGTTTAATCTTAAAACATGGTCAACTCAAAATTAATAAATTTTGAAAACAAACTCGAAATTTTATTTAGAGTATAAAACCGAGCCCAAATAATATTAAAATATTATTTTTACCTAACCCCTAAACCCGGGTGTTACAGTTTATTTCATTCACAACGTCATAATTCGAATATATGATCATACTTAAAAGATCTAACACCTCATCTCGCTAAACCAATTAGTTATTAGTATCGGAGATGGCTAGGAGGATTAATCTGTAAATACATTTAGCAGCCCCTAGTTTAAGGAGTATAATGAATTAACAAAGTGAAATAATGGAATTGGGACTAGTGGTAGTGGAGGAGGGGTTTGGACAATTGAACTTTATGGTTACCCCTTTCCACGCGTGTGAACATCACGTTCCTTTCTGCGTCTGACACACTTTCATCACTTTTGGCCCTAAACCCAAGTTGTCTTTACATGTGGTTATGAGGTCCGGGACCCACACTTGACCCTCCACGTCGGATGCTGCATCACCACGATGCTGTCATGGTGGATAACGCCGTCATTAGTACCTTACGGCGCCGTTAACTTCCCAACAGGTTATGGCCACGTAGGACAAGACGCACGCGGCCTGCTCATGTATTGTAAGAAAAAGGTGCGGAAGACACCTGGCATTAACAAAAACGCTACGAGAACACGCAGTGGTAATATGATTAGAGATGAAACTCCAACGACCCACATTCAAAGGGTTGAAAGAGATTTGCTTAAAACCCAACAAAAACTTTAAACCTCCTCCATCCATTCATCCATTCCTTGCATGCGAATCCTCATCTTGTATATATTCGCCGCATTATGTGTATAGTTCTATACGATCTCGATTAGGCCAAGTTTGGACTCCATTCATGTACGTTAGGGGATACGAACCGTTAGGAGTTAAATTAAAAATTAAAAATAATGCATACTTAAATCAACAATAAAAAAATTACATAAACTATATGAAAATTTGAAACTTTTAGAGCGTGTGACTATCCCGTATTAGAATGAACTAGAAGAAAGCTGAGTCAGCAGCTTTCTGTTACAACAATTCGAGGCTGTTAGGGTTTTACACAATAGTTGTTAGATTTGGCGGGAATGCTGTGAAAACAGCTGTGTATAAATGCACCTTGTGTGCACTGTGTAAATCAACCCTATTGATGATAATGAACTGAGTATTAACTCATTCCATAAACTAACATGGTATCATTCGCCTATTTGATCCCGGTTTTCCTTTTCTTCTAATCGTTTTTTTTCTTCCCGTTCTTCTTCTGCTCACCATGCCTGCCGACGGTGATTCTTCTGTTACCCCTGATTCCGGTGTTCCTGATGAGTCGTCCTCTCAAGGATTTTTCAACAAGCAAATCAGTGTTAAGCTTGATGATACAAACTTCCTGTTATGGCGTCAACAGGTCCTCCTTATGGTTCGAGGGCAAGGCCTTGAACACTATCTTGATGAAGAATACACTCCTTCGGCAAAGTTTCTGGTGGCAGCTGATGGAACAAAATCTCCCAACCCTCCCTATCAACGGTTCTTCAAGCAGGACAGTTCCTTAGCCTCTTGGCTTCTATCAACGGTTAGTACCTCCATCCTTCCACATCTAGTTGGTTCTGAATCTTCATCCTCCATTTGGAAAACTCTTGTTCTACGTTATTCTAAGCTTTCTACAACGCGAGTTATGCACCTTCATGTTCGTTTGCGATCTCTTAAGAAAGGATCACTGTCCATCAGTGCATATACTGCTAAGATAAAGGAGATATGCGATCTGCTTGCTGTTTGTGGGAGTCCAATCTCTGAACTCGAGCAAGTGGCCACCATTCTCAATGGCCTTCCCCCTAAATTCGAGTCAGTTGTAGCTGTCATCACTGCCAGTAAAGATCCGTACACTTTTGATGGAGCAGTTTCCTTGCTCACTGATGCTGAGACGAGACTTGAAGATCCTCTACGACTTTCGGTGGGAATCAATAATACAACACTTGACTCTGACTCTCGATCTGATGCAACCTACACTCCTGGTCCTCCCACTCGTGGTGGACGTGCTGGATCGCATGCTGGTAATGGTGGTCGATTCAAGGGCAGACCGCGCTTTCAATGTCAGATTTGTGGCAAGCTGGGTCACCTTGCAGACCGCTGCTGGTACAAGTTTAATCAAAACTATCAAGGCTCCCAGAAATCTAATGCTGAGGCCCATAATTGTTGTTGCACACATACTGATCCAGAGAAAGGCTACTCTCCTTATGTTGCTACTGATGCTGGACCTTCTCCCTCCGCTGAGACTCCACAGGTCAACACACTTGTTGCTACTCCAGGTGTTTGGTACCCTGATTCAGGTGCTACGCACCATGTTACCAGTGATACATCTCATCTTCATTCCACTCAGCCTTATGCAGATTAAGGTAAAGTTCATATTGGGGATGGCTCGTCCCTTGCAATCACACACATTGGTCAAGGTCTATTGCCCACTGGTTCATGTTCTTTACTTCTTGATCAACTTCTTCTTGTACCTGATATCACACGCAACTTGTTATCTGTTTCAAAAATTGCATCCGATAATGATGTTTATTTTGAATTCCATGCCTCTTCTTGTTGTATTAAAGATGAATGCACAGGATCAGTGCTGCTGAGAGGGGTCCAAACTAATGGTTTATATGAGTTTCCTCAGCACATCTCACCAATGCTTGCATGTTCCTCTTCTTCCTCGGTTGACTATTGGCTTTGGCACAATCGAATGGGTCATCCTTCACCTGAAGTTGTGAGCCTTGCTTTGAATAAAAGATTTACACCGCCCAATGACTCTTTCTGCCATGCGTGCCACTTAGGCAAGAGTCACTCCCTTCCATTTCCGGAATCTTCTACAGTTTACACCTCTCATTTTCAGCTCGTTGAGATTGACATTTGGGGACCAGCTTCAGTGGCCTCGGATGGTTACCTTTATCATATGTCTTGTATTGACATGTACTCTCGAAATACTTGGTTGTTTTTACTTAAAAAGAAGTCTGATGCGTGTAAAGCCTTTAGTCAGTTTTACAACTTAATAAAAAATCAGTTTGGGATGAATCTGTTAGCCGTGCAAGTCGATGGAGGTGGTGAATTTCGGTTTCTACATACCTTGTTGTCTCAATTAGGAGTTCAGCTCAGAGTTACTTGTCCCCATACTTCCTCTCAAAATGGTGTGGTTGAGAGGAAGCACCGACACATAGTCGAAACAGCACTTACACTGCTTGCACAGGCCTCACTTCCTCTCCATTTTTGGTCTTATGCTACACTCAGTGTTGTGTTCTTAATCAACAGGATGCCCTCTAAGAGTCTTGATGGTCAATCTCCATTTTCAGGTGTTATATCACATGGATCCTGATTATCGTTTTCTCAGAGTGTTTGGTTGCCTCTGCTATCCTCACCTTCGACCCTACAACACTCATAAGTTGGATTTCAGATCACGAGCTTGTGTCTTTCTTGGTTACTCCCCTTTGCATCGAGGTTATTGGTGTCTTGATCAAACCACTGGTTGAATCTTTGTCTGCAGAAATGTCAGCTTCCATGAATCAGTGTTTCCATTTCAGACTAATGTCTCTGCTGCTTCTTCATCTTCATCACCTTCAACCGATCTATCCTCCATACTACACATTGTTCTAGATACACCTTCTGAACCTGTTCCATCCCCTACTTTACATCCCACCACAACACCTCCATCTACCACCTTTCCCACTGATACAGAAACCTTGCCTCATGTTGCTGCACCTCTCTCTCCTACAACATCTCCAATCACCCCTACAATTCCTCAGTCCCCTCCTACACCTGAAGCACCTTTACCTGATATACCACCATATGCTCCTGCAGATCCAGACGTGTCACACTCTACTGCTGATCCTCCTTGTGATTCCTTTTCAGTAGCACCTCCTGACTCTCCACCTAATTTACACCCTATGGTTACTCGCAGCAAGGCTGAAGTGTTTAAACCAAAAGTATATCACCTACACCTCGATGATGAAATTCCTATGGACGTGCATACTGCCATGCAAAACCCTAATTGGCAAGCTGCAGTTAATGCTAAGTATGAAGCTTTACTTGCCAATGACACCTGGGATCTGGTCCCACTGCCCCATGATCGTCGTGCCATTGGATGTAAATGGCTGTTCAAGATTAAACGACTTGCCGATAGCACCATTGAACGCTACAAAGCGCGTCTAGTCGTGAAGGGCTATTCCCAACTTGCAGGTTGCGATTACAGGGAAACTTTTAGCCCTGTGGTCAAAGCTTCTACTGTGAATCTTCTTCTATCCCTAGCTGTGACTCACTCCTGGGAAATACGTCAAGTGGACGTTAATAACGCATTTTTAAAGGGGGACCTTGATGAAGATGTATATATGATTCAGCCTGATGGTTTTCAACAACTTGCTGCTGATGGCACGCAACTCGTCTGCAAGCTTAAGAAAGCTTTGTATGGGCTCCGTCAGGCCCCTCGAAATTGGTTTGACAAGCTCAAATGTTTTCTTCAATCCCTGCATTTTCGCTCCTCTAATGCTGACACCTTGTTGTTTGTATATTTTGCTGACACTATAACGACATACATCATTGTCTATGTCGATGATATCCTGATTACATGGTCTTCTCCCTCACATATCTCTGAGATGGTTCAGCATTTGCATCACAAATTCTCCTTAAAGGATCTTGGGGAGTTGAATTTTTTCCTTGGAATTAAGGTGATTCGTACTTTTGACGGCCTACTCCTTTTCCAGCGAAAGTACATTACTGAATTACTAGTCAAATTTGACTTTCGAGAGCTTACCACTGCCCCGACTCCTATGGTCTCCAATACCAAGCTTCACAAAGATACTACTGCACCTGTTGAACGAGCCTCTGATTTTCGAAGCCTTGTGGGCTCCTTACAATACGTATGTCATGCGCGCCCGGACATTGCATTTTCAGTCAACAAGATTGCTCAATTTATGCAACGCCCCACTACTCTTCATTGGATGGCGGTCAAACGAGTTTTACGTTACCTTAAAGGAACTCTTGATCTTGGTCTCTGGTTTGCATCTCAGCCTTCATCTACCTATGCTCTGCACTCCTTCTCTGATGCAGATTGGGGCAGTGACCCTGTTGCGTGTAAAATAGTCTATCGCAATTGAGTGCAAGTGTACACGTCGCAAGTAATAAAGTGATACTAGAGTATCGGATATCGTCTCCACAGGGACTGGGCTAACCCTTTCCTTCGCTATCTGCACAAGGGAAAAATAATGATTTAAGATTTTGTCACGAAAATAAATAAGAATACTGGAAAAATAAAAGTAAAGTAATCAAGATAGAGAGAATGGGATGGTATTGAATTGCTCAGTAGTGCAGGTATTGTATTGCTTAGGAACTCCAGTTCTGTCGCGCGCCTGTCGCTGGCAGCACCTGTCGCGGCAGCTGTCCGTTGATCGTTGCGGCAGCAAACACACCAACTCCGTACTTCAAGTTTGGCAAGAATCCCAGATCTGCCTTGGCCTATCCCTAGGTCCAAGTCTGTCGATGATCACGTCTTGATGATACCTCCCGGCGTGAATTGAAGGATGAACACCGATGTGTATGAATTCTTCTTTAGCCACTTAACCTCGCCCTATCCTAGGCACAAGATAGCTCAACTATAAACTAGAGAACTCGCTCTTATTTATTTCGTATACTTAACTCTCCCGATGCTAAGTAAATAGATAACCTCACAATGCTCTCCCGATGCTCTTGCAAGATATTAAAACCAAAATAAGAGAACTTGAAGTTTATTTTATTGAACTGAAAATTCCTAAAACAAAAGCAACCCTTGCAACTACTTTACAAAACAACCCGTGGCCCTAGGGGGAATTTAGAACATGTCGGCGGCGGGTAAACGGCGGGGGGTTTATGGTTGTCGGTTATGGGGTAATCGGCTATGGGTTATGGGGTTGAGATCTGCCCTAGGTTAAAATACATGCCCTTATATAAGCTTTGGGCTCAAGTTATCTAATTTAACAAGGATTACAACTTTAATTAAAAGTATGATTCTAATAAAGACTAAATCTTCAAGGAATATACTTTCCAGCCGTCCTCCTTGTTTCTTGGGATTTTCTCTCCTTGAACTTTGGGCTTGACATATCTTTTGATCTGGGGCTCGGAAAAATATGAGGTTTTCACACGATAGACGAGCAGAATTTTCTCTATCTATCGAGGTCCACTTTGCTTTTTCTCTCCACAAAACTGCTGTCACCATGCTGTCACGGCAGCACCATGGCAGCAACGTCCTCCTTGACTGCTCATTCCAGATTTTCTGCATTGCTGCCTAGCGCCTGCCACGATTGCTGCCCTGGGTGCTGTCACGACTGCTGCCACGACAGATACCTGCAAAAGTAACCAAATTTAGCAGTATCTGCGCAATTTTATCTAAATGTGATGTTTATGCAAAACTTAACCTAAAATGCAGTTAAACATGCTTGAGTGCAGCAAAAATAAGGATAAATGTTGGGTAAAATATAGAACTTTTAAGTACTGATCAGACCCTGATGATCGGAGGTCTATTTTGGGTCACTGTACTTTCATCGGCCCACACCTTGTATCTTGGAGCTCACGCAAACAAAGATCCGTCTTCAGGTCCACTGCTGAAGCAAAATTTCGTAGCCTTGCTGATGCTGCTGCAGACATTCTTTGGTTCCAGGCTATTCTTCATGACATGCATATTGAGCTTCATCAGTCTCATGTCCTTTGGAGTGACAACACAAGTGTCGTCGCGATGGCTGCAAATCCTGTTTTGCATGCGAAAACGAAACATGTTGATCTTGATCTCTTTTTCATTCGGGAGAAGGTCATGGCTCGTACTCTAGAAGTCAATTATGTCCCAGCATCTGCACAAGTCGCAGATATATTCACTAAGGCAATTCCTACTGCCAGTTTTGAAGATTTTCGTTTCCAACTATGTGTTCGATCTGTTTCTAGTGCTCCAGGAAGCTGAAGAAGCGGGGGAAATATTAGAATGAACTAGAAGAAAGCTGAGTCAGCAGCTTTCTGTTACAACAATTCAAGGCTGTTAGGATTTTACACAATAGTTGTTAGATTTGGCGGGAATGCTGTAAAAACAGCTGTGTATAAATGCACATTGTGTGCACTGTGTAAATCAACCCTATTGATGATAATGAACTGAGTATTAGCTCATTCCATAAATTAACATCCCGAACATCCCTCGGTCTATCCCAAATACACTTGTTTCAAAATATAGAATTCAATTCATTTTTTGATTCCATCGTAAAAAAATTCTTGAAATGTCATATATAGAAGAATTAATGGAGTTGTAAGATATTTTACGGACTTCTCATGAAGAAGTCGAAATGCCATCATTAATTTTTTATTAAATTCCTAAACATGAATATCTTAACATATTTTTAATAATCAATCTCCTCCCTCAAGATTTAGGTGAAGTCCCAGACAACACCAACGCCATGTCGAAACTTTGACGAGTCTAAAAATCTCGATGTCCCAACTTTTCTCCTCTCTAAAATCAAATCCAAGTCTAGTTTTTCAAATATCTCTTCAATAACAATTAAATTTGACTTTTTAGTTTCGAAATAAATTCTCTTTGTTCGCCGTTTTCCACCATTGGATCAACTTAGTTCTCATATATGTGGGTTTTGGCCTCTCCGCGAGTTATTTTATCGTTTGGATTTATGAGCATCGGATCACGATTCAAAATTTGGTATTTTCAGGTATTTGTTACGGTGTTTTGTGTTTATGAATGTATACTTTTCTTTGGAATCCCCTACATGTTGGCTTGCTCCTTGTTGGAATAATTCTAGATCCAAGTTTTACTTTGTCTGTAAAAATAAGGTAAACTATAACGAAAGTCACTCAATTATGGTCAATGTTACATTTAGGTCATCCAATTATTAAAAGTTACATTTGACTCACTCAATTATAGATAATGTTACATTTGAGTCACTCGATTATTAAATGTTACATTTGGATTACTCAATTATAGGTAAGGTTACATTTGGGTCACCCTTCATATTTAAAAAAAAGTATAACAATTTGTGTATTAGATTAATTAATGATTTCAAATGAAGTACCCTATTGTTAATGAGAGTATACAAGTGATTTGGAAGGAAAAAAATGACTAAATTGATATGTTTTTTTAAAATATAAAGGATGAGCCAAATGTAACATTTAATAATTGAGTGACCCAAATGTAATCTTACCCATAATTGAATGACCCAAATGTAACTTTTAATAATTGAGTGACCCAAATATAACCTTGACTATAATTAAGTGACCTAAATGTAACTTTTAATAATTGAATGACCCAAATATAACCTTGACTACAATTGAGTGACTTATGTTGTAGTTTACCCTAAATGGTATAAATCATTTGTAATGTGACGATGTCAGTTTGATATTGGTGTTTTGGTACCAAAATTTTGAGCTTAAATTTGAGGAGGTTACTTGTATGGTGAAGGGGATTCAACATTAAAGCTCGACCAAAAATATGCAGTGTCTAAGTGAAATACTTGAACAAGTAGTAAGGATGTGCATCACAATGAACAAAAGAACATCTCAATTTAGATTTGGTCTGATAAGTATGAACAACTCTTTTTACTGACTTATTTTTTGAATTATTTTCATTATATTAGTGTGATTGCAGTTCGCATTTTAATTATGAAATTGGTGATTGTCGTTGATGTTTATTTTCAAGGTTAATGAAAATTACTCCTTTTCTTTAAAAAATAATACATTTTTTGGTAAAATAAAGATACACATATACGCCTCGTTAAAAACCTATCTAAGTCTAAGTGGAGAAAAAGAGTACCCATGATTATATTATAAGATGAAGGTTAAAAAACTAAAAACCTAAGAGAAATATCAAGATAACTAAAGCCATAAGAAATCAAAAACAAAGTTAAGGACACAACTAGACAACCTGCACATGGTATGGTGGCCGACTAATCTCCAGGTAAGTCAAGAACATCAATCGAGTCCGCCTGTAACAGCTCATCCACGCAAGGAGGAGCTGAATAGAAAATCCGTACAGAGAGTGAGGTGGAATCATGCATCTTGGCAAGGGTATCCACCACCATGTTATCAGATCGTAGAACATGCTAAAAATGGATAGTCCAAGTCCGTGATTGCATCATACGTATATTTTCGAGCAAAGCACCATCTATGAGGTCCTGCCGATAATTCAAAATCAATGATAGAGCCTCGAGGCTATCCATCTCGAAGATGACGTTGCGCCATCCTCCATTCCATACACATAACGTACTCTGAAACACGCTCAAAATTTCTGCCATGATAGGGGAACATATACCTAAAGATTTATTAAAACTCAAGAGCCATTGCCCCATGTAGTTGCGCAGCACCTCCCACACGCGACACGGTTCTCACCAATCGAACAGGCCTCATCCGTATTCATCTTGATCTATCGGAATTACATACTCTAGATACACTATTTAATTTTTCTTATGAAATAAATTACATGATATACAAAATAAAAATGTAATAAGCATAAACTTGAAAATAGGTCGAGTCAGATTTAGACTTTGCGCTTTAAAATTTAAGCAAGTCTATTCGGTATCACATATAATAAGAATCATTCGTGTTCGTCGTCCGACTGACACGCCTTCCATTAATTAAAGGCGATGGATGGTTAAAGAAAATGGGCAACGACCTATGGTGACGACAGTAGTGGTTTCCAGCAGCGACAATTTAGATAATTTGTGGTTTTGAGTATTAGGCATAGGATGAAAATATAATTCGAATCTGATTCAAATCCAATTTGATCTGAAGAAAAAAATTCAATCTAAATCTGATAAAAAAAGTTTGAATCCGAATCCGAAAAAAAGTCTGAGTCCTAATAGGAGGTGGATCGGATATGGACATTACCATGATCCGATCTGAATTCGATCCGAATTTATATCCGATCCGAGTCCGATCCATATATGAATCCGAATAAAAATATTTAAAACTCTTAGATTTAAAAAGTATAGATATATATTAAAATCCTAATTAAGTTGAATCGGGATTATATATTTTTAATATATATATATATATATTAAAATCTTAATTAAGATGAATTGGATTGTAATATATTTAAGTATATTTGAACTAGTTTAATTAAGTTGAATTGAGATTATGTGTATTTAATATATATATATATATATATATATATATATATAAAAAGATGAAACTAGTTTAATTTGTTTTACATTAAATTGTAATATTTGTTGAGATTTGTTTGTGCTATTAGTTTAAATATATTTGTTTGATGAAAATTATTTTTTATTTAAATATATTTGTTTGAGTTGTTACTTTAAAAAAGGAAAAAATTAATTAGATTCAAACTTTCGGATATGGATTTAGATTTTAGATATTTTATTAGACCGGACTTGGATTTATGTAATCAGACTTGGATTCAGACTTGAATTTTTTGTTGAGGTCCGATTATTAATTGGGTTGAACTTGGACTTTATAAAATCTGAATCAAGTTCGATCCATTGTCATCCCTAATTAGGGATTTGAGATTCTTTTGGGGAATTTTGAGTTTTTTTAATATTCTTTTTTAATTTTTTAAATGGTAGTAAAAAAACATATCATGTGTCACGTTTTTATTGGGTAACGATTTTTTTAAACGGTCAAGCATTTAAAATTGTAACAATCAAAACTTTATACACCTATTTTTACTAAAAAATACTTTATATACCTAAAATTTAAAAAAACTATAATTTAAGCTCTTATTTTTGTATTAAGCCTAAAACTTTAGCAAGTCTACTTCGTGTAACATATAACATAGTATTTCAAATTATATAACGGATAAAATGAATAGAAATCCTACACTTTTTTGGTGCCCTTAGTTTTCCTCTACATTAAAAATTATGTTTAGAGTTAGGGTTTAAGGAATTTGGGGTAGAGTGTATTTTTTAAAGGTGTAGGATTTAAGATTTAAAATTTAAAGTTAAAGCTTAAAATTTATTTTTTTAAATATTTTTTAGTGTTGGGGCATAAAAAAAAATGGGAAGAGTTTTTTGTCCGGATAAAATATGTGATGAGATCGACTAAAACTTCGTTACCAAATGGAGTAATTGTTATGTAAGGATTGCGTTTGAATATTCCGTGGTGGTGCTGTTAACTATACAATAGTTTCTGCTTCTAGTCGTTGTTGAATGCACAGTATGATCGGTGGTAGGGTAGAGAAAGGAAGACTAAGGCTACGGTGGAGGTGAATCCACGAAGCAGCGGACGGAGGGCTGCACACCGATCGTTTTCCCTTGTGGAGGGACCCTTCCCCTTTTTCTATTGCTCTTCCCCTCCTCTCGAGTTGACCTCCAATGGATTATGGAGCTACCTAGTTTATGCCTAACGCCGCTCCCAACTTCAACCAATCAAACTAACTACAAGTGTACCGTGCATATTGTAACCGTGGCATTTTCCCTCATTCTCGTATATGCTATTGTCATGGTTGTTCACCTCAATTAGCTTACTCTTATACGTTTAATGTGAAACTGAATAATCAAGAGTTCATTTCAATATTACTTATCACGGTACAATTATTCTCTTCTCAAAAGACATCTAATATGATATACAACACCACCACTATTATATCTAATGAGTCCATATTATTTTGAATTTATGTTATTTTTCCCTTCAAAAATTTGAACCTAGCTCTGTTCATGTATCCAACTCATAACATTATGGACACGTTTTAAAATATAAATTCATATTATGGCTTTGTTCGGTTGAGTGAAAAAAATGAAAGGATACAAGGAGGGAGGGGAAAAGTAGAAAGAAAACTAATTTTGAGTGTGCTTGGTAGGTAGAGATGTCAATTGGGTAAATAAGGTGCGAAGTGTAATCTCTCTACACCCATTTTCGTTAAAATTTTTATTTTCATCCCCACCACACGGCCCGCTGCAAATATAAAACTTGAAATCATTCCTGCCCCGCAACCCGCAAGACTAAAATTATTTCTGTCCCATCACTCATGTGGGTCTCGAGACCCACTTAATCGCCTCTTTATCTGTCCCATGACTCATTCATATAATATATGTATAAATATTAGTTAAATAAATATAAATCAATTTGTTATGAATAAAGTATAAAATATATGCCAACCAGACTCTCACCACATATGTGACAATAATCCAACCATCGCCACTTTTAAAATTAATAATACATAAAATTAAATTTTGTAAAACACAAAAGTTTGGACTAAAAAGATACTAAAGTCTATTATAAAGCACCGAAAAATATCACAAATAACATATAGAATAATATTTCAACTGATGTAACAAATAAAAACAATATAGAAAGAACTAAAAAATAACAATGAAAAAACAACCTTTAAAAATAAAAACAAATACCAATAGAATATGAATAAAATACAATGTTAGAAAAATAAAATTTTAAAAGTAGAAGAATAGAATTAAATATTTATATACTTGATATGATCAATCTCAAACTCAATTATATATATTGAACTTTTCTTTAATATCCCAAGATAAGTTGATATGAATTACCTTAAATCTAACTATGATTCAAATTGATATTGTATTTTTAATAATATTTATAATAACATGTTATAAAATCTGGTGGGGCCGGTGAGGATGATGCGAGGCGGGTAGAAATGGAGTGGGTATAGAAATATATTCGCGCATTCTTCACTACCCACGACAAATTTAATTTTTATCTTTATCCCCACTACACAACTCGCGAAATTTATTATCATTCTTGCCCAATTTAATGTGAAGTGGGAGTGAATCTCATAAAACTCACCCCATTGACATTTCTATTGGTAGGAAAGAAAAGTGAAGAAAAAAAATAAAAGGGGATATCATTTTCCATCATCATGTATAAAAACAAGTCACTTTAATTTTGAACGAAAACTTGAGGGAAAATAAAAAATATGTGAATTAGTTCAAAGTATATATATTTTTCAAAGTTTAATTTTTTCTTCTCATTTTTTTCCAATTCTACCAAACAACTAATGGAAAAAAATAATTTTCTTTCAACTTTCTATTATTTCTACCAAGCACACTAATAAAAAAAATATATATATATATATTTTATCTTTTTAACTTTCTACCAAATAAACCCGTAACGTTTTGTTAGTAACAGATGACGACACAATGTTTTAGTGATAATTTAGATTTATTTTTCTAAAAAAATGATAGCCAATCATTATCTAATCTATTAATAATATATACTATTAATAAATAAGTACATTGAATATAAACTTTTTTTAATACAGTGGTGTGATGTAAGGGTAGCATCTGTTCAACTTTTTTAGTCTTTTTAAAGACAGCACACACAATATGTATTATTGGTGTTCGAACTCAGGTCCCAAAGGATAATAAACATCTACTTCTGCCACCAGGATACAAGGGGATGGTATAAGTAGGGTTGAATTTAATAAGTGAATGGCATAACATAATTTAGTCACAATAGATCTAGACTTATCTACATTGATTAATCTTATCTTTTAGGATACATAAACGTACGTACGTGCAAAATCAAGTATCCCTCTAGCTAGCTGTAGAACACTATTTTATGGGGGTGCAGATATCATAGAACTCATATATTAAAAAAACAAGTTTTTTTTTTTTCAGATATGAAGATGATTTTGTATTTGATTTTTCTTTTCTACCTAAGTGTAGCTTTTGTACTTTGGATGAAAATGAAATATTTTGCTTAATCAAAATAAATAAATGAAAGATATAAGTTTGACACTTTAGTGAAAAAGAGTGACAAATTTATTTATATGGATAGAGTCGGGATTAGATAATGAGAAGAGTAAAGTTGTTTAATTTTAAAATTAACAAGACCTAATACGTAATTAATTTAAAATTAAAATAAGAAGACTTCATTCGATAAATAATCAAACTAAAATTATATTTTAATACACAACCCTACGGCCTAAACTTCTAAACTATAAACTATAAACTAAAATCATAAACATTTATATTTTCTTAATAACCATGTACTTGCATATTTGTGAGTTGTGACCACCCTATGAGGCTATGACCATAGAAAGTGGGGCGATGGTAACCTCGATCTCTCCGTGATCAGCTGGTCATCCAAAGTGATCGATTAAAGTAAGAGAAGAGGTGGGCATTTTGGTTGGTTTTTGTTTCAGACATCTTACAACTTACTCTTCGGATCGATGCATAATGCCTGTTAATTTAGAATCTTAAACGGTCCCCTCTTCCAAATTCCACTCAATTCTCAAGGCAAAGATTTAAAAAAAAATATGATAATTTGCATGTTTTTTTATATATATGTATATGTATATAAAAAGGAGGGAGAAGTTGTTTCAAATGGAATTCGAGACCTGATGTCGATAAGAATTAAAATGATGGTCTCTGTTATCATACCGACCAACCTTGCATGCTCACGTAGCACAATCAGAGATGAAGGATGGCAATTCATATTGTGGATTTAAATAATTTATGGATTTAAATAATTTACGGATATCCATCGTCCAAAACAACATTACTATGAAAATACGGATTTAGATATATAAAAATGAGGAATATGTTAATTTGCTTCTAAGGAGATTCAAACCTTACTCATCCAAAAAATTTAACTGATTTAGATATTTGACAAATGATTTAAATTTTGAATTTAGCTGATCATGATATATGACTGATAATAACATTAAATTGGAATTAAGATAATAATATTTAAATAATTTGAAGAAACAAATTCAAACAAAAAAATTACAGATATCTGACCCGGTGCCATTATATCATTGACTTACGACTATGACCTAACCCTAACCGCACTGCTTTGCCTATCGTGTGTTGGAAATTAGAAACAGTTGAGGCCTTAGGCTTGTATAAGCATAAAGCACTGCTTATTAATGGATCTCTGGTCCAGTCTGATACCCCTCATGTTGATGACAGCCCAACAAGCGTGGTGTTTTGTTCTCAGACCTTTTCAGTGTCACTATATTATCGGTCCCTGGTACCTGCAACCTGCACAATATCTTCTGCTCTAAACTCCATACACCAACAACAGGTGATCACTGATCATGCCTTTTGAAAGCTCTGATTTCTCCATAATCTAAATGAAAATGTATATTTTCATAGATATCAACTACTAGTTGATCCAGCTAGCAATATAACCTCTGAAAATGTCAAACTCTCCTATTGCTTATGTATTTACTTTATATTTTCTATCAATAATTTAAGTAATTCTGCGCCTCTTGAATTTCTAATATAATTCACTAACAATTTTACACCCCTGACATGAATTCATACGTCGGTCCTTGAATCTAGTTATGGACAAGAGCATCTAAGATGAGTGGTTCGTACATGCAGAGTGCCTACTGACTACTGAGGGTATGCGCCATAAGTGGAAATACCAGAACACGTTATTTTTGGAAAGTGCATGGACATTAATTCGTCAAACATCCATATACTTGGGCTTATTTTGCTGCCAACGCTAATGCAGGTGGGTGTCTCTTCATATGGGGGCCCCTATGCGGTTTTGTTCTTTGTTGGCCACTTGTATTTGGTTTTTGATGGCTTGTGATTAGGGTTCAACATTCAACCGAATCGAGTTAAGTAAAAAAATTAAGTTCGTCGATTTGATAATTTTTATTTTATAAATCAAATTTTATTTTATTTTTTTAATCGAGTCGAGTTGTTTAGATTTTTGTTCAAATTTAATTATAAACATTTATAATGTTTTGTTATTAATTCGTTGCAATTTAAACGAGTTTCTACAACCATATACAATATACATAAATTTCTTCACCTTTTTCATATGTGATAAACTTGTATTAGGCATAGCCGAGGGACTTGACTCAAACTTGAAAATCGATCCGCTAGTTATTAAAAATTTCAAGCTGTTCGAAGTTCCATTTTATAACTTAAACTTTACTCGAATTTTTTAAGTTTATTAAAGTTAAGTTTTTAAAATTATAGTTCAAGTCGAGTTTTCCTAGTTATGACTATGGTTTGTGCATGCAAAAATTTTGAAATTTCAAGTTCTATCATATGGGTACTTTTTCTTAATTATGTTCGATTTGAAATTTCAAATCTTCTATTTGTTGTTGTCTCTATATATGTCTTAATATTGAAAAATTAAGATTTATGATTTAAGGTTGAAATTTAACCTTATAGTGTAAAATTAACCTTTTAGTGTTGAGATATACACAGAGACACAACCACTCGAGTATCATATGACAAATTACTTGGATGTACCACCTATAAGAAACCATTTTCATACCAAAACATGGATGCTGCTATGTCCAATTAATGTGATGTTACACATCTTCATCAATTCAATGTAAGGTACGATGTGTCAATCAATCCAGCTAATAATACAAAGATCTCAGCTTTTTCAATGGAGCGAACAGGAGCCGAAGTCCCTAAATCGACAGGTGCCTTCAAGTGTAAAAGAAATGCTAATTCAATGGAGCGAACAGGAGCCGAAGTCCCTAAATCGACAGGTATGGAATCTCAGCTTTTTCAGTTTCATTTGGACTATCTGGAAATATAGGAATGAAATTACTTTTAAAGAATGTAAGGTTGATTTAGACTTCCTATTTAACTTGTGCATTCTGAGATTGATATGGTGGTGCAAAACCAAATGGCCGGATGAAGCGTGGTCAGTTAATGATGCAATGGCGGACCCATCCACTCTAAGATTTCTGAAAATTCGCCCTAAGCTGGTAAAACCAGTCCAGTGGAATGCCCCATCAAAAGGAATCCTTAAATTTAATACCGATGGGGCTGTTTGCGGGAGTTTCGGCAAAGCTGAAATAGGTGGTGTCCTTCGGAACGAGTCTGCAAAAACCCTCCTTTACTTCTCCAAGAACGTGGGATATAGTGACATTGTATCAGCAGAATTACTCGCCATTTTTGAAGCAATTAACTTACTCGAAAAATCCAAATGGCGAAACAAATTTCAAGTTATAGTTGAAAGTGACAGCCAACTGGTAATCAAATGGTTGAACAACCCTCATAGTACTCCTGCTACCCACAAGGATATGATTGAATTTTGTGTAAAGTCCAGCAAGTCTCTTGACTGTAGTTTCAAGTATTCACCGAGAGAGTGCAACACTTTTGCAGATTACCTTGCAAAAAAAGGTATAGACAGGTCCGAAGATTTGTGGTTTGTCGATTCATCATAGTCAAGGGAAAGCTCTTCGGTCATCCTAAGCAATGAACGGTCACTGGATTGGCATCTCAATTCATTTACTGCTCCTTTGCAAGATACATTATGCTGTAGTTTATTTGTGTCTTTTTTTTTTCCCAACAGGGTGACTATTATGTACTCTATGCATTCTACTGCGTGCTCTTTTTCCTCCAATAGGTGTAGGGAGGTTTTTTAACGAGGCCAGTAGTATTGCTATTCCAATATATAATAAAAACCTCTTTCAAAAAAAATAATACAAAGATCTCTATAAATGTATTGGTCCAATTGTTGTGTGTATATAATTTTATATAAACATCGATATTTAAATGCCCACACTACTCGGCTGAAATTTCAACTTCATTTATCAATTAAATGCCCATTTTCATTAGGTAAGCAAAAGACGAGTGAGAGCACAATGTATGTAAACGTCATGTCGACTCATTTCCCACGTGTACGGTGCCGTGGGAATGCATCAACCATACCTAACAACAAACGTAAACTTTTCCAATCATTTCCTTCAAATGGCCTAATATTTATTCTATAAAATGCTTAAATTATTAACATTCCCTTTTCAAATTCATAAATAGAAAAGGATATCATATACTGAGCCGTTTATCCTTTTTAATTTAAATAGAAAATCACAATTTATAAATACGTCCAGAAAAAAAGAGATGAAAAAATGAGTGGTATAGTGGAGATCTAAAATCCCCATCCATACTAAAATCTATGGGTATATAAATCTCATGACCACATCTGGTGGGCAGTGCCATGCCTAAGGTTAATAGATATAGATGACTTGAAAGTGTAACTTTGACTGTCAGATGATAAAAATCAGCTGGTGAGTCAAATAGACTTGATATTTATTTTATTGTATCGATAATATTGTAACTAGCTGACAAAATCTCATCGTGAAAATTTTGAAAGCTTCAATGTCATGTATCTAAAGGTTCTAGAGCAGTGAAATTGTTGCAAAGAACCGAAAGACAAAGGTACAACAAAATTAATAACATAAAAGAAGTAAAATGACAAATTTTTAGTGGTTAAAACTATAAATGACATATTAAAAAAATTCATATAATAATATTTTTTTAAATAGATTTGACCCTACCAACAAGTAATTTAAAAGATAGATATAAATCATAGCACATTTTTTAATATAGAAATCCTCTGCCTCAAATTATATACGTTTTTTAGTGTCTCTATTTTTTAAAAAAGTAAGTTTAAAGTTTAAGATTTTAGGTTAGGGTTTAGGTAATTAGGAGTAAGGTGTATTTTTTAGGGTATAAAATTTAGAGTTTAGGATGTAGAATTTAAGGTTAAAGTTTAAAATTTAATTTTTTAATATTTTTTGTGTGTGGCATAAAAATAGGCATGATTAGTGGCAGATAATTTTTGTTCTGATCCTTTTGGTATTATTTCATTTCACCATTTCATTGCTCTATCAATCTCAACGGTTGAAATCCCAGAATTCCGAGTTCCCAAGCCATGACGGACAAGGTTTTCTTGAATCTTATCTCTTTGTAAAACTTCATGCAAATTTATTTGTGGCTGCGACTTCACTTTTTTATTCTGTAATTTTGTTTCCTCTCATGTTAGAACCTGAATCTTGCAGTTGTACTTCCCTTTTTACCCTTTGTCTGCTAATGATGATTATGGGATCATTTTTGTTTTCATCGGCAAATCCATTAAGCTAATAGGCTATAGCCTATGTATTATATATATAAAAACATTTGTTTTGTGTACGGATGTAGGTGACAATAATGGTGCTGAAGGTGGACCTTCAGTGCTGCAAATGCTACAAGAAGGTGAAGAAACTACTCTCCCAATTCCCTCGTGAGTTTGTATTCTTGAATTAAAAATATATATTTTTATGTTTTATTATTTGATCTAAATTAAAATTGGATTTTTTATTTTACGAACAAGAGATACGAGATCAGATTTACGACGACAAGGCCAACACTGTGACGATTAAGGCGGTATGCTGCGATCCCGAGAAGCTCAGGGACAAGCTATGCTGCAAAGGTGGCGGCGATCCATCAAGAGTATCGAGATCAAACCTCCTCTGAAACCACCTGCACCTGTACCAACACAAGCACCGGCACTGAGAGCCGCACCATCATCACCAAAACCAGCTCCGGCTCCAGCACCCATACCGACACTAAAGCCTCCAGAACCCTGTCCTCTGCCGCCCATGGGATGCTGTTGCACTGAATGTTACCATAGCATGGCTGGGGGGCCTTGCTATTATGGTGGACCACCTCCACTCAAACACCCATGTTACGTGACTTATGGTAGGCCAGTTTACGACAGCTTGGCCGGCGACGGATCATATAACTCATATTGTTACAGCCACGGAAATCCACAAGGTTGTTCACTCTTGTAACGCTTTAGTCACTAAGACGGTACTAGTCCCCTTCGAGTGTTGCCAACAGCATAAACAAGCTTTTTGCTGACCAGGTCGAAAATGCCCGCCCAATTGCCTGTAATTGAACTTGATCTTCTCAAGTCCCTGTATTTCTTTTTGAGCTCAAAGTTACTTGTTCTCTGGGTACTAGTTTCTACCAGTAGACACAAATGTTAAAAGAATTCAATGTTTTCTAAATAATGTTTGAGTTCTATTTAGAAATAAATCGGTAATTATTTTAAGATATGTAATTATATGTCAAACATGCATATTTGACAAATAGTTACATATGTTAGGATATCATTTATATCTTTGACAGATAATTACACACGTTAAGATTATCATTTAAAGTTTAAATTTTAGGATAAACTATCAGGGTGACCACCTAAGTTTTAGATCGGATCTGTTTTAACCATCGAACTACAAAAATTTAAAATTAAATCACCTAACTATATAAATGGACTTATTTAGACCACCAGTCGTTAAAATCTAACAGGGAGGTGACGTGGCCGTTAAAGTAAATTTTATATAATTACACATTTGGTCTTTGTTAGGTCCTTATTATATCAATTTAATCTTAATTTTAATTTAAATAAATAAAATTAATTAACCAATCAGGTGACAACACGTGATATCACCCGATTACATAATTTTAATCTAATTTTTTATTTAATTTAATATATTTATTTTCCTCTAATAAGATGATGACACATTTCACCATCCGGTAAAAAAATTCAAGATAAAAAAAGTACTTAGTATGGGATTTGAACCACAACCTCTTGGGGGAAAGCCCATGACTTTACCACTATATCAACTCATTCTTTATTAAATGAATTGCACCATTATATATAGGGTAAACTACACAGTTGACCACCGAACTATGTGGTTGGTGTCAAAATGACCACTATATTATTTTTCGTCGCAAATGCACCACACAACTATTTAAATGGTGCCACGTTAGCCACACGCCGTTAAAAAAAATGAAAAGACTTCCAATAAGGTGGTGACACGTGTCACCATCTTATTGAATAATTAATTTATTTTATTAGATTAAAATTAGGACTAAATTGATATGTTGTATAAATATAGAAGACCAAATGTGTAATTATACCAATTTTTTTAACAGTTCCGTCAACTTTTTTGTTTTTTTAACGGCGTGTGGCTAACGTGGCACCATTTAAATAGTTGTGTGGTGCATTTGCGACGAAAAATAATATAGTGGTCATTTTGACACCAACCCCATAGTTCGGTGGTCAACTGTGTAGTTTACCCTTATATATATATATATATATTATAAGTTATAATGCAGTAAAATGCTATAGAATAAAGAAATAAATATGGTTGCAAAGAGACTCAAACCTAAATCACTTGAATGTGTAAAACCATACAAATCACTTAATTAGTTCAAATAATTAATTTATATATGAATATATTTTAAATATATTTAACGTATAGTTAAAGCAAGGTTTAAAGTGAAATTAAATTTATAATTTTTATATTTTTAAACTAAATTAAATATATATACTTTTACATTTATTTTAAAAAATAAAATTATTTAAATTAATGTAAAAAATATTCAATTTAGTTTAAAAATATAAAAATTATAAATCTAATTTCATTTTAAATCTTGTTTTAATTATATGTTAACTATATTTAAAATATATTCATATTTAAATTAATTATTTGAACTGGTTAAATGATTTATAAGGTTTTACACATCCCAATTGATTTAGGTTCGAGTCTCTTTGCAACCATTTTTATTTCTTTATTCTCAAGAGGTTGTGAGTTCGAACCCCACACTAGACACTTTCTTTATTCTTGAATTTTCCTTTCATCCGATAGTGACACGTGTCACCATCTGATTAGAGGAAAATAAATATATTAAATATTAAATTAGATTAAAATCATCTAATCGATGATGACACGTGTTGTGACCTGATTGGTTAATTAATTTTATTTAAATTAAAATTATGACTAAATTGATATAATAAGGAACTAACAAGGACCAGATATATAATTATACAAATTTTAATTTAACATCAACATCACCACTCAGTTAGAATTTAACGGTTGGTGGTCAAAATAGGTCCATTTATATAGTTGAGTGGTCGAATTTTAAATTTTCATAGTTCGGTGGTTAAAACAAGTCAGACTCAATAGTTAGATGATCACCCAGATAGTTTACTCTAAAATTTATTTATTTAATTCGGCTTTAAACTTAATAAATGCCATTAGGGTTCTTAGACCAAGGAATGCATTATAGGGTATTCGAGTACGTGCGACATCAGTACATGCATGCCAATTGCCATGCATAAGTAGCTCTCTTCCATTGACTTGACTTATCGTAATTTCTTTTACTACAATTTTTTTGATTAAATTGCAACAAATTTAAAATAAAATAATCTAATAATATATATAGAATAAAGTATTTTTTAGGAAAGAATAGAGTAATTAAATACATCTGCAAATTAGGGAAAATATTATGTAGAATCATGTAATTCTAACACGTGGATAGAATTATCATTTGACACATCAGTATTTTATAAATATTATTTAAAATAAATGATTTATTTTTAAAACTCAAAATATTAATTATATCTTATATTTAAAATTTTAAATTAGATAATATCCAATAATTAATTTAAAATTTTAAGCATTTAATTATATCTTATACTATTAATTTTTTAATTAGTTTTTATATCTAATATTTTTTAAACTCTTATTATTCTAAAAGTCAACATAATATATAAGGCAAATACTATTATTTTTTGAAAAATTATACAGTAAATGCAATGTACCGATATGTATCACTAGTCATATATAGTAATATACACCATTAATTATTTTAATAACTTTAAAAATCATGACACCTAAAGTGTGTGTATTCTTTTTGAGAATATAATATGTAAAACACTTTTTGCATCATTTTTTTATATTTTTTATTTCAAAAATAATATATTAGGGTTTATGTTTTAGTGTTTATGGTGTATGATTTAGGTTTAGGATCTAAGGGTTTAGGGTTTGGGTTTTAGGGTTTAGTCTTCATACATTGTAGATACATACATACTTATATATATTAGGCTTTAGGGTTTAGGGTTCATACATTTCTAGGTATATACATATATGCTTATATACATCAGGGTTTAGGGTTAGAGTTTAAGGTGTATGGTTTAGGTTTAGGATCTAATGGTTTAAGGTTTAGGGTTTATGGATTAATGTTTAAAGTTTAGGGTTTAGGGTATCTACTTTTATACATACATATGTGCTAATATATATTGTAAAATAAAAAAACACCAAACCTTAAAGATAACCCTAAACCAAAAAATAAACCCTAAACCCTAAACACTAATTCAAAAAACCTAAAGTGAAACAAAACCCCTAAATGCCTGAACTTAAACCCTAAATTGAAATTGTTGAGTGTGTAAAAGTTCTATTATTTACACCCTTTTTAACCCATATTTCTGCTGCATTCAAGCATTATTGCATTGCATTTAGGTTAGTTTACAGCAAAACATCACAAAATTAGTAAAAGCACGGATTCTACTAAAAATGGTTGATTTTGCAGGGTGCTACCATAGTAGATGGAGAAGGCAGGCGCAGGGCAGAGAAGCAGAAGAGCTGAACTGGACAAGCAGATGAGAAGGACGATGCTGCCATGGATTTGCCGTGACAGCAGAGGACGACAGCAAGTTAGCGAAGGAAAAGCAAAATGGACCTCGATAGATAGAGAAAATTACGCTCGTCTGTCGTGTGAAAACCATATATTTTTTCAAGCCCCGGATCAAAAGATATGTCAAGCCAAAGCTCAAGGAGAGGAAATCCCATGAAACAAGGAGGCGGCTGAAAAGTAGGATACTTGAAGATTAAAGTCTTTATTAGAATCTTACTTTTATTTAAAGTTGTAATCCTTGTTATCTTAGAATTCTTGAGCCCAAAGCTTATATAAGGGCATAGATTTTAACCTAGAGGAAATCATATCCCATAACCGATAACCAAACCCCTCCGCCGTTTACCCGTCGTCGACATGTTCTAAAAACCCCCTAGGGCCACGGGTTGTTTTGTAAAGTAGTTGCAAGGGTTGTTTTGTTTTAGGATTTTCCAAGTTCAATAAAATAAACTTCAAGTTCTCTTATTTTGGTTTTAATATCTTGCAAGAGCATCGGGAGAGCATTGTGAGGTTATCTATTTACTTAGCATCGGGAGAGTTAAGTATACGAAAGAAATAAGAGCAAGTTCTCTAGTTTATAGTTGAACTATCTTGTGCCTAGGGATAGGGCAAGGTTAAGTGGCTAAGGAAGAATTCATACACATCGGTGTTCATCCTTCGATTCACGCCGGGAGGTATCATCAAAGACGTGATCATCGACAGACTTGGACCTAGGGATAGGCCAAGGCAGATCTGGGATTCTTGCCAAACTTGAAAGTACTGAGTTGGTGTGTTTGCTGCCGCGACGACCAACAGACAGCTGCCGCGACAGGTGCTGCCAGTGACAGGCGCGACGACAGAACTGGAGTTCCTAAGCAATACAATACCTGCACTACTGAGCAATTCAATACCAGCCCATTCTCTCTATCTTGATTATTCTACTCTTTTATTTAAGTTTACTTTATTATTCTCGTGACAACTCTTAATTATTTCCTTTACTTCGTGCAGTGAAATTAGGTGAAGCTATTGGCCCAATCCCTGTGGAGACGATAATCCGATACTTCGTATCACTTTACTACTTGTGTCGTGTACACTTGCACTACAATTGTGATAGACTCTTTTACACGCAACAAGTTTTTGGCGCCGTTGCCGGGGATTGGCAACATAACTACACCTTTCTTTTATTGCACTTTTCATTTTTGTTTTTGTTTTTATTTTTCTTTTAATTTTTCTTTTTCTATTTTTCGTTAGTATTTTAGACTCTTGCTTTTCACGAGGTTTACTTGTTTATGCGCAGATCTAAAAGAGGCGAAGATCCTGAGTATCCATTAGATCCGGAAGTTGAACGTTCATTCAATCTTAGGAACCGACTTCGTTACGTGCTAGCCAGGAACGAGTACCTTGAAGAACAGTTAGAGACAATGGCATACCGAGGAGATAATCCTGCTGCTAGAGATGGAGCTGTTATACCGCCTGTCGGCGACCCGCCTGCAGCAGCCGGACGACGGTCATGCCGTGACTACATGTTGAACGATCATGTAGAGCTGGAGACCACGCTGCCGGATATTGAAGTTGATAACTTTGAGCTTAAACATGTCATGTTTAGTATGATCAACAATGCCGGACAGTTTAGTGGTGCTGTGACAGAAGATGCTAGGGAGCATCTCAAAACGTTCCAGGAAATCTGTGGTTCGTTTAGACTGCCAGGAGTTAATCCGGAGATACTGAGGCTTCGGTTATTTCCCCACTCATTGAGGGACAGAGCAAAAACTTGGTGGAATAAACTTACGCCGGGTTCAATTATGACTTGGGCAGATCTATCTCGTGAATTTTTATCTCGTTTTAATCCTTCGCATTTATCTGAGCGATTACGTAATGAAATTGCTACTTTTCAGCAGGAAGATGACGAGCCGATGCACGAGGCCTGGGACAGATTTACTACTCTTCTTCGGAACTGCCCAATGCATGGATTCCCCGTCTGGAATCAGGTAACTAAGTTTTATAATGCTGCTAACTTACAAACTCGTATTCGAATTGATTCTGCAGCAAATGGACTATTATTGGATAAAGATCCATACGAGGCATTGCAAGTTTTGAAAAATCTGGCCAAGAATGAAGAACAGTTCTCGACCGCAAGAAGAGGGGGTAAACGGGTACTTGCTGTCAAGGACTATGAAGCCGACAGCACGTTGAAATCACAGGTAGCATTCCTTACTAAAGCAATGAAAAGGTTATTGAATGATGATGGTCAACAAGGATTTGCTGTAGAGGAAGTATGCGATATCTGTGAGGGAAATCATAGTCGGGATGAGTGCCCAATACAGTTAGAAGAGGGAAAATATGTTGGAAATTACAATAAGCCGAATTACAACTCCAACAATTATAATCCAAATTGGAGGAAGGATCCAAAATTTTCCTGGAGTAATCCTAATAACGCCCTGAATCCTCAAGCACACAATCAGAATCAGGGAGGACCTAGATTGCTGACGCGACAGCAACTGCCACCGCAGCAGCAACAACAGCCACCAGCTGCCACGAGCAGTATACTGGAACAGACTCTGGCCACCTTTATGTCTCAGACAGGTACTTATATTGAGAATATGAATCAGTTTGTCAAGAAGATAGAAAATTTCATGGATAAAACAAAGATGAGGATGACAAATCATGAGGCTACTTTGAAATCTCTGGAGACACAAATGGGTCAGGTTTCTCAACACATTAAGCCGAGGCAGAATGGAGGATTCCCTAGTAATACTGTTGAGTGGATCGAAAGATCGATATTTACCAAGAGGGGGGGTGAATTGGAAATTTAAAGGATTGTAGTGGAAATTGGCAAATTAAAAATGATGAACACGGAATTTAGAGTGGTTCAAGTTCCAAATGAACTCTACATCCACTACCTTAGTCTCACTAAGGATTTGCAACAATTTCACTAAATTGATCTTCCCCTTTTTTAGGACAAGGAGGCAACCCTTTACAATATCGGTTGATTTTTCTACCCAAAAATCAACCCAACCCTCACACAAGAGAACAAAGAAATTTGTAGGCTAATTAGGTATCTCTCAATACAAATGATAGCCCCAATACAAGCACTCAACCCAATTTTACAAAATATGAGTGAAGAACACAAATTGGGATTTTACACAAATTTGGGATTTTTGCTCAAATGCTTGAATTTGATGTTTGCTTTTGGATCAATAGTTGTTGCTGATGCTTTTGGATGTCTCTTTTATACCTCTTCATTAATTTCTAGCCGTTTGGGTGGTTGGAGATGTAAATGGAGCCGTTGGAACCCTCTCTTACCACCATAAATGCACTTCTGCAGCTACGAGTATCGGTACTCGGGAATGGGTATCGATACCTATCTCACAAAGAAAATAGCCGTTGTGTGTAATTAATGGGGCGTATCGATACGCACGTAAGCGTATCGGTACCTGGTATCGAAACGGCAAAGGCCACATCGATACCTTTTTCTCAATATAGCTCACTGCCAAAACGCGTATCGATACTGGGGTTAGGCGTATCGATACCGGTCAACGACCTTTTAAAATTTGGTTACCAACCAACTGACACCAACGGTCATATATTTAAACCGACTTAAATGCTTTAAAAATCTTTAAACCTGTATCGATACTGGTGTTACCGTATCGATACACTCTTTCAAACTCTTTGAAGTTTAACACAGGGGAGTATTGATACGAGGGTTTTCCGTATCGATACGTGTTCCGACAGTAGCCAATTTTGGCAAAAAGGTATCGATACTCCTCCATGGGTATCAATACTCTCTGACGATTTTCAATAGATATGGCTTGGAACACTTAGAAAATATTTTGAGTTTGAGTTTTACAAATCAGTTTTAAAGTGTTGGTGTTTCAAAACTTGTTAAGGGAATTGTAAAAACAATTTTAAGTTTTTCAAATTGATCCTTAAAGATCTAGTTATATCAAAATCAAACATAGGTTTTACAATCTCCCCCTTTTTGATATAACAAAACCAAAACTTAAAATTTTGACACTTTTGAATAACCTTTACAAAGTAACTCCCCCTTAGTATAAGCTTGGTAACCTTTGAGTTAAAATCAAAATATTTTAAAGATGTGAGCAAGTTTCTTCTCCCCCTTTTTGTTAGATCAAAAATGCATTGAGACAATAAAGTGCATAATGAAATCAAAGATATAATAATAATAAGCAACATAATTTTATTCATCATAGCATAAAAAAGGAAAATCCAAACAAAAACAAACAAGAAATCAAAGCATAGGTTTTTAATCCTAAAACAAACTTAATCCTAAAAACAGAAACATAGGTGCATAAAAATAGAAAATCCTAGATGATTATGAATGATATGCAAGAAGAGATGTCTAGGCATTGTCTTCGTCGTCTTCATCATCTTCATCATCATCTACCATAGGCTCATTGCTCCGCATGCTATTACGCCATTCATCATGGAAAGCGGCAACGGAAATATTCAAAGAATTTTGCCCGCTTTCAAGGGATGTAAGACGATTCTCCATACCCGTCATCCTTGTATCGAAGGTGGTTTCCATGGAGGTTAGACGAGTGTTCATGTCCGTGCGTAGCCCGGTAAATTGCTCATTGAGATAGGTCATGAGAGCATCCAAATTGGGCTGTGGGACTTGAGGAGCCGGAGGAGCTTGTGGTTGTTCCAATACGGCTGCGGCCTCGGGTGGAAGCTCGGAAAGACGTAACCAACTTCCATTAAAGTAATGGAACTTACCCCGAGCAAGGGATCGCTCATCAATAGGATCGGTAAGAGGAGATGCAAGATCAAATGAGCAATCAATATCCTTTTTCACAAAATAGTAACTTAAAGCCGTACCGTAGATAAAAGATGTGATGATAGTGGTGTGGCGATTTTGAACATGATAGAGTATTTGCCACCGGAGGGACGTAACCACCAAGACACCATCAAATGTAGGATTCGATCGTGAGCATTGAGGACGGTTACGGAACCACCGAGAACATGGCCCAAGGCATTCTCATCATCTAAGCCTTCATCATCTAACTTAAAAACATCACAAATCCCTTTGACATCGAGAATGATTTGCTTCCCCATAAGATAAGAGTGGATGGCAACAACTTCCCCATTGCGAGTAATAACTTTGGCATTAGAATAGAAAATTAAAACCAAAAGACGATAGTAAATACCGGGGATAGATAGAAACTCCATGAAATTCCAAGTGCGAAGCAACGGAAGATATTCAAACTTGAAGCGCTCGGAGTCGAGAAAAGGAATGGAGACGACCCTTTCCGCACGAATTTTGTAGTTCTCAAATTGGCGAAAATAGGGAAGACCCGCGGAGGTTTCAAAGGATCTGTTATAAATTGTAGCATAATCCGGGCGTGCAACCGTTCCGGGAGTTGAAGATTCACCGCCATGAGTAACCCTCGGTCGCTTCCTCGAATGTTCTTTAGGTGCCATAATCTAAAAGAAAATTAAGCAAGAGAAAAAAAGGGTTTCTTCAATTTAAGTAAAAATCAAGGTAAAAAGGATTTTTTAAGAGAAAAAAAATTGAAAACCAAAGAGATTTAAGAAAACAAAGGGTAAAAAAAAACAGAACAAGACAAAAAAAAAAGTAAAAAGAAGAGATTACCTTGAAGGAAACTTTGAAGATTGAAGAAAATCTTGAGAGAGAGCACAATTCTTTGCTTGATGCAAAAATTCTTTTAGAATTGAGTTGTAGTGTGAAAAATATGAAGGAGGAAGGGCCTTTTTATAGGCAAAAACGGCTAGGGTTTGTTAGGGTTAAAGAGTTTTAATTTTGGTAAAATTAGATCTCATTTAAGACTGATTTAATGCCATCTGCGCGATAGGGTATCGATACTCCTGAGGGGGTATCGATACGGGGATAGAATTGTCTTTTCTCAAAAATGCCCGTTGGAAAGTCGTATCGAAACGGTGGGGCCCGTATCGAAACGACCAGTATCGATACGATATTAAGCGTATCGATACCCGTGAAGCGAGGAAAATTCTGGGAACCAGAGTGAAGAACACGTATCGATACGCGTATAGCCGTATCGATACCATATGCCCAGAATGACCTGTTTGGTTCTAAGAACAACCAAAGGCTCGAACTTAACACCTCCTAAAAGTATGCAAATGATGAATGAACAGTTCTAAGCATGTTTTAACAGAAGCATACTCCCCCTAACTATAGGAATGGATAAAATTAGGAGTTTAAGCACATAAACATGGCAATTTCACAAAATCAAGCATTTTAAGCACAAAAGAGGTCCTAAAAGGTCAAGATAGGCTAGCTAGACCTAACTCTCTCCTAAGGGACCAAAAACGCTCTTTGTCTAAGGGTTTTGTAAAAATGTCCGCTAATTGATTCAAGGTGTCTACATACTCTATAACCACATCTTCCTTAAGAACATGATCTCTAATGAAATGATGCCTTATTTCTATATGTTGGTTCTAGAGTGTTGGATGGGATTTTTAGTTAAGCATATTGCACTAGTGTTGTCACATTTTAAGGGTATGGTTCCAACTTTAATTCCATAATCTAAGAGTTGTTGTTTCATCCAAAGGACTTGAGCACAACAACTCCCTAAGGATATGTACTCGGCTTCGGTGGTAGATAAGGCTACACTATTTTGTTTCTTAGAGAACCAAGATATGAGCATACTACCTAAAAATTGGCAAGTTCCCGAAGTACTTTTCCTATCAATTTTGCAACCCCCATAATCCGCATCCGAGTAAGCATGCAGGTTAAAGGTAGAGTCTCTAGGGTACCAAAGACCTAAACAAGGAGTGTCTCTAAGATACCTAAAGATTCTTTTAATGGCTATAAGGTGAGACTCTCTAGGACTAGCTTGAAACCTAGCACACAAGCAAACACTAAACAAGATATCCGGTCTACTTGCGGTAAGGTAAAGCAAAGATCCAATCATAGAACGATAAAGGTTAGAGTCAACACACTTACCTCCTTCATCTTTGTCAAGCTTTGTAGATGAGCTCATAGGAGTGGCTTGAGGCTTTGCATTCTCAAAGCCAAACTTCTTGAGCATATCCTTTATGTATTTTGCTTGGTTGATAAAGGTGCCATCCTTCTTTTGCTTGATTTGGAGTCCCAAAAAGAACGAGAGCTCCCCCATCATGCTCATCTCAAATTCACCTTGCATTAACTTAGCAAACTCTTGACAATGACATTCATTAGTAGAACCAAAAATTATATCATCAACATAAATTTGAACTACTAAGATGTCATTGTTATATCTTTTTATGGAGAGTGTTGTATCCACCTTTCCTTTTTCAAAACCTTTTTCAATTAAGAAATTTGAAAGTCTCTCATACCAAGCTCTAGGAGCTTGTTTTAAACCATAGAGAGCTTTTGTAAGTTTAAACACATGGTTTGGAAATTTTGAATCATCAAAACCCGGTGGTTGTTCAACATACACCTCTTCATTTATAAAACCATTTAGAAAGGCACTTTTTACATCCATTTGAAAAAGCTTGAAATTATGATAACATGCATATGCAAGCAACATCCTAATAGCTTCCATCCTAGCTACGGGTGCATAGGTTTCATCGAAATCTATTCCCTCTTCTTGAGTGTAACCTTGAGCAACTAGTCTAGCTTTATTTCTCACAATGTTACCACTCTCATCTAGTTTGTTTCTAAAGACCCATTTAGTTCCTATTGTAGATTGATTACTAGGCCTATCAACTAATGTCCATACATTACTTCTCTCAAATTGATTTAATTCTTCTTGCATAGCCAAAATCCAAAAATCATCTTTCAATGCTTCTTTTATGTTTTTAGGCTCTATGCATGAGATAAATGCAACATGGTTCATTAATCTAAGAGAAGAACGAGTGGTTACCCCCTTGGATGGATCACCCAAGATTTCACCATCTTTGACATAGTTCAACTCCCTTGGGTAGCTCACTTCCTTTTCCTCAATAGCCAAGTCCTTTAAGGCTTCAAGAGGTGGATCTTGTGAGTCCTCTTCTTTTGTTGAAATCTCATCCTCCTTTGAAGTTTGACCTCCATCAAAGGCATTTATGATTCCTACATCATCATCATCACAAGAATCCTTCCTAGGAAGAAGGTTATCATCGAATACAACATGAATAGATTCTTCTACTACTAAAGTTCTTTTGTTAAATACTCGATAGGCTTTAGAGGTTAAAGAGTAACCTATAAAAATGGCTTCATCACTTTTTGCATCAAATTTACCTAAGTTATCTTTTCCATTATTTAAAACAAAACACTTGCACCCAAAAGGGTGAAAATAGCTAATGTTAGGCTTTTTAGATTTTAAAATCTCATAAGGTGTTTTCTTTAAAATTGGCCTAATCATTACTCGATTTATAATATAGCAAGCGGTGTTTGTGGCTTCCGCCCAAAAATATTTAGGTAAATTGTTTTCACAAAGCATAGTCCTAGCCATTTCTTGCAAAGTTCTATTTTTCCTCTCAACTACCCCATTTTGTTGAGGAGTTCGAGGAGCCGAAAAATTATGGCTAATACCATTTTCGTTTAAAAAGTCTTCAAACCCTAAATTTTGAAACTCGGTTCCATGATCACTTCTAATGTGTGAAATTCTAAGTTCAAGATCATTTTGGGTTGTTTTTGAAAATGTGATGAATTTATCTAAAGCCTCATCTTTAGTACTTAAAAATAAAACCCAAGTATATCTAGAAAAATCATCAACAAGCACAAAAGCATAAGATTTACCACCCAAGCTCATAGTCCTAATTGGCCCAAATAAATCCATGTGAATTAATTGTAAGCATCTACTAGTAGAAACATCATTAATGGATTTAAAGGAAGACTTATGTTGTTTACCCTTTGAGCATGCATCACAAATTTTATCATTTGAAAATTTTATTTTGGGCAAACCTCTAACTAGATTTAGAGATACTAGTTTTTCCAAAACACTAATGCTAGCATGTCCTAGCTTCCTATGCCACAACCATGCATCATTTTCATTTTGAGCAACTAAACATGCATGAGATGTATGAATGTCATCTAAATGCACCATGTATATGTTTCCTATGCGATGACCTATGAGCATAATACTATTAGATTTAATGTCTACAATTTTGCATCCATTTTTATCAAAAAGAACATTAAATCCCTTATCACATAATTGACTTATGCTCAATAAATTGTGTTTAAGACCATCGACACATAAGACATTTTCAATGAGAATGGTAGAGTGATTACCTATGGAGCCAATACCTTTAATGTGGCCTTTGGAGTTGTCACCAAATGTTACTACTCCTCCACTTTTTGGCTTTAAATCCATGAATCGACTCTTGTCTCCGGTCATGTGTCTCGAGCATCCACTATCAAGGTACCATGAGTTTTGACTTTGTGCTTTGGCCTTGAAGCAATGCTCCCCCTACAAACAAAGATATTAAACCTTGGTTTTTGGTACCCAAATCATTTTGGGTCCATGAGTGTTAGCTCCCAAAACCTTGGTTCCCTTAGGAATCCAAGATGACATAGCAATAATATTATTAGATTTTACAAGTTCCTTAGGAACCCATACACTTCTAATTCTTTTAGCTCTACTATGTCTAGGGTAGCTACTTTGTTTGTAGTAATTAGTCCTTTTCTTAGGTTGGTGTGTTCTAGATGATTCTCCTACTTCATGCTTGACACTTCCAACATTTTTAAGGACTTTTTGAGCTCATTTAGCTCACCTAACACCTTTTGGTGTTCACTATTGCATTGAGACAAAAGATTATTAAGATCAACATTTTCATCTTGAAAGAATTTAAGTTCATCTTTTAATCCTAAAATCTTTTTCTCAAATTTAGAATTAGCTTGAGTGAGTGAGTCATTTTTCTCATTTAGCTCTAAAATGATTTTCTTGTTTTTAATGACCGACTCCTTAAACTTCTCAACTAATTCATCATATACCTCTTGTAACTCATCATATGCATCATTTAATTCTTCATATGAAAAATCTAAAGTAGATGAGCTAGAGGTTACCATGGAGGAATCTTCCTCAAGTGCCATGAGACAAAGGTTAGCCACTTCTTGTTCGTCATCCTCCGATGACTCCTCATCACTCCAAGTAGCAAGTTTGGCTTTGAGTTTCTTCTTCTTCTCAAAACCCTTCTTCTTGAGTTGAGGGCACTCCGAACGGATGTGGCCGGGTTGTTTGCACTCATAGCAAATGATGGGATCCTTTCCATCTTCTTTGTTCTTCCCTTTGAAGTCCATCTTTCTTTGGATTTTTCTTCCTCGGTTGGACCTCATGAATCGTGAGAACCGTTTGGCTATCATAGCCAATTCTTCAAGTTCGTCCTCATCACTAGATGAGCTCTCATCAAGTTGTGAAGCTTTAGCCTTGAGAGCTATTCCCATCTTCTTCTTCTTTTCAACCTCAAGCTTCTCTACTCTTTTCTCTTCCTTCTTTTTCTCATCTTCCCTTCCTTGCTTCATGATCTCATGAGTAAGGAGAGAACCCACAAGCTCATCAAGCTTTAATGTCTTCAAGTTCTTTGCTTCGATGATAGCGGTTCTCTTCCCATCCCAAGCTTCGGGAAGTGAATAGAGTAGCTTCCGGACAAGCTTGTCTTCCGGTATGATTTCTCCATATCCCTTTAGACCGTTGACGATTGTGGAGAATCGATCAAACATCTTTGACACCGTCTCATCGGGCTCCATCTTGAAGTTTTCATAACTAAGATTGAGAAGTCCAATCTTAGTTTCTTTGACATCATTGGTGCCTTCATAGGTGGTCTCAAGAGTGTCCCACACTTCCTTGGCACTTTCAATTGATGAGACCTTCGAGTAGATGTCCGGACCGAAAGCACAAAATAGCATGTGGAGAGCTTTATCGTTGACTTGAATCTTCTTCCTCTCCTCTTCACTCATTTCGGCTTTCTTCTTCAACACCATCTTGCCTTCACCATCTTGCTTCAATGGAATGTATGGTCCATCCTCAATGACATCCCATACAAGATAGTCACTTGACTTGATGAATAGCCTCATTTTGTTCTTCCAAAAGGAATAGTTGTCACCATTGAAGAAAGGAGGCTTGGTGGTTGATTGTGACTCGTACATGCCGGAACCGGAGGTTGAAGCCATCTCTTGATAATTTGATGATCACACTCTTCCAAGGATCTCCTTTTGTGGTTGTTAATCCTCAAAGAGTTAAGCTCTGATACCAATTGTTGAGTGGATCAAAAGATCGATATTTACCAAGATGGGGGTGAATTGGAAATTGAAAGGATTGTAGTGGAAATTGGCAAATTAAAAATGATGAACACGGAATTTAGAGTGGTTCAAGTTCCAAATGAACTCTACATCCACTACCTTAGTCTCACTAAGGATTTGCAACAATTTCACTAAATTGATCTTCCCCTTTTTTAGGACAAGGATGCAACCCTTTACAATATCAGTTGATTTTTCTACCCAAAAATCAACCCAACCCTCACACAAGAGAACAAAGAAATTTGTAGGCTAATTAGGTATCTCTCAATACAAATGATAGCCCCAATACAAGCACTCAACCCAATTTTACAAAATATGAGTGAAGAACACAAATTGGGATTTTACACAAATTTGGGATTTTTGCTCAAATGCTTGAATTTGATGTTTGGATGTTTGCTTTTGGATCAATAGTTGTTGCTGATGCTTTTGGATGTCTCTTTTATACCTCTTCATTAATTTCTAGCCGTTTGGGTGGTTGGAGATGTAAATGGAGCCGTTGGAACCCTCTCTTACCACCATAAATGCACTTCTGCAGCTACGAGTATCAGTACTCGGGAATGGGTATCGATACCTGTCTCACAAAGAAAATAGCCGTTGTGTGTAATTAATGGGGCGTATCGATACGCACGTAAGCGTATCGGTACCTGGTATCGAAACGGCAATGGCCGCATCGATACCTTTTTCTCAACATAGCTCACTGCCAAAACGCGTATCGATACTGGGGTTAGGCGTATCGATACCGGTCAACGACCTTTTAAAATTTGGTTACCAACCAACTGACACCAACGGTCATATATTTAAACCGACTTAAATACTTTAAAAATCTTTAAACATGTATCGATACTGGTGTTACCGTATCGATACACTCTTTCAAACTCTTTGAAGTTTAACACAGGGGAGTATCGATACGAGGGTTTTCCGTATCGATACGTGTTCCGACAGTAGCCAATTTTGGCAAAAAGGTATCGATACTCCTCCATGGGTATCGATACTCTCTGACGATTTTCAATAGATATGGCTTGGAACACTTAGAAAAAATTTTGAGTTTGAGTTTTACAAATCAGTTTTAAAGTGTTGGTGTTTCAAAACTTGTTAAGGGACTTGTAAAAACAATTTTAAGTTTTTCAAATTGATCCTTAAAGATCTAGTTATATCAAAATCAAACATAGGTTTTACAAATACTGAAAATGCTAGGCCACCCACACATGAGCAGTGTAAGGCAATTACTACTAGGAGTGGGAAGAAACTACCAGGGCCGGAAAAAGAAGTTGAAACAGCAAAGGAACCAGCCTTGGACCAACCTGTCGAGGAAGCTGCCCCGACAGGTAACAAACAGACTGCTGCCGATGAGCCTGTCACGACAGCAAATGCGACAGAGGAGAAAAATGATGAACCTAAACCTCCTCAAATTCGTATGCAGTGGGAAGGACGTATTGCTGATTATCGTCCCCCACCTCCTTTTCCTCAACGGATACAGCAAGCTAAGCAAGAATCTCAACTTCAAAAGATTTATGATATTTTTAAGCAGGTTCATATTAATATTCCGTTGTTAGATGCCGTTAGGGAGATGCCCGGTTACGCCAAATTTCTCAAAGATGTCATGTCAAAGAAATATAAACTTGGGGAATTTGAAACGGTAAGGATGGCAGATGGTTGCATGAGTATTCTTCATCGGCAGCCACCCCAGAAAAAGAAGGATCCGGGGAGTTTCATCATACCTTGTGTAATCGGAGACAAATATGTGGGTAAGGCGCTTTGTGATCTTGGTGCTAGTGTTAATTTAATGCCAAAGTCTGTTTTTCAGAAGTTAGGTATTGGAAAGGCGCGGCCCACGACAGTAACTCTGCAGCTGGAAGACCGCTCTTACGTTCATCCAGAGGGAAAGATTGAAGATATCCTGGTAAGAATGGATAAGTTTATTTTTCATGCTGACTTTCTTATTTTAGATTGTGAGGCAGAAGAAAACGCACCAGTCATCCTTGGGCGACCCTTCTTAGCCACGGGAAGATCACTGATTGATGTGGAGAAAGGAGAACTCATCATGCGAGTGAACGATCAAGAGATTAAGTTGAATGTTCTCCAAGCAATGAAACATGCTGATGTGGGCGAGGAATGCAAGGCCATCATTGAAGTAACCCTCGATCAACCCTGCATTAGGTCGGGCTGTCATGATATAAGATTTGGTCACTGCTGCGACAGCCACCTACAGGTCTGTCACGACAGCAACGACGACAGCACCGATGACAGCAACTTCTCTGACTCCGATACATCTGATACTGAAGATCAGGAAGAGGTAAACTGGTTCGACTATCGTCCAGGTAAGTTATTCGAACCTTTGAATTACACTTCGGATAACCATTTAATCCAAAAGCCATCTACTATTGAACCACCTGCCTTAGAACTTAAACCCCTGCCAGGGCAGCTTAAATATGCTTTTCTTGGTGCAAATGATACGCTGCCCGTAATCATCTCTTCTAAGCTGCCGCAGGAACAGGAACGGCAGCTAATCGACATATTAAGGCAACACAAAAAGGCGATTGGATGGACGATAGCAGACATTCAAGGCATTAGTCCGGCGTTATGCATGCACAAAATCCTCCTCGAGGAAGATCATAAGCCGACTATTGATGCCCAAAGGCGGCTAAACCATGCGATGAAAGAGGTGGTGCGTAAAGAGATAATCAAATGGTTAGATGCTGGTATTATTTACGCCATCTCCGACAGCAAATGGGTGAGCCCGGTGCAATGTGTTCCCAAGAAAGGAGGAATGACCGTGGTAACCAACGAGCACAATGAGTTAATCCCAACCAGGACTGTGACCGGTTGGAGGGTTTGTATGGACTATCGGAAGCTTAATAAAGCTACCCGAAAGGACCACTTTCCTTTACCCTTTATTGATCAAATGCTTGACAGATTAGCGGGCAAACCTTATTATTGTTTTCTTGATGGTTATTCAGGTTACAATCAAATTGCTATCGCACCGGAGGATCAAGAAAAGACGACTTTCACCTGCCCCTACGGAACATACGCTTTTAGGAGGATGCCGTCTGGACTATGTAATGCACCTGCCACCTTCCAAAGGTGCATGATGGCCATATTCTCCGACATGGTAGAGGACTTCCTTGAGATTTTCATGGATGATTTTTCCGTCTTTGGAGACAACTTTGAGAGCTGCCTCGGCAACTTACAAAAGGTACTTGAAAGATGCGAAAAAGCAAATCTTGTTTTGAATTGGGAAAAATGCCACTTTATGGTGGATGAGGGGATAGTCCTTGGCCATAAGATTAGCTGTCGTGGGATAGAAGTCGACAGGGCTAAAATAGAAGTAATTGAGAAGCTGCCGCCGCCGACCACAGTCAAGGGAATTAGGAGTTTTTTAGGGCATGCTGGTTTTTATCGAATGTTTATTGCAAATTTCTCAAAAATCACCAAGCCCCTATGCCATCTTCTAGAGCAGAACCGACCCTTCGACTTTAATGAAGAATGTACTGAAGCATTCAAGGTTCTGAAGGAAAAACTGGTAACAGCCCCCATAGTACAGCCACCAGACTGGACACAGCCATTTGAGATTATGTGTGATGCTAGTGACTATGCTGTCGGGGCAGCACTTGGGCAGCGTAGAGATAAGCTGTTTCATGTCATATACTATGCTAGTAAAACATTGAATGACGCCCAAGTAAACTACACCACCACAGAAAAGGAGCTATTAGCTGTGGTATTCTCCATTGACAAGTTTCGTTCTTACATACTTGGGACGAAGGTAATAGTGTACACAGACCATTATGCCCTCAAGTATCTGTTCACGAAAAAGGATGCAAAGCCTCGATTGATACGGTGGATCCTGCTATTGCAAGAGTTCGACCTTGAGATCAAGGACAAAAAGGGGACAGAAAATCAGGTGGCAGATCACTTGTCAATGTTGGAGAAGGGACAGAGTCTGCCAATCGATGAGACAAACATACTGGAGACCTTCCCATATGAGCAGCTCTTTGCTGCCGCAATCGCTGTCGCGACAGCCATGGCGGCAGGTAAGTCTTCTGAACTCCCCTGGTATGCTGATTTCGTTAATTTTATAGTTAGCGGAATACTACCTTCTGATCTTAATTATCAAGCCAGGAAGAGGTTCCAAAATGATGTTAAGCATTATTATTGGGACGAACCTCTTCTTTTCAAACTATGCGCAGATCAGGTTATAAGGAGGTGCGTACCACAAGAAGAACAAGAAGACATTCTCCATCACTGCCATGCTTCACAATATGGAGGTCACTTAGGAGGCAATAAAACTGCTGCCAAAGTGCTGCAGTCAGGGTTCTACTAGCCGACACTGTATAAAGATGCACAGAACTTCTACAAGAACTGTGACAGGTGCCAGCGGACAGGTAACATCTCGAGGAGAAACGAGATGCCACTGCAAAACATTCTGGAAGTCGAGATCTTCGACGTTTGGGGGATTGATTTCATGGGACCTTTTCCATCTTCATGTGGAAATCTATACATCCTCTTAGCAGTAGATTATGTCTCTAAGTGGGTTGAAGCCATCGCCACTCAAAAGAATGATGCCAAGACAGTCCAAAAGTTTTTGCACAAAAACATTTTTTTCTAGATTTGGCATCCCCAAGGCGATTATCAGTGATGAAGGGAGACATTTTGACAATAGGGTCATTGCTGCCGCCTTGAAGAAATATGGTGTCAAGCACAGGATCGCGACAGCATACCACCCACAGACCAATGGACAAGCTGAGATATCCAATATGGAAGTTAAGAACATTCTTGAGAAGATGGTTAAGCCAACTAGGAAAGATCGGTCTTTACTCCTTAATGATGCATTATGGGCATATAGGACAGCTTTTAAGACCCCGTTGGGCATGTCTCCATACCGATTGATCTATGGGAAAACCTGTCACTTGCCTGTCGAGATAGAGCACAAAGCATATTGGGCAATCAAGGCAGTGAATATGAACTTGGACAAGGCATGCCAGAAAAGGCTGTTAGATCTGAACGAGCTTGAGGAAATACGGACAATGGCCTACGACAATGCAAGAATCTACAAGGAGAAAACTAAGAAGTGGCATGACAGGAAGTTGCTGCCACGACAGTTCTGCCCAGGGCAGCTTGTGTTGTTATTCAATTCTAGACTGAAACTCTTCCCAAGAAAGCTAAAGTCTAGATGGTCTGGCCCGTTCCAAGTGGTACAAGTTTTTCCCCATGGTGCCATCACAATCCAATCATTAAAAGACGGGCACCAATTCAAAGTCAACGGACAACGCCTCAAACATTATCAGGGGACTGAAGCCCCAGGAATACAGGAAGTGGTTACTTTAGGAGATGCCCCACAAGGCATCCCTAATTTAACCTAAATTTAATTTTCATTTATTTTATTACTTAGTATTATTTATTAGGAAATTAGGTTTATTTTATTTAAATAATGTTTTTTATATTTTTTATTTTCAGCAAATAAAGGAGTCCAAAAGAAGAGAAGAAGTGACCCAAGCCCACCATCCATCCATCAACCCAACAGAGCCCATTTATTGAAGCCTGTCGTTCCAGCTGCCGCCGCAGACACGGATAAGACAGGCTGTCAACAGACTGACACGGCAGACGCAGAAACATGTGGCAGACGCGTAACAGACGCATAAATGCGTGTCAGACGCGTCAGACACGCCAAATCGCAACAGTCGCTCCGTTATTCACGCCTGCCGTCACAGCATTAAACGGGCAGCAACTCGACCGCTATAAAACCCCGTTTTCATTTCCGTTTTCATCACTTCTGCTTATTCTTACTTGCTTTCTCCTCTCGTTTTTATTTATTTTCTTTACTCTCACAACCCTTGCAACTAAAATGTCTTCTAGACAGACCCGCCGCGGTGCTGCCTCAGCCTCTTCATCAGCAGCACCCACACCGTCGGCCTTCGCCACCAAGGAATTATGGGAAGAAAGAGGTTTTATCTACATCCGCAAGGCTCCGAACATGGGGCTTCGACCATTCATCGCGAGGGCCATACGAGCTCAACTATGGGAGCAGTTCGCAGAGCAGCCGGCAGAATTAAACGACACGTTGGTAAGAGAGTTTTATGCTGCCATCAACAACAAGACGGCGACATCCGTCACTGTCCGAGGGGTCAAGGTACCATTCACAGCTGACAGCATCAACCACATGTATGGGCTATATTTTGGTCTAAACGACGATGCCCATCAGCAATTTTTGGACACCCTCGATGCTGCTGCCTACGGAGCTGTCATGGCAGAAGTAACAGAGGAAGGAACAACATGGAACACAAGCAAAAAGAACCCCAACTCTGTCAAAAGGGGGCAGCTCCTCCCAGAAGCAAAGCTGTGGAACGCTTTCATCAAAAAGTGTATCCTGCCGTCCTCTCATCACACGACGGTAGACCAGCAGCGGCTCGCCCTCATTCACTCTATCATGAACGACCGGCCTATCAACGTGGGCCGCTATATGAGGGACAGCGTCTTGGACTGCACATTTCGCTCCACCTCCCGCCTTTGCCTACCAGATATATAATTATACAAATTTTAATTTAACATCAACATCACCACTCGGTTAGATTTTAACGGCTGGTGGTCAAAATAGGTCCATTTATATAGTTGAGTGGTCGAATTTTAAATTTTCATAGTTCGGTGGTTAAAATAGGTCAGACTCAATAGTTAGATGATCTCCCAGATAGTTTACTCTAAAATTTATTTATTTAATTCGGCTTTAAACTTAATAAATGCCATTAGGGTTCTTAGACCAAGGAATGCATTATAGGGTATTCGAGTACGTGCGACATCAGTACATGCATGCCAATTGCCATGCATAAGTAGCTCTCTTCCATTGACTTGACTTATCGTAATTTCTTTTACTACAATTTTTTTGATTAAATTGCAACAAATTTAAAATAAAATAATCTAATAATATATATAGAATAAAGTATTTTTTAGGAAAGAATAGAGTAATTAAATACATCTGCAAATTAGGGAAAATATTATGTAGAATCATGTAATTCTAGCACGTGGATAGAATTATCATTTGACACATCAGTATTTTATAAATATTATTTAAAATAAATGATTTATTTTTAAAACTCAAAATATTAATTATATCTTATATTTAAAATTTTAAATTAGATGATATCCAATAATTAATTTAAAATTTTAAGCATTTAATTATATCTTATACTATTAATTTTTTAATTAGTTTTTATATCTAATATTTTTTAAACTCTTATTATTCTAAAAAGTCAACATAATATATAAGGCAAATACTATTATTTTTTGAAAAATTATACAGTAAATGCAATGTACCGATATGTATCACTAGTCATATATAGTAATATACACCATTAATTATTTTAATAACTTTAAAAATCATGACACCTAAAGTGTGATTATTCTTTTTGAGAATATAATATGTAAAACACTTTTTGCATCATTTTTTTATATTTTTTATTTCAAAAATAATATATTAGGGTTTATGTTTTAGTGTTTATGGTGTATGGTTTAGGTTTAGGATCTAAGGGTTTAGGGTTTGGGTTTTAGGGTTTAGTCTTCATACATTGTAGATACATACATACTTATATATATTAGGCTTTAGGGTTCATACATTTCTAGGTATATACATATATGCTTATATACATCAGGGTTTAGGGTTAGGGTTTAAGGTGTATGGTTTATGTTTAGGATCTAATGGTTTAAGGTTTAGGGTTTATGGATTAATGTTTAAAGTTTAGGGTATCTACTTTTATACATACATATGTGCTAATATATATATTGTAAAATAAAAAAACACCAAACCTTAATGATAACCCTAAACCAAAAAATAAACCCTAAACCCTAAACACTAATTCAAAAAACCTAAAGTGAAACAAAACCCCTAAATACCTGAACTTAAACCCTAAATTGAAATTGTTGAGTGTGTAAAAGTTCTATTATTTACACCCTTTTTAACCCATATTTCTGCTGCATTCAAGCATCATTGTATTGCATTTAGGTTAGTTTACAGCAAAACATCACAAAATTAGTAAAAGCACGGATTCTACTAAAAAGGGTTGATTTTGCAGGGTGCTACCATAGTAGATGGAGAAGGCAGGCGCAGGGCAGAGAAGCAGAAGAGCTGAACTGGACAAGCAGATGAGAAGGACGATGCTGCCATGGATCTACCGTGACAGCAGAGGACGACAGCAAGTTAGCGGAGGAAAAACAAAATGGACCTCGATAGATAGAGAAAATTACGCTCGTCTGTCGTGTGAAAACCATATATTTTTTCAAGCCCCGGATCAAAAGATATGTCAAGCCAAAGCTCAAGGAGAGGAAATCCCATGAAACAAGGAGGCGGCTGAAAAGTAGGATACTTGAAGATTAAAGTCTTTATTAGAATCTTACTTTTATTTAAAGTTGTAATCCTTGTTATCTTAGAATTCTTGAGCCCAAAGCTTATATAAGGGCATAGATTTTAACCTAGAGGAAATCATATCCCATAACCGATAACCAAACCCCTCCGCCGTTTACCCTTCGTCGACATGTTCTAAAAACCCCCTAGGGCCACGGGTTGTTTTGTAAAGTAGTTGCAAGGGTTGTTTTGTTTTAGGATTTTCCAAGTTCAATAAAATAAACTTCAAGTTCTCTTATTTTGGTTTTAATATCTTGCAAGAGCATCGGGAGAGCATTGTGAGGTTATCTATTTACTTAGCATCGGGAGAGTTAAGTATACGAAAGAAATAAGAGCAAGTTCTCTAGTTTATAGTTGAACTATCTTGTGCCTAGGGATAGGGCAAGGTTAAGTGGCTAAGGAAGAATTCATACACATCGGTGTTCATCCTTCGATTCACGCCGGGAGGTATCATCAAAGACGTGATCATCGACAGACTTGGACCTAGGGATAGGCCAAGGCAGATCTGGGATTCTTGCCAAACTTGAAAGTACTGAGTTGGTGTGTTTGCTGCCGCGACGACCAACAGACAGCTGCCGCGACAGGTGCTGCCAGCGACAAGCGCGACGACAGAACTGAAGTTCCTAAGCAATACAGTACCTGCACTACTGAGCAATTCAATACCAGCCCATTCTCTCTATCTTGATTATTCTACTCTTTTATTTAAGTTTACTTTATTATTCTCGTGACAACTCTTAATTATTTCCTTTACTTCGTGCAGTGAAATTAGGTGAAGCTATTGGCCCAATCCCTGTGGAGACGATAATCCGATACTTCGTATCACTTTACTACTTGCGTCGTGTACACTTGCACTACAATTGTGATAGACTCTTTTACACGCAACAAGTTTTTGGCGCCGTTGCCGGGGATTGGCAACATAACTACACCTTTCTTTTATTGCACTTTTCATTTTTGTTTTTGTTTTTATTTTTCTTTTAATTTTTCTTTTTCTATTTTTCGTTAGTATTTTAGACTCTTGCTTTTCACGAGGTTTACTTGTTTATGCGCAGATCTAAAGAGGCGAAGATCCTGAGTATCCATTAGATCCGGAAGTTGAACGTTCATTCAATCTTAGGAACCGACTTCGTTACGTGCTAGCCAGGAACGAGTACCTTGAAGAACAGTTAGAGACAATGGCATACCGAGGAGATAATCCTGCTGCTAGAGATGGAGCTGTTATACCGCCTGTCGGCGACCCACCTGCAGCAGCCGGACGACGGTCATGCCGTGATTACATGTTGAACGATCATGTAGAGCTGGAGACCACGCTGCCGGATATTGAAGTTGATAACTTTGAGCTTAAACCTGTCATGTTTAGTATGATCAACAATGCCGGACAGTTTAGTGGTGCTGTGACAGAAGATGCTAGGGAGCATCTCAAAACGTTCCAGGAAATCTGTGTGTATCTATGTAAGGTTTTGTATATATAGTTCTTGTATGTATCTATGGTTTCAATTTGTATATATGCTGCAATATATGTATATATATGGTTTTGTATATATGGTTTCTGTTAGTTTCTATGGTTTCTGATTTGAAATATGTTTAAGGTTCTTTGATTCTGTTAGTTTCTGTGGTTTTGTATATTTCTATTTTGTTATGTATGTTTGTCTATAGATGGTTTAACTTGTTTGCTTTATTTTGAGTGTTAAGATGTTTAAGGTTCTTTGATTCTGGTTTGGTTTATTATGCATGCTTTACAATTGAGTGTTTAGTTGTTTAGGGCTAGGGTTTCTTTGATTTAATTCGAGTGTTTACGATGGACTACCCTTCCTGTGGGGCTACTGGTGCTAAAGGGGAGTTTTTAAAAGACCCCGTGGACATGTTTAACGACGCCACGTACAAGGATTAAACTGAAACCACTTAGATTGTTTGGTTTATGGTTTTACTTTGTGTCATTAGTTGTAAATATATCTCTATGGTTTCTGGATTCTTTGACATGAATTTTTTAATTGTGTTTTTAGTTGTTTGTATATATGCATGTATATATGGTTTTGTATATATGGTTTCTGTGTGTATCTATGTAAGGTTTTGTATATATAGTTTCTATATGTATATATGGTTTCAGTTTGTATATATGCTGCAATATATGTATATGTATGATTTTGTATATATGGTTTCTGTTAGTTTCTATGGTTTCTGATTTGAAATATGTTTAAGGTTTTGTGATTATGTTAGTTTTTATGGGTTTGTATATTTCTATTTTGTTATGTATGTTTGTCTATAGATGGTTTAACTTGTTTTCTTTATTTTGAGTGTTAAGATGTTTAAGGTTCTTTGATTATGGTTTGGTTTCTTATACATGCTTTACAGTTTGGTGTTTAGTTGTTTAGGGTTAGGGTTTCATTGGTTTAATCTGAGTGTTTAGGCTAGACTACCCGTTCCGCAGGGCTACTGGTGCCAAAAGGGGTTTTAAAGGACCCTGTGGACAAGTTTAACAACGTCACGTACATTGATTAAAATGAAACCACTTAGATTGTCTGGTTTATGATTTTACTTTGTGGCATTAGTTGTATATATATCTCTCTGGTTTTTAGGTTCTTTGACATGAATTTTTTAATTGTATTTTTAGTTGTTTGTATATATGCATGTATGTATGGTTTTGTATATATGGTTTCTGTTTTACTTTTTATTGCCCTTTTTAGTTTTTAGTCTCTGACAACATATTGCAGTATTTTTTTCAATTTTTTGACACCTATGGATGAATTTTCTTATGAGTTGGACTTTTCTGGTGAAAGAGGTCAAAATGACCAACTAATACTGTCTCAAGGTGGTTTATTCTTCCTTTTTTCATTATATATTTTTTTTATTTTTGTTTATTTCCGATTCATGTTTATTTGAATGCTCGAAGGGGATGTAAATGATCAATTGTCTGAGACAGTTTGTACCTCTAAGAGGAAGTTTACAGTTTCAAGTGGAGGGGACATTGGGAGAAGAACATCTCCTGTTTGGGATCATTATACCTTCATCAAGCTTCCAGAAGGTCTTTTTGCTGAATGTAAGTACTGTAAAACAAAAAGGTATAAAACTGATTCTTTTATTGGTACTTCTAACTTTAAAAGGCATACTGAAAAATGTAAATCTTTTAAAGAGTTTCTTGCTACTAATCCCAATATTAGTTCATAAACTTCTTTTGATCAGAAAATATACTATGAGTTATTTGCTGAAGCTATTCTGTGTCATGGTTATGCTTTGAGTGTGGTTGAGCATGATAAATTTAGGGTTTTGCATCATTATCTAAATCCTAATGTGAAAGATATTTCAAGGTAATCTATTACTAAGGCTTGCATGTTAAAGCATGAGAAGCATAAAAAATTGTTACTTGATTCAATGCATTCTGTTTTGAGTCGTATCTGTTTTACATGTGATAGATGGTCTGCTTGCACTTCACGTTCCTATTTTGCTCTGACTACACATTATGTTGATAATAACTGGAAATTTCAGTCTAAAAATTTGAATTTTCGTCGTTTCCCCCATCCCATGATGGTGAGTCTATTTATAAGTTTGTTAAAAATATGTTAACTGAGTGGGGTCTTGAGAAGAAAACTTTTACTATTACTCTTGATAATGCTTCTGCAAATGAAAGAATGGTGAGGCGACTCAAAGATGATTTGCATGCAATTTCTCCCCTGCCATGCAATGGTAAGTTTTTTCATATAAGGTGTACTGCCCATATTATGAACTTGATAGTTCAATAGGGTTTGAAGGTAATCAAATCTTCTGTTATTAAATTGCGTGAGATAGTTAAGTTTATTGATTCTTCTGATGCTAGACTTTGTAGCTTTGATTCTGCTGTTAATGATTGTGATTCTGATTTTTCTGGTAAGTTGGTATTGGATGCTCCTACTCGATGGATCTCTACTTACCTGGCGCTTCGTAGGCCAATTGAAGCTAAACTTGCTATTAACTTGTTTGTTAATAGGGAAAATGACTTGGATATAATCACTGAGGATCAGTGGGAAACTGCTCAATTAATCTGTGATTTTCTTGAGCCATTCTTTGAAATTTTTACTATGTTCTCAGGATCCAAGTATCTCATTGCTAACTTATACTTGGCTAATGTTGTTGCCATTGAGAAGTTGTTGTGTGATGCTCACAATGATCCATGTGAAGGCATCTCTGCAATGGCAGGACCTATGCTTAAATTGTATGAAAAATACTGGTCTGATCACTCAACGATTCTGTCTTTTGCTATTTTGCTTGATCATCGGTATAAGTTACAACTTCTGAAGGAGTTGTATGGTGTCCTCTATGTTGAGGATGAGGTTGAAAGGAGGGTAAGTGTTGTTTATAATGAGCTTGTTAGTATGTATATATATTATTCAAGATCTGCACGTTGTGCTTCTTCTAAGTCTTTTGTCCAAATTAACTCTTCTCAAAGTACAAGTCTGTCAAGTTCTGGTCGCCCTCGGACATTCAAAAATCAAACCTCTTTCAAGTCAGTGCTTATTTATGCTTTTATTTTTATATTTAATTATTTTTTTCAATTACGGTTTACTAACTCTTTTTATATTTTAATGACAGAACTTTGATACCAATTTAGCAGCTTCTAAGAGTGGTAAATCCGATGTTGACTCCTACATTTTTTTGCCCCCTCTCCCTCGCACTGAAGATGCTGAGTTTGATATCTTAGAGTATTGAAAATCACAAGCTGTGTCTTTTCCTATACTTTCACTCGTGGCTAGAGATGTTTTAGCCATTCTAATCACTTCAATTGCTTCCGAATCCTCGTTTAGCATGGGGGGCAGATTTTGAACAAGTTGAGGGCTAAGCTTTTGCCTAAAAATGTTGAGATATTTGTAACAACCCGTAAATTGGTTGTATGGTTTTGAGCCTGAGGAAAGGGATGAAGAATTTCTTGCTGTTGTGAAAGATGCTTCAATCTCTGATGTTTCTGTTGAAGATCCACTTCCTGATTAAGGTATATCCTATTACTATTTTTTTATTCTTATTTTGTTTTTCAATATGGTTTCTGATTTTATTTTCTTTGGTAGGGTTCTTTCACAGCAAGCAGGAAAGTACATTAGTGCTCTAGGGGTCAACTAAGTTGTGAATTCTGATGTTAAGTCAGGTATTCTGTTAGTGTTTCTAATTTTTTTAATGTTATTGCTTTTGTTTATTATTTGAATATGATGCTTTTGTTTATTACTTATTGTTGTTGCTTCTGTTTATGACTTAGTGTTGATGTTGTTGTTGTTGTTGTTTAACTTGGTTTTGCTGAATGTTGCTTCTGTTTATGACTTGGCAAGCAAGAAAGCACATTAGTGCTCAAGGGGTCAACTAAGTTGTGAATTTTGATGTAAAATTAGGTATTCTGTTACTGTTTCTGTTTTTTTAATGTTGCTCCTTTTGTTTATTACTTATGGTTTCTGCTTTTGTTTATTACTTATCTTTGCTGCTTTTGTTTATTACTTATTGTTGCTTCTTCTGTTTATGATTTAGTGTTGTTGTTGCTGTTATTTGACTTGGTTTTGCTGAATGCTGCTGTTGTTTATGAGTTGGAGTTGCTGAATGCTGCTGCTGTTTATGAGTTGGAGTTGCTGAATGCTGCTGCTGTTTATGACTTGGTGTTGCTGCTGGTTACTGGTAGCTTGTTGCTTTTCTCTCTTATCTAAGTGTTGCCCTTGTTTTAAGGGAAAACTACACCACTGACCACCAAACAAATTGGGGATACCTATTTGGACCACCGAACTATAGAAAACGTCAATCAGACCACCGAACTTATAAAATCAACCTATTTTGACCACCGCCGTTAAAAACCTAACGGTGGAGTGACGGAACTGCCACGTTTCAATTGACGGAAAAATTTAAAATTACACATTTGGTCCCTATTACTTACACATTCTTTCAATTTAGTCCTAATTTTAAATTAATAAAATAATAAATTATTTAATTAAGTGGTGACACGTGTCAACACCTTATTGGAGGACTTTAATTATTTATATTTGATTTTATTAATTTATTTCCCCTTCCAATCAGGTGGTGACACGTGTCAACACCAATTTAGAGGAGAAAAATAAATTTCTCTTATTTGCGTTTAACAGGAATCAAACCTGGGTCTCCTAAGTGTAAAGCCAATGGCTTTGCCACTACACCAAACACAACTTTATGCTATATTTCTCCAGATATAATATATACCTCTTATTAGTTTCCACATTTATAAGCCAAAAGCTCAAACCTTAAACACTAATTTCACATGTATATAAATCTCAAACCCTAAACTTTAACCCTAAATATTTCAAATTAAACCCCAAACATTAAACATTTCAAATCAATTCCACGCTAAATGTTTTAAATTAAACTCTAAACCCAAAAACCCTAAAAATTTCAAATTAATTCCACGCTAAATATTTCAAATTAAACCCTAAACCATCAGCCTAAACCTTAAACCCTAAAAATTTCAAATTAATTACACATTAAATATTTTAAATTAAACCCTAACCCCCAAAACCCTAAAAATTTCAAATTGATTTCACGCTAAATATTTCAAATTAAACCATAAACCCTAAATATTTCAAATTAATTTCATGCTAAATATTTCAAATTAAACCCTCAACCCTCAACCCAAACATTAAACCCTAAAAATTTCAAATTAATTCTATACTAAATATTTAGGGTTTAATTTGAAATATTTAGCGTGAAATTAATTTGAAATATTTAGGGTTTAATTTAAAATATTTAGCATTGAATTAATTTGAAATTTTTAGGGTTTAGGGTTTGGGTTTGTGTTTAGGGTTTAATTTGAAATATTTAGCATGAAATTAATTTGAAATGTTTAGGGTTTGGGGTTTGAGATTTATATATATGTGTGAAATTAGTGTTTAAGGTTTGAGCTTTTGGCTTATAAATGTGGAAACTAATAAGATGTATATATTATATTTGGAGAATTATGGTACAAAGTTGTGTTTGGTGCAGTGGCAAAGTCATTGGCTTTACACCTAGGAAACCTAGGTTCAATTCCTACTAAACGCAAAGAAGATAAATTTATTTTTCTCCTCTAAATTGGTGGTGACACGTGTCACCACCTGATTGGAGGGGGAAAATAAATTAATAAAATTAAATATAAATAATTAAAGTCCTCCAATAAAGTGTTGACACGTGTCACCACTTAATTAAATAATTTATTATTTTATTAATTTAAAATTAGGACTAAATTGAAAGAATGTGTAAATAATAGGGACCAAATGTGTAATTTTTAAATTTTTCCGTCAATTGCCATGTGGCAGTTCCGTCACTTCACCGTTAGGTTTTTAACGGCGGTGGTCAAAATAGGTTGATTTTATAAGTTCGGTGGTCTGATTGACGTTTTCTATAGTTCGGTGGTCTAAATAGGTATCCCTAATTTGTTTGGTGGGCAATAGTGTAGTTTTCCCTTGTTTTAATTATGTTGGTTTTTTTACCTATGCAAGTTACCCATAATTAACCTTGATGGTAGCATTTAGATATGATAGCTCGATGAAGAAATATCTGGTAGTAAAGTGCTTTTAGCTTTTGTCTTTGCTATAAGATCCGAGAGCTAATATTATTACAAACAAACTTCTTGTATTTTATAAGTTTCAGTTTGTAGAATTTTAAGTGTAAAGAATACTAATTTGTATTATTTTGACATTCTGTATTGATTTTTTTAAGTTATCAAGTATTCATATATTTTGTTCGTTTATTTAAGTAACTGTTAATATTCCTGAATTCTTAATTTTTTATGTTATAACAATTAATATTCGTTTACGTAGTTCAAATTACTAAAAGTTAGATAATAATAAACAATTTATTTTATAACTTAAGTAAAATCAATCTATTTTATAACTTAACTTAAGTTTAGAAATGAATCTGTTATAACTTAAGTAAATTCAATCTAATTTATAACTTAAGTTAAGACAACAATTCTTGAATCTGTTATAACTTAAGTTAAGAAAAACTATCTAGTTTATAACTTAAGAAAACAATTCTTGAATCTGTTATAACTTAAGTAAGATCAATCTAATTTATAACTTAAGTTAAGATAACAATTCTTGAATATGTTATTACTTAAGTAAAATTAATCTATTTTTTAACTTAAGTTAAGAAAACATTTATTGAATCTCTTATAACTTAAGAAAATAATTCTTGAATTTGTTACTTAAGGTTATGCAACTGTTATTTTTTTTAATAATTTATAAGTCTAAAATTTTATTTAAGTTACTGAGAAAACTTAAAAATAAAAAACAACTCTTCATTAAGTTTTTGTAGTTCATAAATTATCAATTACTTAATATTTTTTTTCAACTTTAGTACTTAATATATATATATATATATATATATGTGTGTGTGTGTGTGTGTGTGTGTATGCGCGCATATACATCATGTACACCAATATATGTAGGTGTATATGTATATACATTATATATGTATATGATATATCACCTTATAAAAGTTTTTAATTCATCAAGTCATAGATTTCGGGTTAATATCAGTTCAGGTCAACAACATGTCGGGTCACTTAACAGGTCGGGTTTGAAGCAGGTCGGGTTCAAAACAGGTCGGGTCCATTTCAGGTCAGGTAAAATCGGATATCGGGTCAATTCAGTCAGGTAAATTCGGTTATTTTCCAGGTCGGCTTCGGGTTTGGGTTCGTTTCAGTCGGATGCAGGTCGGGTTTCAGGTCCACAGTAACAGGTCCAATTCGGGTTCGGGTCGTTTTCAGTCGAACGCAGATCGGGTTCGGTTACTACAATAGCAGGTCAAATTCAGGTTCGGGTCAACAACAGTCGGTTACAGATCAGGTTCAAGTCATCAAATCTTCGGGTCAAATCAAATTCTAATTCGAGCAGGTTTCAGTCGAATTTTCAGGTCGGCTCAACTTTTTACATCCCTACCTGTTTGTAGGGATGTAAAAACAGGTCAACAGTTGGGTTTTAGGTCGGGCTCTATCAGGTCGGGTCAAATCGGTTACAGGTCATTTCAGGTCGTTTTTTGTTTTGACTCGATTCAGTTCGGGTTCGGGTTCATTTCGGGTCGGGTTCATTTCAGGTCGGGTTCATTTCAGGCCGGGTTCAATTCAGGTCGAGTTCATTTCGGGTCGGATTCATTTCAGGTCGGTTCATTTTAGGTCGGGCCAAAACGGTTAATTGACGGGTTAATTTCGGTTCGAGTTGATTTCAGGTCGGTTTCGTTTCAGGTCGGGTTCATTTCAGGTCGGTTTCGTTTCAAGTCGGGTTCGTTTCAGGTCGATTTCGTTTCAGGTCGGGTTCATTTCAGGTCGGGTTCGTTTCAGGTCGGGTAATTTCAGGTCGGTTTCCTTTTAGGTTGGGTTCATTCGGGTTTAGGGTTTATTGTGTAGGGATTAAGATTTAACATACATAATATTAATACATTATACGTACATACATATATGAATTATGGTTTAATGTTTTGGGGTTTATGGTTTATGGGTAGGGGTAGGGTTTAGGGTTTATATATTGGTACATATGTACATACATATTTATGTATATTACATGTATGTTTATATGGTTTAGGGTTTAGGATTTAGGGATTAAGAATTGGGGTTTAGGGTTTAGAGTTTCATGTTCCTACATACATACATACATTATACATACATAGCACAAAAAGGAATTAAGGTTAGGGTTTAGGGTTTATACATACATAAATACATTTTACATATATATATAATATACTAATATATTATATATATCCTAAAATGAAACCCTAATCAAAACCTTAAACCCTAAAGCAAAAATGAAACCTAAACCCATAACCCTAATTCGAAACACTAAATTAAAACAAAAATCTAAAACCATAAAAAGAAACCCTAAATGCTAGACCCGTAAAAAGAAACCCTAAACCCATAACATGAAAACCTAAAATAAAGTCGATAAAAAGTAAACCCTTAATCCCTAAGCATTAAACCCTAAAGGTAGGTTTAGTTCACTAATAATGAAACCTAAACCCTAATTCAAAACACTAAAGTAACACAAAATCCTAAACCCATAAAAAGAAACCCTAAACCCATAAAAAGAAAATAAAAAATAAAAGCAATTAAGAGTAAACCCTTAAACCCTAACAGTAAACCCTAAAGGTGAGCTTAGTTCACTACTAATAAACTCAAAACCCTAAACCCTAATTTAAAACACTAAACTAAAATAAAATCTCTAAACTAATAAAAATCCATGAACCCATAAAAAGAAACCCTAAACTAAAACAAATAAAATCAAAACCATAAATCAAAACACTAAACACTAAGCCATGAACCCTAAACCCTAAACCCTAAAGATAAACTTAATTCACTAAAAATAAAACCTTTACTTAAAACACTAACCCTAAATCTTTAAACCATAAGCCTAAAAATTAAATACTAAACCCTAAAACTATAAACAATTAAAACAAAACCCTAATTTAAAACTATAAATCATAAAGAAAAACACCAAATAAAATCTTTAAACCCTAAAAACAAAACATATTAACCATAAATTATAAATCCTAAACCATAGATTAAACCCTTAAACTCTAAAAATGAAACCCTAAATCAAAACAAGAATACTTGAACATTACCCGAAACCCTAAAAATGAAATATCTAAATTTAAACATTAAAAGGAAAATCTTAAATTATAACCCTAAATTAAACCCAAACCCTAAACTTTAAAACTAGAATAATGACCAAATTGAAAATAAAACAAAATTGTTAGCTCAATTTCACAGAAAAAAGGACCAAAAATGAAAGAACCTAAACAAAGGAGGACCTAAAGGGTGAATAACCCTTACACCTAAAAGTGCGGGCAAATTCCCTTCACGCTTTCAATCAAGCGGGAGCTTTAAAAAAATTAAAATTAAAATAAAATTATTAAAATATTTTATTAACCCTCTTGCCGAAACTCTAGCCCCCATTTGAATTCATTTGCGTCGTTTCATTCTGGCCGAAACCCTCTCCATTTGCTTTGTTATCTTGACATGTGCTTTTTCCCTTATTTTGGAATTGCAGGATATTCTCCCTGAAATCATCAACAAATTAGGTATTGTACTCTTGGCTTTGTTATCATTTTGTTGTTTTTTTTTCTTGATTGCAAATTTGGGTAGAATGTTGTCTCGTATCCTCAAACTTATAGGGCCAGATAATTTGTTCATGCTGATCTGCCTGTTCCATACAGATAATCATACATACGATACACTTGTTAAAATACTTCGAAGGGTAATTCCATCTTTGATGCATTGTGTGCTTTAATATTATAAAGAATTTCATGATAAATTGTTTACAAGTAAACATAAATTGTTTGAAGAATGTTTCGTGGTTTTGGATATTTTGTTAATGGATAACTGAATTAAAAATATTTGGATTTGAATTCTCAAAAGGTTTCTAATATTTTGGCATTTTCGATCGAGAATAACCTTCAGGGTCTTTCACAAGAGTTCCAAATTTTGAATTCATCGCAACCTCCATTGAAGAAAAATCGAGGATATCTTTCAAGAAATAGATTGAAATTTTAAAATAAAAACTGGGTATTGGTTTATGATTGATGAGGGGGAAAAATTCTAAGAAAGAGAGAAAATCTGTGCTTAATTCTAACAAATATTTGGCTGCTTCAATAACAAGTTATCAAAATGTATGATTGCTGAAGAAGAAAAAGAAGATGAACAATTTATGTTTACTTGTACACGATACACTTGTACTACGTCAGATTGACTGGATTGTGGTCTGTGAATCTCCATGGAAAAATGAATATGTTCGATCTCAAGGAGTGGAAAAAGAAGAATATCACCACAAGTGGCAAAATATGGTGAGTCTATGATCAACACTATATCTGGTTTCACACACACCTTCATGCATTCATACAAAAACGATTTTCTGGTTGAAGGGTCCAATCCACCGTAACTCAAATTGCGTCCTTATCTATTTGGTTTCTAAGCTTTTCAAACATTTTAGTGTTTTCTACTTAAATTTATCTGATCTTGTACCAATTATTGTTTCTTGTGCAGTTCAAAATAGTATCCAAAGCGGTTTTAGCAAGCAGGTTGCTTATTTAAATGCTTTTCCATTTACATTGGTTATATCTTTGATTGCAAACTTGATGGCGTACTCTATTGATTTCAAATGGTTGAGTTTTGCAGACAGTTGATTGTAGAGAAAGGTCAGCTCTTCAATCTATCAAAAACCTTTTCACAAAGGAGGTAAATGAATGTTGGAGAATAATCTAGAAGTTATAACGTTTCTTGCTCTGACAAGTGTTGGATTTTAACTGTCAATTATATGATGCCACAATTAAATCAATTTTAGGTTATTGATGTTGTAACTACAAGCACAGCTAATTTGGGGCCACTAAATCTTGATTCTTTTAAAAAAGGCAATTTGTCTGCGTCGTGGAAAGTTGTTGGGGTAGAGACTTTGGTTGAGGATAATGCTATTTCGAAGGTTAGAATCATAGTTACGACGTACCTTACCAGTCCAATGTATTGGACACTTTACTATTTTTACATCCTTTTTTCTGTATCTTTTTTCCAAATTTAGTTGCTGATTGATTGATGTTCAAACCAAAAGGCTACCGAATTGAAACAAGAAATCGAGGAGAATTTTTTAGATGGTAATTTATTCTCTGTTTAATCTATGCATAATGCGCTTGTTGAAAATTTGTTCCATGCAGATAATCATACACACGATACACCTGCTAAAATACTTGGAAGGGTAATTCCATATTTGATGCATTGTGTGCTTTAATATTATAAAGAATTTCATGATAAATGTGTTTTTTACTTACCTTGCAGCAACTTAGGAATGATAGACGTGAGAGGAGGGCTGCTGAATTTGTGTAACAAGATGAGAAAGTTACTGTTAAACTTGAAAATTCTGCCATTCAACAATCCAACATGATTTAGGAGAGTCAACATCTGTTTCTGACCTGTCTCGTAGGTAAAAGGATATTGGATCTTTAATCTCTTTGACTATGCGCTGCAGTATATGTTTCCTTTTGTTTTGTTCCCGTTGATTATGGCAGTTTCTAATTTTGTGTTTTGATGCAACTTTGTTTAGTGCACCTGAGAAAATTAAAGTAATGAATAAAGTTCTATCCAAAGCACGAGATCAATTGTATGATTGCAAGTCCGTTACTGGAAAGCTCAAAGAAATGCTTCAGACTTCAGATGAACAAGTTCGGAATATACACATGACTGCAACAGCAAGTTGAGGTATGAAACCATGACTGTAACTATGTTTTTTGTAACAACATAAGAAGTTTGTAACAACTTCATCAAGTTCAAGTCATTCCGACATTATAGTTTTCTTTTATCGAGTTGACTATGATCACTTTCTTTAGAATTGTATTTTCCCATTTTTACTGGATGTTTAAAAGCACATTGATATACTTTAATTTTAGACACTTTCTGTAAAGTATTATACATTTGAGAGTTATCTTTTGCAATCTAGTAATTTTTTTGTATTTCATGGTATAAGTGATATAAGCAACATTTTTCTGTTTCTTCTAAAACTGTTTGCATACTGCAGAATGACTATAGATCCAATCTCCTCTGAGCGAAAGACATTCTAGGTCTGGAGATAATTCGCTCAAGTACAAATGAAATCCAATATCGTGCCAACAAGAGACACAGACAAGGATATCAGTGGCTTTGATTGTAACATTTGGTTTGACAGTGGTCACTCTCTGTGATCAGATGTATTGTTGGCCATGCTTTTACAAGTGACTTCATCTAGATTTGGTGGTATAACAATGATAAATATCTTTAATTCTATGTTTGGGGAAATTGTCTATGTTCATATATCTAAGAGCTCAACCCCTGTAAAATGCTTACTTATTTTTACCAATCTTCACACTCTTTTTCCAGAAATAACAATTTCAAGTTGAGAATGCAGAAAATACAAGTCGACAATCTCTTAGTAGAGTATCCAATTTTCTTTTTCATTGCATCATTTTGTCTTCTGTTGTTTTAAAGCATTGAACTTGATATTTGTATAGTTGTGAAAATCAATGAATAAAGTAAACACATTGATTGTTGCAAAGATTGTGTTGGAACTCAATTTATATATTTAAATATATACCAGTAATATTATTTTTAAAATTTTTGGATTGAGCTGAGTGTGATACTATGACGTATAATTTTTTTTTAAAAAAATACATAAGGAAAGGTTTTTAATTTTTTTTAAAATAAATTACTTTAAACATTATTGTTAAATTAATTAAGTTAAGTTAATTAACAATTTGGAATTGCCTTGTCGTATTTTGCATTAAACACACAATCCTATTAACTTAATTATTCAACATTTTTGATAAAGTTATTTAAGTTTTTATATATTCAATGTGTTAAGTATAAAAATTTAATCAACTTAAGTTATTTAAGTTTTTATAAAGTTGTTTAATTTAAGTTAATTAAGTGTGTTAAGTTAATAAAAAAATTAATCAACTTAAGTTAATTAAGTATAAAGATTTTTATTTAATTTATCTTTCAAGTTATCTTAAAATTAAAATTAAGTTAATTAAAAAGACAATTTAATTTAATAATATTTATTCATTCAACTTAAAATGAATGCAAGTTAATTAAAGTTACTTTTAATCTTAAGATAAGTTAATATTATTTATTATTAGCTTAACATTAATTTATTCATATTATTTATTATTAACTTAAAAAATTATTTTATTATTTTTAATTAAAGTTATCTTTTAATTAAAGATAATTTATTACCACTTGATATTTATTCATTCAATTTATTTTTAATTAATGTTAAGTTAGTTAATTTATTAATACTTGGCATTATTACTAAATATAAAAAAATTACTTATTATTTTAATTGATTTTAAAATTTTAAATTCATTAAATATAACTTCTTCAAATGTCAGATAATTATCATTATCAGCAAATCAAATAACAATATCAGTTCAGGTCAATATCAGTTCATGTCAAGAACAGTTCAGGTCAATATCAGTTCAGGTTAAGAACAGGTCGGGTTCAAAACAGGTCGGTTTCAAAACAGGTCGGGTTCTAAACAGGTCGGTTTCAAAACAGGTCGGGTCCAAACAGGTCGGGTTAAATCGGTTATCTGGCAGGTCAGTCTCGGGTTCGGGTTCGTTTCAGTCGGGTGCAGGTCGGGTTCGGTTACTACAATAACAGGTCGAATTCGGGTTCGAGTTCGTTTCGGTCGGGTGCAGGTCGGGTTCGGTTACTACAGTAACAGGTCGAATTCGGGTTCGGGTTCATTTCGGTCGGGTGCAGGTCGGGTTCGGTTACTACAGTAACAGGTCGAATTCAGGTTCGGGTTCATTTCGGTCGGGTGCAGGTCGGGTTCGGGTCATTAAATTCTCGGGTCAAACCAAGTTCTGACTCGATCGGGTTTCAGGCAGATTAACAGGTCGGGTCAGTTTTTCACATCCCTACCTGTTTGCATGTTAGAAAAAAAGAAAATAAAAATGGTAGAGTTAACAATCCAAAAAATGCTACATAAATGTTGAATCACCAGAAATAGAAAGCAACCCATCATGTTAAATTCCACGTGTCACCAATTAAAATTAGGTTGTTACTCCCTTAGGCTGCCTGCCTTAATTACCTTTTAAACAATCATTAATTCAAAAGCTTAAATTATAAGGCTCTGTCCTGAATCCTCGCCTTCTGAAAATCATTTCATAGCTCAGTTGGGATCTCAAATTCTTCAGTTCCAAGCTATGGCGGAGAAGGTTCCTTTAATCTTATCCCTTTCTAATTCTTTCTCTGTAAATCTTAATGCATTTTTTCGAAAAGAAATTATGATTCCTGTTCTTTTCTTTGTTAGAACCTGAATCTTGTTAATGTATTTTTATTTTACTTTTTCTTTCATTCTTTGTTTGCTGATGATGATATCATGATATATGGAATTATTTACTCTCTCTCTCTTCTATCATTAATTTTGCCTTGTTTTTACTTGTAGGTGACTATAATGGTGCTGAAGGTGGACCTTCAGTGCCGCAAATGCTACAAGAAGGTGAAGAAAGTGCTCTGTAAATTCCCTCGTGAGTTTATCTTCTTTGACTTGTGTTTGGTGTTTGATTATTGCAAAAATTGGATTTTAAGTTGTTTTGATGATGGGTTTTGCGAACAAGAGAAATACGAGACCAGGTTTACGACAACAAGGCCAACACGGTGACGATCAGGGTGGTCTGCTGCGATCCCGAGAGGCTCAGGGACAAGTTATGCTGTAAGGGTGGCGGATCCATCAAGAGTATTGAGATCAAACCACCGCCCAAACCACCGGCACCCGAAAAGCCGAAACCACCAGAGAAGCCCAAAGCACCTGTAAAACCGAAAGAGCCCGAAAAACCCAAAGCCCCCGAAAAGCCGAAAGAACCTGAAAAACCAAAAGCACCCGAGAAGCCTAAAACACCTGAAAAGCCGAAGGAGCCCGAAAAGCCCAAACAACCTGAGAAACCGAAAGAACCACCGGCTCTACCTCTAGCGCCGGCACCAAAGCCACCCGAACCTTCACCTCCACCGCCGATGGCTTATCCGGCCATCGGATGTTGTTGCACGGAATGCTATCGTGGCATTCCTGGGGGACCTTGCTATTATGGTGGACCACCTCCACCCCCATGTTACGGGATTTATGGTAGGCCGGTTTATGATAATTGGGGCTGGGGATGCGGCGACGGCGGCAGCGGTTACAGCTACTGCTACACCAAACGGACGGGTGAATGCTTTAGCGACGAAAACTCAAATGGTTGCTCAATAATGTAAAGTGTAAACACTGCACATGGTACTGGGGGTATGGTCAATTTCATGAATTCATATATATTACATCACTCATAGTAATGTTCCACGACGTGCATTTCTTACTTTTCTTACATTTAGTCAATGTATAGCTGGGGATTAGTAAGGTTCGTGGTCGACAATTGTTGGCCTATTACAGGCTTGCACAAAGTTTCTTATCAATCAATTAATAAATAAAGGTTTTTTATAGATAAATTATTCTAATTCGAGTCATTTAAGGATAATATTCTGGTGTAATTACAAGATTATATTTATTCATCAATTTTAATATTTTAGTAAGACATATACTTTACAGTCAAACTACTAGAATCTCAATTACCCAAAAATAACATTTCTTTTTATCGAGAGATTCATTTTCTTTAGTTTTTTTTCTTCTGAAAGGTAATTCAGCTTTTTATTGCTTTGGTTGTACCAAAAATACGATACGGATTGTTATAAGCCTCGTTAAAAAACCTCCCTAAGTCCTAGTTGGAAAAAAAGAGTGCACTATAAACAATACCAGTTAGGGAACCATTGAGCCCTTTTACACACTCAGATTAGAATAACCATGTCCATCACGCTAGAGTTAACCCTTGCACATTACATTATTTTCATTACTTTTAGGAGAGTACCCGCCTGCGAATCTACACCACTGTCGAAATCATAAAGCTATCAGACACAATACCTGCAGTAGAAAAAACTTACATTTTGAGCTGGACTCGAACTTCTATCACCTTCAAGGACCTTCATCCCTCCAGACATGCAGACAAGGATGCGAGATAGCCTTCTTTGCTAGATTGTGAGCTAACCCATTTGACTCTCTAAATGCAAATTTCAGCTGCCAGCCATACTTAAGAAACATGGAATAGCATGAGCGTACGATTGAAGCAAACGAACCCGGTGTCTTGCTTGGATCCGCGTTCCAATTAACACTCAATTGGCTATCCGACTCTACGACAAGATTGTGAGAATTACACCATCTAGAGTTTTCAAAAATTTTACCTGCTTTGAAAATAGCCCTTAGCTCTGCGCTGGTGGAATCAATCACTCCTAGAGGCATGACAAACGAGAGAAATATCTTCCCTGTGTGATCCCGAAGAGCTCCCCCTATGCCAACTAGACCAACTCTCCCTTGCACCGCAGCATCTATGTTGAATTTAAGCCACCCCAATCGAGGTGCAATCCACTTCTCAGAGCTAAGTCTTCTCTTTGGCCTTGGTACGATAGACACAAGTTGGGGGTGTGCCACAAACTCGCTTATTAATTCAGAGATTTCTGGCCATCTTGCTTTACACCAAGTACCAATCCTTGTTAACACTGTTGCAAATAAACTAGTTGAGTCCCACTATTTCTGCTTGAAAACTACAGCATTCCTATTCAACCAGATTTCCCATACGATACCAAAAAAGCCACCCGAAACATAGGCTTGACCGACGGTTTGATAGGCAGCTCTTCCCACATAACCCATAGTGATATCAGGTTGTTGGGCATTACCAAATTGATGTTCCAAAATTTGCATCAACCTTGCCAAATTACTCACGACCGATTGCATAACACGAATAAATGTTGCGTAGTTTCATCACCTTTACCACAAGCGCAACACAAAACACCCTCATCTAGCGTGATTCCACGTTTGACGAGTTCTGACTTTACTGGAATTTTTTCTTGAAACGCTCTCCATAAAAAATATTCAACCTTTGGTGGCACGGGATTCGACCAAATGCCTTTCCAAAACTTGCTAGGATGAGTGCCTTCCGAAGCGACTACAACACATTATGCTTTTTGGGGTGTATATGCCCGACTCGGCTGCAATCCATCTTAACTTGTCTTCCTCAAATACAGTTCTAGGCACTAAATTTAATAAAGTATTGAAATTCTCCCATTGTTCAATCTCCCAGTTAAACAACTTTCTTCTGAGTTCAACCGACCAAGTCCAACAATCATTATCCTTCTTTCCAAATTCGACCACTTTCCCCTCTTTTTTGATGGCCAGAGCATAAATCCTGAAAAAAATCTGATTGAGTGGTCGGTTCCCAATCCACAGGTCAGACCAGAAATTAATTTTTTTCCCATCGCCAAGTACGAACCTTAGTTTATCTGAGAACCTATCAGCGGGGTCACCCAACGGTTCCACTATGTTCCTCCACATCCAAGAAAACGATTTGAAATTATTCAGGGAAGGAACTAGGCTTTTAGCGTCATACATGTACTTTGCTACTATTACCTTTCGCCATAAACAATTCTCTTCAAAACTGAACCTTCATAGCCACTTGTTTAACAACGATCTGTTCCGAACTCTCAGATCATAAAAGCCCAACCCACCAAAATCTTTAGGACGAGCCACCAATTCCCACTTTACCCAATAAATTTGCTTTTTATCAGTTGAACCTCAAAGGAAATGTGCTATCATTTTGTTTAATTTGGCTGCAATGGTGCTGGCATTTTTCATAATGCTAGATAATAACATGGCAAGTTAGAAAGAACCGCCCTTACCAATACCAATCTCCCGCCGAACGACAACAACTGCCCTTTCCAGCCTCCAAGTTGACTCTAAAATTTTGCTACAATCGGATCCCAGATCAATGTGGAATTTCGAGCATAGCCCAGTGGCAACCCAAGGTACATCGTTGGTAAAGCATCAATTTCGCATTTGATCAACTCTGCCCATGCACTTAAATTAGATTGCTTCACGTTGATCCCATACAGCTTTGTTTTTTTTGTATTTAGCTTTAGGCCCGAGGCAATTTTGAATACCCTAAGTACTCTCTTTATATTCTTGACTTTCTCTTCATTCGCCACTAAAAATAAATTTTAGTTTTTTTTTATCAGTGCATTATATTAGTTTTGTCTATGTTTGAAATAATAGTTGTTAAAAGGTTTCAATAAAGGTAGGTAGATACTTTATTGACAAGCCACATAACCATCTAGAAGCTTTATCTTATATTTTCAAGTCGGGATGGCATTAAATAAAATACTAGAGATCAATATTACTAATGATTAAATAAGATTAAAGTTTGATGGTTAAATTATTAATTTAAAGTTTAAAAATTGAGAGATTGTGATTTTTTTTATAAAATATGAAAATTTTGATCCAAAAAATAGTCGTCAATTAATTAGTTGTTAAATATAAGATCAACATACATCTACAAAATTGCGAGTATATGCATGTATTAGTCTAATATATGACATAAACGTGACCGTAGAAAGAGATTAAAAGTAAGCAGCAACAACACACGATGAAATTAATTATTGGTGACAGTGATTTGATAAAAGTATGTAATAAAATTTAGATTGTAGATATTGAACAATTGTAAGATGTAGATTTTATTGATGTTCAATATAATGGTTTGTGGTGATTAAAAGGATCAATGATCGTGGTGAGTTAGTTTGTCGAGATTTTATTTTTTATTTCAGCTAATGGTTTGTGGTGATTAAAGAGATCAATAAAATCGTATCATAAAAGTAGACGAAACAAACATAACAAGATGTACGAAGAGGAAGAATTCAAGATAAATAAAATTCTTATTGTAAACAAAAAAAATGAAAAAAAAATATTAGCAGTCGACAACCAGTACAAACTCACCATCAACATAAAAAAAAGAATAGGTATTTTATATATACAAAAATTATTCTTTTACTTTTTAAGTTATAAAATTACGGTTATAAAATAACCGTTGAAGATGATTGACGGAGATTTAACTAAATATTATAAATATAATTTATTGTTTAATTATTAAAATTATCAGATAATTAATATTAGAGGGATCGATAATCATATGAACATTGTATTAAAATAAAAATAAGAAGAAGATGATGAGCATTCCCAATGTGGGTGGTGAGTTCAGCAACCACCACCCAAAGTGGCCAATTCCTTCAATATTATTAACTAATTAATTAAAGTTAGGCCTATTCATCTTCATTTTAGTATTTATTTTTGTCTTTTATTAGTTGGGTTGGTTGAACTAAATTAATTATATCTCGGACAAAAATGTATATATATTAATCAAGTGCTCCCTGATTTTCTAATTAAAAGACTATCAAAAAAGAAAAGAAAAGAAAATTGAGACATTGTCAAATTAATGAGTGGAAGTACCTAATATGTCCCTCTATTATAGGGACATGTTCAAATTAGTTCTTTTACAATTAAATGGATTAATTTAATTCCTTTATTACCTAACTTGATTCATATTAGTATCTTTATTATTGAATTAATGAGTGAAAGTACCTAATATGTCCCTCTATTTAGTTCTTTTGGCACGTTTCTCTGTCTGTCTTTTGGCACGTTGCTGTCTTTGCTTCTCGTGGGTTTCGTGGATGGCGGATGTTACGAATCACCTTGCGAACTTGGCCATTTGTGGATGCGGAAGATGAAGCGATTCAGATTGACTCTAGGGACTAGGTCTCTCCCATCTCGTTTCTTCACTACTTTGTGGGTTTACTTTTGACTTCCAGTGTAATTAATTTTGAATCAATGAGGAACACGCTGGCGAACCTGTGGAGGCCATTGGGTGGTATCTCGATCTCGGATCTCGGTGAACGCCGTTACTTATTCTGCCTGTATCACTCAGTCGATGTTGAAAGGATTGCTAACGGAACCCATGGTTTTTTAACTCTCATTTGCTCCTGCTACATCTCCTCAGTGACGGTGAGGATCCTATGCGAGTTCCTGTGCACTCTGTGAATTTATGGGTTCAGATTTTGGATTTACCGTTTGGGTTCATGTCAGAAGGTGTGGCCAAGCAATTAGGTAATTTTATTGGTAAATTTATAGAATATGATACTAAGCCTTTGGCTCTTGGTCTGTGTTGTATTATGCGAATCCGTGTGTGTTTTGATACGAGGCTGCCATTGAAGCGTAGAAAGAAGATTGCCCTTCGTAATGGTGGTCAAGTTTATGCACGCTTTCAGTATGAGAGGATTCATACTTTTTGTTTCTTATGTGGAAGGCTGGGGCATAGTGAAAGCTTCTGCCCCTCTCGTCTGAGTATGGAGCTTGGGGATCTAGTGTTCAATTGGGATATTTCCCTTCGTGCACCACCGCGCAGGGCGGCGACGAGTAGTGTGTGGCTCCGTGATGACCCGAATTCTTTGTCCCGTAATTCTGGGGATTATGGGAATAATTCTAGGAATTATCAGGAATCAAATCAGAGTGATCTGTGGGGTACTCAGCAGACACAATTTATGGGATTTGGTTTTTGGTCAAAGGGGCCTTCTAGGAGTGGGCCTTCCAGGTGCTATTTCCTCTCTGCCTGTCTCAGGAGTTGGGCTGGGAGCTGGAGCGGGGGCCTCCCCAGTGATGGATGTCCAAATGGGCCTGGAAAGTGAGGATAGCCCAATTGAGCAATTGGATGGAAATAAACGCCCAAGGAAGAATGCTAGTGATGGTGCTAAGGGCCTATCGGAGGGGTCTTCTATAGATTTATCGGCCGACCTGGTAGACCAAGTCCTCCGGAGCCAATGAAAATGCTTAGCTGGAACGTCCGGGGACTTGGGAACCCTCGGGTCGTTCTTCGTCTCCAGCATATGCTGAGGGACTTAAATCCTAATGTAATCTTTTTTATTGAAACAAAGCTTAATGCTAATAAAATGGTGAATATACGCCGTAGTTGGGGCTATCCTTGTGGTATTGAAGTCAGTTCTGTAGGTAGTAGTGGTGGTTTGGTTCTCGGTTGGAAATCTTCTTGTCGTATTTCTCTTCGCTCTTTCTCTGCTAGGCATATCGATTTTATATTTGATGATGATTTGGATGGCAACTCATGGCATTGTACAGGGTTTTATGGTGCTCCGGAAGAATCAAATAGGGCGGAAGCTTGAAATCTTCTAAGAGGTCTTAATGATTTCCCAGACATCCCTTGGTTAATTGTGGGTGATTTCAATGAGAGCCTTTATGGGCATGAAAAACAAGGTGGACGGGTTCGCATTATTAGGCAAATGGACATGTTTCAGGATTTATTAGACGATTGTGCTTTATCGGATTTGGGCTATTCCGGTGCGTGGTACACATGGGAAAAGGCAGATTTTCCCACACAAATATTAGGGAGAGGTTGGACAGGGGCGTCGCCACGGATCCGTAGTGGAATTTGTTCCCATTTTTCAAGTTAACCCATTTACCACACAATTTTTCTGACCATTGCCCGCTTCTTCTGGATACTAATGTGAACTCGTCTAATCCCAGTGGTTGCTGGTGCTTCAGGTTTGAGGCATCCTGGTTGCTCGAACACTCATGTGAGGAGGAAGTAAAACGTCTATGGGACAGTTCTAATGGGCATTTCCTTATTCAATTAGACTATCTAAAAAAGGGGTTAGTGGCTTGGTCTCGTAAGCTTAAAAAAGATCGGAAGGCAACTGTTGTGAGTTTAAAAAAAAAGACTCTGTGATCTCTCTTCTTTGTTTCCCTCGGATGATGTGCTCTCTGAGACTTTGGATGTTCAGATGGCTCTAAATTTTGAACTTGATAAAGAAGAACTTTATTGGGAACAAAGGGCTAGGGTGAATTGGCTCCGAAATGGTGATAGGAATACTTCTTTTTTCCATAAATTTGCAACACACAGAAGTAGGAGCAATCGTATTTCCAAGTTGACGAGTAGTAATGGAAATGTGGTGGAGGAGGAGATGGCTTTAGGGGAGGTTGCTCGTGATTTTTTTGTCAATCTCTTCTATTCAGCAGGATCATCCATGATAGACTAAGTCCTATCTGGAATTTCTTCGCGTATTACTACTGAGATGAATTCTGATTTAGATCGGGATTTCGATGAAGAAGAGATATTGAGAGCGGTAAAGTCAATGAGCCCACTTAAGGCGTCGGGTGAAGATGGGCTAGGTGCGGCCTTCTACCAGCGTTTTTGGCATATAATTGGTAAGGATGTCACTCGTTTTTGCATTGATATATTGAATGGTCTGAAGGATATATCTGTTATTAATCATACTCTTATTGTTTTGATACCGAAAATAAAAGACCCTACCACAATGAACCATTTTAGGCCCATTAGCCTTTGCAACGTTCTCTATAAAATTGTTGCAAAGGTTCTTGCAAACAGGCTTCAGGGTCTACTTAGTTTCTGTGTGGATGAGGCCCAGAGTGCATTTATTCCAGGAAGGCTAATTTCATATAATATAACTGCTGCATATGAGATTATCCACTCTTTGAAAACGAAACGTGGTGGAAAAAAAGGCTCTTTCGCTCTAAAACTAGACATGAGTAAGGCTTACGACCGGGTTGAGTGGAGCTTTTTGGAGGCTGTTATGTCTCGTTTGGGTTTCTTAAATGTATGGATTAGCAGAGTGCTTAAGTGTCTATCATCGGTATCATATTCTGTTATCATGAACAAGTCCGTTGGAGTCCGTTTTAGCCCTACCAGAGGGTTACGGCAAGGGGATCCCTTGAGCCCATATCTGTTTCTCCTTTGTAGTGAAGGTTTATCATCCCTTTTGCGTACAGCGTTCTCTGAGGGTAAGTTGGAGGGTGTGCGAATTGCTCGAAATGCACCATGTGTTTCTCATTTGCTGTTTGCGGATGACTGCCTCATCTTCGGGGAAGCGACGGCGGGTGGTGCTGTTAATATTAAAAGACTTTTGGATACTTATTCCGCTGCATCGGGCCAGGTTATTAATTTTGACAAATCAGGTATTTTCTTTTCATCAAATGTTCTCGCCTACAATAGGGAAGACGTGCAACATGTGCTAGGTGTTGCTAGTACAACTAGCCTGGAGAAATATTTAGGCCTGCCCGCCATTGTTGGTCGGGATAGAAGAGGTGCGTTTTTGGGCCTTCGTGATCATTTTAACAATTGTTCGGAACTCAGGAGTACCTGATTTCTATCAGCTGGAGGTAAAGAGATATTTCTCATAAATCCTTCTTCCTAAATCCTTTTGTAAGGAGTTGGAGGCTATAGAGGCGAGATTCTGGCGGCAAAAATCGAAAGGTAGAAGAGGCATTCACTGGTGCGAATGGTATTTTATGTGTCGGTTGAAGGAAGATAGGGGCTTGGGTTTTTACGACCTTGCAAAGTTTAATATCGCTCTACTCGCAAATCAGGGATGGCGTCCTTTTTCTAACCCAACTTCACTAGTAGCAAGATTGCTTAAAGCTAAGTATTACAGAGACTCGAATTTCCTTAATTCTAGACTTGGCTCAAGATCCTCCCTAATATGGAAGAGCATTTGGAGTGCGAAAGGGCTTCTTTCTTCAGGGTTGATCTGGCGAATTGGATCTGGTACTAGCGTCTCTATTTGGAATGATTTTTGGCTCCCGGGAAAGGAAATGCGGTTAGTTACCTCTCCTCGGGTTCAGGGTATCAATTATGTTTCGGATCTTATGTTGCCTGGGTCTAATCGATGGAATACAGAGTTTATTAATGAGAATTTCAATGCTAGGGATGCTACAGATATTTTGAGAATTCCTTTGCCTACGATAGCGGTTGCTGATACTCAGGCTTGGGTTGGTGAACACTCGGGAAGGTATATGGTACGAAGTGGTTATAAGATCCTAACTATGAATGCCCAATCTGCTATCTCTGATCACTCTGTTTTTAAACATCTTTGGCAAATTAAGTGCCCTTCTAAAGTTCAGATTTCCATATGGAGATTTATACATAACTTTATCCCTACCAAACAAAATTTATACAAGAAACGTGTAGCACAGGACCCGTTGTGTATCCGTTGTAATAGGGACATTGAATCTCAAGTGCACGTTGTTAGGGATTGCCAGTATGCTGTAGAGCTTTGGATTTCTTTAGGTGTGCAGTGGCCTAATGCAGTAAACAATCTAGATTTTAAAGAGTGGCTGGCGTGGTTGTTTGTAAACTATCCTAAAGCAAAGCATCGTGAAATAGTTTTAGCTATCTGGGCTTTATGGTGTTCTAGAAACAAACTATTACACGAAGAGAAGTTGCAAACTACCTGGGATATTGTTAATTTTGTCCGTGGGTACTGTAGGGAGCTGGAGACTCTCTCGATTCAACCTCTGGTACAATCCCCAGGGCCTAGTGTGTGTTGGTTGCCGCCCTCGGATCCCTTTGTCAAGGTTAATTTTGATGCTGGTTTCAAGAAGAGTGAAGGAAAATCATGCTCGGGTATTGTAATCAGGAATGAAAGGGGGCTAGTTTTAGGGGCTTGTTACCGGATTCACTCTCAGATTGCCTCCCCTTTTGCTGCAGAAGCCATGGCCGCTGTGTCGGGTCTTCAGTTCGCGTTAGATCTCGGCCTCACCTCCGTGATTCTTGAAGGGGATGTCCACCAAATCATCATGAAGCTTCAAGACCCAATGATGTATCTCTCCGAAATCTGCACACATATCAGTAATGCAAAGGAGTTAGCTCGTCATTTCTCGACTTGCCGTTTTCGATTCACTCACCGGAGCGCAAACAGAATCGCCCACGAGTTGGCGAAGTTAGGGTTACCTGGGTTGGAGGATAGATTTTGGGTGGAGGATGCTCCACCGCCGATTTTGCATGCAATCGATGAGGAAGCAAGGGCTATCGGATAACCTTAATATGCCGTCCTTTGCCCATTAATATTTGGGGATTTCTTTTCCGATCTATCTCCCCGTTTTTCTGTCTGCATCTCCTTTTTCGCGTCATCGTCCATATCGAGGTTTCGACCGGAGCTGCTGTATCGTGTTGATGCTGATCCTTTCTCTTTTGGATCGTTTTCTTTTCTTTTTACCCTTTGTTTCTCTCGAACCGTCACTTTTTCCTCGGGAGTTGTTTTATTGACTTAATAAATGCATCAACCGGTTCGTTTCAAAAAAAATTTAACATTTTCCATTTTTTATGATTTATTAAAAGGTTTTTTTAACCTATGCATAAATGCATATCATTTAATGTGTTGTAAAACTCTAAAAAGATTCTATTGAAAAAAAGTCCCATTTAATGTATTAAAGTTTAAGATTTAGGGTTTAAGGTTTAGAGTTTAGGGTTTAGGGTTTAGGGTTAGATATTAGAGTTTAGGTATAAGATATAGAGTTTAGAGCTTATGGTTTATGGCTTAGAGTTAGAGTTTAGGGTTATGGTTTTAGGGTTTAGAGTTTTGGTTTTAGGGTTAAAAATTTACTACATTGAATGTGTGTTTTTTCATTAGAATCTTTTAAGGTTTTGTAATACATTAAATGATGGTATTCTTTTTAAATAGAATTTTATATTTAATGAAAGCTTTTAAATGACTCTTAACCTATACATGTATGCATAGATTAGACAAACCCTCCTATAAACGATACTTTGAGTTGAACTGTAATTGAAAGAAAATTATGTAATTTTTAAATAATAAACGTGAACTCTTTTAAGATTAAAACATAGAAAGGTTTTGAAATCTTAATTGATAAATAATCAAATTCAAATTAAGGAGTCGAAGTCAAATTTATCTATTTTCAAAACTGTTAACGAACTAACACGTATTTATACTTTTTTAAAAATAAAAACTCAATTTATCTAATTACACAATTGTTAGAGACTTAACAACTACTAAAACACAAAAGTGAAAATCAGGATTTACTTTAATTAGATTCATCATAAAAAAACCATTGAATTAATCAAATTCCTATGTAATGACAAATGACTTTCATTGAAATAAAATCTCCGCTAACATTAGAGCTTGATTTAGATCTTAGTTATCTATGTAATAGGGGTGGGAGAAAATACCCGATCCGAAAATTCGATGACCCGAAATAAAAATATCGGGTAATTCTCGAAAAAAATTACCCGACCGGGCCGGGTACCCGACCCGGCAAATTTCCCGGGACACCGGCCGAAAGTTTTCCCTTACCGGGTACCCGACCCGACCCGATAAAATTTAATATATATATTTTATATTTAAAATTATATTTTTATTTTATGTTTCTTAATATTTTCACTCTAAAATTAAGTTTAAATCCCTTTCTATGTTTGTATTATATTCTTTTAAGTTTTAAGTTTAATTTTTTTAAAATATTTTTGTGTTTAACATGTGATTTTTTTTTTTAATTTTAAAATTAAAAAAAAGGAACCGAGTACCCGGTACCCGATTACCCGGGTACCCGAATTTTGCGGGTACCCGAATCCCGGGTACCCGGATATAATGGGCCGGGACACGGGCCGTTTAATGAGGTACCCGGATGAACCGGGTACCCGACAATTCCCACCCCTACTATGTAAGCATAAACGAGCATAAATACAACGGAAGATCGGAAATTCATAAATATCTCTAATAATTGTTAAAATTGAATATTAAATTGAAATGTAGTTGTGCCACTGTTGAGCACGTCGAACTACCGTTAAATACTTAAAACTATTATGACAACGTCTGAAATCACCGTCGAATATATCAAACACGACTACACGAAAACTAAAATGTCAAAAATGTTTTAAGCACTCAAAAACTCACTTAGATAAAATATGTGATTCTTCTCTTTAATGCTTAAGGACCTTAGGCTAGATAAGTATTTATAGTGGTTTTTCCATAACCCCAAATTAAATATTTTTGCCCCTTAACGCCCACATTTTGGCACAGCAACTCACCCACGAACCATCATGCATTCCTTAACATGGGTAATTGAAGATTGAGGGCGGCGAGAAACGTGGGAACAAACTCATGAACCACACACCTGCCAATATTCTTCTACTTGGTTCATATTATCTATAAGTACTTAAACTCGAAACATAATGCATAATCATAAAAAAGAAAAAACCTAGAAAGAGAAACAAAGGGTAAAAATCACATAAAGCTGGACTCGGTGGTCTCCAAATTATCAGCACCACCCACCAACTTCTCCATCTCCATGTTTGCTGGCTTTTCTTTTACAGTCTCATCCTTGTTGGTAGTACACAGAGATGGATGTAACTTGTAACTAGAAGGTGCTCTTGCCCCCACACAAGATTTTTTTTTTTTTTTTACTTTTTAATTACATAATAGTTTGGAAAAACTAGATAAATTATGAATTTGCTCCCTACTTTTTAACATTTATAAATTGTTTTCCATCTTCAATTCTGACTCCGTAACTAGTAGTACAAATGACAGTTTAAGAATCTCGGAGCTACCATTGATGACTTAATTCAAGGTTTGGTATAAAAAATTGGTGCAACCTGTCTCCCAATCCTCTTAAGAGAACACCGAGAATGCCCGAACCCTGCAGTGAAACTAGTATTTGCAGAGATGGGAGTAGTTGGGAGAAAGAATGAGAAATAGGGTTGTGTTGGAAGTTGATATCAAATTCAAGTCAATTTATTTAAAAAATTAGGACTATACTTTCAGATCCATCCTCAAATCCGACCTTAGCTCAGTTGGTAGAGCGGAGGACTGTAGTAGGTGTTTAATCTGTCTGGTATCCTTAGGTCGCTGGTTTGAATCCGGCAGGTCGGATTATTTTATTTTCAACACCCGGTTTTACTTTTATACTACAATTGTCAAATCTCCAACTCTTTTTCTTTTACCATTACAAACCCAGTCTCATCGTTCACAAACAATTTTATTTTATTTATAACTACTTTAGATCAATACTATAAAAGTCTATTATAGAATGAGTGAATGACTCTCAATTCAGTTTATTAAATTTGGACATAAAATTTCTTAGGTTTAATAATTTATTTAAGGCCTCCACCTTATCATCTTGGAACAATTTTAAAACTTTTATAATCTAATATTTTTTATAGATATTTAAAGATTATATATGTATTTTAATTTTTTAAAAGTATTTGATTTTTTATATAACTATTTTTTGTAATTTTTGTTGACAGAGATCAATTTGTGTATTTTGAAAATTGTCGAGATATTTAAATGATATCTACAAAATTTCATATTCAGTTTATTCGAAATAGTAAAATTTAAGTAGATTTGAGCTCATACTTTTTAAAAGTCATATTTTTATAATAATTCGCAGAGATGGAAATGGTTGGGAGTTGAAAACTCATTTC